>OX463223.1:116404143-117687051 GCA_949820135.1 Sylvilagus floridanus
GCGAAATCTTGAGTTTCCTGGGGAAGCCAGACAAAAAGAGAACACAGACACCCTCCCACACACACACACACACACACACCAAAATAAAAGTGTACGAAGACATCTAGGTGGGTTAAGGAAAGTATTTCAAGTATTTCAAATTATGCTGAAAATGCATACATGATGGTTCAAAAAATAAATGAAGGGGGGGATAAAGTGGTATAGAAAAAATACTCAAGGGGGGGTGTATAAACAGCATCTTTATGCACATGGAGGTAGACGCATTGCCTAGGCATGGTTCCTAAAGTGGAGACCCCTAGACCAAGAGCATTATTAAAACCTGGAAACTTAACAGAAGTAAAAATGATCTGACCTCAACCCAGACTACCTAGGTCAGAAGCTTTTAAGTAATTCTGATGCACATTAAAATTTGAGAACTATTGATCTACAGATAGAAAGAAATGATGAAAGGTAAGGTAAGGGGATTTGACTGAACTGAATGGTGGAAATAAGAGAAAGAATTCAGACACCAGTACATAATACAAGTACAAAAAAGCCAACAACTGGGGCAGAGGTCTAGTTTAGCAGTCAAGACACCCACGTCTCACAGCAGAGTGCCTGAGTTCAACGCCCAGTTCCAATTCCCAGCTCCAGCTTCCTACTACTGCGGACCTTGGGAGACAGCTCAAGTACTGGGTTCTTGCCACCCACAAGGGAGCCCTGGATCATGTTCTTCACTCAGCTTTGTCGCAGCCTATCGTTGCACATAGGGGCAGTTTCAAGTGGATGAATGCAATAAGAATAATGTCCACATGGATTTTTATGTGTGAGTATAAATAATATAACATCTACACTGGAAAACACATAATCATGGAAATGAATCAGGGGTTAGGGATTGTCACACTTGTACATGCAGCTGCCCCAAATCCACAGAAATAAAGGGGAGGCTTTTTCACATATGTGCGTCTCTCAAAAAGGGGGGATTCTATGTCTTGGAAGAGGCTTGCAATATTGTTCCAGAAAAATGAAAACACTGGAAGTACCTGGAAGCTATCCATAGTCTCAAGACAACATATTTACAATCACTTGGTAGGATTTCAGGATTTGAGATTCTACGTTTAGATACTTGCTATCAGACTTATGATAAAAACAGATAGAGATGGGAATGGTCTTCACAAAGATTAGACTCACGTGCAGGAGGGAAGACAGAAAAGCACGTCTTGGTAATGGTTTTTTTTTTTAGTTTTTTTTTTTGAAAGAGTTACAGGGAAGGAGGGAGGTAGAGAGGGAGGTTGGGAGACAGAGAGACAGACAAGACAGACATATGCCTTCCATCCTCTGGTTCACTCCCCAAATGTCCACAATGGCCAGAGCTAAGCTGATCTCAAGCCAGGAGCCAAGAGTTTCCTCAAGGTCTCCCACATGGGTGCAAGGAATCAAGGACTTCAGCCATCCTCCGTTGCTTTCCCAGGTGCATTAGCAGGCAGCTGGATCTGATGTGGAGCAGCCAGGACTTGAATAGGTGAACATATGGGATACTGGTGCTACAGGCCAGGGCTTTAACCTGCTGTGCCATAGCAGCAGGTCCTATAATGGTTAACTTGTGAAAAATTTGTAAATTATTCAAAAACATTTACATGGAATACATTATTGTTCAGCATGGGAGATATATGATAGCAATACATAGTCAAGAGGAAGAATGAACTACTACTCCCGTTTTATGAAGGAGCAAGTTAAAATGGCAAAAAAATGTACTCCAGGGAAAAGAATATTGAAATGCCTTAAAGAACAAAATGAGTATTTCTATCTGCAGAAGCACTTAATGATGAATGGAAAAGATATTTTTAAATACAGGTTAAGAAATTGGAAGAATTAGAGTAAAAAGAGTAGCAATCAAAGAACAAGTGAGGGGAGTATGTAGAATAAGAACCAAGGTGATGAGCAAAGTTGGAAGTCACCCAAGAATAAAGCACAGGTTACAAGGTGCAAGAAAAGTGTGTTCTCTGTTAAAAGATTGAAAATGATGCCTGAACATGGTGCTGAAGAAATAGTTGATAACAGTGGGTAAGAAACAAGGATTGACAGTGTTTAGTAAGAAAGGTCTTTAGGATTCAATGTGTCTCTATGTATGTGTCTCTCCCCCTCCCCACCTTCCCCTCTACCCTCCATCCCTCTTTTCCTCCCACTCTTTTTAAAACAATACCTTCAAAGACAAGAAAAGATATGAAGAAGTCAGGGGGAATATGTGGGTGGCACTTCCAATGGCCAAGAATGAGGAGGCCTTGACATTGTAAGTTACCTCATGACTCAAGCTCCTCAGCAGGATCAGGTTGCCAGTAAGAGGCAAGGCCTAATTACCGGGACAAAAACAGTCTCAATAGCATATCACAGTTTAAAATCATTATTAATATAAAGAAGCTATTAGCAAGAAAAATCATTAGTGCACAGTGACTAGTGGGCTGCCTCATGAGCAGTAGAGCATGCAAGGATCAAGATGACATGGCACACTATTAAAAATCGGATGCTTGGGGGATCTATGTAAAATCACAATCCCTCACATAGGGACATTCGGAACACATTCATTGTTTTGGTTTAGTGAACATTTTTATTTTTCAGAGCATTAACAGAGTTCTACGTAAGTACCTGGCAACAGGCTAACATCATTTACCAATGAAATTTTTAAAATCCACACCCATGAAACCAATTATGAAAGTAATTAAAAGGCAAGTAAGTGAGCAAAATTCTCCACCAAATATGATTCCTTTACATGTTATCTACAGCAGGGCCCAGCCATCTTTTTCTATAAATACTTTCAGCTTGGTGGGCTATATGGCCTCTGTTGCAAATATCCAACGTGGTTATTGTGATGTGAAAGCAGCTACTAACAATATGGACACAAATGGGTGTGGCTCTTTTCCAATGAAAACTTTCGTTGCAAAAACAGGCCTCCATGGAGACTTGGCATGTGCCCCATTAGTTGCCTACTTCTGGACTAGAGACTCATTTAAAATAAAGGATACATTTCTGAGAGAAATAAAATATTAAGATGCCAAAGAGATAGCAGTATATATGCTATACATTCTCTTTTTGTGACTCAACCTACTTACTTATTCAACAGTCATTACAGCTGTGACAGAAAGAATGGATATTAGGATTCAAAACAGAGACAGCATGCCTGAAGAATTGGAATAAAACAGAATGTCATATGCAGGGAAGTTGTACTGACTTGTTTGTTTGCAAGTCAATATCATCCCCCTGCCACGCTCCCTTCTGTGTCACAGGGGCTGGATGCCTGGGTATCTATCACATTTTCTAGAATTATGTACCAGATTTGCAAGCAAGGAAGAGGCTGAAGATTTATTGTGGCTTCCCTGGTGGTGATGGGCTGCAGTGTGTGGGTTTCCACACACATAAGATATTTACAGTGGCCATTGGGCATTACCTTACAAATCATCCGCTTTGATGATAGAAGCAGTAGTGGAAATTGCTGGTGATTTCCTGTGGTCTATGCAATTTGCTGACTTTCTGAAAGACTGTGGCTAAATGGAGAGCTATGGCATCTTCCCCTGAATTTCATTCACCCAGCCATTCCAGTGGTTCAGTAAAGCACTTAATTCTTTGTATTAAATCTCTTCACTGCTTGAAATCTGTAGAGTAGCTCATCTTTTTGTGACTATTGCCTGAGTAATACAGTATTACTGTAGAACTAAATACTTAAAATAAGAGAATGAGCGAAGACAGAGTCTTTGATGTGATTCAGAGGTAAGTTGTACAAATAAACAGGGATATGGACTTAAAAGTAGCAAACATAACAGAAAACAGAGAGAATGGTAAATATTCATTAGATAATTAGGTAACTGTGGACAATTTCTGAGTCTGATTTTCTTGTAAATTAACTGATTTAAAAATTCACAGGTCAGTTTATGTAAATGACATTTCAGTATAAAATAGAGAAAATAACGCTATATTATCTTGAGAATCTTTGGGAAACACAATTTTCTCTCGACTTTTAAAGTATCCCACAGGGAAGATGTTAGCCTCTCAGTTTTTTTTTTTTTTTTTCAATTAATTCATTTGAGAGGTGGGCAAGAGCAAGAGAGCTCACATCTCCTGGTTCACTCCCAAAATACTCAAAATGGCTAGGTCTGGGAACGCAATTCAGCTCTGCTGTATGGGTGGCAGGAACCCAATTACTTCTGTCATAACCACTGCCTCCCAGGGTCTGCATTAACAGGAAGTTGGAACTGGGAACCAGAGTATGGGTATCCATGTAGGCATTCCACTGTGGGCCATGGGTGTCTTAACCAATGTTTAAACTGCTAAGCCAAATGTCAATTTCACTTACTTTTATATCCATTTATTCATCAAATATAGTTATTCAAAACTGGCTTTGTATGAACTAAAGAGGGTTGACATGTTCCATGCCCCCATGAAACTTAATAATATCCTATATGTTGCTGTAACACCACTGATTATGTTGGTATCTGCTGGAGTAGACATACACATAGGAGTACAGTCACACGTGGTATAATGATGTTCCAGTCAATGATGGACTACACTTACAGCAGTGGTCCTATAAGGTTATAAAGGAGGGAAATGGTATGTGGCACAGCAGGTTAAGCGACCAGCATCCCGCATCCCATATCGCAGCATCAGTTTAAGTCCCGTTGTTCAGCTTCTGAGTCAGCTTTCTATTAATGTACCAGTGAAGGCAGTGGAAGATGACCCAAGTACTTGGGCCCCTTTGATCTGCACGGGAAACCCAGATAGTGTTCCGGGCTAATGGCATCAGCCTCATCCAGACCTGAATATTGTGACCATTTATGGAGTGAACCAGAAGATGGAGACTCGTTCACTTGCTCTTTTTCTCTTCCTCCCTCCCTTTCTCCCTCTTCTTCACTCTGCCTTTCAAATAAATAATTTTTAAAAGATTACTAACCTGCCATTTGTATTTTAAGCTGAGCATTATTACACGAGTTAAAAAGTCACAAAATCTCAACATGTATACAGTAAAAATGTTACCGTAAGCTAAGGTTATTACCGAAGTGAGAAAACTATATGAACGCAGTAGAGTCTAGTGTGTGCTGTTTATAAAGTCTTCGGCAGTGTACAGGTGCCTCCTCAGCCTCCACATTCACTCACCACTCACTCACCGACTCAGACAGAGCAATTTCTCCTGCACCTGCCATTCCCGGTAAGTGACCTTTTTCTCTCTGATACTGCAATGTTATTGCATGTTTTCC
Organism: Sylvilagus floridanus; assembly: GCA_949820135.1. Taxonomy (NCBI): domain Eukaryota; kingdom Metazoa; phylum Chordata; class Mammalia; order Lagomorpha; family Leporidae; genus Sylvilagus; species Sylvilagus floridanus. Next base: position 116,409,366 of record OX463223.1, read on the forward strand.
ATCTGTGTATGTAAATACTTACCATTTCTGTTGCAGCTGCTTACATTACTCAGTACAATAACATGCTGTTCAGGCTTATGCCTTAGGAATAGTATGCTATACCGTGTAGTCTAGATACACAGTGGGCTACACCATCTAGATTTGTCCAAGTCTACTCTATGATGTTCCCAGAATGACCAAATCACCTAAAGATGGCTCAGAAAATATTCCCATTATTAAGTAGAGCAGTACTGTGTGTGTGTGTGTGTGTGTATAAAAAATAAGAAAGTAGAAATATTAAGGACCAAAAAGGAAAAAATTGTTATTTTACCTGAAAACTTTAACAGAAATATTTAATCATACAGCATGAACTTGTCACATTAATAAAAAGTATACTATTTGAAAAATTTCAGGAAATTGATGGAATGCAAAATTTTTCCATGACACACTGCTGGTTTTAATGATTATAAAAGTTTGGGCAAAAAAGAGAGAGTACCTATTTAAGGAGAAGACTCTAGAAGCTAATTAATAGGTAAAAGCACTTGCCAAGAAAACACTTACAGAAGCTTTTCAGAAGAAACTTTTAAGAAGTAGCAGGAAGTAACAGCTGTCTGATTAATGACATCTGGAAGTGATATTAAAAGTCTATAAATGTTCAAGGGACAAAAGGACCTCTGGAGAATAAAAGATACTGTAGAGAAGAGAAAGTGAAGCAGGTAAAAGGAAAACAATACAAAATTAAGAATGTCAAATGTATGAGAAATCAGTAGGCTTACAGAAATAGTGCCTAACTGTAACACAGAATCATAACTGAATTGATGTCTGCAGCCAGAGCTGAGAAATTCACTAGCACATCTCAAGGCAGAGCCACCTCTAAGTCATCTGAAATGGAAAAAGAAGCCATGCTCTGACTTAGAGATTGGCAAAGTAAGAACAATGATTTCAATATTTAACCAGTACTGCCATCAAACATTTTTGGCTCATTTTTAAAATATTCTTTTACATATAAAAGTACTTCTAAAGTGATCTTAACTCAATATATTAAGAAAACAAACATATCATGAATTAAAGATTCTGAGGAGGTTTAGTTATCTGAACTAAAGACAAAATACATGGTTTTACTTTTTAAGTGAAGAAACAATTGTGTGAGTTCTTTAAGTCACTGTTTTAAACTACATAAAGATCAATAATACGTGTATAGAAATGATTCATCCAATCATCCAGCATCAAAAATATGAACAAAAAATAACACTCCAAGTGTGATATAAATGTAGCCATTAAAATCAATATGCTGTGTAAAGAGGTATATAAAAACTTTCCTATGTTTAATACACATGGCTGAGCTATTTCACACCATAGGTGGAAAAACACAGAGAAAGAATAATGTAAAAAAATAAGGAGTGAAGCATTCCGGCATTTTTGTTTTAGTACTAGTCCTACAGTTGATAAACAATGGTTCCTGGAAAAAATTAAAAAAAAAAAAAAACTTCACCTTATTTATTCTCTCTTAAATCTAAGCATTTTATGACATCTAAGAAGTCTACAAATCCTGAAACTAAAATAAATACTTTAAACTATCATCATTAAGATACAATTGAGGGCGCTAGTGTTGTGGTGTAACCAGTCAAGCTGTGGCCTGCAGTGCCGGCATCTGTTTGGGTGCTGACTGAAGTCCCGGCTGCTCCACTTCCAATCCAGCTCCCTGCTAATGTGCCTGGGAAAGCAGCAGAGCATGCGCTAAGGGCTTAGGCCCCTGTACCAAGGTAGCAGACCCAGATGAAGCTCTTGGCTTCAGCCTGGCCCAGCCGTGGCTACTGAAACTAGTAGGAAATAAGCCAGTAGATGGAAGATCTCTGTTTGTCTTTCCGTCTGCATTTCTAATAAATAAATCTTAAAAAAGATACAATTTAGAAAGCAATTACTTCTCACATACTGTTCACTCATCTATCCAAACTTATATTAAGTAACTGGTATTTTATTCACAGTGAAATGAACTTCTATTTATTATACATGCAGATATCAAACTATATAGGCCTTTCAATATAGATCAACAGAATACATTCATCAAAATGTCTTTAACTTCAAGGCAATCAAATATTTTCATCTGTCTCTAGCTACTCATTCAAAATTTAAATTTTTGAAAGGTATCATACAGTTCAAATACAAATGTATGTGTACATATATACATAATACATGATATAATCATAACAAATGTATTTTATATGCAGCTTGAATGTGATATGATTCTGATTACTCTTACTGATACAGCTAAACTAAAACATTCCTCTAAAATAATTCAATTGCTGTTTTATTTTGAAAAACACTTTCTGACTATATTTTAATAGTTTGTACTAGTTGGGCAAAAATGAATACCATTAACTGGATTATCTGTTTAGTTAATAATTTTCAATTTTTTCTGATCCACATTTTTCTACTACTTTAGTTGAAAATTTACCAATGAAAGAGATTGCATGTCAAACAAACCGTCAGTGATGGGCTTTTAGCCTGGCAGTAAGATGCCTTTTGTCAGAGGCCCTGGGCTTAATCTCTGGCTCAAGTTCTCATTCTAGATCCTGGGAAGTAACAAGTGATGGCCCATGTAGTTGGGTTCTCAGCTTCAGCCCACCCCACCTCGCCCTAGTGTGGCTATTTGGGGAGTGAACCAACAGATGTAGCAGTTTCTCTCTCTCTCTCCTCAAATACATACATTTTAAAAAGTTTTTAAAAATGAGCAAAACAAATACATATTTGAAAAGAACCAAACAGAAATCCTTAAAATAGCAATAATGCATTTACAAAAGGTCTCAAAATTTGTACAGACTAACTACACCTGAAGAGAATAAGTGAATCAGGAGACAGTAATAAGGAAATCAGAATATTCCAAGAAAAAATAAAGGCATTGAGCATGTAAAAAGAAGTTAAAAGATACGGTAATATAGGAAAACACTCCCCAACATACATACAGCAGAGTGAGAGGGATAGAGACTACACAGAGAGTGGAAAGAATACTGAGAGTAATAATGGTGGAAATGTTCCAGAATTGTACAAAGAATCCTTTGTAGAAGGTATATACCTAGCCCTAGTATATAAATATTCAGAACACACTGTTAGGGAAATATAGAACATTAAAGACAAAATATTAACAGTAGCAAAAAGAAAAGATCAATTATATGCAAAATACAGTTACACAAAGAATACTGTACACAGAATAAATTGCCCAGCTAAACTATTACTCAAGGAGAAGAATGAAATAGATTTAACAAAGGTAATTGCTAAGCTGTGTACTTTGGCAAAGAGGAAGTTAAAATCCAGAAGGAATGATTTGAACTCATAAGAACGTGATAAAATAAATATTTCATTGCTATAAAATTAATAATGACTAATGGGAGAAATAACAATGCGTTGGGCCAAAATATCAGGCAACAATAACATAGAATATGGAAGGAAGAAAATCAAAATTTAAAAATTCTAATGCTTCTACAATGTTTATAGAAGAATAACTTCGTTAATTATGAATGGTATAAGTTTGCCGATATAGGCTGAGAATATAAGTATACTATATAATTCTCCAGCTAGTAAAGACATAAAAAAGAAAAGAAAGAAAGCATGCCTGTTCTTGCAGAATAAGAAATCGGGAGGAAAGAATGGCATTATATTGGAGGGATAGAAATATGGTTATCTTCTTAGAACTGTACCCATGGAACACATGAAATCTGTTCTACTCAACTGTTCTTTGTGCAGTACTGTAGGTCTTCATGAGGTATAATAATTATTTTAAGGAAAATAGAATCTATACAGAACATTCATTTGCAAAATTTCTACTTCATAGGAAAAAATTCATATTATGTCAGATGATATCCCTTCTGTTCTTACCCTAACTTGAAATGATTCCTTTACAAAATTTGGTCAGAAAATTGGATATCAAAATTAAATGATTACAGATATGCCACTGATCAAAACAATCTGTTTCCTTACATCTATTACGTATCTATTGTCCATGAGCTTCACCTTGAAACTATTTATATTTTGAACCCATTTTACCACTTATGGTAAAAAGTTTCATAAGTTTACTACCCACTGGTTAAAAAAGAACATTCTTTCATTTTATCCTCAAAGAATTCTTTCAAGCCTCAGGGAGTGCCTCTTAGTTCTAGTATTCTGACTTTGGTAAATAAGAATCTGTTGATCCTATTCATACAATTTTTGATTTGATAAGCTTTGATAATATCTTCTTTTAACCTCATTTTTTAAAAACTAGGTTTTTTCTTCTTTAAACTTGTCCTGAAGTTTTCTCCCCCAACATGCTCAGTCCTACTTAGAATACAGTAGATTATCCCCCAGCTCTGGTTTCACTTTTAATTAGAGATACAGGAACACATTAGTTTTATGTAAGAAGTCCTTCCGTTTATTTCTGAAGTATTTTATGTCAAGAACTCTGTTCATGCAGTGAGTCTGGCCGCATCTCATATCAGAGTTCCTGAGTTCAAGCCCAGCCCTGCTTCCCATTCCAGCTTTCTGCCAATGTGCACTCAGGGTAGGCAGCAGATGATGGTGCAAGTAACTGAGCCCCTGTCACCTACATGGGAGATCTGGATTCAGTTCCAGGCTCCTGGCTTCATCTTTTCCAAGTCCTGGCTACAGCGAGAATTTGGGCAGTGAATCAGTGAATGGAAGATCTGTCTCTGCCTTTGCCCCTGTCTCTTGGCCTTTCAAACATAAAAATAAATGAAAAAGAATTATCTTCCTATATTATAGCTCTACTATTACAGCAGACTATTAGCTGCTCTACTTCAAAATGTTTATGTGTCCAAGGGCTCAGTCTTAAAATCACTTCTCTGTTGTCTACCTTTCTCCCATGGCTCTAAACTGGATCTTTATGCTAATGATTCCCAAATTTATATCATTAAAACTGCCCTTTTGAACCCAATCCCATATAACCAACAACCTGCTTAATATCTACATATAAAAAACTATTAGAGGGGCCAGCGCTCTGGCATAGTGGTTAGAGCTGCTGTCTGCAGTGCCAGAATCCCACATGGGTGTCAGTTCGAGTCTCGGCTGCTCCATTTCTGATCCAGCTCTCTGCTATGGCTTGGGAAAGCAGTAGAAGATGGCCCAAGTCCTTGGGCCCCTGCACTCACATGGGAGACCTGGAAGAAGCTCCTGGCTTCAGACAGACGTAGCTCTGGCCAGTGCGGACAATTGGGGAGTGAAGCAGCAGATGGAAGACTTCTCTCTTCCCCCTACTCCCTGCCTATGACTCTGCAACTCTCTGCCTTTCAAATAAATAAATAAATAAATCTTTTTTTAAAAAACAATTAGATTTCTCAAAGTTTGTAAGTGTTAAAAAGAGTTCTCGGTGGCGAGCATTTGGCATAGGAGTTCAGACACCACTTGGGACACCCACACGCCATACCGAATGCCTGGCTTCAATACCCACCTCCATCTCCCAACTCCAGCTTCCTGCTGATGCTGACTCTGGGAGGCAACAGGTGATGATTCAGTTACTTGAGTTCCTGCCACTCAAATGGTAAACCTGGATGGAGGTCCTGGCTCCTAGATTCTGCCTACCCCAGTCCTGGCTACTGCAGGCCTTCTTGGAGTAAACCAATGAATGGAAGATCTCTCTCTCTCTCTCTCTCTCTCTCTCTCTCTCTCTCTCTCTTCCTTTCAAATAAATAAATAAAATGTATTGTTTTAAAAAGACCTCTTGATTCCCCTGTATCTATAACTTGGTCTTCTCTACTTTTTTTCTTATCACTATGTGGCACCATGATCCAATGAGGAAATCAAGTCAAAAACTTGGGACACATCTTTGATTCTTTTCTATCCACTGTCATTCAGCCAATGCTGTAGACCACTGCCCCCATCCTTTCCCATGTCATGGTAGAACGAAGGCAACTGAGGAAGTTGCTTAGGACTAGAAGTAATCTGAGGGCTTGAGTGTCCCAAGTTCCACTCTGAGATGGTCAATATCAAGGCACTCCACTAACCCATTGGAAGGTATCAACTGGGAAATTCCAGTGTAACTTTACATGCCAAACGTATCCTGAACTTAACCCTCCCTGCCAGTCTTCATTACACCACTCCAATAATCTCCCCATTTCAAGTATCTTAGGAAGTGGAGGTTGCTGGGGAAACACAAGTATCATTGCCACATGGTTTCTTAGTGTGAATGGGCATATTTACTCAGGGTGTGGTTCCTATAACCCTGATCCTTTCCATAAAGCAATCAGGCTTAGTTTTCTGGCACACATTTCAGTACCTTTCACTAGTTAATTGCCTTTAATAAAGTCTCCTTTGCTTAAAATAATTAGAATTGCTTGACCATCTTCAGCTAATTATAGGCTACCTGCTTCTGGCAGGCAGTGCTTTCCGTTGTCCGTACTGTAAAATCTTACTTTCAGATCATGTCCTAATGAGATATTCTGCCAATCTCTGTGTACAGAACTGAAATTTCCTATTCTACCCAACCTAATTTCTCACATACACCAATCTAATTTCATTCTGGCTATTCTGATCAAATAGACAAATGAATATATCCATTTTGGAAACAAAGAATATAAATCCTCTTTAAGAACTAAAAACAAATTCAGAACGATGAATCTATTAAGAACATCATCAGCTTTAACTAATGAGAAATTAAGAAACAAACACCTAGATAAAAAGATACTGTTGACTGAAGAATTGTGTTGCAAAATTTATTCCTTTTTGCTGATATAAAAAGCTAAAGGATGCAAAATACTTATACTGCAGAGGTCAAAAGTAAGAACCTATTTACTAAGGTGAAGTGAAGAACTCAAGTAAAATTGGATTTGACTTTGTCCTATTTTATCTTACAAGTTACAGATCCTTTTCATCTTGATTTCTAACATTCAACAAAATGGGATCAAGGAGCTCTTGGAAAATTACTTTTCTATGTTCTGTTTATCCATCCAAAATATTTGCATATATTATAAGGTTTGTGAAGCATGTTTATAAAATTACCTTAAAGAAAAATATGCTTAGTACAGGACATATTAATTTGTAAATTTGACCTACTAATGAAATCTTCAGCTATACAGAAAGTCAAATTCTGTGTCTTTCACCCAATTCTAACTTCCCTTCCTCATCCCTTCCAAGTCTCACTTAGTTTCTCTGCAGGCCGGCACTGTGGCTTAGCAGGTAAAGCCGCCGTCCATAGCATGGGCATCTCATATGGGTGCTGGTTAGAGTCCCGGCTGCTCCACTTCTTATCCAGCTCTCTGCTATGGCCTGGAAAAGCAGTGGAGGATGGCCCAAGTGCTTGGCCCGCTTAACCCACATGTCAGACCCCAAAAAAGCTCCTGGCTTCACCCTGGCCCAGCCCTGGCCATTGCAGCCATCTAGGGAGTGAACCAGATCAATCGATATCTTTCTTTCTCTCTCTCTTTGTAACTCTTCATCTCAAGTAAATAAAATAGTTTAAGTCAGCTCAGTTAAATTTAGCAATTGAGAGAACAGTTTTCTTATTTTTCTATTCAGCCATATAATATAAATAAGTCTTTTGATAATTTCTAAACATAAAATCATGATAATCTCCTTTCCAAAAAAAATCATTATCCTGGGTTTATTGAAGTTTTGATGTGTACTTGGACAGATGTCTTGGTATTATTTTAACCAGTTAGATTTCTACAATTTTTTAAATGTATTAATTTGATAGACACTCAATCCAGGTCTCCCACATGGATGGCAGGGGCCCAAGTTCTTGGGCCACCTTCTGCTGCTTTCCCAGGTGCATGATCAGGAAGCTGGATTGAAAGCAGAGGAGCTGGAACTCAAACCAGTGCTCCCATATGGGAAGCCAGTGTCACAATCAGAGGCTTTACCCACTGTACCACAATGAGGGCCCCAGAGTCCAATAATATTAATGAGTGTGCTCTTGAACTGTCGAGTCTCACATTAATTTATGTAAACATTAACAACCATCTGCTACTTAGGTTCTGAACGGTACTGAGCACTGAGAATGTAAAAACAAAGAAAACTCTCTCTCCATCTCAGGAGTTCAATGTCTAGGGGGTATGAGGAAATATAGTATAGAGATGAGCATTTAGTGTAGCAGGCAAGTTGCTGCTTGTGTTGTCCACATCCCATATCAGAGTGTCTGGGTTCAAGTTCTGGTTGTACTTCCAATTCCAGCTTCCTGCTAATGAGCACCCTGGGAGGCCACAGGTGATGGCTCAAGTACCAGGTCCCTGACATCCATATCATATACCCTGGCTTCAGCCTGGCCTAGCCCTGGCTTTCAAAGGCATTTGAGGAGTAAACCAGTAGATGGAAGATGTTTCTGTCTCTCCCTTTCAAATAAAATGAAAATAAATATATAATATAATGATTGCTAAACTATCTTATGGAAGCAAAGAGGATGGGCTAAGAGGAGTTCCTGTTTACCCTGGGCATGGAAGGAGGGAGAAATCATAAAAGCTTATGGAGATGAGATGATGTACAGTAGAAAATTTAGAAGATAAATAGCAGCTGTCCAGGGGAAGACAAAGATATGAGCACTATTGGAGGAGAAGTCTTATCAAGTCACAGTTGATATAAGGTGCTTACAGCAAATAGTCAAATTTGTTTGATGCACAATGTACATAGTGATCAGGCAATAAATTAATTCACATCTTTTTGTTAAAAAAAAAAAAAAAAAACCTGAGCACATTGTTTCATCCACTGTTAAAGAAACTCCCAACTTCAGGAAGGTAGCAGGAGCATCAGCTATGGGAAAGCCTGCCTGAATTAAAATCCTGTCTAGTCTGCGTGATCCATAGACTTGGTAGTTATTTCACTGTGTTTCAATACCCTAATCTATTCCAATAAATAGTACCTCTTTCATAAAGGCAAACATTAAATAAATTAATGCATGCAATATTCTGAGAATAGTGCCTGGGAAATAAAAAGCATTGACATGAGTTAGTTTCTATTATAGGTACAGATGTGTGAAGTCAGACAAGGTCACTGCCTCCATAAAGTTTCATAGTACTAAGGAGACAGATGTCAGAAGACAAAATAACTCAATTTCCAATTTTGGTAAGAAAGAAATAAACAGCACAGTAGGGATGGAGAATATCAAGTGGGTGCCACCTTCTTTAGACAGACTGGTCAAGAAAGCAATGTCTCACTGTGAAATTTAAAGGACGAAAAGTAAGCAGCCATAGAAACAACTGGGCAAAAAACATTCCAGGTAGAGGAAACTATAGGCATAAAGGCCCAGAGGAGGAGTGATGTCTAGGTATCTTGGAAAGGTCAAATTAGAAAAGGCCTTGACTATCATTTAAGACCTTTGCATTTTTGTAAAGCTAATGGACTGTCACCACAGCATATTAAGTTGGGAATAACAAGATGCGACTTGCATTATGGAAGCATCACTTTAAAACCCAAGTAGAAGATGAGTTCGAAGGAATATTTAGGATGCTAATTAGCTGAGCATAACTGCGTAGAATGAAATCACACACAAAAGGAGAGGAACAAAAAGGTGTCATGTGCTGCCTCCTGACACCAAGCAACTTAAGAAAATTAGTTATTTATTTACTTGAAAGTCAGAGTTACAGAGAGAGAGAGAGAGACAGAGGTCTTCCATCCTTTGGTTCATTCCCCAAATGACTATAACAACCAGAGCTGGGCCAGGCTGTATCAAGGAGCCCGGAACTCCATCCTAGACTCCCACATGGGTGACAGGCACCCAAATACTTGAGCGATTTTCTGCTGCCTCCCCAAGCACAGTAGCAGAAAGCTGGATCATTTGCAAGAGTGGCAACTCACTGTGCCACAATAGCAGCATCCACCATTAACGTTTTTACTTCTCTGCTTCATCCTGCTCCAGTCTCCTACTCTCACTACACTCCAGCCTCACGCTTCCTAACTATTCTTTAAAAATGCCAGTATGGTACCGACCTCATGGCCTTGGCACTGGCTTGCCCTTGACCTAATAGACATTCAACTCACCCCCTCATTTTTGATGGTTTAATCAAACTGATTCCTTCTCAGCAAGGTCTTCTTTAGCTGGGTCAGACTTGTAACAACTTCTACCCAGACACCCATTACTTCTCTTCTCACAGATTTTTTTTTTTATTTAGCCATTGAACTTATCACAAAATTATCTACTATGGTCACCATTTACTTCTTGTTTAGGTAAGACCCATGACATTAGTGACAGTTTTATTCTCTGCTATATCACCAAAACAGTGTCTGGTTTATAATAAGTACCTGTTAAATATTTGTCAAATAAGTAAGATAATATGCACATAAACCAGATTTCTGAAACTGAGTTATTCAGGTCAAAATTTTCTGTCGGGGCCAGAGTTGTGATGTACTGAGCTAAGCTACCACCTGCAATGCCAGAATCCAAAATCAGAACACCAATTCAAGTCCTGCTGCTCCACTTCTGATCTAGCTCCCTGCTAATGTGCCTGGGAAGGAAGAGAATGGCCAAGTACCTGAGTCCCCCTTCCAAACATGTGGGAGTCTTGGATGAAGCTCCAGGCTCCTGCCATCGTTCAACCAGCCCCAGCCATTGTGGCCTTTGGGGAGTGAACAAATGGATGAAAGATTCATATTCTCTCTCTTTATTGTTTTCTCTCTCTCTCTCTCCCCACTCCCTGCTTCCCTCCATCCCTTCCATCCCTACTCCCTCCCTCCATGCGCCTCCCATCTTCCTAATAAATAAATAAACCTTTTAAAAATTTTCTGTCTTGTAGGAATTCTTGTTCCCATAAACACATTTTTGAGGATGTTCTAAAATAAGAGTTTAGATACTCAGAAGCATTACACATTTGGAAATACATAAATGCAAATAAATTGCATATAGTTATGTAATAATTTTCCAGCTGTAAATTCCTACTCACAACACTTCACAGTTATCTGAAAATAAATAATTCTTTTCTTTCTGTTATTTTCTGTCTTTTTCCTTTTCCTCTCAGTCTCTTTCTTTTCTACACTGGCTTCTTATTTTTTTTCATTTTCTCAAACTTCTATTTGAATGTAAACTGTATGAGGAGTCGGACATTGATCTTCTATCATTGAACTTCTATCACCCGTGACTGCAGAATGCGTAGCACTCAGCAAACATTCATCTGTCTTGAATGAAATCTTTTAAAAATAAAAGAGTTGTTCATCCAAGTTTCAATATTACATATTTGTTATGTCTCTAAGAAACAGAAGAAGTACTGAAGAGAAAATGACTTATTTCCTAAGACTTCATATGAAAATGGCAAAGTTTAAAAAACATTAGAATATAATCTGTGTTGTAATAATCAATTAGGTTTGTGAATTATTATTCTTTTAATACTCAAATCAAAGTACATTAGCAACACGGAGGGCACAGTGGCCCCACCAAGTCTTAGTTTCTCAAAAAAAACCAAGGTCTCTTTTGTTAAATGTTGTATAACACTTGCTTTTCACAATATTCAAAGAAGTTAATGGGATGAAAGAATCTGTGACATTCTGGAAAAGCAGAATTAAGAATATCCCCTGCTGGTTATAATAAATCCATGCCCAACTCACTCCTGAAGAAAAACCATATTGAGAAGAAAATGTTTTCTCAAATCTATCAAACAACAGATATAGCCACTACACTTCCAGTGTTAACACATCCAGTTTTCATTGCCTATATTTTTTCTCCAGAAGATTGTGCTCCTGCATTACTGAATAGCTGTACAGGCCAACTTAATAGGAATGGTCATTAAGCACAATGGGGACACCTAAAGGTCCTCCATTAACATATACTTTATTTGGCTTTGTATGTTTGAGATATAAACTAATGCATTTTAATATTTAATGTGCATACATTCTATGCTATTGTAGGAAATGAACTGAGTAAATTAACAGATAAGTACACCAGTTTTTGGAAGGCAAGCAAATAGCATAAATCCTCTATGAGCCACCATTTAAATGAACAAGGATTATACACATTGTAATTAGCCATCACTTCTTTCCAATTTGATCGTTTGATTCAACAAATACTTAAATGTCTTCATGCTACATAATATGTTAAATGTTTCCAAAAATCATAAAAGCACATATTATGCTACACTTGATCTTAGCCAAAAGGCCGAGAAGCAATAAAGTACATATTATTCTATGGATAACCATTAACTATTATTTATAAAACCTAAGAAAAATAACTTTATATACCATATTCCTTCAATAAGGAAGGAAATATAAAGGAGAAAATCCTTCAAATCATTAATTACAGAAAAATTATTTCTGAAATAGTTTCCCAATACATATCTTTTGTTTGTGAGATGGAGAAAAGCAAGGAGCCAGTTGTCATATTTTCAGCAATTTTCTCCCAAGATTCTAAGGAATTTTACCAAGAAATGGTTTCTCTTTTACGCTTTACTTTCATTTTATTTTAAAAGCAGAGAGAAGGAAAGAGTTACATGGATGGAATTCTTTGATCCACTATTCACTACCCAAGCTCTTGCAACAGCCACTGCTAGGCCAGGTTGAAACCAAGAGCCAGGAACTCCATCCTAGTCTCCTAAGATGGTGGCAGGGATCCATGTACCTGAATCATCATCTCATCACTTCCATGGTATGGTATTAGTGGGAAGCTGGAACAGAAGCAGCATATCCAGAATACAAACCAGGCACTCAATGTCCCAAGCAGTGATTCAACCACTGTGGCACTTGCTCACCCACTTAAAAATTATTTCCAAGTGAAAATACTCAATAAATACATCAGAATATGAACTTTTGCATTGCTTTGCTGGTTACATATTATTTCTGCCTCTGAAGGCTTAGTAAGTTTAAAAGACATAAAAGTTTCATATAAAATAGTGACACTTAATGTACAACATATGTGTTGGATTCAATTGTGTAATAGGGAAAATAAATGCTACATCAGTTCTGAAGAACTGGAAATCACCGTGAGCAAGAATGGATCATTGATGGAAAACTTCATGGGTGATACAGAGATTGACGCTTATGAAGCAATGGCTAACGAGATTAAGGGAAGACGTTTCAAATGAGGACAGCAATATTGGATGCTGTAGTCATTAACTTTCATGTTAAGCTATGCCTATTAAATTATTAAGTGAAACCAATAAATGATTTTCATTGCTTACATTAGTATGCATCATGCAGAACAACTGCATTTATGGAAACACTCTAATGTTTCTAGGAAACAAGGAAAAACAAAATATTCATTCACTCACTCATTAATCCAACATGAATTTATTTAGGTACTGATCTAACTAGTAAAAGGAAGATGTTCCCTGTCTGAATAGAGCTTACTTTCTATCTAACACTGGAAAGATAAAAAAGAATAACCACAATAAATAAATAATTTATGATGCTGGAAGATACTCTAAGCTCTATAGCATGCTAATGGAGGTGGGAAACATCAGAGATAGTAGTGGGGTTTTGGAGAGTTAGTCTAGTTTTAAACTAGAGGGTGAGACACATTAAAAAGATTACATCTGGGCAGAGACCAGAAAGAGCTAAAGAAACAATAGGATAGGGAAATTGTTTTAGGGAGAAGGAACATCAAGTACAAACCTGTGAGTGAGTGCATGCCTAATATTTTTTCACGAATAGTGAGGAGGTACTGTGGCTAGCGTAGCATAAATGATGAGGAAAACAGTAGGAAATGACATAAGAAAGACATTGGAGGCCAGGTCATATAAATGCATGAAAGCCATTATAAAGACTCTGGCTTTACTGAGTGCACTGGGGACTCACTATAGGATTTCAAGAAGACTGACATGATGTTACAGATATTTAGATTTCTTGTTGAGAATATATCAAAAAGAGGGAGGGAGTGAAGAGCAGAAGCAGGCAGATCAGATGTCATTACACAAATTCAGGAGACAAATGATAGTGATTTAAAGCTAGGTGATAGCAGTAGAGGTATTAAGAAGCAGTTACCATCTGGATCTATTGTGAGGGTTAAGCTAACAGAATGTGAGGACTGTTTGCTATGGAGCAAGACAGAGAGAGAGGAGTTACTGATGACACTAAGGTATCTGTTCTAAATAACCAGAAGGGTGGAACTGCAATAAATTACATAGTAAAAGGTGGAGCAGTACTAGTTTGGAGGAGAAATATAAGCTTGATAGCTTTTGGACATTGAATATCTTAAATGTCTATTACTGCTCCAGGTTAAAATACTGAGCAAGTAATTAGATGTAAAAGTACAGAATCTGAGAGGGGTTAAGTTCAAAAATATAAACTAGCCTATTATCAACACTCATGCAGTATTTAAAATCCCAGTACTACATGAAATGACCAAGGAACTGAGTAGAGAAGACGACCAAGGGATGAATCCATCTTTTTTCATCATTAAAAGATCTACACTGGATTAGATGTCCAGTTAAGAAGTAGTCAAAGGACCTGAATAGATAATTCTGAAAAGAAGAAATACAGGTGACCAAAAAGTAAATTTAAAAAGTGCTGAATACCACTACCCATCAGGGAAATCAAAATCAAAATTGCATTGATACACCAGAGGTACAAGGCAATCAAAGCCAAAATAGACAAACGGGATTATATCAAGCTAAGAAGCTTCTGCACTGCAAAAGAAACACTTAGCAAAGTGAAGAGGCAACTGACAGAAAGGGAGAAATCATTTGCAAACTAAGATATTGATAGGGGCCGGCGCCGTGGCTCACTTGATTAATCCTCTTCCTGCAGCACCAGCATCCTATATGGGCACTGGGTTCTAGTCCCAGTTGCTCCTCTACCATTCCAGCTCTCTGCTGTAGCCAGAGAGAGCAGTGGAAAATGGCCCAAGTGCTTGGGCCCCTGCACCTGCATGGGAGGTCAGGAGGAAGCACCTGGCTCCCGGCTTCAGATCAGCACGGTGCCAGCTGTGGCAGCCATTTTGGGAGTGAACTGATGGAAGGAAGACCTTTCTTTCTGTCTCTCTAGCGCTAATTAAAAAAAAAAGAAATTGATAAGGATTAATATCCGGAATCTATAAAGAGCTCAAGAAAATCAACAAAACAAACAATCTAATTAAGAAATGAGCAAAATAATTGAACAGGCATGTTTCAAAAGATAAGAGTCAAATGACAAACAGACACATCAAAAAGTGTTCAGGATCACTGGCCATCAGGGAAACACAAAACAAAACCACAATGAGGTTTCACCTCACCCAAGTTAGAATGGCTCTCATATAGAAACCAACAATCAATCAATGCTGGTGAGGATGTTGGGGGAAAAGGTGCCCTAATACACTGTTGGTAAAAATGTAAATAAGTACAGTCATGGTGGAAAACAGTAAAGAGGTAACTCAGAAGGCTGAATACACACACACACACACACACACTAACTCCTGGGAATTTAAATAAAATGAAACCAACATATGAAAGAGTGATCTGTACTCCAATGTTCATTGCAGCTCAATTCACAATAGCTAAGATATGGAATCAACCCAGATGTCCATCAACTGATGACTGGATAAAGAAACTGTGATATATCTATAGTACAGAATACTACTCAGCCATAACAAAAGAATGCAATCCTGTCTTTTGCAACAAAATGGAAACAACTGGAAACCATTATACTTAGTAAAATAAGGCAATCCTAAAAAGACAAACACTATGTTTTCCTGGATCTGTGGTAACTAATAGAGTACCAAAAATGTAATGCACTCAAGTGAAATTGACATTTTGAGATACAGTGATTGTTAAAGCCCTTGTCTACTGTTGAGGAACAGTTTTTTTTCTTATTATTATTTGTTGACTTCTTTGATTATAGCATTAATCTTATGAGCATAAAGCAAACTGAAAATACATCATTATAAATATTTGAGAGAGGGAATAAGAGTGGAAGGAGGAGGAAAGGTGGGAGTGGGGCCAAGAGGGAGGGTAGGGTGGAAAGTATCATTATGTTCCTAAATCTGTATATACCAAATATATAAAATTTACTCAACTTAAAAATTTTCAAATTAATTAATTAAACAACAGTGAAACACCCTGTGACAATGGTTATTTTCAAAATGCTCACAAGGATGTAAAGAAAGTAGAACACTTATACACTGCTGTTAGAAATGTTAATTAGCGTGGTCACTTTGAAAACCAGCATGGAGATTTCTTTAAAAACCAGAAATGGAAATTCCATATGATCCAGCAATTTCACACTGGGTATACACCCCAAAGACATAACTCATTGTATCAGGGAACCTGCTCCACCATGGTCAAAAATAAAGAGTCAAAAAAATGTCCATCATTAGATGAATGGACAAAGTAAATGTGGTATATACATAAAATAGAATACTATTCAGCCATAAAAAATTCTATCATTTGCAGTAAAATGGATGGAAAATGAGGGCATTATGTTGATTAAAATAAGCTAGACACTGAAAGACAAATATTGCATATCCTCCCTCCTATGTCGTAACTAAAATTTAAAAATAAACTCAATTTGACCATAGAATGTTGACTGCTAAAAGCCGGGAGAGATTAGAAAAAAAGAGTATGGATAAAAATAGGGGAAGGAAGGTGCGATTCATTAAATGTAACAATTGTCATGCCATAAAATTTTCATAATAGGGAATGTAGAAAGCGAGGTATGTGGGAACACTTCATATTAACTAACTCACAATCTCTGCTTTAAAAATTTAAGGGGCCGGTGCTGTGGCACACCAGGTTAAAGCTGTGGCCTGCAGTGCCGGCATCCCATATGGGCACTGGTTCAAGTTCCAGATGCTCCACTTCCAATCCAGCTCTCTGCTATGGCCTGGGAAAGCAGTGGAAGATGGCCCCAGTCCTTGGGCCCCTGCACCCACGTGGGAGACCCAGAAGAAGCTCCTTGCTTCTGGCTTCAGATCAGCTCAGCTCTGGCCATTGTGGTCATTTGGGAAGTGAACCAGCAGAATGGACAACCTGTCTCTCTCTGTAACTCTTTCAGATAAATAAAAAAAAGAAAGAAAATTTAAAACTATTCTAGAATAACATGCTAAGAATTAAATAAATAGGCCATCTTAATTTGTCTCCTTTTGTAAATCTCTCTAACAAAAGATTAAGAAGGAGAAACTAAATAGTTTGGAGGGAAATCAACAGACTGGCTTCTGAAAGACAAAGACAATGTATCAAGGAAGTAGGTAACAAATGGCAGGGAAAAATAAAGATTAAGAACTGGATTGGATTAAGCTACGTGGGCATTATTAGAGACCTTGGGAAGAACACTAGTTGGAGTGGTAACTGAAAATCACATCAGATGAGGTTTAACAGTAACAAGAGGACGGCAAGCACTAGCAACTTTTCAGTTTTCACTGCAAAGGAGAGAAATGGCACAATGGGTTGGTGGGTGGTGTACAGAAATATTTTTGAGATTATTATTAGGATTAGGGTTAGATTAACATTAGCATTATTGTTACCAATGTTAGGAAACAACTATTGTTAGAATTGCTGGGGCTGGCGCTGTGGCAAAGAGGGTAAAGCCGTCGCCTGCAGTGCCAGCATCCCAAACAGGCGCTGGTTCAAGTACCAGCTGCCCCACTTATGATCCAGCTCTGCTATGGCCTGGGAAAGCAGCAGAAGGTAGCCCAAGACCTTGGACCCCTGCACCTGCATGGGAGACTCGGAGGAAGCTCCTGGCTCCTGGCTTCGAATTGGCACAGCTCTGGCCCTTGCAGCCATCTGGGAGAATGAATCAGTGGATGGAAGACCCCACCCTTTCTGCCTCTCCTCTCTTTGTGTAACTCTTTCAAATAAATAAATAAATCTTTTTAAAAAAGAATTGCTAATAAGTATTTAATAAGCACTTTTTCTATTTCTGTTACTGCTGTCAACATATATATATGTACATTTGGGTGCTTCAAAAAGTCCATGGAAAGCTAAATTAAAATATAAATCTATCTGGTTCAAAACACCTTGAAATCCACAATTTTCTCAGAACATATATTTTCAATGAACTTTTTGAATATGCTTTTTATGCATTTATTTCAAAATATCTTGAACCAAAATGACCTTTTAATTCCATCTTTCACAAACTTCTTGGAATTTCCCCATATTTAATAAATTGTTAACAATCACTCTGTGAAAGAGATGCTAGTATTAGCCCATTTTTAAGGTGAAGGAAGTGAGACAGACACAGACACACACACACACACACACGGAGAAAGACCAAGGATTCTCACACAGGTAGAAAATGGCTAATTTTGCTGCAGAGTTTATGTATTTAAGATAACATCCCACTATATTATGAAAAACATTATTATAAATGGGATATCACAATGGATGCTTAAACTACTTAGGATACCAAACTATTCCAACTGCTGAAATAAATATAAGTATTTATAAATCCCTTTTCATATATATTATCTACAATAATTCCTCTAAAATATGACAAAGCACTTAGTTCACAATACAAAAAAAGGTTAACCTGATCTTTCTCACATAATTGCAAGAAGTAAAACGCTCAAGAGTTTAGAATATTCTTCCAACAAACTAACGTAAATAAGATTGTACTACAAAGCATAATTCAAGTTAAATTTTGATAGGAGGAAAAACTCTACTAAAATAAAACTTTCAAAAATACTTAAAGAAGAAATGTCCTTGTCTGTGAGTACATAAATTAATGATCCCCTCATAATTTGATATAATTCCAAGTTATTGATCACTCCGAACAGCTTCCTCTCCGACAAATGGAACCTACTCTCGGGACTCCTGAGCTATTTCCCCTCCGGTCCAAAGTCTGGCTGTTGAAAAGATCTTTCTCTATGTAGGTCATCCTCGCCTTAAACCTCTTCACCAGCCTCGCCTTTTTTCTGCCTCAGACTCCAGCTCCTTATGATTATCTTCAGGGCTCTGGTTACCTCATCCCTGCCTGTAGTGTTGCTTTCATTCTTGCCCCAGTTTTCTGGGCTGAACTTCTAAATAGGGCCTTTATCACCTTCCTCCACTCTGGGCTCATGCTGCCCCTGTACCTCATTCAACAATTTCCTTTGACATCTTTCTGGACAAATTCTATTTTCTTTGACATCTTTCTTGAAAACTCTTTTTATGAGGAGAGATGTCAGGGGTTGGGAGGTAGGTGAGGGCAAACAGGAGAAAAGAATTGAGACAGGGAACATTTGGGAAAGATCCCATGGCACTCTGGACTCCTCAACTGCCCACTTAGCAGGCCCTCTCACTCTCTTGAACCAGGACTCTACCTGTGTCTCTACCTGAGCCACTGACTTCTTCCTAGCACTTGGCTTCATCACATCATTGAAGCTTTTTAACCCTCCATTCAGTCTTAGAAGCCCCTTAAAGGGGAAGAAATACAACGGCACAGTAGAAATGCCCTTCTTTTTTTGTTTTTCCTTTCAGATTTCATGATAAAGTCGGAAGAAGATAAAATGGCAAGAATAGCAGACCTCTTTGTCAGCAAAGGAAATGGAAAAATACTAACTAGCAATCATTGTCTTTTTAATAAGACACTTGAATTTCCATAATCCAAGCCTACAAACACAATTAATGAGAATGTTTCAAAGCATAACACACAGAAGTTGTATTTGTCCTCTGGCATGTTTTTTCTTTCTTTTCTTTAACGATGAATAAAAACTAAAATGTAAAACACCAATGAAAGTGACAAATATTCTTTTAAAATGGTATATTTGACATAGTAATTGTATATAATTAAAAGTTTGAGTTGGTGATCCTATGTTGAGGCCTTTTAATGTGGACATATCATTATTACATCAACCACCTACTAGTTTATCACTAATATACCAATTAATCTTTCTATTGGTGACCATTCTTACATATGAGTCACTGCTTACTTGTTGTCATTTTGCCAACCCTTAAATTGATCTCAGTGGCCCTAAGATCAATTACATTTAAACCAATGTGTAAAGCCTGGCACGTTCACTAATTAGAGTCAAATTTACACTTCTGTAATTGAGACTAATTATCTGTTTAGTTTAAGTAAGTGGTTAGGCATTCATTAAAGTCATCTGTCATAGGCACTGAATGAACATGGTTTCAAAAATCCATACAATGTGCTAAAACATCAGGCCTAGCATTTTACAGCAAGGAAATCTTTCTGAACTGGTACCTGTAAATAAATCTTAAGATTTTGCTTAAGTTAATGCATGAATACAAAATAATGAAAACTGTAATATGTTTATATTTATGCAGACATTAAATTTAAAAGTTACCATAACAAACATCACATCACATTTTAACAAGTATAATTTATAATTTATTTTTATTTATTGGGGCCAGCATTGTGGTATAGCAGGTAAAGTCTCCTGCATCCTACATGGGCACCTATTGCTGTCCCAGCTGCTCCACTTCTGATCCAGCTCCCTGCTAATGGCCTGAGAAAATCAGAAGAAGATGGCCCAAGTGTCTGGGGCCCTGTCATCCACATGGGGGACCCAGATGAAGTTCCTGGCTCCTGACTCTGGCCTGACCCAGTCCCAGCCATTACAGCCATCTGGGGAGTGAACCAGCAGATGAAAGATCTCTCTCTCTGTCGCTCTCTGTCCCTCTCTGTCTCTGTCTCCCTCTCCCTCTCTTTCAAATAAAAAAGTTAATATTTTAAAAATCTATTCATTTATTTTAGAGGCAGAGATAGAGACAGAGAAAGGAAGATAAGAGCTCTCATGCACTGGCCATCTCCCAAATCTCTACAATGGAGGGGGCTGGGCTAGGTCAAAGCTCGGAGCCAGAACTCCATCTTGATCTCACACATGGGTGTCAGGGACCCGAATACATGAGCCATCACCTGCTGCCTCCCAGGGGGTGCACTGGGAGGAAGCTGGCATCAGTAAAGAAGCTAGAATCGGGACAGAAGTCAGAACTCCAACTGAAGAACTCCAGTATGGGATGCAGACAGCTCAGTAGGCATGCTAACCACCATGCCAAACATCCACCCCTAGTATAATTCCTTACCCCAGAAATGTTAAAATGTTCATTTTTATTGCTCATTTCATTTATAAGGCCACTAGGGGGTGAACCAATGGAAAAAGGAAGACCTTTCTCCCTCTGTCTCTCTCACTGTCCACTCTGCCTGTCAAAAAAAAAATGTATTGTTACTCCTCATTTTATAAAGTCAGTAAGAATATGAGAAGTGAACCTGCAAGCAGATACTTGTCTTCTAAACTGGATGCAATTCATTTGCTGATTTATTTTTTCAGTTATTTAGCAAAATTTTACTAGATTCAAGGCACTATGCTAGGCTCATATGAAATAATTAGACTTGCCAAATCCATGATCTCCACAAGGCAGATGTCGAATATCAAGATCAGGTAACAGCTATCAAAGTTGGAGAGTCGTCTTTTTCCTCTAGCATGATTCCAAAAAAGGCCTGACTAATGGGAAACTTGTGAGCGTAAGTTTATAAGGGCCATTTCAACCCAGGCCAAAACCACAGCAGTTCATAGCAAGGCAACTATCAG
The DNA here is from genome assembly GCA_949820135.1 of Sylvilagus floridanus. Lineage (NCBI taxonomy): Eukaryota > Metazoa > Chordata > Mammalia > Lagomorpha > Leporidae > Sylvilagus > Sylvilagus floridanus. The sequence goes on from OX463223.1 coordinate 116,430,691, forward strand.
TGATGTCAAATCCAAGCAAAGAAATTCTTCTCACCTTCTGGAAACTTCATCCACACCACTTATTCTGATGGTCTTCAACAGTTCTGTCTACTTGTATATTTATACACACACACACACACACACACACACACACACACACATATATATATAGGGTATGGAAACTCAAAGAAAATGGGACTGTATTTAATTCATATGTTCCTGTCATATTGTACTATTAAACTTCAATAATGTAATACTCAATAAGTATCTGCAGTACATAAAAGTAACCACACAGTTTATAACAATCCAGTCTTGGAAAGGGACATGAAAAACAAGTGAAATAAAATTCATAAAATGGAATCAAGGTATTTTCCTAAATCCTCATTCTCTCCAGAAAGATTCCTTCAAAGGGTTAACATTCACTAAAGAAGTAATTATTCTACCCACTAGGGAACCAGATTCCACCCTGACATTCCACTCAACAAAGACACAAATTCATCAATGTAAATGATTTTGAACACAATCATGGATATGACAGAGTTTAATAGTATGAACTGTTGAAGAACTATTACCTTTGGTTAGTTTCAGAAGATCTGGAAAAAGAACCTAAGCTATTCTGTGATAAACAGAGGTGCGCTGCCCAGAGTTCCCATCACTGCAGAACTTGGTACCCCAGAGCTGGGAGTGCAAAGGTACACACTTCAGCTGTCAGCTCCTTTGGGTACTGCCTCATCTCCACAGAGTGGTCCCTATCCAAGGACTGATTAACCCAAAGCATAAAGGTCTGCCCATCTGTGCCCTGTTCAAGATAACCCTGAAGGGTCATGCTTGGTCCACAGAATCCTGTGGGTGCTGGCTGACATTATTATTGGATCTTTTAACAAAGCTGGACATCTCCCTCTCATCACACCTACTCTCCCTCCATCCTTCCCACCAGTGTTCATGATAAAGACACTATCTTTTAAATTTTATTTATTTACATTTTATTGGAAAGGCAAAGATAGTGACAGAGGGAGAGATGAAGAGAGATCTTCCATCCAGTGGTTCATTCTCCAAATGGCCACAGAGCCAAGGATGGGCCAGGCCAATGCCTGAAACTCAATGTGGAGCTTCCATATATGTCACAAGGACCAAAGTGCTTGAGTCATTTCCCAAGGTGTGCATTAGCAGGAAGCTGGACCAGAAGTGGAGTACCCAGAACACGAACAAGGCACTTCAAAGTGGAATGAGTGTGTTCCAAGCAGCGACTTAACAGCTATGCTAAACACCCATCCACAAAGACATTTCTTAATCAATATCTTAAATATTCAACTTAGAGTCTGCTCCCTGGAGAACTCACGCTGTCAGGTTCCTTAGTATAAGTGAATATATACAGATTAATCTACATTCATCTTGTAGAGATGAATCGATATTCTTTATATAGATGAATAAATACACAGTTGTGATTATAGTGTGTGGGTTCTATTTTTCTTCAAAAAGTCATTTATTTCTCTCTTTGGGAAAAGCCAGGTTAACAACTCTTAAGAGGTAACATTTCAAGTAGTTCCAACTACCATTATATGAGCACTGATTAACCACAATAAATGCCAGTATTACCGCAGCAGGGTCCCAGCAGTGCATATTTGATGAGCATCAACTCTGTAGCTGGCATTTGTATGCACAAAATCTTGCTGCATCTTTTCTCAGTCTAAAGCTCGAGATGTTCACATGCAAGCAGAAAGCCAGTTTCCCATTGCTGTGGGCAATCTATATGATATACATTTAACTCACAGGCACGTGGCAAACAAGGGTTGTTCTTTCTAACTGGTCAGGTCAAGACATATCACCTGATAAATATTCTCATTATCACTCCTGCAAATATGTCACAGCAACTGGGGGAGTGGGATTCATACCATATTTAAAGTAAAACAAGACATGAAAACCACAACATTGATTATAATTATAGTGATATTCAATATTAAGAAAGAATCCCACTGAGTGAACATTTCAAGGACCTAATATCTTTTTTAAAGATTATTTATTTCAATAGCATAGTTACAGAGACAGGGAGAAGACAAAGAGAAAGAGAGATCTTCCACCCACTGGTTCACTCCCCAAATGTTCACAATGCTCAGAGCTGTGCTGGGCCAAACCAGGAGCCAGGAACTCCTTTGGGGGTCTGCCACATGGTTGGCAGGGGCCCAAGTACTCAGGCCATCTTTAGATGCTTTCCCAGGCACGTTAGCAGGGAGCTGCATTGGAAGTGGGACAATGAGGACTCAAAGTAGCACCCATATGAGATGTCAGAATCATAGGCGGTAGCTTAATCCTCTGTGCCACAATGCCAACCTCCCTAATATCTTTTAGTACTGACTATTTTCCTCTCTAGATTCTAACCGAAAAACATACCATCTTCTGGGGCTGGTGTTGTAGTGCTATAGGTTAAAATGGACTCTGTGAGCCTGCATCCAGTTTGTGTCCCAGCTGCTCCACATCTAATTCAGCTCTCTGCTAATGCCCTGGGAAAGCATCGGTAGATAGCAAAGTGCTTGGCCCCCTGCCACCCACGTGGGAGTCCCGGATGGAGTCCCAGGTCCCTGGCTTCAGCCTGGCCCAGCCCCATTTGTTAGGACCATTTGGGGAGTAAACCACTGGATAGAAGATCCAACTCTTGGGGCCAGCGCTGTGGCACAGCGAGTTAATGCCCTGGCCTAAAGTGCCAGCATCCCATATGGGCACCGGTTCTAGTCCCGGCTGCTCCTCTCCCAATCCAGCTCTCTGGTATGGCCTGGGAAAGTAATAGAAGATGGCCTAAATCCTTGGGTTCCTGCACCTGTGTGGGAGACCAGGAAGAAGCTCCTGGCTCCCGATCAGTGCAGCTCCAGCTGTTGTGGCCAATTGGGGAGTGAACCAACGGATAGAAGCTCTCTCTCTCTCTGTAACTCCTTCAAATAAATAAAATAAATCTTAAAAAAGAAAAAAAGACCCACCTCTCTCTCCCTGTCTCTTTCTCTAAAACTTTGCCTTTCAAATAAATCTTTAAAAAAAAAGTCATCTTCTAAGTTTCAGATGAGTTTGGTTAGCTTCACATTTTCAGCTAATTTTCTATACATCTTTAATTGGACAAGCATATCTAGAATGCTAGAATTTTCCCAGTCTTCATTAATCTTTTGGTCAAGTTTCTTTTAACCTAGCTACTTCCTTAGCATCTTTGTATTAGATACATCCCCTGTTTATAGCATTTACTATTAAGATTCACTTGCTCTAATACTTAATAAATTAATCCTTCTGTTTCTCAAGAATTTGGGTTATTCTCTGCTTTCTTCTGGATGCATTTGCACTCCCTTCTATTTTTTAACAGCACATATAACCTAATTTAATGAACTCTTCAAACAGATCAACTCTGCTCCGCTCATGCACTAATTCTGGAATCCTACGTAGAAAAGCTATTAAATTTGTACTTAACTGGCACTCCCTTGGCTATTACATAATCATATTAGAACCAAACCTTTCCCAGTGGAAATTATATATATTTTACACAAATGTGCCCCCCAAAAGCATTTTGGTCAGTCTGAGAGCCTATTTGTTAACTGGAAATAAACTCATTTTACATTTGCACAAATTAAAATTTTGAAATGATATAATTATAGTCATTATTATAGAATGCCGAACATTTAATTTGAGCAAATTATAATATATAGTTAGGTGTCTAGAGTGAGTTGTCAACTTCCCTTTAAGTTCAGACCAATTAACAACATTAAAACGAAAGACCACAAGAAAACTCCATTCAAAAATTTCCTTCCAGGAAAATCTTTTTAAAGTAGCCAATATCCCAATATTTGTAACAGGTATAATAGCTACAAGGAATTCTGTGGTACGGAGGAACAATTATTCCAGAAGGTTTGAATGAGTTTCCTACCTGACTTCTTCTCTTGTTGGTTTCTTCACCTACAGGATGGGTTAGACAAGTGAATTTAAAAATTTTCTGAGAAAACACCTTGTAGCACATGTGTTTCCAATAAATGTCTTTCATAACTGTTTTCTGAAAATGAATATCTGCAGATACCATATTTATGTATTTCTGCAAATATTACCAAATATTGTTTGTTAAGGCTCTTTCATGTGCTTTGACATTTGGGGGCTCTCTTGTTTAAAATTTGTTTATTTGAAAGTCAGAGCTGAAAGAAAGGGAGAAACAGAAAGACAGAGGTCTTCCATCTGCTGGTTCACTCCCCAGATGGCTGCAGTGGTCACTGCTTGGCTTGCACAAAGCTAGGTGCTTCTTCCAGGTCTCCTACGTGGGTGCAGGGGCCCAAGGATGTGGGCCATCCTCCATTGCTTTCCCAGTCCATAGCAGGGAGCTGGATGGGAAGTGGAGTAGCCGGGACATGAACTGGTGCCCATATAGGATGCCAGCATCATAGAAGCTTTACTCACTATGCCACAACTCCAACCCCTGGGGCTCTTTCCTACGGCCTAGAATGAACCAAAGTCATGCCATTTCCCGTGCTCAAAGGGGCAATGATCTTTCTTCCTAAGAAACAATTTTGTTTTAGAGATACCCTCATTGTAAAAAGTTTGTATTTTCTGTGTCTTACTCAAAGTAATTTCAGAACAAACATACAGGACTTTAGATACCAATTCTACATTACATACTTTGTAATGCTGTAATGGTCAATAAATTATGCAAAGCACAATCTTTGTGCTTATTTTGGAAGGAAAGGTCTTTCAAATATAGTCAAGTATTGCATAATGACATTTTAGTCAATGATAGACCACATATGTGACAGCAGTCCCATCAGATTATTATAGAACTAGAAAATTCCTATCATTCATGTTTTAGGCTAAGTATTAGTACCAAAGAATCAAAAAGTTTTAAAAAAACAAAACATTTACAAAGTAAAACAGTTACACCAAGCTCAGATTATCAAGGGTAGAAAAAAATGTTTCATAAATTTAGGGAATCCTCAGTATACAGTGTTTATCAACTCCACTGTAGTGCAGCATTCACTCACTGAATAACCCATGCAAACTTCTAGTCCTGGAAGCTCCATCCCCAGTAAAAATTCTGTACAGGTATGCCACTTTCTAAAATCTTTTATACCGTATTTTTACTATAGATTTTCTATGTTTAGAAACACATACACTCATCATTATGTTACAGTGGCCTACAGAATTCAGTACAGTACCATGCCAGACAGGTCTGTATCCTATAAGCAACAGCTATACCATATATCCTAAGTGTATACAATAGGTTGTACCATCTGAATTTGTGTTAGTCCACTCCATTATGTTAGTAGAATGACAAAGTCACCTAACAATACATTTTTCAGAATGTATCCCTGTCATTAAGAAACACATGAGTGTAGTTAACAAAATTTACTTTATGGACATTTCAACATAACATAGAATAGTACTCAAGAATAACCTTACAGTTATCTGCAGTTACAAAAACAGTGTAATTCTTGTAAGAAATTCATTATAATTTCAGAGTGTAATGAAGATAATCATTACTATTGGAATGGCAGAAATAAAGAAGCAAGCTAATCACCAGTCCTCTAGAAAATCCATAAAAGGATAAAATGGAAGATTTAAGTCTTCTGAGTTACTAGTATTAATATTCTGACACTAGTGCTTTCACAATGGAGTGGAGCCAGATGCACTTGCAAGCAGATTCATTTGTTTCTGCAATGTATCTAAGAGAAGAGAGAGCACTGCAGGGTGTTGAAACATGTGGGCACCAGAGCGCTGGGGTCAAACCACACTACTGTTTACCAGTTAGAGGAGCTTAAGAAATGCGCCTATCTTCTCTACACCTCAGTTTTTCTTAATATATAAGCTGGGAAATATAGTGGCATTTACTTCCTAAGAACACTGCAAGGATGACCTTAGTCAGTAACGGTTCTGCACATGCAGCAGTACCTGGCTATGGTTGCAATCAGCATTTGTCATCTGCCAAGTGTTAAAATTTCATAAAATAATGTTTAAATCTCAATATCTGGTTCTGTGTATTGCAAAAGAATTTTATGATAGGCTTTGCTTTAATTAGAATTTTAATCCCATCACAATGCTCATACGTAATAGGCACTACAAAATATCAGCTGAATGAATGAATGGTATCACCAAAGAAAGGTATGGTTAAACTTTAGACATCAGAGTTTCCATTCAGAGCAAATGAGCTAAGCTAATGCTTGCATGCAGTATTAATCACAACATGCATGTTACTAAACAGAACCAAATTTCTACCCTTGATTCTTATTTGTCTCTCTTGATTCCTTGAACATAATATCAATGTGTGGCATGCTAAAAAAAAAAAAAAAGAAAAAAAAAACTAGATTCACATGAGACTCACAGCATCCATCCCATTCTTCACATGACAAAAATCCATGTGTGAACATGCCAGTTTTAACCTCCACAGAATGCCCACTATAATTATTTTTTAAATTCACTCACATGCAAGCTATAAATATTCATACCCCCAATGTTTCTAATAGTGAATCTAAATACTGATCTGAAAACTAACATTAACCATATTTCCTTCACAAATTATAAAAAAGAAATATGTGCATTGTGATAACTATAGCATGAACTATTATTTCACTGACATAAATAACATTGAAAACAAGTACAGACTTCGGAGAAAATTACTACCTGACACTGGAACTATCTCTCTTTTCACATTTAACTACATGATGTTTTCCTGAATACAGCAAAATGCATAAATGGCCTCAAGTTTTAAAAAGTGCTCTCAAAATTCTCATAAAGCATATATCTAGAGTATTCCTTTGAGAGGCCTATGAGAAGAGGCTACTTCACAACATCACCACAGCCATCCCAGTTTACTGTTACTCATGACTTATTTTTAGATTAATCCACCCCACTACTACTTGACCTTGTTGATTATCCTAAGGCTAGCATTTGCACAAAGGCATTGGAATTTACATGATCCTCTGACTGAGAAAGTAATCAAATTCAGAGTCTTACAAGATTTTTTAACCTTTTGAAATGTGCATGTTTGAGGAACTTCCATGTTCATGAACACTCAAAGGTTATGAGAGTATGGCCCACCCAAAGGGCACATAGAAGGGCTGCACAACCCCCTTCCCAGATGTTTTCCTATCCATCTCTTCGGTTTGGATATTCCTGAGTTGTATACATTATGATAAACAGGTAATATTAAATAAAATACATAAGTAATGAAACACGGATAAAAAATTTTAAAGATTTATTTTATTTATTTGAAAGAAAGAGAGAGGGGAGGAGACAGAGATCTTCCACTTGCTGGTTCACTTCCCAAATGACTGGGCTAGGACAAAGCCTGGAGCCCGGAGTTTCTGCCAGGTCTCCCACGTGGGTGCAGCGGCCCAAACACTTGGGCCATCTTCTGCTGCTTTCCCAGGTGCATTAGTAGGGAGCTGGATCAGAAGTGGAGCAGCCGGGACTTGAGCCAGCACCCATAAAGGATACCTGCAATGCAGGCAGCGGCTTTACCTGCTATGCCACAGAGCTGGCCCCCAAAATTATTCTAAACAGTAAACCCATGCAGACATTATCCTCTCTCAGCAGAACAGCTTTCAATTCTTCTAAGGGCCTTGTCAAGTCCAGTGACTTCTCAATTTTATGGAATTCTTTGTAAATATTTGTATATTTGACCATATTATTAAGACCAGATCTTATTTTTGGACACTTAATCAATAATCAATTTTTCCTTTTCTAAAAATGCAGAATTAGGGTCAGCGTTGTGGTGCAGTGGGTTAAGCCACTGTCTTCAGTGCCGGCATCCCACAAGGGCAACAGGTTTGAGTCCCAGCTGCTCCACTTCCGATCCAGCTCTCTGCTATAGCCTGGGAAAGCAGCAGAGGATGGCCCAAGTGCTTGGGTCCTGCACCCACACAGGAGACCCAGAAGAAGCTCCTGGTTCCTGGCTGCAGCCTGGTCCAGCCTCAGCAGTGGCAGCCATTTCAAAAATAAACCAGCAGGTTCACAATCTGTATCTTTCCGTCTCTCTCTCTCTCTCTCTCTCTCTCTCTCTCTCTCACTCTGCCTTTCAAATAATAAATAAAATCTTTAAAACAAACAAAAGAACTATGCATGGATTTCAAAATCCAAAAACAAAACAGAATTGAAGCTAAATGCCAAATTATGTTTCACTTGCAGAAAGATGGAAATACATATCAGAAAAATAATCAGCATTTTACTTTCTCATATATATTTTAATTTTATCATGCATGTATGGGAAATTCTCCAATAATTAGTCATTCCGTATTTTCTATGGGTTGGGTATTATCTCAAATCATAAATCTCAAGGTATAATTTACACTAGCAAGTAGTGTCATTTGATGTGCTTAACATGCCATAAACCAAACACTAGAGGGAAAATATCATGAGACTAAAAAAACATGACCAGTTCCTGCCATTTCTCCTAAACAAGCACACGTATGTAGTTGCTGCTCTTACCAGTGTTGCACTGTTTCTCTGTGTCATTAATTTCACAAATGGCATTTAGTTCAGACACACGGACACTCCTTGTGGGCTATGTAATAGATATCGTCAGGAGCACATGTGAGCTCCTGTTAGTTACCCAAAGACACTCATCAGCATCTGGGTAGGCTGGAAAAGAAAAATCAATTCTGGTCTCTCTCAACCCTTCATAAATATGCATCTTACAACTACATGTCAGAGTGTTTTTTGAAAAAAAGAAAGAAAAATAAAAGATAATGATTCCAGGGACAGAGACTTCTTATTACAAATGAATACACTGAAATAATTTGGGGGCAAGAAAATTCATAAATCACTGGGGTCATGCAAAGGTATTATTTGCATTTTTCCTCCAGAACTTCTTTTCCCTTGCATTTTTCCTTTTTTTTTAGGAATAATTTATTTTATTTGAAAGTGAAAGTTATAGAAAGCAGAAATAGGTAGGAGAGAGAGAGAGAAAATCTTCCATCAGAAGATTTCACTGCTCAGATGACTGCGACAGCCAGCAACAGCCAGCACTGGGCAAAGCTGAAGCCAGGAATCAGGCTTCGTCAGGGTCTCCCATTTGTATGCAAGGGTTTATGCACTTGGGCCTTCTTCCACTGCTTTTCCGAGGCCATTAGCAGGGAACTGTATCAGAAGTGAAGCAGCCAGAACTTGAACCAGTGTCACAGATGGAGGCTTCATCCACTACACTGCCATGCTAGCCCCCTGGGTCCTGTTTAGAGGAAGCTCAAGTTAGAGGAGTTTCCAAATGTGAGACAGGTACTCTAGGAGCATCACAATCTTGAAAATGTTTCCAAGCCACAAGTATATCCAAAAGTGAGAACACTAAATAAAACCGTTATTTATATCTGCTGTTAATGTCATTCCTTCTTCTCCCATCATCACATCTGGTAGTATCCATAAAGGATCCCTTTAGCTAAATATTGAATTCCACATTTCATGCCTAAATCCAAAAGTGATACATATTACATGTGTAAATACAAATTATAAGTATTTATTACAGCAGTTGCTGTTTTATCGGCACTTCATTAAGTACATAAATACTTTAAAAACCACAAGCTAAAATCATCTGTTGAAACACATACACAAAATGTATAAATATTTTGCATAAAAACTAAAGATCATTGCAGATTCTAAGGGAAAAATGGAAAAAGCAATAAGGATTTTAAAGTGTGGACTGACGTGGTGTTTTCAATAGGGTAGCAAGGGCTTATTCACTGGGGAAATTAGAGTTGAAGGAGAGCTCTATGAGGCACATGGTACAAAGCTACAGAGGTAAAAGGAACGGCACTCCTTTTTTAAATAAAATCATAAATGACGAAGTTTCGGGCCATTTGGCAAACACATTACACTGTCACTCAGGAGGATGAGAACGTGTGTTTATTTATAAGAATGTGTGTGTTATAAACAAGAGTGTCAAATTCTTAAATCAACAACAGGAGTCACTGTGTACTTACGTCTCATGTGGGATCTGTCCTTAATGTGTTGTCCAATGTGAAGTAATGCTATAACTAGTACTGAAACAGTATTATTTCACTTTGTGTTTCTGTGTAGGTGCAAACTGATGAAATCTTTACTTAGTATATACTGAATCGATCTTCTGAATATAAAGATAATTGAAAATGAAAAAAAACCTTGGTATTAAATTGGAAATTGCATGATTAATCAATTTTTTAAAAATATATATCATGTAGGATCTCTGTCCTTAATGTGCTGTACATTGTGAATTAATACTATAACTAGCACTCCAACAGTATTTTTCACTTTGTGTCCCTATGTGAGGGCAAACTGTTGAAATCTTTATGTAATATGTACTAAACTGATCTTCTGTATATAAAGAGAATTGAAAAGAAATCTTGATTTTGAATGGAAGGGGAGAGGGAGCGGGAAAGGGGAGGGTTGCAGGTGGGAGGGAAGTTGTGGGGGGGGAGCCATTGTAATCCATAAGCTGTACTTTGGAAATTTATATTCTTTAAATAAAAGCTTTATAAAAAAATAAATAAAATCTTAAAAAAAATTAAAAAATGGAAAAAATCAGTGGGAGAATGAAGTAAACTGAATATTCCCTCGCATTTTTCAACTAGTAGATATTAACTCAATTGGAAAAAACACTAGGATCAAAGCCACTGAATAAAACTGAGAACAAACAGAAATACCCTGGATATATGTTCTCTCTTGACTTTCCTAAGCAAAGTAGACTAAAAATTACTCCTTTTCCCTCACGTGTGTACTGGAAGGCTTCTATCAGAGGAGATACTGCATGCTGTCTCAACCTTTTATCTGCTCCACTTGACAGCAACAACATCTAACACCTTTTTATTGTTCAAAGAGAAATAAGCTGGAAAAATTGAATGGCCTCTTGTTTTCATTGCCTCAAAAAGCTAATAATCAATATAAACCTCACTGAAAGTCTAGGAGCTGCCCTCTACTTAGTAAACAGTACAAATGCGAAGTATTCATGGAAAAATGAGATTTCCTTCAAGTCCATCTATACTATTTATGTAAAAGTAAATCCAAAGTTTATAGTAAAAATACGCTATGCTCATCCACACCATTTTTTTTAGTTATTACTTGAAATGCATATGCTTAGTTTCTCAATTAGATGCTACACTTCAGACTCAAGTCCGATAATATAATTCTCAAGTCTAATGCATAATAGCCACTTATTATTAAGAATAATATAAATAAAATATTCTCCATTGAGTATTTACTATGAGGCAGGTGTAGTGCTGAACTCTTTCCATTTTCATTCTATCATTTATTTCTAAGAGTCTTGTGTATTAAACGTTAGTGTATTTATATTTCATAGATGGGAAAGCAAAGTCAAAGAGAATAGTCAGCCATGAGGGTCCATAGTAACTGTGAGCAGTTTCATTAAATCCAGGTCAATCTTTTTCAAAGTCTCTACTCCAAACCACTGTACCAACATTCCCTAAATTCCTATGAGTGGTTCTTCATTTTTGAGAAAGAACATTTGAAATTATACCTAACTCCATTTTCATGAAAAAAAGTCAGTTAATCCTTAATAAAACACACATGGTTATTTGCATACTGCTCTCTACAAACTATTGTGGGGTAGAATTCTCACTCATAGTTCAGGAAACTTCTTGAAACTTAATGCAGAAAACATCCTCAAAAGCCCAGCAGCCTATACTAAATAAGAGTCAGATACATTAATTTTATATATCTCTATCAACCTATTGATTGATCTATCTATACATATTTTTCTGTATGCAAAAAGTGACTCACGGAAGTTACACTACACACCTTTCTAAGTCAGCCAGTAAAGATTCAATTTGATGTATAGCCTGAACATGTTTAAGATGATACATTCATAATATTTGTAAAATGCAATAAATGATGTGATTTACCAATGTAAAGTTTGCCTAAGTCATACAAAAATTCTGAGTCTTAAATTTCAGAACCTGCTGCATTTTCTCCCAAGGCACGAGGTTTTCTCAAAAAAATATAAAAAAAGCATCCATTTAAAAAGACATTTAATGTAATAGATATTTCCTGTTTATAATATTAACTGAAATACTTAAGAATCTCCAACATTCACAGAAATCTGTTATATTTTGATAATACAAATTATAAAAACCAGAAGTCATATAAGCAAATGTCAACATTCAATTATTTTAACATATATAAATAAAGGAAGCTACACTGGTTTAACTATTTTAACTTATTTAATTCATTTATAAATATTATTAATAATGAATTCATAAAAACATAACATGAGGATACTTGAAAAAGTTCATAGAAAAATGGATTTAACAGACATTAATTTTAGCACAAAACAAATTTGAAACCCATGCAGCTTTTACACAGTACACATTTTCCACAAACTTTTTGAAGACCACCTCTTTTAACAGAACTTAGCAATGATAAAATGCTGAAAATTTAACATCACATATTACCCATTTCTGAAATGTATTTCAAGTACCTACAACTGTATTAAGTGTTCAACAATATTTACTAAGCTAATAAGTAATGAATGATTTCTTATTTTTTTTTTGGCATTACTGATTTGACATTCTATTTCAAAAGAAAAGTAATGCATAATAGTAAGAACTAGGGCCAGCATTGTGGCACAGGGCATAAGCAACCAACTGCAATGCCAGCATCCCATTTGAGCATTGGCTCCTGTTGTGGCTGTTCCACTTCTAATACACTCCCTGCTAATGTACCTGGGAAAGCAGTGGAAGACGGCCAGGATTTCCCCCTGCTACCCACCTGGGAGACCAGGATGGAGTTCCAGGTTCCAGGTTTTGGCCTGTCCCAGCCCAAACCATTGTGGCCATTTGGGGAGTGCCAACAGATGTTAAATCCTCTCTCTTTCTGTCTCTTCCTCCCTCTCTGAAATTCTGCCTTTCAAATAAATAAAATAAATATTTTTGAAAAGGTAAGAACTAGTTTAAATTTATTAAGTGATTTTCTTAATAGAGTTTTTAATATATTGTGAAAGAATATCTTTCATATTTACTAATTTAACAGTTTTAGTTAATACCAGCATTTCAAGAGCTCAATTTGGAAAATACAGCATTAGATTATTTTGCCTCTAGATGTAATGGAACACACTTCATAATTCTATAAAGTATTCTGAAGATCAATAATTCCAGAATATCACCAAAGAGGAAGAGGGAATAAATATATACAGTCATGTGCCATAATGACGTATCTGACAAAACCAACCACACATATCATAGTGGTCCCATATATTATGTAAACTAGTCATGTTGTAGCTGTCTTACTTTAGGCAACTACACTCTGATGTTTGCATAATGATTAAATCACTTAATTACATTTCTCTAAATGTATCCTCGTCTCTAAGCAACAAGTGAATATGCTATTATCTTTTAAAGACTTATTTATTTATTTGAAAGGCATAATGACAGAGAGGGAGGGAGACCGAGAACGTGGAAGGAGGGAAAGAGAGGTATCCTCCTTTTCTTTTTTTTAAAGATTTTATTTATTTGTTTATTTGAAAGGCAGAGGAAGGAGACGGGGAAGGAGAGAGGGGGAGAGAGAGAGAGAGAGAGAGAGAGAGAGAGAGAGAGAGAGAGAGAGAGAGAGAGAGAAATGTCTTCTCTCCATTGGTTCAGTCCCCAAATGACCTCAACTGCCAGAGCTGGGCTGATCTGAAGCCAAGAGCCTGGAGCTTCCTCCAGGTCTCTCACAATGGGCCATCTTCTACTGCTTTCCCAGGCCATAGCAGAGAGCTGGATGGGAAGTGGAGTATCCAGGACTAGAACCAGCACCCATATAGGATTCCGGCGCTGTAGGTGAAGCTTTACACGCTGTGCCACAGCAATGGCCCCAGAGGTATTCTTCTATTTGCTAGTTCACTTCCAAAATGCCCTCAACAGCCAGGTCTGGACACTATGATATGGGACTCTGGCTTTGCAAGTGGCATTTGAATCCACTGAACCACAATACAGGCCCCTGTGCTTTCTTTTAAAGTGTCAGTAGTTGCATCCATTTTGTTGCAAAAGACAGGATTTGACCATTATTCTTAGTCAAGTAAGTCCAAAAAAGACAAACATCATATGATTTCTGATACAAACATCATATGATTTCTGATACAAACATCATATGATTTCTTATATCTGGTAGTTAACATAGAAAACAAAAAAAGTATAAAAATGAAACTGAATCTTACGATTTGATTATTTCTTATAGTCCTTATCTATATTCCTGTGGAACAGTGGACTTAGTACTTTTTACTTGTTGAACAGTATGGTTAGTGGTGCTGTAAGCGTGTGCTTCTAAAGCAAATTTAAAGTATGTTAAAAAATAAAGTGTCAGCTGGATTAAGTATTTGGAATGCCTACATCATATTATCAGTCTTGGCTACTTTATGCTTGCAGTCCATCTTCCTGCTAAGACACCTGATGATGGCCAACGTATTTGGGTTCCTGTCAGTCATGTGGGAGAGTGAGATGGAGTTCCTGGCTCCTAGCTCCTGGCTCTGTCTCTGGGCTGGACTAGCCCTATGTGTTGTTGGAATTTGGGAAGTAAATCAGCAGATGGAAGACTGATCTCTCTCTTTTCTCTCTCTTTCTCTCTCTCTCTCTCTCTCTCTCCCCCCTCCCACCCTCCTTCTCTTTCTGTAAGTCAGACAAATAAATAAATCTTCAAAATAAATTAAGGTGTCAGCAATTCTGATATAAGTCTGTCCGTGCCCCAACCTTAAAATCTCATTCCTTAGGTATTGAGATTCTCTCAAGATCCATAAATAATCTTAATATGATCCAATGTTTGCAGCTGGCAGGTATGTAGGGATAACCTTGGGCAAGACCATGAATAATAGGAAGCACATTTGCCAAATGTCCCCTTCTTTCCTGGGAATCTCAGTCATCCATACCACTGATAATCTCTCATACTTTATTGCACCAGTATGCAAAAGATATTGCTGACCTTCAATGTCTTTGAGTGTCCATATTTTAAACGTAAATTTTCTATTTGCAAGGCTGCTCATGCATAGTCTATGGAAGTTTATTTCACTAAAATTCCTGCCTAAAGTCACTGTATGCCTATTTTCAGTTTATTGTTTGCTTAGGCTTGTGTCTTACTCTTCCAGTTTAAAATAAATTATTATATATTATTATAAAAAGATGAAGCTTCAAGTTTGGGGCTGGCAGTTTCTTTCAAATTTACAGATATAATTTGTCTCCTCCCTTTTCTACACCTTCCTTTCTCCCATTAAATTTTGTAAGCGTAAACTTACATAGCTCTCTAAATGTTCTGGGGATACAAATGCACATGAAACTAAATCTGCTGTTGAGTTTCACCACTAAATAATCAAACATAGGAGAAAGATAAGAGTATCTAAAATATTAGGAAGCACCACGTGGCACAACATGATGTCTGGACTCAGAGGAAAGGGAAATGATACAGGGTGTGAGCTAGAAAAGCAGACAGGTTTTTTAAGTAATTAAGTTTGGATGAAATGTTAAGATTTTTCAAGTAAAACAAAAATAAGAAATATGAAATCATGAGGAGACTTCAGTTTCTCCTTAGAGAAGCATTTGTAGCATAATCATAAAAACATACCACTAAACCAACAAAATTACATATAAATAATAACATTGACCTACTTACTTAAAATGTGTGATAATACTGTTCAGAAAGCTGTGAAAAGTCATTGAAATTCACCTTTACAAGATATGTCTATTTAAAAATAATACGGACATTTCCTGCTGTGTATGTTACATTCTTAGAAGTCAAAATTTTATATCTCAATCAAGGTTCACCTTCAAATCATTTGAAATTCTCAGCAATGATTACAACTTGAAACTCTCGGATTTTTTTTTCTCATGTGTAGTCTATTACCTGACACAACTGGCTGTCTTGCTCCTATATAACTGTTAGATGTTAATTATTCTCCAGATGCCCATACACTTAACCAAAATATCATGTATAAATTTGGGAACAGAATGCCTGCAACTTGTAACTGTCATAAAGCTCATGAAGAGGGGGTATTTCTTAGAAAATGAAAAATCTGAAGTGATAAGGAAATTCTAGAGCTGATCTTTCCTGCTCTACGTTGCCATAACTGAGAACCCAAGATTCACAATCTTTTGAGATCACAGTTCTTTTTCTCCCACATGAAAAAAAGATGTAATATTAAATTGCCTTTTTAAAGGCATATGGGACATGCATCAAAATTGTTTCTGAAGTCAAGGTGCTTCAACTAATAAGGTCAATTCTCTAGATGCTATTTAATTAAAAGGCCAGTGAATGCTAGATGTAAATTCAATAAATTATTTAAAGGTATTATAGAACAAGTAATTTTTAATTTTTGTGCATAACAGCCAATAATTGGGAATGACATTAAAAGATAAATTCCTTTTTAGTAATGGGTATTAAATTGCAAAAAAACCCAATCACTCAATATAAGTATTCTTAATTTATTAGAAGTTACATAAAGCTTAAGATATTATTAAAATTCTAAACCTCATAAATAATGCATACTTTTGAAAAACTACTGATAGTTAAAAGGGGAAGTAAAATATCCGCATCTGCAGCTGACATGATGTTGCTCAGGGAAAACCTAAACACTCCACCAAAAAGCTGTTAGAACTGACGAACCAATTCAGTAAAGTTGCAGGTTACAAAATAAATATACAAAAACAGTAGTTTTTAATATGCTAATGACAAATTCACAAAGAAATCAAGAAAGAAACCCCATTCACAACAGCCACAGAAAATTAAATAGTGAGGAATAAATTTAACCAAAGAAGTGAAAGGTCTCTACAATGAAAATTTTAAAACACTGATGAAAGAAATCAGCAATAACACAAAAAAAAAGAATGGTATTCTTTGTTCATGAATTGGAAGAATCATCATTAGAATTTCTACACTAGCTAAAGCAATTCTGCAGATTCAGTGCAATCCGTATCAAAATATCAATGACATTCCTGTTTTTCACATCTTTTTTAAAAAAAGTTTTAGTTTTATATTTATATTTATATATATATATATATATGTGTGTGTGTATATGGAACAGATTTTATGTATTTCATATATACAGACCTTTTTTAAAGTATTTATTTGAAAGGCAAAGTTTGGGAGAAACAGAGACAGACAAACAGACCGACCGAGAGATCTTCCACCCTCTGGTTCACTCCCAAAATGGCCACAATGGCCAGAGCCAGGCCGGGCTGAAGCCAGGAGCCCGAAGCTTCATCCAGGTCTCCCACATGGATGCAAGAGCCCAAGCAATGGGGACATCTTCTGTTGCTTTCCCAAGCACATTAGCAGGGATCTGGATTGGAAGTGAAGAAGCTGGGACTTGAACCGGCATCCAGATGGGATGCCAGTGCTGCAGGCAGCTGTTTAACTTGATATGCTCCAACACCAGCCCCTCATTCATAGTTTTAAGGGCATAATGATATTTCCCATCCTACCCTCCCTGCCTCCCTCCCTCCCACCCTCTCTCTTTCTTATTTTTCTCTCAATTCTTGCAGTGACATACTTTCAATTTATGCTATAATCACAAGCTTGTTACGATTTCTACAAGTATTAAGTAGGAAAACTACTGCTCCTCAGGACTACAGACAAGGGATATAAACAATAATCAAATCTCAAAATGTCATTTTCACACATGCACATTACACTTTTTGTACTCTGTATCTTAGTTAACAAACCACAAAAAAATCTGGTATTTGTCTTTTAGGCACTGGCTTATTTAATTAAGCATAATGGTCTCCAATTACATCCATTTTGTTGTGAAAAACAGGATTTCATTCTTTGTTATGGCTGAATAATACTCAATTATCTATATATACCACATTTTCTCTATCCATTCATCAGCTGAAGAACATGTGTAGATTCTGTATCCTAGCTATTATGATTTGAGCACTATAAACATGGGAGTACTGATAACTCTCACATGCTAATTTCATTTCTTTTGGGTAAATTCCCAGGAGTAGAATGGTTAGGTCATATGATAAATCTATTTTCATATTTCTGGTATCACTACCCTGTATTCAGTATTGGTTATTCTAGTTTACATTCCCACTAACAGTGGATTATAGTACCATTTTTTCCACATCCTGGCTAACATTTGTTATTTCTCTATTTTTGGATGACAGCCATTCTAACTGGGGTGAGGTGAAACCTCACAGTGGTTTTGATTTGCATTTCCCTAATGAATAGTGATCCTGAACACTTTGTGTGTGTCTACTGGCCATTTGAATTTCATCCTTTGAAAAATACCTGTTCATATCCTTAGCCCATTTCCTAACTAGATTGTGTTTCAGTACTGAGCTTAAGCTCTTTATAGATTCTAGATATTAATCCTTTATCAGCTGCATAGTTTTCAAATATCTCCTTGCATTCTGTCAGTTGCCTCTTCATTTCAGTGAGTGTTTCCTTTGCTGTGCAGAAGCTACTTAGCTAGATGTAATCCCATTTGTCCTTTTTTAGATTCATTGCCTGTGCTTATGGGGTCTTATCCAAGAATTTTTTGCCTGGGCCAATGTCTTGCACAGTTTTTCTTATGTTTTCCTCTAGCAATTTGATGGTTTCGGATTATGTGTATGTCCTTGATTCATTTTGAGTTGATTTTGGTATAGGGTATAAGGTAGGGGTCTTGATTCATACTAGAAAAAAACAATCCTAAAAGTCATGTGAAATCATAAAAGATACAGCACAGCCAACACAATCCTGAGAGGGAAAAAAAAATCAAGCTAGAGATTATCACAATACCTGACTTCAAAGTATGCCACAAAGCAACAGAAATTAAAATAGCAATGACACTGGCATAAAACCCAACATATTGATCAATGGAACGAAACACAGAATCCAGAATTCTCTTTTATTTATTTGTATATATATCATAAGTAACAACATTAGGAATCTAGTAATTCTTCCCACAGTCCCCATCCTCCCACCCACGTCTCCCCCCATCCTCCCCCTCTCCTGGTTGGTCCAAGAAAGAAAAGGAAAAGAGACAGATGGACGGACAGACGGACGGATGGACAGAGAGAGAGAGAGAGAGGAGAGAGAGAATTAATTAATGGAGTAAAAAACCTAAGAGAACTGTTCCTCAACAGTCTAAACAAGGGCTGTTCTTTGTTATTGCTTCTCGAAGTTGTTTTAATTTTTCCCCCTTCTTTTCCCTTCCTTCCTCCCCTTTCCTTGTTTAAACTTAATTGTCTTCAAAGAAGAATCCAAGGATAATACATCTTTTGTGAGCTCTTAGACATGACTATAACTTATGAGACATAATAATACCCTCCACTTAATACAATAAAAGGAAGTGATTCTTGAGAACAAGTTTTACTATTAAGTCTCATGACACAACTCTTTGGCAACAGAGGTCCTGCATGGGAAGTTAGTGTACAGTGACTCTTGTTTATTTAACAAATTACACTCTTATATATGACATCAGTTTTCACCCAAGACACTTGACATGAGCTGCCTTGGCTATGGAAGCCTTTTGGATCCAGGAGCTCGACAAGGCCATAAGCAAAGTACCTCCTTCTTTGGTGGCCAATTCTTTCCACTGGGATCTCACCTACAGGGTTCCTTTGTGTAGGACATTTTTTCACAGAGTGAACTGGCTTTCCAGGCCTGAAATGCTCCCCCTGGACTTTCCAGCCAGACTGGAATGCCTTAAAGGCTGGAGAATGCAGAATTCAATCCACTTACATACAGTCAACTGTTTTTGACAAAAGTGCCCAGATCATACATTGGAGTAAAGATAATCTCTTCAATAAATGGTGCTGGAAAAACTGATTGTACATTTTTTTTAAAAGATTATTTATTTTATTTGAAAGTCAAAGTTACACAGAGAGAAAAGGAGAGGCAGAGAGAGAGGTCTTCCATCTACTGGTCCACTCCCCAATTGGCCACAACGGCCAGAGCTGTGCTGATCCAAATCCAGGAGCCACTGCCTCCTCCGGGTCTCCCACATGGATGCAGGGGCCCAAGGACCCGGACCATCCTCCACTGCCTTCCCAGGACATAGCAGAGAGCTGGATAAGAAGCAGAGCAGCCAGGACTCAAACCAGCACCCACATGGGATGCTGGCACCACAGGTGGCAGCCCTTACCCACTATGCCACAGCACCGGCCCCAACTGAATGTATATATTTAGATGAATGAAATTGGATGCATATCTATTACCATATATAAAAATCAACTCATGATGGATCAAAGACCTAAATATAAGACCTGACACTATTTAGTCCTGGAAGAAACTATGTAGTCCTGGTAGTAGAAACACTCCAAGACATTGGTATAAGTGATGACCTCTTAGATAAGATGCCCAAGGCACTGGGAACAAAAGAAAAACTAAACAAACTCAGAATCTTCTGCACAGCAAAGGAAATGTCAAGAGCTATCCAGTAGGATGGGAAAATATTTATGAGTTACCTAACCAACAAAGGATTAATATCCAGAATTTAACAGTAACTCAAAAAAACAGCTACAAAAAAAACAACCATTTAAGAAATGGGCCAAAGACCTCAAGAAACAGTTTCCAAAAGAAATACAAATGGCCAAAAAATATATCAAAGAAAGCTCAGTGTCACTAGCCATCAGGGAAACACAAATCACAAGCACAATGAGCTATCACGTCACCCCTGTCAGAATGGCTAAAATACAAAACACAGAGACTAACAAATGCTGGTGAGGAAGCAGAGAAAGGCGAACACTTATATACTGTTAGTGGAAATGTAAATTAGTGAAGTCACTGTGGAAAACTGTATGGCGACTTCTTTGGAAACTAGAAATAGACTTTCCATATGATCCACTAATCCCACTATGGGGTATATACCCAAAAGACATGAATGCATTGTATCAAAGCGATTCTTGCATCACCATTTGTACAGCAGCACTATTCACAACAGCCGAACTTCTGAGTTAAAATTCTGAATCAATCATGGAGTCCCATCAATAGATGCATGGGTAAAGAAAATATATTTATACACACATATGTACACACACACACATACATATATACATACACACACACATAATGAAATGTTATTCAGCCACAAAAATAATGAAATTCTACCATGTGCATAAAAATGGATGCAAATGAAGGACATCAGATGGAATGAAATAAGCCAAACACAGAAAGAAAAATACCACATGTTCTCTCTTCCAGGTGAGGGCTAATATAAAAAAATGAGAAATGATTGTGTGAATCTGTATTGGTACAAATATTGTTTGGTCAAACTCATTCACATTTTTTTTCAATCCAATGGTTAAGAATGTTACACTACTATAGTCTTAATCCGTGATTATTTTAAAATTTACTGTATATGGGTGAAATGGTCGTCTTTCCATTTGATTATTGCTTGTAATCCTTGCCTGTATCCCATTAAACCAGAATTTTTTTTTTAATTTTACTTGGTGAATTCTTTATTTAGAGGAGTACTAAACCCCTGTAAATGAAAATGTGATATCTCAAAAACAGAGAGAGAGAGAGAGAGAGAGAGAGAGAGAGAGAGAGAAGGAAGAGGAGGAGGAGGAGGAGAAGGATGAAGGGGAAGAGAGGAAGAGAGGGAGGGAAGGAGGGTGTATCATATGCTTAGAATTGTATCTATGAACTATATTGAATCTATTCTCTTTGTATTAACATTCCATTAACATGAAAAAAGTATCAGATGGTTAAAAAATACCCATAGTTAATTCTGTTTCCTAATACCATGAATAGGATTCTAGTAATTATCATTTGGGTTGGATTCTTAGTATTGTTCCTATTAAATCACTTCAGACACATAATGAAAGCAAGGATTAGAATTAGCTCTGAAAGCAAAGAATCTTTGCAGCACACTGCTGATGGATTAATATTCAAAGACCATGGTTTTGTTGGGTGAATCAAACTACTACTCTTCTCAAAAACATCCAATAGCTTCCCATTCTCTAAGTAACACAAAATATCAAATGTCCTTATGCCAGCTTCCAAGAATCTTCATGGATATGCTGTTAACTCTTTGTTGGCTTTTGCTAAAAGAAAAATCACCTTTATTTCTTGCTGACACTGCATGCCCATCACAGGTTGACAGAGTGCTCTGCTCTTCACGGTCATTCAGGGATTTGGGCAGAATGAAAGGAAAAACTGTGAACTTAGAACCCTATACCCAGTGAAAGTGTCTTCAAAAATTTCTACAATCACCAGAGCAGACAAAGACAGCGGATAGCTTTTTCTGGATTATCCCATCTTCATGTTGATATCTTAGTAGGGTTCCTAGAGAAAAAGTCTGGAGAGATGTAAGCTCTCCTACCCAAAGACTATAGCTCCCTAAGAGCTACACACAGGCTCACTAGCCCACAATTGGACTACAGCAATACATAAGAATTTCTAGTTTTTTACAGGTTTATACCACACCCAGAGGCTGCATCCCAAAGTAAACAAACAACTCAGTTTATGTCTCGCTGCAAGTTCTTGCCTCTCAAGTTTTGAAGACAGGTTTGTCCTAAGAACTCAATTCTCTAATGAATACCAGAAACGTTACTGATAATCAATTTTCAAATTTTTTGTTTTGAAGCTAGCATTGATGATTTCCCAGCTTCTCTGGAAGTCATTTCTGGATTGCTAGCTATATTTTTAAATCACACAACTAGCATACATTTATTTTCATAAGAGACACCTATGTTGGAAATCTCTCATCATGTCCAAACACTTAAAATTCCCTTACTTCATGGTAAAGACAATTGTTGTTATCCTGCAAGCGCATCCAGACTGACCTCATGCTTGGGAGAGTTCCAATACTCGTTCCTCAGACCTCTTCTTTTAAGAGAAGGAGAGAAAGGGAGAGGGAGAAAGGAGAGGGAGAAAGGAGAGGGAGAAAGGAGAGGGGAAAAGGAGAGGGAAAAAGGAGAGGGAGAAAGGGAGAGGGGGAGACTGAGTCTCTTTCTTCCATCCACTGGTTCACTCCTTATTTGGCAGCAATAGCCGGAGCTGGGCTAGCTTAAATCCAGGAGCCAGGAACCCCATGCAGGCCTCCCACATGGGTGGTTGCAGAGGCCCAAACGCTTGGGCCATCTCCCACTGATTTCCAGTGCACATTAGCAAGGAGTTGGATGGCAAATGGAGCCTCTGGGACTTGAACTGGTGCTAATAATGAATGTCAGCATGGCTTTCGGAGGCTTAAATGCTGGCCCCCTCAGATCTCTTTTGATCTAGCCTTACTTGCTTGATCATTTCATCCAGGCTCAGCTTTGAGTTTCCTTTTTTCTATTTATACTGATAGCTCTCACATTTATATCTTCAGACTAGACTTCTTTCTCAACTTCAAACTCAAATTCAACTATCAACTCAAACCTTCACTTGGAGGTCTAATGGAAACTCACGTTTTCCTCTGTGAATCGGCTTCACCTGCAGAATCATCATTTCTTCAGTTGATGCAGACTCCCTCTTTCCAGCTACTCAGGCCAAAAGCCTTGGTATTATCCTTGATAATTCTCATTCCCTTATAATGTGCTCTTCAATCTACCAGGAAATCACACTGGCTCCACCTGCAAAATACACCTAGAATCCGCCTGCTGTTTCCCATTCTGACTTGGGTCTGAGTCACCATCATGTCTTTCTTGAATCAGTGCAACAGCCTCCTATTAGGTCTCTCTTCTTCCATCCATGCTTCCTCTTTTAAATTGAGATACATTCAAGTATATCTCAACATATCAATAAGAGTGATCCATTTAAAATTTAAGTTAAGCTGGCACCACGGCTCACTAGGCTAATCTTCTGCCTGCAGCACCGGCACCCAGCGTTCTAGTCCCGGTTGGGGCACCGGATCCTGTTCCGGTTGCTCCTCTTCCAGTCCAGCTCTCTGCTGTGGCCCGGGAAGGCAGTGTAGGATGGCCCAAGTGCTTGGGCCCTGCACCTGCGTGGGAGACCAGGAGGAAGCACCTGGCTCCTGGCTTTGGATCTGTGCAGCGTGCCAGCTGTGGTAGCCATTTGGGGGGCTGAACAAACAGAAAAAGGAAGACCTTTCTCTCTGTCTCTCTCTCTCTCACTGTCTAACTCAGCCTGTCAAAAAAATGTAAGTTAAAACAACTCACTCTTCTGCTCCAACTTCTGTAGTAAGTGTTTTACTGCATGTAGAAGCCAAATCTCAACAAGTGGCTCATAAGGTCCTATCTCTGTGCTGGAGAAATGTAAGCTCTCTAGCCAGCTACAAGTGCCACGAACTTGAAATGGCAGTGGCCCAATTTTAGATGTGCTTATATGTATGAAATATGTGCCTGATTTCAGTGTCTTAATGGAAAAAATTAATCACATTAAGGCGTTGAAGATTTTGTGCAGTAGTGTAAAACTGCTGCTTGCAATGCCACCATCTTATACAAAAACACAAGTTAGAGCCTCAGCTGCTCCACTTCTGATCTAGTTTCCTGCTAATATGCCTGGAAAGGCAGCAGATGATGGATCAGGTCCTTGGGGCCCTCTTACCCACGTGAAGACCTAGATGGAGTTCCTGGCTTTTGGCCTCAGCCTGGACCAGCCCTGGCTATTGCAGCCATTTGGAAAATAAACCAGCAGATGGAAGATAAATCACCCAATCAATTAATAAATTTGTCTCTCCCTCTCACTCTGCCTTTCAAATAATCTTTTTAAACAAATCACATAAATACTTTTCATATTAAAATTTTGGACACATTGTTTTAAATAACATTATTAAAATGAATTCCACCTGTTTTGTCTTCCATTTATTTCAAAGTTACCACTTAAAATTTTAAGTGATATATTGAGATTTTTATTTGCTGTGTATAATGCTGCCTTTCTAAAATCTGGACCCAAATTAACCATACAACCTACTTTCATCTACTGGTCCCCTCATTGCTTCCAAAACAGGCAAATCAGCTTTCTTGGTGACCGCTGAACATCAGGTATGCTCCCAGCTGCATGCCTGTGCTGGAACTGCCACTGTTCTCCCTTCCAAACTCCGCTTTGCTCTTGATGTTTTCAGTTTCTGAGGTCTTTCCTCAAATCTCCCCTTCTCAGTGAAATTTACCTTACCTCATGTAAAACATTCCTCACCACCATCCATCAGCACTCCTAATCCTATTTCATGCTCCCTTTGTAATTTTGTATGCAATTATCATCTCCTATTGCATAATTTATTATTCATTCTGTGTATTGCTCTTTGTCTGTCTTCCTTGTAGAATGCAAGCTCCAAGAAGTCAGATTTCGGTTTGGTCTCTGGTTCACTACTGTATCCCATATACATGGAGCAGTGCTCAGCCCATAGCAAGGATTCCCTAAGGTTTTTTGATTATGCCTAATTTTTAAAGTAAAATCATACCATATATATATATATATATATATATGTAATCAAATTCATTTTTTCACTGTACCATAAATCAAATCATCTCTCAGTGGCAATAAAAATATCAGGGTCTCAACCATTTTAAACACCCCTTAGTATGACAAAATACAATTTAATAATTTACTTCTTGAAGGTCATTTATGTCAGTATCCAATGTATTGGTTTTTTTTTTCTATTTGACAGGTGGAGTTAGACAGTGAGAGGGAGAGAGAGACAGAAAGGTCTTCCCTCTCTTGGTTCACCCCCTAAACGGTCACCAAGGCCCCCCTAAAGGGTGCTGCGCTGATCTGAAGCCAGGAGCCAGGCGCTTCCTCCTGGTCTCCCATGTGGCTGCAGGGGCCCAAGCACTAGGGCCATCCTCCACTGCCCTCCTGGGCCACAACAGAGAGCTGGACTGGAAGAAGAGTAGCCAGGACTAGAACCCAGCACCCATATGGGATGCCGGTGCCACAGGCGGAGGATTAGCCAAGTGAGCCATGGCGCCAGCCCCCATTGTATTGCTTTTACAAACAATACATTTTATATCCTTCCTGGAATAAATTCCTCATTGTGGAATGGGTCAAAAGTCATATATGTTTTAATTTTGAAGTGTTGCAAAACTGCTTGCCTAGAAGCCTATATCAATCTCCTTTCCTACCAACCATCAACTAACCGCCTACTCAAAATCACCTAGATTCAAATTGGTACTCATTCTCCCACCTACATATACATGCACAGTGTGCCGTTTTAATTGCCACCTTCAAACTATTGCTTGAAGCGTTATCACTCTGTGCCACCTCCCCACAACCCAATCCCCAGATCCACAGACTCCTACAACCACACACATTTCCTTCTCATTCACCTACAACACACTCCCATTCAAGCTAGGAAAATGTCTCCCTGTCCTGATAAAACCAGAAATTCTTATCCTTTCAATAGTAGACCAGTGTTGTAGACACACAAACTCTGAAGTCACATTACCTGCCCCACTGTTAAGAACAGTGACACTGTGCACGTTAGCAATCTACTCTATGTCCCCATTTTCATCATTGGTTAAAAAAACAAGTAATATTTTCTAGTAATTTTGTAATGAAGATGAACTGAATTATGTGTGAGGCTATCTATTTTCTATACACATATCATGAATGTTATCCTAACACATTTGGTGCTTACAAATTATCGATTTCATTTAGAGATGTTTTTAATCTTCTCTGATAATTTCAAATTCCTCAAGGATAGGGATCCTGCATGATAATTACATGCCTGAAAACACCTAACACTGTTCCTCATACACAGACAGAATGAAATCAAAAGTGTTGACTGGGGCTGGCACTGTGGCCTAACAGATAAAGCAATTGCCCACAGTGTGGTACTGGTTCAACTCGCAGCTGCTCCTCCAATCCAGCTCTCTGCTGTGGCCTGAGAAAGCAGTGGAAGATGGTCCAAGTGTTTGGGCACCTGCACCCACATAGGAGACCCAAAAGAAACTCTTGGCTCTAGATGGGCCGAGCTCCAGCCGTTGTGGCCACTTAGGGAATGAACCACTGGATGGATTTCTTCTCTCTCTCTCTCTGCCTCTGCCTTTTGAATAAAAAAAAAATAAACCTTTAAAAGAAAACTGTTGACTGACAAACTTTTTCTTTTTAAGGACATCAGTAAGCCCTCTTCCTTGGGAGAAATACATAAGTAAATGAGGAAATCTGAAGTTATATCAAGAAAAAAAAATAAGCAACACAAAAGGAAATTTCTATTTCTATGGTATCTCTACCATTCTGCTTCACTGTAAATATCCTTACAACCTTTTTGTAAATGTCCACAATTCCAGGGCAATTTGCATCAGCTCCTCGAGGTTGCTGACGGATCCCTCTCCTGGCAAACTGGATGGGGCTTTGCGTGCTTCCCAGGTCAGTAGGTTCTCTGAACACCACTATTTTTCAAAAAAATTTCTGGTCCCATTTCAAATATTCACGAAGACTTTAGGCTGAACCTTGATGCTTAGTTTTTTAAAAGACACTCTGCCAACTTCACTAACACATTTAGCCATACGCATCTCATTAAAGTCAATGAAAAATGTGCTACAAAAATCTCTATTCATGGCAGCACATTCTCCGCTCACTATGTGCATGTCATTCCTATTTATACTGAGTCAATGTTAAGAAGGAAAGACTTTGAAATATTTCTCTTTTAGTCATCAGCTCAGATTAGTAGTTACATAAAAAGCCTTCTCTATGACTTTGGACTAAATATAAAGCAATATACTGTAGTTAACATCATCTGGGTCGGACCCATTCACAGCAGTGTCACCATGTCTCCAGCATTGTCACCAAAGTGGATTTTCAGGCTTTTGCTCTCCGAAATTACAGCAGTTGAGAAACTATTAGTCATTTATATGCTCTGTTCCATATATTCTAGGTATCCTTAAGTAAGTGTGAAGAACTTCTCTTATAGAGGTAAGACATGTTTCTGGAATATTCACTTGTGTGGCAATCATGTTGTATGCAGGCTTATTCAATGTAACTGCATGTTGTGTACTGTTTGCACAAATACTGAGGCACCAAAAACCTTCACACAAGCCTTGAAATCAAATTGCTTGTAATTTAGGCAAGAACAAATGGATACATATGCTACAAAAGATAATCAAATGGAGTTATTTGATGCCAAGGAAGTAAAAAAACTAACATATGCTCTGAGAGTCTAGAAGAAAAAGAGGCTGGTTTGGCTTAAGTTAGTTGGGCAAAAAATCAGCAAAGAAGGAGATGGTGTCACCTTGCTGGATTTGAGCACTGGGGTGGGGGAGGCTAAGAAGACAAATGCCATAATGAAGCAGGTAACCGGGGTCTAGAGATAGTCAAAAGGAAATGGAACAATGGCTTTTGTTTTTTTTTATTAGATCCGGAAACAGTCTTAACTTTTAAAAGAGGCTTAGTAGAAAATTAATTGCTTAAGTTGACCCAGATAAGACAGCAGGAAGGCAGAGGTGCTTTAGGGGTCAGAAAAGTTTGATGTAAAAAAGGTCCAACTGTAAAGAGGCATGAACCTTTCATTTTCATGATGATCCACTATCCAATCTATCTGCTATTAAGAATAAATTTTGGTGCTATGCAATGCAAACTCTCTCTACCTCCCTCCCTCCCTCACTCCGCCTCCTCTGTTCATCCCTACCGCCCATCTCCCATTCTTTGTTCTCTTTTTCCTGTTTTTAGCAGAGGCTTTACAACCTATAAATATTCACTGATACCACCCTCAATGATCTTGGAGTTCCTATCTGGGAGCAATGTCATTCTCAAAGAGCTGTTTAGCAATGCCTGGGGACCTTTTAGTATATAAAGTCCATGGTTCCTGCTTAAGGACCATTGTGTCACAGACCATTGTGTCAAAACAAAGAATCATTTGGCCCTAAATGGTAACAGTGCCAAGACCTACACAATGTGCACTAGTCCACACATTAATTGACTGCAATTGACTCACTATAGGTTGCCCTCCTTGTTCCACTGCAATCTTCTCTCCAAAAGAAACCCAGAGTGAGTTTTTAAAAGGCAAATATGACCATGTCTCTGCTATGCATAAAAACCCTTTGTTGTTTGGGGCCAGCGGTGTGGTATAGCGAGTAAAGCCACCACCTGCAATGCCAACATCCCATACAAGCACCAGTTTATGTCCTGGTTGCTCTACTTCCTATTTAGCTCTCTGCTAATGGTCTGGGAAAGTAGAACATGGCCCATATGTCTTGGTTCCAGTCACCCACAGGGGAGATTTGGATGAAGCTCCTGGCTTCTGGTTTTAGTCTGACCCAGCCCTGGCCATCAAGGCCATCTGGGGAATGAATCAGCAAATAAAAGATCTGTCTCCCACTCCCCCCTCCCCCGTTCATCCTTTTCTCTGTTCCCCTCTCTGTAATCCTTCCTTTTAAAAAATATTTTTATTTATATAAAGGAACAATTTCATGTATTTCATATATACAGTTTTAAGAACATAATGATACTTCCCACCCTACCCTTCCTCCCTCCCTTCTTATTTTTCTTTGATTTTTTGCAGTGACATACATTCCATACTTTCAATTTACTTTATAATCACAAGCTTAAACCTCTACTAAATAAAGAATGAAACAAGTATCTTTAAAAAAAATACCTTTGTTGTTTGCCACTGCTCTTAGGCTAAAGACGAAATTCACAATATGGTCTACAAGGTTATGTATGAACCCGCTGTTGCCTGTCTAGCCTCATTTTTTGCCACCATTTTTCTTATTCTATTTAGTGTCCTCTCTCTCTGAGAATCTGAACAGTGCCAGCTGCATTGCAGCCTTGATTTATTTTTCACTAAGGAAAAGAACACAGATAAGTTGGTAAAGGAGTAGGAAGGAAGGCAGAGAGAGAACTCAGCACCTGAGGTCTGCGTACACAACTGTCTTGGCTGCAATAGTGCAGCTCTGAGCTTCAGTTGTAAGGAATTCTCAAGATCCTGAAGACTCCTGAGACCAACAATCCCTGGAAAACACTGCTTCTATCCACTCAGAAGGAAATCCTGCATTCAGTCCTGGAATAAACCTAACTGCTTTATAACCCAGGTTGAAAAGAGGCAAAGAACACCTTGCCATTGGATTAACAGAAGAATTTCATTTTTTCAGCCCTTTTGTTCATAAACACACTACCAACCAGCCAGTTTCCATAGACAAGATCTCTATGGACTTCTCTCCCAGGCTCATTGTCTCTAATGTCACCTCCTTTAAAAAAAACACGATGCTTCCTCCTACCACAGGGCCTTTATACTGCTGTTCCTTTTGGCCTGGGCTACTTTTACCCAATTAACTCCTGCTCCGCCTTCATAGCAGCACAGACTCAGGCTGCCTATTACTAATTTTTATAATAACCTTTATTTTTCCTCCACAGTATTTATCAAAACATGTTAACATGTATCTTAGTTTTGGGAGCAAGTAGTAAGTTGGAAAGTGACCCCAGGGAATACTCCCTGGGATTGGAAGTGATACAGGGCAACAAAGAAAGTCAGTAAGGGGTGTCCTATCAAGTTAAGTTACGTCCATGGACAACTGAAGCTTAATTCCACTGGGGAACTCTGGGAGAAAGTATAGACCACATCTTACGTACATCTCACAGTTACTCTAAATGAGGTGCAAGGAAGCTGAGTGTTTAAATCCACCATCCCTTATCCATCATTGCTTGGGAGCTGCTCCCAGAAGTATGAATACCTGAGCATCAGGGCTTACTCTGTACATGGGCCAAGCACCTTGTCATTACCAGAAACAAAAACCCTCAGGCAAAGATTACAGGCATTCAAAATAAATAGCCTTCGCTTCACTTAGTGCCAAGGACATGTGGACA
The DNA here is from genome assembly GCA_949820135.1 of Sylvilagus floridanus. Lineage (NCBI taxonomy): Eukaryota > Metazoa > Chordata > Mammalia > Lagomorpha > Leporidae > Sylvilagus > Sylvilagus floridanus. The sequence continues at coordinate 116,461,237 of OX463223.1, forward strand.
GGCACCAAGAGCATCTGTCCCACTACATGTTTATAGCATTATTTAATGAATGCCCATCTTCTCCAACTGCTCTTGGTCAATTCTTTGTTTTGCTAACTAATGTACATAAGCCTCATAAATTGGGTTTAGCACAGCGCCTTGAAAGAAGGTAACACTTATCAAATATTATTTGTTAGATGTGTTTATTATTTTATTTTATTATTTTATGAAGAAGATCCATTTCCTTCACTTTTACTTGTTTTATCAGTCTTAGTTCAGAGTTGGGCATGTTGCCCCCAAGGTCTTAAGCCAAATTGAAAATCTTCTGTGCAGTTTAAAACAATCAAAACTTCACACCCATTAGAATGCTACTATCAAAATCATAATAGTTTTGATGAGGATGTCGAGAATTTGGAATCCTGTATATTGGTGCTAAGGATGTAAAATAGTGCAGTCATTACAGAAAGCAGTATGACACTTCACAGGTTCTACTACAGAGAATATATTTTCCACAGTATCTGGATTGTTCAGGACCCTTTGGTGCTTACACACCAAGCCACAGCCCAATTCTCTTACCATTTAATTCATTTGTATATAAAAGTTCTGCTAGTTACAGCTACTGGATCGTTCTAATATGCCCTATGTCTCTATGTAGTGGATAAAATCATACTGGTCCTTTTCTCTGGAATTTCTGTGCCCACAGGTGTAAATGGTGAACTCCTATTTCTAGAAAGACATCCTTGAACAGGACTCCCACGAGCAGTTATCTCTACCCTCTGAAATACATAGTACATGTACTGTTTATATGCTGGCTACCCAACTGGAATTTGAGATATAATTTACATTTGTATCCCAGGGTCTATTATAGTACCTAATTCATATGTCTATATTGATGCCCTTTGCCTATTCAGTATTTAATGATGTATTTTTAAAATAGTAAAAGATAATGGCTTAAGAATTCCTTTTTTGTAAAATATTAATAATTTGTCTCAACAAAAGGCCTATTAATTAAAATATGCTGATACTTTTATTGAAATTCTTGCAGACATTTTAAAGGCGATTCATGAACAGTTTTAAATGTTTTAAGGTTGATTGCACTGTTTTATTCTTGTATAGTAAGAATTCAAAGCTTAATTTCCTTAGCTGTGATTCAAATTTGTTATGGACACTCATGGAGTTTTTCAAATGAGGAGGCAGGACACAGGAGCATCCATTCTAAGAGTGTGCTGCTGGTTAGCCTTGTGCTCCTACTTTTATTTAGAGGGTACCAGCAAGTCTACAAGCCACCAGGCACTTAGGCAAGATTATACATCAACTTAATGATTGGGAAAAGGAATTAGGTCTACTGGTCCATGATAAGGAACAGAACCGTGGTGTAAATTTTCAAATGCTCATGCAGTTTTACAAATTCCTGTGCAGGTTTACAAACACCTCAAATACCAATTAAGGTCCATTAGACCCTTGTTGCTCTGTTGTTGCATTCCTTTGGGAGTGGGTGTGCCCATCCCCCCCCATTCTGGTGGAGAGCAGAAACTTTGGCCATGCCTCTAATTTCAAGGGGGTGTGCCCCCATGAGATACTTATGTAGCATCATCTACAGACACTAGTCGGATTTACCAAATATAGCTAGAGCAATTCTATTGGTTTATAAACAGAACAATCTATTAGCTACTGTAATTGGTTCTATCACTAAAATATATCCTGGATTTGTCAATTTCTCTCTAATTATAATGTCATAATCTTAGATCAACCCAAGAGAACTGTGATAATCTTCTGTCATATCTCACTATACCTGCTCTGACTTGCTACTAAACATTTTCCAAAAGCAAAGTGACAAGTTTAAAAGGCAAATAAAGTCATGCCGTACATCCTGCTTAAAATCTTCCAGTGGCTTCCCATTGTATTTGGGAAAAATACAGGCTTATTACCAATGCCCAACATGATCTAGCTTACAACTGCCTCTCCATCACAGTCCTACCCCATTCTAACTCACACCTGCCATATTCTAATCACATAATCTTTTCTCTGTTCCTTAAATAGGACAACTTGCCCCAGGGTCTTAGCATTCTTCCCTGTATCTTCCCTTATTTGGTTCATTCTTATTCAGGTCTAGGATTAAATGTGACCTCCCCTTGCCTATCTAAGTATGCTCTACTACATTGCTATATTTATTGTAAATCTCTGCATAATATTTATTACTAGAGCTCATCACTAACATTAGCTTATGTTTGATCCTCTTTCCCAGAAGTGTTCTCTCTGTTAGATTCGAAGATGTATGTTACTCACCTATTATAGTGATGCAAGGGGAGAGAGAGAGAGAGAGAGAGAGAGAGAGAGATGAATGAATGGACAAATGTGCAAACTGACCTGGAAGTAATACTATTCTGAGGGAACACGAAAACATTTGGAATAAAAAGAGAAAATAAGAAACGGAAGTACGATTGCTTAAGTTTGGGGAAAAATTAATGTTAACAGAAGTAACAATTCAGGAAGAAGGAAAATGATAAATTGAAATATGAATCCTCACAAACAACTGGTGAAAATTGGAAGTAGTAACTATATAGGTAAACATACATAAGACTTTTTCTTATTATGTAACTGTTTAAGATATAATTGATTAAATAATAATGTAAAATGAATCTCAGAGAAAGACATAATTCGATATGAATATATATAAGCCCCCAAAGGAAAAGAAATGTACAAGTAATATTACTTGCCACAGCTTAATAGATGAGAGAAGGCTTACAGCCACCTCAAGGTATAATTAAATACATAGTATGTAAGAAGCTATATGTGTGGCATACTTCGTGCTTGGAGACTTTTTTTTTTTACTTTTTATTTAATGAATACAAACTTCATGTATTTCTGAAGTACAATTTTAGGAATACAGTGATTCTTCCCACCATGCCTATTTCCCCACCATCACTCTCACCCCTCTTATTCCTCCCTCTCCTATTTCCAGTCTTATTTTATACTAAGATCTATTTTCAATTAACTTTATGCACAGAAGATTGTCTATAGTAAGAGTTCATCGATTTGTATGATAAAAGAAAAAAGTAAAAGAAATTTAAAAAGAATGAAACTGTTTTTCAACAGTAGATAAAAGGGCTGTTCAAAGTCATTGCATCTCAAAGCTAATTTCACTTTTTTTATTTTGAGAAAGTTAATTAACTTTAAAGAAGCACCCAAGAGTGATTCATCTTTTGCAAGCACTTGGACATAACTGTAGCTTATGAGACATAAGAGTATCCTTCACTTAATACATTAAGATAAAGTAAGTCTTTGGGACGAAGTTTTATCATTAATTAAAGAAGCATCTAAGAAAATAAGCTATGAAGTTGGACACTTTGACCTAACTAAAATTTATGAAACATAAGTATATCCTCCACTTCATACACTAAAATGGAATACATCTTTGAAAACAAGTTTCATTGCTAACTCTAATACAACTCTTTGAGGACAGAGGTCCTTCATGGGAGGTTAGTGCACAATGACTCCTGTTGTTAAATTAACAATTAACACTCTTATGTATGATGTCAGTGATCACCCGGGGCTCTAAAACATGAGCTGCCTAGGCTATGGAAGCCTTTTGAATACACAAACTGCATCAGTATTTAGACAAGGCCATCAGCAAAGTGGAAGTTCTCTCCTCCTTTAAGAGAAAAGTACTTCCTTCTTTGAGGACCACTTCTTTCCACTGGGGTCTCACCCACAGAGGTCCTTCATGTATGACATTTTTTGCCACAGTTTCTTGGCTTTCCATGCGTGAAATTCTCTTGTGGGCTTTTCAGCCAGACCAGAATGCCTTAAAGGCTGATTCTGATGTCAGAGTGCTACTTAAAGTAATTATCTTTCTATGAATCTGCTGTGTGGACTACTTCCCATGTTTGAGCCATTGCTCCTTCTTAATTCTATTATTACTACTGAACACTTAATCCTATTTATATGACCACTTTAACACTTAATACTATCTATATGATCATTTTAACACTTAATCCCTATGCTCACTTTAACACTTAAAATGCTATTTTTACTCCCCAGCTTTAGAGGATTTGGGGTCCCATGGCAAGTTTTTAAACTGTACCCTTAGACATAAGTCTGTAGGGATGTATACAGAATTATGCAGCTTTACAATTATACACTTCAAACACTTCCTAATTACAACTTTATTTATTTAGTTGAAAGGCAGTTACTGAAGGAGAGGGAGAGGGAGAGAAGAGGGAGAGCAGAAGAGGGAGAAAGAGAGACATTTTCCAACCACTGGTTCACATCCCAAAGGGCTGCAATGGCCAAAGCTGGGCTGGTCCAAAGCCAGAAGCCAAGTGTCCCACGTGTATGCAGCAGTCCAAGCATCTGGGCCATCCTCTGCTGCTTTCCCAGGCACATTAGCAGGGAACTGGATCAGATGTGGAGCAGCCAGAACTTGAACCAGTGCCCATATGGATTGGCAACATTGTAGGTGGTAGCTCTACCTACTATGTCACAATGTAGCCCCTAGGATAGTTTTGAATGTTTACTATTGCATCATGGAAAGAAAATAACTGGTTACAGTAATTATTTTTGGATGCTCAATTACAGACACGATTTTGCCACTTTGGCTATCAGGTAAAGTTTCATTGTGTCTACTGCTTACTGCTAAGCATCTCTGAAGCATGTGGAAACTGGAGTGGAGAAAAGCAAGCAAGCTAGGTAAGAAAGATGTGTGGTAGAGAGGGAGGTCCTAGAGAAACAGAAATTGAAGAAATGCTAGTGATAGTGACATTTACTGATGGCAGTAATAAATGATCTTTCAAAAGTTCTGAACTTTTTCTTATGAAAAGATTAGCAAATTTGTTTACTTGGAGCAGACATAAAAAGGGAATTTTGATGTTGGTTCACATTAATGGGCACATGATGATTTGTTACTAACAGAAAACGCAGTGGTGACAAAGTTATTCTAATTATATAGCCATAGTTGTGAGACTCACCTATACACTGTGATCCACTGTGCAGTAATAGTTGCTCCTATCTTTTAGCAATCGTGTATTCCCTGGCATGGGGAGGAGGAGTCCTTGAGTAAAGAACTGAATATCCTTACATATGCCTCCTCCATCAGTCTGCCCCAGGTTCTGTATTTATACAATGAAACCTACGTTGTTCCACAGGTAAGATTTTTCTCTGAAATTATCATCTTTAGTGTTATCACCATCAACACTGCCTATACCATCATTATGGCTAACATTCACTGAACATTTACTATAGGCGAGAAAGTGGATTAATCACTTTCCCATAGATTAGCTTAAGAAATATTCAAAACCACTTTATGAGGCAGGCAGTATCTTCTATATACTGAAGAAACTGGCCTTAAAGTCTGGTAAGCAATTTGTCAAAGGGCACACATACGGAAAGGATGACTGCTTAGCTTGCTTTCAAAGAAATTCATTTTCCTGATGCCTTAGTTAACCAACAAAATTGAACCTTTCTGTATATAAGCATCCCAAATTTAGCTTGTCTAACACAGGGGAAAGAGAATTAGACTTAAGAAAGGAGTCGCTAGGCCGATCAATGACACTCTGGAATATTGGGTAGTCTTCTAAGAACCGACAAGGCTATTAAGACAATTCAAACCAAATAATGGCTTTGAGTATAAATCAGTAGAATATTGTTTAGAAGGTATCAATTCCATTTTCAAAAGAATATTTATCACATTTATTTCAGAGGCAGAAAGTAAAACAGTGATGGAGAAAGAGACAAGCAGAATGCTCCCATTCACTGTTTCACTCCTCAAATGTTTGCAACCACCACAGCTAGGAACCCAGTCCAGGTCTCCTACATGGGAGGCAGCGATCATCTGCAGCCTGCACACTGGCAGGAAGCTGGAATCAAGAGCCAAACAGCCACTTGAACGCAGCTATTTGCTATAGGCTGCATGGGCATCCCGATAGGCCCCATCATCACTGGGCCAAACATCCTCCCCTCAGTTCCACTCTGAACATCTGAGGCTACAGTCTTCATGTTTCAAACATGAAAATCAGAATACAGAGGTAAAACAGTAGCAAAATCAGTGAGTTTCATGTGAAACACTTCATGAAAAGTCACTGAGTTACTGAATGGTGTGCCTCTGATCACCTTATTTTCATAAATATACAAGTGGGAAATATTGTATTTAAAAAACCCTTGCTGAAATGCAATCTATCTCAGCATTTTGACGTTTTGTTTTTCATGAACAGTGATTTAGTGAAGCAACAGTTCTGTAAAAACTACACAATGAGATGACTACATTTGAAATAAGTTTCCTTTGTTAACATTACCGTGAAAATGATTACTTGAAAAGGCCAATGGTTTGCTGATGTATTGGACTTTCTTCCTTTTGAAAACCTGTCAGCTGTACTGAAAGTTTCCTTTAAGCTTAAATTACCAATTACAGTTCTTCCAATTTGTGCAATCACACTACAATAACCTTAAAAAATACCTTTCTAATAAAAATTTTAAATATTTTTCAACTGTTTCCATTTTTACAATTGTATTTTACTTTCTATTAACTATATTTTTAAAGATTATTTATTTATTTGAAAGAGTTACACAGAAAAAGAGAGAGAAAGAGAGAGAGAGAGAGAGAGAGAGAGAGGTCTTCTATCTGCTGCTTCACTCCCTAGTTGGCTCCAACAGCCAGGGCTGAAACCAAGAGCCAGGAGCTTCTTGCAGATCTCCCACATTGGTGCAGGGACCCAAGCATCTGGACCACCTCCTGATGCTTTCCTAGGCCATCAGCAGGGAGCCTGACTGGAAAGTAAAGCAGCTAGGAATTGAACCAGCATCTATATGGGATGCCGGTGTCGCAGGTTGTGGCTTTACCCGCTATGCCACAATGCCAGCCCCTATAAATTATAGACTTTTCCTAAAAGTAGTTAATAACTAAATATTTATTTCATTGGTCCTGAATCAAAGGATTTGAGGCCAAAAAACGTAACACAAAAACCAAACTAAAGTAGATCTAAATTGCTGTTACATAAAAGGAATGTCTACAGCGCACCATTTTATGTGACTTAGCAAGTATCACAAAGCAAATTACTATCATAAAAACAACTCCAGCATCATAACCTCCAAGGCCTTATCCCACAAATATCATTTCACCATCAGATATGTGTGCCTCATGAATATCCCCTAACATGGGCAGAAGAAATATAGGGAAACTGTTTATAAACATGCTGTTTTATTGTACTGCCTTAAAGTCACTAGATAAGTAACACATGATTTGAATTCTACCTTAATTTTCTTAAAACATTATTTCCTTTAGTTCTCTTCCCTTTTGAATCTTATTTAAATTTTGCTCCCATATTTTCTGCTATACAACTTTTCTGTGGAAAAGGAATTCAATGAGATAACTAGACCTCACCATATGGTTCTGATCCTAAAAGACACAGATGAAACCTCAAGGAGGAGGTAGTTAGGTGCTGAGTCTCTCTAACTCCTGCATAAACCCAAGGGCCTTTCTCATTAGTTTTATATGTGTTTTATTTTCCAAACAGGAATCAGAGAATCAAACTCAATTAAATTAATTTATAAGGCATCTTTCTTCTAAGGTCAAGACACTTAACATTTCTTGCATTATGAATTTTGCAAAGCAGCCTTAGAGTATTCTTGTAATTGATCCTATTTAACAAATATTAAAATTAATCTTTCATCAGTATCATGGCAAAAAGTAACTGCTACCTGTGGCATATCAAAACAATAGCGTGTCTTTGTCATACACAGATTTTCAATCATTTTTTATAAAATGAGAATTAAGCAAGCATATAATAGGTTCCACAGATGATCATTTGAACAGCTAATCCGATCATTTGAAATAGAGTCTAAATTGGACAAATAAATAACTTTTAAAGTAACTATACATAGTTTACTGCACAATTTAGGAGTAGCAGTTCTGGATCCAGACTAGAGTCAAAATTCTCAGTTGTGTAACCTTGAGCAAGCTAATTAGTTTCTTTGGGCCTCAGTTTCCTCATCTATAACATAATGACACTCTCTCACAAGAATTATGTGAGGATGAAACTAGTAGCATATGCTAAGTGCCTGTCAATTATATTGACATCTATCATTATTGTATTACTTTAAGAGAAGGTAGGTTGGAAACAAACGTTTATCACCCTCTCTCTATAAACTAAGTAGCTACTTTGATCTGAGCTTTTAGAATATTACACTCTTATTACAGTCTTCTCTGACTCTTCATTTTATACCTAGTTTCTTCTACCTATGTAACTGAATACAGAAACGTGTCATTCCTTTAAATAACATTTTTCATTTTTCAAATTAGTTGGACTTAGTGATTAATTTTCTTGTATTAATTGCCCTTCCATTAATGAAATATTTAAAAAACAGGTCTCTGTGGGGCAAACAGCCTCCCACAACAGGTTTGCTAAGATCTAAGAAACCTTGCCATTGACATATCCGTTTTAGATCCTTGCATTGAGTGACAGAGGGTGAGTGAAGTAAACATATGATGATATGACATAGTTTTAGCAACCTATTTATAAGTACCCTTTGTGAAAGTCATTCTAAGGTTCCGACTCCTGCTCCTGCAATGAAGGCCTTTTGTTGTTCCTAAGTATTCATCTGTCACTCTGTTTGCCGTTCACATATGGTTCACCGACAGTTGATGGCAACTTTACCATCACCGCATATGGTCTATTAACAGTTGACAGCTGTCAGTAAGACAGGACTACTCAAGCCCTTCTCCAACCAGGAGGCTCTGACAGAGGGGAGGGAGCATCTGAACCAACCACCTGATAAGGCCATCTTACACGGGCACTAATTAGCTCTGTTGGCCACAGTTCTCTTCTGCTACCGGGGAGAGAATACAGTTCAAGGAAAATGTTTGGCTGAAATGTCTGCCTGAGCCATCTAGTTATGCTTTTAAGAAATATCACCCACATCCATATGTATCAGTTTATCAATTTCAAAATCATTTTGCCACTGTGTAGGATACATTCTTATTGTGGTAACATCTTGAGATAACTCCTCATTTTTGTAGAGCTTAGTAACCCCAACCCCCAAATTTAAAGTAGCAATAGATACACCTATTAAAAACTTACTTCGTACACATCAGTCTTTTAGACAATTGAAGATGTAGCTCATAAAAATCAGAGAAACTAAAATCCTACTCTTGAAAGATCAAATAGAATATAGAGAATTCTACCAAGTTCAGTTTTCATTAGCTATAAAGTAATTTCTAATAGAATCCAAACTGGAGTCCATTTCCTGGCTTAAAGGATTACACGGCTTAGTATGGACCACCTGTTGCCTGAGCAGTTATGAACAATGACTGAACAGGATGGGAGAAGGATGTAGTGGGTTGTGCTAAAGACACACCAGACAACAGAAATAAGAGTGAAGCAAAGATTGCCTAAAATCATTTTGCCAACACTTTAATGTTCTTCCCATTTTAATTTGAAAGGTAGAGAGACAGAGACAGAGGGAAGTGTTGCAACTGCTGTTTCACTCTGCAAATGCCAGCAAGAGGCAGAGCTGCACCAGGCCAAAGCTGGGAGGCCAGGAGGCAATTCAGGTCCTCCATGTGGCTGGCAGGGACCCGGTGACAAAGGCCATTATCTGCTGCATCCCAGGGTGTGCACTAGCAGGAAGCTGGGCCTTAAGTGGAGCCAGGATTCAAACTAGGTGCCCCAATATGGGCTACGGGCTTCCCAAGAATTCCCTTAACCTTTGTGCTCATTCCTGCCACTACTTTAAAACTGGTAAACTCACAGAATGAATGAGATTGTGAGTATGGAATCTATTCTGAGTGCTGTGAGCTGTAGCTTCTGTGTTTCAACTTATATCTGTGGTATTCTACAGCTGCACATGACAGGAAAGCCCTTTCTTTACCTATTCAGCCACTTTAGTTTGTTGTCCTAATTCACACTTAACATTGCCACAAACTGTCACTTAGGCAAACTTCAATTTATTTCTGTGTAGTCTTGTCAGTGGCTTTGAATGGCAAAGTTCCTCCTCCATCTACACAGCTAGCTCAGTTTCAAATAAATGCCTGCATTAGACATAAATTATCAGAAATACTTGCAAAGGCATATATGTATAACACTGAATACCATTTAAATTGTTTCTAAGTGGTATTTGTTCCAAAGCATTCATTAGGATTTTAATAAATAACTATAAGCACTAAAATGAATTATTTTGATGATGCAGACTAATCTTATGAAAGTTGATTCCATTAAAGTAATTTGACTCCAAATAATATAACAAACTATTAAATCAAGAATGGATAGGATAGGGGTTTGTTGTAGCAGGTAAGTTGCCACTTGAGATGTTGCCATGCCATGTGGGAGTGCCTAGGCTTGGCTAGCAGCCTTGCTTCTGATTCTAGCTTCCTACTACTGTACACCCTGGGAGGCAGCAGTTGAAGGTTCAAGTAGCTGGGTCTCTGCCACCCAGCTTCAGCCTGGTTCAGCCCTGGCTGTTGCGGGAATTTGGGGGAATGAATTCGTAGATAACATTTCTCTCTCTATGTCTCTATCTCTGTCTCCCTCTCCCTCTCAAAAAAGTAGGCAAATTTTAAAAAAGAATAACAAGTATAACTGTTGGATAATCTACACATATTACATATTGTTATTAAATCTGGTTTATAAAGTTTTTATTTATTTGAAAGGCAAACAGAGAGATATAAAGAGAGCTCTTCCGCTTGCTGGTACACTCCCAAAATGTATGCAAAAGCCACGGCTTCGCAGGCTGAAGCCAGCAGCCAGGAACTCAATCTAGGCTTCCTGTTCTGGTGGCATTAACTCAAGTACCTGGACTATCACCTGCTGTCTCCAAGGTTGGGCATTAGCAGGAAGCTGGAATCAGAACCAGGACGGGGACTCAAGCGCAGTCACTCTGATAGAGTATTCAGGTGTCCAAGAGGTCTATCAACTGCCGTGTCCAAAGCCAGCTCTTATTGTGATTAAATATTATTTCTTGTGGGGTCAAAGTGAAAGTTCAGGGGAGTGAATGCTTAATTGCTTAAATTACCCACAAAGGGGTTGGCACTGTGGTGTAGTGGGTAAAGCCAACGTCCACAGTGCCAGCATCCCACATGGACACCAGTTCGAGTCCTGGCTTCTCCACTTCTGATCCAGCTCTCTGCTATGGCCTGGGAAAGCAGGAGAAGGTGGCGCAAGTCCTTGGGCCCCTGCACCCATGTGGGAGACCCAGAAGGAGCACCCGGCTCCTGGCTTCAGAACTGCCCAGCTTTGGCCATTGTGGCCATTTGGGGAGTGAGCCAGCAGATGGAAGACTCACACTCTATCTCTCTATCTCTATCTCTATTTCTGATTCTGCCTCTCTGGAACTCTGCCTTTCAAACAAATGTTTAAAAGAAATTACCCATAAAATCTCATGGTATCATTTTCTTCTCTTCTTTAAAAAAAAAAGATGGATGGATGGATGGATTTGAAAGGCATAGTGAATTACAGAGGGAGGGAAAGAGAAAGAGGGAGAGGGAGAAGAGGAAGAGGGAGGAGAAGAGGAGGAAGAGAGAGGGAGGGAGAGAGATCTTCCATTTGCTGATTCACTCCCCAAATGGCCACAAAAGCCAGGTCTGGGCCAGGCAGAAGCCAGCAGCTCTGTCCTGGTCTCCCACATGCATTATCATTTGTTTCCTTTCCATATGCATTTGCAGGCATATAGGATCAGAAGCCAAGTACATGAACTTGAACTCAGGCACTCTGACGTCGGATGCTCATGTTGCAAGCAGTAGCTTAACCTGCTCTGTCACAATGCCAGCCTCTCCATTTTTAAAAGTAAGCTACTATCTATTTTCAGCTCCAGAGTGAGTCACCTTTTCTACTAAAATGAGTTTTCAAGTTCCTGTCTCATCACCATAATTTCAGAAAAGAAAGATATCAGAAGAAGCCTCAGAGAAAGTTTTCCAATCACAACTGGGAACTTTGAATTAGTGAGAGATGAGGAAATGATGACAACGTGGAGCCTGATCACCGATTCTCCTTCTCTTTAATTACAGATTGGCTGGGTTCAGTTCCCCAGTTATTCCCACTCCTCCATTCATATTCACAGTGTGTCTGTCTGTCCATCAGCTATGCACTTCTGCTTGTTTGTCGAAGAGGAACTTTAATTAGCTGTGCAATGCAACAGACTGGCAGCTTCCTGTCATGTCTGAGGACTGGAAGTGGCTTGGGAGATTACTGGTTTGATTGCCTCACTTTCCCTCATACTGAACTGAACCTCAGCACTGTTGAGTGTCAGAATCCCATCATGCTCTTAGTGACACAGCTCGCAACCGACTTCAGGATTTTGTGATTTCTGCACCCATTGCCATCATCACAATCTTGCACCCCTTTAAAAAGTGGTCATCTCAAAATTGTGGCCCTTATCCCCCATTCTCCTTTCAGAACTCCAAGGAAATAAAAGTACTAAATTTTTGTCGAATGTATGAATAAAAATCTGACCACCAATTATGCCACTTCATACAATTATACAAATAATGAAAATGCAAAAAAGAAATAACAGGGCTGTCTGTTGACTTAGTTTACTATGAGTTATTCAGTGCTAAAAGCAGAATGTAGACAAAGCAATAAAGTATAATCCACTTTTTTTCTTAAAAGTGATAAAATTGTATTTGTGTGTGCTTCTGTGGTGCTAAATAAAAATATCATAATACAGATGAGGCAAAATGAAAGTTATTCTGCTTCGATTTGTAGAGGGTGATCGTTGGTACACCTGAAGAGAAGGGAATGGAGAAACCAATGCCCAACAGGAAACAAGGAAAGGAAAAGAAGAATGTTATGATTAAAGCCCTGACTGCTTATGTACAATTTAATACTTGATCCCTTTTAGTATTTTTTGTTCTAGTTAATACTATTGGTTGAACTCTTTAATCAACACACATTTATTCTTAAGTGTTGAAATTTAACTGAACAGTGATCCCTGTGAAATATAAGAGTGGGAATAAGAGAGAGAGGAGATGTACAATTTGGGACATGCTCAATCGCACTTGCCCCAAATGATGGAGTTAGAAATGTGCCAGGGGATTCCAATACAATCCCATCAAGATTGCATGTACCAATGCCATCTCACTAGTCCAAGTGATCATCTTCAGTTCACAACTGATCACACTGATAGGTCTAAGAGTCAAAGGGATCACACAAACAAGACTAGTGTCTGCTAATACTAACTGATAGAATCAAAAAGGGAGAGAACAATCCAACGTGGGAAGCGGGATACACAGCAGACTCATAGAATGGCAGATGTCCTAAATAGTACTCTGGCCTCAGAATCAGCCCTTAAGGCATTCGGATCTGGCTAAAGAGCCCATGAGAGTATTGCAGGCATGGAAAGCCAAGACACTCTGGCAAAAAAAAAAAAAAACCTAAATGAAAGGTCTCTGTGAGTGAGTTCCCAGTAGAAAGAATGGGCCATCAAAGAAGGAGGTACCTTTCTCTGAAGAGAGGAGAGAACTTCCACTTTGACTATGACCTTGTCTAAATAAGATCAGAGTTGGCGAAGTCATGAGGCTTCCATAGCCTTGGCAGCTCATGACAAGAGCCTAGGGTGATTACTGACACCATAATCAAGAGTGTCAAATTGTTAAGTCAAAAACAGGAGTCACTGTGTACTCACTCCTTATGTGGGATCTCTGCCCTTAATGTGTTGTTCAATGTGAATTAATGCTATAACTAATACTCAAACAGTATTTTACACTTTATGTTCTGTGTGGGTGCAAACTTATAAAATATTTACTTAATATATACTAAATCGATCTTCTGTATATAAAGATAATTGAAAATGAATCTTGATGTGAATGGAATGGGAGAGGCAGCGGGAGATGGGAGGGGTGTGGGTGGGAGGGAAGTTATGGGGGGAAAAACCCACTGTAATCCATAAACTGTACTTTGGAAAATTATATTTACTAAATAAAAGTTTTTTTAAAAGTTATGTATTTATAGAAAATTATGTCTATAAATAAATTGAATAATTAAATTTTCAAATGAGGGTGGGCATTTGGCACAACAGTTAAGATGAGACCTAGATGCAGGTGTTTTGGGACTTGAACTCCGTTTCTGAGTACAGCTTCCTGCTAGTGCAGATTCTACGAGGCAGCAGGTAATGAATGGCTCAAGTACCTGGGTCCCTGCCACCCATGAGACACCTGGACTGAGTTCCTTGCTTCCAGCATTGACCTGGCCCATGCCCCACTGTTGCAGGCGTTTGAGGAGTTAACATGTGAATGGGTAGTACTGTTTTCTCTCACAGGCTCCAGGAACCCAGTGGGGTTCCTGGCTCCTGGCATCAGCCTGGCCCAACCCTGGCCATTGCAACCATTTGAGCAGTGAACTAGTGGGTGGCAGGCTTCTCTCCATTTCTCCCTTTTCAGATAAAGAAATCTTTTTAAAAAGACATTAAGCACTCCACTATATATTGCTAGCTTGTTTTAACAGAGTTTAATTTGAAGCTCAATAAATTCCTGTAAGCTGTCTCTTACTCTTCATGGCCAATACTCCACTGATATATGTAAACTCTGTGAAACAAGAGAGATGCTTTTTGTTCACTAATATATCTCTAGTGTCCTAAATATTTACTAGCACATAGTAGATATTCAAGAAAGTTACTAAATTGATAGAATTAATGAGTATTATATGTGATTATTCTATGTATCATTAGAATCAGAGCTTTATAGATGATTAAAATCTGAGGCTTAGTTCAAACTTTCATTATCTTATTTTCATATCCTTAAATCAAAAATGAGAAATCAAAACAAAAACCAGGAATTTTTTTTTTAATTTTAAGACTAATTACAAAGAAAAACTGATACCCTGGAAGTCTGAAAATATAGCTTTTAGTATTTTTAATGACACATACAAGTTATACACATTGATGGGTACCACCCGATGTTTTGGAACTTGTATACATTCTATACTGTTTAAATCAGGGAAAGCATGTCCAATTCTTCAAATAGTTTTATTTCATTGTGCTAAAATACTCAAATTATTTTTCTAGATTTTTTGAAACATAGTACATTATCATTATCTATAATCACTATCCTGTGCAATAGAACCCCAGAACTTCCTTCTCCTAACTGTAACATTGTATACATAGTTCATTCTTTCCCTATTGCGCTCTTCCCGACAATGTAGATTCTTATATTTAAAAATGTGGTGTAATTTAGTGTTTCATTGGCAAGAATAAAAATATGGGATAACCTATTACAACAGATTCCTTACCATCTCTTAGCCAAATGACAATGGCTTTTGTGTTCAAGCAAGTAGACTGTATGAAATAGTCAGTTACTCAATATATTTCCCACTAGCAGAGCTGAAGACTGGGGTCAAGACTAAGCCCAGGCAAGTAGTCAGAAGACATAACTTGTGGTCAGTTTTTAAAAACCTAGTAGAAGCAAGTAGACATGCAGACACCGAAGATCAGAATGAAATAATGGCTGAAAACCAGAAGTACTGAAGGTAGAATCCAGGAAACAGGACACCCAGAATGACACAGAAGAGTAGAGTAGCAAAGTCAAAAGACTAAATATCAGTATCCTTAGATTGAGAAGTACAGGAATGTTGTTACAGGGATTGAAAATGCTCATGACTGCTGACCCACTTATTCATTGCTTATCTATTTTATATTAATATTTTATTTTGTTTTTTAACTATCCTAAGACACAGCTGCATCCTCCATTAATCTTAGGTAATAAACACAACTTTCATTTACTGTAGTGAACTCCTCAGAGTCCAACTGACATGGTAAAAATCCTCAGTTCATACTGCCTATGTGTTGACCTATGAAATTTTCATATTTTTAAAAATAGAAGGCAGCTTAGGAAGCAAAATTCTCATGCCTGCCCAGCAGATAAGGCCCGACTAAATAAGTTAAGGCAATTTCCAGTGGAATAAAACAAGAATGATGCTTAGGGGCTGGCACTGTGGCATAACAGGTAAAGTTACCACCTGCAGTGCTGGCATCCCATATGGGCAATGGTTCATGTCCCAGCTGCTCCTCTTCTGATCCAGCTCTCTGCTATGGCCTGGGAAAGTAGTGAAGTTAGCCCAAGTGCTTGGGCCCCTGCACCTGCATGGGAGACCCAGAAGAAGCTCCTGGCTCCTGGCTTCAGATTGGCCCAGCTCTGGTCCTTGTGACCATTTGAGGAGTGAACCAGCAGATGGAAGATCTTTCTCTCCCTCTCTGCCTCTGCCTCTCTGCCTTTCAAATAAATACATGAATTTTTTTTTAATAAAAAGAATGATGCTTAATTTATTAAATTAAAATACTTAGTCAACCTTGTTTAAAAAGGAACAAGATCAAAACTCCCCAGATTTAGGGAGAAAGGCCAAAGTAAGACCGATAGAAGCATATATTGGTAGGATTAAAACAAAGCAGCTGATTGGCAGTAGCCTATATGAGAAAGCAGGAAAGTCAAGTGCAAATAGGGAGTATTCTCTGGTTTCCTGGGTAACAGGAGTCAAAGACTGCAAGGAATGGAGCTTAGAAAGGTGCTTCCAGCAGAAAAGCATGAAATACGCCACCACACCAGACTCCGCAGGGAGGTAATAGCGCACGTCCAACAAGTGTAACTGGGCAGCTATTCCAGCAGAGGTGGAAATCTGAACTAAGCCAGAAGCCCTGACAAATTCTTCTTAGAAATGCATTTCCTCGGCAGGTAGACACTGTTCTTAATCAGCATTCCTTGGCGTGCATAATTGAATATTTATTGAAAAGATGCATTTATTGCCTTCAAAGCAAAATAGGCAGGCCCTGTACGCAGTGAAGGACACAAAAGAGCCATCACAGAGCAGGACCTCTTGCTGACAAAGGAAGGGTCTGAAGCATCTCGTCAGTAACACCAGCCCTGCTGGTTCCTTCTCTAAGTCACCATTGTTATTCCAGACACTGGCCGCCCTAATCATCCTATCAAATTCACTCCAACTCAATTCGGTAGAAGAAAATTAAAAAGATTCATCCAATTTGATACTTGAAATACCTGCAAATGGGCAAAATGTGTTTTATTGCCTTTCTGAAGCAGGGCTTCATCCAAGTGCTGGGTCTTAAGGACATTCCCTGGAGCTAATTGCTACATGAAATAGGGTCATTTTATGCCAAAAGCATAACGAGATCATAACCATTTCTAAAAATCAACAATTTAATGCTAGCAATTTGGATGGACAGCACATCCGCATATAGCTTAAACAATAACATATCATTAAAGGTATATACTTTTTAAAATAAAAGGACTGTCCTAATTTTCTGTTGAATGGCAAAATATAGCTTTGGCAGGGCTGCCTTGTGAAGGGTTGTTTACCACTCCAAAAAGGGTTTCCTATCAGACATGTACTGGATATGGTGCAATGTCACAGAACAGTATCAGTTGTGTAGCTGCCAAAAATGACATCAATTCTCATCACCACAAAGACAGGCATTGTTAGGAGTACCATAAATGAAGCACACACTTTTTCTTTCCTCTACTTTTCCTTTATGGAGAAAGAGACCAAGGCATTCCAGGGGGATTATCTTGTCAGAGAACTAAAAACACTGGAAAATTTTCGAACCAAACAGGTTTTAAACAATGCAAAAGTTAATTATGAAAATTAACAGCAACGGATGCAATGGCAAAATTTTCACCTAAGAATATATGGACTTATTTCTATCTAATCATTTCACATTGTATATCTATATCAAAACATCACATTATATCCCTTATATGAATCCAAGCATGATTTGTCAATAGATATTAATTAAACACACACACACACAAATAAGTAAAAATAGAAACAAATGCAGATACTCATGTGTATTCATATATGGGTGTAGGCATGTATACACACAAAATGAACTTACATTGTTCTCACAAAGTATTTACAAATTGAACTATGTTTTAATCATCCTCTAGAATTATATATTGCATTACCGTCTATTATTCATGTTTCACTATCTGATTTAAATATTATACATGAACAATTAGTAAAGGTTTTCCTATACTATATGCTGCTTAGTGGTCCTTTTTAAAATCTACAATCACTTAACATATTATTTCCCAACCAAGGCCAAATTGAGACAGGACAGAAATGGACTCACTGAATCAGGCCTCTCCTGACCTGACTATGTAACCAGGTCCAGCCCCAGACCAACCAAGAGTAAGGAGAATCCAGAACCTAATCCCAAAAGCTCCTCTACTGCCCTGCGAGGGACTTCCTAACGTGTGCCCATGTCCAGAATCACCCAGTAGAGCTGATATATGATCTTCTTGGAGCAGCGACAGTGAGCGACCCTGCCATTTCCGCATGGGTGTGCAAAACAAAAGCAACTGCACCTGCGCAAACAGAGCCAGGTGCAAACTAAAATGTCATGTGCCCAAGTAGATGAGCCAGAGAATGAGATACAGACATGTCTCCCCAAACCTATAAAATCTCTGTTCAGCTAGAGAACCAGTCAGGAAAAACCCATCCTTTTGCTCCAACATAAGCTCCCAACAAACTTTGTCTGAGTTATGTATTGGCTTCTTGTCAATTTCTATTACAAGGGTGGCAAAGAACCTCAGGTCAGTAGCACAACCACCACTATTTATTAAGTCATTTTCTTTCATTACCCACATAATTGCTATACTGTCATGCCTACAAGCTAGTTATGATTATCCTCTCTGTTACCAAGAAGAAATTGAGTTCAAAGAGATCTTTGGAGTAGGCCAGAGCCACATAGCAAGCAAGTGACAAAGCTGGTACTCAAAACCTATTCTTTCTCATTACAAAATCTGCATACTTTCTTTGTTATAACAGATGGCTCAATACCAAAAATACCTTATCTAGATAATACCAACACCACCCACAACAAAAATATGGGCTAAAAATTAATAATTATAGCTTAAGAAGTAACTCTTAAGTGAGGATCCGACCTATCATTCTCTTGTGGCAAATGTACAATGAAAAAGGCTCAAAGAAAAAGAGGGAGGGAAGGAGAAGAGAGAGGAAAAGAAAAAAATGTAAGGAAAGAAAAAAGCAGAGAAGTAAACTTCGTTCATTTGTTAATTTATCAAATATTTATTGAAAGCAAATGATGCCCCAGACTTTGACAGGACCTAGAGATACAATAGTGAGCAAAAATCACTCTTGTCGCTCCCCTCCTAGAGTTTATAGACAAGTGGGGAGATAACTAACCAAAAGCTGCCAATGCTTCCTGGTAGGAGTATATGGCACTACTGCCACTGTATGTAACAGGGTATTTGACATAGCTGGGGTGGTCAGGAAAGGCTGTCCTGAGGATTTAACACCAAAACAAAATCCAAAATAGATGTTAACATGGAAGGAAGGGAAAGTGTGCCAGAGAATGGTCACTGCATGTTCCAAAGCCAAAGGTTTTGCGGGCGGTTGAGGACTAACAATTATAAAGGATTTAAACAAGCTGTGGAAGCTGGAGTTCAGAGACAGTGCTGGGAGCAGACAGGACTAGAGAGGCGGCTGGCACTAGGTCTTCCAGGATTATGTTAAGGAGGGTTATCTTTTTCCTATCAGTAACTAGAAGCCACCGAAGGTCTGTGAACCTTTGAAGGTATATAAAAATGATTGACTTTAACTCTGAGAAGATGATGTTGAGAGCAAGGTTAGGATGCTACTGAAGGCAGGATCTGGGACCAGAGTCCCAGAGGTGTAAATTTAGAAAAGTAAACAGAAGTAACATATCTAAGACATTGTGTTGTATGTGGGTTGTGGTCCTCAGTATGGTTACACTCATGGTTACAGTTACAGGCTGAGGGGGAGTAAGGTTTTATTTTTATTTATTTAATTTGACAGGTAGAGTTATAGATAGTGAGAGACAGAGAGAAAGGTCTTCCTTCCGTTGGTTCATTCCCTATATGGCCACCACGGCCAGCACGCTGCACCGATCCAAAGCCAGGAGCCAGGTGCTTCCTCCTGGTCGGGTGCAGGGCCCAAGCACTTGGGCCATCCTCCACTGCCCCCCTCCTGCGTACCCATATGGGATGCCGGCACCACAGGTGGAGGATTAACCAAGTGAGCCATGGCACCGGCCCCCAGGGAATAACATTTTAACAATAACTCTTAGGTTTCTGTCTTGAGTAACAAAACACTTGAGAGAACAGGAGAAGAGGAAGTTTGCTGGTGGTTGACCATGTGTTATAACCTAGTCAGGCCACATTTATCGTGTCTTTCAAACTCTCAAAAGCAGGTAGTTCTTTGGAGATATAGATGTACATAGTGTGGAGTATGTGTGTATACACACACATGAGGGTCCTTCAAAAACTTCATGGAAAATAAAAGATAAGCAATATTTTATTTGCAAGGGAAAGAAGAGAACGAGGGAGAGAGAGAAGGGGGGAGAGGGAGAAGAAGAGGAAGAGAACACTCCCACTGCTGGTTCATTCCCACAATGGCAGGGGTGAGCCAGGCCAAAGTCAGGAGCAGGTAACTCATCCCAAATCTTCTATGTGGATGGCATCACCTGCTGGCTCCCAGGGTACCCATAAGCAGGAAGCTGGAAGCCAGAGTAGAGCTGGGCCTTTAACCCAGGTACTCTGATATGAGACATGGTGTCTTAACTAGCTTCTTAACTGGTAGAACAGAAATTTCTTCATCATCTACATTCTCCATGAATTTGTGAAGACTGATCCTGGAATTCAGAGTAGCAGCAGTATGGCTAGAGAGAAGATTGTGAGCCAAATATAAACATGTCATGTGATAGTCCTGAGAGCTGTTCACCACGTATTCCCAGTGTTCTGTTCTCTGGGCACATCTGAATGGCCTAACTTGGAATTATCAATGAGGAGCATCTCAGAAACAGAAGTCACATTAACATTTCAACACAGAGGCCTTAATACAGAGAATTGTTTATGCAAGTGTTGAAAAAGCTAAAAGGTCAAATAGAAAATGGAGAGCAACCTAGAGAGAGTCTATTACATCTTTAGGTGGGGAAGGTCAAAGATAAAATATTCACCAGACCCCAGAAGCCATCTGTGGAAGTTTGTCTGGTAGCAGCTAAAGTCACAAAGAAGCCACTGCTGCAAGAGGTGGACAGGACAAAATCATCTATTTTTTCCACTTGTCCTGCAGTCCATTTTCCTATGGCTATCTCCCAGAGGCCAAAACTACCTGGAATACATGGGAAAAGCAAGCCTGGGAAATGCCACCCTTGTAAACCGTAACACGGCTGAGAAGGGTTGGAAAAGGGCCCTAGAGTAAACAGGCCGTTCAAGCACTGGCACGGTGTGGTCCCTGACTAGAGCTGGCAAACAAGTGTGAGAAAAAGCAACACATGACTTCTGGATAGAACATTTAACAAGCAATGTGAGACTCTCTAAGGTTCTCTTTTGCCATAATAACCAGTAACATTGCAGATAACAAGTGCTTAGTCAAATTATTTTTTCTTTTAGAGCAGCCAGAACTCAAATTGGCACTCAGATGTGGGATGTGGGCTTCCCAAAGGGCAAGTTAATGGCTGTGCCACAATGACCACCCCAACAACAATCTGAAAGGCAGATAAAAAAAATTGTCTCTAAAAAGTTACATTATCTAAGAGGTAGAGTTATAGACAGTGAGAGAGAGAGAAAGAGAGAAAGGTCTTCCTTCCATTGGTTCACTCCCCAAATGGCCGCCACAGCTGGCATGCTGCGCCGATCCAAAGCCAGGAGCCAGGTGCCCCCTCCTGGTCTCCCATGCGGGTGCAGGGCCCAAGCACTTGGGCCATCCTCCACTGCCCTCCCAGGCCACAGCAGAGAGCTGGACTCAAAAAGGAGCAACCAGGACTAGAACCTGGAGCCCATATGGGATGCTGGTGCCGCAGGCAGAGGATTAACCGAGTGAGCCACAGCACTGGCCTAGAGATAATTTTTAAATTTGCCCTAAGTCCTTGCTTCTTCATCTTATGCTTCTCTTTCCCTCAATTAATGGAGAGGTATCATAGACCTCCCCATCCTAAGGAGTCATGTGTGGCTCTCAGGTAGGAACTACCACACATCACCTAGATATTGTGGACTTCTGGATGGGATATATGAATCATCTCCCTTGGGAAATGGCTGAGTTTATTTTTGCTGTCAAGCAAAGTATATGAAAACCAGAAATGCTAACTATGATGCTCATCAAATATTTTCAATCTCTACATTGTAACTCTACAACAGAATTGCTTTTGGTGGAGTCACACAACTGGTATTATCTAGGGAGTTGTAAGTGGAGGTTATATGTGCTACTTCCACATGGGGTCACAGACTACCTGACATGAAAACTCTACAGCTTTCTTTCACTCTCACCCAGAGACTAGCACATTTCAGATACTCACTGATCCATTAGCCTAGGGCTCCAAGGACAACATGATGCAGATCTTCCAGTTGATCCACTATGGACATGTAGCATGAGTAAGAAATAATCTTTTTTATTTGATTTGGAGATGTTTGTTAGGACCACAGCCTATTCCATATTGTATTATAAAAGTGGTAACGAAAGCCAAGCACATCAAATGAATAGGTAGTCTAGAAAGACAATCGTGTTCCAGGAGAATATGCCTTCAAGATAAGCAGAGAAAGAAAGGGGAAAAACTAGAAGAATTTTCCATCAAAAAGGAATGAGAGAGTGCGCATCAATAAGGATGTCATCACTGGTAATAGACCAAGTACGAAAAACGGAATGAAAAATTTCCAGGGGATTTAGCAACAAAGTTGCCAAGATGATCTCAGCAAGAAGTCCTTCACTGAATAAAGGACATGAAAGCGAAAGTCAGTGTGGGTGGAGGAGTGAGCTGGAATTTGAAGAAGGGATAAGAGAGAATATAAACAAATTCTTTGCAAAGACTGGATAAAGGAGAGATTGAGTGCAATGACAGCCAACCCACAACCAAGCATCCTGAATGCAGGATTTCTCAAACACATGCCCAACATATCTCATTTTGATATACACAGTGTCTTACAAAGTACAATTACTGTATGTGGAATTCTACTTGCTAAGGAGAAATAATCACCATTAATTTAAAATCTAAAGCACTTTATAGCTGTAATTCTTTAAAAAAACCTGCTCTATATTTAATTATTTTTATGAAGAGAAGCATATACACCTGAAAGTTTACAGCTAAACTGCAAGAAACACGTACAGACGGCTGGCGCTGTGGCTCAACAGGCTAATCCTCCACCTTGCGGCGCCGGCACACCGGGTTCTAGTCCCGGTTCGGGTGCCGGATTCTGTCCCGATTGCCCCTCTTCCAGGCCAGCTCTCTGATGTGGCCCAGGAGTGCAGTGGAGGATGGCCCAAGCCCTTGGGACCTGCACCCCATGGGAGACCAGGAGAAGCACCTGGCTCCTGGCTCCTGCCATCGGATCAGCGTGGTGCGCCGGCCGCAGTGTGCCGGCCGCGGCGGCCACTGGAGGGTGAACCAACGGCAAAGGAAGACCTTTCTCTCTGTCTCTCTCTCTCTCACTGTCCACTCTGCCTGTCAAAAAAAAAAAAAGAAACACGTACAGATCATAAGATTATTATTTACACTTCAGTATGCTTGCAGCCTGATTAGACTTGATTGTACCAGGTATAATTGTGCTGTCCCAACAGAACACATAGTTTATTTACAGAAAATACTGTACAGATCCCATTTTGCTATAACAAAAAAAGCTATTCTGTTTTCATTTTTCTATACCAAGACTCCTATGCAACATCTAGAACATCACAGGCCTTCACTACTTTCTGGGGACACCCTTTCATTCAGAAAGGTTAATTGATATGAAGCTAATTAGCAGCCTACTAGTTACTTATGAAACAGGTGATCCCTACAATTTCAGATAATTTCTTATTCAAATAAATATTTTGCAGTCATACAAAATAGAAGCCATTATCCAACTGAAAGATTCAGACTGCACATATAGCCTTTAATTCCTGTTGTGCCTCTCTGTATGTATACTTTTGTATTTAAAGGTTACAAGGGAAATACTCAGATTTGATAATAATATTAAATTATAATGACTGTTAATACTATTATTATTATTATCAAATGCCTCAAATGTGCCAAATCAGTGCTGGATGGATTATATATATCAGTGCAAACTTTTTCAATAGGTTCAAGTGATAGGTATTAAAATCCCTGTTTCACATACAAACAGAAGTCCATAGAAGTATCAGGTGATTGAGTTACTCAAGTACACTATGTCACCAAAGTGTAGCCTGCAAAATAGTGGATATTTCTCATTAGAAACATAAATATTCTTTACATAGTATTGGTCATCATATTGTTAAGGGGATACTCATACTTTTGTTCAGCTTTGTGAAACTTACAGTATATTTTTTGAAATGAGTATTCTACCTTGAACTAGGAAGTAGAAATCTCTTTTAGAGTCTAATAAATATTACTAAGGCCCACAAGT
This sequence comes from Sylvilagus floridanus, assembly GCA_949820135.1. NCBI lineage: Eukaryota > Metazoa > Chordata > Mammalia > Lagomorpha > Leporidae > Sylvilagus > Sylvilagus floridanus. Next base: position 116,485,541 of record OX463223.1, read on the forward strand.
AGAATTTAATTATGTAGTACTGGGAAAAAAAAACTCTACAAATAAAGTTTTATTTTTAGAAAATTTCCCCTTCTTTTTTCAAAGGATTTTTTGAGTTCTTACACAATGAGTAAAATAACAATAGTAAAAATTACCTTAAACAACTTTTACAATGAGATAAATCAGTGGTGACAGCAAATCCTTTCTCATTCTTCTATTAATGCTTATTTTTGTCCTTACATTAAAATGCTTTCAAATTTACCATTTGCTGAGTGAACTTAAATGTGAGACAATAGGTCTCATACTACTATGTAGTACATATTTATAATTAAAGACTCCTATTTGCTTCCCCGGCATATATAATAACATTTTAATTTAAAAATGGATCAATGACTCTCATGGGCAGGCCCATCAAGAATTTACAGATGTCACTTTTCTAATGGCAGCTAATGGAGACACTCTGAAACTGCAAAATCAGAAGTGCCCTCAGAATGACTATACAATGTTATTTTCACATGATCGTGCTCATTCTCATTCATTCTGTATAATATTTCATTGATATGCACAATTCCAAGCACCAACTAAATAAACAGCTTGATACTGGGGAAATGGTAGCATTTTTAGAAAGGGAAAATGTGGATTCAAGAATTGGTAATATATAAATAAGATTTTCTGTCAAGCCAAGGAGCACTTCTAAGCCACGCTTATCTATTTTCAAATAACAATACCTAATTCACAGAGCTGCAATGAAAATAAAATGAAAAAGCTCCTTGCAAGCAGTGATGTCAAGTTTGATAAACATGGATGTGTAATGATATATATTGTGCAAACAAAAGATAGTTTCTGCAACTGATAAATGCCACTATATTTTGTTAAAATAGTAGTTTCATGGCAAAATAAAGAATTAACTTTTTTGTTCATGCAAAAACTCATGTTGTTCTACAAAATATGAAGTACGATAATGTCTCAACTTTTCAAATAAATAATGGAAGCTTGAAACATAAATTCAGAAAATATTTAAATTTCCTTTTGACAAGACCTAAATTTATAAGTCTGTAGATGTACTTACCTAATAAAATATTAATACTGTTATTTCTATATATTGAATGAGTACAGTTTTGAAGGATCCAGCAAATGATTCTGAGACAGAAAAATAAACAGGTGTATGGTATTTGTAAGTACTAGAGGAATAATTATACTGTAAATCAGAGGCATTGGAGGTTGATTTCAATTACAGGTATACTTGGTTTCAGCATCTGAATATACTCCTGTAAAACCTAAAATGTAGTATACATAATTACCTAAAAAGTCCACAAGTAAAATTGTTTCATTATAAGCTCTAAAATTCCTTTCAAAGAGAATCACCTTATTCAAAAATGTGGGAATGTAGCCTAGAAATCACTATTACCAATTTCTCAAATTTTCCAAAATTCTAAAAATATAAATGCAAGATGTAAATCAAAAAAAGCAATACATTATTCAGTAATTGCTCCAGCTCTGTCCACAGCATTTCTTAATGTCCCTTTCAAGGCCGCTCAGATGATACAGAATGAAAAGAGGAGGGCGGCAAGCATGCAGAGAGAATGCTCAGAATCAAAAGCATTTCTGAATATTTAACATGAAAAAGTCCCACTTTAATTTGCTAATTACAGTGATATAATTATATCTTAAAAACAACAAATGAAGTAATATGTCCAATTTCCCTAAGGCCAAGGTGTTTATTAAAAGCTGAAAAATAATTCCTGTAATTTCCTACTGTAGTAAACAACATTAATTTTGATGATGTCTGGAAAGTGAAAGAGTATGTGGGTGGTGTCTGGGTCACGGTTTCTGCAGCTAACTGAATGTCCTGAGGCATTTTCCTTGCTTAGTATTCACATTATATTTTTAATGTGGCAATCATGAATGACCGTCGATATTTTTAATTCATCCTTGCTTATAAATATCACCAGAGAAAACTGGAAAGAGGAAAGAGCTGCCTCTCTGGGAGTCTAGGAGAAAGCTATGACAATTGAGTGAAAATCAAATACTCATGGTTTGCTTAATTATTTAACCTTAAAAAATGTATTTACATTTTAAATATTTTCAATACTCAGATAAAAACTTCAATTCATAAGGATGTGTTTTGTTTAATTCAACTCACTATATCATAGACTTATTGAAGATGTATGATCCAGGTAGAGTTGACACAGAAAGAAACAGCAGTAAGCAAGACTTTCAGTCTATAATCCTAGGGAACTTTCAAGTTAATTTGGTCATGTAGAATCAGTTCATTTGGCCAATTTCAAATGATTAATTAATATAGGATCGCTGAAGTTTACCAAGGAAAATGCAACATATAGAAGAGACATTCCCATTATTGTTGCTGTATCAAATACAGTCTGTACGCTGTCACATAGGAAGTTCATTCTCATCAGTTTTATTTGTAAATAACCGTACTTCCAAAGTCAAACCACATGATTGGAGAAAATACTGAGTAGGGAGAAGGTCTAACTTCTGAACTGTGCAAATCATAGTGGAAACTATTCCTGCTTAGTCATCTACATTACTGGATTTCATGGAAACCAACCTAAGAACATAAGATGCATTATCATTATCTCCTGTGTACCAGTAAGAGAAAAAAGATGAAATGTTACTAATTAAAAAGTGGTGCATCATAGATTGTCAGATAAAATCCTCATTTCAGAGACATGCTCAGAATTGATGATAGTTTTTTGTTTGCTCATCCTCCTCATATAGAACATCTCAAAGTGGCCCAGTGGAAGTTCACAAGCAAACTTATTCAATTATTTAAACTCATCCTGATTCCATAAATTGGAAAAGGATTAGGACTGTTGGTCAGCACAACCACAATTTTAAGTGGTTTTTAAGTTGTAAATATCAACATAAATAATGGAGAGAACTATAGAGGGCTTAAGATGGTGGGTCTAACCTGGGTGGATGCTGGCACAAACAGGCAGTTGTGGTTTCAAGGAAGTCAATCAATTCATGTCACAATTAAGAGAGGAAGGCTGTTGATTCAGTCTTGGTGGACCATTTATTGTATGCTTAAAGTCACAGATTCCAGTGGTACCTTGTTTTGGTTCTTAGAAAATTAACTAGCTCAAGTAAGAAGACCATAGTTCAGCAAGGCAATAGGCAATAGCTATAAGCCCTGACTATACAGTAAATTAAAAATATGTTATCTCAGTTAAGAAAGAAGAGAGGGAGGGAGGGAGGAAATTAATATATTCTTAAAACCATGTCTATAAACTACATTGAATCTGTTCTCTTTGTATCAATATCACATTAACATGAGAATTGTGTTGTAGTAATTAGCATGCATTTGCTGTGGCCCTGAGAATCTAAGATATCAATAAATTCCTTTAAAAAAATTTAATTAGTTCAGTATTTAGAATTATAACTTTCCTTGTTCCAACCAGTTCCTCAGACTCCCAAGGTAAAAACTTCTCCTACAATCTGTTACTTACTTTGTCTTTTACATCCTAAAGTCAAGCAAAGAGCCTTCGAGGACACACAAAATCTCTCATTTTAGACTGATTTAGTAGTTAATAGTTATGCTTATCAATATAAGATTTATTTAGAAATCAAATCAAATTAAATCCACAAAGTTAAAACTTGCAGTTCTTTTCTTTAAGGTCTAGTCAGTATTCAATAATTACAAGTATCCCAAATTTAATAAAAACCTACAAAGGGTTAGGTACTTAGCTCTTAGCTGAGAATCATAAAGTAAACAAACCATAATTCTTACCCTCAGGAATAATCCCGAATTTATGGAATGTCAAAAAATACACACGGCATTATGTACCATTTACACTGATTACTTGGTTTCTAAAGACTTACAATTATGCAGAAAAAGAAATCAGCATTCTTGGATTTTTTTCTTCTGAATAGTCAGAAAATAAGCTAGGACGTGTTAGAATCAATTTAGTTTAAAATAGATCAGTATATTTGTACAGGGACCAGAAGTTTTACTGTATCTTAAATCATAAATCAGCAGCAGTGCTTTCTTATAAGGAGATGCTTTGTGGATGTTATCATGATAAAGCATGTCCACAAACCAATTGGCATATGATATGATATCTTACCTTTTGATCACTTCAAACAATATCTCAAGGAATTAAGAGAGAAAGTGTGCAAAATCACTTTCATCAAATGGTCGATAAAATATTGTGAACAACTGGGATTAGACTCAAATATATGAAGTTCATATCCCACCACCACCATTTATTCTGAAAATTCACATAAATTTTAAGATTTAGTTGCCTCTATCAAAGGGGGAACAATGAAATAAAATAGTACATGCAAATGTAACCCGTATAAGGTGCCATTTTTCCATGGGTGAAAATACAATGAAATAAATCTACAAAGGTCTTGAAGAGAGCAGTGTATATTTTGTTTCTTTCTACCCATTCTCCTTTAAAAAACAAAAGTAGCCAGATGTGGTAGATATGCATATCCAAATTCCTGGAACTCATGGACATGTTATTTTACATGAAAACAGAGATTTTCCTAATGCAACTAAGGATTTTTTTATTTTATGCCTTAATTTTAATATTTAACAATTTTTAACATGTTACCATATTCACTTCACATGTAATACTAATGCATACACATATACAGTATTCTTTCTTGGAAACAGGGATACTAATATCAAAAAATGTGGGATTCATGACACTGATTAGAAAGTGAGGCCAGAGGCTACATTGTCATGCATTCCGATCTTGAGATAGAGGGACTATCCTGGATCACTCAGCTAGGCCCCAGGGATCCTTATCATAAAAGAAGGAGGCAGGGGAGTCCGAGAGAGAGGAATAGATGCTATGATGGAAACAGAGCTACACATGACATGACTGCTGACCCTGATGGCAGAAGGGGCTCAGAAGCCAAAGAATGTGGGCAGCTTCTAGCAACAGTGAAGGAAAGACAATGCATTCTTCCCTGGACTCCCAGAAAAGCATGCAGCCCAAGCAACATCTTGAATGTAGCCTGAGGGGATCTATGTCTGATTTTTGACCTTCAAGAAAGTAAAACAATAAATCTGTTGTTCATGTCATTAAGTGTGCAATAATTTCTTGTAGCAGCCATGAGATGCTGATACCTAAGGGACGGGAAGTACGCAGTTGGATGTTAGCCCACTGGGCTATCACCATAAGGCTGCTGACTTTAAGTCAATTCCTTTCTATTTAAAGTAGAGAAATTGAACTAAAGTGACTCCTCAGGTCCTTTCCATTTCAAAATTACTGTAAGTCACACTACTTCCTTTTTCCACCCTCCTTCCTCCTCCCCTTCTTCAATCACAAAGAACTATTTCCTCTCCATAGAGGAAGGAGGTAATTCCTTGTGCTGGCTGGTCTGGTAGAAGCCACTGAGGGATGATAAGACCCACTTACCCTAACAAGGCATGTCAGCTCCTTTATTTCACCGACAATAAGTAGGAAACCTGGCTTGCCCACTTCAATTTTCCCTGAGATCTATTTTCCTGGTCTCAAAATACACAGGCACGAGTTACATAGCAATCCAATATGAACTCAAGGTCTCTAAAGAGTAGTTAGTTTCCTGGGCAATTTTCTCTCAAAAGGTCCTCATCAAGAGGATTTCATTAAAGGCTGTCTCCAGCTCTAAGATTTTAAAAATTCATGATTTGTCATTCCCAACTATAAAACTAAGGAATTCATAAGTGTGTTTAGCTTCTCTATAAAGACCATTAACACATGTGACCTTGAATCAAAAGGACCCGCTAGCGGCAGGCACTGTGGCATAGCTGGTAATGTCACCGCCTGCAGTACCAGCGTCCCATTTGGGCTCCAGTTACAGTCCCAGCTGCTCCCCTTCCAATCCAGCTCTCTGCTATGACCGGGGAACGCAGCAGAAGATGGTACAAATCCTTGGGCCCCTGCACCTAAGTGGGAGACCGGGAAGAAGCTCTAGCTTCGGATCAGTGCAGTTCCGGCCATTGTGGCCAACTGGGGAGTGAACCAGTGGACAGAAGACCTCTATCTCTTTCTCCATGGCTATCCTTTTCTCTATGTATAACTCTTTCAAATAAATAAATAAATAAATCTTTAAAAAAAAAAGGATCTGCTAAACACCATATACCAGTAGACAGCAGCTAAAACTATATATTAGTGCTCTCTTCAAATTTAAAATGTTTTAAAAGCAGTCTTGAATTTCAGCAATAAGATGACTGCAAGATTAAAATATTAACTATTTAAACTTCAAACTTCACAGAAACAAAGAAATCAGTGATTATTCAAATGTTTTTTTAAAATAGCTTGAAGTTTTCATTTTTAAATTGCAAGGAAATGTATTACCATACCAATATTCATCCCATCCTTGTGAATGGAGGCTCTGTAAATTCCTTGGTTAGGATGAACCTGAAACACATTCATATTTTATTTATTCTATTCCTGATATATATGCCTCAAAGAATGAGAAACAGAATGAAGAAAATATTTCTACATGAATATCCCAAGTAGCATTGCTTATAGTAGCCAAAATCTGCAAAGAACTCAAATGTCCATAAACAGATGACCGGATCAACAAATGTGGTGTATCTATACAACAGAGTATTATTTAACCATGAAAATAAGGAAAGAATGATATACACTACAACATGGATTGGGTAAACCTCAAAAATATGCTAGGTGAAAGAGTCCAGACCCAAAAGGTGACATATTGTACTAATCTATCTATATGAAATATCCAGAATAAGTAATCCATAGTGACAGAGAGCAGATTAGTGATTGCCAGAGCCTGCTGGGAGCGAAACAAGGGATAACAAATTGCATACAGGTTTCCTTTTGGGGTGATGAAAATATTTTGTAACTAGATAGAGGTGATGCTTATACAACATTAAAAATGTAATAAATGTCACTGGTTTGCATTTTTTCCCAACTTTATTGGTGGTATAATTGACAAATAGGAACTACACACACAAAGGTATCAAATTGAAATTTTCATATATGTATTATGAAATTTATTACTACAATTTAATCAATTAATATATCCATTGCCTCACATTGTTACCACTTCCTTTCTTCATTTTACAGTAAAGACACTTAAGATCTATTCTCTTAACAAATTTCAAGTCTTGTTAGTCCCCTTTCTTTCGTCTGGCCCAGTTCCATCCTCTCTCCCTCTCTCTCCCTTTCCCTCTCCATCTCTGTCTCTGTCTCCATCTTAATCTCCCTCTCAAATAAACAATCAAACAAATATAAAAAGAAAATACCAGGGTCCGTGGGTAGACATTTGCCCTAGCAGTTAGGACTCCAGCTGAGATGCGGGCATCTCATACAGGAGCACCTGGGTTTGATCTCTGGTTCTGGCTACTGCCTCCATCTTTGTACTAACGTGACCAGCTCAGGCAATTGGGTCTCTTCCATCCATGTGAGAGACCTGGCTCTGAGCTTTGGGTCTCAGACTACTGTGGACACTTAGGAATTGAATCACAGGATAGGAGCAGTCTGTGTGTGTGTGCGTGCGTATGTGTCTATGCCTACTTCGCAAAAAAATATTTTTAAAGAAATCAAGGTGAGGATGTGAGTCTTTAGAGAATGCTAGTAAAATCTTCTAAAACATAATACAAGCCCCCCAAAAGACAAACTCATAAAGTAAATGCTCTTGACATGCACACAGATGATAGGATATTGCAGAGTGCAGCACATCCATGTGAACTTTAAAAAAAAATATTCACTGATTTTTGCTTTTCACTGGAAAGGCAGAGACAGAAACAGAAACCCAGAAACCAATCTTCCATTTGCTGGCTCATTCGCAAAATGCTAACAACCAGAGCTGGGCCTGTTTGAAAAAAAAAAAAAAGCCAGAAACTCAACCCAGGTCTTCCACAAGGGTGGCAGGGATCCCAGTACTTGAGCCACCATCTATTGTCTTCCCAGTGTGTGCATTAGCAGGAAGTTGGATCAAAAGTAGAACTAAGACTTTAACCAAGCACTGCAGTATGAGATGTGAACATTTTAAGCAGCATCATAACCACTGCAGCAAATGTCCGTTCCCATGGGAACTTTTAAACCCTCTCTCTCCTTGGGTGTTTAATCTATAATGAAACTGACATCTTCCTAAAGACCAGGAAAGTGTGTGTGTGTGTGTGTGTGTGTGTGTGTGTATCTCCTTCCCGATTTCTAATTGTAGTGATTAAATTTAGAGGATGAAAAAATGCAACAAGAATGTGATGAATGAAAAATTAAGTATAAGTACAGTGAGAAAAAGTTAAATGTGGTGAGGCCGTTATTACTTAAGGTATTTCTGCAAACATTTCCTGTAACTGTCCCTGTGCCAAAGTACCAACATTGAGGACTACTGATTGAAAAGCCAGAATATTACATGAAGTGAGCTACACTAGTGCTGCCCAGAAGACATTCTTCATCATGAAGAGCTGGCTCAGTACAGTAGATGTATCATTGTCCGCTCAGCTGCCCTCGCCTGATTTCTAATTGTTTCTGTGTATGGCTATTGTCCTCAACAAAACTACAGTCTACTGAAAGCAGATCCCCTTGCCTGTACTTCTTACTACTCTCGCATCCAGCACTGCCTACATCTCACCCCAATATTCTCCATAGTAACTAGCAAAATGCTGTAAAGATGGTAGATACTCAATATATTATGCTCTTGGGGTGGGTTCAATTGTGGGACAAAATAAGCAGCAAACAGGTCTTGTGATCCAGCATGTTTCTAAGCCTAACAGCAATGCCCATTTATACTAACCCACTGGGGCTTAGCAAACACACACAGAATGGCTGATATGCTCAAGCAACCATTACATGACAAATCAGAGAAGTAGTACAACAAAAAAAAGCTACGTTAAGGATGCCCTGAAATGTGCCTTTGAATATTATTATGGAATGAAGAAGGAATAGCAGCAATAAATATTCAGTGTAGGCTATAGAAAGGAGAAACGGAATGATGAATTTTAAGCATCTGAAGTCATAACTCTAAAAGGAATAAACACCAAGAAAACATGTGTTCACTGTTGCTATTATAGGTCAAGAATTTGTGTGTCCCAAATGGTGGCATGTTATTATATGTTTAATAATTTCAGCCAAATGACATGCACGTCCATTACCCAAAACATCATGTCCATCTGCCCATTATTTATCATTTTGAATCATTACTTAAGATTTCTCATATCTACCAAGCAGTCTATTTTCTCTTAGTGTTTGTATTGGGTATTAATATAAAGAATTACTTAATTCTTAATTGTTCCAAACCCATATTAACTGGCACACCGATCTGAAGATTTAAATGTATAAAATGTGCATACAATGAACACATGATATAAAAAGAACCATTTTCAAGTTCAAAAAGTTAATTTGGTCTAAAAATCAAATTCATAATAAATCACGGAAAACACAAACTTAGGTACTCTCCAGTTTTCAAAATGGTTAAATGTTGTGAAATTTTCTTGTCTTCAAGCTCCACTTTGACCCACAAAAAGCCAAAAATTTTGAAGTGGTTATTTTTTGAAAACAAATAGACCTCTAAAAGGATCACATTTTCCAAAACCAAAATCAGGACACATAGCTTGAAATGCAGGTAAGTAATTCAGACCATTTGAAAATGAGAAAAGATAAAATAAATCTAGAGTAAATGGCCACTGTACTTATTTTAACTTACATAATATAGGTAGTCAATAGATAAAATATTCCTCCCTAAAAATATTTTGTTGTCAGCCGGCGCCGTGGCTCAACAGGCTAATCCTCCGCCTTGCGGCGCCAGCACACCGGTTCTAGTCCCGGTCGGGGCACCGATTCTGTCCCGGTTGCCCCTCTTCCAGGTCAGCCCTCTGCTGTGGCCCAGGAGTGCAGTGGAGGATGGCCCAGGTGCTTGGGCCCTGCACCCCATGGGGAGACCAGGAAAAGCACCTGGCTCCTGGCTCCTGCCATCAGACGAGCGCGGTGCCATTGGAGGGTGAAGCAACGGCAAAAGGAAGACCTTTCTCTCTGTCTCTCTCTCTCTCACTGTCCACTCTGCCTGTAAAAAAAAAAAAAAATTTTGTTGTCACAAAGTCAATAATGAAAAAGGGAATGGTGGTGGTTTTCATCACTGTATCTCCAGAGTATATCCGCATGTGAAACAGCAGGCTTTTACACTGTATTGCCCCACTGACTGAATGAGGAAGTGGGATGGTGAAACTGTGCAGGTGAGACAGGAGGGGAGCAATTTGTTCACAATATAAGATTTTACCTAGGTCAACAGGAGGTGTTGAATATTTTCTCTTTTTTATCTTATTGGGTCCCAAAAATCATGAAGCAAATACTATCATTATAAAAGAAAATACAATAAATGTCATAAATCAGTAGAATGAAAAACAAAAACCATATGGTCATTTCAACAGATTCAGAGAAAACACTTGATAAAACATCCCTTATTTATAAAAACCCTCCACAGTTTGGGTATATAAAGAACATTCCTCAAAATTATAAAGGCTATATATATCAGAAACCAACAGCAATATCATATTGAATGGAGAAAAGCTGAAAGCATTTCCCCTCACATCTTCAACAAGACAAGGATGTCCACTTTCACCATTATTATTCAATATAGTACTGGAAGTTTTAGCGTAAGCAATTAGGAAGGAAAAAGAAATAAAGGGCATCAAAATTGGAAAAGATGGAATCAAATTATCCATGTTTGCAGATGACAAGACGTTATACATGGAAAAACATTAACACTCTACAAAAAAGCTGTTAGAATTGATAAATCAATTCAGTAAAGTTGCAGGCTACAAAACAAAAATAGAAAAAAAAAAAAACCAGTAGCTTTTTGTATGCTAATGATGAACTCACAGAAAGAAAAATCAAGAAAGAAATTCCATTCACAATAACCACAAAAAAATTTGGGAATAAATTTAATGAAAGAAGTAAAAGATCTCTACAATGAAAATTATCAAATGCTGATGAAAGAAATCATCAAGCACACACACAAAAAAATACAAAGATACTCCTTGATCATGGATCAGAAGAATCAATATCATTAAAGAGTTTGTAGCACCTAAAGCAATCTACAGATTCAATCCAATCCCTATCAAAATACCAATGACATTTTTTTTTTTTTGACAGGCAGAGTGGACAGTGAGAGAGAGACAGAGAGAAAGGTCTTCCTTTGCCGTTGGTTCACCCCCCAATGGCCGCCGCGTTCGGCGCCGCGCTCGACTGATGGCAGGAGCCAGGAGCCAGGTGCTTTTCCTGGTCTCCCCCTGGGGTGCAGGGCCCAAGCACCTGGGCCATCCTCCACTGCACTCCCGGGCCACAGCAGAGGGCTGGCCTGGAAGAGGGGCAACCGGGACAGAATCCGGCGCCCCGACCGGGACTAGAACCCGGTGTGCCGGCGCTGCAAGGCGGAGGATTAGCCTGTTGAGCCACGGCGCCGGCCTCCAATGACATTCTTTACAGAGCTAGAAAAAGCAATCCTAATATTCACATGGAATCCCAAAAGACCCAAAATAGCCAAAGCAATCCTGAATGAGAAAAATCAACCTGGAGACATCACAGTACCTGACTTCAAAGCATACTACAAATATTTAAAGCATACTACAATCATCAAAACAGCATGGCATTGCATAAACACTGATACATAGATCAATGAACAGAATAGGGAGTCCAGAAATTAATCCACATACGAACAGCCAGCTAATTTTTGACAATAGTGGTCATACCACACAGTGGAATAAAGACAGTCTCTTCAACAAATGGTGCTGGCAAAACTGGAGGTATATATGTAGAAGGATGAAATTAGATCCATATCTCTCACTATACACAAAAATCAACTGAGGATGGATCAACAACATAGGGAAAACACTCCAAGACATTGGTGTAGAGGACGACTTTTTGGCTAAGACCCCCAAAGCAGAGGCAACAAAAGCAAAGCTGTATTTCTTTATATCAAACTCAAAAGCTTTTGCACAGAAAAGGAAACAACCAATAGAGTGAAGAGAGATCTAACAGAATGGGAAAAAACATGCAAATCATCAGACCAAGGATTAATATCCTGAATATATCAACAACTTTAAAAAACAACCAATCCCACTGAAAAATGGGTAAAGGACTTGAACGGACAGTTCTCAAAAGAAATACAAACGGCCAACAAATATGAAAAAAATGCTCAACATCACTAGCCATGCATGAAATGCAAATCACAAGCACAATGAGCTATCACCTCACTCCTGTCAGAATGGCTAAAATCCAAGACACAGGCAGTAACAAATGCTGGGGAGGATGCAGACAAAGGGGAACACTGCTATACCACTGCAGGGATTGTAAATTAGTGCAGCCACTGTGGAAAACAGTGATGGATTTCTTTTTAAAAAAAAAAAAAACTAGAAATAGGCTTGCTACATGATCCAGCAATCTCACTACTGCATATATACCCAAAAGACCTGAACACAATGTATCAAAGAGATACAGGGGCCATCGCTTTGCCATAGAGGGTAAAGCCACCACCTGCAGTGCTGGCATCCCATATACATACTGGTTCAAGTCCTAGTTGCTCCCCTTACAATCCAGCTCTCTGCTATGGCCTGGGAAAGCAGTAGAAGATGTCCCAAGTCCTTGGGCCCCTGCACCCCCTGTGGGAGACCCGGAAGAAGCTGCTGGCTCCTGGCTTCAGATTGGCACAGCTCCATCTATTGAGGTCATCTGGGCATGGAAGACCTTTCTTTCTCTCTCTCTCTCTCTGATTCTGCCTTTCTGTAACTCTGCCTTTCAAATAAATAAATAAAATCATTTTTTTTTAAAAAAGAAGAAATACCTGCACCACTGTTTATAGCAGCATGGAATCAACCAACGTGTCCATCATCAGATGAATGGATAAAGAAAACGTGGTAAAGATACACTTAGAATAATATTCAGCTATACAAAAGCATTAAAGTTTTCCATTTGCAGCAAAATGGATGCAACTGGAGGACATCACGATGAATGAAATAAACTAAACCCAAAAAGATATATACTACAGGTTCTCCCTTATTTATAAGAGCTAAAATTAAAAAAAAAAAAACAAAAAAAATGTCTGTGTGTATTTGTATTGCTGCAAATAGTTTTGTAAAACTTTGTTTTATACCTTTATGAAACCAAGTTAATAACGTTAAACTACTATAGTTTCAGTGATCTGTGATTACTTTACAATATACTGTATATGGATGAAATGGTCATTTTTCCATTCAATTATTGTTTATGGTCATTGTCTATATTCCCATCAGATTCTTTTTGCTTTTTATTTTTCAACTTCTTATTTGGCAAAATATTAAGCCTTCCTATTGCAATGTAAATTTAAGATATGTTATCTCAAAATATAAAAAACGAAAGGAGGAAGGAAGGATGGTGGGAGGGAGACGGGGGAGACAGAGATTGAGAGAGGAAGGGAACATCTTATTAGGGTTTTATCTATAAATCACATTGAATATCTGTTAAAAATTAAAATTATCAAATTAAAAAGAAAAAAGACAAAGAAAATAGGACTAGAAAGTGAACTACTAGAAAATTAGATGACTACTAAACTGAATAAGCTTCTATTTAGTTTGAGATCAATCCAATCTTTAAAGTAGTTAATTATTTAACTTACAAAATATTGTGTGATTGGCAAAACAAAACTGCAAGGATGTAATATAAAGTGCCTACAATACCCAGAATGCCTGTGCTTCTGCATCACCTCTCAGAAAAATAAAGATTCTTATTTGACTATACAGATCCAACTACAAGTGCAGATTCATCACACATTTCAAACACTGTGACCCTACATAGGGTATAAACAGTTCCAAACTGACAGTTAAATAAATAGCATCCATCCTTGCAACTGTCCTAGACAATTTTTGACAAAGAAACATTCATTTACTCATTCACATATTCAATACTAAGGATCCAAAATGTTACAGGCACTCCTGGGTATGGGAAAGACAATGGCCAACAAAAATCATGGATCGTGTCCTAACAAGTCACTCCCATCTATAGGTTCAGCTCTAACCCCAGAGGACAGTGATTAGGGAAATGCCTTTCAAAGTGACATTCACCAGGTAGCACTGGCCTTTTAAGAAAGGACCTTGGAAATGAGCAAGTAGAAAAGCCCACTAGAATTAATCATTTTTAAAAGGACTGAGATAAAGAGGGTACTAGAAATAAGGGATTCTTTACAAGTTGGGTGGTGGGACTGTCAGGTGGTTGTAACTGCTGTACTACCACTAAAAGCAGGTAGTGGATATCAGAAGCCAAAACCAGAAGACAGAATTAACAAGAGTTAGATAAAGTGCCAGGGTCCTGCTCCATGAGGAAAACTGGACAGAAAGTAAGGAAGTAAAACGAGGGGGGGAATAGCAGTAGTGGACTCAGCTGTGAAAGGCTTGGAACTAGAGTAAAGAGAAACCAAGGCCTGCCCCTGCATCACTCCTCCCAGCAGGTGGTCAGGAACTCCGTGAGAGCAAAGCAGCACCCCAGGAGGTAAGCTATCAGACCTCCTTTCAGCTTTTAACTTCTCATTCACTCATTTAGCAGCTTTTAACTGAGGGATCAATACTTCTATCTCTCATGGTAATAAGACTCCCATCATTTATCATGTTTAGTAGTCATACAAAAACCTTCCTAATTATTTTTTTTAACATTCTTTCCTTGCTTCACTGGATTAAAACACATGGGAATGTTAATGGTTTGCAAAGTTCAATTATAAGGTCTGAGGGATAAACTCAGTATCATGAACATTTAGTAGTGCCATTTGTCTTTGGAAATGTTCTGAATACCATGATACCCATACAGTTACAAATGTTAATATTTAAGGCTATGCAGATTATATTCTTTGCAGCCACAAAAACACTATTGAATATAAATTATTTTCAGTAAGAAACCAGGGCTATAATTTTTCTTAGTTATAACAGAACATGTCAGAAAACGAAAATAGAGAAAAACTAATCAAATTGCTTGCGATTCTCATCCTAAGAAAGGTGAATCAATTTAACACTATGCTCTGAATACTATAAAACTAATTTAGGAAACCACTGGAAAATAAACAAATACCAGTGCAGAACTACTGGTTTCAATCATGTTTTGTATTAAATTGGCTATGCAGAGAAAACAGCTCAGTAACTTCAAGGCTCCTTCCACTGAAAAGCCCACACACTATGGGTCTGTAGGATGGCCCAGATTCAGATGTAGCACAGTAAGTTATCAGAAAAATATTTTTAATTTCTCCAGCCAAAATGAATTTCTCTGCTGACCAGATGTGTTAAGCTTCTAGACATCTCTGCCATCAAAGCTCCTTGGCAGACATCATGGCCAACTGGGTAAAAGCCTAATAATTTTACCGCAGCATGAGAAACTTACACATGAGCATCAGACCACTATCAAAGTTTATCTTCACAATAGAAAAATCGCAAAGACAAAATGTAGTTTTAAATGCAATCAGTAACTTTTTTATTTGCTGTTAATTATGTCCATATCCTTCTGACTGGTGAATGTGTTAGAATGAATTTTCTAATTTTACATGTAACAGTACAACTAGGATATTCCTTTCAGCAATCAGCAAATATGGGGTGCCTGAGATTAAATTTTCATTATGATTATAAGGCAAAACTTGAAATAAGCATGGCCCTTTGTCCTTTTGAATTATTTGGTCATGCTTTCTCCAATTTTTAAGAGTCTTTTTGAAGTACTTGAGGAAAAAACTAAAATTCATGAGCTACTGAGACAGTGTGGGCATAGATTTAAATTTTGGATAATTTTACTTATGTTATTGACTGTGAATTGTGAGCATAGAGATCTGCTGTATTTACAGATATTCTTCAAATGTACACATAGAAATCCAACTTGGGTAGTTTAGTTCTCAGTACCACACCTTGGCAACAATGATTTAAATAATTTCAATCAGCATATCACTATCATTATAGCATGACAGGTAATTAGAATAATATTATTATTCTATTATATATTATTTCACCCTTTAATGTTTGTGAATCTATTTTATAAAAAACATATGTGCCTGTTTGCTCTAAGAAATGTATCATACAGATGTTTTTGGTTGAGGGCAGTAACACTTGGAGAGTTTAAATGACTTAGGCAAGTTTATAGTATTAGGGGGCTAAAGAGCGGTGCCTACTATGCAGTTATTCTGATTCAATACCGTGTTCTGATGTTATTACCTGCTGATGCTTCTCCCCAGTCGAGTGCAAAGCACAACTTTTCTATATTGTGAAATTTCAAGGTCCAAAGAAAACCATAGCATAAAATTACAAATTCAGGCTAGAGAGGGAAAAAAAAAAACAACAACATAGCTTTAGCCAATACTACAGATGAGACTGGCTTTTTCTTCTTAGCTTTACCTTCAATACAACAACTGTACTGGGGAAGGTGTTTGCTAGCAGCAAGGACACCTGCATCCCCTATCCGAGTACCAGGGTTCCATAGCTTCCTGCTAATGCAGATATTGGGATGCAGGGATGGCTCAAGGGTGACACCCAGCCCAGCCACTGTGCGCATTTGGCGAGTGAATCAGCAGACAGGATCTCTCTCTACCTCTCAAAGCTTTGAGATTTTGAGGGGTAGTCAAGTAGAATCGACTGTGGTTCCTAAGGCTGAGAAATTAGGAAATATACGGCTTTAAAAATGTGTTTGAGAGGCAGAGAGAGGGAGGGATCTTCCATCTGCCGGTTCACTCCCCAAGTGGCTGCCATGGCCAGAACTGTGCCGATCTGAAGCCAGGAGCCAGGAGCTTCTTCCAGGTCTCCCACACAAGTGCAGGGGCCCAGGCACTTGGGTCATCTTCTACTGCTTTCCCAGGCCATAGCAGAGTGCTGGATTGGAAGTGGAACAACCAGGACTAGAACTGGCAGCCATATGGAATGCTGACAATGCAGGCAGCAGCTTTACCTACTACACCACAGCGCCGGCCCTGACATTCACAATGCTTAACAATGGAAGTCCTGCTTTCTAGGAAATCCCCTGGGCATAGGCAAAAAAAGATGGCTGGTCATACTGCATTCAAGGATTTTTTGGACTAAATTGAATTTGTATATGTAAATACCCAATTAGAAAACCACCAATGTGCATTCATAATGGTGACATATTTAGAGGCAGCAGAAACAAAGCAGACATTCTCTATATGTGCCTGGGAAGCATTTTATAGCTTTTCATCAAACCCATATTAGAAGTCTCAAAATTTTACCCTGCCCAGCATCAGCAATGCATCCAAGCTCACCTTTTAATTTCGTTCATTGACGCCAACTCAAATTCTTACCATTTTTTCACTCTCTGCAACTTTTTGAGCTATATTTTTCACCACCCCAATTCCTCTTCCAGGTATTTTTAACTCTAACTTGTCATATTCCCTATTATTATTTCTAATACATTTCTGTTTCAGCTCATCTTAGCAGAGGACTTGGAATCGAATAGCACTTAAGAGATAGTTTATTGAATGAATGACTCCGAATTTTGAATATCTATATTTATCTACAACAATCCAAAGTGTGCGGGGGCAAAGTCCATCTCTGTTCAGCATACTAGATGAGGGCACTTTGATGAGTATTTCCTGATTGTCAAGTCTATGTTAGGTACTTAAGTTTCCCCATTCGATCCTCTTCATCATTGTGAGAGAATGAATATTATGATTACCCTCATTTTATAAAGTTGAAAACAGGGTCATACAAGTCAAGTCACCAGGTCACTGGCATAAAACAAATTCAGTTTCAGGTCTGTTTTATGATAAATCTTAAGACTATAGTATGCTTTCCCTGGCCCACAGTATGTTGAACACCTTTGTAACTGGAGGATGTAATAGGCAAAAAGTAGTTCCCAAAGCTAGCATTTGTCAACAAAGAACTTCAAGTAGGAGAATTATGGCACCCCAAGTGTTAGATGGACATAGCCATTTGGAATCTAGAATTAGGAATTTATGACAAGAGATCAATCACCCAAGATATATTAACTATAGCTATAGCTGTATACGATTCACATGCAAATCCAGGGACACAAAACTGAATAAACAAACAGTTCTTTTTTATTCCCAGCATGAATCCAGTGGCATTACCAATGAATGGCTAATAAGAACGCCCTTTATGAATTTCCATAACTACCCTCGAGCCACCCCAAAAATATGCAAAGCAAATACACTTCAAAGTAAGTTGTTTTTCTCCTTTACCTAAGCAGCTCCCCAGATGCCATCTAACTACAGGAATTCTAAGGAAGTCACAGCTTACTGTGGGGATTTGCTTCAGACAGAATGTGTGGGTCTCTACCGAAATTCCTATTGTGAAAACCTAATCCTCAAAATGCTGACATTAGTAGGTGTGGCCTTTGGGTATCATTAGGTCATAATAGTGAAGCCCTCATGAATTGGATTAGTATCCTTATGAAAGATACCCCAAGGAGCTTGCTCTCTGCTTTCCGCCATGGGAAGATTCAAGAAGTCAGCAGTGTGCAACCCAGAAGCCAGCTCTCACCAAAATCCCAACATGGCACCTCGAACTCTGAATTCCAGCCTCCAGACTAAGAGAAACAAATTGCTGTTGTTTACAAGCCACCCAGTCCATAGTGCTTTGTTATAGTATTAAGACAGGGTCAGGACCTCAATCACCGAGAGGGGAGGGATCAGATCTGCAGTCCCCAGGAAACTTTCCAGAACCAGAAAAATGGGGCATCCAGTCACTAGGACGAGGGCACAAGTTCAAAGTCAGGTAAGCACTTCTGATGAAAATTGAAGCAGAAGACACAAACGATACAACACAGCTCTCCAAAAGTGTCCATTACTGTCTTATTTTTCTTTGACAGTAAGTTTATTTTAGAGTTGCAATACAAACCCAGGAAACATGAGATTCATACTTAAGATTCAGGCAGACAGACCCAGTTTGTGACCTATTTTACAAGGCAACCGTCCTGTAAATCTAGGGAAGAAGCTAATTAATTAGTCACCATAACTATCTTGGGTAGTAGGCACTGTGTATTTCCCAAACGTATTTTTTTTAAAGATTTATTTATTTATTTGGAAGTCAGAGTTACAAAGAGAAAGGGAGAGACAGAGAGACAGATGTTCTATCTGCTGGTTCACTCTCCAGACAGCCACAACAGCTGTGGCTGGACCAGGCCAAAGCCAAGAGCTTCTTCCGTGTCTCCCCCGTTCGTGGCAGGGGCCCAAGGATTTCGGCCATCTTCAACTGCTTTCCCTAGGCCATTGGCCAGGAGCTGCATGGGAAGTGGAGCAGCTGAGACTACGTAGGGGATACCAGTGTCTCAGGCGGCGGTTTTACCTGATAAGCCACAAAGCCAGCACCCCCCTACACACACACAATGTAATTTTAAAAGGTAATTCAGTAGATATCTTCGCCTAAGAATGATTCCATTCACTTGACCGGGATTTAAAAAATCATGACTATCTTGAAAATATGTATACAACTCAATAGAAATGTCATTCTTAAGCAAATTCAAAAATGTGCCTAAAAGTAAAGTAGTACTGACTTGTCATTAGGAGAAATATCTCTACAATAAAACCATCTAATTTGAAATGCAAATTGTTTACACATAGCACACTTAGAAAACCACTGCTGTATAAACAAGTAATACTGGTAACAACTAGCCCCCAGTACATGGTGGAATTCAATCTACTTTCTCTTGGCTATGACTGCAGAAAGTCACCAACATATTTAACAATGTTACTAAACGACTTGTTGTGGGTAGGTAGGCAATGAAGCCAGCTGATGGAAATCAAAGTGTCGGGGGCCTGTCAAAGTTTTCATTGGCAACAGCTGATTTTTCAGCTAGGCGCTTTTTGGAAAACAAAGGAAAAGGATCAACAGAAATCATGTTTTTTGTTCTAATTAGGAAGGTTTTTTTGCATCTGAATTCATTTGTGCTTTGCTACTCTTCTTGACCTTAATATAACCCCAGAGAGAGAGCAAAAGATTCAGTTTGCAAATAAGAAAACGTATTTTGAAACCACCCAGTAATACACTTCCCCGTGTACTTCAGAGGTATAGGATTTAAATACCTTTAGAGAAATCCAATTCATCTCTCGTCTTTGCTGCTTTTTCTTCTTGGGTCCTGTCTTTGACAGTCTTCAAGATCCAGACGAAGCTATTCACCATCGGTTGCCCCGTATCCATTGTACTGCTCAGACTGTTACATTATTTTCATTAGCCCAATCCACAAATAAGTGAGGTCCACTGTTTCTTCTTAGCCAGTGCAAAATCCACGCAGGTGAGGGTTGGGCTATTTGGACGTAATTTTACTGAGGTTTTTCACTGAGTGTCCTGCAGCACCATAAAAAATTGCGCTTCTTAGCGTCTAACGCAGCAGAGCCCAGGGGGAACCGGAAAATGAGGCTCACGTCGGGCCCACCCCAGCGCTCCTTCACAGAGCACAGCCGTCGCTTGGCAAATGCTCTCAGCTGGTGCGCATGGGTGAGCGTAGGTGAGCGTGAGTGGCGTGAGTGAGCGTGAGTGAGCGTGGCAGAGCGTGGGCCAGCGTGACCTTGCAGAGGCCCCGGTAGGCTAGCTTAGGTAAACAGCGGAGAGCGCTTGCGCGAGGCCATGCTCGCGGCGGCTCCTTTCACTCCTGTCCCGCCCAATTCCGGGGCATTTGGTGATGTGGGAATGATCTTACTAGCCACTAACCTTCGCTGCTTATGAAGTACCACGTATAAACAGGGCCGCCAGATTTGGTAAATAAAAATACAGAACCCCTGTGTAATTTGTATTGGAGATAAATATAGATTAGTATAAGCATATTTCAGGTAATATTGGGACATATTGCCAAAAAAATTTCCTTGTTCTTATCTGAGTGTCCTGTATTTTATCTGGCAACCTTATTTATCAAATGAGTGTCGACTTTTAAGAGACTCAATAATAACAATAACAATAATAATAAAATATTGCTTGCAAGGTGGGTGCTTGTCCGAGTCACCAAGCCACTGCTTGGGACGCCAGAATCCCATATCCAGTGCCCGGGTTTGAGTGTGGCTTGCTCTGTATTCCAGCTTCCTGCTAATGTGCTCCTGGGAAGCAGCAGGTTATGGCTTAAGTACCTCAGCCCCTGCCACCTTGGAGACCCAAAATGGTATACTGTC
This sequence comes from Sylvilagus floridanus, assembly GCA_949820135.1. Lineage (NCBI taxonomy): Eukaryota > Metazoa > Chordata > Mammalia > Lagomorpha > Leporidae > Sylvilagus > Sylvilagus floridanus. Next base: position 116,506,568 of record OX463223.1, read on the forward strand.
TTTTAAATATATATTACTTTATATATATAAAATATGTATTTATATTTATACATAATACATATATTATTTGAAAGGCAGATTTATTGGGGGGGGGGGCAGGGGAAAGACAGAAATGTCCTCTGTCAGCTGGCTCACTCCCCAAATGGCCACAGCAGCTGGGGCTGGGCCAGGCCAGTAGTCAGGAACTTCCTCCAAGTCTCAATGTGGGTGCAGAGGATCCAAACACTTGGGCCACCCTCCCAGGCAGATTAGCAGACAGCTGGATCAGAAGTGGAGCAGCCAGGACAGGGAACTCATACAGGAAGCCAGCACTGCAAGTGGTGGCCCAAAGCACTCAGCCACAACACTGGCACACTATACTATCTTGAGTTACAGTTAAATGTGAGTTTATTACCCACACCTCTGATAAAATGACCTTTGAGCTCAGACATATGACATCACTCATATCTATTTCCCTTGCATTCACTCTAATATCTCCCTGCACAGAGAAGCCACTTATGTAACTATGGCACAGGGGCAGGCATTTGGCATAGAGGCTAAGCTGCTTAGGATACCTGCATTACATATCCTAGGTTTGAGTCCTGGATCCACTGCGCATCCCAGCTACCATCTAGTGTGTACCCTGGGAGGCAACAGGTACTGGTTCATGTACTAGGGCCCCCTGCCACTCACATGGAAGACTCAGATTGAGTTCCTGGCTCCTGGCTTTGACCTGGTCCAGCTCTGGCTGTTGTGGGCATTTGGGGAGTGAACCAACAAATGCAAACTCTTTCTCTGTGTCTCTCTTCTTTTCAAATAAGAAGAAAATAAAAATCTTATAAACATCTTACTTGGGAATAATGCCTCAGATTATTGCATTGCCTTGCAATTTCAGTGGTCTGATTGGCACTCAGTCATGTTCAACCATAAGACTGCATTTATAGAATAGATTTCTGCAATGCTATAATATTGTGTGTGCTTTACTAGAATGCATGTGTGGTTTTTAAAATTTATTCTACTAAATATTTGACCATGTCCAGTTCAATGGATCAAACAAATATTTTGTCCCAAGCTAAATGTCTCCTTCCAGAAAGCAAATGGAAATAGGCATATATTTATGCCAAATAGATTTACCTACATGAATGAAACAATTTGGAGACCTGATTTACAGACTAGCAAGTGGTCTGCAGTTCAGCTCTTCACTTGCTCGTGAGAAGCCCCTGGGAACTGCCTAGTTCACCTTCCAGTAGCTACAACTTGTATTTTGGCAACACACCTGACAAATGCAGTTTCCTGAGTTCTGGGCAAAAGCTTGCTTTATCTTCTTGATTCAGTGGTCAATGAGGGTGGGACATAGCTTACAAGGGATGAGCATGTGGGGAGAAGAGGGTTATTAAACAGAGCTGATACACAGTCACAAGTAAACGCCACAGAATGCAGTAGAAATAAGGCAAAGACAAAGAGTATCATCTATCACACTTAAAAGTTTAAGCCTTGGGAACAAATAGACAAAGTCAGCAATATGGGATCACCTTGGAGGAGATCAAAAAGGAAGTTCAGTAAAGCTAAAAGAGATATGTAGACACATGTCACCCAGGCAAGTCATGGATGCTTAGACAGAAATAGCCCCCTGCAGATATTTTTAAGTCATTCCAAATAAAATCTTATTCTCTGAGTCCACAATACAGTCATTTCTCTAGTCATAATTTCTCCCAAGTCTCAGTACTCACATAGATACAAATATAGAAGTTGAAAGTGTTTCCCTTCATGTTCAAAAATTTTAAAAGACATGTTTTGAGATAGATGACAGTTGAGCTCAAAGCACAATTGAATTGGGGGGATAGTTACAATGAAAAATCAAGCTGTTCCTATGAATTTATACTTTTATTTAAAAACTTAGTTACATTTGAATGTATTTGATTTGTTAGATTTTCCATTTGCATGGAATAAATAGGAAAGATGACTATAATTATGCATTTTGCAATGATTTTGCATTTAATATGCAATAAGATATTTGCTAGGAAAGTATGTGTATAGCTACAACAGAGAACAGGCTCCAGGGTTATGTCAAGCTGCAAAGTGATATGTATGCGAATGAATTCTCAGACTCATTAATCATTTTTGTACTTGAAGTGCTAAACTGCTAATGTTACACTGAGAGTGAAAATGAAGTAATTAAGGAGTTTAATAGCTACAGTCTTTTGAGAAGAAAACAAGTTGATAATGTTTCTCTTAATATGTTACATAAATTGGATTTTTTTGGCTAAATTATGAGTTCTTCTATTGTGTCCCTTTGAATGACACAAGCCATTTGATTGTATTTGTATATGAGGTCAATAGATGGCTATGTGAAGGGCGTGCAGTAAACCATCACATTTATTAGAAAAAGTCTCTGTTACCAAGAGCACAAAACCGCCTACCAGATTGCCACTTTTTTTCCTTGAAATGCTATAAAGCATTACTTCTCAAATTATCTGTGGTCAAGGTCCAGTATTTGTTTCTTTGTTCCCAATTCATCACAGATAGATTCTTTTGTAAAATGCAATACCAATTACTTGCAAAATGAAACAGAAAGACATGCAAAATACAAGTCCATTTTTATATTACCGGATCCAGTAGATGGAATATTACTCAAGTGGCATTTCTATAAATGTCCCCAGTAGCCTACTGTGCATTACCTAAAAATGGGAACTAATGTGAGGATCCACAGCTGTCCATATTGAGAAGTGCAACTCAAAAAGCAGAAGTGTAGGGCAGGCATTTAGCCCGTAGTTAAAACACCAGTTAAGATACCTGCAATTTCTAGCTGTGGCTCCTGAATCCAGAGTGGCAGGGAAATGGAGAGACAGAAAGAAATCTTCCATCCACTAGTTTACTCCCCAAAATGGCTGTAATAATAAGGGCTTGGGCTAGGCTGAATCCAGGAGCCTGGAACTCCTTCCAGGTCTCCCACATGGGTGGCAGAAGCCCAAGTAGTTGGGCCATGATTCGCTGCCCTCCCAGGCACATTAGCAGGGAACTGCATCAGAAGTGGAGCAGCCCAGATTCTAACTGGTGCTCCAATATGGGATCTGGTATAGCAGGCAACAAATTCACCTGTTGGCCCTGAAGTCTACTTGTATGTTTAAGTTAAGGCATTAGCAGTTATGCTTGCAGTTTATAAACATGACACCTCTCAGAAAACTAAGCCAACCAACCAACAATGCAGATAAACAACAGACACCACTAGACATTTTCTCCTCTCCCAGGTAATGATACTACCTTTCACAGTGGCCCAAATCTGAATCCTGGAAGTCAAACGCACAAGCATCCAAATTCTAGGTGTCACCAACTCCATAAAATTATTCCAAAACAGTTCTTACCTTCATTGTTTCTCTTGTCCTTAGCCATTACCTCAATCCTTTTCTCAGGTCTTAAAACCAACCCTGTCCATCTTCCCTCAATCCCATGCAATGGATCATCTTCAATATGGATACCAGAAAGTTCTTTCTAAAATCAAAACCTCTTCAAGTCTATATCTTGCTTGGCACCTTCCCTAGAGACTCACTCAACATGATCTATGGCTAAAAGTCCAGAAGCCTAGCATTTAGAGAGATTCAGCTGTCAGAGTTCTTGAGCAATTTTACTCTTTCCAAATTAGTAGTTTCTCCAGACCCAGGTGATTTAGGTTATATCCAAGCCCACCCTCCCAGGCCCAGCCATCAAACAGCATCTGAATTATTAACACATAATGAGGCAAAGGGGGCCCTGTCACTGTCCACCAATATTGTCCTGATAGCTTAGTGCCTTTCTCTTACCAGTTGGAAAATACTTTTTAAGTTTTCTCTTGCTTACAAATCTTTCCCAATCACTTTCACTGTGCTCTAGACATCTGCTGTTCTTATACAGGGACAAGCATGTAGCACAGTTTGATTGCAACATGAGACAGATATTTGAAGATATGGAGAGGATTCCCATTCATTAGATTCATAAGGGCTTAGGTTGAGCAGATAACAACATTATAGAGTACAGAATGTTCTTTGATCATCAGGATGTTTTATTTTTATAATTGTACTGGGTATCACATGTGAATTGGTTTACATTTTATGATGAACTCATTTTTTGCATATTAACACCCTTATTATCATAGTTTCATTATAGAAACAATTGATCATTATTCTGTCTCCTAGGGTTAGTACTTCTTTTAATAGGAGCCCATAGTTTCATATTTAAACACAGAATACGATAATTATAAAAAGCACATCTATTTCAAAGATTTTTTTCACTGTGATCAATTTGGTATAAAATAAATCACTAAGCCTTCTCAGTCATCCATTAAATTCCCAAATCACTTAATATAACAAATTCCCACTATGCAAAAATATTTAGAATCAAACTTGACCTCAATCAATTAATAAAATCATCAACATTTCCTTGTCAATGCACATATATATGAGCTCTTATATGATTAACACGACATTTTTACAGAAATGCCAGTTTTCTATTTTCTTTTTAATGATACAGCAGTTACCCTCAATTTAATTTCACCTTCATGCATCAATTTCATGTCAATCTGAACATATGCACAGGACTAAATTAATTTGGTAGACTTTATCAAAGATATACTAGTACTCTTAATTTCATTTTAAAAACAAACTTGCCTTCCTCCGTTGATTTTTATTTATTTATTTACTTAAATGTATTTGAGAAGCAGGGAGACAGAGAGAGTACCCCATGTACTGATTCACTCCCAAAATGCCCACAGTGGCCCTGGGAACTCAATCCAAGTCTATTATGTGGGTGGCAGGGACCAACTACTTCAGCCATCTCCCCCTACCTCCCAAGATCTGCAATAGAATGAAGTTGAAGTCAGGAGCCAGAGCCAGGTATCAAACCCAGGTACTCAGTTATGTGATGCAAACTCAACTCCCATTCTTTGACTTTTATTTTTAAACATCAATTGTGTGCTTTACTTGAGATCTAGATGGCTAGTTTTCCTGTAAGAAAGCAGCAGACTTGAATACAGGAAACCTAAACCAGTCTAGACTTGGAACTGGATATAAATCATAAGACCTTTTTTTTTTTTTTTGGGTAATATAGAACATTTTAGGATGGAAAGAGGCCAAAGTGTACATTTAGGTCTGGCCCATCTTTGAGTTATAGATATTATTATAGCCTACTCTGGTGTCTCCTCAACCTCTTCTTGCCAAAACTATTTTTATATTATACTTGTAACACCTTCTTCTTTTGCTGGCCTTGCTGTCTTATTCTATGTTATCCATTCGCAGTGTGATGAATCTCTTTAGATTTCTTTGTGACTTTTCTTCAGTATAAGCTGGTGGTGTCTGCTGGCAGTTGACATTTGCTCAAATAGTTAGGATTACCTGTCATATTTATGCCATAAGAACTGTGCAGATATGAAATAATCCACTTTAATCTCTTTATTTTCAAAGTACATAGTCCTGAAACTACCTTATTTTCTGAATAACTATATTATTTAATGTATACATTTTTATGTACTCAACATGCCAATTGTCATTTTAAAAATAATAAATTTCTAATAAAGCAATTTGAATTTGAGTATCCTTATCTTCCTTTACTCTTTATGGCTTTCATCTAAGACAAAACTTGGCTTTTTCTATTTTAGGGAAAAATTGCAGGATCTTCTAAGGATAAACGTTTGTATCTTTCATCCTTACATAAGATACCGATTGGTTAATGACTAATTTTTTTGACAGGCAGAGTGGACAGTAAAAGAGAGAGACAGAGAGAAGGGTCTTCCTTTTGCCGTTGGTTCACCCCACAAATGGTTGCTACGGCCAGCGCACTGCAGCAATCCGAAGCCAGGAGCCAGGTGCCTCCTCCTGGTCTCCCATGCGGATGCAGGGCCCAAGGACCTGGGCCATCCTCCACTGCCCTCCCGGGCCACAGCAGAGAGCTGGCCTGGAAGAGGAGCAAACAGGACAGAATCTGGCGCCCCAACCGGGACTAGAACCTGGGGTGCCAGCGCCACAGGCAGAGATTAGCCAAGTGAGCCACGGCGCCGGTTAATAACTAATTTTTTAGAACAGTGAGGGATAAAGGAGAAAGGTAAACAAATAGCAATTAACCCTTAAGTCCATTATAAAACAAAAATGGATAGAAATAAAAATATCCATATTTAAAGTTTATTATTCTTGGCATGACATGAAAACATAGAAATAACTTGAGTGAATTAACCTTAGTGGTAATCCCATAAACCACAGCGCACACACAAACACACACACACACACTGGGTGGGTCTTCAATAAGTAAAGGCAAAATGCATATTATGAAATGATTATGCATAGTTTTCCAAAAATTTTTGCACCAAAATAAACTTATCTTTTCATTCCATTTTCCATGTAGTTTTTGAAGTCCCTTTGTATACCCTACTTAGTTTGCTTTGGAATCTGGAGAGTAATTATAGAGTAGTTGTCCCTCACTCAGAAAAAAAGCCAAGCTAAAAACTAAAACAATGCACTTAGAAATATTTTCCCTTCCTCCTCCATCTCTCTATCATCTAAAATTCACAATACTGGTCATCAAAAAGCTAAGTATTACTTTTTTAGATAGATTCCTGAGCACTATCCAGAAATTTCTGGTACATTAGACCCAGGATTCGACTCAGGAATTAGAATTTTTAGCCAAGCATTCCATGTGATTTTGACCTGAAATACCAAGATTAAACACTTCAGTATTTTCTGCCACACATAGCCCATCTCTGTCTTCTAAATGGTTAATCATTCACTAATGCTTTAAAATATTCTACGAAGCTATCATATATAAGATAGGTGATCACAGTTTAACAAAATGTGCTTAGAACTGATTGGGGAACGTGGAATAAATTTGGGAAACACAGAAATTCATTCATTCAATAAACATCTCTAGAGCACTTATTAAGTATCAAACCCTTTGCTCACTGCTGGACACATAAAACAACATTTCTATCATAGAAGGAACTCACAGAGTCTTGCAAGAGATGTATCTAAAATGGATAAACCAAAGTAGAATATTGTTGAATATAACAAAAACTTAAAAAAAAAAAAAAATGTGGACAGCATAAAGCAGGTGGACAAATTAAACTTTCCTAGATCTATTCCCATGGATAGATGCCCTCCGGTCAGTCTCTTACCCATGAAAACATCTCTGAACATCAACCTTTATTGTCTAGCCCAAGTTGACTCACAGACCTTAATTCTAATTTCTTAGCTCTTTTTTATATCTCTGTCTGCTCTTACCTGGGTACTTGTAGTGCCAGCACAAGTAAGGACAAGATAAGAGGAGAATCTTTTTAGAGAGCAGCATTTTATATGCACATCAAAGCTATAGGCTGGAGGAATGGGCATTTGGCCTAGTGGTTAATATGCCCACATGTGACATATACTTCGATATAATTCCTGGCTCCTATTTGCAGCCCCTTCTAAGGTGGACCCTAGGAGGAGGCAGTAGTGGTTCCAGCATTTGGGTTCCTGCCACCCATGTAGGAGAACTGGATTCAGTTCCTGGCTCCTGGTTTTGACCCTGGAACAGCCTCAGCTGTTCTGGGTATTTAAGGAGTGAATTAGTGGGTAGAAGATCACTTTCTCTCCCCTCACCCCAAATAAGTAAAATTACAAGTTTCCAATTTCAAGTGCCCTGATCCATCAATCCAGAATTATCAATCTCCTCATGTCCCTACTAAGGTCAGACATACCATATTTATAAGTACTTCATTACTTGAAATTTGAATATGAAAATATGGAACTGTCCATCTACTTAAAATTTCTTTAATCAAATTCCCATAAAATCTCATTTGGCAAGATAGCTTAAATCCTTTATACTGGGAAACCTTTCTCCTACCCCTTAGTATCTTTCTCTTTTCTCATTCTTCCTCTTCTTTTTCTTATCAGTCTGTGTGCTCAAATATTTCTAGAATAACTTGAGGAAGAAATACTGTAAGCCAAAGTCAATAAATGAATTTCAATGGGGACAGAAAATAATGGAAGAGATGGAAAAACTATAATTTCAACATCCACATTTCTTACACTGAAAAAAATTAAGAACGAAATCCTGAGCTATAAACCACTGATAATTGACTTCTATTTTTAGTAGTAATATAGAATCAAATGTATGAATATTCCATATTATCCATTTATTTAAGAAATACTAATTACCCATCTACAATATACAAGGCCCTATGCAATGTGCTAAGGATATAAAAAAAATGGGTAGTATCTTCTCCCATGGAATTTACAGTCTTATAGGAGTGAAAGATCTTACTAAACAAATTTAGGGGCTGGTGCTGTGGTATAGTAAGTTAAGCCTCTGCCGGTGGTGCTGGCATCCCATATGGACAATGGATCAAGTCCCAGCTGCTCCACTTCCAATCTAGCTCCTTCCTAATGGCCTGAGACTGTGATAGAAGATGGCCCATGTGCTTGGGTCCACACACCCACATGGGAGACCTGACAGAAGATGCTGGTTTGTGGCTTTGGATTGGCCCAACTCCAGCTGTTGTGGCCATTTGGGGAATGAACTAGCAGATGGAAGACCTCTCTCTCTCTCTCTTTCTCTGTTTCTCCATCTGTAACTCTGCCTTTCAAATAAATATTTTTTAAAAATTAAAAAATAAAGCAAATTTAAAGTTATAATTGTGGGGCCAGTGCTGTGGCACAGCAGGTAAAAGCCCTGGCCTGTGGCACCAGCATCCCATATGGGCGCCGGTTCAAGTCCTGGCTGCTCCACTTCCAATCCAGCTCTCCACTATGGCCTGGGAAAGCAGTAGAAGGGAGCCCAAGGTAGCCCGAGTCCTTGGGCCCCTGCACCCACATGGGAGACCCAGAAGAAACTCCTGGCTCCTGGCTTCAGATCAGCACAGCTCCAGCAGTTGTGGCCATTTGGGGAGTGAACCAGCAGATGGAAGACCTCTCTCTGTCTCTCTCTCTCTCTTTCTCTCTTTCTGCCTCTGCTTCTCTCTATAATTCTTTCAAATAAATAAAAATAAATCTTAATAAAAAATTTATAATTGTGCCAAATGTTAGGTACACAACACCACAAACATATGGAGAGCCACTGAAGGCTTCTTCGAGCTGGGATCCGAAGGACAGATAGGAAGTAGTTAGGCAAACGGGAGGAGGAGGGGCAGTCAAGCATGGGGCAAAGGAATTAGGAAATGGGCGAGATACCTGAGGAGTGAACACCTGGAAAATGTGAATGGCACCTGGCTCCTGTCCTGCAGAACCCAGAAAGATCCGAACTCCAGTTAAATGAATATTCAACAGGTTCTGTGGCAGGGTTGGAGGCAGCAAAGGGGGACAGCACAGTCAGAAGAGCGGATGGAAAACACGTTGCCTAGGTGAGGAAAATCTGAGCTGGAAGTTGACGGATGAGAATGAGGAGGGAGGAGAGGAAAAGCCACAGCAAGAGACGGAGCAGGGAAGCAGAAAATGCTTAACACTAGAAGCAACTGGCTTACCCTACCCTACAATTTGCTCTTTGAAATACCAGCTCCCTTCTTTTGTTCCTGTGGTGCTTTAACAAAATCTGAATTCCACATCATAGGTGTGTGCCTATTTAAAAAGAAATCGGTGGACCGCAGGCAGGCATACGGGCTCATAGTTAAGACACCGCTTGGGATGCCTGTCTCCTGTATCAGCATGCCTGCGTTCAAATAGTAGTTCCACTCCCAATCCCATCTTCCTGCTTCTGTGCACCCTAGGCGGCAGCAGGCTACGGCTCAAGTACTTGAGTCCAGGGCACCCACATGGAAGCCCTGGACTGAGTTCCAGCTCCTGGGCTCAGTCCTGGCAGTCGTGGGCATTTAGGAAGTGCACCCTAAGATGGGCCATCTCCCCCCACACACTGTGTGTGTGCCTGCCTCTCAAATAAATACATTTTTATAAAAACAAATAAGAACTTCTTATATGATCGACTATAAATCTATTTTATGCTTACTTTGGCTCTTCATCTTCAAATGCTTTTTGTTTCCACTTAGCTTTCCAGTTATCTATTTTTGCTTTTGAAAGTGTTCAGGAGCAGACGTTTGGCACAGCAGTTAGGCCACTGTTTAGGACATCTGCATTCTTTGTCCCAGTCCCTGGATTCAAGGGCCAGCTCTGCTCGCCATTCCAGCTTCCATCTAGGAGCCAGCTGGTAACAGCTCAAGTAGTTTGGTCTCTGCCAACCACATGGGAGAACCAGATTGAGTTCTCAGCTCCTGTCTTTGGCCTGGCTCGGCCTTGCTGTTGCAAACATTTTGGGAGTGAACCAGTGAGGGGCAGATCTCTGTCTCTGTCTCTCCACCTTCCAATCACATAAGTAAATAAATAAAAGTCCAACACTGACGCAAGCAACCCAGTGAAGTTCACTGAATTTTAAAACTCCATTTTCCTTTCAAATATGAAACATGTGAGTTTGCCACTGAGGAAGAATATTTAAAGTCTTTTTAGGCACTGTCTTCACTCAGGGCTAACTAAGGGTTTGCACCTTTCAAGAGACACTTGCTACAAATGAAGCACATACAGGGGTTGGTGTGGTAGAGCAGGTTAAGCTACTGCCTGCAAATGCCAGCATCCCACATGGACACTGCTTCAAGTTCCAGCGACCCACTTCCAATTCAGCTCCCAGCTAATGCTCCTGCGAAAGCAGTAGAAGATGGCCCAAGTGTTTGGGCTCCTGCACCCACGCGGGAGACCCGGGTCTCCTGGCCCAGTTGTAGCCATTTGGGTAGTGAATCAGCAGATGAAAGACCACTCCTTTGTCTCTCCTGCTTTCTCCTTTCAAATGAACGAAAAATAAATCTTTTTTAAAAATAGCAAATGAAGCAAATACAGTCTTAACCTTTTGCTGAAGTTTTTATTTTCAAGCCTCTGTTTAAAATGTTCACTATAAATTAAGAGAAACATATTTTTAATGTTATACTACCTTTGCAAATGAGCAGGAAGAGGCTGCTGCTCCTTTTGCTGAGGGCAGTATCAAAACGCTTGATTTTTACAGAACATAGAATAGATGTAATATCAAGAAATAGTTGTATGCTTTGTCAACGGCATTATTTTAGGATCAATTTTCACCGCTCTGTTATGTTTTCAGTATTATAATATAGTGCACCAAAGTACTTTGTTGATAAGCATTTTTATCACTTGAACTTTTCTCACAGGAAATATGATTCCCTGGCTTTATCAGCTCTTCCTTTACAAGGACTTGTTATATAAGAGTGTATGTCAGGTTAATTTATCTGGCTTCATTTCATGTAGACCAAGGTCATGAGTTTAATTTCTTTGGAGTCAGTTCAGTGTTTTAAAAGGGAACTAAATTTGGTCCCAAACAGACCTGATTTTCCATCTCAACTCCCCTCACCCCACCACTTTCCCAGGTCACAGGAAAAAGAGCACCCTATTCTTTCTGGACATCTGATCAGTTTTATTCCAAAACATATTTCTCCCTAGAAAGTCCCCCATTCCAACATTGGGCCATCATTATAAATGTATTTACTTGTATTTTCTTGTGGATCAAATAAAAATATTTGGAGAAATTTGTTGATTTCTATGAGCATCAGTTGCCTCATCTTTAGAGAATTTTTAAAAAGATCTCACAGGATCCTTGTGACATCTAAATATGCTAAGCATTGAGAGGAGTAGTGTCTGGCACATAGTCATTGCTGAACACTTCCCTTTCCTGTACTTGATATTTCCCATGCATCTATGGACCATTTATGATTGCTAAAATCATAGAACGCTGGCATAATCTTGGCAAGAATCATTCAAGTTGTATTCAGAATTGTCCCCCCCAGTAGCTTTTTATATCCTGAATGTATTATTGTCTATGAGTCAAAATTTTCAATACATATTCTTGAAATATTTTATGTGCATTTAAAACTAAACACTGAATCTGCCCCATAAGCTTTATATCGCCATAATAAAAATCACTGGACAGTTTTTCTTAAATTATTTAATAAAACATCTGCCTTGTAGATTCATTGTGAAAAATAAATAGCTTGATAAAATTTAAGTATTTAGTACACTATCATGTACAAAATTAAATTCTTAATAATAGGTAAAATTATTTTGTAAAGAGGCTTGAGTTTATTTTACTGAGGAAGTACACCAAATTACAGACTGTTCTAACTGATTTAAAAATAGAGATTACAAATACAAGAGTTAGAAAGATGGAGAGAGGAGGAGGAGGAGGAGAAAGTTCCATTTTAACTGCCTAGAACAAGGACTATTTTCACTGCTGCCTTAGCTTCATACTAGCCTAATGACCTTGAACAAGTCAACCACTGTGAACCTCCACTCTTCCTCCTAATGGCTAGTATGATTCATTTCAGCATTCAACAAATGTTTACTGAGTACATACCATGGACCAGACACAATGAACCTTTAATATAATGGCAGACATAAAAGTGATCTGTGCATTATAAAATGCCATTGAAATAAAGCTTTCTGTGAATTTTGGTCAGAGACCTGGTTATAAAAAATGGGTTAACCATTTAGCTGCCTGACAAAAGAATTTGGATTTAATACTGTGATTATCAGGATGGCATTTCCTGAGAAGCCTCGTGGCACTAAAAAAAAAAAAAAAGTCTTCTCTTACTGGCCAGCACAGGACCAGGCAAACCATCATGCTCAGGTGGACGTAGAATGATTAAGAGTTGGCTCTTCTCACCCTCCTTAACTTTTACACACTTGCTAAATCATGAGCCATGCACAGAGTCATATGCTCCTCTAGAAACACCAGAGCACTGCCATTTTTACACACACACATAAATACACTCGTACAGTAAAGCCTGTTATATGAGCTGCAGGGATTTCGGTGGTAGAAATGGAGCTTGAAAGAGGCAGTCTCGTCCATGGGAGGCTTTAAGAAAGGAACGTGGAGTTAAAGTTTTCTCTTGAAATTTAATTTTGCTTTATTAAAAAAAGTTATATTGAAAAAACTATTGTACCAAGCTTCCTTGAGCTGAATACAATCAAGTGCGAAACTCATGTGAGACAATTAGGCTGGTGCATGGGAAAAGATTGGCTCTGCTTGCATTTCCTGTCCTCTTTGGCTAAATGTGATGTACTTCTCTACTTAGAGCTAATTTATCAATTTGGTCTCCTATTTGGAACAAAAATCCATTCAAGTTAGATTTACTGTAAAATGTAGTCCTTGCTATGAGCCACTAAATCCTAGATTCAGTCGATATCATGGGTTGACATGTATTTTTCCTCTATGTTTTTCTCCCTCTACTGAAAAAAAAAAAAAAAAACAGTCACAGTTATGCAACCAGTTTACAAAGTCGAACCTTGTTACTGATAAGTAAATAGTATCATTACCTTTGTCAGAGATGTATTTTAACATTTACTTGCCTCCCATAATACAGTGTGAGGCTATCTGCAGAGATTAACCCACTAGATCTTCCCACTACAATGAGACTATTGTGGTCCCTGGCCACCATCACCAGCATTGCACTTGAGGGGGAACATCATTAGCACTCCATCAAAAAAAACACTTTGGAGAACACAAACAGTGGTTGGCTTCCAAATCAGACTTCTGAAAAGAACTGCATTATACAGTATAAATAAAACGCTAATTTATTATTGATCATATGGGGAAGGGCATGCACAGAGACTTGGTAGCTTTCCAATATAAGGGATTCGATTAGATCCTCACTCCCTTCATCTTTTATAATAAAGATGCTTGCAAAGAGGTTGGGAAGAACATCATCCAATACATTCTGTGTATGCTGTGGGGGATAGGAAGAAAAGAAGCATGTTTCTATCCACAAGGATGCTAAAATGTGAGGAGGAGAATATAGCATGCGATTGTAGAGTACTCTCCCAACACCCACCCCTTAATTACTGCCCTTCGGAGATACCATAGCTGAGAAGCTGTGATTCCTCAAATTTAAGACACAAGGCAGCAATAAAACTCAAGGTTTGAGAGGCTGGAAGCATTACCCCATTAACAAATGATTTAAAATGGAACCACTCTAACTATACTTTTGGTCAGACACAGGTATCCAAGGCACAAATCACTACAAAGTGGGCATTTGGAAATGCTCTTGTCTAGGGATTTTAAAGACTATAGTAAACAAGATCCTTCCAGGGTATACTTGAAGTACAATTTTGTCGAGAAGTAGGAGAGATGAGATGGTATTACAAGCATCCCTATAACCCTATAATTCTGCTATGCTAAAATACTTCCATAAGAAGGGAGCCATGATATTTGATGTCACTTCATTAAAAATATGATTTTAAAATGCTTGATGTAACACAACAGAAAGCACCAAACACCATTTGGAATGAAGGCAAGTGTAGATGGTAAGACATAAATTAGGTAGTACGTGTTCTCAAGTGAGAAAGATCTTTGTAACCAACATGTATGCATATTATAGTGAAAGAGTCAGGTTTGGTTTAATTTGCTTTGAGCAGAATCTTTTTTGTTTTTTAACAGAGTGGACAGTGAGAGAGAGAGACAGAGAGAAAGGTCTTCCTTTGTTGTTGGTTCACCCTCCAATGGCCGCTGCGGCCGGCATGCTGCGGCCAGCACACCGCTCTGATCCGAAGGCAGGAGCCAGGTGCTTCTCCTGGTCTCCCATGGGATGCAGGGCCCAAGCACTTGGGCCATCCTCCACTGCACTCCAAGGCCATAGCAGAGAGCTGGACTGGAAGAGGGGCAACCGGGACAGAATCCAGCGCCCTGACCAGGACTAGAACCCGGGGTGCCGGCGCTGCAGGCAGAGAATTAGCCTATTGAGCCGCGGCACCGGCCTTGAGCAGAATCTTATATAGCTAGTCAATATGCTCCCATAAAGCTGAATGAAAATCACATGTTGGTGGTAGAAATGGATTTTAGAGATCAGCTAGGTCAGGACTCTGGAAATTTTCCCTATGTTGGGTCAGAGGAAACACTGTAGACCTTGAAGACTGCATAACCACTGTGGCAAATGCTCAAGTGCCACAGACAATACCCAGCGTTCACAGGTAATATGTAAACAAATGGGTGTGGCTCTGTTCCAACAATAGTTTATGGATACTGAGGTTTGAATCTTGTCTAACTTTCAGGTATCATGAAATTACTTTTTGCAGTTTTTGAACAATTCAAAAATATCAAAATCATACTTAGCTATAAACCATATAAAAACAAGAAGCATGTTCAATTTTTTTCTTTAGGGAAGCGGTTTTAAAACTATCTTTTTAGTAACAGATTCCTCTCTTCAAATGAAATTGTCCAGTTGTGGATAATAAAACCCATATTTTTAGTCAAAGCCATGAAGTTATGCAGGCAGAGCAAATGGAACAGGATTGCATTCACTTTGATGCACCAGTGGGAGCTCCCTGAGGCCTGCCTAGGTTTATTTACCTGCCTTCCCCTGGGCTCACATTCCTAAGAGCACAAGTCAAAAGCCATGACTACTACTCAAGCTACTCAATTTCCTTCTGAAGAATCTGTGACATGGAGATGAAATAACCATCCTAAATTTTAGAAAGTAAGCTCTAGACTAGGATCTCCATCATGTGTCTTGCTTTTAGCTTCCCCCCAAAACAACACAACTTGATAGAGGTAAAACCCAAGATAAATTTACACATGACAGACAAATGTAAGAACAAAATGCTTTGGGGGGAAGAGGTAAAAGGTGTTTAACTTAGCAATTAAGATGCCCACAATTCACATCAAAGTACCTGGGTTGGATACCTGGCCAGCTTCCTGCTAACACAGACTCTCAGAAGCAGTAGTGATGGCTTAAGAGGTAGTGTTCCTGCTACCCACATGGGAAACCCAGATTGACATGGACATCTGTGGAAATGAACCTGCATCTATGCATCAGATATAAGCATAGGACTAGTGGCTGCTATCAGAGGGTGTTTACCAATAAGCAGTCATTAAACCAGACCTTCCCTCACATGTAAGTGCTTTCTCATAGCAGAGCATTCGTGCGCAGGCTCAGGAAGAAGAGTCCCATCTCTAGCAAGATGGTAGTGCATCCAACTGTGCTTTTTCTACTACCCTGAGCCACTAAAACCAGACATATTTTTCTGCTCCTATGTTAATACTTATTTCAGATAAAAAGACCTAGATATTGGTTCAAGAGACACCAGCTCCTGAGAGATGTTGGTGAACTAACTCAGAAACATACTTGCTAAGACTCACTTCGAGATCATTTTATCATAGTATGGACCAATCCAAAGCTACTTGCTCAAAGGTATCCAAAGATCCAATCTATCCAAGAAAATCTGTCTAATCTCAATCAAATCTTGCCTAGCAAGATCTTCCTTAAAATCACCCAGCCCAAGCCCTAAAATATGATAAATACCCTATCCTAATTTTCCCATTGTGAGATCCTACGAAGACTCTGGAGAGTTATGTTCTCCTTTCTAGCAGCAGGTCCCGAAAGTTAAACATGCATTATCATCAGGTTTTCATGTTGTTCTTTTGGAAAGTCATCAGTGGACATAACTGTGTTGAGAAAAGATCACAAGGCAGACAAAACAACAGAGACCCATGAGCAAACTCCCGAAGAAGCGCTAAAGAGAGGTAAAGTATGGTGGAGGCGACAGGAAAGGAGAGAAGTGATTAGGGATGTATTTTGCAGTGAAAACGTTCTGTAAGCTTGCAGACTTACAGGGTGTAGAGGCTTAGGGAAAGAGAAGAATCAAAAAGGATAACTACATTTTATTATTTTATTTTTTAAAACTAGAATTATTATTTTTAAGCTAGGCACCCATGCAATGATAGTGTCATGTACCAAGGGGAAGTTGGAGAAGGACCGAGTCTGAGAGTAGATGGATAAACAAGAATTCATTTTTAGGCATGTTCAATTTCAAAGGCTGATTGGCCATCAATTGGAGCTATCAAACAGGCATTTGAAATTATGCTACTGTGGAGATGTCACAGTCATTCAGTTTAGCATTCAGCCAACTTGGGTGTTTTTCAAGGCTACTGTGGAACTAAAGGAAACAAGAAGGGAGAGATAAATTCGCAAGGGCTGTGTAAAGGCAGCTAAATGTTATTTTTATGTTTCAGCAAATGTTATCTTTGGGACATGAAATGGAAAGATCTGAGAATAAAAATTATGGAATGAAAGGAGTAACAGTTGGGAATACATATAGTGCTGGTGACAAATTGAAATTGCTACTAAGAAGTGCTCTAAAAGTATTACTTGTAGGATTTTCATCTTATATCCATCTGACTTGTTTCTGTCCCACAGAGAAGAAAAATCACCAATTTATCACTTTCAGCAAGCGCATGTATATTCAGAATTGCCACACTGCTCTGCTGTTTAGAAAGGTAAAATCTATAACATTGCATTCAGCAAATATACAGCTGGAATTATTTTAGGAAAAATAAATATTATGCTATAGTCTGGAATTAATTAAACTGTAAAAATATATTAGCAGTGAAACAACAGAAGTGCACTAATACATCTAGAAATAGCTTACATTTAGGATTCTGATGCTAGTTATGCTTAAGTGAAAATTCTTTAAATAATCATTTTTGTAGTATTGTCAGGCACAACACTCATGGAATTTGCCTAAACCATTTTAAGAACTTCAGTGTTTTAAAGCCTTTACAGAGACCTATAGTTAATGGAATGAATAAAATTCTCCTTACAAACACCAGTGAGTTAGAAGAGGAATCAGTGATTTCACAAATCAATATCATTATCACATTTTTCAAAGCATATTGCATAAATCCTAGATTTAAGAACTGCAAAGAAAAAATGGAACATTAATTTGCATTGGAATATTCATGGACTCAACTCTTCTCTCTCATTTCCAAATTTCTGAGATTTTACTAGGTTATTTTTTCTGCTTGCGGTTTCTCCTTGAATTAATCTGTCATATATATGGTGATGGGGATTACCTTTTTCCAAAACAGGATTTTCATTATATGTCTCTTTAGGTCATCAATGTCTCCTCGCATGGCTTATAACATAAAGTCCAAAATTTGACCTTCTACTCAAGGCCCTCTACAATCCAGAGGGGGACACTTGTTCAGCCTTCCCTCTCTTTGCTTCTCCCACTACATCCAGATTAATATTGGTAATCATCTGTGAACAGACCCTCCCATTTTACCTCCCCCTTTTACTCATCATTTTTCCCAAAGATTGCACCACCCTCAAAAATAAATTCCATGTCATTCTTCACAGCTCATAATAACCCCTTCTTGTTTTCAGCCTTTAATTACTGCATAACCAATAGATCTCATATTTTATGGATGAGTATGAAAATGAAGAGGCACAAAATATGCTTAATTAAACCTATCCTTTCAAAACTGGTATCAACACTCTATATTCACAACTTGTTGGTCTCCTCTAAATAAAAGTGTTAACAGTGACAGGGAAAAGACCTCATTAATATATATTAATATATTTTATTGCTAACAATCCTATATTAAGTTTGAACTCAGCAAGATTTCTGTGATGGCCCCCTTGAAATTTTCCAAAAGTTTGTGTTTTTTTTTTTTTCAGTTTTAGAACATTGAGATGAGCATCAACATAGAGTTCATTAGTAGGAATTATATGGGCAGGCAAGCTTCTGTTCTCATCGTTCCCCTCATCCAGGGAGCTTCCCTCCATTAGAATCAATCAATGGACCTGTGAACTGTCTCTTCTGAGTGCAAGGCTCTGGATGGAGTATGCTTCAGTGAGCATGAGGAAGCAAACACCCTTAAATTGTATGCACTCACAACTGCTTATGGACTTTCAGGTCAAAGTGTTCATCTCCCTTCCAGAGACAGGTGAACTGAAAAACAGAGATCCGGAGAATATTTCAAAACCAGACAGGATATTGCCTAGCTGGTTAGAAGCTCAAGAAAGAATGCAACAAGCTTAATGACAAAAACTTGGTAGCCATTTCAAACTGGTATTGCCACTACTCAGTGAGAAACTCAAGAATCATTGTTATCTCTAGATCTGGAGCATAATATATATGTAAAACAATCGTGAGGGGGAAAATTTTATTTTCTGCCTTTCTCCTTCCACCCCAAGAAATGGGACTTTTTCTTGGGTAAATATCAATAAACTACTTGACCCCCATTTTTCCATATAGGATAGAGATCCCTGTGTTCTAAAGGAGGAATGGCAGTCAAGATTATGTTTTTCCAAGAAAATGTAAACTCAGCGCCAGAACTGAATTATTTGGCCAACAGAAATTTAGAGTCTATGTGGGAAAGAGATGAAGAGAAATCAGAGAGATGGCAACTGAAGAGAGGGATTTGGGAAGAAAAACAGGCAGATGTAAAGGGAAATTTCACTGGATATCAATCAAGTGGTGTGTGATGTAAACCCCTTCTTGATCTCCTTGTCCAGCATTCAGTAGCATTTACATTTCGTATTAATATGTTGAATACATATATTACATATATTTTTTAGCTACTTTTAATGAAATTTTTCCTGGGAGAGCAACAAATTTCCTACTAAATGCTTAGGAGAGACAATAGGAATGTCATACTTAGGATAAAGAAGAAAGAGGAGGATGGGGCAGTGCTGTATTGTAGATGGTTAAGCCTCCACCTGTAGTGCCAGCATCCCATATGAGCAGTGCTTCAAGCCCTGGCTGCTCCACTTCTGATCCAGCTCCCTACTGATGAGCCTGGGAAAGCAGAGGAAGGTGGTAAAAGACCTCTCTCTCTCTCTCTCTCTCTCTCTCTCTCTCTCTCTCTCTATCTCCCCTTCTCTCTATCTCTGCCTTTCAAATAAATAAATAAACCTTTAAAAAAAGAAAGGAATGGTACTATGGTAACTAGCCTCACAGAAGGCCCCAATGATCCTCAACTCCTAACTTTCATACCCTCATATAATCTCCTCACGAACTGAATAGAATTGATCTTATAATCAATATTATATGATGCCATGTGACACGGTGGCTTCCAATGTTCCCTTTCATGAACCACTCCCTCTGTGAAAAACAAACTTCAGTCTTGTGAGAACACTCAAGCAGTTCTATGGCAAGGTCTATGGGGCGAGAAGCTGAGGCTTCCTCCCAACAGCAGTGTTGATTTGCCAACAATGTAAATGAGCCGCCTTGAGGGTGGCTTCTCCAGTTCTAGTCAAGACTTCAGAGGACTGCAACCCTTGCCAACATCTTGATGACAACCTCAAGAGAGACACCAAACCAGAACCACCTAAATAATCTGTTCCTGAACCACTGACCCACAGAAACTGTGAGAATGATAAATGCTTGTTGCTGTTATGAGTTATGAGATAATTTGTTATCCAACAAGAGAAAATATGGGTGCCTTCCTATAATCTCACAGATTCTGTTACTGCAGTTAAAGGGTGAAATGTAGCCTACTGAAAGAAGCAAGGGTTCTGAATTTACACTAGGAATCCAGTTCTAGTTTAGCTACTTACTAGCTATGGATTTTTTTAAAAGTTTGCTGGGATTCACTTTCTTTGTAACTAAAATGTAGCTTGTTATGTCTGTAAGACAGAAAAGTGTATAAACCATTAACACTTAGCTTGATATACACCACATGTTTAATAAGTGCCAGCTACCACAATACTAATTGTTCATGTATTCACTGTTACTAGAAACCCTTAAGGTGCAATGAAATAGTCGATTCATCCCATGCAATATTCAATTCAGTTAAATCTTAAAGATATTTGGGCATTGTCCATTTGCAGAAACAACTTATTGAGTACCTAATGATACTCTGATGGCCCCATATGCTCCTATATGCAAGGGGCCATGAAGGGTACATAGGACAAAGAATAATCTGTCCAAATCCTCTTCATCTCTTTTAGCAGTGCTCAGTTCCATTCCATCCTTGCTCTGTGCTTTGCAATAAAGGCTTACAGCTAAATCTTCTTCTGAAGATTGACCTTAGGTACTGGAGCTGTCTATTCCTAACTTAGAACCAGAAGTTCCTGAGAGTTTATGTCCTTGGGACAGCCTATAGTGCATGATTGACAGATGCTGAATTACAAAAGATAGTTCCTATGGCTTGAGACAGAGCAAAGTCAGAGGTACAATTAATGTCTAGGGCTCACTGAAGGATCAGGCTGAGTCCGGGATTTCACCTGGAATTCAACCCTTGCTTGACTTCCTCACTTTTACTAGTTTGCTTCTTGATGCCTCACTAGTATTTCCTGTGCGGACTTCCTAATAAATCACCTGCACTGGAATCCTCAACTCAGGGTCTGCTCAAAGAGAGTCCAAGCTAAGACAGGAACTCAGGCTAGGCCTGCCCTCTCAGAGATGTTTTTATTTTCTTCCTGTAGGAACAAAGGTGACTGAGCAGCTATTTCAACTATTTACCCAACTATTTGAAAATTAGCATTGAATACAGGGTCCTTTTTTGGGAATTCCAGAATTACTAGAAATGCCAGTGCTTCCAACCTAGCCAAAAACCAGGTAATTGAGTTGGAAGCAACAGTGGTGATAGGAATATTATTTCTAGTTAAATTCTAATTATACATACCATGACTAAACTATGCAAGGCAAATAACATACTCAGTGATAATAAGGAGACTAATGAATGAATATATAAGCAATACTGCCTTTTATAAAATTCTGAAATTTCTTCTGAACTAAATTACAACGTTGGAATCACACATTGCCCTCAGGGGGAGAATAGGAAGGAGATTAATACATAATGAGTACTCGTTTCATGCCAGGCAATGTGTTAATGTGCTTTATGTATCTTTCAATCTTCATACTCACACTATTAAGGAAAGGAGTCCCACTTTACAAAGGAAAACTCTCAGGGTCAGCATTTAAATAACTTGTCCATGGTTACAGAACCAAAAATAACAGAATAGGTTTAAGCTTATGCCTGTGTACTCACCAATACCAGACTCTTCACATCCACAATGATCTGGTTTCAGTAAGAAAAATACTAACATATCCACACTGATGCTGCACAACTCACAGTTTTGACTGAATCTGATTCCTGGATGACTCTCCCTGGTGTCCATATTAGAAAGATTTCTACACCCTACCCATGCATTTGAGACCACATGAATTCATATGAATCAGCCAATGAAATGTGAGGATTCTATATGATCTAATTACCTACATCCAAATAGTTCCTTCCTATGCTTAAACATATTATATAAATACACTATTTTTTCAGTTCTCCTTCACAAGAATGTCATTTTTCCATTGTGTGCTGATTATCTAATATGTATGAAATGAAATCAAGTGAGAAAGCAAACATATCATTATGTATATATTTGTCTTATTGCCCAAATTGTTTGGATTAAGCCCATTGGTACACACCTTCCCAGAGCAGTAGTTTTCAGTCAGTAGACTCATAGGGAAATAAATAAGGAAATAAGCAATGTGAGAAGGTCAAGATAAGACAGGGTAGGTATTTCATTAATCAATAAAAAGTAAAAATGCTCATGGGAAGCTCGGCCAATTTTGAATTGTGCTGCTGGAAGACTACCATTTCAGTATACCTGGCCGCTCTTCTTGCTTTGTTCCATTCCCTGACTCAGGACTTACTCAGACTCTATTAACCTGTATTTATTTCTTTACCTACCCCAGGTCCTTAATTCTCATCAGTGTATACTTAAAGGTTTTTGATGAAGGGTAATAGAATACAGAAAATACTTTCCTCCAATCTTCCCTTTCCCCTGCTGGGTTTTGTTTTTTAAAATATCAATTTGTTGGCCTAAAAATTTCTTCTTCCTAGGAAGCAGCTTGTTTTAGGTAGTGCTTAAACAGAGCATCTTTCAGTGGCATTCCTCCCCAGAAATGTTCTGAGATATACACAAGAAGAACCTTGTCTGTTGATCCCGGGCCCAGTATTCTCCTAAGAGTTACAAGATCTTAATGTACATTAAAAATATATATATGAGTTGGTAACTGCCATGGTTTGGATATAGTTCAAGTTTGTTCCCAAAATGGTTCATATGTTGGGAGCTTGGTCCTCAGTGTGGGATGTTGGGAGGTGGCAGGACTGTTAAGAGGAGGGGCCTAATAAAAAGCTGTTAGGTTGTTGGGGGTGTGCCTTCAAAGAGAGATTAGCATATTTCTCCTACGACCCTGGTCACTCTCTGGCGTCCTGTCTCCAATGCAATCTCTCATTCTGGCACACATTCCCGTCACTGTGACCCCATCCTCCATGAGGCCCTCACCAGAGCCAAGCCAATGTCCTTGAATATCCAGAACTGTGACCTAAATAAATACTCTCTTTTAACCCATCCTCAGGGATTTCAGCATAGTAACGGAAAATGGACTAATTCTGGGAGGTACACGGAAATATTGGCCTGCTGGTAAGAAGACAGAACTGAACAATTGTTTCTTACTAAATTAATCATTAATGAACAGCTTTTCAAAAGCTGGTTGCTCATCATCTGACATTCACAAAAAGAGCTCACAACTGCATTTGTACAACAAAAATAGGACGGAAGTACAATGTTTTCTTCAAAAATATTAAATATGTTAGATTCATTTTCAATCAGAATAGTGCTTATCGCTTTTTATTCCTGAAAATATCCAATATCTTTCTGAGACACGATGTTCTAAGAAACTGCAAGACAATGCTATTTTTCACTAAGTTTGCTTTGGAAAATGTGATTTTTATTCCTAAAATTATGTCAATTTTAAAGAAGCATCATTGATATTTTCAAATGAATAAATATATATTAAATTTCTGTCCTAATGTTTCATATGGTAAGTATTCGTGGATAAAATCTACATTAAAGGAATTTTTCAGTAATTTTAAGGAATGTAAAAGGGACTGAAAAGTTTAAATCCCTATTCTCAGTAAAGACAAGTTATACCACTTGCTATTATGGAGTGAATTACATCCTTACAAAATTCATATGTTGAAGCCTTAAACTCAATATGACTATATTTAGAGATAAAGCCTTTGAATAGGTAATTGAGGTTAAATGAGGTTGTAAGAGGAAGAAAAGACACCAGGAATCCACTCACATAGAGGAAAGACCACGTGAGTAGCAAGAAGTTAGCTGTCCACAGTCACCAATGAGGCTTCACCATAAACCAACCCTCATGGCCCCTTGATGTTGTTTAAGCCATCCATTCTGTGCTATTTTGTTATAATAGCCTTAGCAAACTAATACCCTTGCCAGTAATTAATCGCATGCACAGCAAATACCTGGCATTATTCTAGAAGCTTTTTATCTGTGTTTTCTTTAATCATTACTCTGACCCTTTGCAGGCAAGTAATAATGTGATTCCCTTTTTATAAATAAGAAACTTAAGACAGTGATAAAGTTCATAAATGATGCCAGTCAGACTCTTTTGAGTACATACTCTTGACCTCTAAGCTATACTGCATCTCTTGCCATTTACTTTAAATAAGATCGTGAGTACGGGCTTCCCAATGAGACCTTCAGTATTATAGTTTGGTAGATATCAAGAGTAGTCTGAAGCCCTTAATTCAAAGTGGTTTAGCAACAGTGATTTGGGGGGAAATTTTTACCTTGCAAAAAGCTTACATTTTAAAAGAATGTATGGGCAGGCATTTGGCCTGGCATTTGACACCTCCGTACCCTATCAGAGTGACTGGGTTCAAGTCCTGGCTCTGTTCACTGTTCCAGCTTCCTGCGAATGTGCATCTTGGGAGGCATCAGGCGATGGCACAGTGCTTCAGCGGATGCCATTCACGTGGGAGACCTGGATTGTTTTCTTGGCACCTGGCTTTAAGCCCCCAGGATGTTTTGGCCATTTGGAGAGTACACTAGTAGATGGCTGATCTCTCTCTTTGTCTCTCTTAATCTGCCTCTTAAAAAATAAGTAAATGGAAAATATTTAAAGGATTCAATGCCTGCGTAGGAGCAGGATAAATAGTAAAGTTAAACATGGTTTTAATATTCAACATATTTTGCTTTGATAGCAATAGAAACATTCGGTCATGTCAAGAAATCCTAACAGTTCGATGGAATATTTTCACCTCCATGGCCTACCGTTTTAGAGTCTGTGGTGCACATGTTGTCCTGGTACCCTTCACCCTAAAGCACTTATTATGGTATGCAATTATATATTCATTTGATTGTTTCATTTTATTTATCTCTATACCAGACACTGGTTGAGCCCTTTCTTGGGTCTTCATGACTCACCTATTCTTAATTCAGCTTTTGATGTAACAACCAGATATGTGCAGATATAGCCCGTGAGTCATCTCCTCAGATGCCACCTAGTGGGACTATTTCAGGAACAAGCTGACCCATTCTGAAAAGTGGAGGCACAAGAGGGTGAATGGGATACCGTGTGACTGATGGAGGGCAGTGCCCACAGGTATCCATGGCAGACAAGACATGCTGTATGCTTTCTCAAGAGGCTCCTAATGGGATCTATGGTTTCAACATATCAGGGAACTAAAAAATCAGAGCACAATAAACTGCACAGGAGTATAAAGTGTGTATAAATTATTAAAAGAATGATTCAGGAGTAAGCATGTAGCCTAGCAGTTAGCACATCTATGAAGAAACCTGTATCTCACATCAGAGTACCCGGGTTCTAACCCAGCTCCAGCTCCTGCCTCCAGCTTCCTGTGAATGCACACCCTGTGATGCAGCAGTGATGGCGCTGGTCTTGCCAGCTAAGTGGGGGGTGTGGATTGAGTTCATGGCTCCCAGCTTTGGCAATTCCCAGGCATGACTCTCATAGGAATTTCAGGGAGTAAACAAGAGGATGGGAGTTCTCTCTCTCTCTCTCTCTCTCTCTCTCTCTCTCTCTTCCTTCCTCCATTCTTTCCTCTCCCTTCATCCATTCCTTCCTCCCTCCTTCCTTTCCTCTAACAAATCAAGTAGAAAGATAATTCACCATACTGTTCACACTTGCCATGAGTGGAATAGGACGACTGCAAGGAAAGCACCTCAGTCCATTTGAAGCCTTGCTGTGCCACGCGTGCCCAGTAAAGGACTCCTTGACAGCTGCTCATTGGCAGCTCAGGCAGCGTTTCTGTAATGGTCCAGGGATGGAGTCTGACCAGAGAAAACGGATCTGGAATTCGCCTTTGAACACTGTCGGTTCACTGAGGGTCCTGGCATATTCTCAGTAATCCTGGTGATTGTATATTCTCAATTCCACCTAACAAATTCTTACACTTCCATTATCCTATCTATTTAGACAATCACCAATTTCTGGCCATTAAACAAGATAATGAATTCGATTTTCTCTGTCTCCAAGGTATATGTATATCATAGCACAGTTCATATTTTTGCTGTGATCATTTACACGTTCACCTCTGTAGTAGATCATGTATTTTATTAAGATAAGGATGGTGACATGCAGTAAAATCTCCCATAATCCCCATAATCACTCAGTTTTCGCTCAAATACACTCAGTGATAACAACTCAATAAGCCACTTAGAAGTGGGCTTGGCTTCCCCACGTTGAGGGAAGCTTCGAGGAGGCATACACTACAAAATCGTGAAGATCCTCTAAGCCACTAACTTTGTATTTCTGTACTAAAGCAAAGCCAAGCAACAAAGGCACATTCTCTATGCATAAGTCTCTCTGATCCACAATACTAAGTCTGCTTCTCTCCTAGTCAGTGTGCTATGCAATTTGTGTGATGAAAGATTTCTGTCTTACTGGCAAAGTCATTTTCTCTCAACCATAATGTAACTGCTGTTTAGTAACTTCATTGAAAGCATTCTGATGTTGCAAAATGAGAATGACTGTTACTTAACACACACACTTATTTTGCTGGTCTTTCTATGATGGAATGGCACCAGAAATAGAATCAGCTAGGAAACTCTTCAAAAATCTTCAATGATTTAGAGAGTAAGAAATAAAAACAGAGACTGAGGTGGGAGTTTGGCCTAGTGGTTAAGCTGCAAGTTCGGACATCAACATCCTGTATTGGAGTACCTGGGTTGGAGTTCCAACTCCATTCCTGATTACAGCTTCCTGTTGATGCACCATTCTGGGAAGCAGCAGGTTAAGGCGCAAGTACTTTGGTCTGTCCCCATCATGCATGTGGGAGACTTGGACTGAGTTCCCTGACTCTGGCTTTGGCCTGGCCCAGTCTGGTCATAGTGAACATCTGTGGTTGAACTAGAGAATGGAAGCTTTCCCTCTCTCTCTCTCTCTTTCTCTCTCTCTCTCTCTTACTCTCGCTCTCTCACTTTCTCGCTCTGCCCTGGCTCTCTCAAATAAAGAAAAATATTTTTAAAGAAATAATAAAATGTTTGTAAACCAGATAACACAAGGCCAAAGGCAGCTTAGTTACAGATTATAAAAAAATAAAATCCATTAACCAAAGGGATCTGTTTGAACAGCTATGAATTCAGAAGGTGATGTTTGATCTGTTATCCATTTTAAAGTATTTATTTTGTCCACATGTGGTGCAGAATAAGCAAATACATCATATTTTTAGTGCAGTTTTATGTATTTGACTAGGAGTTGCTTTAATCTGATGGAAATGATAAGACAGTTGATACTTAGAAGAGGGAAAATGCTTCACTTGAAAACTGAAAGGACTCATCTGCTTAAGGCTGCAGCATTCTTCATGCTCATGAACATCTATGATGCCAAAATAATCCTTTCTGTGGTGCAATTTTCTTCCTAAGTATGATGGATCAATATTTCCTGTATATCAAAACAACTGCTCTCAGAAAGGAAATTACTTGAGATAGCTACATCGTAGGAGAAGCTTGAGTACATGTGGTATACAGCAAAACGACTGCACAATGGTTTACCTCCTGCATCCACACCCTTTGCAGCGTGATTTTATGATGCTCTCACTGAAGAGTGGGAGTTAATTTCCCCTCTACCTGAATCTGTAGTGGCCTTGTGATTTATACTAGTCACTGGACGGCAGCAGATGTCACAAAATGCCAGTTCTGAGCATAGGATTCAAGAGGCTTTGCATGTTCTTTCTTCTGTCAGAACCTTGTAGCCATCAAGAGAACAAGCTCAGGATAGCCTGTAGGATGATGGAAAACATGTGTGCCCCAGCCAAACAGCCAATCAACTCCCAGCATGTGAGCACAACCATCCTAGCTCACCCATGCCTCAGGCCACTTCTAACTGACCACAGACAAACGGCCAAGCCCTAGTGAGATTATTTTAGCCTAGCCCAACCCAGAAGAATTTTCTACACCGGTAAACTTATTGTTTGATGAACTATATTTTATGGTGGTTTGTTACATGGTAGCTCACCTTGTAAATGACAATTTTCTGAAAGACTGTTGCTTAAGATAAGGGGCTGGCATTTGACCTAATAGTTAAGATGCTGGTTGGGATGCCTGTATCCTTTATCAGACTGCCAGGGTTCAGTACTTGGTTCCATCTCCAGATTCCACTTCCTGCTAATGCACACTCTGGGAGGCAGCAGGTCATGGCCACGGTTGGTCGGTCGGTCGTTGAGTCCCTTCCAGCCAAGTGTGAAACCTCTATTGCATTTCTAGTTTCCTGCTTCAGCCCCACCCAGTGGTGACTGTTGCGAGCATTTGGGGAGTGAACTAGTGGTCGGGATTTGTCTGTCTGTCTGTAGGTTTTTCTCTGCCTCTTTCTCTCTGCCTCTCAAGTAAATAAATAAATAAAAGTTTTAAATTAAAATAAGCAACAAAGAAAATAATGTGAGCTAGGAAAGTAAGAGCAGGCTGCATGAGATGTTTTTAACCACCAAAATTCAATGAAACAATCCCAATTTTCCAAATGCGTAGCTGATCCTAGAAATGAGGTACAGCCGATGTGGCTATTCATTTTTAAAAAAGGAATCAGCATAGAAATTATTATAGGCAAGAAAATGATCGAAAGTCTGAAGCATCAGAAACAGAAAGATTGGGAGGAAACAGCGCTGACGCTGTGATTGTCACCTGGTAAATATTGATTAAGGAACATGGAAACTGAAAGCGTAAAAAGCACAGACTGAGCTTAGGTGTTGACTGTGGGCCGTGCTCTCGCCCCGGAGATGACTGCTCACTTCTTAGCACTGCAGTCAGGATGAAAATGGCAGATTCTGTAAAGCTGTTAAAGTAATGTCTTCGTGTTTCTGCTTCCCCAGCAGTGAGAGCTTTCTATTTAAATTTCTCTCCCTCAGAGGAAGTGCATGGGCGAGCACAGAGCAGCACATCTAGGTAAACTTGCTGTTTCCCATCGCTCCCAGGATTTTTCCTTGTAAAACTGGGGTTCGAAGGCTTACGATGGTAAGTCTTAAACCCTTCTTAGCTCAACTTTTAACACGACATTGAACAGCTTTCTTTAACAGTTGCCTCACTCTCCCTACTTGCTTTCTGAATTCAGATAAAGAGAGGCATGAACCAAGAACCCTTTAAAATGCACAGTCCGTAACTCTTCTGATGTGGGAACAATTCAATACCCAAACAATATAGCTGCCACCTTCTACTTCTTAGCCTCTGTTCTATATGCTGATTTGGGAAGACACAAAACTAAGAGAAGATGATGCATCCTGGGGAGTGAGAGAGTAGAACAGCTCTTACAAACTAGGGAGAGCCAAAGGGTGATCTTCAACATGTTGTTCATCTACTTTCAGTTCACGTTATTAAATCATTCTGTAGATCCAGAAGCCAAGATATGAGAAGAGTCAGCCAAGGCATTAATGGGAGGGTGCTAAAGATAAAGGCATAGTTCAAAATGAATGATCATCACTGATCAGGGAGGCTCAGAACCAAAAGCTAAGGGCTGATGACAGTGATTCATATGTGTTTTCAGGTAGTATATAAAGGGATTCTATACTTGCTAGAGATCGCTAAGCGTTTTAACAGACAACTGTGGGTAACCTTCCCAAGGGATGAAGTATTTGCACTCCAATGGCACCAAGTGAGGGGCAAGTTAGGTGTGACACCCATCACAGAGCTGTTCTGAGCTTTCTCTTTGCACACTACATAAGTCTGGATGAGGTCTTTGGAGTTAAAAGGAAGTAAATAGCTCTTGAAAGAGTTAGAAACCCTGTATATAGTAATTATATAAGAAACAGAGTGATAAAGATGGGGCAAAAAAAATGACTTTAGCTGTATCTTTAACATGTGTTTGCTTAAAACAAGAAAAGAAAGTTGGAGAAGATTCGATAACACATTAACATCTGTTAAATCTGAGTGTTGAGATTGTCTTATTTTTATCTTTTCATAGTTCAAAATAATACATATATAATCAAAATGCCATAAAAGAATTTATGTGGGTCCACTACAGTTCTAGCCTCCTAGGAAATATTCGATGCTAATGCAAAAAGAGACACCTGTGTGGCTAACTAGGCCTTTTTGCTGGCCTCATTGTGAATGTCAGGTTTCAATGAGATTTAGAACGAGATCTTTGTCTGGCAGGACAGTGAGTCCCTTAACTCTAACTCATATTTTCTCTCCTTTGTGCTAAGTCTGTTTCTCCATGGAATAGGTGCACAAAAGTTAAACTGTAAAAGCAACAGTTGGGCACTAATCATTTCTGTGAAATTACTTAAGTTCTTAAAGTCTTAAAAGTGAGGGAAACACGCCCCATTTTTCTACCAAATATAGTTGTCATATTGAAGAAAGCAATTAATTTCTTCATTACCAAAATAATCTTGGTAGTATGACTAATTGGAGTTCGAAGGAGTCCTTTCAGTGAGGGGATAGTAAAGCACCTAATGAGATGCTTGGTGAAAAACATTTTGAAGCCTTCTTTTGTCTCTTAGTCTTTGGGCATTTAGTACTTTAGTCACTTGAGAAATGGTCACACGCTTAGTCTGGATATTTGGTCTCACTGGCCCTAATCGGACCTCTCATGACTGCCTGCCCTCGGTGCCAGCAGCATACCTGAACTGCCTCTTGCCTGTGTGGTACTGCTTACCCAGAACAACACAAGCTAGACAGCAGCAAAGATCTGCCCTTCCCATGTGTTTGCTAAACACAAAAGGGCAGGTGAGGAGCACACAGTTCAGTGAGCAGGAGGCCAGCTGTCTTACAAATATGTAGTTTGAAGCATTGGAAGGAACAAGGGCCCAGTAGGTGGCTGATCTTCTGCCTCTCTACTCTGTGTGGGCCCTTAAATCCTTTCCTTTGAGCTCCCTAATATAGCTCTTCTAAGGGATAACTATTTAAATAGAAAGCTCCCACTGTTTGGCAAGTCAAAAAGCATCAGTTCACTGTTCTAACAGCTCTACAGCAGCTCTGAAAACATAGAGGAGATGGGTGAGCAGGAATCCCCAAAATAGTCTATTTGATCTACCAGAAGTCACTTACTTACAGTGCTGCAATTGAGAAGGGAAAAGTCTTTCCTCTGGCCACTCCTTTTCATCATTAATATCCTCAGAGATATCCAAGTAACTGCAGAGACTCTGCTTCGTGCTCACGTGCATGTGGGACTTCCCAGTGATCCCGTCCTATAATCCAGGGCATTTATTTATGTTTCAACTGAAGGACTATGCCAGGATCCACAGGAAAGATAAGCAACGTTACTTTATTTATGGTGGCATAATTATTCTGAAGAAAGGTGTGAAAATGAGCAAGAACTGATCTTTAAATACTGTTAGTGATAAAAATAACTAAATTCTAACTGTTGGGTTAGATTCATTGAGGAGGAAAGAAGAGGTGTAAGGAGTTAGGGGAAAATTCAACACACACAAAACAACCGCATGAATATCAAAAACAATCTATAGTTTGATCCCTATGCTGTGTTACAGATTATAAACTCAGAGTTCAGATAAGGGGAACATTACAGAGGAACAAATAGAAAAGGTTCATGGAGGTAATGGCAGAGAATTTGAGGTTTGGTGTGAGTATGGAGAAGGGGTTCAGCAAGATGGAAATAGACCCAGTGGAGTGAATAAAATGGGCTTTAGGAATAAAGGGTCAAGAAGATGAGATGAGTTTGTGGGATGTGTGCATGTGTCTACTGGATAGCAGGGGGAGAGATCTGTGTTACTTGAGGGTCGATATAACCCGATTATACTTTGTCTAAGGAAGTTTTATCTAAAACATAATGGGTTTTCAACAAAAGTAATGCTATGGGAAATGAGACATTACAGATTTGCATAAGTCTTTACCTCTTAATAAATGAAAAGAATAACTGAAAAGAGTAGAAATCAAGTATGCCTCATCATGTGTGATCTCAACTGGTTTCCCCCTTTGTGCTGGATCTGGAAAGGCAAGTGAGGAGAGAACCATCTGATCTATAATCCTCTTGTAAATATTCACAAGTAACTAAAAATTAAAGAGGAATTAAGTGGAGGATAAAGAAAGCAAGGACAATGAGCAAGTGGCATCTACACATTTGAAAAAGTTGACCTTATTTTCTAAATTCTTCCTAAAATATATGGAACGTTCAAATGGCTTTTTCCCTCACACAGTGAAGAGAAACAGCTGAAGCCTGTGACTTTGTGGTATAGGGCATCACAGCAGAGAAATGAAAGAAGCACCAAATGTCCCCAGTGCTAGCTGACACTGAAGAATTTCTAAAAAGCAGCCTCAAAGGATTCCACCCCCCCCCCTTTTTTTTTCCTTTGGTAAAGCTTGTTAACTTAAAGGATATGTAAAATCATCCCAGCAACTGGTAAATGATCCATGATCAAACACTAGATACGGATTCAGGACTTGTTTGAACATAGGGCTTTGACATTGTTGTTCTGCTGTGTTGTTTAGACACAAGGACTCAATTCCCCCAAAGTCAGATTTTCACATTTTGAGATAAAACGCACGAAGGAAAGAGTAAAAAGCCATTCCTTAACCAACAATTCAATCTTCTGTTTTTCTTCCTTTCTCATTTCTACTAGCACAGTGCGATATATGCAGGCACTCAAGCTACACGTTAAATATCACTGCTGTTTAACATTGGTTTAGCCTTCTCAAAACTCCCGGCCTGATGCTGTCTGTCTCGCTGCAAGAGATAGTGACACTGAGTAACATAAATCCATTTACTGAAAATGGCTGCCCACATAGTGCCAGGCCATTCTGAAATACCCTTGCAATAAATTCTCTGAATTTGGTAGCTTGTACAACATTCATAACTTTATCCGTACGTAACAATTGTTTCCCTGATCTGTACAAGGAGAATGAATGAAAACATCATAATTTGACAAGGACAAAGGATGCACAGACAGTATAATGGCTCTTTCAGAAAGTCTGACCTGACTAGCCCTCAAATGGATATTTTTATGGCATGACCCATATAAGGAAACCCAGAGGACAAGTTTAGCATAAGGGCCACAACCCAAAAAGCAAAGGTATATATAGAGAGGTAGAGATACATATCTCCCGAGGTGACTAATGAATTTCACTTGAAGTTAGGGGTGTGTTTGTTTCTGGAATAGGAAAGGGGGGAAAAAGCTGATAAGTAGTTTTATGACATCTTTCATGCAGTAAAATATTTATTCATTTTACATCACATTGTTTCCGCACATAAGTACTTAATTCTATGCTAATACACTAAGTCCACTATACAGCAGATACTCACTTTAGGGAGATATTTAGTCTTCGTTTCGTGAAGAAATTGGGAGTCAGAGTAGAAAACAGAACATTCCAAAACAAATGAATATCCAGTAGTGCTCTTAAACTTGATTCTCAAGCACAAATGGGATTTTAATGTTTAAAATTCTTTGTATCATGATTGAGTTTTGTTGGTGATTTAATTCACAGAAAACAACTGTGATTAGAAGCAATTCATTTAACACAATAGCATCTTACCCTCCAAGAAATGTTCACAGACAACACATAAAAAATGATAGGTTCCATGGCTCTTTTTATAAACTTTAAGAAAGAGCTATAACCTACTTTGGCAGA
Source organism: Sylvilagus floridanus (assembly GCA_949820135.1). NCBI lineage: Eukaryota > Metazoa > Chordata > Mammalia > Lagomorpha > Leporidae > Sylvilagus > Sylvilagus floridanus. The sequence goes on from OX463223.1 coordinate 116,540,151, forward strand.
TGGGATTACTTTTCTGACTAATAAAAAAAAGTATAAATGAATTTTATGATCACACTGATTAAATTTAAGTGGGAAATACATACTATCAATGGATTCCATTTGTCTTCCTTTTTTATATTCTTAAGGCTTATTTATTTGAAAGACAGAGTTAACGGAGAGAGAGGGGGAGAGACAGACAAAGATCTTCCATCTGCTGGCTCATTCCCACATGGCCCAAGTGGCTGAGGCTAGGCCAGACCAAATCCAGGAGCCAGGAGATTTATCTACCTATCGCACATGGATCTAGAAGCCCAAGTACTTGGGCCATCTTCTGCTGTTTTCCCAGGCACATTAGCAGGGTGTTGGATCGGAAGTGGAGCAGCTAGGACTCAAACAGATGATGCCCAGATGGGATGCTGGCATTATAGATGGTGCCTTAAGCTGCCATACCACAATGCCAGCCCCATCTTCAGTTTTTAAAAACACTTTGACAATAAAATCTTTGTAGATAGGAGGAAGAAATGTGTTAAGTTTGACTAGGAGAGATCATTTCATTTTTTTTTTAATTTGGTACAATTTGATACTGTTTGAATTTTTTATTATAAACAAATTTCTTAGTAATAATTTGAAGGTGTACTATTATACAGAATGGCATGGGACTGGTTGTGAATAGAGGATGAGGTTGAGACTATGCAAAGAATAGCTACAAAGAGTGGCTGAAGTTTCAAGCAAAAAAGGTCAAGAAGTAACCAAGAAAATAATAGACATTGAAAGTCCAAGTGGTAGAGGCTGGCAGTGTGGCATAGCGGATAAAGCCACCGACTGCAGTGCTGGCATCTCATATGAACACTGGTTCGAGTCCCAACTGCTTCACTTCCAATCCAGCTCTCTGCTATGGCCTGGGAAGGCAATAGAAGATGGCCCAAGTTCTTGGGTCCCTGAACCCATGTGGAAGATCTGGAAGAAGCTCCAGGCACCTGGCCTCGGATCGGCCCAGCTCCAGCCATTGTGGTGCTTTTGGGGCCAGCATTTTGGCACTGCAGGTGCAATCCCAGCAACCATATGAGCATTGGTTCAAGTCTCAGCTACCCACTTCCCATCAGCTCCCTGCTACTGTGCCTGTATAAAAAGTAGAAGATGGCTGGAGTGTTTGGTTCCCTGTACCTATGTGGGAGACCCTGATAGAGTTTCTGGTTACTGATTTTAGCCTGGTCATTGTGTCTATCTGAGGGAGTGAATCAGCAGATGGAAGATCTCTCTTTTTCTTTCCCCACATCAATAACTCTGCATTTCAAATAAATAATAAATAAATCTTTTCTTAAAAAGTCAAATATTCATTCATTCACTCAATCATTCACTCACTCACTCATTCTGTGCAGATTGTGCTATTTCACTCATGCTGTAATAGGTACTGGAGAAGAAATGGAAAAGAAACAGATCATGTCCCAGCTGTCATGAAACTTTGACTCTTTGTGGAGAGACAAAGAGATAATTAAACAAATATCAAATAATGATAGATGCCATGCAGGGAATTCAGATATAGTGACACTTTAGTGGGATACTACAAGATATGTTAGTCTGGTAGTTAGGGAAAACATTTAGAGACCAGGCATTTCAAGGAACAGTCAGAAGAGCAGAGAGAATGCAGACAGAGGGGACAGTTAGATGAAAGGCAAGAAAGCAGATTGAAGGTTGGTCTGGCTGGAGATTGGTGAGTGAGGAGTGTAATGACATGAGATAGAGTTCAGGACAAAATCATGTGCAAGCAGAAGGTAAATGATAGTGATGCTTTTGAAATTGCACAATGATCTGAATAATTTAAGACTCAGAGTATGAAAACTCAAATTTTGAGAAAGATGGAATGGAAATCTGTTGCTTTCTAGCCTACTTAGAGCACTGGAGGATTAAGCTCTCTTTGAATACAAAGAAAAAGGGAATGAATCAAGCTTTAGGTTTAATGAGGCATCAAAATCCATGGTGATGGCTGGCGCTGTGGCTCAACTGGCTAATCCTCCGCTTTGCGGCGCTGGCACACTGGGTTCTAGTCCCAGTTGGGGCGCCAGATTCTGTCCCGGTTGTCCCTCTTCCAGGCCAGCTCTCTGCTGTGGCCAGGGAAGGCAGTGGAGGATGGCCCAAGTGCTTGGGCCCTGCACCCCATGGGGGACCAGGAAAAGCACCTGGCACCTGGCTCCTGCCATCAGATGAGCGCGGTGCGCCGGCCGCAGCGCGCCGGCCGAGACGGCCATTGGAGGGTGAACCAACGGCAAAAGGAAGACCCTTCTCTCTGTCTCTCTCTCTCACTGTCCACTCTGCCTGTCAAAAAAAAAAAATCCATGGTGAGAGAAATAGTTGGGAAGTTTGAAGGAAGAGGCAGAACATCGTAGAAAAGCAAGAAAGCCAGAGTGGGCTTTGGCCTGCTGGCGAGTTAAGATGCCCACATTGCACGTCAGAATACCTGGGCTTGATCCTTCACTGTACTCCCAACTCTAACGCACACCGTGGAAGGCAGAAATGATGCTCAAATACTTGTGTCCCTGCCACTCACGTGGGCACCTGGATTGAATTCCAGACTCCTGGCCCACCCCAGGTTGTTGAGGCATTAGGGGAGTGAATTGGCAGGTGGGAGATCTCTTTGTTTATCTGCCATTCAAAAAACACATTAGTGTTTGTTTTTATTTTTAAACTACAGGGCTTCTTAAAACCTTTAGGTATGTTTATGGCCATTGTGACTATCTGTATAGAAGAAACAGAATGCAGCATTTCTCAAAGTTATTTATCTCCCCCCTCCAGAATATTTTATAGAACTAATTAATCTTCCAAGGAAAATGCATTGGTATATAAGTGCAAAACCAGATTGTATCATCTGCTAACATGTGAAAAGAAACTTAGACAATGGAGATATAGTCAATAAATACAATGTAAGGTAAATTGGGCCAGCGCCGTGGCTCAACTGGCTAATGCTCCGCCTTGTGGCGCCAGCACACCGGGTTCTAGTCCCGGTCGGGGTGCCGGATTCTGTCCCGGTTGCCCCTCTTCCAGGCCAGCCCTCTGCTGTGGCCCGGGAGTGCAGTGGAGGATGGCCCAAGTGCTTGGGCCCTGCACCCCATGGGAGACCAGGGAAAAGCACCTAGCACCTGGCTCCTGCCATCGGATGAGCGCGGTGCGCCGGCCGCAGCGCACCATCCGCGGCAGCCATTGGAGGGTGAACCAACGGCAAAAGGAAGACCTTTCTCTCTCTCTCTCTCTCTCTCTCTCTCTCTCTCTCTCACTGTCCACTCTGCCTGTCACAAAAAAAAAAAAAAAAAAAAAAAAAAAAAAGGTAAATTGGAGACTTGGGTAACTACTGTATAAAAATGCTTAAAATTAAGCCTTGTTTAGCTCAACATGGTAATCCCTATCATAAATGACACAGAAATCTTATGAAGAGAAGCAAGGTTATTCAAGCAGAATTATTGTATAAATATTATATGACCCACTCAGATGTTGGCATTCATGTGACACAACTCAGTTAAACAAATGTATGGAAGGACTAAGCAAACATCTTCTACTCTAACCACTAAAAAGAGATAAGACTTGACATTTTGTATCATGTTCTCTGTTTACCACCATCATTTTTATATATTTTAAAATGCATGAAATAATATAAAAGATAAAAAGGCCATATGGTAAGGATTAATTTAAATAACTTATTGCATCTGTTAAAATAAGATATAGACAACCTTTATCTAAGTGAATAAAGTTAACTGTTGAGTCTCTGATACGTTGATCAAATGGACCTGCAAACTTCTTTGAGGATATCCTCTAGTCACAGGCCACTGGCACTGGTCCTTCTCAGTCACTTTACCCCTTCTTGTTTGGCTGAGATGCCCTGTGAGGAAAGGAAGGCGTAGCCTGAAGGGTTACATTGTTGCTAAGCCTGTGACTTCATTGGCTTTCAGTACCCTTCCCTTCCCCACCCACAACATCTTCTCCAACTAGCTTCAGAGATACGGGAGTCTCCTTCCCCTGCTATTGTTGACCCACAGAGCCTGTTGGTAGCTTGATGTGGAATCTGCTTTCTAAATACTCTGTTAAGAACACAGTGAAAAGTCAACTTTATAACCTCAGGTTATGAAATTCAAACAATAGCTTATAAAAACAGCTTTATAAGTATGTCTCCCTGGTGATTTTGAAAAATTATATGGAAAATGCAACTTGTTCTTGATCAAACACTCTCATTTGGTACAATCCAAGTAGAGTAACTTGTTACCCAGATGGCTAGAAAGTGCAATTAACCGAAGTTATGTGGGAATACTACATAATGGTCATTGTTATAAAGAAAACATGGCATGTTTTGACTCTCTTAAGAGCTTGTATTGATAAAATACATGCTTTTACATTATGATACACTGAAAATAAAATAACTTCAGTAATTCGTGTATTGTGTCTATTAACTCAACCCAGTCTATCTTCCTTCTATTGCTACCCAAGCTAAATAAAGGTGGAAGCATGACTTCAGTTTAGAATCATTGTGTTTCAGGAGAGCATTGACAAAGCAGATAAAGTTATGTTTTGTACCATGAATAAGTAAGATGTAACTATCCTACTTTTTAACTTTCAAGTTTAAAGCATAAAGCAAAATCCTGATAAAATCATGTTTGCAGAAACCATACAACTGAAATGTCTCAAAGAGATAAGCAAAATCACACACGAAAAGAGACAGGTGTAGAAAATAGATATCTATTCTTGGAATAGTGGCATGGAGTTCTCACCCATCCCTGAAGGTTCCAGAAAAAAATGGAGATATCAAAGAAATGGGAAGGTGATATAAACCACTTTTTAATCTAGCATCTTTTAAGTAGTCTCCCAAGTGGACTAGATGGTTGAATGGGATAAAAATGCTAGTAATACAGGCATGTATATAGAGAACAGATAAACAGGAAGCTAAACTGCCCTCCTATCTTGAGAAAGCTGTTAAAGTGCTTTGAAAGATTTCAAGAGTGGAGCAGAAAGATAATTTCTGCCCTGCCTCCTTCCCATACAAATTATTTGAATCCATTAATATGAAATTTCAACATAGTAATTCATTTCTATAACTATTCTAGATAAGGCAGAGGAAAAGCTTTGTTTCTTAGCTTCAATTTGATAGTAAGAACCTGCATCTATTTAAACTAAAAGTTTAAAACAAGTGATTCCATTGAATGAACTTTATCAAAAGGAACTGTCAATTGCTGAGCACTTTCTATGAGCTAGCCTTGGCTCAAGGTCCTATAATTGGGTAAAACCTCTTAATTTCTAAAAGCAAGCCTTGATATCAGGACTATTATTATCTTCATTTTAAAGATAAATCCATACTGAAAATACATGAAATATTTCAACAATTACAAAGCTAGGAGAAAGATATGGAATCGACCCAGATGTTCATCAGCTGATGAGTGGATACAGAAAATGTGGTATATATACTTGATGGAATACTATTCACCCATAAAAAAGAATGAACTCCTGTCCTTTGCAACAATATGAATGCAACTGGAGACCATTAAGCTTAGTGAAATAATCCATCTCCAAAACAGCAAATATCACATGTTTTCTGATTTGTGGTGGCAAATATATAGAGTACAAAAAAGGTATGTAAGAGAAATGGACATATTGGGGTTTGATTATTGTTTATAGCCCTTGTCTATATTCCTGCTAAACAGTGGTTTTTCTACTTTTTACTTGTTGAACTCTTTATTTGGTGGAGCATCAGGCTTGTGATTTTATAAATTAAAAATGTTACTGCGAAAATTTAAAAAAGAGAATTAGCAGAATCATCATACTTTTTTTCATTCAATAAAATTTAGAAACTAGCTATGCAGTAGTAACAGGAAATACGGTACAGCAGGAAAAGAAACCACTTGTGATGCCTGTATCCTATTCTGGACTGCTGATGACTCCAGCATTTGGGCCACTACCATTCACATGGGAGACCCATATGAAATTCTTGGCTCCCAGTTTCAGCCTGTCCCAGCCCTGGTTACTGTGGGTATTTGGAAAGAAGGATTAGGGGTAGCATGCATGTGGGAAGTGACTGTATGAGACTTACTCCCAAATTCACATACGAGTTTATAAAACCAGACTACAGATGACTCAACCACTAGAGTTCCTAAGTAGGTTATCTTTTTGTCTGGTCACCTTTGTTTTTCCTTTTTCTCCTATTCTCTGTTCCTTTCCACAGCCTTCTCCAACATTATTATATTTTTTTATTCTCCAAGTATTTAAAACAGTATTCAAAGATTTGAAATTCTCTGATTCACCTTTTGAAAACCCTTGGGGATGGCCGGGGTGAATGGTGCAAATTTCAAGCCAAGAAAAAAAAAAAGCCAATTGTAAAGTTTCACAATTTTTTAACACTTCTGTATGAGCAGTGCACTTCTAGATTCTTTAGCTCTCTATGCATTCTCATTAATTGCCTTCCATTGTGGATTTAGTTATAGATATCTCTCTTTTATATTGCAAAATTGTTTAATTTAAATTGAAATCGAATCCAATTAAAATTGCATGCTGTTCTTAAGTGACAAACGAGTAAGGGTGTATAAAAAAGGCTGAGCCTCTAAGGGATTACTTCAATGGAAACCATGATGCTTCTAAATGTAAATTCTGGGAAATAACAAATCAACTAGGTTGCTTGATCTGTACAAAGATTCAGGAGCAATTAATCAGTGTGTAAATATCTACAAGAATATAGAGATGGTGAGAAGTCTTCAATAGGGCTTGGGAGAAATCTACCTGATCAGATCCTTTTAATTTCATTTTCTGACAAAATGACAGGCCTAACAGGCATCAGGAAAACTGTAAGTGCAATCTATTCAAAAGTCCTTAACGCTTCTGATATGTTTCCATTGACACGCTTATCAACCATCACAAACTCCATATGTGAATCTGTCAAATCCCCTGGGAGTTTGCCTTTCCAAATAGTAAAAGCAAGGGATTTGAGGAAGAAATGTATTCAGGAGCTCTACTTATGTAAAAAAATCTAAATGAATAAAGGGCCACTGATAAATAAATACGACCTTAAACAGAGTTACTATTGCTTTTCCTTTTAAGTACTTGAGATATTTTTGGTGTAATGCAGGTTGAAGGCTGGTAACAGAAGGGACCTAGCTCGGACAGCCCACTCAAGTTTCAATCACCAAGAGTTGATGTTTGTTTAACTTTCCTCTCTGTCTTTATTTTATGCAGGCATGTCTACAAGTTGGAATTATTTCCTTTATCATATTGTCAATGTTTCAAATGTAGAGTGTCTCATATTTCAGAGAAATGGATGTAGCCAATACATCTAAGAGGCCCACCTTTCAGAAATAAACCTGTAGATGACCCCTACACACATTGTCAACCATCAAGTATCTATGGCTTTGAGAGGCTGAGTGAGTTGTTTATGGCTTTTATCACTCTGTTAAGAACTTAGAAGCATGTGTATTATCTGTAGGGTTATAAAATGCTGTTATGCTTATTTTTTATTAATTGACTAACAAATTAATGAGTATGTTTATATATCACACTGGAGAGATATTTTAACTAAAAGAGTATGAGGGGATTTCAAAAACGTTGTGGAAAATGGAATTAAAAGAATATTTTGGTGCAAAAAATTCTTGAAATGCATGCATAAAATTATTTCATAATAATCATTTTCCATGAACTTTTAAAAACTTTGCATATGCATGGATTCCAATTTTTTTGCATCAAAATAAACTTATTGTGGTGGGCATTTGGCACGGGGACACAGGCACCCTAGGCTGGAGTACCTGGGCTTGATACCCAGCTCCACTCTCCATTCCTCTTTCTGTTAATGTGTACCCTGGCTCAAATAGTTGGGTCCTTGACACTCATGTGGGAGACTGGGATTAAGTTTCCCACACCTGGCTACGGTTCGGCTCAGCTCTGAGTACAGCAGGCATTTGGGGAGTGAGCCAGCACTCCGTTCTTCTGTCTCTCTTTCAAATAAATAAAAGTTATAAAGAAATAAACTAACTTTTTAATCAATTTTCCATGAACTATCTAAAGTATCCTCATGCATCTTTAGACAATTGATTTGCACAAAGAAAATTATGAAACTATGCTTAAAACATTGTTAATACCTAATATTTAGTAACCACTTGGTCTAAACTACATTATACTAAGCCCTTTACACATATATTCTCTTTTAATATTCATATCAACTCTGTGAGTAGTTTTACTCATTTTTATTTGAGACAATGTGGGATATACACAGTTTATGTCAGAAACCTAAAGCCAGAGAGCTGGTATGTGAACTCAGGCAATAACCTCTAGGGCCCTTACTCTTAACCATCACTAGTACTGCAGTGTAGCTCAGGCATACCCATATGGCAAACACTAAAAACCGAAAAATTTCTTTCTTATGTTAGCTTTATTAGTGTTAGGAACTTGTTACTAATTAGTCAGTATTCTGAAAAATACATAGTATTATATGGGTCATATGTGGCATATTTTTGCCAGAATTTTACATTTAATATATTATTTCTCAATATTGTTATAGAATCCATTTACCCTGGATATGATTATGCTATTGAAAACCATTACTTTAAAAAATCCATATTCTAATTATAAAAATGATTAATGCCAACTAGTAGTCTAATAATGAAACAGAATAAGTTACCATTTTTAATTTCTGAATTTGAAAAGCTCTCATCAACTTCTAAATTGTATAGTATCTTAATGAAACATCTGTGGTAACTGGGAGTTGTGTGGATATGTGTGTGTTTTCTAACTTCAAGAAAAAATAAAAGCTTTTACATAAAGAACTATGCGGTATTTTTATCACCAAGTTGTTCCATTTGGTCAAATCTCAGAGCTTTTGTTTTGTGAAAATTGATTTCAAAATATATTTGCTATTTCTTTAAGTATTGTCATCCAGGAAAACACAAGCAAGGAGCATACAAAAGCTTAGATTCGGGGGGGAGAGGGAAAGTATGGGGGGAAAGCCATTGTAATCCTTAAGTTGTACCTTGGAAATTTATATTCTAAATAAAAGTTAAAAAAAAAAAAAGCTTAGATTCTACTGAAGAGCAGAAGATATTAAGCCTATTCTTTGCGTTAATTTTCAGTGTAATCATCTAGGAAAAACATGTTCGTAGATGACCTCTGTTTCCAGCAAGTTGAGTCTTGTGTTCTCTATTTCAGTGATCAAAGGAAGAGGAAAGGCAAGAATGACCAGGAGAAAGTATGAGTTGCATACATTAGCAGCAGCTCAAAGTTTGGGAGCCAAAGAAAATTTCTGAGGACCTAATGCTTCTGTAATGTTCTGTGCCAGCCTATATTTAACTTGTGTTGAAAAGCCCATGTTCTCTGAAAGTTAAAATTAATCTGTCTCCATGGTGAGTTACAACAAAACTGTGGCTGGTTAGCTCAGAGAGTTAGAGTATGGCAATGTTAACATCAGATAAGGTCAGAAAGCTGACTTTTGTCTCTTGGCCAGAAATGACTCCCCACCTCCAGTCTTATTTATGGGCACTCCACAGACCTCAGTGGATCTGGGCGAGAGAATATGATTGGATCAGCACAGACAGCCATTTTCCCTAGAGAAATAACTCTGGCCTTTTACGCACTGAATGTTCTACATTACAGAGCTGCCATCTAAAAGGAAAGAATTGTACATCCAAATGCACTGGTTTTCGAAGTGAGTCACAAGGACCACCTGCATCCACACTTCCACCGGCGCTTTTCACATGCAATTTCCTAAGCCTCGGTCAGAATCTTGGAATCAGAGTCCTCTGCACTTGGCCAGGGGATTCACATTTTACAAAACGTAGCAGGGTTTGATGGTTTTCACCAAGATCTGAAAACCACTGATTTAATGCCTGCCCTATTTCCCAGTGGGTAAATAGATTTTTAGGATGTATCTGCTGCCATGTTACTGATTATCCAATCTGGAATAGAGGCCACGTAACACAGGGCCCAAAGTCATGGGGACTATTTCTAATTCCAGCTCAGCCACTAATTAACTATGTCATTTTATTTAAGTCTAATCTTAAAATAAAAGCAACCTGAGCCATTATCTAGACTGCGCACTGGTTTTCAATTTGCAACTGGTTCTTCTTTCTCTTCTCTCCTGAGTCCTACTCTAACACTTAAACTTTTTAAATTTATTATATTTTTTTATTTATTTGAAAGGGAGAGATGCAGGGAGGGAGAGATATATAAGACGTAAGATACAAAAGAGAAAGAGAGAGAGAGAAAGAAAGAGAGAGAGAGAGAGAGAATATTCCATCCACTGCCTCAACCCTCAAGTACCCACAATAGCCAGGGTTAGGCCAGGCCAAAGTCAGGAGCTGAGAATCCAATCCACGTCCACTACAGAGGTGGCCGGGACCCAATTACTTGGCCCATTACTTGCTACCTCCCAGGGTGTGTATTAGTAACTTCTGAAATCTGAAGTGGAGCTGGGACTTGGATTCAGGCACTCCAATATGGAGGGCAGGTATCCCAAGAGTGTTTAACCTCTGCACCACAAGCCTGTCTCCCAAATCCAACACTTTTGAAACATACAACAATTTCCTATGATTAAAGTAATACCCTCCACATATGTAGAATCATAGGTCTAAACCAGAATCTACCTGACATCTCATCTTGCAAACTGACAGGTAGAGATGTTAAGAGAAGGGAGGGTATTGTGGCACAATGGGTTAAGCCATGTTTTCAGACTCCCATATCCCATATTTGAGTGCCTGTTGGAATCCCAGATCCTCTGCTTTTGGTCCAGCTTCCTGCTGATGCACCAGGGAAGGCAGTGGATGATGACCCAAGTGCTTGAGGCCCTGACATTTAGTCGTGAGACCCGATGGATTTTTGGGCTTCAGGCTTACCCAATCCCTACTGTTATAGGAATTTTTGGGGGGTGTGAATCAGCAGATGGAAGATCTCTGACTCTCTGTCACGCCCTCTATGAATCACTCTGCCTTTCAAACAAACAAACAAGAAAATAAATCTTAAAAAAAGAGAAATGTTAAGAGATTCACCCAAGATGTTGATAACATTGGCATTGAAACTAACATTCTGGTTTCCAAGTTCTGATCTTAACTAATCTATGGTTCAATTTCTCCTCACCGAAGAAATTTTCCAAACTGACCATAAGGGTTTGCTGCAAAGATAGAATGGGGTACTATGTATATGCATAGATATAAAGTATCCATCTTTTCCAGCCATTTTTTTACTAAGGCTAAAAGTTTGTTTATAACATTGCTTATAAAATTGGCTCTTTTTGGAATACTTATCTTTCTATTTGTATATAGCAAAATTTTCACTGAGGACTAGCTAAAAGATTTTCTTAATGTTCCCCTTGCTAGCTCCCAATTTAAACAGGATTCATTAACATTATCACCTTTTGACCCAGACAGAGAGGCCCCTATCCTACCCCTCCATTTCTGGTGCTATACTTTGGCCTTGCCCCTGTCCATGGGGCAAGGAGTTGAAGGGAAACAAGAAGGCACACATGCCCAGAGCCCCTGTTTCCCACCTTCTGTAGAGTAATCTGGTACACCGAAACTGCAAATGTCTTGCCCAAGATGCCTTGGGACTACTACTTAGACCTTCCCTTTGGCTGAATTTATTTATTTTATTTATTTGACAGGAGAGAGAGAGAGAGAGAGAGAGAGAGAGAGAGAGAGAGAGAGAAAGAAAAAGAGAGAGAGAGAGGTAGGGAGAGAGAGAGAGAGAGAATCTTCCGTATGCTGGTTCATTCCTAAATCCCTGCATCATCCAGGGATGGGTAAGGCCAAAGCCAGGAGCCAGGAACTCCATCCAAGCCCCCCACATGGGTGGCAAAGACTCAAGTACTTGAGCCATTACCAGCTGCATCCCAAGGAGTATATTAGCAGAAAGCTTGAGTTAGAAACAGGTCAGGGACTGGAATTCATGCACTCCACAATGGGTTGAGTGTCTCAAATGGCATCTTTTAAAAAAAATTGTATTTACTTATTTATTTTAGGAGTAGAGTTACAGACAGAGAGAGGGAGAGACAGTGTGAAAGGTCTTCCATCTGCTGGTTCACTCCCCTAATGGCTGCAACAGCCAAAGCAGGTCCAATCTGAAGCCAGGAGGCAGGAGCCTCAAGTCTCCTCTGGATCGCCTATGCAGGTGCAGGGGCCCAAGTAGGTGGGCTGTCTTCCACTGCTTTCCCAGGAGGAAAAGGAAAAGCAGAGGAGCAGATGGGACATGAACCGGCATCCATATGGGATAGTGGCTCTGCAGGCAGAGGCTTAGCCCACAGCACAGAACCGGCCCCCCAGATGGCATCTAACAACTGTACTAAACATCTACCCCACTTGGTAGACTTGCTGAGGACATGCCTCACAGTGTTTACATGTGTAACCTCAACCTCTAAAGAAGGTCAAGGTATAGGTGTTTGGAAGACAGCAGTGAGGAGAGGGTAGATGGAACTTGGATATGAATGGGATATATCTATATCTATCTATCTATCTATATATATATATATACATGTATATATGTATGTATTTGTGTGTGTGTGTGTGTGTATATATATATATATAGAGAGAGAGAGAGAGAGAGAGAGAGGGAGAGAGAGAGAGAGAGACAGAGAGAGCGAGCCATCCAGGAGTAGGAAGAGCAGAGTGGTGGGCCATAACTGGAAGGTCTCTTACGTTGGTCCCATACATATTAGAAGCAAGCCTACTTAGACTCTAAAGAGTCAGCAATTTTTTTTCCTACTGGCATAGATTTTAGGCTCTGCAAACCATATAGTTTCTGTTGTAATTCTTCAACTCTGCAGTTGTAGCACAAACGCAGCCATGCCTAAATGAATGGATATGGCTGTGTTCCAATACAACTTTATTTTTTAAAATGGAGGCAGGCTGGAATTGGGCCATGGACATTAGTTTTTGGACACTACATTATCTTTCCTGGCCTTTACCACATTTTGTCTTGTGTGTTGTAGTTATTTCCTCCCTCTCAATTCCCCTTTAAGATGTTTGGCTGCATGGACTATTGATTATCCAATAACAATATAGTTTTATACCCAGAAACAGAATTAAAACTCTGGGATGCCATTTGTGGTTTGATAAACAGGGTATTACTGGTATGGATACTGATTTTAGTTCAAGGCCACATTTCATGTTTAAAATAGGATTAGGAAGTTCTGCTTTACAAACTGGCAGTGGTGTGTAATTGTCACTTGTAATCATATTAACCAGACAATAGGTATAGGTCTTTGGTGCACTGGTGAAGACATGGCTTGAGATGCCCACATCCCATATTGGAAGGCCTGGATTCGAATCCCAACTCCGCTTCAGATTCCAGCTTCCTGCTAATGCACACCCTGGGAGGCAGCAGGTTATAGTTCAAATTATTGAATCCCTGCAACCCATGTAGAAGACCTGGATGCAATTTCAGATTTCCAGCTTCAGACTGACCCAACAGCCTTTGCTGTTCAGCCATCTGGGGAATAAACAGGCAGAGAGAAGAGATCACTCTCTCTTTCTCCTCTCTTTCTCGATATCTCTCTGCTTTTCAAATAATACTTTAAAATTAAAAAATATTCATTAACATGTAATATATTGTTCTTAGATTGTGCCTCAGCAACATTTTACTTAATAAATGTTTATCAAGTACATACTTTTGAAAACTTAAAGACAAGACACCCCCTGCCCTAAAAAAACTACACCTGTAAAGGAGTCCGTTGTAAACTCCCTCTAGGACCTAACATGCAGCACTTACATATAACAGGGACTCAGGAAGTTGGGTGAAAGAGAGAAATGGTTAAAGTTCGCCAGACCCCTAGATCCTTGGCAACTGAATCTCACTTCCTCTGTAGCTAAGAAGTTCAAACTTTAAGAGAGCGATTTGCTCTTTTTATATTTATTTATTTTTGTTTTTTTGACAGGCAGAGTTAGATAGTGAGACAGAGACACAGAGAGAGTTATAGACAGTGAGAGAGGGAGAATTAGACTGTGAGAGAGAGAGACAGAGAGAAAGGTCTTCCTTTCCATTGATTTACCCCCTAAATGGCTGCTACGGCCAGCGCTGCGCCGATCCGAAGCCAGAAGCCGGGTGCTTCCCCCTGGTCTCCCACGCAGGTGCAGGGCCCAAGCACTTGGGCCATCCTCCAGTGCCCTCCCGGGCCACAGCAGAGAGCTGGACTGGAAGAGGAGCAACGGGGACAGAATCCAGTGCCCCGACCAGGACTAGAACCCGGGGTGCTGGCGCCGCAGGTGGAGGATTAGCCTAGTGAGCTGCAGCACTGGCCATGATTTACTCTTTTAATGTACCACATTCTTTTCATCAAGGATTTGGTAGCGATGTCAACCTCTTCCCTTTTCTGCAAAGAATTCAAAAGAGCCGCGTGGAAGGGAAAACACTAACTCAAGGATGCTTTCACCACCATCAGTGGTGAAGGGGGAACTGATCCAGCTGGTGTTAGGACATGCTCTGTCACCCTGTGAAGTCAAGGCACCCAAGATATATAGGACATTACCATAAACCAGCAATCCTGCATGAAGAGCTCGCTCTGCCTTCTACATCCTTCTACATCAGCATCATAATATTACTTGGGAGCTTGCTGGAAATGCAGAGCCTCCACTGTACCCAAGATCCGGTGCTTCCAAGTCCCCCAGTGATCCCCATGAAATTCCGGTTTGAGAAACACTGACCCGTAAGACTGTAATACCATTCAGCTCTCTAAGCCCGCACCAAGCGAGGCAGAAAATGCAACAAGGATACCATGTTTTCCATTAATCTCATATTCTTGCTAAAGCAGCAATTAAGGTAAAGAATCTTAGTGTTTTTTCATCTAGAACTGCAAGTAACAAAATAAGGGCCGTGCTGCCGATATATTTCACGTGTATAATCTCCTAATTTACTAGAAAGCAGAGACACAGTCAGTTCTGGACGGATTCGCTTGCATGCCTTAGTCCTATTGGCTCTGGATGGCATTCGCCTTCACTGCTGGTTGTGGCAGCATGCCCAGGTTCACCACGCAATGCTACAGTAATATAGGATCACCAGCAACAGAAGCTGGAAACTGTCCAGTCTCTCAGCCTTTTATCACAAAGTTACTCGGATGGGCGAGGCACAGAAAGGGAATATGTAACAACAGGATGCCCCAAAAGCCTGCTGTACAGAAACGGAGCGAATAAAGTCAAGTAGAGGGGGAAAAAATCCAGACATGGTGAAAACCAATTTTGAACACTGTAAACAAGCCAAGTACTGTTGGGAAAAATCCTATCAGTGGGGAATGTACAACAACCAGGAATGTGCTGGCAGGACATAAAACTGACTGTCAGAGCTGCAAAGAGCTTCCAACTCTGCACACTGACTTGGCATCCACAACTGGAGGTTGTGCAAAATCCACAAGCGATGAGCCGTTCATTCAATCAGCTCTTCATTGGGACCAGTTATGACAAGCCCTGTATTCTGGGCTTTGGTTCAGAGATGAATACCTGGTGTTTCAGGCCTTCAGAATCTTCCACTGTGATAGTAGACAGAGACAGATAAACTAAATCATCACAACCAAATAACTGCTTTGACAGAAAAATGTTCTCTGATAACTGATGGCGGGGGTGGGGTGGAGGGAAGCTGGGAGATGTATTGGATCACATACTCTACCAAAGAAGTTGGTGAAGGCTTCAAAGAAGAGACATTTGAGATGGGTGTTGAAGGATGAGTAAGAGTTTTCCAGGCAGAAATTAGTGGGAAATTAGAGGGGTAGGGGTGTGTGTGTGTGTGTGTGTGTGTGTTTAAGAATATACCTGTCAGGCTAGCCCTCTTACATTTAATCCTGTATGCACCCAGGATTTATAAAAAGATTTTAAACAAGAGAACTGGATCCTGTATAACATCAAAGATTGATAAAGATCATTTTACAAAGATAACAATAGTAGTCAGTAGTGTAACCTCTGGGTCAAAGCACAACATCAATAATAACAACAGTGATCTTGGGGACTTTTTGTAGAACTTGGTGAGTTAGAAAGAAACAAGAGGGTAAAGGGAAAATGTATAATCAAATACAACTCTTAAAGGGATATTGGGTGATCCCGTATTCAAGCAGCTACTTTGTGCTAGCCACTCAATAGCTTTTTTTGAAGCAATAATAAAGGATGCCTTGTTCTTCATTGCAGCTGGCTAGATCTGCTCAAGTTACAATTTCCCCAAACTCAATCACTACATTTTTCCCTTTTTCTACATTAAGGGCTACTGCAATTTGCATTTTATATTGGATTCAAAATTTCAAATTAAAATATGTCACTTATTTAAAGCATTCATATCTTAATGGAAGTCTGAATTTAGTAGTATCCATTACACGTACATTTATTTCTTTTTTTAAGGAATAGGGGAAAATCATCATTTGTAGAAGTTGCATCATGTGAAACATCTTTTTTCCAAATCATGTAGCATTTTTCTACTTTATTCATTAAAATGCACATCTAAATTATGTCCATTTTTGTTCCTTTTAAATTTTGTTCTTAAAATAGGCCAATAAAATGAAAGTAAAAGGTTCTTTTGAAAGGGGCTCTTTATCTCAAATCATTTAGACCTTTAATTGCTGTAGTATGTAGAGTTTTAGAATGATAATTACAAAACAATTTATATAATCTGACTACAGGGACTATGCTTGCAAAAGTTATGATACAGCTCTACCCATTTTGTAGCTACCTAAATCTCATGCTTTGATAGAACCATTGTAATAAAGTGGGTCATGGACATCAATGATTACTCATTCTCTGAAGATTAAGGTAAGTAATAAAGATTAAGGTGAAGCATTTTCTCCAGTACAGAAAAGACAGAAAATGAGAATATAATGATGCATATTTAGAAATTATTATAATCAAAATATCACATTAAGTGAAGTAGTCTTTTAAAAACAATCAGCTAAAATCTTCTATTTTGAAAGGATGTCATTTCAAAAAGTCTGGTCATACTGAAAGTGTTCTCTATATTTAATGGTGCTAAACACAGCATCACTGGTTGCTAGCAGGTCTGTGTTTAAAAATATAAAAGATCTGGATTTCAAATCAAAGAAGAGAATGCAATCACTCAGCATTCAAG
The DNA here is from genome assembly GCA_949820135.1 of Sylvilagus floridanus. NCBI lineage: Eukaryota > Metazoa > Chordata > Mammalia > Lagomorpha > Leporidae > Sylvilagus > Sylvilagus floridanus. The sequence goes on from OX463223.1 coordinate 116,557,164, forward strand.
TAAATCATGTGACCACCCTTACCAAACCTGTTCACAGTTTGAAGCCCATCACCCTAAAGGTATTACAGTCAAAGTATTGCAGTCAAAGCCACATGTACAAGGCCCTAAAGCTGTGTATTCTGATCCACTGCAGTAGGAAAGGCAAGTCTTGACAGATCCATAACATCTTGTACTTGCACAGACCCATAGTCGTCCAGGTCTACATCATGCCCTCGGGAGAAAAACCTTGTCTATCAAGTAACAAAATCAAATTTTGGACATTAGAACCTCTTCTCACAAATTCTGTATAGGAAACCAAAACTCTCATAGAATTTTCTGTAGATGCCATTGGTTTCTGTACAGATGGACGCTGCTATGTGCGTGGTGAACATAGCTATTAAATATTACTCACTCTCTAGATTTTAATAGAAGGATCACTATCTATGTAAGCATGGCTTTTTCTCAACCCACTAGAGATTCTTTAACCCTCCCACTAGTAACTATTCTGAAATAGTCAAACTGCATCCACCCACAACCAGCAGAGGAGTAACAAAGTAGGCTCCAGTGGCAATAAAAAATCCAAGAAAAAAAAGTGGTTTTTTGTAAAACAGAAGAAAATTTACAATATTTAGATCAAAGGTAACATTCAGATAATTATGTGAAGTTTGCCATTTCCTAACCCCCACTCCCTTCTTCCACCTCTCACCCTTTATCTGGTGCTAGAATGATTAAAGCACTTCAGCGGCAAAGGTGACTATCTGAACATTTCAAGTTTGAAGAAAAGAAATGATGTTGTATTATGAACACCCAAGAACATGAAAGAATAAGAAAAAAATGCAATAGGCATTCACAAATTACCTGCTTAGTGAATTCTAGAGTCAAGATCTTTAAAATATTTTTAATAGGGAACAAAAATATACTATTCACCCCAGCCTTATTGTAAGTATCAACATCTATTATCAGAGATCCACAAAATAAACTATGGGCACAGTCTGTCATTTACTTGAATTACCCAAGACTTGGCATACAGCAAAACATTTGTAAATTTTTGGGAAATTAAATTAATGAATGAAACATAAAATGAATATGTTTAATTAGAATGGACAATTGATGATTTGACAAGAGACAAAATGAGAATATCCATTGCATATCCAGAAATAACACCTTTTTTGACTTATAAAAGGCTTGCAGTCATAACTACTTTTCAGTGTTTTGACAAAGATGGGAAAATGAACTATTTATTTTCTATTGAATAGTACAGTCTAAAACCTACATTTGTGATATACATAAGAACTCCACATTACAATTATTATTTTTATTTCTATTTATAAAATGTTGAAAAGAACCAACAATTATTATATGTTGAACAATCCAAACTGTCATTGGAATCAGCAAAAAAATAAAATTGTTATTCAATAGAATATACAATGAGAATATCATTTTTGCTAGCACTTTAATTGTTGAGTCCTTATAAATTATCTTACTGTGATATTTTAAAAATCATCCATATTGGAGAATCTTTAATTGTCACAACTTTTTTAAAATATGGAGTTTAACTTGTATAAAGTAAAAAGAACAGTGCCAATTTATTTCACTGGCATATGTGAGCTGTCAACTATTGCTGAATATTTGGATAGCTTTGTCTTTACTAGATGAACCCAATAACATAAGTCTTTATCTACTGCAGATATTTTCTTCTTGTGGTGTTAATCAGTGAAACTTCAGTTTTGAAGATGGGGTTCATGGTATACTATTTTTGATGTATATGTGTAAGTTACCTGCCATGAATCAATAATAGCCATAATTCTTATTTTGTGTCAGGGCCTGTCATAAAATACTTTAACTATATTATCTTTCTTAAAATCTTCACACTAGTACTTTATGTAAAGATAATCATTTTCTATATATTACATTATATTAGCACATACTTTATTCAACAACTTTTGAAAATTTTTATTTATTTATATGAGAGGCAGAGAGGTGGGAGAGAGAGAGAGGAAGTGAGGAAGCAGAGAGAGAGAGAAAGTGAATTCTCTACAGATTCACTCCTCAAATGCCCTGCATTGGATGGGCTGAGGTGATAGCCAGTAGCTCAATTTAGGTCTCTTAGGTGGGTGCAGGAATGCCACGACTGGAGTCACTATCACTGCCTTCCAGGATCAGCATTGGCAGGAAGCTTGGGTCAGAAGCAGAGCCAGGCATTGAACCCAGGCATTAAGAGATGAAATGCAGACATACCAACTAGTGTTTTAACTGCTAAGCCAAAGCCTGTCACAGTCAACAATTTTTTTACCATATTTATACTGTTCTTAGTACTTGGGATATCTCATTGAACTAAAAGGGCAAAGATCCTGTTCTTGTGGGCCTAAAACTTTAGCAATAACCAAAAAGCATAACACATATTTTATAAAAATATTACAAGGTAGAAACTTCCTAAAACAAGTTTAAAGGAGTACCCGATAAGGAGATCAGAAACGTGAAGGTAGGTGGGTTACAGTTCCGCAGGGTGTGGTTAGAGTAGGTCTTACAGTGAGAATGACAAGTAAATCAAAATTGAGACTTCCGAAGAATAATGCTCCAAAGAGAACAGCCAGATAGAGGTTCTGAGGGAAAAACTTGCCTGTATGTCCAAAGAATAGCAACCTGAGGCTGGAGAGAAATAGTGAGAAAAAGCCAAATGACTACAGAAAATTAAGTCCAAAAAGCAATGTAGGTCAATTATCTCGAGGCCATCGTAAGTACGCTGCTTTGCAACAAGTAAAATCTGCAACTTTTGCAGAGCTTTGAACTTTGAACGGTGGAATAGTATGATCTGATTTCCATGTGCAAAAGACAACTGCAGTTGCTCTGTTCAGAGCAGATTGCTGAGGACGACAGCAGAGGTAGAGTCAGTTTGGAGGCTACTGCAGTAACTAGGTAAAAAGATGATGTAGGCTCCAACAGCATGACAGCAGTAGAGGTGGTGAGATAGGATCGAATTCTGGATATACATGGAGAAAATACCAACCAGGTTGGATGTAGTGTGCAAGAGAGGGACAGGAATGGTTGCTCCTCTTCCAGGCCAGCTCTCTGCTGTGGCCCAGGAGTGCAGTGGAGGATGGCCCAGGTCCTTGGGCCCTGCACCCGCATGGGAGACCAGGAGGAAGCATCTGGCTCCTGGCTTTGAATCGCCTCAGCATGCCGGCCGTAGCAGCCATTTTGGGGGTGAACCAATGAAAAGCAAGACCTTTCTCTCTGTCTCTCTCTCTCTCTCTCTCTCTCTCACACTGTCTAACTCTGCCTGTCAGAGAGAGAGAGAGACAGACAGACAGACAGACAGGAATGATGGCTGACTCAGGGCCTGAACAAATAAAAGAATAAAGTTTCCATCGGTTGAGATGGACAAACTGAATAACATAGATTTGGGCAATAAAGGAAAAAATTCAGTTTTGGACAATGTAAGTGACAAATGCCAAGGAGGTGGAAGTGTAACATGAGCAGTTGCAGCTGGGCATTTGGCCTAGTGTTTATACTGCTGGTTAAAACATCCTATCAGAGTGTCTAGGATCAACCCCAAGTTCTGGCTCCAAACTCCAGCTCCTTGCCAACGCATATCCAGACAGGCTTCAGGTGATGGCCAGCAGTTAGGTCCCTGCCACCCATGTGGGAGACGTGGATTAAGTTCCAAGCTCTCAGTTTCAGCTGTGGCCCAGTCCTGGCCCTTGCAGGCATTAAGAGTAAACCAGCAAATGGGAGATGTCTTCCTCTCTCTTTCTCCCCTTCTCTCTCTCCCTCTCTCCCCCCTCCTTCCTCCCTCACTGTCAAACTTTTTAAAAATCAGTTAGATATTATGCTCAGAGATTATAACAGACACCAAGGTAGAGAAAAAAATTTAGGAGGTGGTGACACAGTAGTATTTACAGCTATGAGAGTAGATGAAATCATTATGGTGTGGTTGTAGACTGAGAAGACAACCAGTAGTGGAGCCATGAGACATCTCATCACAGGAGGAGAAAAGTAGAAAGAAATCAACCAAGCAAACTGAAAATAAAGAAGCGAACAATGAAATAAAAATTAAACTAACAGATTGTGCTAGACAGAGTGCCCAGTGAAGAAAACCTACTTAAAGAGAAGGGGTGATCCACTGTGCAAATGCTGTGCAGAGGTCAAGTAATCTGAGGACAGAAAATCGATCATTGAGCACAGTGAGAAAACTAAAGAATGTCCTTAATGCTATATTTTAGCAATGTAATATATGTTAAATGGTAAAATTACAAGGATTGACACTTACTGTGTAGCTTCTATTTGTGTAGCACTACACTATATGCTTTACAAATGCTATTTTTGCTTTTCCCAATAACCCTAAAGGTGGGCATTCTTCTGTTTTCAGAGACCTGGAGATTGAGATTCTGAAACACTAAATAATCTGTCTTGAGTTATACAGTTAGTAAATGTCAAAGCCAAAGTGGATATTCATACTTGCTTTGATCCAGTGTGAACTCTGGTATATCAAGATGTCTTTTGCAATTAGGAGAAGGTAAGTTAATATTACAAAAGTGATAAAAATGAAACCAATTTCATTTTAAAAGCTGAAAAGTATCTTAATGAATATTTGCATATTGAAGGGGGAAAAAGCTGAGAAGCTAAAAATGTGAGGAGTTTTATCTCCTTGTAATTTATAAAAATACATTGCCACCTAACTTTAGGCTGCAGCTTCTTTCTTTTTTTATTTGTGAAAATTGATATGTTCAGCCTTTATTAAACTTTAAATTATATGGCTAAAACATGATTTGATACTACAAAATACTTTCGATAAATATATTCTCTCTATATTCTTATTAGTGCATCTATATAATTTTTATTTTTTTAATTTTATTTAAGTTATACAAGTTTCACATATTTCATATGTACAGATTTAGGAACACAATGAAACTTCCCACCCTACCCTCACTCATTAAGTAAACTGAAAATAGAATGGGAGAGAGAGGAGGAAGAAGGGTTGGAGCATAGACTAAAGCTGATTTCTGCTTTGCTCACTTTAAAAAATTATTGTCAGGAGCTGGTTCGAGTCCTGGCTTCTCCACTTACAAACTAGCTCTCTGTTAATCCACCTGGGAAAGCAGCAGAAGATGGCCCAGATGCCTAGGCTCCTGCCATCCACATGGGAGATCTGAATGGAGTTTTAGGATCCTGGCTTTGACATGGCCCAGCCCCAGCTGTCGATAGCCACTTGGGGAATGACCACCAAATGGAAGACCTCTCTCTCTCTCTCTCTCTCTCTCTCTCTCTCTGTGTGTGTGTGTGTGTGACTCTTCCTTTAAAATTAATAAAACAATTTTTAAAAATTATCAAATTAATGGTCCTAAAAGTCTTTCCTGTATTCATAAATGTAATCGACATTTTACCAACTGACCTGGCAATTTAGAGCATGTGTTCAGCACCCTGAGGGATGGAATAAAAATTACTCTTACCATATAAACAACATCGCATCAGGAAGAAAACATTTACACTGCAAATGCTGTATCTCTACCTTGCTAAGCTTGGTGTGTTTAATCAAACTCCCCTTTATCATCTTGCCAAGACCAGGATTTCTTAGGAGATTCTTCTTGCTGTCTTTCCTTCCCCTTTCACTCACTTCCTACTGTTCTTCTTTTGATAACTGTTGAGTCATAATAAGGGCCAGATACTCTCCTAGGCACCAAAGATATGTGATGAACCAGATAAATGTGGTCTTATCTTTTTAGCTTTGCATTTGAGTTGGGGAGACACACAAAAATAAACTAAAAATACCATATTTGATGAAAGACATAGCTACTTTTGGCTTGGGAGCACTTAATATCCTTAACAATCTTTTCTTTGGTGGCAAATTCTGAGCATTCAGAAATCAAATTTACTCTCATTATCATTTGTAAGTTAAGAGAAGTGGACAGTTGCTTAAAATTCAGCCAAATCCATATGCCTCACATTATTTCTAGAAGCCACACAGTCCTTGATTTAAACTCATATTCAGTTGTCAGTGGCCTGACCCATCCCTTTTTTGATTGCACAATAAACAATTTTTTAAGTAATATCAACGTTTTAGTGGTGCTGATTCTGTAGATAATAGTGATGACAGTAGTAATGACAACATTGAAATTAGAACCCCACACATCTTTTGGGTTGTTCCACCTTATCTCACATTTTAGCTTTAACATAAAATTAAAACAGCGGCCACTGGGGGGTGAACCAACAGAAAAGGAAGACCTTTCTCTCTCTCTCTCTCTCTCTCTCTCTCTCTCTCTCTCTCTCTCTCTCTAACTCTGCCTGTTAAAAAAAAATTAAAACAGGCTTCATCCAAAAGCACTTTCTAAGAGACTGTCTTTAGGTATGAAATAGCTTCCAGTTATGTTTTATGTCAAAAAACAAATGTGTTTATATACAAATCTATATTTTGGGTGCTGTAATTCTTCTCTGAAGTGATAAGTACTTAATTAGAATAGCTAGGTCTAGTTAACATCTGTGACTTAAATAATGATTTAGTGAGGTTAAACTGAACTCTCAATTTTCTTAATATACCTCAGTGTCCAAAAACTGGATTGAAGTCACACAATGCAGCTTTATCATACATACTCTTTTATACTTTTATAATGATAGCCAATAGCAACATTAAAAACTAGTAACATTTGGCTAGCAAGATTTCCAAAGTTAACAAAGACTGAGTTTAAATCTGCTAGGATTTGAATCTTTGATTGAAAGAAATTGGGAGAAACTAAGAAAGATGCTTAGAGCACTAACCCACATCTTATCTGATTACACTCTTAAGAAATTATAGCCAATTTTAACTCTGGAACCAGGAAATTATTCTTTTTTAACTTGAAAATATAGATGAGGTTTAAATAACTTCTGATGCACAGTTTGTTCCAATAGCCATCACTCATCTCCCATACCACCCACATAGCTCTTTTGAGTAGCAAATTTAAAATAATATGACTTACCTACTATAAGGGATGTGACACCATGTGACAGAGCAAAAATCAATTGTCTCAAGTCTAAGAGGACAAAAAGAAAAGTGTGCTGTGCATAAATAGCATGATGCAATCAGTAAAAATGGAACAATTTTTGAGCCTGCAGTTTTGAAGCTATATTTAATGGAAAAATATAATTAATACATAAAGATGATAGAATCTTCTTTTTTTCAAGATTTATTTATTTGTTTGAAAGGCAAAGTGACAGAGAGAAAGAGACAGAGAGGGAGAAAGGGAAAAAGAGACAGAGACAGACAGACACACACACACAAAGAGAGACAGAGAGAGAGAGACAGCGAGACACAGAGAGAGAGAATGAATCTCTCATCTACTGGTTCACTGCCCAAATATCTCCAACAGCAAAGGTCAGGGTCAAGCCAAAACCAGGAGCCAGGAACTCCATCCAGGTCTCCTACATGGACGCCAGGACTGTTAGTACTTGGGACACCACGGGTGTCCAGGATTATTAGCAAGATCATTAACAGGCAGCTGGGCTAGGAAGCGGGGCAGAACTCCATCAGGTACTCCAAAATGGGATGTAGGCATCCCAAGAGGCGGCTTTACCCATTGCACCACAATGCCCACTCTGGAGGCTTAACAATTTTGATGATAAACAGAAGGATAATACTGCAATTCTTGTATTTTTAAAATGCTACAAATTATTTTTTTAACTCCAAAAGACAAATCAGGGCCAGAGAAGAAATATATCTAATGGTATGTGTGGTGAGGACTACTTTTTTTTTTTTTTTTTGACAGGCAGAGTTAGACAGTAAGAGAGAGAGAGACAGAGAGAAAGGTCTTCCCTTTGTTGGTTCACCCCCCAAATGGCTGCTACAGCTGGTGCACTGCGCCGATCCCTTCCTCCTGGTCTCCCATGAGGGTGCAGGGCCCAAGCACTTGGGCCATCCTCCACTGCCTTCCCGGGCCACAGTAGAGAGCTGGACTGGAAGAGGAGCAACCGGGACTGAACTGGTGCCAGAACCAGGACTAGAACCTGGCACCCATACATCTTACAGATTTTATACGAAACATTCTCACCACCATTCAGAGCTGGGACTGCATACATGTCCATTAAATGTAATCTTTAGCACATGAGCTATTTAATGATACATTTAAAAAGCCCCAGGTATGCTAGAATTTCTTCATCTTTTTCTTTTTTCTTTTTTTTTTGACAGGCAGAGTGGACAGTGAGAGAGACAGAGACAAAGGTCTTCCTTCCTTTGGTTCACCCCCAAAATGGCCGCCACAGCTGGCGCTGAGCCTATCCGAAGCCAGGAGCCAGGTGCTTCCTCCTGGTCTCCCATGGGGTGCAGGGCCCAAGCACTTGGGCCATCTTCCACTGCCTTTCCGAGCCACAGCAGAGAGCTGGACTGGAAGAGGGGCAACCGGGACAGAATCCGGGGCCCCGACTGGGACTAGAACCCGGGGTGCCGGTGCTGCAGGCAGAGGATTACCTAGTGAGCTGTGGCACCGGCCGAGGACTACATTTTTTAAATAAGGTAAATCTTTTCGAATGCTTCACAATGTACATACCAAACGGCTTTGACCACAAGTGAATTGTTTATTCTAGCCTTGTGCTCATTTGAAATATTGAGAAAGTAGATAACCTGAGAGTATTTGCTGAACTGAATTGAGTTGACCATTTAGTCAAATGTCAGGTCAAGCTAGGGGAAAACATAGAGTGTTTTTTTTTTTTAATTAAAGTGAACATTAGTTACTGGATAATTATTTGGGTTGTAGTAGAGAAATTTCAAATATCTGTGAGGGGTATACAAAGTTCATTTCCATTCAAATTTTCTATGACTTAATGAATAGTTGTCCATTTAGACACAGTCACTACTTTTAAAAATTATTGGCAAAATTCAGTCTGTATATTCAACTTGATTGAATATCTTTATAGAAAAAAATTAAAAGGTTCTTGTATCACCACACTAGGGTTGAGGAAAGCATTTTAAACTTTGAAGTACTAGTGTTCCCCTTGATTACGGAAAGAAATTAATATTTCCACATAATATTGTAGTGATCCGTGTTATATGAAACTATACTTTTCAGGAAAATTGAACTGTAGGATATAGTCTTTCCATGATACAAAATTCACCATTTTCAGAACCAGTCCCTCCATGGTCCGACTATATTAGCTGGGCTAATGCTGATGAAGGCCCACTTTCACTGTCTATTCTATCCAAGGAAATCTGCATGCAACTCACCCCACTGCCACTCAGTGCATCCAGTCTGCACCTTCTGTGGACTTCTACTATCCCTTACAGCGCAGTCCCGCCCAACCCAAACAATTTTTTTTATTATGCCTGGAATTCAGAAAACTTGGCCCACTTGACTCTACTCCATTTTCTTGGTCCTTGAACAACTTTTCTCCTTAACCTTGAAATCAAGCACATAAACCACCAAAGAAAACAGAAGTCCTACGTAAACTCTCCAGACATGGACTCTCAAGCCTCTCCTCTGTTTCTATGGTAGTCCAGGGTAAATAGATGTTCATTAGGTATTTGTGATCTGGTAACTAACAACAGGACTAATCACAATATGGATTCAATTGCATTCTTCAGAAATCACATTCTCATAAACAAAATACAAAGAGCAAGTCCTTGTACTCAATACTATTTAATTTCTTTACCCTTTTATACAAGTGTTTGAGATTTTATATTATTTTCTCAATAATTTCTTACTGTATTATTGCAGCATGCCTCATGGAGCAAGAGAAAAATATGACCTTGTCAGAGCTTCTAAATACTCTCCATTCCCCTCCTCATGGAGTATGTAGGCATCCTGCAATTAAGGACTCATGGTTGAGTCCCTCACAGGGGACTCAGCTGCCAAGAACTGTCTTGGCCAAGGCTGTGCTCCCTAATGCGGGAGGACAGATGAGTGAGGACAGAACGCCCCAGCCTCCTGATTCCATTTGAGGGGACATCAAAACTCCAGAACTTCCCACAGAGCCTGCTGAGGCTCCAGTTGCGATCACATGGCAGTAGTTTCTCTGCCTTAGGAGCAATTAAACCTTCTGTATGCAATGCTCCATCTCAGAGTCTGTTTCCAGGGAACCCAAATGAACCCATCTGTCTTCCTCACTAGTTCCTACAATTTTCATGGCAAATACTGTTGTGAGCATCGTCAGATTGCATCGAGCACTGTCCTTAAAAGAGAGCCCTCCAATCATATTTCTCAGCCATTCATAGGAAGGAGTTAATCAGTTAAAATGCATATTAGTTGGAGCAATTCTGATCATTTAATACGAATCAAGGACAGTGGTTACTAAGGGCCAGAATAAGCCATACTTAATTCACACTAATCATCTGAGATAATGACAGTGCCAGAATTTTGGTATAGGAGGGACTTAGCTGATGCCTTGTGTTTGGAGAGGACTTAAAATTTGAAAGTTCAGGCTGAGTTGGTGGGTACATTGGAGAACACTGAGAAACATATGTTATGTGTCAAGACTGGTGAGAGGGGACAGAGAATGCTGATAGGGATGGTGAATTCTGCTGCAGCCCTCCCAAATAGCAAACTGATGCTCCCACTGCTGTCAAAAGTTGTTAAAACTACAAATTCTTATGTTGTATTCCAACACTAAATCAGAATCCTCAAGGCTTAAGAGCATGGGTGTTGACAGCAGCTGGACTGTGTGCCTTGTTCTTTTACCTGAATCCTAATAATAATGCCCATTACATTTCTATTGTGTCTAAGAAAATCACAATCATTTTCATTTTCTCTTCAATTTTGGCCATTCCCCAGTTTTCTAGAACTTTGTATGTGGAATGGTCAGATGAAGAATGGAAAAAAAAATCTTACTGTTTTCTCTATTTATTAGAAGTGTAGATAAATATTTGATAATGGAAAGAACCTAAAGTTAGCTAACATGAGAATTTGTTTTATTATTAGAAGCTCACTTTCTCATTTCCATCTACAATTCAATATTGTCATAATTATTGGCAGTCAGCAAAAAAGAGTTTATACTTCTGAGGAATAAATCCTATTATCTTATTACTGAATGTATATTCTACTCTAAAACAATATTCTTATTCCATGATTGTAGTATAAATCATTATAAAATTTATATTTCCACCCTACAATTACATAATATAAAGCACTTTCCTTTCTTCAACTTCCTCTTCTTGCCAATGAATTGCCACTTTAAGGTCACTTTGACGTTACCATCACTGTAAAGCAATAAACTTTAAATAATATCCAGTGTGCTCATTGAAGAGTTACACTCTCCAAAGATTTAAAGCATTTTTGCTATGCCATGTGGCAACTTTCTAATGGTGCTAAGCGCAGATAGTCTGAAAGGATCCATCCCATTACCAAATGTTGTCTTCTACGTTAAAAAAAAAAAAGTACTAGTGGCAGGCATCATGGCACAGTGAGTTAAGCCACCCCTTGGGAAAACCACATCCCACGTCAGAGTTTTGAGTCCTAGCTACTCTTCTGATTCAGCTCCCTCCTGATGCATCCGGGAAACAGCGGATGATGACTTTGATAACCCAAGTGCTTGTGTTCCTGCCATCCATGTGGGAGGCCCAGATGAAGTTGCTGGCTCCTGGTTTTGACCTGGCCCAGTCCTGGCTGTTGTGGCCATTTGAGGAGTGAACTGGTGGATAAAGGATTCTTTGTCCGTCTCTCTCTCTCTCTCTCTCTCTCTCTCTCTCTCTCTCTCTCTCTCCCGTCCCTCCCTCCCTCCTCTGCCCCCCCCCTTTCTCTCCCTCCTTCCCTCTGTCATTCTGCATTTCAAATAAATAAATAAATAGTTTTGGAAAGTTGATTTTTAACTCTGGCCTCTGAATTTATCTAGCACTGGGAAAAGTGGTTTAGTCTTAGAAAGAAAGAAAGAATGAAGAAAAGAAATGAAAAGAGCCAACAATGGCTATTTGAGGACTGAGGATCAATAGGAAGAAAATTAGAATAAAGATGAAACCAAGATTCCTTGAGAAACTCACAAAACTGGGAATCAGAGGTACACTGGAGATAGAGGCTCCAAGTTTCTTTCTTCCTAAAGCACAAATCGGAGCAAACTGTCAAATGTTCTGCCTTCCCTGTTCCTGTAATCCCACTCCACTGGTTCCCACCTGCCAGGCCTGGAGGCCTGGGGCTCCAGCCTTCTCTTTTTACATTCTATATCACAAATCCCATTCCCTGGAGAAACTAGAACACTGGCTCTTCCCAAACCATTCTCCATTGGATCTTCTTTTCAATGTCTCTGTTTTTTCTCTTCTTTCTACTTGGAATGCATATGTTCTCCCTCCCAGTGTCAACTGCTTCAAAGTCCAACATAAAGCCTGTCTCCTTTAACAAGCCTCTTCTATACCTCCTTGTGCATGCGTTCTCAGGTTTTCCTCAACCTGTACCATTCTCTGCACCTCTCTTAAAATTAGCCTGATATACTCTCTGGAATTAGAGTTGTACGTGATTTTGCTTATGACTCAAACACATAACTATAAGCTATCTTTGAACTTAGTCATTTGACATCACTCATTTTTGTACCCCTCTTCCCTTCCCCTTCACCAAAAAAGGTACTTAACCAACTATGACAGCGTGGTAGGCATTTGGTGCAGTGGCTAAGCTGCTTAGGACACCCATATCCTATACTGGAGTGTGGAGTGTCTAGCTTCAAGTCCTGTATCCATTTCCGATTTCATCTTCCTATTACTGTGTACCCCAGAGGCACAAGGTGATAGCTCAAATACTGAGCCCTTGCCAGATACTTGGGAGTCCTGGATTGTATTCCTGGTTCTGGTACCATCCTGGTCCAATCCTGGCAACCGCAGGCATTTCAGAATGAACTAGCAGATGAAAGATCTCTGTCTCTCTCTGCCTTTCAAATAAATATAATAAATAAAAATTCAATTCACAGGAAAACAACTGTGGCACGATTAATTGCTAAGAGGGCAGGAAAATGGCAGGGAGACAGGAAAGAAAAAAGAAAGGAAGCAAGGTTGGTCATTTCTTCTCCTGCCGTCCATTTGTAGGTTACGAACTACACAATAATAATCCTCTCCTGTAATTCTCAATTTTCCATTTTTACATTCCTTTTATGAGAAGCTTTTGTCTCTACTTACAATGCAGCAGATGTTTTAGAGAACACAGATCTAAAACTGATGTGCTATCCCTAATTACTAAAGCACCCATGTGTGTAATGATTTACTGATGACCTACTATATGCCACACACAAGATAGACAGGTACTGGCTTCCGTGAGCTAAGCTAAGCCGTTCATTGTAAGCAGCTTGGTCTGTGACTATGTTATTAAGGATCTTTGAGGAGAACCCCAACAAAGGAAAGCAGCAAAGTTCAAAACCCCTGGGGATCCCTTGAATGCATTTGCTTTGCACACTGTGGAGCTGGGTGCCTCGACTACCATTCAGGAATTATGTCATGGTGAGAAAAATTAAGGGTTTAAACAGGGGTGTTCACAAACTGAACACTGAGAGCCACCAGATTCATTTGTTACTTGCAAATTTTCTCCCCTGGCCACATGAAGTTTTGTTTGCACAAAATACCTGATACCACTCTTATATCCTTTTTCCATTTTTACTGCTTTGTTTTGCTTCCTTAACTGTACTTCTTTTGAACTAAAGTTGGTGGAGAGGATATAAGCATGGTAATGTTCACAGGCAGTGTCATTTCTTCAAAAATGTATGTTAGCCCACCCAGTAAGTCTATAGCATCCATCTAACCTAAGGGGCAAGTGTTCTGGTCTAGTGGATTAAGTCACTATGGGTGACATACATCCAGTACTGGAGTGTCTGTGAGGCTGTAAATGGTGGCTCAAGCGACTGAGCCCTGGCCACCTCCTCAGGAGACCTAGATGGAGCTCTCTCTAGGCTCCTGGGTTCTGCCTGGCCCAGTCTTGGTTGTTACAGACATTTGGGGAGCGAACCAGTAGGTAGAAGATCACCCTCTCTCTTGCTTGCTCTTGCTCTGCCTTCCATGTATATGAAAATAAATATTTTTTAATCCAAACTAAATACACCTACGGCCCTCTCTCCACCTTATCATATAAAATTCAATCCACTGAAGCCATTTTTCTGAGTTACAAAAAAATTAATGACATATTTTCTACAAATGTCACTTTTATAATACAAAGGAATGAAGCCCACTATTCCAAACTTTTCCTTTCAGCACATTATAAATTCATACATCTTGACAAAAAAAAAATCATGCGTGTATAGGTAAATTATTCATTTAGCCCACAAAGTATATGGGGATATATGTACATATGTATCTCTCTCTCCCTACATACATATATATATATATATATATATATATATAAACATACACACACATACTAGCATACATACCTATTTCAACTGTGTCTCATTCACTTAGTAGCTGTGTGATTATAGCTTGGCCAACTGATAAAATATGCCTGTCTTCATTATTTCAAAATAAGTTCATTATGTCTATATAAGCTGAGTGGCCCCGATGATGAAGAAATATGAAATTCTTTGTCTTTAAAGTGAATTAAAATGTGACTAAAAAATATTTTGATATGGCCCCCTAGTGGAATGCCTTGGAAACAAGAAGGCAACATTCAACACTGAGACAATGATGGCGGTCCTAAATGCCAGGGATTTCCAGAGTGGGATTTTCAGGAAAAATCAGGAAAAGGGAGGGGTTCCAGAGAAAACAGTTCTCTGCAGGTGGGGAGATCCAAAGCTAACAGGAAAAAGGACAGTTAAGAAAAGGTCCAACAGTGACCTATTTTCCCAACTCTCATTTTTATTGTGTCTCCAGAAATGAAATGAGGTCAAGAATGGCACAGTGTGCATAGAGGAAAAATAAAGTCGACAGATCCTGTGGAGGTGTCAAATGAATGATCACAAGTCAACAAAGTCACCTAGAGGCCAAAGGATTAGATGTGCTAAAATTAGCCTCAATAAGAACAATGACTTTCTTAAACTGAACTACTAAAAAAGAATACTGTATGCCAGGACATATTGCTATGTAACTAAAATACCCAGCTGAGGGCATATATCATATCAAGAAATGGGAATTGTGTTTCGCAGCAGAGCCAATGAACTGTAAGATCTTAGAAACTTAATTTCCCCAGTTCACCATTTCCTGGTTGAGGCAAAATGAGGCAGCCTTTACTCCTATGCTGTACATAAATTCCATTAGATTTTTATGAGGCCACCAAATTCACTCCTGACTATGTTTATGATAATTCATTTTTATTCTGACTACAATAAAAACAATGCTTACTTTATTTTTAAAGAGCTATTATGTTGAAATTCAAGTGATTTTAAGTTATAACTGTTGACTCCTAAAATTTGAATGGGAGTTTATATATGCTGGAACTATAAATATATGTTCATAGAAAATCATATGCTCCAAATCTATGTATCCAAAACTCCAACTCCTTTGATCAACAAACCAGCACCATATGCATCTGCCTTTACCTTTCCATGTAAGATAAGTACAATTCATGTGCATCTGCAATGTTCAGTATTTTGGCTCCAGACATATGGGCCTTGAATTTAGTGGGACTGTAGGAGTTACTCCAAAACATCTAGAATCTACATAAACACCACATTTTCTACGCACATAGATTAAATGATGCATTTCAAAGACATACATAAGTGCTGTTGTACCTATACAAGAATCAGCTTTTAAAGCTATTATATTGATTTTTGAATTATAAAAGTTAATTGTTGTTATGCATTTTCTCAAACATGAAGGTGTAACTATGATTAAGTGGCTTTCCAAATTTCTTTTTAACATCAAAAGAGGAACTTTACACCAGAAAATGATGACTATCACTGTACTAAGTCATAGCTGTATCACATGGAAATGTTGATAAGGCAAGAACCTACCAATCAACTTACTTTAACAAGGCCATGAGAAGACAAGACACTATGAATAATTTCATAATTATTTATATGCTGATATATTATAATTCACATAAGGTAAAAGTTAATAAGTATATGGTAAGAGTGATAGTCTATATTTATATGATCACAATCCATTTCACTTTTAAAGTGAGTCCAAACCTCACCCAAAATATCTTGATTTAGTATTAAAATACATTCTAATTTTACCCTTAAACTTATATTCTTAGACATGTAACTCCTGCAGGAAGAAAATAACTAATTTAGTGCCATTTATTTTATGTGTATGAGCACAGTAACTGCAACAAGACATTTGAATTGCTTGTCTTGGAAAAGATGATAGTTAGTGTTGTAAAATGGAAACAGGAAAAAGCAAATTTGAAGAAGTCAAATATGAAAGTGCTTTGCTCTCTCCACAGTTCACTGCTTGGCAATTTCAGATCCCATGGTAGGAAGGCAACATCAGGCCACTCATTCACCTCTTTTCTGTAGCTAAAAGCCTTAGGAGTCTTAGACTTTTGGCACCTGAAAATTGTTTTTACACAAGGGGACCAAAAAAACCTGCCAACTGATGATCTTTCATTGTAAGCCAATGGTCAAGGTAAGTAGCAAGGGTGTGTCCATTGAGCATGGTGGTTGGCTTGTAACAGAATGCAAGATACACTGGAAGACACTCCAGGGTGGCATTCTTTGGGTGGAAATTAAAAGCATATTTGTAAGTTGATTAGCAGAATTTATCAAACAAACAACTCTGTCTACATTCCTATAACATTCCTTTGTAAAACTGCTAGAGTAAATCGAAAATATTTCCCTAAGTCTGAGAACATGCATTTTTTTTCAATATAGGAAATCAGGAAAATGTTTGCATGAGTTATCAAATTCATTTGAAACAAAGAAATATCTGGAACCCTTACCTTAAAAATCAAGACACTGGAAAGTTAGGTAGAAGAGATTGTTCTATAACATCAATGTCCTTTATTTTAAGTCCATGTATATTTACCTGTTTTACAGGGTTAATTTTCAACTCTTCAATTCTATCTTCCCTAATATATTAAAAATGTTCTTTGTAATCTGATTATCCAGTCACTTAACAACATAAATGGAAGCTCTCATCACTAACTGTCCCCTTCTCATATATGTAAATATATTTATGTTAAGATCAAAGAACATTAAAGAAATACAATTTTAGTGGTGACACGTGGGGGATTGCTTCCCCCTAAAGAATGTTAGTAATTATTGCAACTAGAAAATTGCAAACACAACTGGAACCTTTATATTTTCATTTCCTTTATTACACTTGATATTCAAACTCTTTACGCATTTGTTTAAAAAGTGGTAATTGAGAGTAGCTTTCTGGTCAGTGGACCCAATTCAAGTGGCAGCATCAAGTTTGTTTGCATACATTGTTTGTTTGTTCTAGATATCAGAAACAGAAACTCCTAGGCATTTTTTTTCAAAAGCAATCAGCTTAAAACACACACATAAAACCCTTAGTTCTCACTCTTTGAATCTTATTCAAAAGCAACAATGTTTTTAATTACTTAAGACAACCATATTCCCATATGAGAACTCCTGAAAATAACTGAGTACTGAGTGAAAGTTAGCAGCCATAGCTTTTAATTTGTCTGTGTTGCTTAATCACTGAACGACATTATCTACCAGTTCACTGTAATTGATGCTAGAAAGTGCCTATAAACATTTACAAAAAGAGCATGAGGAAAAAAATGTACTGCTAAATTCCTAAGACTTAGGGGAATCTTTCATAATAATTCCAATTATTTCTAAGGCATAGCATGGGGGTAAGCACTTAGATATGCATCATCTCCTTTCTTCAGAGCAACATCTAGAACTACTCTACTTTTTAAGTGATTCTCTGAACATTGAGAGGTCTAGTCTGATGGCAGAGGTCACAAGACCAGTAAGCAACAGAGCCTGGAGTACAACTCAGGCCCTCTGACTCGTTCCAGAATTCAACAGTGCCTTGATGCCTCAGAGAGCTGCATCCTGCCTCTGAGAGACTCCTGACACAACCAAGGGAAACAGCATTGAAATTTCACAATAAAAATGCTGACACAACCAATCTATAGCCACGCAAATCGAGCCATTAGAATTCTGCTTCATAATTTGAGCTTCACCAATAAACTTGATACTTTTAAATCTTACCAATAAACATTGCTTTGGTTGTCACAAATTATAGAGTAGTGTGCATTAAGGGATACCAGATTTGACAAATATCAAAGATCATATCTGTTGTAAGACAGTCTATCCCAAAATGAAGGGTGTGGGATGTATTAAAGTGCAATTTGGGTCAGATTAAAAGATTCTGAAATGCAAATCTTGAGTTAATCTTCAAAGTTTAGTTGTCCTCAAAAATGTTTTGTTGATAAGTCATTTTTAAAAATAACACTGATTTTGTTCATGTACATTGTGAACATAATAAAAATTCCATTTAAAATTGTCTCTAGTTTTAGAAATACTGCAATTACTTATCTGCTAAATTTACTGACTTGTCTGAACCAATAGGAAACAAAATTAGTGGCTTCCATACTCAGAAATGCTATTTCTTCTTTTTCTTCTCAAGTATTTTCTAATCTAAGTACATAACCTGGGCTGACAAAATAGCAGTCAAGTGGACGAATACGCATTATACCTTAAAGTACTCACTGCCTTCATGTTTAAATGCTTTCCTGTTAAGCAAAGCCTTTTCTTATTGATTTGTAGGATACTTTAGAAATAATGCCATAACCTGCCTTGCTTACATAATCCTCTTCCTAAAGAAAGTAACAGGTTATAAAGTGCCATTAAAATGATTGAAACTATCTCGCCTCATGTGAGTCTATGCAGTTTGAAGTAAAAGGACAGCTCCTGCATGTGTACATGTGTGTCACTGCCAGTGTCTTTTTGTATAGACTCCTTTACATTTCTGGTAGCATTTCCATCTGCTGCTGAGCTTAGAAAACCTCCAGAATATGCCTTGCTTGGTAACATATGTGGGGAACTCAGAACACAACTGAGGAAGTCATTTATAAAATATTCAAATAAGGGTTACAGGAAAAATCATTGCAGTCTGTATTTCTGCACACAGTTGTAGACTAACAGCCTGGAAGCAGCCGTAGTGTTACCCTGACCCCTGAAGGAAGGAATCAGGAGTTAACTTCACATTCAATTTCCTATACAATATGAACACCAACCTCCAAATCCACTGGCACAATATTTCAACGTTGGGGCATATCCCGCAGAAATAAAGTCACCTCCAATCCCTGACCTCAAAAGTGCAGCCCACAATCTCACCATTCGCATCTGGGGTAAGCAAATCTTTTCAAAGTTACTTAGTGAGTGGCTAGATTCTACATCTGACTCCATATGAATGCTAGGAAATGGAATATGAGAAACAGAAGCAAAACAGAAGGAATCACCTCACCTCCCTGACCGAAAAGTCATCTAGTCTTCTGTATAAAATAATTGTAAAGGGAAATAGGAAACAGCACAACTAGATGATAAGATGATTCCATTGAAAAGAGCTAAGTTTTCAGCAGTTTTATTTGGGGGGGCTATATAATGTGTGAATGGAAAAATACACTCTAAAACAATAGAAAGCCAAAAGGAGCTGATGTGTGTTTTCTTTCTTTCTTTTTTTTTTTTAAATCACAGCTCCAAATAAAACATGAGGGGAAAATGGAATTTTATCCTGCAGCATTCCCTCCTCTGTACAGTGAGCACACTACATTGATCTCGTCTCATGCTAAAAGTCTGGGGTAGCTGCAACATGTCTTTTAAGCCATTCATTAGGGAAAACTTGGAAACGGACTGCTCTTTATTTTTGGGATTTGTATTAGTAATAAGCCCAATGCCATTTTAAAAAAATTGAGCAGGATATTGTTACGTCTGCAGATTTTTACTTCTTTTCCAGAGGGTTTAAATGGCCCAAAAAGAGGTTGTCATGGCAAAGACAGAGGCACAAACCACTCAATTCTGACACACCATGGAAGCAATCATCATTCTTATGAGGGAACCACCAGACTGAAATCTGCATCAAGCTGTACCAGGAAAAATGCAAGGGAGGACCCTAAATAGTCATTCTGTTCATAGTCTTCATTTCAATGGATTTAACTTTCCACTCAGTTGGGGTCACATACTTCAATCATAGGGTAAAGCCCCGTGACCTTGACTGGGATCATCAGCCCCAGTTATTTCAATGGGGCACTTGTGAAACATTGCGGACTCATTTTGACTCTCCGCGGGTGTGGCTAAAATTGCTTCCGTCCAGCCCTAAAGCTTACATGATCTGCTGTCCCTCAGAAACTAACTAGGAGAAAACTCATGCTAAATTCGTCACAGAGATCAAGGTTTACAGGACCCTTGGAGCTAATCTCTGTCTGCCCTCCTCCTCTCCTGGCTTTTACAAGCCTTCAAAAGTTAACAGGGTGATGGAGCCTCTCTCTATACAATCATTTCATCTCAGTATCGTTGACTGAAGCTCGCTGATGTAATGAAGTTACATAATCACCGATTATGCACGACTTCCATCCATCTTCCTACATATCCACATTATCTTGTCCCCTCCCCTCTGGATCAATCTACCAGGTGAGATTTATAACACATGTAAATGCTCCATTCTCTCATCATAGGTACTGAATATGGGACTTTAGCATTGCAGTACAGTGCACTGAACCACGTCATCAATATCGATTTTTTTTATCCCATTTCCCAGGCAGAATATGCTTTAAGCATCCTTGGTGCTCTAGTCTCTAACTTTTTATGAAAAGGGAAAATAGATGGAGCAGATAGGACACATCTCCAAGTTAAGGTTAAGGGAAGTGTTTAATTGCCTGCATTTCCCAAGCTGGCTGCATTGCAAGAAAACGATGGTCCCTGCTCCCAACCTTCGACTCCTCTGCACGTGGGTCGCAGCTCCAGCTCTTCAGGGTATTAGGTAAATAATTATATTATTGGGCAATTAAACTTGAGAAAGAAAGCACTATGGTGATATTTAAGATAATACTGTCCCACTCCCCTGTATTTTGGTCATCATGTTCAGCTTTTTCCTTTCTTTTTTTTTTTACTCTGAGTGATAATTCAATAGATTAAAAAAAAAAAAGTATTCCACGGCACTTAATAATCTCCAATAACCACATCCTTGAGAACAATTAACAATGATTATCACCTTAAAGTTTAAGAACTTGACAAGTGGGATGTCCCCAGTCCCATTGCGGCTGTGAAATGCAGCAGAATGCTGCACTGAGTTGAAAACATATTTCTTTTAATGAATAAAGAGTAGCTCGTTTCATTTTAAATAGGGCTCTTCACTAAGTGTTCCCTTTCCTGGTGCTACCCCTTCCAGAACGCAGGAGCCACAAATATTGCCTCCAAACAAAGAGTGTCTACCGGAATTAATTTAAGACACTCTTCTATATCAAAATAATTGGGGGGGGGGGTAAGCGATGCTATGATGTATTTTCAATTACACTCAAACTACAGGCACACATACATACACACACGCACACGCACACACACCAACACACCCAACTGCAGTTATTCCATTCAGTGCCAATAACTGGCCACATCACAGCCATCAACACGATGCAGCAATCTCCAAGTCACCCATTCCCATCACAAATGCCCAAGTTTGCTCGTGCCACTGATGGGTTTGCATGTATAAAATGACCTTACCCACAAGAGTCTTCCGAATTATTCTCCTCTGGATATCAGTCGGTAAGGTAATTGCTGGTCATCACAATGCGTATTCAGAAAAATCCACGTTTTACTCCTGTGTTCTTTTTCTTGTCTTTGCTAGCAATTAATATTGTGAACAAGATACCCATTCACAAATGCCAAGTTCACCATAAAAGCAGATAATTCCATACAGATCTTTCCTACAGACTGTCTGTCTCCAGTTAGTTCTCAAAGTGCCCGATTGTTTGGTGAAGATACAATCCAGGTGCAGAGCAGGGGGAAAAAAAGACAAGGAGGAAAAAGAAGAGGCAGAAAGAAAAGGAGAGACTGGGAGAGGAGGGAGCAGAAAAGAGGGGGAAAATAATAATTTTTAAAACAGAAGGAAGAAAAAAGGCCGATAAGTGAGGAAGTCTGTGAGCTCTATGACAAGAATTGGAGTCTTGATTGCAAATCTTCTGGATACATGTAGCTTTTCAAATCCTCCTGTTCCCCAAGTAAAATTTCCAGATCCGGGATGCAGCCATAAGAAAGAATCCTATGTATATTTCACAAGTATCCCGCAATAACAGATCCGACGGGGTTTTCCTTGTACAGTACTGCTATGTGAAAGCACACAACCCCTGCTGTTTGGGAAGGTGTCTCCTGGGTCCTAGCTCTCTTCAGCAGCCCCCAAAAATGATTTTTCAAAAAAGAGTGTGTGTGGGGTGGGGAAGCAGCTTTGCGTTTGTCTTGAATGATGCTAATCCTGAGCGAAAACGACAAGCAAACCACGAATAGCACGAGATCTTGATTAATAGCCACGATCCACTCAAAATATCCCAGGAAAGAAGGAGCGAAAACAAGAAAGAGAAACTGCAATGCATAAATGATTCCAGTGTTTCTACAAGATCGGTTCATTTGATTGAATGCATTCTCTGGTTTGCTGCAAGTCATAAAGAGGATAGTATTACTGCCACCCAATGGATATTTTAGTACTAGCCAATCCACAGACAGCCACCGCTTTGCGAGTTTTAGTTTTTGGAAGACCGGAGAGGAAGGAGGGTAGCCTGGGAATCTTTTGGAAACGACTCCGGGAGGCCCCAAATAACGGGAATCTGTCCTTCCGGGCAAAAGTGGATGGCAGATCTGGATGCTTACCTAGTCTTGCGTTGGCCACCTTAGAAATGCGGTTCCATTTCTCCAGGAAGCAGAAAGGTGGAGAGCGATGCCTAGGCTGATACACTCACAATAACCTCCTTTTCATCTCTTCTCTTTGAAGTCGATTTATTATTGAGCGCGATCTCTCTCTCTCTCTCTCTCTCTCTCTCTCTCTCTCTCTCTCTCTGATGAATTTCAAACTGAAGGAGGGTTCAGGGCTGCTCCAAATGGCAGGTGGCAAGGTGACAATTGTTTCTAAAGGGCAGTTTGGCAAAGTGCTTCAGTCTGTATTGGTATGTAAACTGGGAGTCCTCCAGGCAGTGAGCCTCCACCAGTTTCAGTTTAGGAAGCGAAATCATCCCGAAGTGAGTGGGGTTCGGGAAAAGGGGGAGGGGAGGAGGGGGAGGCGAGGGAGAGGGGGAGGAGGAGGAGCAGAGTGGAGGGAACTGAAGAGGATCCTCCTTCCTTTCACCGTTTCATAGAGCTCCCTACTTGAGTTGCCTGCGGGTTTCTGTGGTGAGGAAAGGAACAAAGTGGGGACTGGTAAATAAATAAAGGTAATTGTTCAGTTTGAGGGCCTGGCTCTTTTCCCTTGGGAGAGCATGGTGCTCACAGGTGATTGCTTGCTTCTCAAACTTAAATGTATGCAGATCACCCCTAAGTCTTGTGAAAAGGGGGATTCCGATTCTGCCGGCCTGGGGCGAGGCGGGAGAGTCTGCAGTTTCTACTAAGCTGGCTCCTGGACCATAATCATGCCATTGGCCTAGCTGGACCCTGGGGGAGTGTTCATACTTACACTGCAGCCACCAGCCACCGTGTGAGGGTCTGACAGCAGGGTAGGCCGGTCGCACAAAGGGCAGAGAAGCACCTCTCAGCCAGTCACCACCCCTTCTCCTCCTCCACCCCGCTTTCCACAAACCCCCTGTAGCTCCCTCTCTTGAAAAGCTAAATGCGCTCTACAATGCGTTCCACAGCTTTTGTAATGGAAGGTTTAACAGGATAAAACAAAAATAGAAGGATAAATAGGTAAAGCAGCCTTGGCCCTGGAGAACTGTACCTTCATTTAATTTGGAGAGTAAAACACAAGTTAGAGGAAATGTTTGCAACAGTTCGGGCACAGTGAGCTTAAGGAAATCAGGGCACAGGTGAGACTGCAAGACTACTGGGAGGCTAGAAGGGAAAGTGAATCTGTATTTTGAAGGAAGGAGCGGTAAATTGAATTTTCCAACCCAAGGGAAGGGAAGCAGGGGTTAAAATGTGTAGGCAAATCTTCCGTGGGTTCTCTGAAGGCAACGCACCAGCATAACCTCGTGTGTGCGAGCAGGTCTCTGCTCCATATTCCCATCTGAAGACCAGAGGTGAGGAAGAAATATAGTCCCCTCCTCTTACAGCGAGCGATCCGTATTTTCTACACTTTCTCTCACTGTCCTCTAAGCAAAGGGTTCCACCTCACCCAGACTGGGAGGGAGCACAATTCGCAAATGCAATTGTTTCCAGCAAAGTTGAGAAGTAGAAGTGATGGACTCCAGGCTCAAATCCTAAGCTGAGTCTACGTTCTGCTCTCAAGCAGCCACCATGACTCAGGGGAGTCCCTTTCCTTTCCCTTGGCCTCAGTTTCCTTATCTGTAAAATGACCGATGGAAATGAGCCAGCGGCCCAGGTGTGGTCCAGACCCATACGGTGCAGACATCAAGTCCCTGAGTTGCAATGCTTCTCCAAGTCAGTCTCTTATTCTACACAGAGCGTGAGTTAGAATCACAGGACATGAGCTACAGAGAGCGGCAAGAAGCACTGGAAAGTGTCTTAAAGACCCAAGTGACCATTCGGCCATTTCAATCCTGTGACAAAGGACGATTTAAAACACTTTCTCTTCAGATTTGGGAAGGGAAGTGTTTATTTGAATCTGAGGTGAAGCATTGTCTATTCCTGGATTCTACCGAGCCAACTGTGGGCCTCCTGTTTGTTGCCATGGGATCCTCTTTGTGCGAACTGTCTTGAACTGTGTGGGAACATTTTCCTCTTGCCTCCCTCCCTTCAGCTCTCTCTCTAACTCTTCTGAAGATATGTGTCAGAACGAAATGTAGCTGCATTATTGCCAATTAAGACTAACAGCAGCTGCAAGGTGCATCTAATTAAGAATTTTAATTACTTCACCCAATTCTCTTTTGCAGATGTTGAGAGCATTAAACAATGTATTGTGATTTTGTTCTAGAATCTGTGCAAAACTGACCTCTCTCGAAAGGGAGGTAAAAAACCATATGATTCAATGATGGGTATAAAATTAAGACTCTGACATGGGAAGAATATACTTTGACACATTGCTTGAGAATATGTGACACTATGTCCAGGATGAGGCAATAGAGTACATATCTACAAATATGATTTTTTTCTCTAACTATAAGAAAAAAGCAAGCAAATCTCAAAATACTGAAAAAAAATTAACAATTTACTACTCAAGTAGACTCCTTGCATGTCACAGAGTTCTCAAATGCTCTATTCTTTTCCTTTGCCAGTAACAGGATGGTTAACAGTAAGTTTGCTGCTGCAATATGGGAATTGTAGGCCATATGCAAAGCATTATGGGGTTTGTAGTAAAAGCTAGCTGCAGATCAATTCCATGCTTCTAGCTTTTCTCAATTGAAGAAACTGCTGTTTTATTTTCTGGTAATGAAAAAAGAAGAGTGTCAAGATATTTTACATTGGAAATTCATTTTAATGAAACAAAGTTGGCATTACTAGGATTATGAAATCAGAGCTTAGCGACAGTAATATTCTGACTGGGGAGATGGAGAATACATTACCTCTACTTCACAAACCACACAATAACCTGAGTGAGCTGTTTCCTAACGTTACTATTCTATAGCTAAAGTTTCAAATTCACTTTCATTGCCTTAGTAATAAAAAGTGAGGAATGTGGTATTTATCAAAAAGAATTGTGAACACAGGAAATGAACTCAAATTTTTATGGATTTTGCCTTTAACTGTTTGTAGCCTTAATTTAATTTTTCACATTTCACATCATTCCTCAGTAAAATGAACTAGAGTTTTATTTAATCTACCTTTTTAGCTGTTTTGCTACACAAAATTATTCTGAATATTCAGAGTAGCTCCTCTTTTTAATGATATTCTTTGAGGCTACAAAACATGTTTGGAATGAGGTATTTGGTACAGTTTTAAATTAGTTAATTATGGAAACATGAAACTTCACAAGTTATAATCTACCTAATTTTTTTTGTTTCCAGATGATTCTATGTGGATAATACACAATTTACAGAAGTTTTGATTTAACTCTGTTGGCAGTTTATTTCAAAGTTCATTAAATCTTTTCTGCACGATATGCATTTAACGTTTAGCTCCCCAGGAATGCTCTTGAAATCAGCCCTGTTTTTCTTATGACAACTGAAATCTGTCTCTTCAAAGTCTCTCCCATCTGTGAATGTCTCCATTATTATGCTAAGTTACTTAGAAGGTATTTTATACCTGAAGTTGCTTCCTATTTTCTTTTTCTCCTTAAAAAGGCCTCCATCCATAAAAAGGTGGTGCTAAAGCAAACTATTATTCCAGACATGAATAAATGCAAAATCAAGTACCCTTCCTTTGCAGACCTTTCGCCAGCAACATTCATTTGAACTCACAACCACACATTCTCAAATGAGGTATAGACAAAGACTTGAGCATTTCAGCAGAATTCTACCATAAAGTTCAGGAATAATAAAGAATGCTATGAAAAAGCAAACAGCAACAGGGAAGAAAAATGCCATGCCTGCTTTTCTTTCAGATTTCTAAGTTTTGAATCATAAAAATATACAAATATATATCTTCTTGAATGCAGTTTACGTTATTGTTCATACTGTGAATATTTCTTTTATGGTCATAAAAATAAAAGCAATGCCCCAAATGAAACACTATGTACATAAGCGATGCAAATGCATCCCCGGTGGAAAGCCGGCTGGCTGCTGGTGGGAGGGTATATTTATACAGTGCCTTTCATTTGGAAGGTTCCCAAAATGATTTGCAAACTGTATATAGAGGAATTGCTCACCATGGAAATTCACCCACTTCCAAGAGAGAATGCAGAAGTCATTCCACGCTGACAACCAGTTTAAATAAAACTACAGAATAATATTTCAGGTGGGTAAGTATTAGAATTATCAGTGATTCAGGAAATGTGCACCAAAAACCCAGTATTTGCTGAGCAGGAGTGAAGATATGGAGGACATTTCTATGGTTGTATTTAGTCAAGATCCCTGCTCTCCAAAAGCTTACATTTCATTGAAATCTGACCAGAACTAGGGAACTAAAAGCCTCATTCCCTGGTGCATTTCTGATGTCCGCATGTAGTTCAATGGAAATAGACTACTTGATATTTTTGTCTGTGTTTCTATCTGGCTGCATGTTATTCAGGACACATGACTTTTTTTTTTATTTGACAGACAGAGTTAGACAGTGAGAGATAGAGACAGAGAAGTTTTCCTTCGTTGGTTCATCCCCCAAATGGCCACCAAGGCCAGTGCCAGCCTTAAGCCAGGAGCCAAGTGCTTCTTCCTGATCTCCCCATGGGGTACAGGGCCCAAGCACTTGGGCCATCCTCCACTGCACTCCCGGGCCACAGCAGAGAGCTGGACTGGAAGAGGAGCAACCGGGACAGAATCCGGCACCCCAACTGGGACTAGAACCCAGGGTGCTGGCGCCGCAAGTGGAGGATTAGCCTAGTGAGCCACGGTGCAGGCCCCAGGACACATGACTTTTGGCAATACTCCACTTCAAATTGTATGTACAAAAAAAGAGCTGCATTTATTATGGTTGGGGCAGGAAAAATAATAAATAATAAGACCATTTCCTGCATTGAATGACTGCTTGGGGGACAGTAGGGCAGAAGTCACTGGGTTTGGGAAATCAGATGAGATAGTATTGATGTAAATATATGGGAGATTGCTTCCCCTGAAATGATTTAGGGCACTTCATGGTAATTAAGGTATCTAAAATATTTCGGTGAAGGAAGAGAACAGTGTGAGCTGATGTTTCAGTGTATAAAATATGAAAGAAAGTGTCAGTGACTCCTAAATGAACTAGATTAATAATATTTTTCAATCGCAAATAGAAGAGGAAAGTGGGGAGAGAACGTTATAGTTAAACTTCATCCCAGACTCCAGCTGCCGATGCCCACAGCCATCACCCTCCTCTGTGGCCAGCACCCAGGCCTTTCTCACAATGTTCTTGGGCTACTGGAGCTGCCTGTCTTGCCTCTTAGGAGAGCAGGAAGTGCCACAAGTTTGGCACCCTTCTCCACCTGATGTAGGAGTATATAAAACCATCTCTCTTTGTATGATAATTGGGGGAAACTGTGGTCTAATTTGCACTCCAGGCTGTCCTGTGGGATCAAACTGGGACTGCAACTATGCCTTTAATCACAGCCTTACTTGCTTTGTGGGAAAGGAAGATCCAACAGAACGAGGAATATTCATAGTGCTCCTATCTCTGGCTCTCCAGTAGCCAATCAGTGTAACTGCAGACACTAATATATTTGTCCGTTCGTCTATCATTTATCAACTACATACTATGTGCTAGAGAGTGCTAGGTGTTAGGGCTCTAGGAATGGATAAGGCACGTGTCCTGAAGGAGCTTGCTTCTAGTTGTGGAGAAACAGAAACAGCGCATGTGATATGCAATGTGATAAGTTCTGTGAGAAAGATGTGAATTGAGCCTAAAAGAATCCGGAAAGTCTGAACAGCGATGATGTTATTTCAGCGACCTTGAGTGATGACCAAAATAAAAATCACAAAATAAGTGAAGACTAACAATAAAGAGCAATATCTAAGTAGGCCAATTTTCTTATACCGAAAAAGGAATAGCATTGGTTCTGGTAGGAGAAGTCAAACGTGTTAAAAAAAAAAAATCGCAGAATTCATTTTTGAAGGGGGCTCTAGAGACAGCCCTGAGTTATCTCTTTATTTTAGACAGAGGGAATTGAGTCTCACTTGGCCAAATGACATAATTATTTAAGCTCACACAGTTAGGAAGTGGTAGGAGTTCTCTGGCATGACTCAGCCATATTGCCTGTCAGCCTTTTCTTTAACAAGATAAATTGAGGACACAATGGAGATATCTGATATAAGACCTCGTTGAATCCTGGCTTATCACTACATGGTTCAAGAAAATTCCAGACCTTCTTTGAGTCTCAGTGATCTATAAAAAAACAAAGTTCATAGGATAATGCCAGGTGTCCCCCAATATCCCGAACTCAAAAACCTCATTATGTTTCCCCATTCTTTTCCTGAAAGTTCCTAAACCTTCTACTTTAACGATGGGTCTGATTATATTTTTTAAGTCCTTGCTTTTTAGGGCATGGTCACGCATGCACAGAGGGAACCCAGAGCAGAGAACAGCATGTCAGGGAACCTGGACAAGAAAGAAAATGTAGGTTGCAGAACCAAAGGAACTAGGGCATCACCAGAACTTAAATACACCAGAGCCTGATCAGAAGAGAGAGGGCCTTTGAACATGGAAATCTGGAACTGAAAGTCTGTCTTACCACGCTGGCCTAATTCTAAGCCCTTTCAATCAGAACTTGTCTCACCACTGTCTCTGCATAACAGGCCCCTTCTATCTAATCTACCAAACTCCCTAGACCCTTGATAGGGAGTCAGATTTCAGCTTTACTCATGCCTCCCTACTTGGGCACCTTGTAACTGCAAAAGATCATGGCTTCAGTATCTTAGCCTTATGATGCATGTGGGCAGATGAACTCATCTGGTATGATAACAGTAAGCTCCAGCAGGTGTTCTCCTCAGCAGAGTACCTAGATTATAGTATATATTTGAGAGAGGTGTATCTTCTTTGATATTTTAACATTTATTTTCATTCTCCATCATAGACTGTTTTTATCTAGTAGTGTAAATAGAATCCAGGATATTTTCATTTTTGTTGTAGCTACAGAGTTGAAGGGAACCAGATATTCAAGTGACATAGCCTTTTGTTTTCTTTTTAATATGGTGCTTTTGGATAGGACCAGCCCTGTCTGATTACAACGCATGCGTATTACTGATAGACCAACTCAGGAGCAGTCTAATTTTGTTTAGTGCAAGCCAAGGGACTCTGCTTTGTGTAACCAGCTAATTATAATAATAGCAAACATAATAGTGATGCATGTATTTGCCAATTAGTCTGTTTTACATACACCACAAAAGCAGATAACCAAATGGCAAAGGAACACATGAAAGGGTGAGTGACCTCTTTATATTTAAGGGTAATGTAAATTTAAACCATAATGTAACATCATGACATATTTATCAAAAGGTTTAAAATGAAGAAGTGGACAACAGAAAATTTGAGTGAAGAATTAGAGCAACTGGAACTCACATCTCCACATGAGAAAAGTAAAAAGTAAAAATTGCTTCAACAAGCTTGGAAACATTTTCAGCAGTGAATATTATAGCTAAATACATGTATAACCTATGATACCAGCAATACTATTCTTGGGTATATACCTTAATATTCATGAAAACCATGTGTTAGAAAGCACAGAATAACTTTGTCAAAGTCCGAACTGCAAATGGCATAAATGCTCATAAGCAGAATGAATGAATAAATGGTGGGACATCTATCTATATGTGAGCTACCATATATATATGTCACTGAGAACTAACAATGATCCACAGCTATTCACAACAGTACTGCTGAATTTCACCCACATAATGCTTAGTAAAATAAAGCAGACACAAAAGAGCAAATTCTGCATTTATAGATAGAGTAAAACTAATTTAAATTACTCTGTGAGACATACAGATAGTAGTTATCCTTGATGGGAGTAGTGACTAGAGGAAAATACACAAACATCTTTGGGGACTGAAATAGTTTGAGTGTTTTTTAAAAATAAATTGTATTTATCTTTACTTCATCTGAAAGGTGGGGGAAGGCAAAAGGGATTGGGGAGAGAGAGTGGTCATCCATGTACTGGTTCACTCTCCAAGTGCCTGGTATAACTAGGAATGCCAGGAGCTTGGAACCCAACCCAATATCCTACTTGAACGATGGAGACCCAAGTACTTGAGCCATCACCTGCTGCTTCCCATGATATACACTAGTTGGATCTGTGGTGGAGCCCGGACTTGAACTAGGCACTCCTAGATGGGTTGCATGTTTCCTAAGCTACATCATCACAGGTAAGCTAAATGCCCACCCTTTCTGGGTGGTTTTTATTCTAGTGTTTTTAACTAGGTTATCTTCATAGTGTAAAAATTGTACTGTATGGTTTAATGTGTATATAGTTCATATTTCAAAGGAAATTTTACAAAAAAAGTGAATATCAGAATAAAAATAAATCTAACTGCCACATCAATGATACATCACAAAAACTAACCACTAAAATAATAAGCTGTAGGCAGGTATTTGTGAAAGTCAAATATTTTACATTAAAACGTGGAGATCTTATCGTGAAATGGACATGAAAAGTCATAGATTGTGATGATTTTAAAAGTTGTTTTCAGGGGCCGACACCGTGGCTCACTTGGCTAATCCTCTGCCTGTAGCACTGACATCCCATATGGGCACCAGGTTCTAGTCCTGGCTGCTCCTCTTCCAGGCCAGCTCTCTGCTGTGGCCGGAGAGTACAGTGGAGGATGGCCCAAGTGCTTGGGCCCTGCACCTGCATGGGAGACCAGGAGAAGCACTTGGCTCCTGGCTTCGGGCGGGTGCAGCGACAGCCGTAGTGACCATTTGGGGAGTGAACCAACGAAGGGAAGACCTTTCTCTCTCTCTCTCTCTCTCTCTCTCTCTCTCTCTCTCACTGTCTATAACTCTACCTGTCAAAATAAAACAAAAAAGTTGTTTTCAGGAAATAATTAAGACAATCACGTCTGACTTTTTAGTGTCAATCAAAACTTTGCCTAATTATTTTTTAAGATTTATTTATTTGAAAGGCAGAGTTACTGAGATGCAGAGGCAGAGAGAGAGAAAGAGAGAGAGAGAGGTCTTCCATCTGCTGGTTCACTCCCCAGATGGCTGCAATGGCCAGAGCTGTGCCAATCCAAAGCCAGGAGCTTCTTCCCAGGTCTCCCACAAAGGTGCAGGGTCCCAAGGACTTGGGCCATCTTCCACTGCTTTCCTAGGCCATAGCAGAGAGCTGGATTAGAAGTGGAGCAGCCGGAACTCCGGCACGCATATGGTGTGCTGGCATTGCAGGTGGTGGCTTTTACCTGCTAGGCCAGGCCCCTGTTCAATTCTTATGTTACATGATAATAGCAAGCATTTATTCAGTATATATTATGTGCCAGGTACCTTTGAAGATATTTCATATGTGCTAATTCATTTAATCCTCAAAAGAAATGTCCAGTTCTGATGAGGAAACCAAGGCTTGCTCAATGTCCCCCACTGGCAAAGACATAAATTGTGCCCTCTCCTAATTACCACCCTTATCGATCACTCTTTTAAAAAATATATTTAGGGCTGGCACTGTGGTGCAATGGGTTAAAAGCTCCAGCTTGCATGCCAGCATCCCATATGGGCCCCGGTTCGAGACCCAGCTGCTCCATTTCTGATCCAGCTGTCTGCTGTGACCTGTGAAAGCAGTAGAAGATGGCCCAAGTCCTTGGGCCCCTGCACCCATGTGGGAGATCCAAGAGAAGCTCCTGCCTCCTGGCTTCGGACTGGTGCAGCTCTAGCCATTGTGGCCATTTGGGGAGTGAACCAGCAGATGGAAGAGCTCTCTTTCTTTATGTTTCTACCTCTCTCTCTGAAACTCTCTCAAATAAATAAAATAAATCTTAAAAAAACCCAAATATATATTTATTTAATTCATGTATTAGAGAGAGAGAGAAATCTCCCATCTGCTGGTGTCCTCATCAAATGGCTGCAACAGCCAGGGCTGTGCCAGGTTGAAGCCTGGTGCCAGGAACTCCATGCAGGTCTCCGACATGGGTGGCAGGGACCCAAGTCCTTGAGTCATGTTCCCTCTGCTTCCCCAGGTACATCAGCAGGAAGCTACACTGAAAGCAGAGCACGTAGTGCTTCAATCGGGGATGCCAGCGTCACAAGCAGCAGCTGACCCTGCTGTGCCACAACGCTGGCACAATACCTGCCACGCTTATCATCTGATGATTTTCTCTGTGCTACATTAGCTGAAATCATCAATTTTATACTTGGCTCATACGTTGCCCTTAGTGTCTTGATATTCTTAATATGTCAAGTTGTTAACTGAAGAGTTAGCAGCAATCTATCAAAAATTTCTAGCATAGTTTCCACCAGCAGGGTCTATTACTCTTGGTTCTGAGCATCTCTTTGCTCTGTGAATCTTCTTCCAATAGGAGAACTAAGCGAATTATTACATTTCTGTTGAATGAAAAGAAACATGATGAAACTATGGCTTTCAGGGCAAAAATGTTAATATTTCAACTTTTTCAACACCTAAGAATTATATGATGAAGGGTGTGTTAACATTATGTAAATCTCAATATGGTTTTCTGAACTAATTTTTACACTGAAAAAAAAAACAATTTTGGTAAATTTTATAGGACAGCACAGAAATATAATGGATGATGCTTAATAAATAGATACCTATAATCAATTTGTGTGTATACATTTATCAAATATTAGAAGAATATTATAATATGCTAGAAAGAGACTCTGGTATGGTGGGTACTAGCTGCTAGGAGATTGTAGACAGTAATTTAACAATTGAATATTAAATATCATCATTGTACAAATCTGCAAGACAGACAATGCTCTGTGTTCACCAAGTATTTTTCTTTGTTTCTTAAGCACTCAAAAATGCCGTATTTCCTAGTTCTTTTGTGTCTAGGTTGATCGAAAATGGACTGTGGACAGATATGCTGCATGTATTTTCCAGACCTGATCTCTAAAATCTGCAGAGAGGTCTTTGTCCCTATTTCTTTATTCTTATGCTTATTTTCTTTTTTTAAGGTTGAAAAGCAAGATTTATTAGAGTCAAAGACCTCCACTCCAGCCAGAGTGCCATGGAGGGGGGCTGCAAGAGAAGCAAAACCCAAAGGATACCCCGGGCGAGGGCACTGGGGTTTTTAAGTACAATTTTGGGGATGAAACTGCCAATCAATAAGGTGAGACAGCCCCAACAACATACCTGATTTACAATTCTTTATCCTGTCCGGCTTGCTCTCAATAAAACAAAAAAACCATCACAAGGGTGGGATCCCTAACTTGTTTTCACAATAAACTGATCACTACGCCCTTGCTGTTCTCTTGGTAAATCTGGAGATTCCAAAGGAAGGAGGGCAGACCTCTCTTTGGCGCTAAAGATAACCTTTTGGGGGAAAACAAACATTCTACACCACAAATTCCACTGGGACCACCTTCAGATTCACGGCTGGAAGGAAAGGCTTTCAAGATGGTGGAGTCACGTGATAAAGAGACTAGTCCCTAAATCTTTGATAAAAGGAGAGCTGTAGAGCCAGCCCTGGCTTTGTGTGCACAAGAAACAGTGGGTTAAGGCCCTGGCCTCAAGGGCATCCCATATGGGCGTCGGTTCAAGACCCAGCTGCTCTATTTCCAATCCAGCTCTCTGCTATGGCCTGGGAAAGCAGTAGAAGATGGTGCAAGTCCTTGGGTCCCTGCACCTGCGTGGGAGACCAGGAAGAAGCTCCTGGCTCCTGGCTTCGGATCAGCGCAGCTCCGGCAGTTGTGGCCAATTGGGGAGTGAGCCAGTGGATGGAAGACCCCTCTCTCTCTTGCTGCCTCTCCTTCTCTCTCTGTATAACTCTGACTTTCAAATAAATAAATAAATCTTTAAAAAAAAATACTTTCATTGTACAAAGCCTCAGAGATAGCAGGTTCATTGGTTAGTTACCACAACAGAGCTTAGATGACCCTGATTTCTAAGCTCTCGAAGGCAAGAAAAAAAAGTCTTTTTCTTCTTTCTCATTCTTTTTTCTATCTCAGATATACAAAATTGTCTTGATCGCAATTCTTAATAGTCTATATTGATCTAGGTGTGGCCCACTTTTGTGTATTTTAGTCACTTTTCATGAGGTTATAAATGCATGAGAACACATTTATAACCTCATGAAAGCCAAACGGAAGCAAACGTCTTGATAGACAATTATCTGCATCAATATATGGAGTGATAGCCCATCAACCTATCTGTCTGCCTTCTTTCCATTAAAGAAACGGTCATCCCGAATCCCACGTGTTTTTTTTTTCTTCGTTGACTTTGTAAATATAGTTTTGTTGCATGTACAGGCATTCCTAAAGAGTATAGATTTGAAATCTCAATTGTTTTAACTTCCTGAAATAGTACCAATTATAATTCTGGATAAAACGCAGTAAGCATCCTTTACTTTTCCT
This sequence comes from Sylvilagus floridanus, assembly GCA_949820135.1. NCBI lineage: Eukaryota > Metazoa > Chordata > Mammalia > Lagomorpha > Leporidae > Sylvilagus > Sylvilagus floridanus. The sequence continues at coordinate 116,592,093 of OX463223.1, forward strand.
CCCTCGTGGAGCACACCTTTGAAACCTGGACAGAATGTATAAAGCAACTATTGGAAAACCCTGAAAAGTAACCTGTCGTAGGTACATCAGGAATGAGCAGCAGAATTTAAACGATGACAGAATTTGTGCTCAGTTTACTTTTATCTTCCTTGATACCTCCCAACCAGAAGCCAACACAATCAGAAGCCTGGAGACGAGCGAGCGAGCGCTGTGGAGAAGAGCGCTCCAGGAGAAGCCCTCAGGCTCTGGATCAAGGAGCAGCAAAGGGCACTGCTAACGCTCAGAGGAGTGCTGCGATCTGCCCCTACTCAAGGCCCCAGGCCCCCCCATGTGGATGCGGGAGGTGGCAGCTGCAGTTACTGGAACCAGAACCCTCCCTGTTCTATGGAGCTGGAGTTCCAAGAGGGTAGGACAAACCCTCTTGAGTATTTCTGGTTTGCTTTGTTATTTTCTCATTCTTACCTCCTCTCCACATGAAGCAGAGCACGCATCTACTCACAGTTGTCCACAGTAGAGCATGCCAGGGGCTGATAATTACAGCCCCAAGTTTCTGGCCAAACAAAAAGGTTGAAGGTAGAGAAAAGAAAAGTACCATGGAGACTGTAAGGGGGAGGAAGTCAGGAAATTGACCCCACTTATTTGTACATGAACTTAAAGGCTCACTCTCAGGTTGCCCATGTGAGGAACCAATTCTAAATGTTATTTTATCTGTTCATACCAATTATATGTTATTGCTCTTCTAATTGTATTTTTGTTCCTTGTTTTATTTCTATTATTCTTTTGAAATCTATTGCTTACTACTTTTTTTGAATGAATTATGCTGATCATATCATCTGAAGACAGATATACAAATCATTAATTTTGAGGCTTTCTTCTTAAAATATTCTTGTTTGTGACTATAAATCTCTCTGAAAGCACTTTCACTATATCTCATAAGTTCTAATATCTAGTATTTTCTCTAATATCTTACTTTTTATTATTTTAAAATTTCACTGTTTTTAAAGATTTATTTATTATTGTTTGCATGTGTGTGTGCTTAAAATTTTCAATTTTAATATGTTCAGGGATTTTTTAACTTCAAAATTATCTCTTCTAACCTAATTCTATAATGGTTAGATATTATGAGATCTGAATTTTTGGTGAAATTTCTTTATAGACTAATGCATGGTCACCTCTAATAAAATGTTCCACATTTATGGATGGTGTTGTGGCATGGCAGATAAAGGTGCCACTGGCAACACCAGCATCCCATATGTCCCAGCTATTCCACTTCAGATCTAGTTCCTTGCTAATGGTTTAGGAAAAGTAATGGAAGATGGTTCAAGTGTGTGACTTCCACCCTTGTGGGAGACCTGGATGAAGCTCCTGGCTCCTGGCTTTGGATTGGCCCAGTGCTGGCCATTGTGGCCACTGGTGGAATAAACCAGTGGAGGGAAGATTCTCTCTCTTTCTCTTTTTCTCTCTGTGTAAGTCTTTCAAAATTAAAAAAAAAAAACTTTTTAAAAAAGTTGCACATATGCCTGAAATAATCATATATTCCCTAATGTATATAGAAATAATTTAATGGGCTCTCTTTCTCTCCCTATCTCAATTAACAATCCAACATGTTAATCATGTTACTTGTTAATTGTTATGTGCTTTTCTTCTATATCTTTGCTGAGTTGTTTATTGTGTATCCTGTAAATAATCAAGATATTGATAGCACATTTATTATTATAGTGCTGATAGAGAACAATCACCCAAAAGTGTTGGAGGTCTTGGAGCCAGCTCTATGGCGTAGCAGGTAAACCTGCTGCCTACTGTGTCAACATCCCATATAGGCACCAGTTTAGCTCCCGGCTGCTCCATTTTTGGTCCAGCTCTCTGCTATGGCCTGAAAAAGCAGTAGAAGATGGCTCAAGTCCTTGGGACCCTGCACCCACATGAGAGAACTAGAGGAGGCTCCAGACTCCTGGCATCAGATCGGCATAGCTCTGGCCATTGCGGCCATTTGGGGAGTGAACCAGCAGATGGAAGATCTCTCTTTCTCTCTCTCTCTCTCTCTCTCTCTCTCTCTCTCTCTCTGCCTCTGCAACTTTGCTTTTCAAAGAAATAAATAAACCTTTAAAAAAATGAGTCAGAGGTCTTGCTATCGAGCCCCCCAAATCTAGTCCACTCAACAGAGGTGCAAGAACCTGTCACTGACATCATGGTGGTAGAAGGGAAAAGGCATTCGTTGAAGAGTGCAGAGCGAGGAGCAGTGAAAGTTCTTCCAGATGGAATTGGGGCTGAGAGGTGCAAGTGCAGCTCACGTCCGACTTGCACATTGGTTGGCAGTGCTCATGGCCTTCATTTGATTTCCACAACCATACCATGCTCTTTAGGGAATTTTTATGATTGCCAAGTAGGCTTCAGTCAGTCCAGGGCTCCATGCACGTGGTGTTTACTTTCTGCTTGGACAAGACCCAATCTTGAATTTTCAGAAGCAAAACTCCACCCCCACCAGCAGACAACAACAAACATCAAGGTGTTATCGATCAAAGAAACCAATAACCTGGTGATTAGAACCTTGTAGGGCTGGATGTATCACTCCCTCAATTCAGTGAGTTCATTTTAGCAGTGGTCAGTTTGCTATCAAAAGGCAGGGTCAGGCCACTCTAAACTATGGTGGTGGTGGTGGGCAGAGACTAGAAGACCCGGTGGAATCAAATGTCTGCCTTCAAGGCACTGTTTATGGACTTGGTTCTAGTACTGTGGGCTTCTGACTACGCATATTGTCAAGTTTTTATTGGTGTACACATGTTCAAAATTGCTAAAATTTGCTGATGAATTCAATCTTTTCATTATGTTTTGACTCTTTCCACTCCTAATACTTTTTATCTTAAAGCCTATTTAATATAACAAAGCTATTAACATTATTTTGAGATCAAATGTTCACAATTAAACTTTGCATGTCAAATTACTTATGTATTTCTTACATAAACCATTTAGGATCTGCGCTTTTTAGCTAACTTGTACTTCTGTCTTTGAAACCAGCAGCTTCTCTTTATATTTATTATAATTACCAATATCTTCATTATTGTTAACTTCTTATGTCAATATTTCCCCCTATTTCTGCATTTACTCCTGTCTTATTTAATTACAGTTGTATAACTTTGAATGAGGAAAGGACTCTCATTCCTTGCCTCCCTCTCCCTCCAACACTCATCATGTTGACCAGCCTTAAACTTTGGTTTTTACTTAAAATATGGTCAAAGGACCAGCACCTACAGCAATATCTGGGTCCTATGTCAGACCTAGTGCGTCAGAATTCATATGTAAACAAGAGCTCCAGGTGTTCATATGCACAAGTGTGACTAAACTAAGCTTCAGATTCTTAGCTTTTATGGCTATCTTCTTCATATTTTAAACCACAATGATCGTTACTAAGATATTTATCTGATCAACTCTCTTGCAACATCTACATGTTTATTTTGCTTTTCATTAAGTATGTATGCCCAGGTCTTGGGGCCCAGGACAAGCAGATTAGGATTCTGACAGGTCAGAGAACAACTTGGAGCTATCTGTGTGTTTATATCTCCTTTAATCACAGTAGCAGTAAGAAATGCACAAGGAATAGCCACTGGACTCCAATGGCACTGGGGCCATCAGAGATATCTTCCTTTGTGTCTGTGGCAGTGGTCAGATACACAGAGAGACATTTACACACATCCACACTTGATCCCATGCTGTCACAGCTGCATCCACCAATAGCCACATACCCATGTCCACATCCATCAACAAGCAGCCACATCCACCAATGGTCTATCCACCAATAACCATGCCTAGCTGTGCCCCTCAGTTGTTTATAAAGGTTTACAGATAATTGTGGCCCAGAGCCAAAAATGTTACATAACCGACTTGTGGGCAGCTAGCCAAGCAAGTGGGCCTGTTGGTAACCATGACAATGGTTGCCATAGAGGCAAAGAGATAGGGGAGCACAGAGATAAAGAGGTTAGAGCAAAAGGCATGGGAACTTGGTAAACACCACCTTCCCAAGTTCTTCTCCTCAACAAAGTACTTATCTAAAAGTGAGTTTTTATTTTAATATTTATTCATTTATTTGAAAGGCAGAGTTACAGAAAGTGAGGGAGAGACAGAGATCTTCCATCTGCTGGTCACTCCCCAGATGGCCACAACAGACAGGCCTGGACCAGGCCTCAGCCAGGAGCCAGGAGCCTCTTTCAGGTCTCCTATATGGGTAGCAGGGGCCCAAAAACTCGGAGTGTCTTCTGCTACTTTTTCCAGGCCATTTGCAGGAGCGGGATGGGAAGTGGAGCAGCTGGGACATGAACAAGCACCCGTACTGGATGCCGGTATTGCAAGTGTCAGCTTTAACCACTACACAACAATACCTGCTCCTCTGAAAGTATTTTAAGTGTGTCTTGTAGTAGCAAAGCTTTTGGATTTTTTTTATCATGTCTTCTTATTTGAATGACCTTTTGTTGGATAGGAAATATAGTGTTCAAAGTTAAATTTCCTTCAATCTTTTCAAAACACCCATTTTCCTCCAGAGTTGTTGAAAAATCTAACAATTGGATTCTTCTCCTTTGTATGTCATCTACTCTCTTGCTCCTGTGTTTGGAAATTTGTCTTTGATGGGGCCAGCATTGTGGCATAGTGGTCCAGGCGCCATCTGCAGCACTGGCACCCTATTTGGGCACTGGTTCCCATTCCAACTGCTCCACTTCTGATCCAGCTCCCTATTAATGCACTTGGAAAAGTAGCAGAAGACAGTCCAAGTCCTTGGGCCCCTGGATTCATGTAAGAGACCCAGAAGAAGCTCCTGGCTCCTGGCTTCAGCCTGGCCCAGCCCTGGCCATTACTGCCATCTGGGGAGTAAACTGATATAGGCAGGCAGATAGGATTAAATTCATTAGATTTGTGAGCTGGAGCCCACGCCTCTGCCCTGCCCCCTTTCATGATCTCTATCTGACCACACCTGTACACCCACCTGCCAATCAGACTATGTCACCACTCCCCTTTTGAAGTGAATAAAAGGCCTGGAGCACGGTGGGTGCTCCCCTTGTTGCCTGTGCCTTCTGGTGCATGGCCTTTCGGCCGCCACTCTGCCTCTGCTTTCCTGCCTGCATGCTTGCTCCACGTGGCTCTCTGCCTGGTATGAACCCAACTTAGCCTCTAGACTTCTTTCTCCCCTAAATAAAGCCCTTAGTTTCCTGTGTAGTTCTCTCACTGAATAAATGCTAAAAACTGTACCATGTTGCCTGTTTCATTTCTAAGTAGCCGATATTTAGAATTCTTATCTAATTATATAGCAAGAATCCTTGAAATTTTGAGTAAAGGTCCCCGATTTCAGAACCAGCAGATGGAAGACCTCTCTCTGTGTTCCTCAGAATGGCTCGTTTTGGTTTGAGAACCCACTAGTCAACCACCACTACCACCCAGCTCCCCTCCAGGATACTGACTACCCTGTTAGGCAAGACATTATGAGAAGATCGCCTCCCAATTTATTCACCCGCCTTGAGTTTAGTGGAGAGAAGTAGATAAACCCTTAGGTGGCCACAGACATTCCAAAACTACAGCCAGAGCCACTCACCCACATTCCCTCAGGTCTCGGCTTCTGTTTGCACTCCCTCCACCAGCTCCGTGGTGAAGATTTGGGTGTTCAGACAGGAGGACTGAAGAAGTGAATACCAGAAATGTAGTTCTCTCCTAATTTTCTCAATGCTCCATCAATGCTAAGCAGCCTTGATTTTAGTTCTACGGACACTGAGAACTGCAAAATCTGTCACCAGGAACCGGTCCTTCCAAATCCCTACACTAAAATACTTGACCTGACTTAACCATGGCTTCCAGCTGCCTGAGGCTGCATCCCTTGGAAGACCCAGTCCCCTTTCAATTTCTATCTGCAAAAGCTCAAGGCTACAAAACAAAAACAAAAACAAAAAACCACAATTACTGTTGTTCTTACCAACCTAGGAGGCTAGGGTAGGTCCCTTAAGCCTCTTCTTAGAGTACTTTTTGTTTTGTTTTCGGTAGCAATCCTTAGTACCCCCTTTGTCCCTTTTTCAGATGTATATGTCTCCCCTACATCCCCGGAACCTCCTTCCTTTCAGAATGCTGAGAGGCATTGAAATGCAACCTGAGGAAGGACAGGGCCTCTGTCCCCCAGTGTCTGTGGGAAGGGGGAAGCCAAACTTCCAGAAAAGCCAAGTGGAAGTCCCCTGTGGTCGGATCCAGATTCACCAGCAACAGGCTCACTCACATTTTGGGATTTTTAACTTTTCTGACTCTGCACACTTCCGCCGGGACAAATTGGGTTTGAGCTGGGCTCTTCCCCACATCACAGTAGTTAGCAAAGATTCCATTTTTAATGAATTTCCAGTTTTGCTTATTTTCGATAACACCTCAACCAGGTCTCTGAATTGCCACACACGCAGAGAAGGCACAAAGCAAGAGCAGTGTGGGAGTAGCACAGTGTAGGCATGGATAACGGGGAACTGGGCAAATCTCCTGGCTTAAATTATGCAGCCTGGGAATCTCCAGCTTTTCTATTCCAAAGATTTTCTCGAGGTGAATTGCCTTCATCAGTGTCTGAGCACACCAGTCCTTTTCACCCAGTTAAAAAAGAACTATGTCCTTATAACCAGTCCTGGATTTCTATTGCTTTAAACATTTCCCAAATCTCTTACTAGTAAGAGAATCCATTTTTAACTTAATTACTTTGTGACCCATTTGATTAGCATGCATTATTTGTTAATATCTGTGTTAAGTTACAATGATTTTATTGAAATTAACACTAAAATAGTCATACCAGTTGCTTCCATTTTAACATAGTTTTAAGTGGAGATGACTATTTTTGGTACACTGGAATTTGTTTTACTCTGTTTTCCAATTCTGTATAAAATTTCAAAAAAATTAAATAAGTAAATAAAATAAAAAATTAAAATTATGTTCATAACTATGTAGAGTTCACTAAAATTTCTACAACCTGGTTGGGCACTTTCAACATAAAGCCAACTCCAAGTTGAAAAGGTTATTTTTGGTTTTATGTATAAAACATCTGTTTGTACCAAACTGTTGGCCTTTTTCTCTTTTACCTGGAAGCAAAGAACAGTTTCCTAGAAGAAGCTTGGTAGCACAGGAGTGCTGAAATCACAGGGCTGATTAGCAAATGTAAAGGAGCTATGAAAACAGATGAATCAGAACGGGAGGAAGCCTAAAAGGATGAGGACCAGGGAGAATGGCGAAGTCTGAAATAAAGCCAAGCGAAAAGAACTCTGAGTCAGAAGCATTAACCAGGTCAACTCTGTTTTGCAAACTCCCCTTTCATTTTCAGTGGGATCAGTTCCTCCAGTTGATACATGCCTGTTCCCTTTTTATACCACCAGACTGGGACAGACAGTACTCACACTGTAATAACATGGCCACAGGTGCATACTCTATCTTGAGATAAAGGATATAAAACCGAAATCCTCAGCTTTCATAACCACACTCTCTTAATCAAGAACTATGCCATCATCTATCTTATTCTCTCTGGCTATCTGGAGATAATTCTTCCCCTATAAGGATTATACCATCTTCTTCGACTTCACTTACCTTGTGTACGTCTTATAAAAGGATGCAAAGGAAATATATTTCTGTGGTTAAAAACGTGGGTTCTGCAGCTAGACTTGCTACTTTCAAATACCAACCATGGTTTGTGATGTCATCTGCCTGTGTAATTCAGTTTCCTCATATACAAAATGAGGATAATTAGAAAAAGTCTGCTTCATGGAGTTGTTGGGAGAGTTAAGTGTAAAACATTAAGCACGGTGCCTGGCATGAAGCTCAGCACACAGTGAATGTTTAATATTCGAAACAAAACTTAAAATATGCATATTGGCTTGTAAATACACAAGTTCTCTCTGGAGACTACAAGAAACTGATGATGTTGGTTGCATGGGGGGAGAGAACCTAGGTGGCTGAGGGGAAGATGTGGGAGGGAGATATTTCACACCGTATAATCTTTCATATCTTTGCAATTTTAAAGCATGTAAATGTATTGCACATGCAATGAAGCATTAAATAAGTCAAGTAAAATACAATGCATCCTGCTTCACTTCAACCTTTCTACTTATAGCTTTACAAAGCTTACACTTACAGGTTTCTTAGGGAATTTTGTTAAGCTTTGATGACAGAGGGTGGTAGACCCATCCACAAAAATGTGTTGAGAGTATGACAAATGGTGAATAAGGCATGGGCTCTTTACCCAAGGACCATGTAGCCCACTTTGCAAGATACCACAAATAAACCGGGGAAGGGAGCCAACAGAAACAAGGGTATCACTTCTAACTAAACCTGATGAAACCTATCTACATGTTCTAATGTTTATAATTACAGAAGACTGGTATACATGGGCCATGTTTGGAGCAGGGACTGGAACTAAAGCAGGGTTTTGAACAATGGGTAGATGTTGCTACTGACATTGGGAAGAAGAGATGTTTCTAACGGGAAACAGGGAATAACGTGCTAGAAGGCAATCGAGGTTATAACATCAAGTCACTCGGTGAAGCTTCCTCTAACATTAGTTTTAATGATTAAAATAGGAGGAAGGGGGCCGGCACTGTGGTGTAGCAGGTTAAGCCGCTGCCTGCAGTGCTGGCATCCCATATGGGCTACATTTCTAGCCCCAGAGGCTCCTCTTCTGACCCAGCTCTCTGCTATGGCCTGGGAAAGCAGTAGAAGATGACCTAAGTGCTTGGGCCCCTGCACCCACGTGGGAGACCCAGAAGAAGCTCCTGGCACCTGGCTTCAGATTGGTGCAGCTCTGGCCATTGTGGCCATCTGGGGAGTGAACCATCAGATGGAAGACCTCTCTCTCTCAGTTTTTCCTGCTCTGTCTGTGTAACTCTGCCTTTCAAATAAATAAGTCTTTTTAAAAAATAAGAGGAAGGAAAGGCACAAATAAAATGGGCAGTCACCTTTTGCTCATCATTTTTATTCTCTTTCCCCGAGGATCCACATGTGATGCTTACAGATGAAGCATAAAATGACCGCTCATACTTAGCACCAATGACATATACTATGGAGGTAGAGCTGAAAGACTGATGGAGTCCCATTCTTATGTTTCATTAAGCAACTGTGCCCTCTCTGGATTTCTTACTTTTCAACATCTTGTTACATAAGAAAAATAAACTCTTATTTTATTAGAACATTATAGCCTAGTTCCTATTACATGCAGTGAAACATAATCCAAATTAATACTGCTATGTTATTGTTAATAAATCTCACAACAGGAAACTTTACAATAGATACAGGACATCTGGTTACATTTGAATTTTAAAGGAACAAATAACCATTAGCATACATTTATCTTACGAAATACTTTGAATATACTTATACTAAAAAATTAATAATTGTTTCTCTGAACTTCAAAACTAAACAGGCATTCTGAATTTTTGTTTGTAAAACACAGCAATATTATTTACATGCCATATAAAACCTGGCCTCTCCTAAAGTAAGAAACTCTTGGGCATATTGTCCACCTCCACTTAAAGGGGAGATTTTGACCAAGTTAAAGGGGAAGAATGAGTAGGTAATTAGCAGTGCCTGTCACAACAGAGAAGTGGGATTTAACTTTTGGTCCTCCAGGAGGAAAATGCAATGAGGTTGAAATCATTTGTACACCTCTGAGAGTATTCATTTTTCTCCTTTTTAATTTGTAATGCTTTTGTATATGTTTTTCTTAGGAACATTAGTAGCTCCATCATTTAGCATATTACAACATTTTAGTCCATTGTGCACAAAGTTCCCTTAATCATAATGTCATTTCTCCTATATATCAATGATCATAATACAGCTGCAATTTTGACTTCTACTTTTTCCTTCGTAATAGTTTCAAAAATATTTACCACTTTATTTCATGGTATTTCTAAACATAATTTTAATGGTTGCTGAATATTCAATTGAAATGATTTTCTGTACTTTACTTAACCTCTTCTCAATATTTGATCTGCATTAATATTTTAAATATTTTTGCTTTAATTTTTAATGTTAACATACTGATGGATCAGCATGTTTGTTGGAATTGTTTTATTTTTGTGGGTTAAAATTTTGAATTATATTATAAAGAATCATGTATTAGATTTGGAATTACTCTGTCAAATAATAGGATTATTTTTAGTCTTGATATATATTTTTGGTTTTAATAGTCCCTGCTTCCAGAGTTAGCCTTTAGCAAAATTATGAAATTGGGTGACTTTAGATTGTCTTTGTTTCTGTAACCTTCTATTCTGCAGATCATTTATTTTTGGTGTATTTCAAATTCCTTCCCATTTTCAAGTATCCAGTGCTGTTCTGTTCCTTTCTCCCATTTATAACAGGCTTTCAAAATTGGATCTAATTTTAATCATCTATGTCACTTTAAAATTAAGTCAATATTTCTTCACCCCCAGAGAATATTTAGAGAGATAATGTACCTTAGTTACAGACTTAGTTTAAATATCAAGTTTGTCATTTACTTGCTTTGTAACTTGAAGGAACACTTTATGTTTCTGAGCCTGGTTTTCTCATCAATAAAATGGTGATGGTAACGTCTTCTATGCAGGATTCTTACAAGGTTGCAATAAGACAGGTATGTAAAGATCTTGGTATTAGCACCCTGCTAGGCTGATAAATAATATTTAATAAATTCTAGATACTATTAGTCATAATATCTGCATTTTAATCTCATTTATAATCATAGGGTAGAAATGTTATTCTTTCCTACATTAAATTGAGGAATTCATCTCAACTTAAGTGTCATACAATATCTATACCCAGTCGGAATTCAAAATATTTTTCAAATTCAAAAAATTATTTTTAATGAATTTTCTTCTCCCACTATCTATTAGAAAGTTTTGTATAACATCTTCGGAAATATATTATGTGAACACTATCAATTATTCCCATGCATAAAGTGGCCACCATAACGATCTAAAATCGTTTAAACATTTTTACTCACAATAGTATTGACATAACTTTAATTTTTAATATTATATAAAAAACATTTATTTTTTTAAAAAGCAACAAAGTGGGGCCAGCGCTGTGGCATAGCCGCCATATGCGGGGCCTGCATCCCAAATGGGCAATGGTTCAGTTCCCAGCTACTCTGATTCTGATTCAGCTCCCTACTAATGCACCTGGGAAAGCAGTGGAAGATGGCCCAAGTACCTGGGACCCTGCACCCACGTGGGAAGCCACGAAGAAGCTCCTGGCTTCGGATTGGCCCAACTCTGGCCGGTGCAGTCATTTGGTGAAGGAACTAGTGGATGGAAGATCTCTCCCTCTCTCTCTCCCTCTCTCTCTCTCTGTGTGTGTGTGTAATTCTGCCTTTCAAATCAATAAATCAATCTTTTTTGAAAAGCAACAAAGTATGGGAAATATTTTTAAAAATTTTTATGTATTTATTTTTGAAGGGGGTGGGGAGAAAAAGAGAAAGGGAAAGAGCGAGTGTTGAGTGCTCCCACACGTTGGTTCACTCCCGAAATGCCCACAACAGTCAGGACTGGACCAGACTGGGACCAGGAGCCATGAGTGTAATGAAGATCTTCCAAGTGGGTAGCAGGAGCCCAGATACTTGCGCTGTCACCTACTGCCTCCAAAGGTGCGCAGCAGCAGGAAGCAGGCACGGAGCGTGCAGTCGGGACTCCCACTCCCTCAGTCACTGCAGTATGGGATGTGGGCATCCCAAGGGCTGGCTTAACTCCGGTGCCAAATGGCCACCCTGGATAATGTGAGTTGAAATGATGAAATGGAAACATTACCAGGTCTGTCCCAAATCACTAAGACACATATTTGAGTAAATGTCAAAAGCAGTCTTAGGATGCACACATCTATAAATTAGCCAAGAGAAGCAGTAAATATAATTTTCAAAGTGATGAATTGAAGAAAAAGTGTTAGCAATTTCTCTGGGATATGAAAAATTATTAATCATGACTATTATAACGATCAACTTTCTCTGTCCTTTACTTAATTAAAAAAAAAAGGAAACTCTGGCTTTACTCATATACTTCTTCAATACAAAAAATCAGCATAAAATAATAGCATAAAGAAATTAAGTCAATTCCAGAAAATATTAATATTTCTCTCAACAGTATTCCAGAGTTAACACATGTCTTTACTCCAAGCCATCCCCTTTCGAAAGGGCAATAGGGCAAAAGCAAAGAAAAAGCAAAGCAAAGCAGATGCTGTTGCTTGTACATTTTGAGGGCCAGAAAGGCTGAAGCAGAGAGCAACTCTAGCTCCCCCCTCCCAAATAAAACCTCACATTTTTCATGGTTGCGTCAGTATTTACTACTACTACTACTTTTTCTTCCCTAATAATTCACTCTGTAAGTGGCAAAGAGGGTAGCAACGTGGGAATAACAACTTTGTGCACGATTTTATACAAAAATTTATAACTTATCACTTATTTAGTTACAGAAGTCACAACAGAAGGCATCCTTGTGCTCAAAACCTCTGAATAACTTGCTTTGTGAAGCCTTATAAAGAGAAAAAAATTATTCATGATCTAAGAAAGATTAACATTTGATATTTCCTTTTGCCACCTCCTTTGTTTCATAATGTCACCTGTTGAACAAATTCAATAGGGGACCTTTTAAAATTTTCCCCCTTCAATTAAAATTTTCCAATAGTTATGAGCTCAAAGCCATTGAAAATATGAAAAATAACTGTCAGCCTTAACACTGGGCTTTACTACTGTTGAACTTGACACTTGTGTACTGTTTACTCCTCACATGGAGACATTCCTCTGGCACTGGTCTTAGATCTTGCATATTCCATTTCCCCTCTGGAAACTGCATCTATTTCATGAATGAGCTTCTAGCTACATGTTACAGGGTTTCTGAAATCTTGTTGGAATTCTCCCCACAGAACAAATCCATTTTCTCAAAGTGTTTCGAAGATCCCAGTTAGAACCCACCTTACTCTGTTAGTATTCTAGTATATTCTTTTTTTCAAAGATGTATTCACTTTTTTTATTTGGGGGGGGGGGGAAGAGAGCAGAGACGAGAGGAGAGAGAAGAGGAGAGAAGAGGAAAGAGGAGGAAAGAGGAGAGAAGAGGAGAGAAGAGAGAAATCTTCCATCTGCTGGTTCACTCCCCAAATGGCCATAGCGGCTGGGGCTGTGCCAGGCCAGAGCCAGGAGCCAGGAGCCTCTTCTGGGTCTCCCACGTGTGTGCAGGGGCCCAAGCACTCAGTCCATCCTCCATTGCTTTCCCAGGTACATTAGCAGGGAGCTGGACTGGAAGTGGAGCAGCCGGGACTTGAACCAGTGTCCACATGGGATGCCTGCAGCTTAACCTGCTGCACCTCAGTGCTGCTCCCCTGCTCCCTCCCTAGTGTACTCTGACAATGTTCTCTTGCAAGCACTTGCGACTCTCTGCCTGAGGCTTTATCTCAGTCCAGAAGCGCTGGGTTCAGGAAATCCTCAATCAGTGATGGATGCGAGTTTCAAGACAGATACTTCTGATTCCTCACATCTCAAGGGTGCTAAAGTGCGTAAAAGTTTAATATTGTCCTTTAGAGGTCCATCTTAACATTGAGCCACAGTTGCTACGCTGGTTGTCTGCTTGCTTATATTCCTTTGACTGGCTTTCTTCCTTCTCTTTCTCACATTCCCATTCTGCTCGTGTTTCCTGGGAATCATCTTCCGAATAAATGGCCGTCTTTCAAATCTTTTTTTTTTTTTTTTTGACAGGCAGAGTTAGTGAGAGAGACAGAGAGAGAGAGTTATAGACAGTGAGAGAGAGACAGAGAGAAAGGTCTCCCCTCCATTGGTTCACCCCCCAAATGGCCGCCACAGCCGGCGCTGCGCTGATCCGAAGCCAGGAGCCAGGTGTTTCTCCTGGTCTCCCATGCAGGTACAGGGCCCAAGCACTTGGGCCTACTCCTCTGCCCTCCCGGGCCACAGCAGAGAGCTGGACTGGAAGAGGAGCAACCGGGACTAGTACCCGGCACCCCAACTGGAACTAGAACCCAGGGTAACTGCTCTGCAGGCGGAGGACTAGCCAAGTGAGCCACGGTGCCGGCCTGTCTTTGAAATCTTTGACTCAGCATCTGCTTTAGGCAAATCCCAGGCTAAGACAGTATCAGAGGTGGTCCCAAGAAGCGGAACCCCAGGAGTGGATGCTGGCATTAGGTTACTTCCTAGCTAAACTAACAAAGATCCATTGACAGGATTTGAGAGTATTGTTGATGTTCCTGGGCATATTATAAGGATCACAATTACTAAGACTGGCACATGTGGTGAACTGGGATGGGATAAAGGAGCCTTAAGTCAAGCATGCTAGAGATATGCAAACAAAGACAAGTATAAGCACTGTGTGTTTGGCCAGTTGGTTTTAACTATGATCAAAGCCTTTAAGCAGGGCTGGCGTTGAGGAGCTGCGGGTTAAGTGGCGGCTGTGACACTGGCATCCCAGGAGTGCCAGCTACTCCACTGCTGATCCAGTTTCCTGCTGATGTGCCTGGGAAAGCAGCAGAAGATGGCTTCAGGGGTTGACACCCATGTCGAAGACCTGGATGGATTTCCAGGTTCTTGACTTTGGCCTGGTCCAGCTCTGGCCGTTTTGGTCAAGTGAGGAGTGATCCAGCAGATGAAAGATCTCTCTCTCTCTCCCACATCTCTCCCTCTTTCTCTGTCACTGCCATTCAAATATACAAATGAATCTTAAAAAGACAATCTGTAAGAAAGAAAACTGCAGGCTGAGGTCAGCCAGTTACCAGCTCAAGGCGTGGTGTTTAAGGCCACTTGGCAGCTTTTAATGAGCTTCTAATATCCTAGGCCCAGAGTACAGACTGTGCTGAGGGTCACTACCACAATCCTGTCAAAACAGTGCCAAGGGTAATCCCTGCTAGACTGAATGTTTGACGCTAAGACATAGTGTGGGGACACTTGAAAGGAAGCTCACATACCTCTTTGCCTTTCCTCTCTTGGATCCCATGAACAACTAGAGCCAAGTCTCAGCATGGCCCAGGCTGGGGAGCTCTGTTAGTGCTATGCCAGGAACATATGCTTTAGTAGAAATGGGAGAACATTCCTGGGGAAGGAAGTTGAGGGGGCAAGACTGGGCTGAATGTCACAGAACATAAATCTGGATACAGAAGACTTTACTGGGTCACTCTCCTGAATCAGGATTTAACACCCTGGCAAGGACACTGGAGCTGATCTTAAAACACAAGTATGATGATTCTTTGAAGCTTGGAAACAATAGTCTACAGGAAACGAGGTGACATTTCTGGAAATAACTTGTCAGAATATTGAAAGCATCATCAAAAGGCTTAGAGAGAAGTAGAACTCTTTAAATGGATTTATTATGTAAAGCTAGAGAATTCTCCAGTTCATGATGTTTCCCGAGAAGGTACCTAGAAGTTATATAAATAAATAGTCCAGATCCCCGTGTCACCTACCTCTATGCTGGCATTTCCTCCTTTGCTTTCACCTATGGAATCATGGTTTTTTTTCCAGTGATGAATTAACAGAAGAGGAAAAATTTACTCCTGGTACATGTATGGCTCAATACATTAGTACACACTGAAAGGGACTGTTGCCATATTAAAGTCCCACAGAGGACTGGCCTTAAATGACAGCAGTGAGAGGAAATTATTTCAGGGGGCTGAGCAATGAGCAGTATGCCTATCCAATGACTTCTATAGAGGAATATGAGCCCGGCTAAGACTACAGGGAATCCTTGATGATGCAAATGGCTTGCCTGAATAGTTAAGACTCCCAGAATGAACAAGGTAAGAAGAACAGAGGCAAAGGTCAAGTGAAGAGGCATGGAGGTGTGTCTTTCCGAGTGGGCATGACCTAAGTGTGTGAGTCTTTGGTTAGCATGTCAATGGAGATATTTGATAGCAGACATCAACCACCACAAAAGGCACTGAGCTGCTAGGTGAATAGGAAGATTATCTTGTGGATTTCAGCTAGCCTCTGTCCTCTGTTCCCCAATGGCTTTGGCCCAATGTCCCCATGGTGTCAGGGATGAAGGCTCAGGGACATAGGCCTATGTCATCTGATGTACTGACTGCCATTTTTGAACACTCAAACTGTTGGAAGCAGAGTTTAGTGGTGAGCCTTCAATGAGGTACCATCCTTGCAGCAGATGACCCACCCGCCTGGTAGAAAGTGGATTACATTGGGCCCTTGTATTCATTTCTTACGTACTTTATAACAAATTACTACAAACTTGGTGGCTGAAAATAATAGGAATTTGGGGCTGGCACTGTGGCACAGCAGGTAAAGCAGCCACTTGTGATGTTGGTATCCCATATACACACCGGTTTGTGTCCCAGATGTTCCACTTCCAATCCAGCTCCCTGCTAACTGCCTGGGAAAAGCAGCAGCAGATGGCCCAAGTGATTGGGCCCCTGCCACCCATGAGAGACCCAGAAAAAGCTCCTGGCTCCTGGCTTTGGCTTGACCCAGCCCTGGCTGTTACAACTATCTGGGGAGTGAACCAGCAGATGGGAAATCCTCTCCCCTTCTATCTGACTTTCAAATGAATAAATAGAATACTTAGAAATCAATAGGAATTTATTCTTTCTCAGTTCTAAATGCCAGATACCTGAAATCAGTTACTGAGTCAAATTCAATGTATCAGCAGGGGGTCCAGCGTTGTGGTACAGTGGGTTAAATGGCTGCTTGGGATACTTGCATCCCACATGAGTGCCTGTTGGAACCC
The DNA here is from genome assembly GCA_949820135.1 of Sylvilagus floridanus. Lineage (NCBI taxonomy): Eukaryota > Metazoa > Chordata > Mammalia > Lagomorpha > Leporidae > Sylvilagus > Sylvilagus floridanus. Next base: position 116,608,778 of record OX463223.1, read on the forward strand.
CGTGCCTGTTGGAACCCCAGCTGCTCAATTTCCAAACTAGATCCCTGCTATTCCTCCTGGGAATGCAATGTAAGACACCCCATGTACTTGGGACCCTGCCACCCATGTGGGAGACCAGGACAGAATTCCAGGCTACTAGATTCAGCCTGGTCCTGTTCGGGTCATTGCAGTCATTTGGGAGCATGAACCAGCGGATGGAAGATATCTCTCTCTTTCTCTGTCTCCCTCTCCCCTACTCTCTGCCACTCTGCCTTTCAAATAAATAAAATAAGTCTTAGAATACAAAGGTATCAACAAGGCTGTGCTCCCTCTGGAGGGTTTGGAAGGAAATATTTTTTTTGCTTAGTATAGCTTCTGGTGGCTGCCAACATTTCTTATTTTGTGGCCATATCACTCCAATCACACTGCCTTCTATATCAAATATTCCTGTTTTTCTCTTGTCAGATGTGATTGCATTTAGAAGGTACCTGGGCAAATCTAGATATTTTCCCCATCTCAAATCTTTAACTTAATCCCATCTACAAAGAGCATTTTTATAATTTAACATTTATAGTTTCCCGGGATTAGGATCTGGCATCTTTTTAAAAAGGATTTACTTGTTTATTTATTTGAGAGGCAGAGTGAGAGCAAGAGCGAGAGAGCAAGAGAGAGAGAGAGAGAGAGGGAGGAGTCAGGGAGAGAGATCTTTTATCTGCTGGTTCACTCCTCAAATGGATGTAACAGCAAGGCTTGGACCAGGCTGCAGCCAGAATGCAGGAACTTTATCCAGGTCTTCTACTTGGCTGGCAGCAAACCAAGCTCTTGGGCCATCTTCTGCTGCCTCCCTAAACACATTAGCAGTAAGCTGGGTTGGAATCTGAGTAACCTGGACTTGAACTAGAACTCTGAAATGGGATGTCGGCATCAAAGACAGCAGTTTAACACACTGTGGCACAATCTGGCTCCTGGACCAGAAATATTTTGTTCAGCCTATTACAAGCACTTCCATTCACAAAGCGGAATAAATCTGTTTTTATTGGGGCCAAAACGTACATCTGGTATGGGTTTGGCTTTCCTGCCTGCAGTGCCATGGCCAACCTTAATAACTGAAGGCTCATGACATGAATGCTTGTCCTGGTGAAGTAGAACGCCATACAACACAGCCTCAGACCCAGGGATATACCTTCTAGTAAAACTGGAAGGTATGTGTGTGGCATCATGGAATCCCTTGATCCTACCATATATCTTACTACCTGGTTTATTGTAATACTGAAATGGTTAAAGGGCAGCTTAAGGATGACATCCATAGGATTGAGACACTGTATAGAAATTCAGGAAATAATGTGACTCAATAGCCATTGTATGTGCTGCTATGTCTGTCATACAATTTGGCAAAGAAAAAAATTAGAATCATAAGTTAAATTTCTCATTACTACTGCCAAGGACTCATCTGAGAAATTTGTGCTTCTAATACTTTCAACTTTAGGTTGGGTTGAACTAAGAATCCCGGTTCCTAGATGTGAATATTGAGTCTACGAGGGGATATAGTAAAGTGCTGTATAGTGCTACTAAAGCTAAAGCCAAGGCTACTGGCTGGCCATTTTGAGTTCTTCATATCAGTAGATGACCCTAGAACCTTACAAAAATAGCCTAGTTTTGATTTCAGCCTTATGAGAACCCCAGCAGAAAAATCCAGCTGAAATGTTGATGTTAAGAACTTTGAAATAATAAAAAGTATTGTTTCAAACTGCTAAATTTGCCATAATTTGATATGTAGCAATAGGAAACTAATAAATCTTCCACATCTATAAAACTAGGTTTGAATTTTAGTCTTGAATGTACCACTGAGTTTCAGATTTCTTGAGGATATTTTACTGGCATCTCAAATTCAACACACATAAAGTCAAATATATTGTGATCTTTGGCCTACTAACTCACCCAGAAATCCAGTCTCCTGGGAACTTCTAAATGATCTCACAATCTTTTTGGAAATTGTAATTCAAAACCTTTGCTGTTTCACTAGATTCCAGGGGGCTTTTCCAAGTCATTGTAGTATTGTTCCACTCCAGTATTCTGTCACCGTCAACATTTTTCAACAGACTCAAATTTGCTGCATCTTCCTACATACGTAATATTTTCCATAAACTCACTTAATTTTTTATTTAAATAAATATATTCTAAAAATTGAGGATATGAGACTACCATAAATGGTAAACTAGTATCATTGACCATAAATAGAGGGTAACTATAAAAATAAATTCAATGAAAAGAAACTTTTACATTTCAGCTAGATGCTGTTGGCTGCTGAAGGCTCTGAACATAAGGCCTGCTCACTCTTTGTTTAAAAAAGGAGATTAGCAAATGTTAGAGAGGTGTTAAGTCAAAATAGCTCAAATAGCTCAAATTGAGAATTTCTTCTTGACATAATTAGAGGGCTGAAACAGATTTAAAATGGAAATTACATTTCTTCTCTGTGATAGTTACATTTGTTAATGGCCTTTCTGATGTAATTTAAAATTATCTTGACTATCTCCCCAAATCATCCTGGGCACCTTGTAGTGAAGTCCCACACTCTGCAGAACATTCATAGTGATTAAAAATTAACTTCCCATCAAAGACATTTGTGTAACCTTAGACATATACTGAGTTATGCCTACATGTCATTATTGTTATCATCCATACCACCTCATCATCATATTCGTCATCATTGTCTCCACCACCTTCTATATACTTTATGTCAAACCAATTTTACTATTTATAGAGCATGCCATTGTTCTGTCTTGCAATGAAAACTTCTGTTCGTTCACTTTCCAAAACCTCATGTTTTTCTTTTTTTTTTTTTTTTTTTTTTGACAGGCAGAGTGGACAGTGAGAGAGAGAAAGGTCTTCCTTTGCCGTTGGTTCACCCTCCAATGGCCACTGTGGCCAGCACACTGCGCTGATCCGATGGCAGGAGCCAGGTGCTTCTCCTGGTCTCCCATGGGTGCAGGGCCCAAGCACTTGGGCCATCGTCCACTGCACTCCCAGGCCACAGCAGAGAGTTGGCCTGGAAGAGGGGCAACCGGGACAGAATCTGGTGCTCCAACCAGGACTAGAACCCGGTGTGCCGGCGCCGCAGGCGGAGGATTAGCCTACTGAGCCTCATTTTCAATGATCATTCCTTCTCTCCCAATCAATACCATGGCCTAACAATGCCCTGTTTTACCACTAGCTAACCTTCAAACTTCATATTTGCTGCCATCCCCTGAGGACCACAGTGCTACACTGGGAAGATAATACCCACTGAGGAAGGCAGACCCTTGAATCAGCCCCAGAACTCCCGACCGTGTCAGTTTCGTTTACTTTCCTGCAGGCCATTTATCATTCATGAGACTCTCCTTACTTATTCGTGGTAGTGTTGTTTAAAGTCTGTTTAACTCAACGAGAACATAAGCTCTGACAATATGAAGCATCTAGAACAGTGTCGCCACATACAATGTGGTTTTCTATGACCTTGGACAAATTACCAGATTTAACCCCTCTGGCCTTGGTTGAAAAATCTGAAAAATTAAGATAATAATGCCTACCTAACAGAGCAGTTGTGAAGACTGAATGTGATAACTTATATGAATATTCTGGCACATCAACAGAAGCTATTAATACAAGAATATTTCAAAAAGTTCATGCAAAATAAAATAAAAGATGATGTAAATTTTTCATGAACATTTTGAAGATCCCTTGTATATCTTCCAGTTATTGTTAGAATAAGGTCAATCTTGGACTAGCATTCAAAAACCTCTAGATTTATATAATTAAATTTTCTATTTTTCAACCCAGTTCTGCATGTTTACCTAATACTTCAGCACTTTTTTTGTCATATTCAGTTGTTAACAGTTTGTCTTAGGATAGATATTGTTCAAAATAAAAAATAAATCTGGCCCGCATGAAGATGTAAGATAAACTCACAAGGAGCCAGCATTGTGGTGCAGCAGGTTAAGTGGCTGCTTGCGAAGCCAGCATCCTGTATTGGAGCGCTGGTTTGAGTCGGGGTCACTCAGCTTCTGATGATGGCCCAAGTACTTGTGCCCTGTCACCCACATGGGAGACCTGGATGGAGTTCCTGGTTCCTGACTATGGCTTGGCCCACACCTAGCTGCTGTGGCCATTTGGGTAGTAATTCTCCCTCCCTCCCTCCCTCCCTCCCTCCCTCCCTGCCTGCCTCCCTCTCTCCCTCCCTCCCTCCCTCTCTCTTTCTCTCCCTCCCACTCTGCCCCCTGCTTTCCTCCTTCCCTCCCTCTGCGTTTCTCTCTATTGTTCTATTTTCAAATAAGTAAATAACTATTAAAAATATAGTCTCATGAGAGAAAATAATATTGTGATAATAGCTGTAATGAGATAACACACAGCATGTAGTGCAAGCATTAGCGAAATCGTATCCTGGGCTACTAGGAAAGGGAAGAGGGTGGGGAGAGCAGGAGAGGAATAAAATGAGGAGCCATGGCTCATCTTTGCTACAACTTTCTTTCCACTCTTCCATAATATGGGCCTTTCCTGCCCTCGGAGATGCTTTTGCACCCAAACTAAATGTCACTGTCCACATAGAATTCCTGAGAAGTCCCCTATCAGAATTCATGCTGATCTTTCCTTTCCTCTCCTTCTTTTTAGTTTATGCCTCTTTGATGTAATCCTCTTAGACTTTGGCATTTCATATTTGCTTTTACCTTTTCCTGTCCATTTCATAAGATTTCAAGTGTCCAAGGCATGGTGAATGCTTTCTGTTTGCTAATCTCTGTAGACTCTGTGGTCCCTTCAGTAATTATTTAGCTGAAATAAGAACTACTTCTTGGGATTTACAGATCACATTCCTTTGACTTACTGTAATTTTTCTTTATTTTATCTTAAATAAATAAATGTATATATACACATATGTTCTCATGAGATGCTAATTTTATATAAATAAAATAAGTAGGTATATTTAACTCCTTTGTGATGTATCAGAAAGAGGACTTAAAATGCAAAACAGGACAGGCATTTGGCCTTAGTTAAGCTTCCTGGGTAGGACATTCATATCCCACATTAGAGTGCCTCTGTCCAGTTCCTGGCTCCAGCTTCTTGCTAATGCTGACCCTGGGAAGTAGCAATGATTGCAAGTAGCTGGGTTCTTGTAATCCATGTAAAAGACACAGATCCAGTTTTGGGCTTCTCTCTGTAGCTTGGCCTAGGTCTGGCTGTTGTGGGCATTTGGGGAATGAACTACCAGATGGAAACCCTGTCTCTGTCTATTCTCTCTCCCTCTCTCTATATCTCCCTCTCTCCCCTCTCTCCCTCTGTTTTCTCTCCCTCTCTCCCTCTCTTCCTCTCCTCTCCCATATCCATCCTTCTCAAACAGTAACAAATAAAAATTTAAAACACAGAACAAGTCAATAGGCATGGCCTATGCAAACTAAGATGGTACTTGAGATTAAATGAAACTGAGCAAGAAAAGAAGCATAAATGCGGAGAAAAAGTAGAAATGAGTGAAAAAATGGTGTGGCAAAATTGCCAGCTGTTATTTATAGCATGTGCCAAATATAAATATGTCCTTGCAAATCTTGAAGAGATGAGTCGTCAGTTATTTCAAGGCAAATTTCTGACTTGTTTCATATTATTTAAGAATATTTTCTGGAGACAGTACTGGAGAGACAGAGGTATGGAGGAACACAATGATACAAGCAGGGGACCTTATCTAATAGAGACTAAATTTGTGATTTTCAAACCTCTGATTTCACATACCTACCTGGTTCTTCTATGAAATAATATGGAGATAAATATTTTTGAGTTTGTAGTAATCATAGAGTCTCACAGTTCTACACCGGCTTATCAGGCTAACTGCAAAGAGTTGCTGGTCTTTAGCTTTACAAAAGACAGATTAAATAAAGGAAAAGTCTTTCTGCATTAAATACACAGATTCCAGCTACTATTTATATTTTGCTTTGTTGTTGTTGTTTCTCTTTTGTCTCTAATGGAGATTGCACAAATTTGTTTAATGTGAGTCGCAGAAGGAATGAACTCCCAATAAAATCAACTATGTTCTGTTCTCTCTCTCTTCATTCAGCAATGTCTATTACATGACAATATGATACATGGTATTCAAGAACTACATATTTTCAGTGCCTTCATTGGATCATAGGAAAGACGATAATTCTTTTAGTGTTAGGTAACTGGAGAAGATTTTACCAAGGAATCTTAAATCATAACTATAGGTACTTGCTTGGGAAAATGGGGAAAGGGAAAATCTTCTAAGCCAGAAGGGTCATATAATTAAATTCTAGATAAGAGTTAGGCACGGGAGGTATATATGCAAAGGTACAAAATTTCAGAATTTAAGGCATGCACAGTTTTGGTAAGGTTATTATGTGTGTGTATCTATATGATATATATATATATATATATATATATATATATATATATATATATATAAAATCAGACATACAATCAGATATTTAGATTCCAAATTGTAGGATATAGATAAATATATCTTTAAATAAATCATTTATAATACAGTAAAAATAGAACAGATATCTTGGTTACGTCTAGTAGGGAATCTGAAAACAGAGTGGCCAAGAAGCCAGAATCATAGGATGTAACCTGGGAAAAGAAAGTTTGCCAATGTATTTTTGGTGTAGAGAGAGGATACGATCAAGGTCATATATACAGTTAGCATTTCACTTTTGCTTTTCTAGAAGCAAAAGTTTAAATAAGGATTTGACTGCAAGTGTTCAAGCTGACCCCAAGAAGCTCCTAATGAGGAAGATGAGATGAGGAAAGAGAAGGTAGCCAATAAAAGATATATTGTCATGCAAATACCAGCATGGGTAACTAGGGTTTAACCATGCTGTGTAATTCTGAGAGCCAATGTCATATGTGCCTAGGTGTTATCCAAATCCAAGAGCAGGGAATAGTTAATCCAATGGGTAGGGGGACTGGGAATGTTTATATGCTAGCTCTTATCAGTTATAGCTTGAGAAATTCAGGATCTAAGATAATTCTCTAGTGTTTCTAATGTAGAGTACATACCAGAAACCAAGGAAAGTCCTCCGGCAGGAAGATGTGGCCCCGACAATTGAAGTCAGGCCTGGGTGCACCTCCATGGGATTGCCTGGGGTGGCGGGGGGGATATAGGCAACAAAGTTTGTCACATACCAGATTAGTGTTTCTTGTAGCCAGAATGGCATCTAACAAATTCTCATTTCTATAACCAGCCTTTACCATACAGAACGCAACTTGATTGCTCAAATAGGCTTTTTACTACTAATAAGGACTGTTAGTGGCTGTCTACATCATTCCTTTAAAACAAAAGACAGGAATCCTAGCTTCCCCAAAGTTTAAACAGCTAAGTAATGGTTTAGTAAGCCTTGGAACCCAAGTCTCCTAATTTCCAATCCAGAGTAATACTACTTTTTTCACCTTCATCTTTATCCCAAACCCTTTGAAGAACTCTAGCATAGATTCATTAAGAGATTAACTGATAATAGCATTTGAAATGTTTGCAAAAGATCATCAAACTAACCAAATTGCATATCTATTCCAGTTCAGCCTCTACTGATCAGTGAAAAATGATTTCTTGAAACAACTTTAAATTGGATTTAATATGATAACTGATTCTTACTTGGTGCAAATAAACATTAATCAAATATTTGCTAAAATGAATAATTTCAAAATGCACCAAGAACATGTAAGGAAGTCACTGGTGAAATCATTTTCTGGAAGTTTTAAGGGTTACCTCATTTTTGTGTTTTAAGGAATTCCTTATGATTCTGATTGGCTTGGTTTTTAAAATTTCTTTATAGGTATCAACTTTTCATAAGGCACAGCTACTTTTAAATATAATACTACTGATGTATCACAGCTATAATGTTTACATTGATCATTAAAGCATAAAAGAGATGCTGGAGCTGTGGTGTAATAGGCTAAACCTCCTTCTGTGTTGCCAGAATATCATATGGGCAGTGGTTCGTGTCCAGGCTGCTCCTCTTCCTATCCAGCTCTCTGCTGTGGCCTGGGAAAGCAGTGGAATATGGTCCAAGTGCTTGGGCCCCTGTACCCGTATGGGAGACTGGGAGGAAGCTCCTGGCTCCTGGCTTTGGATCATCACAGCTCCGGCCATTGCAGCTATCTTGGGAGTGAACCAGCAGATGGAAGACCTCTCTCTCTGTATCTCCCTTTCTCTGTCCATAGCTCTGGTCTGACTCTCAGATAAATGAAAATTTTAATTAAAAAAGTATAAACAGAAAAATAGATATCTCTTGGAAAGGAAAAAATTGTTAACTTTATATTTTATTGCTATATTCTTTGTGAACTGTTATTAAATTACATTCTAAAGTTCAATCTTTGGTCATGTTTCTGTACTGCCTTGGTTTAGAATTATGATTCTCTTGACCACTAGAAATTCTGTAACTATCCTTAAGTTCTTTTTTATTTGTGGCAAAGTCATTAATTTTAAGATGGATTGTTGTTAATAAAAGTAGTGTTAATGGAAATACTCTAGTAACTATTGAAGTTGTAGCTTTATATTTCCACAGTTTGAGAGTCAGGTTCAAAAAAGTCTAAATCATAAGAATGTCTTATACTTAGCTCTTACTATTAATTTAATATATGAGTGTTAGATTGGCCAATAAAGTCTCACTCCTCCTCATCTTGATGAGCTCAGCCACACAGAAGGCAGATTGGGATTGAGGAGGTGGGCAGTTTCAAATAAGAGCATGCTGAAATTGATGGCAGGCCAGAGTCAATTATTAAATGGGAGTGAGAACTGTGTCCCTAAAAGATGGAGAAGGACGACATGAATGATTAAGAACTATATTTGTTTAACGCCTATACTGGATGGATATGTTTCTAAGTGCTTTATGTAAATTAACTCATTTAATGCTTCTTACTACCTATGAGGTGAGTGCTATTAACATCACCATTTTATAAATGAGAAGACTGGGCTTTATGATCTGACCAAGGTCCATTTGGTCAAGCTCTTTAAAGGAGATATTTGTAATGACCATTAGTTGAAGGTAAAAGCAACAGGCTGCCCCTTTGCTATCTCACTATCAGGAACTTGAAACACAAGTTTGATACCTTCACACCAATATTCACAGAAGAGTGAGTCACAAAGGTCAAAAAGTGCAAACAACGTAAGTGTCCATCTGATGAATGCACAAAGAGAATGCAGTGTGTGTGTGTGTGTGTGTGTGTGTGTGTGTGTATAATGGAATATTATTCAGCTACAAAAAGGAATAAAATTCTTATATATGTTACCATACGGATAAACTTTGAAAATATTATGTGAAATGAAATAAGACAGACACAGAAGGACTAATATTGAATGGTTTCACTTAGATGAGATATCTAAAATATGTAAACTCAGAGAAACAGCAAGTAGAATAGAGATTATCGGAGAATGTGGAAGTAGGAGTTGAGCAATTATTATTATGAAATATTAATAATGTTTATTTTTACTTTTTTACCCAAGGGAAATGAAATCAGCACATGAAAGAGTTATTTGTACCCCCATGATTATTGTAGCTCAATTCACAATAGCTAAGATATGGAATCAGCCCAAATGTCCATCAACTGAAGATAAAGAAATAATAATGTTTAATGCATTATTACTACTAAACATTAATGTTTGCAGTGTTTCTATTTGGGATGATGAAAAAGTCTGGGAAATAATGGTGGTGATGATTACACAACAATGTGAATGTAGTGCTTGCTTTGGAAGCACATATACTAAAAAACAATCTGAGTGTAACAACATCACTAAACTACTTAATAAAAATGGTGAATTTTATGTTATAGATATCTTACCACAATAATTTTTCTAAAAATTAACAAATTCAAGAATGAATCCAGCAGGCCTCAAACCTTTGTAAGCAGCTACTTACTACTCATCAGGCACAAAAATAGTTCAGACAACTTGTCAACTCAAGAAAATCTTAGATTTCAGGTTCTTTGAATACTCCTCCCATGACTTGCATGGAAGCTCTACATGAGCATTATAACAATATTGTACAGGGAGGGTTCTAATAAGTTTATGGTCAGCATCAGGCATGGAAAATGGCATGTATTAATGGCTGAACAGAATCATAAAATCAAGCATTGAGAATATTCCAGAAGACCAAGAATTCACTTGATCCTTCTATTCCCATTCATGCAAGAGTAGGGAGGACATCTCAAATAGTTTAACTTATCTTCATAGTCTGGATATTTCTTTGTCATGTAGGTTTCTGAGAAGACAGACAGATGGCATAGTATTGGCACATGGATAGAATTTATGAAAAAAGCTATTCCTCATTTGAAAGGGAAATAGTAGAACATGAAGTTTTAATAGCCAAATTTCATAGAATATATCTCTCAATAATTTTTTAAAGAATTAGTATGAAAATTTTGTATTTGTATCCACCGACTTTAATAGAACATTTTGAAATGGTACAATTTAAAGAAAATATTGCAGGTTATATTCAAAATCCAATTCTAAAATTTCATAATCTCACGAAGACACTGAAACGCACCTGAGTGTCAGCAAATTGCATGTGTGGTATTTGAAGTTAAATAAGTGTGGAGTGTTGGCTGATCAGTTTTTGGACCTAAATGACTTGCATGTGAAATCTGAAACAAAGTAGTTAGAAAGACATTCTCACTCATCCCAATATTTTCTCTTCTTTTTCTACAGTTCAAGGGTCTTAGCATTGTTGGACTTAAGGGAACCTTATCATCAAAGGAAGTAGGGGTTCCTTTCCTTTAAAATATTTCTCTGTTCCCTTGTTTTAGTAGGAATTAGGGGAGGGGGTAATTTCTTTCCATCTTGCTTCCTCTAGGATCTATTGCCTAACTGTGATCATTCCTTTACAAAGTCTCCTCTAGGCACTGACGCTGTGAGCTTCCACTTTATAAAGATGTACTTCTCTGATGTTTGGCTTTGTGAGTGTTGTTTAGTGTTTTTCTTCTGTGTATGTGTTCTGCTTCCTTAACGAGGCTGTTGGATCCTTGAGGGGAATGTGCCTCTTATTTTGCATTCCCATACAGTTCTTCAGGCAGTTGTTTCTAAGTGCTGGTGCACTGAATTCTGAGGTTTCAAATTGTAGAAAGCACACAAACGTACACTCACATTCATAGATAACTTCATTTTAGACAGAGAAAGAAGGGACCTAAGAAGTTTCCAGCAGCGTTTTTAAGTGCTCCTCACTCTTGTGTCTTCAATCCTGAGCCTTCACTAATCAGAGTTAGCAGAAGGATTTGTTTGTGTTTGACCCTGATCATTATTTTAGTTGGTTGTAGGACAGCTCATGGGCATCATTCTTGCCTTAGGGGTTAAGTACAGGAACGAGAAGACCAAAGAAATACTGCACACTTATTGGGCCAAATGCAAAGGAAAAGTAGGAATTAAAGATATAAAGTGAAGACAAGTAATAGCTCTTCTCCTGTAAACATTCTGCTGTTTCTTTCTTTCCTTTTTTTGGTGACTAGGAAAATAAGGAAGAATTTAGGAGTGGTTGGAATACTATAGGTGTCAGAAAATTATGACTCATGAGCCAAATCCAGTTAATAGCCTGTTTCTTTTTTTCAAAAAAATATTTATTTATTTGAAGGGCAGAGTTAGTTAGAGAGTTAGAGAGTTAGAGTAAGAGAGTGAGAGAGTGAGAGAGTGAGAGTGAGAGAGAGAGAGAGAGAGAGAGAGAGAGAGAGAGATACAGACAGAGAGCAAGATGTTCTATATACTAGTTCACTTCCCAAAAGGCCACAACAGCCAGAGCTGGGCTGATCCAAAGCCAGGAGCCAGGAGCTTCTTCTAGGTCTCCCACATGGGTGCAGGGGTCCAAACATTTGCACTATCTTCTACTGTTTTCCCAGGCCATAGTAGAGAGCTGGATTGGAAGTGGAGTGGCCAGGACAGGAACTGGCTCCCATATGGGGTACGGCGCCCCATGGGATGCCAACGCCACAGGGGACAGCTCTACCCGCTATGTCAGGGCGTTGGCCCCAATAGCCTGTTTCTGTGAATCACGTTTAGTGGAACATAGCCATGCCCATTCATTTACATAGTGTCTATGACTGCCCTAGAGCTTCAAAACTTAGTTGAAGAGTTGTGAGAAAGAGTGTATAGCCCACATTATCTTAAGTATTTACTATAGGACCCTCAACAGAAGCAAGTTTCCTGCCTTCTCAAAAACTACATCCATGAATTTATTGGTAACAATCCTGACCTTGAGTATTGCATAAAAAATAGATAAGCCAATCAATGAACAAACAAATATTAAGGGACTGGCGATATAGCTTAGCTGGTAAAGCCACTGCCTGCAATGACAGCATCCCATATGGGTGCCAGTTTATGTCCCGGCTGCTCAACTTCCTACCCAGCTCCTTGCTAATGTGCTTGGGAAAGCAGTGGAAGATGGCCCAACTGCTTGGGCCCCCTGCACCCACGTCAGAGATCCAGAAGAAGCTCCTGGCTCCTGGCCTTAGACTGGCCCAGCTCTGGCCATTGTGGCTATTTGGGGAGTGAACCAGCAGATGGAAGATCGATCTCTCTCTCTCCCTCTTTGTATATGTGCCTTTCAAACAAAATAAATCTTTAAAAAATAAACATTAAGCTGTTGTTAATATTATACTTGAAGTGAGGGAAATGGTTTTGACTTCATGATTCCTTTTGTGGTATGATTTGAAGCACGCAACTGTATACAAAGAAGCTAGACTGGAGCAATCCACCACCACACACTTGCCCAATATTGGCAGACTTTTGAGATACAGATGCATTTAAGCCCCCCCACCCCCACCTTGGTATTGTGGCATTGTGGGTAAAGCCACTGCTTGCAATACTTGCAACCCATATAGGGCCAGGTTCAAGTCCTGGCTGCTTATATCCTATGCAGTTCCCTGGTAATGCACCTGGGAAAGCAGCAGAGAACAGCCCAAGTGCTTGGGTCATTGCACCCACATGGGAGATCCAGAAGAAGCTCCTGGCTCCTGGCTTTGGCCTGACTCAGCCAACTAGGGAGTGAGCCAGTGGATGGAAGATCTCTCTCTCTCTCTCTCTCTCTCTTTCTCTCTCTCTGCTGTGTGATGTGCATTAATCTCCCACTCTTCTTCACAGGATAAGAAGGGAGAATAACAGGGTCAACAGAAGAGTTGGGGTTGATCTTGAACCACAGAAGAAACAACAAAGAAGAAATGGAAATGATGTTACAAATAGTATCCCATTGGCTCTAACAACAATTTTGGGAGCTTACTAAGGTATAATTACCACATCCTTAAATAAAAGGAAGCTGAGTTTCAAAGGAGCTAAGCAAGTTGCCTAAGGTTAAGCAGGTAATAAATAGCAGAAATGGACTTCTAATGTTCACTCTAAATTCTGAGTTTTTTTCCTGTTGTACTCCATTGCTTCTTCCACATCTTTGCCATTTCCCTAGAGGCCATGATACTAAAAGTATAATTTCCTTTCTCCTAGAAATATAATTCAGCCTTCTGGAACCTCGAATCATTTCCACAACAGTTGTTGCTGTGACTTGGTGCCACCTTAAATTCCTCCAATTAAAATCAGATTTCCTAAATATTTACAGATGTTTCTTAATTTCAGTCTAAATACTCAGTGGTCAGTCCACAATTAAGCTAACAGCCAAAAATAATATTCCCGTTTTACCAAAAGTGAAATAGGATACTGTTTTGTGTTAAATTATAGAGTTAAAAATCCTGAACTAAAATCAAGCAAACCATCTTTTTCATGTAACTCAGTCTCACAATTAAGAATGCATAATAATTAGTTTTAAATTGGGGTAAATCATCAAAGAAAGTTAGGTATCCTGGGAGTTATTTACATGTGAACAGATGCCTATGGAAGTTAAATGGAGTGTGGAAATTTCACAGCATGCTGTAGTAGGGGAGATAAATTAATAAAATGATCACATCTCGAGTTATGGCTGGTATGAAATAGAATTTTTTATATATTTTCAAAGGTCCCTATGTTTAGAAGTAGAAGGTAGGAGAAAGTTCAAAATAACTATTTTGGTAAGTATGATCACAAAGAATACCAACACACACAAATATACCTGACCCCAGTAACAAATAAAGAAGACTTAATATGTATTCATAGGGTAAAAATCAACAATAATTGTCAGATGACACAAAATGATTACTATATCACATCATTAATAAGCTGTTATTGAAATTGGAAGGATACTCAACAGGACACTGAGCTCTGTCATAAAACATGTCCCACGTATATTTCGCCATGGTTACTATAATGGTGGCAGATATCAGAGCCTATCAGGCATCTATTTGACTTGACTAGGTCAGTGAAATCTCAGCCTAAGCCCCATTCCTGTGCTCTGTTTTCACAGAATTGGACTAAACTAGAAAAGGCCACCAGCTTACACCTTCAGATCAGAACTGCTCTGTTCTCTCAAGTTTACTTTTTAAAAAGAGTTATTCATTTATTTGAAAGTCAGAGTTACACAGAAAGGCAGTGAGGGAGGGGGAGAAATGGAGAGGGAGCGGGAGAGAGAGGGGGAGGGAGGGAAGGGGGGGAAGAGAGAGAGAGAGAGAGAGAGAGAGAGAGAGAGAGAGAGAGAGAGAATGAGAATGAATCTTCCATCCACTGGTTCATTCCCAAAATGGCCTCAATGGCCAGAGCTGAGCTGATCTGAAGCCAAGAGCCAGGAGCTTTCTGCGGGTCTCCCACGTGGGTGCGGGGGCCCAAGCACTTGTGCCATCTTCTGCAGCTTTCCCAGGCACATCGGCAGGGAGCTGGATCAGATGTGGAGCAGCTGGGTCTCGAACTGGTGCCCATATGGGATGCCAGCATCACAGGCAGCAGCTTTACTACTACGCCATAGCATTAACCCCTGTATTTTACTTTCTAATATGTTGGAGTGATATTTAATCCTACACTGTTTGTTAACTTTGAAATGCCCTAATTAGGCATTCATACTTCAGGTCTGGTTAATTAGCATTTGAACAGTCAGAGAATGCTTTCTTGTTTTGACTTTTGGTCTCATATCAAAGCAACACAAGGAGGTTTAATAATTTACATATCAGCTATTGGAAATTACTTTGGATGGGTGAAATGAATGGCATTTCAAAAGAGGCAGTGGTTAGAAAGGCCCATGTGCCTCTAACATGATCTGAGTGTCCATCTTCTCCCAAGGCTCTTTTTGGCACTGTGCTGCTTTGAACCAACTTTCTGTAGTCCCCCTTCCCAAGGTTAGCTGAACCTGGCCACTAGAACACGGCTCCTGTGCGTCAAGTGAAACTTTCATGCAGGCTTCTTGCAAGAGACTAAAAAGGCAGAGAGCTAGAACTGCATGAATGTACAAGAACACGTTGTATCTGTTTGCTAGCACATGTTTTTCATGTTTGGCAGAATTTAGTTGAGATGTAGGGAAAGGAAACTTCCCATGATTCTCTTATGTTCTGTAGCTGTGTCTCAGAATTACACAAGACAAATTAATAGGGAGAAGTATAGAGGATTTTTGGAGGGAGGGGTAATATTTTTGCATGCACACAGGTGCCTTCATAAGAAAAATGAACTAAAGAAGAAGTTAAGACTAAGAATTTATATATGTTTTTAACCAAAAACGCTAAGTTTTAAGAGAGAAGTGACAAGATAAAGGATCCTTTGTGAAAGGGCATTGATGTGTTGGAAGTGACTAAGGCTTGCATGGGGTAAACTGTAAGTAGGATGAGAGATTTTTAGTAGGCGTTCATACAGATCCATTTTAACTTCAACTCCCAGTCTCAGATGACAAAACCGTTCTCTTCTTGGAACACAGAGGGCATTTCCCGTCTCATGGGAAATGTCACGACCTGCTTTTATGTAGAAGGCAGAGGGCAGAGAGCGCTTCCTGCACCTGCTGTTTCTCAAGGGTCTTCAGCTCAACACAGCCAATAAGCCAGAGCGGCATATTTGGAGGCAGCATGTTGTGAACTTCTTCAGAGGCTTTAGTTTTTTTCTTTTTTAATTTAACAGGTAAAGATATAGATAGTGAGAGAGAGAGACAGAGAGAAAGGTCTTCCTTCTGTTGGTTCACCCTCCAAATGGCCACTGCACCGATCTGAAGCCAGGAGCCAGGTGCTTCTCCTGGTCTCCCATGCGGGGTGCAGGGCCCAAGCACTTGGGCCATCCTCCACTGCCCTCCCAGGCCACAGCAGAGAGCTAGACTGGAAGAGGCGCAACTGGGACTAGAACCCGGTGCCCACATGGGACGCTGGTGCCACAAGTGGAGGATTAACCTAGTGCGCCACTGCGCCTGCCCCCAGAGGCTTTAGTTGTAATACACCAACTAAAAGTGAGAATGCAGAAGGGTTGTTATCATTCCTACTGTTTGAGTTTCACATGTCATGGACAGGTTGACAGAAACTTCACCAAATAAACACAGTAATTTAAAGGAAGACAATCAGAAATGATTTTTTTTTTTTTTTTTTTTTTTTACAGGCAGAGTGGACAGAGAGAGGGAGAGACAGAGAGAAAGGTCTTCCTTTTTGCCGTTGGTTCACCCTCCAATGGCCGCCGCAGTCGGCGCGCTGCGGCCGGCGCACCGCGCTCGACTGATGGCAGGAGCCAGGAGCCAGGTGCTTTTCCTGGTCTCCCCATGGGGTGCAGGGCCCAAGCACCTGGGCCATCCTCCACTGCACTCCTGGGCCACAGCAGAGGGCTGGCCTGGAAGAGGGGCAACCGGGACAGAAACCGGTGCCCCGACCGGGACTAGAACCCGGTGTGCCGGCGCCGCAAGGTGGAGGATTAGCCTGTTGAGCCACGGCGCCGGCCACAGAAATGATTTATTTTAAAATTACAGTCATATATGGAAGCTCCCCATCTCTGACAAAATACCTAACAATGCAAGTCAAAACCACAACAAGGTTTCACCTCACCCCAGTTAGAAGGGCTCTCATACAGAAATCAACCAACAACAAATGCTGGTGAGGATGTGGGGAAAAAGGTACCCCAATCCATGTTGGTGGGAATGTAAACAGGTGCAGTCACTGTGGAAGACTGTATGGAGATACCTCAGAAATCTGAATATAGACCTAGCGTATGAGCCAGCCATCCCACTCCTCTCTGATCTGTGGTAACTAACAGAGTACCTAAAAGGTAATCTACAGGAGCGAAATTGATACTTTCTCATGCAAAGATTTTGAACAACCCTTGTCTTGACTATTGAGGAACAATGTTTTTTGTTTTTGTCATTTTGTTTTTTCTTCATACTATTTGTTGGACTCTCTACTTAGTGTAGAGTTAATCTTATGAGTATAAAGTTAACTAAAAATAAATCTTTGTGAAAAATAAGAATGGCAAAGGGAGAGGGAGGAAGAAGGGTGAGAGTATGGGAGGGAGGGAAGAAGGATGGGAAGCGTCACTATGTTACTAAATTGTTAATATGAAATCCATGAAGTTTGTTTACTCAAATAAAATTTTTTAAAAATAGAAAAAAAAGAGAAACCCCTAAACCTGGGCCAGTGTGTGGTGTAGTGGGTAAAGCTACCACCTGTGATGACGGCATCCCATATGGGCGCCGGTTCATGTCCCAGCTGCTCCACTCCCAATCCAGCTGCCCGTTAATCGTCTGGGAAAAGCTACCGAAGATGCCCCAAGTGTTTGTGTCCCTGTCATCCATATAGGAGATGTGGATGAAGCTCCTGGCTCCTGGCTTCTGCTTGGCCCAGCGCTAGCCACTGTGAACATCTGGGTCAAGATTGAACCCGTGGATGGAAGATCCTCTCTATGTAATTCTGACTTTGAAATAAATAAATGAAACTTTAAAAAACACACCGAAGGGGCCAGCTCTGTGGCACAGCAGGTTAAAGCCCTGGCCTGCAGTGTCAGCATCCCATATGGGTACCGGTTTGAGTCCTGGCTTCTCCACTTCTGATCCAGCTCCCTGCTAATGCATCTGAGAAAGCAGCAGAGAATGGCCCAAGTCCTTGGGCCCCTGCATCTGGAACAAGCTCCTGGTTCCTGGCTTCGGATCTGCTCAGCTTTGGCCATTTGGGAGTGAACCAGCTAATGGAAGACCTCTCTCTCTCTCTCTCTGTCTCTACCTCTCTCTGTAACTCTGTCTTTCAAATAAATAAAATAAATCTTAAAAAAAATCCACTGAACTGATTTGAGTCAGTTTGTAACAATTCCCCCAGTTAATTCTGGAATCTCCCATTCTTTTAACTGGGGTCTTCATCTTTTGTGTCTTCATATTTTAACCCAAAAGATTATAACTGATGACCCCTGAATGGTGACTTCTTCTCCTTAAAGTCTTCATTGACTGGGGTAACTATTAATTTCCTAGAGCTGGCATAACAAAGTATCACATTATATGGGTATTCATTTCTTACATACATTACAACAAACAAGGTAATTGAGAACAACAAACATGCATTCTATCATAGCTTTAGAAGGTAGAAGTTAGAAATCAAGGTATCAGCAGGCCATATTCCCGGATACCTCTAAGGGAGTATCTTTCTTTACTTCTAGATTCCGGTGTTTGTGGCAATCCTTGGCTTGGAGATGCACCACTCCGGTCACTGCTTCTGCCATCACATGGCCATCTTCCTTATGTGTCTGTGTGTCTTCATATCCTATTCTTTGTGTTGTGTGTGTGTCTATGTCAAAATCTCTTCTTTTAAGGATACCAGTCAGATTGGATTAGGGTCCGTTCTAATACCCTCACCTTATGTTGATTGCATCTGGAGACATGGTTTTCCAAATAAGGAAGTTCTGGGGACAAGGAACTCAACCTATTTTTTTGAAGGTTAAAACTCAACTGTTAATAGTGACCATATTCTTTATTATTCAATCTATGTCACTTTTGAGAATAACTGGATGTATTATTAGTAAGTATGGTACAGTAATAAATATAAGTTGGCATTATTTCATGCAGACTTATATGCATGATATGTATGATCAACCTCTCCATAGTATAATCCAGCCAATATCTTTTTTTAAAAGATTTTACTTATTTGAGAGGTAGAGTTACAGACAGAGAGAGGGACAGATAGAGAGAGAGGTCTTCCATCTACTGGTTCACTCCCCAAATGGCTGCAATGGCCAGAACTGAGCTGATCCAAACCAGGAACCAGGAGCTTCTTCTGGGTCTCCCATGAGGGTGCAGGGGCCCAAGCTCTTGGGCCATTTTCTACTGCCTTCCCAGGCCACAGCAGAGAGCTGGACTGGAATGGGAGCAGCTGAGACACAAATTGGTACCCATATGGGATGCTGGCACTGTAGGCAGAGGCATAGCCTCACAACACAGCGCCTGTCCCTATCTTTAGTTTTTAATCAATAGGTTGGCCTATGCAATTCTTAACCTGCAGTTTGTGTCCTACTTCACAAGTAGGCAAACATTTTCTTTAATAGCCTAAGTAGTAAATAGTTTAGTCATCTTGTACCATATAGCCTCTGTCTTAACTATTCTATTCCCAGCAATACATAGGCAAATGAATGTAAGTGTGTTCCAATAAAACAGTTTCTACAAAACCTTTCCCTGGGTAGATTTGGCAATAATTACACTAGATGATGAAATCAGAATGAGGATGATCTGTGCATTCTTGGGAGGATTCTTTATATATTGGCCATATTAATCCTTGCTTCGTGTTATGAGATGAACTGTGCCTTCTCCATATTTCATCTGTGGAAATACTAACTCCAATATCCCCAAGGACTGATTATATTTGGAGAGTGGTAATTGGGTAAAATTAGGTCCAATGGGTGGGTCCTAGTCCAATGTGATTTGTGTCTTTATTAGAATATGAGACTGGAATACAGACAACACACAGACTGAGGGAGGGACACTTGAGCAAACAGTGAGAAGAGGGTCACGTGCAAGCCAATGAAAGACCTCAGAAGCATTCAAATCTGTTGACAACTTGACCTTGCATTTCTTTCTTTCTTTCTTTTAACTATTTATTTATTTGAAAGGCACAGAGAGAAAAAGAGAGAGAGAGAGAGAGAGAGAGAGCTGAGCGACTGACCTTGCATTTCTAGCTTCTGTAACTGTAAAAAACAGATTTCCATTGTTTAAGCCACTTAGTCTATTGTATTTTATCATATTGTTATGGCAGCCCTGGAAAACTAATGCACTTTGTAAGTTGCAAATACTTTGCATAATTTTAATTGATTCATTGATTTTGTTTCCTATGAAGCTAACATTTTGATTTAATGGAATGCAATATGGCCATAAATTCTACATATTGTCTCACAGTTTAAAAATCTTTCCATGCATGTTAGTTTAGAAGGATTATCCCATGTTACCTTCTGTTACTTTCATATTCTTGTATTTTACACATTTAAATTTTGATCTGTTCACATTAAACTTTATGTGAGGTACAAACTGTGAATGCATTCCCCTTCCCTAGAGTGTTATCTACTTTTCCCAATGCTATTTCTTTGAATATTTTGCTTTTCTCACCATTGAGTTATAATATCATCCTTTTCATATGAGGTGGGGAGCAGCTGGGACATGAACTGGCATTGGCATTGCAGGTGTCGGCTTTACCCAGTATGCCCCAATGCCAGCCCCGTAGGAACAGAAGCACATATTTAAAGAATTAGAAAAGGAGATGAAACATAGCTTTAGCAGAATGACTCTGATGACCCACTCCAACTAAAGCTATGGCCATCAAGAGGTAGAAGTGATGCAATTAAAGCAGAAGCAGATCCATCAAGAGCAAAGATCCTTCCCTTCCTTCTTCCCTCTCTTCCTCCCTCCCTCCCTCTCTTCCTTCCTTCTTTCCTTTTTTGTTTTTGAATCCTTAAGGCATTTTGTTTGTTGACTTTCTAAAGGGCCAAAGAACAATAGGATTTGTTTATTATGAGAGTATTTTGAGAAAGTTAGCCAAAGCCTTAAAAGAAAACACCTAGGAAAATCTTCATCAGAGAGTTCTTCACGTCAATGTTCTTGTTCATTCTTATCCTCACATGAGCAATTTTGTGAGTTTTGTTGGGAATTTGTTAGGTATCCACTTTGCGACCCTCATTTGGCTCCTGCTGACATCTTTTTTGTTTTTTAAACGTGAAAAAAACCTTTCCAGGGCACCTATTTTCTTCAGTTAATAAAGTAAAAAAGACTATATTGAGATGGTTAAGTTTCCAGGACTTAGTTCCTTAAAGATGAATGAAATGGCTTGTGTCACCACTTACCAAAATATGTTGCACCTGATAAGGTTTATTCTCGGAAGTGAAGTTTGTATTTTTAATTTTCATCTTTTAATTTTATTTTCCATGAACCTTCTAAGTATCCTCATATTCTAATATTGTATGTATATATATATATATATATATAGTCTATCTCTAAAATTGCTATTCTAATATTTCTTTCTTTTTTGAAGTTTCTCTATATACACATTTATTTGTTATTGAAAATTGAAACAGCACATCAAAAAT
This sequence comes from Sylvilagus floridanus, assembly GCA_949820135.1. Lineage (NCBI taxonomy): Eukaryota > Metazoa > Chordata > Mammalia > Lagomorpha > Leporidae > Sylvilagus > Sylvilagus floridanus. Next base: position 116,630,127 of record OX463223.1, read on the forward strand.
TTCCTTTCACTGCAATGCAAACATTTGAAAACCAGAATATCTAATAATTTTCCCTAACAAAAATTTTGCCCTAGCAAAAATGCCCAATGTGGTCTTTACCTTCCTTTCCCACGAGTTAGTTTTCATGTCAGTTCTTGGTGCTGGGTTCCATCTCATTGACTCCAGTCTTCCAAAAACACTTAGGAATACTTGAAAGTCACTGGTGTGTCTTCCCTGGGTCAAAAGAAAAGATCAGAAGTATATTGTAAGTCATTCAGATACATTCAGACTACAGATTCCATATAAATTACTGGTATCAAGGTAGGAAGACAAAGGCATCACAACTCATATCGTAGACTGCCAAAATTGCAGGTATACAAATCTATCTTAACATAGACAAGCTTTATCTACTACATAAAAATTACAAGCAAGAACAGTATAAGAATAAGGCTTATGCTTAAATTGATTCTTTGTAACAGTCCATTCTATCCTAGCCTTCTCAAAAGGACCCCATCCATAGTATAGGCAGTACCTGCAGAGACAACTGAGTGGCTCACTTCTTGATTCACTCTGAACTCCCTTAAGACCAGTGTCTCTGTGTTCTCTGTATTCTTTTTCTGTATTTTCAAACTTTTAAGAAAAGTTTCGTGCTGTTATTGTATCATGAGGCCTTGAAACACCTGAACAAATCAATATCTGGGCGGTGAGGCAGCTGCTTTCTTCTTCACTTGGTTGGGCTCCTAGAGCAACTTATCAGTAGGTTATAAAAGGACAACCTTTTGCATTATTTAAATCTTTCCAAGACATGTGCTGGTACACTGCAAACTTCTGTCAGATGCAACTAGTCTAGTGTCCAAACATCGTGCACAATGCCTTGGTGGCAGCAGCGCACTGTGCCCACTCCCACGGTGGTGTTGCTTGTTTCTGTGTACCTGGAGCATCTGGAGGAGTGTGAACAGTAGCAGGAAGAGGAGGGAGGGGGAAGTAGCATCGAGAGCCTGGCTGGGAGGAGGTCCACCAGAGTTGTGCAGGGCGAGCCTGAACGTGTCATCAGTGCAAACCCAAGCACACTGGTGTTCTTTCACAGGAACATCTGGTGGAAGCCCAGGATAGGGTTTTCATCAGCCTTGAGCTGGCCCACAACAATGCTGATGCTGCAGCTACCTGTCATGGGCTGATGGTCCTGCACTGTGAGGCCGTGCTGGATTTTCTGGAAGGGAACTCTAGATAACTTCTCCACAATGGCAGCTTTCTCTTCAAACTGCTGTCCTTCCCATGCAAGGCATGATGCATCACCGTAAATAGTGCTTACTTGAGTCCTGCCATTATCAAACAACTGGTAGATCCAATCTTCTCCTAAACTGGCTTGTCTCCCATTCTGGAGTATCACCTGGCCTCATTGAGACCGCAGGGACTGGTAGGATGGCTGCAACCCAGTGCAGTCTGTTCTGTGTTCTCTTCTTTCCTTCCTTGCTCCCTCCCACCTCCTTCCTACCTTCCTCTTTCCCTCCTTCTTTTCTTATATTTATTTATGTACTTGAAAGTCAGAGTTACAGAGAGGCAGAGGCAGAGACACAGAGAGAGGTCTTCCATCTGCAGGTTCACTCCTCAAATGGCCACAACAGCCCAAGCTGAGCTAATCCAAAGCCAGGAGCCAGGAGCTTCTTCCAGGTCCCCCATGCGGGTGCAGGGGCCCAAGGACTTGGGCCATCTTCCACTGCTTTCCCAGGCCATAGCAGAGAGCTGGATGGGAAGTGGAGAAGCCAGGACATGAACTGGTGCCCATATGGGATGCCAGCACTGCAGCAGCGGCTTTACCCACTACGCCACAGCACCAGCCTCTGTGTTCTTTTTCAAGGTAAGAATATATCTGTTCTTTAAGAGGAATTTCATTTTTACTAGCCTTCCTCTCCACTTAGGAAACAATGTCCTTACTCCTTTCATCCTGTTGGGCATCTGGAATATCATCTTCTCCACTCTGTCAGGCTGCTGAGCTGAATCGTCTGGCATAGGGGACGGGAGTTTGGTAGTGGGGTTGAGTGTGAAATTACTAAGGCACTTTGTTAGTCCTCCTCACTGATGGACTGAGATAGATAAGTGTTTTCATGTCAAAGAAAATTAACATGTACTTACCAGCACATCTTTTTTGAGTACCTACTATAGACTAAGTGATGTTCAAAGCATTTGGAATTCTTCAAAGAAACAGAAATACAAAATCCCTGTACTTGTAGTCATTAAAATCTAATGGAGTGTTGAAGTAGAAACTTATTTTTCTCTCCTTCCTAGGCACAAGTGAAGGCTGCACTTCCCAGTGTCCCTACCGGAAGACATGTGCATAAGCTGAATTTCAGATAAATGAATGTGAGTAGAAGCCACAAGTGTCAGATGAAGTAATTAGGAGGTGAGGACTTATTATCTTTCTCTTTGCTCATTGGGCAGCCCAGACAGAGGGGGTCCATTAAGGGATTCCATGGGTATCTTGGGGAAAAACAGCATTATGAGGGACAGTGCTTTTATGCTTGATCAGCAACTGGAAGTAGAAACTAAAATTAAATACATAGAAATCAATGATTTTATACAGTGTAGGAAAATAAAAATCAGTATAAAAACTCAATGGTAGAAATTATCTATGGTAGAGTAAAAAATGAAAATGACCTAGGAATCAATCTAATAAAAGTAGTTGTAATGGGGGTATGTAAGCTTAGCTTAATGGTTAAGATATTGTCTAAGATGCCTGCGTTCTGTATCAGAGTACCAATTTCTTTCTAAATGTGCACTCTAGGAGGTACCAGGGGATGGCCACCATGTACGAGACCTGGATTGAGTTCCCAAATCCTGATTTCAGCCCAGCCCAACCTGGCTCTTGTGGGCATCTGGGGAGTGCACCAGCAGGTGAGATCTCTCTGAATCTCAGTGGTAATCTCTCTCTGTCTCTCTATTAATTACGAATTTTAAAAAGGGCTCAAGAGAAATACCTTATGGCACACTAGAAGGACAAAGAAAAAGTTTATGAAAAAATATAAAAGCCTACTATGTATTCGGATAAAAAAGTCCAACTTAATACAATATCCATTCTCTGAAGAGTGTATATGGTACAATAACAGTGGCCAGCTTGTCCCGTTTTGCTCAGAACTTGACTATTGTTAGCGCTGAAAGTGTGACATCTCAGGAAACCCATCAGTCTCAGGCAACATGGGAAGACTGGTAATCATAGCACAAAGATATCTATTATACTATTCTTCATAAAACAAAAAGATTAAAATCACTCAAAAGTCCATAAAAGTGCCCTGTCTGAATACTCATGGTACATCTATACACTGGAGTGCTCAGTAGCAGGGTGGAGATATGGAGTATTTGAGGAGGAGAAGAAATAACCTTGTTCTATATTGCTATGGAGTGATTTATAGTACTTTCTGTAGGAAAGAGAAAGAAAGGAAGGAATAAATTTGTTCAGAAAATATTCAAATATTATATAATACATCGAGTACAACATGGGTATTTATATATTTACTTATATTTTCTAAAATAAATAATTGATGATTATAAAAGAGAGAAGGATAAAACTGGTGAATGGACAGGAGTGGGAAGTAAACCTATCTGAATGTACATTTTACAAAATGGAGGAGAAATAGAAATTTTAAAACTATTGAAACAAAAAGAACAAAACTAAACTAAAAAAATAACAAAGGAGTGGAAACAAATGACCTGGGTATAAAGTTAGTTACATAAACAGGGAAAGAGGAATTACTTCAAGTAACTTTGAAACACAGTATTTGACTGAACATCCCTAGTGGGATATATCCCAAAGACCAAAAGAACATCAAAGTCATCTTAAATTTCTTTCAGTAGAATTATTATTAGAAATGAAACTGGTATTTTTATTTTGAAGTTACTTACATGCAGGCACACATAAAAACCATGCACACACACACAAATAACTACTAACACAGACACACACATTAATGTACATGGTTCAGCCAGATGAAATTGCTACTATCCCATAGTTATTGATCCACAGAAATATTAATTTAAGATGGTCCAGCCTAAGATAGATAGGTAGATAGATCAAAAATTAGTAACTGTGAAAATGAAAATGAGAATAATGGTAGTGAATAGTTATCAGAATCAAGAGTATGGCCTAAGAGAAATAGCTCATAAACCAATTTAAAAGGAAATTTCAGAATAAAATTAGTATTTATTTTTATCATTTAAAAATTTATGTTTTTCCAGCTCTGCCAAATTTAAATAAACATATTTTGAATAAATGATTACTGAGTAGCAGCTACCATCCCTGACATACAGAGTATATTCTTTTTTATTTCCCACTAAAACGAACTGAGGCTTCTTAGAGAAAGCACACTCTAAATCCAGGAAAGAAAACTTGCAAGATAAACTCGAGATATCTTATGAATACAAGCAAATAAGAGAGGCAATAGAATGATCCAGTAACCAACTTGAAATATATCCCTTTGAAAAAGGATGATTAAGGTATCAGAAGGGATAATGCCCATAAGACCTTAAAATATCAAAATATGAAACAAATTATAAGTTCATAAAGAGGCCTTTAAAATTTATAGAGCATCTCTGGAGACTGCTTAGGTACTAATTATTCTAAAAATTGATGATGAGGAAGAAAAAATAAACACCTCTGCAGCTAGTTCAGACAAAGACTAAGAACTGATCACTGATTTCAGAGATGTGGAGGTAACTGGTAAACTTGACAGATATGTTCCTGAAGGAGTTGTGGAAGTTAAGATCAAATGAATTGGATTTAAAGATTTATTTATTTATTTATTTGAAAGGCAGAGTTATAGAGAGGCAGAGGCAGTGGCAGAGAGAAGTAGGCAGAGAGAGGTCTTCTATCCCCTAGTTCAGTCCCCAAATGGCTGCAACTGTCAGAGTTGGGCCAATGCAAATCCAGGAGCCAGGAGCTTCTCCTGCGTCTCCCACATGGGTGCAGGGGCCCAAGCACTTGGACCATCTTCTACGGCTTTCTCAGGCCATAGCAGAGAGTTGGGTTACAAGTGGAGCATCTGGGACTTGAACTGGCATCCATTTGGGATGCCAGCGCCACAGGCAGAGGCTTAGCCCACTACACCACAGTGCTGGCCTCTGAATTGGTTTTAAAAGAAAACTGATCAGGTATTTTGCACAGAGGTTGAAGACAACACTCAGATATCACAGTGCCTGGGTTAGAGTCCTAGCCCTGCTTCAAATTCCAGTTTCCTGCTAATGAACACCATGGCAGGCAGCAGATACTGACTCACGTACCTGGGTCTCCATCACCCATGCGGGACTCAGATTGAATTCTGTGTTCCTGGCGTAAGCCTGACCCAACCCTGGATGTTGTGGGCACCTGTGGAGTGAACTAGCACACAGGAGATCGCTGTCTTTCTGCCTTTCAAATAATAAAATATATTTTAAAAAATAAAGAAAATTGATGGAGAGGTTAACACATTGAGTATATGAGGCTTTCTGGAGAAGTTCTGCTGCCAATGAAGAAAAAAATGGGATAATATTTCCATGGACAAAGGAGTCAAAAATATTTTACAAAAATGAAGGATGAGGGGCCAGCGCTGTGGTGCAGCGGGTTGGTGCCCTGGCCTGAGGCGCCGGTATCCCATATGGGCGCAGGTTCTAGTCCCAGCTGCCCTTCTTCCAATCTAGCTCTCTGCTATGGCCTAGAAAAGCAGTGGAAGATGGCTCAAGTCCTTGGGCCCCTGCACCCATGTGGGAGACCCAGAAGAGGCTTCTGGCTCCTGGCTTCAGATTGGCACAGCTCTGGCCGTTGTGGCCAATTGGGGAGTGAACCATAGGATGGAAGACCTCTCTCTCTCTCTGCCTCTCCTCTCTCTGTGTAACTCTTTCAAATAAATAAATAAATAAATCATTTTTTAAAAAAATGAAGGATGATACAGCATGCTTGTGCACTGATCACAGTGCTCTAGTAAAGAGTGAAAAAGTGATGTTGCAGGCTATATTAAAGATACATTGGAGTTGAAACATACTGCAGAACAAATGGACCTAAGAGACATCTACAGGGCATTGCACCAAACAGCTGGCGATTACACATGCTTCTCATCCGCTCATGGACCATCTTCTAGGATAGACCCCATATTAGGCCACAAATCAAATCTCAGCAAATTTAAAAAGATTGAAATCATACCATGTATTTTCTCAGACCAGAAAAGAATAAAACCAGAAATCAACAACAGGAAGAACAATAAAACACTCATAAATATTGGAAAAGTAAACAACATGCTACTGAATGATCAAAGGGTCATTTAAGAAATTAAAAAGGAAATCAAAAACTTTCTTGAAACAAATGAAAATGAAAACACAACATATCAAAACCTGTGGGATACAGCAAAAGCAGTATTAAGAGGGAAGTTTACAGCATTAAGTCCTTGCATTAAAAAAAAACCAGAGAAATGTCTCAAATTAAAGATCTAATGATGCACCTTGAAGACAGAAAAACAAGAAGAAACCAAACCTCAAATCAGCAGGGGGGCAAGAAATACTAAGGATCAGAGCAGAAATAATTGCAGTTGAAAGTGAAAAAAAGAAGATCAACAAAAGTTGTTTTTTGAGAAGACCAACAAAATAGATATGCCTAGCCAGACTAACAAGGAAAAAAAATATAAAAACTCAAAGAAATAAAATTAGAGATGACAAAGTAGATATTACAACCAATAACACTGACATACAAAGGGCTGTTAAGAAACTACTATGAATAATGATATTCTAATAAACTGGAAAACCTCAAAGAAATGGATAAATTCCTGGATTCATTTAACCTTATAGAGATGAACTCAAGAAGATGTAGACAACCTCACAAACCTATAACAAGCAATGAGATTGAAGCAATAATCAAAAGTCTTCCATCAAGGAAAAGTCCGGAACCTGATGGACTTACTGCTGAATTCAATAAAACATTCAAAGAGGAAGTAATTCCTAAACTTTTCAAACTATTCCAAAATAGTTAATAGGATGTAACTCTATCAAACTCTTTTTATGAGGCGAGCATTACTTTGAGACCAAAACTAAACAAAGATATGACAGGAAAAGAAAACTGCAGACCCATATCCTTAGAGAACATTGATGCGAAGATTCTCAACAAGATACTTGCAAATCGAATCCAAAATCACATCAAAAAGATCATATATCATAATCAATTGGGATTTAGCCCAGAAATGCAATAGTGGTTCAATATTTGCAAATCAATAAATGTCACAAATAGCACCAATAGAATGAAGAACAAAAACCAAATGGTCATTTCAATAGATGCAGAGAAAACATTTGATAAAATTCAACACCCTTTCATGATTAAAAAAAAAAAACCTTTTGTGAAACCAGTGGTTAAGAATGTTATACTACTGTAGTTTTAATGATCTGTAATTCCTTTAAAATTTACTGTTTATGGGTAAAATGGTCATTTTCCATTCAATTATTATTTTTAGTCCATTGTCTATATTCCCACTAAACTAGGGTCTTTTTGCTTTTTATTTGTTAAACTTCTTATTTGGCAGGGTATTAAGCCTTTTTACTATAATGTAAATTTAAAATATGTTATCTCAAAAGCTAAAAGAAAGAGAGGTAGAAGAAAGGAAGGTGGGAGAAAGAGCAGGGGAGGGAGGGAGAGAGAGAGGAAGGGAATATCATGTTCATAGAATTGTGTCTACAAAGCACATTGAATCTGGTAAAACTAATTAAAATTAAAAAATTAAAACATTTTTGAAAACTATTTTTAGTAGATGAGAATTATAATAGAAATTAGACATTTCTACTTTTTTCTTTTTTAAAGCTTTGTTTATTTGAAAGTCAGAGTTACATAGTGGGGGGAGAGAGAGAGGAGAGAGAAAAAGGGAGGGAGGGAAGGAGATGGAAGAGGGAGAAGGAGAGGGGGAGGCACAGGGAGGGAGGGAGGGAGGGAGGGAGGGAGGAATAGAGAGAGAGAGAGAGAAAGAGAAACTTTCATTGCTGGTTCACTTTCCAAATGATCATAATGGCTGTGGCCAGTCTGAAAACAGGAGTCTGGAACTCCGTCCAGGTATCTCACATGGGTGGCAAGAGCCCAAGTTCTTGGGCTATTTTCTGCTGCATTTCCAGATGCATTAGCAGGGAGCTGGATCAGAAGCAGAGCAGCTAGGACTTGAACAGGTACTCATGTGGGATATGGCATTACAGGCAGGAGCTTAACAGCTGAGCCACGATGCCAGCCCCAGACACGCCATTTTTGACAGATATGGGATCCTTCAACCAGGCAGCCTCTGCTTGTTTTCCCAAGTGACCCAGGCTGCAGTCTGAGGTTCTTCCTGTTCCATTCTCGTTCCTCCTCTCACCACTTTCCGAGGTATCACACCTGCATGGAGGTCTGTAGGCTCTCTCCGTCTTCTCTTACTCATCACACTCCATCTTTCACATGTACATTTTATACACTTCAAATCCTGTCTTCTCAGAGCTCCTACATTAACTTATCCTGTGGAACTATCTGCAATTGTGCCTCAGCAGTAAATTAGCCACTGGGTGAAAATGATCCTCATTCATATATGGAAATCCAATATTTTACATATTCTCTATTTTACATTAGTTTGGTAAAGTCTATTTTCCCACAAAATTATCTATTTCCTTCCAAAGTTTGAATTTGTTTATATGCAGTCTAGCAAAATAAACCCCTGTGATTCTTTTGCTGTTCTTATTTCTTATCTTACTTATTTTGCTTTTTTCCTTTTCTTGATTTAGTTAATGTAAAAGTTATGTATCTCACCATTATTAATAGAGATAATTCCAAATTATTAATGCAATCAACATGATTTTTTAAAAAATTATTTGTTTTTAAAGTAAGAATTAAAGAGAGAGAGAGAAAGAGAGAGAGAAATCTTCCATCTGCTGGTTCACCATGATGGCAAGTGCTGGGTCAGGATAAACCAGCAGCCAGGAGCTTCATTTGGGTCTCCCACATGGCTGGCAGGGACCCAGTCACTTGGACCATCTTCCACTGCTTTCCATTAGCAGGCAACTAGAATGAAGTGGAGCAGCCGGGACATGAACTGGCACCCATGTGGAATGCTGACATCATAGGTGGCAGCTTTACCTGGTACACTGCAATGCCAGCCCCCAACATCTGCTCTTCTCCTTATTTTCTTATTTCTTTTGTTGTAATTCTTCTCCCATATTTTAAGAAAATGTTAAATATTTAGATTATTCATCTGTATTTCAAATTATCCTGTGTAAGTTTTAACATGTACATGAATTTTAAGTCATAATTTTCAAGAACTCTGCATTTTATTAAAGATTTATTTTATTTATTTGAAAGGCAGAGTTACAGAGAAGAGACAGAAAGAGAGGATAGAGGTCTTTCATTTTCTGGTTACTCCCCAAGTGGCCACAAAAATGGCCAGAGCCAGGCTAGGCCAAAGCCAGGAGCCAGGAGCCTCTTCCAGGTCTCCCATGTGGGTACAGGAGCCCAAGCACTTAGGCCATCTTCTGCATTCCCAGGTGCATTAGCAGGGAGCTGGATTGGAAGTGGAGCAGCTAGAACTCGAACCAGTGCCCATACAGGATGCTGGCACTGTAGGAAGCTTAACCCTCTATGCCACAATGCTAAGCCTCAAATTCTGCCAATATTTAAAAGATTAATTTATTCATTTGAAAGGCACCGTGTTTCAGAGAGATATCTTCCATTCACTGGTTCACTTTTCCAAATGGTCACAACAGCTGGGTCTAGACCAGGCTGAATCCAGGAGCCAGGAACTTGATACAAGTCTCTCAAGTAGAAGGCAGGGAGTCAGGCACTTGGGCTATCATCTACTGCTTCCTACACACAGTTGCAGGGAGCTGTATCAGAATAGCCAGGATTCAAACCAGCACTGCAGTATGGGATATGGGTGTCCCAGGAGGAGACTTAACTGGCTGTGCCACTCCAAAGTTTGCAATTTTGTTTAGTATCTCCTCTTACATTTAAATGAAATATTAACACATTTCAAAACTTTTAGTAGGTAAGGTCTCTTTCTTTTTTGGCTTTGTTGTTAATGTATAAGTGTTATGATCAGAGAATTATCAGAGGATATTATATTATTTTTATTATTTCTATATTTTGCAGTTTGTTGAGGTCTACTTTGTGACTAAAATTGATTTTATTTTTTATTTATTTTTTTAAAAAGATTTATTTTATTTATTTGAAAGGTAGAGTTACAGAGAGAAGGCAAGACAGAGAGAAGTCTTCCATTCCACTGGTTAACTCCACAAATGGCCACAACAACCAGGGCTCGGCCAGGATAAAGCCAGAGTCAGGAGCTTTTTCTGGGTCTCCCACGTGGGTGGCAGGATCTCTGAGACTTGAGCTATCCTCCTCTGCTTTCCCAGGCTCATTGGCAGGGAGTTGGACCAGAAGTGGAGCAGGCCATTTTTGTTTTTTAAGATTATAACTGAGATAATGTAATATTTTCCTTTCTGTGTGTGGCTTACTTCACTTAGCATAATGTTTTCCAAGTGTATGCCTGCTGTGGCAAACGGCAAGATTTTCTCCTATCTTAAGACTGAATAATCTCTACATATATATGTATATACATTTATATATCTGTATTATAATTACTTTATCCATTCTCCATTCTGTGTGTTGTTGCCACAAAAGAAAATACTTGGGTTTGCATTACTTGAATACTTGAAAGCTGAAATTGAGAAGATATATTATGCAATGAATTGTTGCTGTGGATTCGTTTTGAGAGGAGAAGTGTGGTGGGGCCAAGAGACACGGAGTCAGGTGAAAGTGGGCCAGAGGCAAGCAGCCTGCAGACTTGTTTATTTCAGTTGGTACAGCAGCTTATATAGCTGAGGCATCCAATCCGGTCAAGGGGCTGTTTATGCCCTAACCAATCACAGCCTATTGCCAGGCAGGCTCAGTTGCCTGGTGGTTTCCAAAGTCATTCCTGAGTAACTGATGCTTGCTTGCCAGCAGCCATCTTGGCATGGCCTTCTCATTCCACCACAATGAATTAGGTTTTTATTTCTGGATAAAATTAGAAATGAAATAAAGATTTGCACTAGTTAAAGGATGAAAATAGGGACCAGCACTGTGGCACAGGGGTTAAATCCCTGGTATGCAGCACCGGCATCCCATATGGGCACCGGTTTGAGTACCGTCTGCTCCACTTCTGATCCAGATCTCTGCTATGGCCTGGGAAAGCAGTAGAAGATGGCCCAAGTCCTTGGGCCCCTGCACCCACATGGGAGACCCGGAGGAAGCTCCTGGATCCTGGCTTCAGATCAGCACAGCTCTGGCCATGTGCCATCTGAGGAGTAAACCAGTAGACAGAAGACCTCTCTCTCTCTCTCTCTCTCTCTCTCTTTCTCTCTCTGCCTCTCTGTAACTCTTCATTTCAAATAAATAAATAAATCTTAAAAAAAAGATGAAAATAATGATAGTGATTATAAACACTATGAACCCTTTTGTTTTTGAGGCTTCCAAAATTCAAGTGTTTACTAGATCTTTCTCCTGAAATCCTGCTCTTCTTTTCTGTGCTTCAGCATTTAGTCTTATTATTGATGTTATAAAGTAGCAAGGTTAAAGTATCATTATACCTGTGCTCATTATGAATCCCATAAGTTTTCTAGTTAGAAAAAGATAGTTTCATAAGTACTTAGTGTCTTTTTTTGGTTAATATTTTACCCACTAATGGTATTTTAGATAGCTCTAATCATTTTAATAAGGTGTCTATAAAAATTTTAAACATTAAATAATGTATTTGAACTAGTCAGTAAAGAGTAAGAAAAAAGCTAGCTTATTGAAACTATAGATGGTCCATTAGTTAAATTTCAAAATTTTTCATCAAGGAACTTTCAGAGAGAGGTTGTGACCGATGGTATCCATTAAACCAGCTCCCGTGACACAGAAAAGAACCCCGGAAGCAGTGGAGGATGGACGAGCAAGGGCATTTACTTGCCATGGCTGTGGTTGTGGTATGCTTGAACTTAAATATAGGGAGTGACACACTGACATTTTTATTGCCCAATAATCTGGAGAAGTGTCCTGCATTTACTGTACTAAAATAACTATAAGTTAATGGAATCTACAAAGAAGAAACTTTATGACTGTACTGTATTTGGGAGCCTTTGTACAGTTAGGTAGAGTTTCCATGATACAAAGTATTTGGGCTTTAAAATTCACTATTATAAGGAAGAAGACACAGCATTATTTCATGTGCTTAAATGATAACTTGGTCACTGAGTTTCAGAAGAAAAAATATGAAATGAGTAATTGGCACTGCATTAGCTGTAATTTTAAATTGGCAAGTTGTAGCATAAAGCTTAAATCTGTGTTTCTCAAATGTGAACCACAGTAGTCTAATGCTGCTTTGTATGTACCGTGTTACAAATAGTCTCAGCACTGAACAAGTATTGATACCTCTCAAACGAATGCAACCTTTGATGTAGGTATTTTGATATGCACCAGAAAGTATCTATCTGTGCATTTGTTAATCTGCTTGATAGTGAACATATTCCTGTTCTTTTCATTGTTGTTCCTTATCTTCATGTTTAAATTTGAATTTCTACATCTCACTGTTGTTAATTTAAGTGCAATTTGTTCAATGGTTAAAATGAGGTTGTCAGTGAAGAAACTTAAAAACAGCCTCATTCATGTAACTGCTTGAGTAAAAACTACATTTTGTGTTCTATGTTCATACACTTTTAATGATTTGTATCTGTTTAAATGTAAGTGATGATGTTTAGGCTTTATTTCTGTTTAATAAGGCTTTTCCCCATTGACTAAATGAAAGAATGCAGCTCTTTAAAGAGATTTATATTCTGTAAATTAAAACTTGTTGAAACAATAAAAAAATTGTATACACACATGCACACACACACACACACGCTAGAATATTAGTCCCTGTTTAAAAAGAAGGCAATCTTGTCATTTACAATAATACAGGTGAATCTGAAGGATTCAGTGAAATAAGTCGGACTCAGAAAGACAAATATTGTGTGCTCCCAAGTGTATGCGGAATGTAAGATTATCAGATTCTTGGAAGCCTACAATATAATAGTAGTTGCCAGAACCTAGCGGGTAGGGGAAATGAGGAGACTGCAGTCAAGGAGTAGAAAGTTGTCATTACATAGCATGAGTAAGTTCTGGAGATCTACCCTATAGCATAGTGACCATAGTTAATAGTCTGTATTGTATACTTAAACTTTGTTAAGACAGTAGATCTTAAATGTTCTCACTACACACAAAATCTGGAACTCTGTGAGGTGATAAACATGCTAGTGAGCTTGATAATGATAATCTCATCAAAATGTAATCAGATTGCAACCTATCGCACTGTATATATTCAGTGTATACAATTTGTATTTGTCAACTGTATCTCAATAAAGCTGGAAAAATTTTAAAAAATCAGAAAAATGGATAAGAATCCAGAAATAAATTTAAACATATATAGTTATCTAAGTTTCAATGAGGTCACCAAAAAGATACAATGGGTGAAGGATGGTTTCCTTACTAGATGGTGCTAGGAAGAGTAGATTTCTATAAGCAAAACAATAAAATTGGACCCTTATATTACACATAAAAATCAATGGAAGTTTGATAAAAGACCTAAACATAAGACCTGAAACCATAAAACTCCTACAAAAATTCATAGGAGAAAATTTCTTTGACATTGGCACTGGCAATGATTTTTTTGGATAGCACACCAAAAGTTCAAGTTACAAAAGCAAATATAAATAAATAGGACTATATCAAACTAAACAGCTCCTGCACAGCAAAAGAGACAACAAAATGAAAAGGCAACATATTAAGAAAAAGTATTTGCAAACTTATTAGGTAAGGGGTTGATACCTAGGACTTACAAAGAACTCATACAACTCAAACAACAAGAAAATATATAATTTGATTTTTTAAATGAGAAAAGGACTTGAATAGACATTTCTCCAAAGATGACATAGAAATGGATAACAGAAATTTTAAAATGTGCTTCATATCACTAATCATCAGGGAACTTCAAATAAAAACTCTGAGATGCCACCTCACACCTGTTAGAATAGCTGTTGTCAAAAAGACAAGAGATGGGCCGGCGGCGTGGCTCACTAGGCTAATCCTCCGCCTTGCGGTGCCGGCACACCGGGTTCTAGTCCCGGTCGGGGCGCCGGATTCTGTCCCGGTTGCCCCTCTTCTAGGCCAGCCCTCTGCTGTGGCCTGGGAGTGCAGTGGAGGATGGCCCAAGTGCTTGGGCCCTGCACCCCATGGGGAGACCAGGAGAAGCACCTGGCTCCTGCCATCAGATGAGCGTGGTGCGCTGGCCACAGCGCGCCGGCCATGGCGGCCATTGGAGGGTGAACCAACGGCAAAGGAAGACCTTTCTCTCTGTCTCTCTCTCTCACTGTCCACTCTGCCTGTCCAAAAAAAAAAAAAAAAAAAAAGACAAGAGATAAGTGTTGGCAATGGTGTGGAGAAAAGGGAACCCTTGTCTACTATTGATGGAAATGTAAATTAGTAGAGCTAACATGGAGAACAGTATGCATGTTCCTTAAAAATTAAAAAGTGGAACTACCATATGACCCAGTCATCCATCTTTTGGGCATATACTCAAATGAAGGAAATTACCACCTTGTACAGATACCTGCACTCCAATGTTCATTGCAACATTATTCACAATAGCCAAGATAAGAAAATATATATATTTTAAGAGTAGTTTAAAATTTTTAAGAATGAGTGTTTAAAAGGTACTTGTATACATGCCAACCACACGATGGAGTTACATACTGATTAAACCCATCATAAGTAAAAAATATCCTAAATTGAAAGTGCATTTAATATTCCTAATCTAGTGAACATCCAAACTTTGTAGTTTAGCAATGCAGTGCACTGAAGACTATTGATTGCTTACTTTGTGATGGTGGGGTTGTCTGGAAATGGCGCTTCACTGCCACTGCCCTGTATTGCCATAGTATATCCTATTGCATATCACTAGCCTGGAAAAAGATCAAACTTCAAAATTGGAAGAACAATTCATACCGAATGCCTATTGCTTTTGTACTATTGTGAAGTAACAACAACAAAAAAAATATGTTGAACTACTACAAGGACTGTCTGTGTTCTCTCTTTAGTGATACAATGTTTGGTTTGTTTTATGTATTTTATCAAATATTTTATTTTAATGTTATTTCTTTGCAGGTTGTTTTTTTTTGCCTATTTGAGCTGTGATGGCCCAAGACAGGTAAATTAAAATCTCCCATCATCACTGCAATATTTTTATTCTCTTTATTCTTTTATAATTTGAAGTATTTACTTTTTGAGTGTTGATGCTGTTATATAATGCTTAGAGAGTCTTAATATTATATCTTCATTATGGATTTTATCAGTTAATTTTGTGAAGTGTCTTTATCTCCTTTTAAATTTATGATGCAAATTCCACTTAAACTGATAAGATCAGTACTCTGATTAATTTTTATTTCCATTTATTTATGTAAATTTGTCATCCATTAATTAGTTAAATAACTTTATGAAGCCCCAGTTAAAGAGAATTATTAAACAAATTGTCTTATGATATATTATTATCACTGATACGTGCTTGACCTTCATTTTTGTTTGTTGTTCATTTATTAATTACATAATGAATTCTGAGAAACCTCCTACCAATCTAAGGAGAGCCTTAAAATTAACTTACTATTTATATACGCCTTCCCTACCACATTTCCCTGCTTTTCTCTACTCCCCTTCACATTCAGGTATTCACTAGCCTTAATTTGGTATTTATCATACTCTTGCTTTAAACACAGTCATTTAAGCATATATTATTTAGTTTTGATTGTCCTTAAACTTCACATTAAGAGGGCTGTGCTAGTTGAGATTGTGGATGCAGGGAGATATGAACAAATTGTGAGCTACTGTGGTTACCATCTACCATAGGAAGATCAAATGGGATGTGAATATAAGCTTCACTGAGTTCTATTAGTAAAATGGATTTGGAGGCAACCTGAACCGTTTCGGCCCTTTCATGCTACAGGGTGCAGAGACGCACTCAGATATCCCTTGTAAGTGGGATTTTATTACAGACACTTGAGAAGTGAAAGGAGAAAGTTGTGGCAAGATTGGCTTGGCAACACTGGTAAATAACACAATTACTATACTGGCTAAGATAAACTGCTAGTCATTGGATTATGTTATTGACCCTTCTTTGGTTCTTTAACATTTTTGTGATTCAGCTGTTATTTTCATTCTTAATATCAATCAATTGGTTATAGTTTAGAATGATACTTTGATGAAGTCTACTATTCACTAGGTACAGTAGGAATAAATACTGGGGGACTTTGTGCCTTGTAATCCTTGGCAATTGGTAATATTATAGCTGAGTATTACTGAGTCAGGTCTTCATCAGTAGTTCAATGAGCTCAGGTCAGCGAGGAGGGCCACTTAAATAGATAATTATAAGTGATGGCATGACATTTGAAGTCACTAATCAATATTAATTTCTCTCCATCCCCAACCCCACTCTTCCATCTTCTATCTCTACCATTGAGTCCAGTGACTTTAGGGAGACATTTAATTATTTACTCCAGGGAAAATAGGGCAAAAAGATCTGAAAAACAACGAAAGAATCAATAGAATTTCTAAACAGATTTTAAAAACTCATTAGCAGAAGTGGAATTTTAAAGGCACCGTCTATTTCAAGGCCTGAGTTTTTGAAAGTGAAGAAGAGACGATTTTGTGATATGCTTTGCTTTGTTTAAGGTCCAGAAGCTTGGTATCAGATAACAAAAGCCAAAGACATAAATCGGTAAGGACTTAATTCTAGTATCATGGATAAGAGTTAAAATGAAGAGCCAGGCTACTTCATCCTCAGATAGAAAACAGATCAAGTCGAGGGGAGGGTTAGTATAAAGGTATAAATGTTTTAAAAGGAAGTTTAATGGGACCCCAGACAAGGAAACTCCTTGCAGAGCAGGAGGCAGAGTTATGATTGGAAGACTGTCTATCCTACCCCTAAGGTAGGACTGCCCTAGGATTGGGAAGAGGCAGATCTCCATTCAAAGGAATATCTGTACTGAGGTGCTCCAATTTCTGTTCCCACAATTGTAGTTCATCTATTCCCCCACCTCATGATCATGCAGCTACAGCAGCTATTCAACCATTTGGTCAGTCCCAGCAAAAATAAAAAAATTCTTTTTTTCATGAATTCTATTAATAGAGCATAAAATATTCCATACCCCACAAAACTCATGAACTGTTTTCCCCAAGATACTCATTGAGATCAGCTGCTAAATTGTGCACAACTTAAACAATTCATAAAGTCTTTCTTTGGCACTGTAACACTGAAGATTTAATTTAAAAAGGAAATGTTTAAAAAACCCTTAAATAAAATATATTACTAATTCATGTAATCAAATAAGGACATTTGAGTGTTACAATGCATTTTAAATTATCACCAGAAAGCACTTTTTACAAATGTAACTGACAGGCCTGGCTTAACTGACAGTTTAAGCCATCACCTGCAATGCCAGCACTCCAAATTGGAGCGCCAGTTAGAGTCTTGGCTGCTCTGCTTCCTGCTTATGAGCCTGAGAAGGCAGGGAATGATGGCCCAAGTATTTGGGCCCTTGTCATCCACGTTGATGACCAGGAGAGAGTTCCTGACTCCTGGCTTTAGCCTGGCTATTACAATCATTTGGTGAATGAATTGGTAGATGGAAGACATTTCCTCTCTTTGTCTCTCCCTTTCTCTCTGTCATGCTGCCTCCCTCTCTTTGTCTCTCCCTTTCTGTCATTCTGCCTTTTGAATAAATAAATACATCTTTTAAAAATGAATATATGATCGACAAGAGCATTGTATTGTGTCATAGGCAAAACTAGATTCAGTTGAATTCATTTCTACCTTGAATATCCAATCAAATTACTTCTGCTGGTGAGAGGGATGATTTGAGAAGGTACAGTGCCAGTGAAAAATGGTAACACACGATTGTCAAAAAGATCTAAGAGGTCATTGCGTCCTGTATTACTTCTTGTTCTAATAACCCCAAGGCAAGGGAAACAAGTAATTTTAGGGACAAAGGAGGAGAGAAAACCAAACTAAACTGATGAAGAATAGTAAAACGGACAAGTAAAAGGGGAGAATAAAGGCACAGAACAAGACTGAAGCCAATAGGGGAAGAAATAGTGTTAGACGGTGTAGTAGGGTGGGGGTGGCTGGCTGGGTGAGTGAGGAGTGAAGGATACTAAACTAATATGAGGGGGGCCTTCAAGATGGTAGAATAGCAACAGGGCAATCTGCTCTAGGCTAGGCGAAAACAGTGAAAACGAAAGAGTGGAGAAAGTGCATTCTCGGGAAAGCTGCAGGGAAACCTACAGTGGGGATCCTGCTGAAGCAGGAGAGACACCCCTGGATCTGTGTGAAAGGCAGAGATGCGTGGCAAGGATCATGGACACAACCAACAACTTGAGCAGCCCTGAGCCAGAGAAAGCACCAGCTTTGAAAACCAGCGTGAGATCAGACTGCAGCAGTCCCATGGCACTGCTGATATAGCTGGAGGGAAAGCCTAGCGGACTACACTGTCCTTGAGTCCAGCACAGAGCCCTGAGGGGAACAGGGCAACTGCTCTCCCAGACAAAAAGAAAAAGGGCATGTCTCTCTCTTTCCCCATCCTCGACCTCAATGGGGCCCAGCAAATGGCTATGAGAAGGCGGGTGCCATTTTGGACATAAGTAGCTAGCAGGTACTGCAAGACTTGTGTGTGCAAGCAGTAACTGGTGGGGACAGTCTCCTTTTGTGAGCAGAGGCATCCACAGCAGCTGTGCCGCATCCCTCCTCCCCCTGGCAATGGGTGAGGAGAAAGAGCCACTCTGGCATTAGTAGTGCCAACAGCGATTCTTGTATGCGCGCAACATGATTGGGAAATGAGTAGGGCTGCAGCTGGTGGAAACTGTGAACACTTGTGATCCAGGTTTTTTATCAGAGGGAAAAATCCGCATTCCCCACTGACTTTGGGTCTGGCTGGGAGGATTGACAGGGGGAGGGCACACCCATATGACTGTGAGGTGCCCCTAACTTCTCAACAAATCACAGGCACTGGGGCTCTGGGGTTCAATCTGCCTAGGCAGAGCACCTACAGGAAGTGAGCTCTGGGCGCCCCTCAGTGTCTCTGAGGATAGGACAGCTTAGTGGGGTGCAGTGGAACCTTTGCACTCCATGATTGTGAGAACCAAGAGTGCTGAGACTGTGAGATCACTGTCACTACACGAGAGGGCTCAGGGTGTAGCTGGGTGTCTAGGCAATCACTGGGAGTGGCTCCACATGCTTAGAGCTCCCTGATTGCCTGGGGTGGATCACTGCCTGGAGATCTGGGTTCACACTGAGGACTACACAGGTGTATTGAATAGTCCATGCAGAAACACGGATGAGTATTACACCTACTGAGGACTTAAAGTTGGGCATGAATCATCATCTCAGAAGAGAGGAGGTGAGGGTGTGTTCAAGCCAACAGAGGTGACTAAACCCCTGCTTCTGTTAACAAGAGGTGATCTAACATGCCCAACATGGGTGTCACACTTAATACTTGCTCCACCGTGGAGTGCTGACCTGAGCTCTCTGGCCATAGTAGGCACAGACCTCTCGGTATTCACTGTAAAAGCAGACATTCTAATAAGCCACAGAAGCATAGTTCAAAGATATGAGACATCAGAGGAAAAAACCAACAAGTATTTCCACAAATGCCTAAAAATAAAAGCGGAAAATCAACAAATGACATTAAGGAAGACAGTATTATTCTCCCAAAGGAACACAACAACACTTCAATTCTAGAATGTGAAGATGAAGAGATTGATGATGTGCCTGAAACAGAATTCAAAAGATTAATCATAGGAGTACTCAGAAGCAATCAGAAGCAAATCCATAAATTAAAGAAATCAATACATGACATGAATGAAAAATTTTCCCATTAAACTGAATTTTAAAGAGAAATCAAGATGAAATATTAGATATGAAGAAATAAAGAGATAAAAAAAAATGCAGTGGAAAGCCTTAACAAAATTGCTGAGGTAGAAGAAAGAATATCTGAGCTAGAAGAAAAATCTGGAAATTTTTGAGTCAGACAAAAGAAAAAAATAAATTAAAAACATTGTTGGAGATTTATGGTATACTATCAAATGACCCAACATATGGTCTTAGGACTTCCTGAAGGTGTGGAAAGAGAGAATAGATTAGTGAAATAATTACAGAAAAATTCTCTAATTTGGAGAAAGAAAGAGATGTGAAAGTACAGGAAGCACACATAACTCCTAATAGACATTCCCAGAAAAGATCTTCACTACAACACATTGTAGTCAAACATTCCACAGTAAAACACGAAGAAAAGATTCCAAAATGTGCACAAGAGAAACGCCAGATTAATTTTCAGAGGACCTCCATTTAGACTCACAGATGATTTCTCATCAGAAACCCTACCTGCTAGGAGAGAATGGTAAGACATATTTCAAGTCTGTACTCTGCAAAGCCCTATTTATGAATGAAGGTGAATGAAAGACCTTCCATAACAAACAGAAATTCAAATAATTTGTTACCACTCATCCAGCATTACAAAATATGTTAAGAATGTGCTACACACAGAAAAATTGAAAGATAGTCACCATTATGAGAGAATACAAAGGCAGAAAAATCCCCCAGTAACAGTACAAAGAAATCCAAAGTTAATAATAGTGATATTTAGGGGAAAATTGCAGGGACAAGTCATTAGTTATCAACAGCAACCTTGAATGTAAATGGTGTATACTCTCCAATTAAAAGATACAGACTAGTTGAATGGATTAAAAAATAAGACTTATCTAATTTCTGTTTACAAGAAACACACCTCACAAACAGAGATAAACACAAACTGAAAGTTAAATGATGGAAAAGAGATATTCCCTGAAAATGGAAAGTAAAAATAAACTGGTGTAGTCATGCTAATATCATACAAAATAGACTTTAAAACAAAAACTGTTAAAAGAGACAGAGAAGGGTTCTATGTAATGACTAAGAGATCAATTGAACTGGAAGATGTAACTATCATAAACGTATATGTACCCAATAACAGGGTGACTGGCTACATAAATATTAACGGATGTAAAGAGACATAGATCCAGAACCAGACAAAGATGCTTATGCTCACCATTGCTATTTAGTATAGTCCTGCAGTTTTAGCCAGAGCCATTAGGCAAGAAAAAGAAATCAAAGAGATACAAATTGGGAAGGATGAAGTCAAACTATCCCTATTTGCAGATGACATGATTCTATATATAGGCGATACTAAATCAAGGAGCCCTGATTGTGTGGAGCCTCCCACAGTGACTGCCCAATGTGCTAGCCACACCCTGAGTCCTCTCATGCCACCTCAGTGTTTTCACAGTCCCTACACACAAGACTTCAACAGTCATGAGCACCCAGCTCCCTCTCCATTCTCCCCAGTAGACTCAGGAGTCTCTGCTTGGCTGCTTGCTGGGCATGGACATGAGCTGGTACATCTGCTACATATGTCCAAAATAGCACATGCTCTCTGTCAGCTTATTACAGGACACCTTTGCAGGATGATCAACAAGAGAGAAAAATGCCCCCCCGACTTTGTTTTTTCTCCTATGTTTGGCAGGTATACTATCCTCCACAGGGCTCCAAGTTGGATTCCCTCTAAGCTCTTGCTGCAGCTTATTCACCACTGGCCTGGGCTGTTGCAGTCTGGTCTCACCTTGCTCTCCAACGCTGGTGTGGAGGCTCTTGGCTGGTGGGGTCCTAAGTTGTTTACATCATCATCCTCCACAGAGGTCCACTGTGTTCCTCCAATATATCTAGAGTTTCCTCTGCAATTTTCTCCTTAACTCTCCACTGAGACTACACTCTTTCCACTTTCTTTCCTAGACTCAAGCAGCAAGCTCCCTCCCTACTCCACCCTCTTAATTCACTCTGAATAGGCATTTTTAAAAGAGGAAATTTAGATGGCCAACAGACACATGAAAAAATGTTCAGGATCACTAGCCACCAGGGAAATACAAATCAAATCGACAATCAGGTTTCATCTCACCCTTGCTAGATGGTTCACATACAGAAATTAAAAAGAACAAATACTGGCAAGGATGTGGGAAAACAGTACTCTAATCCACTGTTGGTGGGAAAGTAGACTGGTACAGCCACTGTGGGAGACAGTATGGAGATACCTCAGAAATTTGAATATAGACCTAGCATATGACCCAATCATCCCACTCCTGAGAATTTACCCAAATGTAAAAAATCAGCATATGAAAGTACGATATGTTTATTGCAGATAGTTCACAAAAGCTAAGCTATGGAATCAATCCTGATTTCCATCAACTGAATACTGGATAAAGAAATTATGGTTTATATACACTATGTAATACTGCACAACATTAACAAAATATGAAGCCCTGTCATTTGCAACAAAATGGATGCAAATGGAAAACATTATATTTTGTGAAATAAACCAGTCCCAAAATGACCAATACCATATGTTCTCACTGATCTATGGTAACTAATACAGTGTCTAAAAGATAATCTATAGAAGTGAAATCAACACTTTGTGATGCAATGACTCTGAACAATCCTGGACTCGAATGTTGAGGAACAGTTGTTTTTTTAATCTTCATACTACTTGTTGAACTCTTTACTTAATGTAGTCTTAATCTTCTGAGTATAATGTTAACTGAAAATAGATCATTGTAAAAAAACAAGAATGGGAATAGGAGAGGGAGGAAGAAGAATGGTGGGAAGAATCATTATCTTACTAAATTTATTTATATGAAATGCATGAGTTTGTATTCCTTAAAGTTAAAAAAATAAACTAAATATGAAATTATGATATGGATTCATTGCTTTATTTGTGTCCCAATAACTCTTTTACACAAACCAAGCATCTCTAATTTTCCCATTTTATAGATGGGGCAATTAAGGTCACAGAGAGGTCATGTGAAGCAAACAAACATATACATTGCTAAAGTTATGGTCTAAAACTATGACCAATAGAATCTTCAGTTAGTACTGTGAGGAGTAAATGTTTTTCTCCCCTTAGAGATTGCAATACAAATCATATTGTCCCATGGGATTCACAGTATTTGGAATGACACCAGAAGGTGAGACCTATGCTTATGTGTACATTAAAAGTGAAAAACATCTGCATATATTGAAAAAAGGATAATAAAATTATTGCCAAAGAGTACAATATTTCTAAGACCTTATTTTACAACAATGGGTCAAATTGTTCAACATGGTAAGTTTGGGGGATCAGTGGAATGTTCTTTGTATGTTTCAACCTACAGCATGTAACTTTTGGTTTTAAGAGTGCTTATAAAAGAAAAGATCATGGGTGTCTCTTTAAAACTCTTTATTCTCATTGAAGAGGCAAAGTATTTTACATGAAACAATTCAATTACACACAGCTTGTGTAAAAATGTCGTGATGTTTTAAAGTTCCCTGAGGCATTAGGAAGTAGATGATTCAGATGAAAAACATTAAGTTGACCACAAAGTTGTTGGAAAACAGGTGAATGTTTCAGAAACTGATTAGCATAACACTTTTTTTCACCCACCAAACTATGATGTTGAAAATGGTTCACCAAAGGAAGGAATACCTTTCTCTCTCTCTCTCTCTCTCTCTCTCTCTCTCTCTGTAGCTCTACCTGTCAAATAAAAAATAAACAAACAAACAAACAAAAAAGAAAATGGCTCACACTCATTGTATCATTCCTATCAGTTACAAATTAATCTAGTGCTACAAAATTGGGGAATTCAAGAGATAAAATGTGATATATGCAATTGTTTCCAGTTTAATTATAATAAAATTCCTTGGTAACACAAGAAGAATAGCCCATTACATAATATATGTGATGTGTATTGAGAATACCTGAATATTTGATAAATATATCATCCTTGGAATACATTTGTATTATCTATTTGAATCCCCCCTTTTAGTGCACAGAGAACATTAAAGAGCAGAGTCCCTAGAGTTTTAAAATATTTTGTAGCATTTTTCTTCAGTACAATTACTGTATGAATAGATAACCTGGCCTTGGAAGGCACAGATTCTTGCTCCTAAAATCATTTTTGCTTTTAATATCTGACATCAAGATTCTCCTCAAGTATTAATGAAGACAAACAAAAGAAGGCAGGATAACTCAACCATTAGCCAAATCTAGTCTCTCCCTTCTCTCTCTCCTTCCCTTTCTTATTTACTTTATATCTCTTACTGATAGCTTTAAAGAGAACAGTAAACATTCCTAGGATGGAAATTCACGCAATATTTTTGGGTTGAACTACTTAATAAAAAGAATACAGAAAATTCACTTAATTTCTTTGGTCCTCAGTGACTTTATTCAAATGGAGTTAGTAACAGCACTGATGTTATGGGACTGATGAGAGGACTGAATGAAATAATAAAGTGAAATAATATAGTGCTTGTGGAACAGGAAGCCCACAATAAACTTCTGCCATTATTATTGTGGAAAGCCTGTTGTCAATCAACCTAATTATGTTTATTTAGGGATTTAATTGCTCTGTGCTGCTTATGAGCACAAGGGCTTCCCTTCAAATAAAGAATCCACACTATCATGAGTTTCTTCTACATGAAAGAAGTGGGAAATGAAAGCTGAACATGGAATTAGATTCAGATAAGAATGTGTCCTTCAAGTATCCCAGATTGAAATGACATCTGATATAAAGGAGAGATCAATGTCAGAGGCCAGGTCAGTCTGAGAAAACTCAAAAGAACATAGCTGAATCCACTGTGGGTTCAAGCAGGTCCACTCTAGTCTAAGTGGTCACAAAAAAGATTTTACAATTCTACGGTCTATGATCTAACAGGGAATAGTGCCTCCAATGGTTTTGACAGTTGGATAACTTTCCAGAATAACCACATCTCTAGAGAAGAACATGGGGTCT
The DNA here is from genome assembly GCA_949820135.1 of Sylvilagus floridanus. Classification (NCBI taxonomy): domain Eukaryota; kingdom Metazoa; phylum Chordata; class Mammalia; order Lagomorpha; family Leporidae; genus Sylvilagus; species Sylvilagus floridanus. The sequence continues at coordinate 116,655,010 of OX463223.1, forward strand.
GCTTGTTTCCAATAGAATCCCATCAGCCCACACAGAGAAGTGAGACACATTTGGGGGCTAGATTTAAATAGATTTTTAAATGAATACTCAGGAAAAACATCATTCTAAACTATGATTTCTGTTGGACTTCAGTGAGTTGTAGCATAGTGGTGTGCTGGATGCATTAAATCAAGACCCTGGACTTCGTAATTCATAGTCTACAAAGGTAATTTATCTTCTTTTGAAACAAAAGTGCATTTTAGTTTTATGACTCTAGTAGTCTTTTTCTTTTCTTTATGGAACCAGTTTGCTAAATTTTTCACTCATATGAGAGCTCTGATTTCTATTTGAATTCAATTCTAAGTTGTCTAGACATCAGCAGCTTAAACCTAGTGCTTAATCCCAACACTTTCTGAAATTCTTGTTGTTGAGGTCAAAGTAACTTAGAAAGAAAAGTAGCTTTTAGGAAAAGTCTAATAAAAAAAATTATCCTTTAAGTAAGATTCTGCATTTATCTGAAGACCCATATTGTCAAATCACTGGGGAAAGACATTTAGGAAAATGGCCTGAATTTAATTTTGTTACCTTTATTTGAATTTCTGCCTTTAACCTCCAGCCACAGGTAAATTAATCCTCCTATCCTGATAAATGAGAATGATATGGTTTGTGTGTGTGTGTGTGTGTGTGTGTGTGTTGTGTATTTCAATAGACAGGACTTCTGCTATATTCATTTTTTCTTTCTTAACTTCCAATGATTCCCAGACTCCACTAATTTTTTTACATTTTTATTAGATTGTTTTTATTGGCACACAATAACTGTACATATTTATGAGGTACAATATTTCAATACTTGCATACATTTTAATGACCAAATTAGGAAAATTGGTATCTATCACTTCATATCTTTAAGATTTCTTTGTAGTGTGAACATTCAAAAGTCTTCTTCTTGCTATTTAGAAATATACAATATATTGTTGTTAACTATTGTTACCCTACTGTGCAATAGAACATCAGAAGGATTATTTTTACAATAAGGAAAAAATACTTTTTAATTCAATAAAAGTAAACCAATCTGAGGTTTAATTTTTTATTAATTTTATTTTTAAGCATTCTTTTTCTTGAGAAACAACTAACTTTGAAGAAGAACCCAAGAATGATACATCTTTTGCAAACACTTAGACATAACTATAGCTTATGAGACATAAGAATATCCTCCACTTAATACACTAAAAAGAAGTACATCTTTGAGAACAAGTTTTACTATTAACTCTCAAAATCCAACTCCACTAGTATTTAAGACAAGATTTCACAGATAGCTAGAGAAAACACTATCTTAAGAGATACTCTCACTGTAATGTTTCTTTCTGATTCACATAAAAAAACAAAGAAGCAGCTATGAATGTGTGATAATCACTATAAAGAAAATAATTATTACTTCTCCTGGGTTTTAAAATACACTTTCTCTGCATGTAGAGGTGGATGAAAGTGGACATGCAGAACTTCATAGGACAAATACTGAAATAGATTGAAAAATAACAGCAATCTCAGTATTAAGTTGAAATATCCTTCTGCTCTGTTCGGCAGCACATATACTAAATTATAATATATTTTTTGTATCATTTCAGTCAAATTGGAGCTCACATTTTTGGGGTGTTTGTGTGATCTATGGAATTGATGGTAATATGGAGATAGCATTGTCCCAACCCAATTGAGGGCAGAGTCACTATCATCTAGGTCTTTAGCTCATATTTGAAGTAAAGTTTGCAAATGGATATTTATGATTATATAAACACCACCTAATAATTATACTATTGAATGCATGAACACATATATTTATTAAATAAACTTGTAAAAGGTTCCATTCAGATCTGTATTAGCATAGAGTATTTGTATTTAATCCAAAATGTTTGTTTATAGACTTTAATTCAGTTAAACTATGTTTTTCATTTAAAAGTAAATCTATGCCCTGTGTATCAATAAAGAAATGTTTAAAAAAATAAATAAGCCATCTGGGGAATGAATCAGCAGATGCAAAATCTCTTTCTCTCTTTCTCTCTCTGCCTCTCCTTCTCGCTCTCTCTCTCTCTCTCTCTCTCTCTCTCTCTGTGTGTCTCTCTGCCTCTCTGTAACTCTGTATTTCAAATAAATAAATATTAAAAAAACATAATGATCTTGAGGTGAATCATGGAGACAAAAGAATCACCTAGTTCAATTGCTGGATTTACAGATGAGGGGACTGAGGCCTGGAGGTGACTGAAGGTCAACTAGCTAGGACGTAGGAAAACTGGACCTGGAATCTTGCTGCACTGATTCATATTGTCTTTTCCTGAGTGACAGTGAATTGTCAATAAAATGTGTGAATTGCTTAGTACATGAACCGTATCTCAATAATGCTGTTGAACAACCAAAAAGACAAAAGATTAAACACTGAAAACATGTCTTCCCCTTCTTTTGGTTTCTTCCCTAGTATATTTGTTTCTAGTTCAAAATCAACACTGAGAGACACTAAAAATGTTGCTATTGAATGAGTGCATGCGCTCGGTGCATGTTCTCATTTTAGGATGGTGGTTGTAATTAGTACAAGACTAGGGATGCCTTCAAGGTAGGGGTTTGGAAATGCTGATTCATTTTTGATATTTGCCTGAATGCTTTTAGAAGCAGCATTTCTTTTGTAATGAAATGTAATCTGTTTTTCCTTGTCTAATAATAACTTAAGAGCTCTTTCTTTTTGCTCAGTGCTTAACTGTGATGTCATGTTAAGCCAAGCCTCACAAAGGTTTTCAATATTCAGAACTTCATGTTTTATCACATTTTCTTTACTTGTTGTAATTCTTCAACTCCCCAAAAATAGTTTAATAGCATTTTTCCTGGTCTCCATATCATTAAAGTTTCATTTCATTGTTTATTCCTTGTAGTTTCTCCTCGCTCAGAAATAACCCCTAAACTTGTTACTATCCTGTCTGAACAGAAATCAGGGCTTAAATAGGGAAAGCTTCCACAAAATCTTGGATCTCAATATTTATCTTTGTCCCTCAAACTGTGGTTGAGCTAATATTAGAAGAAGTTAGGAGCTTTCACTGGCTTATTTAAAGTATGATGGCTATCAGTCCCAAAAAACAGATATGTTCTCCTTGATTGGAGGTAACTAATAGAGTACCTGAAATACAACTTGTTGGAATGAAATAGACATCTTGAGAAGCAATGATAGTTTATAACCTTTGTTTCCTTCATTCAGAAAAAAGGTTTTGTTTTTATTTTCTCTTTATACTACTTGTTGAACTCTTAGAGCAAGATTAACTATATGATCATTAAGTTTACTGAAAAAAAAAAGAACATTGTAAAAATTAAGAGTGGGAATCCAAGAGGGAGGGGAGGGCGGGGTTAGAGCATGGGTGGGATAGAGGGCTGGGGGGAAGTGCTACTATGTTCCTAAAAAAGTATAAAGGGAATACATGAAACTTGTGCAACAAATAAAATATATAAATAGAAAAGAAATTTAAAAAATGATGGCTATCTCAAATCCTTATTTTATTTAATTTTTCCAATAAAATTATGCTACCATTTTTCCCAACATAAAGTGTAGTGAGTCATTCATTCCCAGCGCCCATGCTATTTGCTGGCTAATGTGGATGGTTTAATCAGATAATACTAAAATATCAGCAAAGGCCCCTCATTAACCTGCTTATTCTTGACAAAATGTTTCAGTGTCAGGAGAAGTTATTTTACTCAAATTCTTCCACTTTCTTTCAAAATGCCTTTCTCATAAATATCAACGTCCCTCTATTATCTAAGTATTCCACGAAGTTCTTATTAACTAAATAGGTATGACTCTCAGAACATGTCTCCTGAGAAAACATCTAGAAAGTCTAGAAATGCAAATTCCAGGGTTCCACACGTGACTTCTGGAAGCAGAAATCTGAGGGCATGGCTTGGCAATTTCTTTTTTACTTTTTAAATTTATCTTTATTTATTTTACAGGTAAAGCAACAGAGCAAGACGGGGAGAGGATGCTCCTACAAAAGAGAACACGCATGAGAGAAGAGATTTCAATCACTTCCTGATGCCCTCCACAGCTAAGGCTTCAACAGGATGAAGTCAGGAGCCCAGGACTCCATCTGGGTCTCCTGTGTGGGTGGCAGGACCCAGGTATTTGAGCCACCATCTGTTGTAACCCAGTGTCTGCATTAAAGGGAAGCTGGGATGGAGGCAGAGTAGGGATCTGAACCCAGGCACTGTGATATGCTATGTGGCCTTCCCAAGCAGCATCGTAACCACTGTTGCCACGACGCTTGCTCCCAGAAATCTGTGCTGTAATAAGTCTTCTGGGTTTGAGAATCGCTGTCAAATGGAACTTTGAATCCTACTTAATGAAGAGTCATGGAGGCAGGATTCAAAGATGGTGAAATAAGGAGGGAGCATATTGTTCTAGGCTAGGGGAAGACAGTGAAAAAGTAGAGAGAGGGGCCGGCCCCACGGCGCAGTAGGTTGATTCTCTGCCTGCAGTGCCAGCATCTCATATGGGTGCTGCTTCTAGTCCTGGCTGCTCTGCTTCCTGTCCGGCTCTCTGCTGTGGCCTGGGAAAGCAGTAGAAGATGGCCCAGACACTTGGATACCTGCACCTGCACTGGAGACCTGGAGAAGGTTCCTGGCTCCTGGCTTCTAATCGGTGCAGCTCCAGCCATTGTGGCCATTTGGGAAGTGAACCAGAGTATGGAAGACCTTTCTCTCTGTCTCTCTCTTTCACTGTCTGTAACTCTCTTTCACTGTCTGTATTTATCTCAAATAAATAAATAAAAATCATTTTAAAAAGTGGAGAGAGTACATTCTCAGGGAAGAGTTAGAGAGAAAACTTCCGTGGAATTTCTACACAAGGAGAAAGGATGCCATCAACCTGTGAGGGGTGCAACTCACACCACAAGCATGGACACAGCACAGGGACCCAGCAACCGAGACCCTGAGACAGCACCAGCTTTGAAGAGTGAGGTGAGATCAGACTGCAGCGGCCAGTGCACTGGTGATATAGCCAGAGGGAGAGCCTGGTGTGAGGCCAGCCTGGAGCCCTGTGGGGGACAGGGTACCTGCTAACCTAGTGGGAAAAAATGGGGCATGTTTATCTCTGCTGACCTCTCCCCGTCCAGAACACAGCTGAAAGGGCAGGTACCATTTTGGACATATGTAGCGGCTGTGCCAGCTCTTGTGCATGAGCCCAGCAACTGGCTGAACCAAGAAGCCATGTTGTTAGTAGGAGCTACAGCAGTTCCCACTTGGGTGTGCACAGCCAGGAGCTGCAGGTGGCGGGGGATGAGAAAGCACCATTGTGAAATGAGAAGAGGCTGTGACCAGTGGCTCTTGTGCACGTGTGTGATCCAGGGATTTTACTAGAGGGAAAAAATCCATGTTCCCCATAGACTTTGAGTCTGGCTGGGAGGACTGATTGGGGGCTGGGCAGCCACATAGGACTGGAGGTACCCCCAGCCTCTGAATATACCACACGCTCCAGAGCTCAAGCTGCCTACGTGGAGCACCCACAGGTTCTGGGAATGTCTCTGCCTCTCTGTTGATGGGACAGTGGAGTGGAGTGGAGCAGATCCTTAGCACCCATGTCTGTGGTAGACTTGTATGCTGAGACTGTGGGAGCTCTGTGACTGCACGAGGAGGCACTGAGTGTAGCTGGGTATCCGTGCAATCACTGTGAGTTGGCTCCATGTGCTCAGAGCTCCCTGACTGCCTGGGTAGGTCATTGCAATGAGATCCATACTCATGCTGAGGACTGCACAGACCCTTTGTGGGGTCCTTATGGGCAGCACGGATGAGTATTACACCCAATAGGGGTCAACACATGGGCATTGATCACCTTAGAAGAGAGGAGGTGAGAGTGTGATTACAACAACTGAGGTGATCAAACCCTCCTTATGAGAAAAAGACATCTACGATGCCCAATTTGGGTGTCCCTTAAATACTCACCCCACCCTGGAGCACTGACCAGAGCTCCCTGGACACACACAGCACATGCCTCTGGGTATTCACTGAAAGAGCACAAACTCCACTAAGCAACAGAGGCGGAATCCAAAGATAAAAGCCATCAGAGGAAAAGGCCACCAAGAATTTCCACAAATGCCTAAAAATAAGTGCAGACATTCAAGAAACAAGAATAAAGACAACAATGACCTCCCCTAAAGGAACATAAAAATGCTTTAATATTAGAATGTGATGATGAAGAGACTGATGAAATGCCTGAAATGGAATTCAAGAGATTAATCATAGGATTACCAAGAAGCAATGAGAAGCAAATTCACAAATCGAAAAAAATCAATACATGACATGAATGAAAAATCCTCCCATTAAGTTGAGGTTTTGAAGAGAAATCAAAATGGAGTATTAGAAATGAAGAATTCAATATGTCAAATAAAAATACAGAATACAGCAGAAAGCCTTTTCAAGAGACTTGCTGAGGCAGAAGAAAGTATATGCAAGCTAGAAGACAAATCTGAGGAAATTTTTCAGTCAGACCCCCCAACCCCACCAAAGGAAAAAATTAGAAAAATTAAAAACAGTATTGGAGATTTATGAATACTATCAAATGACACAACATATGGGTATATGGGTCTTAGGAGTTCTTGAAGTTATGGCATGAGAGAATGGATTAAGAGAATTAAGCTTGAAATTAACAACTGAAAAATCTCTTGAACATTCACAAACATGGATACTAAAAAACATGCTCCTGAATGAACAGTGGGTCATAGAAGAAAACAAAAGACGAATCAAAAAAATTCTGGAAATGAGTAAAGACATTAATACAACATATCAAAATATAGGGGATACACATAAACAATATTAACAGGGAAGTTTATAGAAATAGGTCAAGATTTGTAAAGGCACCAAATAAATGAGCTATTGGTGCATTTAAAGGATCTAGAAAAAACAACAAACCAAACACAAAATTAGTGGAGGAAAGAAATAATTAGAGGAGAAATAAGAAAAACTGAAACAAAATAAAACAACACAAAAGATTAGTGATATGAAGAGATGATTCTTTGAAAAATAAACAAAATCAGTATACCATTGGCTCAGTTAACCAAAAAGAGTACATGAAAAAGGGAGAAGACTAAAATCAATAAAATCAAAGATGAAAAAGGAAATGTAACAACAGACACCATAGAAATAAAAAGTATCTTCAGGAATTCCTACAAAGAGCTATATGCCAACAAATCAGAAAATCTAGAAGAAATGAATAAATTCCTGGATATATACAAGCTACTAACATTGAGTTATGAAGATACAGAACACATAAACAGAGGGAGATCGAATCAGAAATACAAACCCATCCAACAAAGAACAGCCAAGGACTAGATGGCTACACTGTTGAATTCTACCAGATTTTTAAAGAACTAATTTCAATTCTTCTCAAGCTATTCAAAACAACTGAAAGGGTGGGAATCCTTCTAAACTCCTTCTATAAAGCCAGCATCACCTTATTTCCTGAACCAGAAAAATATACAACAGAGAAAGAGACCTATAGTCCTGATGAACATAGATGCAAAAATGCTCAAGAAAATACTAGCTAATCAAATCCAACAACACATCAGAAAGATCATTCACCTGGACCAAGTGAGATTTGCCCCTGGTATGCAGGGAAGGTTCAACGTTTGAAAATCAATTAATGTGATACATCGCATTAAAAAACTGAAGAATGAAAGCCATGTGATTATTTCAACAGATGCAGAGAAAGCATTTGATAAAATACAATATCCTTTCCTGATAAAAATCTTAAGCAAAATGGTATAGAAGGAACATTCCTCAACACAATCAAGGCAATTTATGACAAATCCATGACCAACATCCTATTGAATGGGGGAAAATTATACGTATTCTTATTAAGATCTGGAACCAGACAAGGATACCCACTCTTACCATTGCTATTCAATATAGTCCTGGAAGTTTCAGCCAGAGTCATTAGGCAAGAAAAAGAAATCAAAGGGATACAAATTGGGTAGGAGCAGTCAAACTATCCTTATTTGCAGATGACATGATTCTATATATGGGGGATCCAAAAGTCTCAACTAAAAGACTATTGGAACTCATAGAAGAGTTTGGTAAAGTGGCAAGATATAAAATTAACACACAATAAACAATATTCTTTGTATAAACAGACAATGCCATGTCTCAGAAAGAACTAAGATTAATCCAATTCACAATAGCTATTAAAACAATTAAATACCTTGGAATAAATTTAACCAAGCATGTCAAAGATCTCTATGATGAAAATTATGAAACATTAAAGAAAGAAATAGAAGTCACAAAAAAATGGGAAAATCTTCCATGTTCTTGGATCAGAAGAATCAAAACCATCAAAATGTCCATACTACCGAAAGCAATTTTCATATGCAATGATATCTCAATCAAAATACCAGCAACATTCTTCTTAGATCTAGAAACAAATGACACTAAAATTCATCTGGGAATACAAGAGATCTTAAATAACTAAAGCAATCTTACATAACAAATACAAAGCCAGAGGTATCACAACACTAGATTTCAAAACATATTATAAGTTATAATCAAATAACCTGGTACTGGTAACAAAAAATATACATGTAGACAAATGTAATAAAATAGGAACTCCAGTAATCAATCCATGCATGCACAACCAACTTATCTTTGACAAAGAGCTACAATCAGTCCCTAGAATAAGAACAGTCTCTTCAACAATTGATACTGGAAAAACTGGATGACCATGTACAGAAATATGAAGCAAGCCCCCTACCTTATACCTTACATAAAAGTCCACTCAAAATGGATCAAAGACATAAATCTATAACCTGATGCCATGAAATTACTAGAGAACACTGGGGAAACTCTGCAGGACATTGACATAGACAAAGACTTCTTGGAAAAGACTCCAGAAACACAAGCAATCAAAGCAAAATTGACAAATGGGATTGCATCAAGCTGAGAAGTTTCCGCCCCACAAAAGAAACACTCAGCAAAGTGAATGGGCAAACAATAGAATGGGAAAAAACATTTGCAAACTATGCGATTGAGAAAGGATTAATATCGAGAATCTATAAAGAGCTCAAGAAGTTCAGCAACAACAAAACAAACAATCCAGTTAAAAAAATGGGCAAAGAACTTGAACAGGCATCTTCAAAAGAGGAAATTCAAATGGCCAACAGACACATGAAAAAATGCTCAGGCTCACTAGCCATCAGGGAAATGCAAATCAAATCCACAATGAGGTTTCACCTCACTCCTGTTAGATGGCTCACATATGGAAATCAACAAATACTGGTGAGAATGTGGGGGGAAGGTACCTTAATCTCCTGTTGTTGGCAATGTAAACTGGTTCAACCATTGTGGAAGACAGAATGGAGATACCTCAGAAAGCTGAGAACAGATATACCATATGACCCAGACTTCTCACTCCTAGGAATTAACCCATGGGAAATGAAATCAGCATATGAAATAGTTATCTGTACTCCCATGTTCATTACAGCTCAATTAATAATAGCTAAGATATAAAATCAATCAAGATGTCTATCAGCTGATGACTGGATAAAGATATTATGGCATATATACACTATGTAATACTACCCAGGGGTAAAAAAAAATACTGAAATCCTCTCTTTTTACAATACAATGGATGCAAATGGAAACCATTATAGTTAGTGAAATAAGGCAGTCCAAAAAAGATAAATACACATGTTTTCCCTGATCTGTGGTAACTAATAGAGTAACTAACATATAATAAATAGGAGAGAAACTGACATTTTGAGTTTTGATGATTGGCTTATAGCCCTTATCTCTACTGTTGAGGAACAGTTTTTTTTTTTTTTCTTCATACTATTTGTTGAACTTTTTATTTAGTGTTGTGTTACTCTTTATGAAAAAAAGGTTAACTGAAAATAGATCTTTGTAAAAATTAAGAGTAGGAATAGGAGACAGAAGTGGAAGAATGGTAGGAGCATGGGCAAGAGGGAGGTTAGGATGGGAAAAATCACTGTGTTCCTAAATCTGTACATATGAAAGGCATAAAATTTGTCTAACTCAAATAAAATGCTTTAACAATAAAGAAGCACAGTCTATTTGTTCATAACTTGAATCTACTTATATGACAATTTGCCTTGCCCAAGGTATATGGTGAAAATCATTGTGTACCTGTAATGAGCTTAGGCATCAAGAGCCTATGCATTTCCACCTGCTTTCTTTTGTACCTTAGCTATTGCTATAAACACAGAGCTAGATTAACCTGGGTGCTGAGAAACACATAGAACTAAGCCAAGTTGCTGTAGTCATCCAAGATCAGGATGATTGCTTTATCAATCAATAGCATACTGATCCTCTCACAAGGTCAGAATAAATGGGTCCTTGGACTTTTTCTGCCCATGGGGATTAGGTCAGCAGGTTATGCTAGACATGTGAAAAAATGTGGTGTTTGTTATGAAGTGGTATTGTAGTGAGAGCTAACTGCTATTTATACTGAATTAAGAATTCTATAAACACCTTCCCCTATCTGGCCCACTCTTTCCCAAACTTTGGTCCCCATATTGCTCCTTATGGCCACCAGATGACAGGATCAGACCTAACTCTGCATGATAGATTTACCGGTAAGTGTTGCAATATCCTTTTGGGAACACCCTGAGCATAATTCTCAGTTTTTCAGAGTGAGACAGATGGCAGCTGAATGCACTCCTAGTGAATGGGCCATTTCAAACTCATGAAAAACATGAACACAATGCATCCAGCTCAGTATTATTTTGATGTTTTCCGTCACCCAAAAATACAAGAATTCCATGAAGAAGCAGTAGAAACCATTAATTACAACAGAACAGATTTCCTTAATTAATTTCATATCAACTGATATATCCCATATTTTGAAAGTCTCCGACCTATCCTTTTGTTGAGAGGCAGTGGAGATTGGGTTATAACTCCTTAGCTATCTTTAAAGATATATGATCATTTCTAAGTTCAATCATCTGTGACTTGGCTTTCTTTCTTCCTTTTGCCTTTCATTTCTTGGTCTTCTTACAGTCAAAGCTGCTGAACTGAAATCTGTCTTCTTTCTGAATAATACTTTTCAAATTATAACAATGACATTTCTTGAATAGTACCTTATGAAGCAGCCAGAAATGCATTTTATCCAGCTTTCACCTCACATTCAGAGAGACATCTATTTTCTAATTAAACTCCACATTTATCTTTTCTAAGATTGACAGAGCTCATCATTACAGATTGAATATTTATTATGAAATTGTATCAATTTCCAGTTTTTAGAGCATCAAGTACAGGGCACTGCACAGAAGTATGTTTTGATGATAATTTAAATTCCATTGTTCTTTTTTCTTAAATTTGAATTACTTACTAAATGGTATGCTAATTGCCTTAAAGAGTTCTTGGAGTTTCTAAAGGTACAGAACTTTATTCTAAGTTGCAGCAGGAACCCTAGGAAAATCAAAATCATTGTAAAGAAATACTATTTCTTAACCTCTGGAGGCACACAGCAACCATTCATAGAGCTAGAAGTTTAGATTCCTTGACCCCCCACATTCTGATTTAATAGATTTTTGGATAGAACTGGAAATTGTCCTTTCAACCACTGATCAAGTTGTCTGTCATGAATTTACATTTAAAATTTTTTTTAAATTTATTTTGAAACACAGAGTTAGAGAGAGAGAGAAACACAGAGAGAGAGGTCTTGAGTTCTTCCATCCACTTGTTCACTCCCCAAATGGCTGCAATGGCCTGGCCTGGGCCAGGAGCCAGGAGCTTTCTCTGGGCTTCCTAGGTGGGTGCAGGGACCCCAGTACTTGAGCCACGCTCACAGACACAGTAGCATGGAATGGGATTGGAACTGGAGTAGCTGGTACTTGAATTGATACCCATATAGGATGCCAGCGCTGCAGGCAGCAGCTTAACCTGCCACAGTGCTGGCCCATGCATTTATCCTTTGAATATGTTACTCAAGAGTGAACATTTGCTGTATCAGTTGAGATACTCCTTGAGACACCCACATTCCATATTGGAGTATGTGGGTTCAAGTCCTGGCTTCTGTGCTTCCAATCTAGCTTCCTGCTAGTGTATACTCTCAGAGGCAGCAGATGATGGTCTAATTGCTTCAGGCACTGCCAACTACATGGAAGACATGGATTGAGTTTCAGCCTCCTGGCTTCAGACTGACCCAGCCCCAACTGTTGTAGGCATTTGGGGAGTGAAACAGTGGATGGAAGATTGGTATCTCTCTCTCTGCCTTCAAAACAAACAAAATCTAAAATACTAAATTTATTTATAGGGCTCTGACATAGGTATCCCAGGATCTGTACTTTTCAAAAACACCAGTATGTGGAAAATGACTCTTCTGATTGTTTTATAACATGATAATCATATGGTATTGTAGTTTACATAACATAAATGATAAAATGAGATCATTAACAATTTTAGGAAGCACAAGTATATGCCAGGAGACATTGAAAAAGCTAGGGAGGTGATGCAATTCACAATGCCTTTATAACTTTATGTCTTTCAGAAAACATATGGCCAATGAGGTAACGTACATAAAACCACTTTTAAGTTTTAAACTATGTTACAAATATGTTCTTTTCTATTAATCTTTTTATTATTTTTGAGATAACATATTTTTCATTGCATTATAGTCAAAGGTTTTGTGGCTCTACTAAACAAAGAGTTCAATAAATAAAAAGTAAAATGAAAACTTAGAAGTAATTTCTTTATCATTAAAATTTTTAGCTGTGGGTACCGTTGTGGGCAAGGCACAGGTGGTGCTGATGCAAGTAAGATATTAAATTACAATAATTTCTGAGAACTATAACAGAATGTCTTTCTAACTTATGTGTCAGGATGGATCTAGGAAAGCTGTGAAATGATGAACAGCCTGAGGCATTTACTTTCAAAAGATTCTGAAAGCATAATACTAAATATTGTTGAGAATCCTTGATACCCAGTTATCTATTGAGTGACAGGGATTGTCTATGAAGAACCTCAAGAGGAAATGTTATAACACACGAGAAGAAAGTCTACTGAAACCAATTTCACATTAGGTGGCTATTACAAATTGAGTTTGAGGTAATACACATGAAAAGGCACTGAACATTATACAGTGCTACAGAAGTTGAGGATAGTTTATAATTATGAATTATTGCATTCAAATACTTCACCTAAGATCTTGATTTATTTGCCTTTTTAACATTAGCGATGTCCGCCATGTCATCCTATCAGTGATAACTGTGGTATTCTGGAAACTTTGCCTTTTCAGAATGATTTCCTTTTACTTAGAGCTGTACTATTTGACTATACTGAGACTGATTATCAGTATCCCTAAAATGTGCCTGAATATTCAATATATGCCAAAGGTCAGGGTAATAGGGATAAAGAAACAATTATCTATCTGGGGTCATGGCCCGCATTATTTTGGGGTAGGGCTCCTCTTCTTTTGGTTTGAGTAGGTTAGAGTACTAGCTAAAATCAGATAAATGAACCAAATGTCTCAAATTATTTCCAATTTTTTGTAATTCTCCAATTCTACAAGCTAGAATGCACATTTTAAAAGAATCTAAAATATGAGTATTTTAACATTTTCCTTCTTACATTGATGCTTAATGCCACCAGAGTGTTAGATTAACCTTTGAAGTAACTATAACAGAGGAAAGAAGCATTGCTGTAAGGTTTTGGAAAATTGTTTCCTAAATCAGATTCTATTATTTGGTAGAATGTAGCCAAATGTAAATGATTAAAATATTATCATTAAGGTAATTGTAACAGAACTAAGAAAGTACTGTCAATGAAAAAGAAAAGGTTATACAAGTATTTTGGACACACTAGACTATCTTGCATCTCCTTTTTGTTTAACCCATAAACAGAAACAATGTGTATTTGATCTAACATAAGGTATAGGCTTAAATTGTCTTACCATTTAACATGAAAACTGGACCCAAATTTTGCTCCCTTAATTTTTCTATAATTTCACTCAGTCAGTAGATATCCATTGTGTATACCATGCCAAGCATTACTTTAGGTGCTAAGGATACAGCTGAGGGGTAGATAACAGCAGGTGGCGAATGAGTTCATAAGGAGACATTATTTTGCTTCTGATGCTAAAAAATGGTAGTTGTGGAGAAAAACACTGGCAAATTTTATTTTTAACTTGGTGTGATTGTGTGGTACCCAGAATTGAGAGTCAGCATTGAAGCAGAGTGTGCTAATGAACACTTTGCCAAGGGACTTGCTGTGTGCAATGGAGTGTTAGCACACAGGACACAAGCAGAGGCTTGAAAGATGCTTGCTTCTTGGAATTTGTGTTCTCTTGCCACTCTTTGAAATCCCTAGGCTACGAAGTCCACAGAAGCCTATGCTAGGCTCTTGGAAGCTGAGATACCATGTGGAGGATCCTATTGCAGAGATGCCCCACTGCAGCTGATATGACCTAGATCAATTATCTTGACAACCCACCAAACATGTGAGGGCAGCCACCTTAGATCATCTATTTTTCCTTAGAGCCTCCAGCTGTTTACAGAGATCAGGAGACTGCCAGAACCAGAACTGCCCAACCAACCCACAGACTAGTAGAAACAGTAAATTCCTTTTGATTTAAGCCGCTAAGTTTTGGTTTGTAATGCATAAGAAGCCAACTGATATAAGAGATGCACATGCAAAGAATGACATTGGATCCCTAATTCACACACATACACACAAAATTAACTCAAAGTGGATCAAATATGTAAACATAAGAGATAACACTGTAAAGCTCCCAGGAGAAAAAAATGGTATAAATATTTGTGACCACCTTGGAATATACCCAAAGGAAATTAAATCGGCAAACAAAAAAGCCGTCTGCACACTAATGTTTATTGCAGCCCAATTCACAATAGCTAAGACCTGGAACCAACCCAAATGCCCATCAACAGTAGACTGGATTAGGAAATTATGGGACATGTACTCTACAGAATACTATATAGCAGTCAAAAACAATGAAATCCGGTCATTTGCAACAAAATGGAGGAATCTGGAAAACATCATGCTGAGTGAATTAAGCCAGTCCCAAAGAGACAAATATCATTTGTTTTCCCTGATTGGCGACGACTAACTGAACACCAAAGGGGAAACCTGTTGAAATGAAATAAACACTATGAGAAAATAGGACTTGATCAGCTCATGTCTGGACTGTTGATGTACAATGTGAATCTTTACCCACTTTAGTATCTCTCTTTGTTGTTTGTTAATGTTCTAGTACTATTGGTTGAACTCTGCAACTAACACACAATTAGCCTTAGGTGTTTAAATTCTAACTGAAAAGTGATCCCGGTTAACTATAAGAGAGGGAAAAAGAAAGAGAGGATATGTACAATTTGAGACAAGCTCAGTTGGACTTACCCCAAACGATGGAGTTAGAAACATGCCAGCGGATCCCAATACAACCCCATCAAGGTAGCATATACCAATGCCATCTCAATGGTCCAAGTGATCAATTTTAGTTCATAATTGATCACACTGATAGGTCTAAGAGTCAATGGGAACACACAAACAAGACTAGTGTCTGCCAATACAAACAGATAGTACCAAAAAGGGAGAGAATGATCCAACATGGGAAGTGGAGTCACAGCAGACTCATAGAATGACAGATGTCCTGAATAGCACTCTGGCCTCAGAATCAGCCCTTAAGGCATTCAGATCTGGCTCAAGAGCCCATGAGAGTATTTTAGGCATGGAAAGCCAAGACACTCTGGAAAAAAAAGAAGACCTAAATGAAAGATCTCTGTGAGTGAGATCCCAGTGGAACGAATGGGGCCACCAAAGAAGGAGGTGCCTTTCTCCGAAGGGAGGAGAGGACCTCCACTTTGACTATGACCCTGTCAGAATAAGATCGAAGTCAGCGAACCCCTAAAGGCTTCCATAGCCTCAGCAACTCATAACTAGAGCCTAGGGAGATTCCTGACGCCATAAACAAGAGTGTCAAATTGTTAAATCAACATCAGGAGTCACTGTGTACTTATGTCCCATGTGGGATCTGTCCTTAATGGGTTGTCCAATGTGAAGTAATGCTGTAACTAGTACTGAAACAGTATTTTTACACTTTGTGTTTCTGTGTGGATGCAAACTGATGAAATCTTTACTTAATACATACTGAATCGATCTTCTGTATATAAAGATAACCAGAAATGAAAAAAAAACTCTGTTATATTGGAAATTCCATAAAAAATCAGTTTCAAAAAAATATATATATCATGTAGGATCTCTGTCCTTAATGGGCTGTACAATGTGATTCAATGCTATAACAAGTACTCAAATAGTATATTTCACTTTGTGTTGCTATATGAGGGCAAATGGGCGAAAGCTTTACTTAACACATGCTAAACTGATCTCCTGTATACAAAGAGAATTGAAAAGGAATCTGAATGTGAATGAAAGGGTGGAGGGAGCGGGTAAGGGGGGAGGGTTGCTGGGGGGGGGGAAGTATGGGGGGAAAGCCATTGTAATCCATAAGTTATACCTTGGAAATTTATATTCTAAATAAAAGTTAAAAAATATTTGTGACCATAGATTAGGCAATGATTTATTAAATATGACATCAAATGCAAATAAACAAAGCAACAAATAATTAAAGTTATCACTAATATGATCTTTGGGGACAACCGCTGTACAAACTAGCAAAGCTACTTTCTGGTTTGATGATATTGGACAAGTCATTTACCTTACTGAGTTTCATTTATTTTATCTGTAAAATATAGACACCATTTAAAAGATAACATTCTTATAAAGATTAATGATTATATTTTAAATTCATTATATGTTCAAACTTATTCCACTGCCTATAAGAAAGCCACACTTTTATTTCATAGTTTATACTAAGTCCACATTGCCAATAAGTTACAGAGATATATAGCACCTGTATATTGTAATCAGAATTAAAGGAATCAAGGTTATTTTAAAGTTATTATAATATAACTATATTTATAATTCTTCATAATTTTTCAAAAAGGCTGTACCAGAAAACTGAACAGTATGATTGATGCCTGAGTTAGGATAAATCTGTGAATTGATTACCCTAGGTAAGTTTATATAAAAAAATGCTTAAGTTTGTAAATACTTGGATATCACAAAATAAGAACTATTGATTCACCTCTAACATTTTATTTACTTTAGATAATGAATTTATGAAATATGAGCCGAAAATTAATATCAATTTTGTGTAAAGAGCAGCAAATCCATTTAATTCATTACCATGAGAAGAAACTAAGACCTACTTTTCAAAGACTGTGCTTTCTGTTAGAATGAATAAAAAAGTGATGATGTTTCAATAAGCTGAGTTAGAAAGGTTATTTTCTGAAAGTTCAAATTCAGTTGAGGGAAAGAAGAGCTAGTTATCTCTGGTAGCTTCAACAGAAAATACAGCTGTTGGAGAAAATACTTGCCCAGTGATTAAATTATAGTTTTTGGCGCTTGGAAAGAGATGCTTGCAGGAACACATATAGAGGTGAACAATTCAAGGAACCTCATTTACTATTCAGATTAGTGGGAGATATTGAATGACATATTACATTTTTGTGTCTCTACTCTTTTGATTGAACAGATTAGTCATGGAAATGGAAATATGGTAAGGATGTGAGACAAAGCTTTGGGCAAATATATTTCCTTACTTGGAGTTTAGATAGTTTTCATTTGGGTGTGAATATGCATACTATTTTTTAACGAGATTTATGTATTTATCTGAAAGTTAGAGTTAGAGAGAGAGAGAGAGAGAGAGATTCCACCCCCCAGATGGCTGCAAGAGCCAGTGCTGAGCCAGGCCAAAGCCAGTAGCCATGAGCTTCATTCAGGTCTCCCTTATGGGTGGCAGAGACTCAAACACTTGAGACATTTTCTAGTGCTTGAGGCCATCTGTAGGGAGCCGGATCAGAAGTGGAGCAGCCAGGACATGAATGGGCATACGGGTTGCTGGCACCACAGCAGTGGCTTTACCTGCCACAAAGCTGGCCCCTTGTGCATGCTATTTTGGATATAAACCATCACAAGCAGAGAGAGCATGAGAATAGCTGCTAATTTATTTGGATATTTGATACCTCATTAGCCCATGCCCTGATGCCTCCCCCTCAAATAGCTGGGTCACCAGGCGATAATAATTGTTGGAGCAAAAACAGTCTTTAATAAATTGTAGAAATGAGGGGAAGATGGGCCTAATGCTAAGTTAAAATAGGTAAGAACTTAGGATAAAGACAGGACAACAAAAGATACTTCTGCATTTTCTACTGATTCACATTCTTTAATTATTTAAATGGATATATCCATCAGAGCTATTCCTAATATGAAAATTGAGGATTTTTTTAAAAAAAGATTTGTTTCAAAAAATTCAAAGCACTAGGGATTTAATTGAACCTTCTAGATCTTTACTAGTTTTCTAAGGCTTATTTAACTGTTTAAAAATTATTTGTTTACGAGAGAGAGAGAGAGAGAGAGAGAGAGAGTCAGTCTCCTATCTACCAATTTACTTCCCAAATGCCCATAACAGCTGGACTGGGCTAGGCATGGCCAGTGTCAGTATTTGGGAACTTAATCCAGGTCTATCATATGGATGGCAGGGACTGAACTACCTGACCTATCATCTACTGCCCTCAGGCTGAACATCAGCAGGAAACTGGAGTCAGAAACAGAGCCTGGACTTGAATCAAGACACTCTGATATGCAATGTGGGTATCCTAAGCAGTGCCTTACCCACAGGCCAAGTGCATGCTCCAGTCCTTAATATTTGAGGAAATAAGTGACATCAAGAGGCAGTGACTTTAAACTTAGAAGAACACCAACCTGAGGGAGGGATGCCAGAGGTAAAATAATTTGAAATATCTCAAACCTTATGTGGAATAAAAGCGAAAGAGGAACACCCTGAATATATTGGAATCCCAGATTACTATTGTTTTCCACAGGGAAGAGTTTAGTATGAGCAGGTTTTCTGGCTTTCTATCCACCTCAGATTGATCAAATTGCCACAGTCACCAAAGACCCCTATTTCATTACTATTCATTTGGAAAGAGGTATGGCAGTACATCTAAAGAGAAAATTCTAGGAAGTTTTTGGTAAATCCAAGAATGTATGCCCAGTGAGTTGCTGACGCTGTTTGAAAAGCAGCGAGAACACTGGAGCTGTAATATCGGCAGAGAGTAGACATCTTTCATTCGGCAGTGACAACGGAACTTCTTAATCAGCCACTAGTGAGTCACAGCAAGTTTTACAATTGTTGCATTAAAGGTTAAACATAATTGGTTATAGTCTAACTTTTTATCCACTACAGTACCTTCTGTTATAACTTTCGTTAGAGCAGAATCTTTTCAGTTCATGCTCTCAGCTCTTATTTAGTGTTTCAATGGGCAATTTCCAGTTGTTATGAATAAAAATGTTAATGTATTTATAAAAGCACTTGAAGGAAAAATATTACCTGGGAGGGTCACAGTGCAATTAACTAAATATGCATAGTCAGTACAGAGTTCATTTTAGTTCCTTTATTGATGAAGAACCTTTCTCTCAGGAACAGAAAGATTTTTGAAGCAGATTCCTTGCTATTACGGTTCTGACTATTATGAACCCTTGAATGGGATTGATTACTGGGGCTTGTCATTTGTTTTTCATGGCATTTGTACGTTTCTCTGGATTTGGGCCAAAAGGTATTGCTTGCTTATTGTCTTTGTCAGCTGAAGTAGCTACTGTTGCTTCAGAGAATCAAGAAATATTATTTTTCATCTCTGTAGAACACTGTACTTAGCACTTCGAATAATTGTCCAAGCTTGTAAAATGTCTGATTTTGATTGTCTTGCAATTTAATTTAGGCACATAAAACGCAGGTAAGAGGCTTATTCTTCCTTGTACACCTTCCTAGTTTTTTTTTTTAAAGATTTATTTATTTGAAATTTGGAGTCACACAGAGAGAGAAGGAGAGGCAGAGAGAGAGAGGTCTTCCATCTGCTGGTTCACTCTCCAATTGGCCGCAATGGCTGGAGCTGTGCCAATTTGAAGCCAGGAGCTTCTTCCAGGTCTCCCACGTGGGTGCAGGGTCCCAAGGACTTGGACCATCTTCTACTGCTTTCCCAGGCCATGGCAGAGAGCTAGATCGGAAGTGGAGCAGCCGGGTCTCGAACTGGCGCCCATATGGGATGCCAGCACTGCAGGCAGTGGCTTTACTCACTATGCCACAGTGCCCACCTAGCCTTCCTAAGTTTTACCTCAGGACCCCACATCCTGTTTCTAGGATTCACCATGGAGGATGATGTAGGACAACACAGTTCTAGTATCTAATGCTAACTGCTCTGCAGAATCTATGAGATGGGATAGGGTGATTCCAGAAAAAGACCCTATAGACCTGGAACGCCTGTGCTATATAAAAGATCTTCAGAAAGTTCATGGAAATGTACATTATAAAAAAAGCGTGAATTTCAATTGTTGCACCAAAATGAATCTCTCTTAATTCCACCTTTCCATGAACTTTTGAAGTACCCTTGTATAAGAGATACTGCTTTTTTTTATAACGCTTTTATTTAAAGAATATAAATTTCCAAAATACAGCTTATAGATTACAATGGCTTCCCCCCCATAACTTCCCTCCCACCCACAACCCTCCCCTTTCCCACTCCCTCTCCCCTTGCTTCACATCAAGATTCATTTTCAATTCTCTTTATATACAGAAGATCAGTTTACTATATATTAAGTAAAGATTTCAACAGTTTGCCCTCACATAGCAACACAAAGTGAAATATACTGTTGGAGTACTAGTTATAGTATTAATTCACAATGTATAGCACATTAAGGACAGAGATCCTACATGATATATATTTTTTTAAATTGATTAATTTTCTAGGCAATTTCCAATTTAACACCAAGATTTTTTTTTCATTTTTAATTATCTATATACAGAAGATTGATTCAGTATATACTAAGTAAAGATTTCATCAGTTTGCACCCACACAGAAACACAAAGTGTAAAATACTGTTTCAGTGCTAGTTATACATTACTTCACATTGGACAACACATTAAGGACAGATCCCACATGAGATGTAAGTACACAATGACTCCTGATGTTGATTTAACAATTTGACACTCTTGTTTATGGCGTCAGGAATCTCCCTAGGGTCTAGTCATGAGTTGCCAAGGCTATGGAAGCCTTTAGGGTTCGCCGACTTCAATCTTATTCCGACAGGGTCATAGTCAAAGTGGAGGTTCTCTCCTCCCTTCAGAGAAAGGTACCTCCTTCTTTGGTGGCCCCATTCGTTCCACTGGGATCTCACTCACAGAGATCTTTCATTTAGGTCTTTTTTTTCCAGAGTGTCTTGGCTTTCCATGCCTAGAATATTCTCATGGGCTCTTGAGCCAGATCTGAATGCCTTAAGGGCTGATTCTGAGGCCAGAGTGCTATTTAGGACATCTGCCATTCTATGAGTCTGCTGTGAAAGATACTGCTTTTTTTTTATATAAAAATGTGCCAACTTCACCCACAAGAAGGAAAGTACAAATTCAAATTATAAAGGATATTTTCTAATTTATGAGTTTGACAAAGATAAAATTATTTTATTTGCATCAGTAAGGATGTGGGACATCAGGCATCTCTTTACATATCTTGTGGTAGATCAAATTGCCTGACTTAACATGTAAGAAAATTTTGCTGACATATCAAAATTGAAAAATGTAAAATTCTTGGAACTAGGAATATGTCTTCTAAGAAAATATTCTACAAATAGCTGTACAAACATACAATGACAGTCACTGCACCATTGGTTAAGATGGTAAAATGTAAAAAACAAACTAAATGCCCACCAATAGAGCAGCTGTTAAATAAATCATCATGTACCCATTCTATGTAATGTATAAAGCTGTATGAAGTGAAATGAGGTAACTTTGTATGTACTGACAAATAATACTGAGTCATATCATTAAGTGCGGGAGGTATATTATAGTGTGCATATTATACCATTGGTACCAAAATATTTGTGAGTATAGCTGCATTGGGATAGAATTTTTCTAGCTGAATTAATTCTTGTATTCAACCATATACGTGGACTTATATAAGTGACTATATGTGGGGAACAAAATGGATTAGATAATTATTTAATATTTTTAAAGTCAGAAGTCAGAGAGAGAGGGGGAGGGAGAGAGAGAGAGGGAGAGAGGGAGGGAGGCGGAGAGAGAGAGATTGAGACACTCTCCTACCTACTGGTTCGCTCCCCAAAGTTTCCAGCAGCCAAGGCTGGGCCCGCTGAGTTTAGAAGCCTGGAAATCCATTCTGGTATTCCAATTAACTAAGCCATCACTTGCTGCTTCCCAGAATCCGAGCTGTGACTTGAACCCAGGCAGCCATAGGGGATGCAAACATCCCAAGCATCTTAACCACTGTCCCAAATGCTCATTCCCTGATGAGATTATTAACCAGCAAATACTACTTCTCATGCCCTCTTCCTGCTATGGAAGATTATAATTTCCTGTCCTAGAGACTAGATTTTGGCCATGTGACTTCTTCAGAAACGAATGTTGGTGATAGCACATAAATAGTGATCTTAAATGTGCTTTAGCAGTCCTGGCTTGGCCATGCACTCCTGTTATTGGCACCAGAACAGCATGCCCCAGTAGCCACTGCTCCTTCTGCAGGGGCCCCCACATGACATGTGTGGCCTATTCTCAAACTTGATCCAAAGCTTAGATTCAAACACGCAGAGCATACAGTCTGAAGCATGTTTGCACCTGCCAATTTGCAGATTGTGAGAGAAGCTGATATTTTCTGATGTAAGCTACTAAATTCTGGGATCGTTTGCTATGTGGCAAAATTGTAATGAGAGCTGATTAATACAGCTGTGTACTTACTTGTTACATATAGCCTTTTGTACCTTTTAAATGTTATGTAATGTACATATATCATCCATTCAAAAAAGTATATTAAAATAATTTGTTGGGACTGGTATTGTGACATAATGGGTTAAGCCATCACCAGCAATGCTGGCATCCCATATGGGTGCCAGTTCAAGTCCTTGCTGCTCCACTTCTGATCCAGCTCCTTGCTAATGTGCCTAGGAAAAAATTGGAGGACCGCCCAAGTGCTTGGAACCCCCATATCCACATGGGAGACTCGGATGAAGCTCCTGGCTTCAGGCCCAGCCCCGGCCATTGCAGCTATCCAGGGAGTGAATAAGTAGATGAAGGGTCTCTTTCTATCTGTCCCTCACTTTTTCTCTGTAACTCTGCCTTTCCAATAATAAAATAAATCTTAAAAATATTAAAAAAAATTGTTAACCTCTACCTCCTGAAAACTGATCCAAAAACTGCACTCCAGACAAGAAGTAACTTTAGAATAAACAATGCCAAAGTCCATGCCTCAATCATATCTGAACTGTTCTGCTGACATGGTTATTTGTGGGTTGAGAATTTTTCCTTTCATTTTTAATCTGGCTATTCACTAAGGTACCAATTTGTCTTATAAAGAAACTTACTTGCATCTATTGAAAGACTAATTGTTGTCTTTGTCTAGGGAAAGGTGAAATGCTGCTGGATGTTTTCATTGGTTTTAAATATGTTTCACTGTTTTGCTGTCTAATTTGGGAATGCTTGAAGGGAAGCAGAAATGCTTCCGCAGCATTTTATTTGTGTCTTTAAATACAGATGGACTCCGTAATACTTAGATATTAATGAATCATGAAAGCTTCAAACACAAGTACATTTCCCATAGATATAGAAGATGGTAGACAAATGACTTTGTTTTGACATTATACTGGAGTTGTAACAGAGCTATTATTTAAAATCAGATTCAATGTGATTTTAAAAAGTATGTTTTGAAGACAACTCTACCAATCATGGGCATTTGTGTTAATCAGAACCTCTTTGAGAGAGCTGATCACCTATCCATGCCACAGTTTATTGAATGATGGTTGGGATTAAGAGAGTGACAGAACCAGAAAAAAGTTTTTGGTTCAGCATGAATATTTTATATAAGACAGTGAACGCCTGAAAATATCAAATCAATGCACTTATGGTTTGTTTGGCATAGAGAGAGACATGGGAGTTGGCAGTGGGAAGAAAATGTAAGAATTCCTGGGAAAGAAGATGTCATGACAAAGAAGAGAGGTTAGAGGGAACCTGCTCGGAGTGGAGAGAGTAGAAGCAGCAAGAAGGTGTTGGCTCAAGTACTTTGGGCCCTACCTCCCATGTGCGAGACCCACATTGAATACCAGGCTCCTGGCTTCAGCCTGGCCCAGTCTCAGCTGTTGTGTGTATTTCGGCAATAAAGAAGTGGGATGGGGATCTCTATCTTTCTCTGTATTTGCCTTTGACAAAAATAGAAGCCGTGGTTGGACACCACAATAGCAAATCATAAGTGTAGGGAACATTGAAAGCCTGCCATGGAGCTTCCAAAAGACATCCAAGGGTGCAGATTAGTCTTGAATTCTGAATGATTATCCTAAAAAAAGTTTCAGTTTTCTGCAGGCCTGGTTCTCAGATGCTATCTGTTTTTACTGTACATTCTTCAAATATAAGAGTACTTCAAAAAGTTCATAGAACATGGAATTAAAAGATAATCTTCCTTTTATATGGGCCTTTTGTTTTTTTAAAATTTATTCATTTTATTGTTTATGAGAGAGAGAGAGGGAAGTAGAGAGCTCCCATCTGTTGCTTTACTCCTTAAAATCCTGCTGAAGCCAAGAGCTGAGGACTCAGTACAGGTCTCCCACCGGGGTGGCAGGAACCTAATTACTTGACCCATCATTGCTGCCTCCCATGGTCTGCATTAGCAGGAAGCTAGAGTCACCAGCCAGCACTAGAAATCAAATGTAGGCACTCCAATGTGGGACACAGGTGCCTTAACTGTTAGTTTCAATGCCAGTTCCCTTCCACAAACTTTTTCAAATACCCTTGCACATGAGTGTATTTCCATTCTTGCAACAACCTGAAAAAGTTCAACAGATATGATGATCAACCTCAATGCCTCCATTTCCAGATAGAGAAAAAAAAAATCTGTTTTGTAGCAACCCCCAAGTGGAACTTTATAAAAATAATTACTTTTTATTTATTTTCATCTTACTTGAAAGACACAGGGAGAGGGGGAGAGGGGGAGGAGGGAGAGGGAGGGAGAGGGAGAGGGAGAGGGAGAGGGAAAGAGAAAGAGAGAGAGGGAAAGAGAGAGAGAGAGAGAGAGAGAGAGAGAGAGAGAGAATGAATGAATATCTTCCATCTGCTGTTTCACTCCCCAAATGTCTACAACTGCAAAGGCTGGGCCAGGTACCAGGAACTCCACCCAGGTCTCCCAGGTCAGGGCAAGAACTCAAGTTCTCGAGCCATCATCTGCTGTGTCCCAAGGCATTCATTAGCAGGAAACCATATTGGAAGAGGTGGAAGAGCTTGAACTCAGGCACTCTGATGTAGCATGTCAGTATTCCAAGCTGGTGGCTTAACCACTGCACTACAAAGTATACCCCTAGTTGCATCATTTTGTCTTAAGAATAATGAAGACTAATATCTCACTTTAAAAACATATTATAGATCATAAATGTATTAACCTGTGATTATGAAACAGTTATGGAAAAATGTGACACACCAGGGAATTATTTCAAAGCATTTGTTTTTTTTTAAGACAAAACTATTTATAATTCAACACTTTTACATAAAGATAAAAGTATTGATCTGTTGAAATGCCCAGGAGCTTTGAACTCAATCCATGTTTCCCACATGGGTGGCAGGTATACAAGTTCATGATCAGTCACCTACTGCCTTCCAGAGTAAACCTTAACAGGAAGCTAGAATTGGGAATGGATTTGGGACTTCAATCTAGGCATTATGACCATAAACTTTGAAGACTTCTCATAGGTATGGATTTTAAAAGTTTACACTAAAATAAATTTATCTTCTAATCCTATTTTCCATGAACTTTTTGAAGTACCTTGTATGATGATTTGTAAGTTTTTTTTTTTAAAAAAATATTTACTTATTTTTATTTGAAAGGGAGAGAGAGGGACACACACACACACATACAAATCCTCCACCAGCTGGGGCACTCCTCAAATAGCCACAATAGCTGTGACTGGCCCAGGCTGAAACCAGGATCCAGGAACTCCATTTGGTCTCCTACATGGAAGGAGGGGATCAACTGCTGGAGCTATCACCTGCTGTCCAGCCCACATTAACAGGAAGCTGCAATGAAGCAGAGTAGCCAAGGAACAAGGACCTCCAATACAGGGTGTGGGAATATTAAGCAGTGATTGAACCCACTGTGCCATGAGGTCCCCACCAATAATGTTTTTTTTTTGTAATTTTGTAGTTTTACATCACAATGGTTATGTACATAAGCTAACATTAATTTTTTCAAATAGTTACTATCCCAACCAGTCAAACGAAAGAAGTATATCAGAAAGTTCATGGGTGGCAGAGGGGGAAAAAGTAGATATTTGAAATAGAAAATTATGAGGATGTTAGCTGAGTTAATTACATGGACTCTCCCCAATAACTGTTTTTACCTCATACAACTCAGATTACAAGGTCAAAGTTACATATCACTTTATTTCTCATTTAAATATAGCAGAAGAAAACTTGGTTTTCTGAAGCAACTAGTAATGTATCCATTTTCTTTTCCTAGGTATATTCCTGAATTATGTAAATATCTAACACTGTAACTCAATTCTCTCTCACAGCGATCACCTCACCCTTTGGAAGTGGAGCCAACAATGAATGCTATCTGGCAGTTGCCTTCAGGGTGGAGAGAGACTTCCTCAGAAGAACTGACTTCTAAAGCAAAGTCTATCTGGAACATGGCTTGTTTGGGACTGCATTCCAAGTGTCACTGCGTGACACTTTGCGGAAAATTAATTTCCCTATCTTTCTTTACTTTCTTGGTCATTTCAATTGAAAACACCCTCAGTCTCCTACCCTGGACAGTGACATCTGCTAGTTCACACATCTTTTCTTTTATTCCTCTTTATTTCAAAAGATGAGCTGTTTCTTCAACAGTCCCTAAAATCCAGATAGAATCCCAGACCCTGTCTCTGAGATACTGATCTACAACCACCTTTTCTAGTATCTAGTCAATCTTTCTAGTAACTCTCTCCTCTCTCGTTGCAAACACTAATGTAGGCTACCTACTAATGATCTTCATTTCCCTCTGTTTCCTGCCTTTACCAGTCCTCTGGAGTAAAGGCTCAAAGTGTCCAGACACCAGTCTTAGAGGGAAAAGCTGAAGAAATGTTCCCCTATCTTTTGTCAAAGACAGTCCTCACTGATAAGATCAAGGCACAAGAGGCCCGATTCTCTTTCTTTCACTTTATCTCTGCCTTAAATACTGACGTGTTGAGGACGGGGGGGGGGGGGTGGGGGGTGGGGGTGGGGGGGTGGGGGGGGTGGCGGCTTTGCATCTGCATCAGTCACCTTGAAACTATGAAGGAAAAACATGTATGAGGACGGGGGGGGGGGGCTTTGCATCTGCATCAGTCACCTTGAAACTATGAAGGAAAAACATGTATGATCTTATTTGAGAGCAAAGGAATGAGTCAAGACATCAATGAGATACTGGATGAACTCTGGCTACAACTACTCCTGGTCTTCTTCTTATGTAAGAAAAACCTAACTGTTTGTTTAAGCAATTTTGGTCATTCCATTAAATGCATCAGGAAGCATCCTAACTGATTTTTATTTTAGGTGGCTGCCTTACCTGGATGAAAAATTGTTTTGTTCTTTTTCTCCCTTTTTCCTGGTAATTAAGATCAAATATGATATAGCTGGAGCACAGCTGACGTTTTATTTCATGAAGTAACTTAGAAAATAGAAACCAAGTGTTACGACAAAGCAGAAAGATATAAGTAGCTTGAGTCCCGGATGCCCACTGGGCTACCCTAACAATTTTCAGCTACCTACCTTGGAACTGTTTTTTTACATGATATAGAAATAAACTACCTGACAGAAACCACTATTTTTGCTTTGCATTGTTTTCTAATATAAGCATCTGAAACAAATTCTTAGAGTGTATTTATTTAATTGAAAGGCAGTGTTACAGAGAGAGACAGGGAAAGACAGAGAGAGGTCTTCCATCTGCTGATTCACTCTCCATTTGGTCACAATAGCAAGAGCTGGGCCAGGCCGATGCAAGGATCCAGGAGCCTCTTCAGGGTCTCCCATGTGAGTCCAGAGGCCCAGTACTTGGGCCATCCTCTGCTGCTTTCCCAAGCCCGTTAGCATGGAGCTGGATCAAAGGTGGAGCAGCCGGGACTGCAACCAGCACCTATGTGAGTTGCCAGCAACACAGGAAGTGGCCTTACCTTTTACTGCACTGCACTGGCCCCTGAAATGAATTCTTATACATACAACTTGTAAGTGTAAGGGGACATGAATAAAATTTTTAGCTAAATAGTTTTAGATGGCAAGATATATATATTTAAATTTGTGATATCTACTAATTTTTATACTAAAAATTAGTAAAAGTTTACAATTCTTCCAAATTTGTGATTTTTGTATATCTTTGTCAATTCTGTTGAATATCAAAGTTTTAAAAGTTTTGTCATCTCCTTATTTTAAAACAGTGCTTGTTGGGGATGGCATTGTAGCACAGCGAGTTAAGCCTCTGCCTACAATGCTGACATCCCTTATGGGCACCAGTTTGAATCCTGGCTACTCCACTTCTAATCCAGCTTCTGCTAATGCACTTGGGAAAGCAGAAGATGGCCCAAGTACTTGGGCTCCTGTCACCATGTGGGAGACCTGCATGGAGTTTCAGCCTCTTGGGTTTGGTTTTGCCCAGTCCCGGCTGTTGTGGTCATTTGAGGTGTGAACCAATGGATGGAAGATCTCCCTCTCCTTCTCCAATTCTGCCTTTCAAATAAATAATAAATCTTGGGCTGGCACTGTGGCTCACTTGGCTAATCCTCCGCCTATGGCGCCAGCATCCCATATGGGCGCCAGGTTCTAGTCCCAGTTGCTCCTCTTCCAGTCCAGCTCTCTGCTGTGCCCTGCCCGGGAGTGCAGTGGAGGATGGCCCAAGTGCTTGGGCCCTGCACTCCCATGGGAGACCAGAAAGAAGCACCTGGCTCCTGGCTTCGGCATGGCAACGGCCATAGCGGTCATTTGGGGGGTGAACCAACGGGAGGAAGACCTTTCTCTCTCTCTCTCTCTCTCTCTCTCTCTCTCTCTCTCTCTCTGGCTCTATCTGTCAAAAAAAAAATCTTTAAAGATTAGTGCTTGTTGTAGTGATTTGCATTATTTAAATATTTTTAATTATTTACTTTATTTGAAAGGCATATAGAGAGAGAGGGGAAAGGGAGAGGGAAGGAGAGGAAAAGGGAAGGGAGGGGAGGGGAGGGGAGAAGAGGGGAGGAGAGGGGAGGAGACGGGAGGAGGGGAGGGGGAGAGGGGAGGAGAGGGGAGGAGAGGGGAGGAGAGGGGAGGAGAGGGGAGGAGGGGAGGGGGAGAGGGGAGGAGAGGGGAGGAGAGGGGAGGAGAGGGGAGGAGAGGGGAGGAGAGGGGAGGAGAGGGGAGGAGAGGGGAGGAGAGGAGAGGATCTTTCACCCACTGGTTCACTTTCCAAATGCAAATACTCCAACAGCCAGTGCTGGGCCAGGCTGAAACTGTGAAGTGAATTCATCTGAACTCAGCCTGGCACTCTGATATGGGATACATAACCCACTGAACCACAATGCTGGCACCCTCCTTTCTAGTTTTCAGAGACTTTCACTTGGCTCCCAGGGGGAATTCCCTGGCATTGGCATGCAGAGCCACCATGGCACAAACTTCTTGTGCTACAGAAAAGCTAAAATTCGATTTCATGTCCCTTTTCTCTTTCCTGTCTGTCTTCAGTATAGACTTAATTCCCTTAAACCCAGAGACCTGTTGGGACGTGACCTTCAAAAATCTTTTCTCCAAATGACAAGCAGTTTGGACTTAGTAGTGACACCATGGAGATGGTATCCCTCAAAACAACAATGAGTCCTTTTCCAGTTTGTGAATCTTCAGATTTTTAATTCTGCCATTTTCATTTCGTTTCCTGAAAGTCAGTGTTGGCTTGTGAAAGTTGTTAAACAATATGCTAAATGTGAAATGTCAACCCTCCTCCTAAACTTTTCCTGTTGAAAGCATCCAGCAAAGACTTCACTGGCTTTCATAGCGGCTGTCTGATTTTGGTAGTCCACTGAAGAAGGAAGTCTGCAAGTTGTTCTATACTGTTAGTGATTCGCATTATTTAAATATTTTTAATTATTTACTTTATTTGAAAGGCATGACCTGCCTGAAACACCATGACTGTTTATGACCAGAAGGTTTAATAAAGCTGCAAACTGTTTGGCTTAGAAAAACATATTCATGGGGCTGGCATTGTGATGTAGTGGTTAAGCAGCCACCGGCAATGCTGGCATCCTATTTGGGCGCTGGTTCAAATCCTGGCTGCCCTGCTTCTGTTCCAGCTCCATGGGACTGCACCCGGGAAAGCAGCAGCAGACGGCCCAAGTGCTTGGGTCCCTGCCACCGTGTGGGAGACCTGAAAGAAGCTCCTGGCTCCAGCCTGGCCTAATTCTGGCCATTGCGACCATTTGTGGAGTGAATCAGTGGATGGAAGATCTCTCTTTCTCTGTCTCACCTTCTCTTTGTGTAACTCTGACTTTCAAATAAATACATATTTTTTTGGAAAAAGAAAAATACATTAATGTTTTTCATATATTTTTAAATATTTCTTTATACTTTCATATGTATAAGATTCCTTTTGGGGTTGGGAGTTTGGTGTAGTGGTTAAGCCACTGCTTGAGATGTCTGTATCCCATATCAAAGGGCCTGGTTCAAATCTGGCTTCTGATTCCAGCTTCTTGCTAATGTGCATCCTGGAAGGCTACAGATGATGGTCCAAGTACTTGGATCCCTGCCACCCACATGGGAAACCTGGATGGAGTTCTGGGATGCTGGCTTTGGCCTAACCTAGCCCTGCCTGTTGCAAGCATTTGGGGTGTGAACTAGCAGATGGTAGATTCTCTCTCTCTCTTTATTCCCCTTCAAATAAGTAAAAATATATAAATAAAATGTTAAAAATTTTATTTTGAGGCCAGCGCCATGGCTCACTAGGCTAATCCTCTGCCTGTGGCACCGGCATGCCGGGTTCTAGTCCTGGATTGGGTGCCAAGTGCTAGTCTTGGTTGCTCCTCTTCCAGTCCAGCTCTCTGCTGTGGCCTGGGAGGGCAGTGGAGGATGGCCCAAGTGCTTGGGTGCCTGCACCCGCTTGGGAGACCGGGAGGAAGTACCCTGCTACTGGCTTCAGATCAGTGCAGCGCCAGCCGTGGCGGCCATTAGGGGGGTGAACCAACGAAAGGAAGACCTTTCTCTCTGTCTCTCTCACTGTCTACCTCTGCCTGGAAAAAAATTATTTTGAAAGATTCCATGAGGGATACAGCATTTTTTCTCAAAGGTTAACTAGTTATTCCAATACCATTTATTTAAAAATCAGTCCTTTCTGTACAAATTGAATTACCATTTTGCTATATTTTAAATCCATGGATTTTTCTAACCATAGCACAAGATCTGATGCAAAGTAATTATTCAATATATATCTGTTGAATAAATAAAGGAGCTATGTAAAGTACCTGCCACCAACCCTTTTGTAGTTTTAATTATGGTCACATTTCATTGATGAATTAATATAGGAAAAGCTAATCAAATACAATATACAATTTTCTAATTTAAAAGCACAACAGGCATTTTAATTCATGTGTATTTTTGTGCTGCACAGCTTTTAAAGTCTAATTCTGGTTTTATCTAGATTGTTTATATTTCCTAAAAGTTTCTATCTCCTGCTTTTCCTTTCTGTCTTGATATGATGCCTCAATATATTTGTGGTCTGTGCTGTCTTCCCCACTCTATATCCCATGCATGTTAAATATCCTCTGGTGCATAAGGCTCTTGCTATATAACACGTTCATAGGGATTATGTCAGTTTGGGAGGCCTACATTGTCTTACAGAACTAGTTGTATAACTAAAGTAATAAATAGGCTCATTCTCTGTCAAATTTAACTTCATGAAGAATTTTCAACCCAAACATCAATTTCTTTGAAAAGTTTAGATCCATGGAATCTACTTTAAATCTTAAAAATGTCCCATACATGCACAAAAGATTGATTGTTGGGTACCACCCAATTTTTAAAAAATACTGTTCTTGTTGCTGGATTTAGAGGAATGGGAAATACAAGAGTTATATAACACACCTTCCCTCTTCAAACATATTACAGTCTTATTTTGGAGGCTAAATAGAAACTCACAAAACAAGTAGAAAATAATATTAGAAAGAACTGATTCAAGGTCACAGATACGACCAGCAGACAAAGTACTTACAGAATACAGATTTTAGACTACCTTTTGTGCCATAGGTTTCTTTATAATAATCACAGACATTTGTCCTATAAAAGAGTAAGTGCAATACGAAGCACTGTTTTACAGGATAACTTGGGATTTTGAGAAGTCCTGCTCGAAGGACAGAATTTGTTGTAAGTTGTTTTACATATTAACTTGAGTCATATCACTCAGGGTGCCTACAAGAAACACCACACAGCTTTATATCAAGATGCTTTAACAGGGGAAGCTTATTGAGAAAGGAGCATATGTGGATGGACCAAACTATAAGGATATGTTGAGGCATCCAAAGAACAGCAGTAGAGGGGATTGATGACCATTCTTAGCCTCACTCCCCACCAAAACACAACACTCCAAGAACTATGGGGAAACCTCTAAAAACTGGAATCATGGTGGAGGGCCTATGAAGTGTGAAGGCTGCTACTGCTGAGATAAGCACTGAGCTGTAGGAAATATGAAAGCAAGCCTTCAATTTGCTCTCCTCTCAAGGCTCAATCTCTTGCCACTGGGAAGCTAGCCAACAAAGGAGCCCATTGTGCAGTCCATAGTGGGGCTGTCCGTGTGGCACAGCTTGTGGTGGCCACCCATATCTGAGCACCAGCTCAAGTCCTGGCTGCTCTACTTCTGATTCAGCTTCCTGCTTATGTGCCCAGAAAGACATAAGAAGATGACACAAATATCTGGGGCCCTGCCACCCACATGGAAGATTAGCATGGTCTGGCCTCTCTCTCTCCCCCTCTCCCTCTCTCTCTCCCTCTCCTTCTCTCTCCCTCTCCCTCTCTCCCCCCTTCAATGTTGTCTTTCCACCCGCTCTATGTAGCTACACCTTTTAAATAAATGAATCTACCTTTTTAAAAATCTATTTGAAAGGCAGAGTTTACAGGGCGGGGTGGTGGGAGAGCGAGCGAGCAAGCAAGCAAGCTTCTATCTGTTGGTTCACTTCCCAAGTGCCCACAGTAGCCAGAACTGTGCTAGTTTGAATCCAGCAGCCAAGAGTCTCTTATCGTTCTCCTATGTGGATGTGGAGGTCCAAGCACTTAGGCCATATTCTGCTGCTTTCCCAGGCACACTAGCAGGGAGCTCGATCAGAAGTGGAGTAGCCGGGACTTAAACTGGCACCCATATGGGATGCTGATGTCACAGGTGCTGGTTTTACCTGTTAGGCCACAGCACTGGCTCTGATAAATCAATCTTTAAAAAGATCCCAATGATGTAGTGCATGGGAATCAAACTCCCAGGGAACAGAACAGAACTGAAAAGGGTGGCCTAGGTTGGGTGGGACAAACAGAAAGGAACTAACAGTTCTTACCTTCTTTGTACTATTTACATGTTGTATCAAGTGACAGCAAACTAAATACTGTATTTAAATAAAAACTAGTGTATTTATACTTAGTTTCTCTTTTGTACCATGAACTGCTGTTTCCTGGCCCTTGAGGGCAGGAGGCTTCCTTAGAGACTTAAGATAGAGCAAAAGGGGAAAAAGGTTTCTTTTTCTTTTAATGATTTACCTTTGGCCGTGTTTCAGTTGCAAATTATGGGGCAAAGTTCACAAGCTTTTGGGGTTTTTATTCCTATTTTTTCCTACCAAGTGTGATGCTCGAGGCAGGATGTGCATCAGGGACATGCAACTTGTGGAGTTGCTTACAGCCTTGTGCACAGAAGGGTCCCAGGCTTAATGCTCTGCTGTGACCCTTTGAAAATTTTTCAGTTTTTGAAAAAAGGGTCCTACATCTTCATTTTTCACTGGGCCCTGCAAACTCTACAGATGGTCCTCCTTTCAGGATATGTCTATG
This sequence comes from Sylvilagus floridanus, assembly GCA_949820135.1. Lineage (NCBI taxonomy): Eukaryota > Metazoa > Chordata > Mammalia > Lagomorpha > Leporidae > Sylvilagus > Sylvilagus floridanus. The sequence goes on from OX463223.1 coordinate 116,689,115, forward strand.
TTTCATAATTCTCTACAGAAAGTGTTTATATATTGTTCATGGAAATAGGGCAATAATTTTACCTATCACTCTCTACTGTGAAATTCACAGTGTTCAAGGTACTTAACTTTTCCTTCTCCATCACATTTTGCAATTCACTAAAGAGATAATGACATGTATGGATCTAGATAAGTAAATAAGAACATAATTGAAGTTCCTGAGATATGGTACAAATTAATGTGGGGTTCAGGATAAGAACACAGACATTCCGACTTTCCGCTTCAGACATCATTAGTGCCAGGGATGCCTGGATGGTGCACATTATAAGGCATGACTGACCAACAGTAACACAAAACCCTTGTTTTGACTCTTTCACTCAGAAAACTTATACTCCCAGTTAAAATACAAGCTTAGAGTTACTCATACAGATTAGGGAGCGAACAGAGGCTGTGACCTCGCTGGACTAAGGGAAACCTCTTTGGAGAAGCCATAAACTCTAGAGAGGTGAGAATCCAAAAGAGTGTCTAGACAACACCAAAAATCCAAATCTAAAGTGCTTCACCTCTATGGTTCATGTCCAGTGTGGTTCAGTAACATGGCTCGGCCTCACTTCTTGATATCAACATCAAGTGAATAGTTTTAGTAGTTTATATTGCATGGCATGAAGTAGTGACTTTGAAAAAAAAAACTCTATCATTAAATCCATCTTTGGCTCTACATGTTTGTGGTGGGTGGGACCGCCAGAAGCAGTGCTTCTATAATTTTTTGCTCTAACATGTCTAGTGTGAAGGACAAGTATTTTCAATTCACTTGGCAACCAGTGACCTGAATCCTCTACATTAAAGTGTTCAAAATTTGTCAATGAGTTTTTCTCTAATAATCTATAAACAATGGGATTGCACTTAAATTTATTGTTAATAACAGAGCAATAAAGCAGTAGGCACATACATTCACTGAGAGATTATCTGTTCAGATTTCTTTTAAATTTAATATTTATCCTTGAATATCACATATTGGGCTGATTCACATTAAAAATAGCTACAGTGTTAACAATCCAAGCCATTAAGATACGAAATTAAAGGAAAAATTAATTCTAGAGACAAAAATCTAAGAATGTATTTGTTGTCATTTTTAAGGTTTTATATTATATTGTTTTGATTTGTATCATCAGAGACTTCTAGAAATAACTGTTTCAACATCAGACTCCAGATGGATGGATTTGAGCTGCAACATTCCAAAGATAGGAAGGTTTCTGTTCATTCAACTTCTCTAATGCTAAAAATCACAGGATTAAGTCAACAACTTGTTCAAAAATACTTCAGGATGGTTACTAATGCTTTTATTATTTCCGTCAGATAATAGCAATTTGAATGCTTGAAATTTGTTTATGTTAATTTTGGAATTATTAGCCTAATTTTCCATATTTTGAATTTACTCTGCGTTTCTAATATCCAAATTTTCTGGTCATAGGTTGAGTTAGGGATTAATGAAATAAAAACAACAACAATAACAAAAAAACCTATTCCCTCAGTCTGACTTTGGCCCTGTTAGATTGTGATTCTCTCCGACAGGGCAAGGAGTGCTTGCTTAGCTGCCAGTTTTTATGACAAGCACAGTGTTCTCTCATATGTATTCTAGTACCCTACTTCAAAGCAAACTTCCATTTCAAAAGTCTCAGTAGAATAACACATTTGTCTTTTATTTGTCTCAATACTGAGTCAAGGAAGCTCTCTATACCAGCAGTTTTCCCAAAGAAGGGAAAAAAATTCAACATTAAAAACAACCACCTACACAGCCCTCTAAACATGGCTTTCTGAGTTAAAGTATAAAAGATTTGCAATGGGAGAAAATCACATAGAATGTCTATTTCTGTGTAGAGACAAGGAACCAAAGAGAAAACCCAAAATAGGAGGGCTGGAAGCCGGCTGCCAGTGACTCAATAGGGGACCTTCAGTAAATCACTTAACCTCCTCTCATTGCCTTTCAAAGGAATCCAGCCCTGCCCTCACCTCCCAGCCCTTTAATCCCTACCTCCCATTTATATTGCTTCCCTCTGGCTTCCTCAGGGCCTCTGCTACTCTCCTCCCTCCTTTCTCTATGACTAAACATATTTCTTTTCTTAATCTCTTTCCTGAGTTGTTTTTTTTTTTTTTTTCTCCCCTCTTCATCTTGCTCTCTGTGCCTGGAATGACTCTGTGAGTCAGAGGTATCCTTTTAGAATCACAGTTTCCCTAAAGCCTTCCTGTAACAACCGATAAGTTGCTGCTTACCCTTTTTATTTTGGCGATTATTAAAATTAACAGAAACGTATCTTCCTTTCACTTCAAAAGTTTTGCTGAATTATTGGTCAAGATGTATCAAAGTCGCAAATAAACCGCATTGGTGAAATTTCCCTCAGCAAGTGACAAGATGCTTCTTTTGAGCAATCTTATCTTGTAGTCTCTGCTCTCTCCTTCCTTTTACCTCACCTGGGTCATGCACACAGAAACAGAGCTTGGAAAAATGACACAGCTGCCCTACACCTAGGTGGAACAGTAGTTCAGGATTTGGATGAAGAAGAGGACAACAATGATTAAAGGTTAGAGGCTGGACTCTCACCGGATAAAATGGGCTGCTTTAACCCTGTATCTTCTAGTACTTTGCCCTACTAATAATATTGGATTGATTAACAGTTTGGAATCAGGTCTGAACACATAATACTGGACACTACTTGTAAAAATGCATTATGCATTTTAGAAGTGCCAAAGATTATGTATGTAAATAGTGAAAACTAATTAATATTATTATTAAGCACAATCTATCTTTATAAAGACTAAGTTGAATTAATCAAGAAGTAGAAAAGCTCTAGGGAGCCACAAATTCTTATATGAAAAACTGTTCCTTTGCAACTGACTTAGACTGAAAACTGATACAGAAGTATAGAAGTCAAAAGAATCCTGATATTACTTTTGATTTCATTGTGTTTCACGGAACATTCCTAAAAATAATAATTACCAAGGAGAAAGCTGAGGAAGGTAACTTACATCTTTTTCTCCAGACAATTAGCATCATTGTGCGTTCTAGTTTATGAACAAGACACATCAGATAGGCTACAGGGTTTATGCACTGCACCAGGATCAGTATTCCTGCAGCTCTCCCTGCCGCAAAGACAACAAAAGGAATTACACAGGCAGAGAACTCAATGACTACTTCCATACTCTGTTACTTCTGTGAATTCACAAAGTGCCTCCATTTATCTGTGGGGATAGCTTTGAAATTTCCAAGTTTAATGAGTTAGGGTGTTCTTTTGCTTTTATTTTTAAGTGACATTTTTGTATCATTTTAATTTATAAAGCTTATTTATAGTTTTTGCAACACAGATTTTTTTTGTATAACACTTTCTCCCTTCTTTCTAGCAAAAAAAATTGCCCATTTACCTACATAGCTGTACTCTTCATTGTTCTTTTAATTTTCCCTTCCCTAGTTCATGCAATCAGAGCTATTTTTAGATGACTATACACCTTCAGAAAGATTCTACCATATCAGTTCTTACCAGCATTAAAAACATTTGGAAGATATGGGGAGAAAAAAGAGAAATGTTTTGACAATCGTAAGGGGATTTTCCAGAGAAAATATTATTAATACTGACATTTGGATCAAGTCTTACTTATACTAACGGGCACTTTATTGTGTGCTTGATTTTTCAGATGATCTAAAATGTTACCTAGAATAAAAATTAATTTGAGGCAAGTTGATATACAAGTTTCATCTGAGATCTTAAATATTTTCCCAAATCCTTTGATAAGTCACAGCTAACAAGCACAGGACTGCTCTGGAGAGTGGAGGGAAGAAGGTGGGCAGCCTAGAGATTTCGGTGCTTGGGGAACAGCAGGGTGGGAATCTCTCTGGGTTTCCTTATGATCTCCCGTACAGCCCAGAGAGGGCTTCCCAAAGGTCTCTGATCTGGGAGTGGCAATAGCCATAGACAAATGAAAACTATCCCCTCCCGGGTCTCCTAACCAGAGAACTAGGAAAGGTTAGCCCAGCGATAATAAATGTAAGCATTTTTTTATAAATCTTTCCCCACTCCAACTAAGCACCAATCAAAGAACGTCCCCTACCTCTGATATTTCAGTGGGGCTTGGTGACAAGTTGATATTTATGCTACTAGCATGCCCCATGGAAGCAGAGAGTGGCACTGTAATTTCTTCCCTTTTGTGGCCGTGGGCTGAGCAGGAAGCTAACCTTCTGATGTCGAACTAATCTTCCTTCTGCTGCCCAGTAGAAACAGACAGCATTCGAATTCCTCTACTCACGGATGTCAGCAGATTGGTGAGGCAGCTGAACTTCCATACTCCAGCCTTCAGAACCAGGGGGTATTCTGACCCTGCCACAATAGTGTTAGCATTCCTGCTCTTCCATCCCCTGCCTGGCAGTAGCAAGCGGTATTCTGATACCTCAACCAGAGCAATGTCAGTGGGACCCAACAATGGGCTGAATTTCCTCTGTACCTAGCACTAGCGAGACTGAACAAAGCACTGAAATTTGGGGCCAGTGAGCATTTAATCCTATCCTTTACCCATGATGTCAATGGGACCGGGTGGAGGTGATAGGATGTGGGGCTGGTTGACACCCTGTTTCCTCTCCCTTTTTCTCAGTGTGGTCCAGCAGAGTGAGTTTCTTCCACAGCAAAATGTGGAGTCAGTTCTGTTTACCTCCTATCTGGTGTTGGCAAGGTACAGTAGGAAGCTGAACTTATACATACCTTCACTCAGAGGCGATGAGATGGTGTGAGTTAGTACCCTACTTTCACCAGCATGGTCAAAACAGGGCCAATGGGGGAGGTAACCCTTCACCCCACTCACCTGCAATGGGGCAGTAACACGTGTTACTGCCCCACGTTTACTATTGTAAGGGTCATGGGAAGCAGAGCCTGTACAGCAAACTATCCTTACCTACACTGTAACAGGTGATTTTCTTCCAAAAAACATTAAATAGGGTTTATGGTCTCATTATATAATATCTAAAATGTCCAGAATATAATAGAAAATCACTTGTACTGACAGTGAGGAGAATCACAGCATGAATAAAAACAGAGAGTCAACTGATAAGAACACCAAGACACATCAGGTGTTGACATTATCTGATGAAGTTTTTAAAGTAGCCATCATAAAAGTGTCAATAAGCAACTATATATAAATATATAATACACATAGTATACTTGAAAATAGAAAATATCAACAAGGAAATGTGTTTTAAAGAAAACCAAATGGAAATAATAGAATTAAAAATTTGAAAAACCAAAATAAAGCATTCAATGGGTGGGCTTAAGAGTGGACTGGAGATCACAGAGGGTAGAATCAGTGAATTGAAGAACATTTGATTAGAATTAATCAATCTGAGATTTACCTTAATTCTGGAGAGAAAAAGAACTGGAAATAAGATGAATAAAGTATCAGGGAACTTCAAGACATTAACAAAATTCTAATATCTACATCATCAGCACCTAGGAAATACAGGAAAAAAGAACATTTGAAAAAACAATGATTGAAAACCTCCAAATTCAGTGAAAGAAATAATTCTATAGATCCTAGAAGCTGAGAGAAACCCAAGTAGGAGAAACCTAAAGGAAATTCATGCCAAGATACGACAAAATCAACCTCTGGAAAAGTTAACACAAAGGAAAAGAAATTCTTAAAAACAGCCAGACAGAAACAACATATTTCTTAAAGTGGAACAGCACTGCAAATTACAATGGATTTCTCACCTAAAAACCATGAAATCCAGGAGGCTCAGTGCAACATTTTTCAAGTAATGTGAGGAGCTAATTGTCAATCCCAAATTTCACACTCAGAAAAAATATTCTTCAGGAATGAAGGAGCAATAAAAACATTCTCAGATGAAGGAAAAATGAAAATTTATTGCTAGCAATTGTATCCCCAAGAAGAGCTAAAGAAAGTTCTTCAAACAGAAAGGAAAATGATAGCAGATAGAGGTTTGGAACTTCAGAAAGGAAAGAAAAACTTCATAACGGGTAAGAATGCAGTAATATATGTTAGATTCATATTCTCATGAGTTTCATAAACTACAGTTTGATATTTGAAGCAAATGTTGTAACAGAATCCGATGTGGTGTTCAGTGTATGTAGAGGAGATAAGTAAGAAAATTATATTTAAATGTAGACAAGATAAATGAATCTAAGTGGAAGCAGGGTTTCTACATTTTACTCAAAGTGCTAAAACATCCATTAGGCATTTTACTCCAAACGGTAAACTATCAATATGAATATCCTGCTATAACTTTCTTGGATATATTCTAGTGGCCTGTGTGACTGAGCCTCTGCAACTCACGTGAGACACTCAGATGAAGCTCCTTACTCTTGAGTTCGGTTTGGCCCAGCCTTGACTGGCCATTTGGAGAGTGAACCAACAGATGGAAGATCTCTCTCTCTCTCTAACTCTGCCTTGCAAATAAATACATAAATATTTTTTAAATTGTGGAACATGGCTAAGTAATGCTAACAGGGACATAGAAGAAATGTGCACCTCAAAATTTATGACTAAGTTGTAATCAAAATTATTTACTAGCATGAGTAGAGAACATGGATTATGTAATGGATTATTGGACCTAGTACCAAAAGCATAAGTAAGAAAAGAAAACAAGACAGTAAATATGACTTCATGAATCTCCACTAAGCACTCAAAATCTTCTTTAATATCAAACTCATTAGGGAAATGCAAATCAAATTCACAATAAGATACCACCTCATACCCAGTAGGGTGACTGAAATTAAGAAACAAAAGGTCAATATGAAGATTGGTGACGATTACTGGTGGTAATATACAGTGGTGCACTGCTTTGGAAAACAGCTTGTCAGTTAATCTAAAAGTTGAACTTAGAGTTACCATTTGACACAGCAATTCCACCCCTAGGTGTATGCAAAAGAGAAATGAAAAGTTATGCCTACACAAACACTTGAAAATTAATGTTAATAGCAGCATTATTTTTAGTGGCTAAAAAGTGGGGACAGGGACTGGGGTGGTATAGTGGGTTAAGCCATCTTTTGTAAGGCGGCATCTCATGTTACAGTGGTCCTTCAAGTCTCTGCTGCTATGCTTTCTATCCAACTTCCTGCTAAAACTCCTGAGTAGGCATCAGATGACAGGTCAAGTGCTTGGGCTCCTACTGCCCACACGGGAGATGTGGATGGAGTGCCTGGGCTCCTGGCTCTGATCTGGCCTTGCTCAGGCTTTTGGGGCCATTTGTGGAGTGAACCAGTGGATGGAAGACGTCTCTGTCTATCTGTGTCACTCTGACTTGCAAAGCGATCAATCAGTCGATCAATCTTTTTGAAAAAGTGGAAGCAGGGGCGAGTGCTCTGGCATAGTAGGCTAAGCCTCTGCCTGTGGCACCGTCATCCCCTATGGGTGCTGATTCATGTCCCAGCTGCTCTGCTTCTGATCCAGCTCTCTGCTATGGCCTGGGAAGGCAACAGAAGATGGCCCCAGTCCTTGGGCCCCTATACCCACGTGGGAGACCTGGAAGAAGCTCCTGGCTCCTGGATTCAGACTGGCCAAACTCTGGCCCTTGTGACCATTTGGGGAGTGAAGCAGCAGATGGAAGACCTTTTTCTCTGTCTCTGAAATACATACATAAAACCTAAAAAAAAGGTTGCAGTAACAACTAATATTTTTTAAAGATTTATTTATTTATTTATTGGAAAGTCAGAGTTACACAGAGAGAGGAGAGGCAGAGAGAGAAAGAGAGGTCTCCCATCTGATGGTTCACTCCCCAAATGGCCTCTATGGCCAGCGCTGCGCCAGTCCGAAGCCAGGAGCCAGGTGCCCCCTCCTGGTCTCTCACGTGGGTGCAGGGGCCTGAGCACTTGGGCCATCCTCCACTGCCTTCCCAGGCCACAGCAGAGAGCTGGACTGGAAGAGGGGCAACCGGGACTAGAACCCAGTGCCCACATGGGATGCCGGTGCCGCAGGTGGAGGATTAACCAAGTGAACCATGGTGCCACCCCCCTAATATATTGTTTTTTAAAGTGGAAGCATGGGGCCAGCACTGTGGCATAGTGGGTAAAGCCACTGCCTGCAGTTCAGCATCCCATATGGGCCTGGTTTGAGTCCCAGCAGCTCCACTTCTGACCCAGCTCTTTGCTACAGCCTGGGAAAACAGTAGAAGATGGTCCAAGTCCTTGGGCCCCTGCATCTGAAGTTCTTGGCTCCTGGTTTTGGATCGGTGCAGCACCAGCTATTGAAGCCATCTGGGGAATGAACCAGCTGATGGGAGATACCTCTCTCTCTCTCTCTCTCTCTCTCTCTGCTTTTACCTCTGTGTAATTCTGTCTTTCAAATAGATAAATAAATCTTAAAAAAGTGAAAGCAATCCAAATATTCATCATCATTGATATGAATAAGTACAATGGGTATATTCATATGAGATATTATTTAATCATTAAAGTAGTGAGTATTGATCATACTAAACAGGGGATGAATCTCAATGACATTATGGTAAAGCTAAAGAAGCTGGGTGTAAAATGCCACATATTATATAATCCTATTTATAAAATGTTCACAGTAGGCAAATCTATAGAGACAACAATTAGCATTTGTTGTTTCCAGGGTGTCGAGTTTGGGAGAATGGGCAGTGACTGCTAATGGGTGCAGAGTTTCTTTCTGGGGTGATAAAATGCTCTGACATTGATCATGGTGATGTTTGTACAACTCAGAATACTCTTAAAAGCAATGAAATGTATACTTTAGATGGGTAAACTTTATGGTATTAAATTATATCTCAAAAAAGCTGAAAAAAAGCAAATGTTATTTTAATATAATAGACTAAGTTAGATGCTTTTTAATATTTGTATGCTTTCTATGCCTATACAAAAATGGTTATTTAAAAAGAGACTCCAAATTTAGTTCTACTTAGCCCATATTTTTTTTCAGCAAATTTACCAAGCACTGTGTTAGGTGTGCTCTGGGTGATACTGAAATGAATAAAACCTAAGTCTTAACCTCAGAGACCTTATACTTCCTGCCAGAAGAGACATATAAACATTTGTAATCTAACATGGTCTCTTTCACATAATTTGTTTCATTTATACAGCTATGTCCCCAATACATAAAAACGCTACAATTAATGACAAAATTATCATTAGGAACCTTTCATAGGTAAGCTACATTTTCTTCATGTTGAACCCCTCCCCCCATTTAACTTAAAAGAACTAGTAATATTGAAGCCAGATGGTAGGCCTTTTGAAATAGATCTTCGTTCAAGTTAGCTGTCATTCTTCTGGTTCTAATCACATACATATTATTAATACTTAAAGATCTTTCCTTTGGGCAATTGTTTGTGAACTCAAGCTGCTCAACTTTCCTATATTAACGTAGAATGATCATTATTTCTAACTATAGTTCTTGACTAAGTGAATAATACTTTGAATTAATTGACTAGCTTACAAATGTGGAAGGATCTACTTGATGTATCTGACTGGGCAATTTTCTGTGAATTGTGCTTGCTCATTTAAAATTCTGTGAAGAGTATAATGATTGACAGAAAAGCTTCCCCAAAGCAGCATTTATTCTGGAGATACATTTCCTTTTACTGGTGAACTTGGCAGCTTGACCTAATGTAAACTGACTGGAATTAACAATCACACAGCAAGTTACTAATATCCACGTTTAGAGGTAGGTATTTGTGCAATCAAGTGCAGTTAACCTCTGGGTAAATCAGAGTGGGGACTAAACTGTATGTGATCTGGGGTGGAAAAAAAGGAAATACACTGATAAATTGTTATATTTTAGGCAAAGGTCTAGAATTGCACATTTACCCAAACCTTTTACTCTGACTCTTATCCACCTGGCAGAGGGAGAGCATATGTTTACAAATTATCTTTCTTAAAGACTATGGAACAACTAATAAATGGGTAGCATCTAGCTACAGACCTTTGGTAGTAGCAAAATGCACTGTCTGCCCTAGAGTCAGCCTTCCTGAGTTTAAATCCCACATTGACCACTTAATTGTTCATTGACTTTGTATATATCTCTAATCCGCTCTCAGCCATAGTTTCCTTATCCATGTAATAGGTATACAAACAGAACTTTTCGCATGGGCTCTTCATAGTGAAGTAACAGATACAAAGCATACTGTCTTGCACTTAGAAGCACTTCATATATCAGAATAATTATTAGCATTAGCTATTCCTTCTCTCATAGAACATAATGTGGGCAAGTAACTGGGGTATAAGTACCATTGCCATGAGGATGAGTGTGGAACACAGACATAAGGTTGGAAATTGGGTGTCTGAAGGCATCCGGGATCTTGGAAATTAGAGGATGTCCCCCAAGGAATTAGAACAGCCAAAAGCCTAATCTCACACACCATACTTTATTTTCTGAGCTACAATTTTACAGATACCTACAAAGGTATTGAAACTAACTGAAGGTTCTCTACTGCCTTTTAAGGTACAAGTGATAACATTCCCTTGTTAAGTCAAAAGTAACCATGCTCTTCATTAGGTCTCTGCTAGTCAATCCAAAGGAACTGAGCTTATTCATTTCTGCTTAGTAAACTACTCCTCAATTTAGTGGCTTAAAACAGCCTTTTTATTTAGTCACAGTTTCATGGGTCGGAAACTATGTGCTTGATGTGCTTGACTAGTGTCAGATCATGTAATTGTACCTAGAGAGATTTTTCACAGGATGGCTTAGTTACTCACATACTTAGTACTGGGAAGCTCCTTGATATTCACTCTGAACAGTAACCTCATTTCCCACCGCCTTTTCAAATGTTATGGGCTTCTTGACAACCTGGCAATATCAAGGTAGTTGGACTCCTTCTGGTCATTAGCTTACTTGAGTGAGTTTGCAAGAAACAGGAAATATATTTTGTCAGTCTTTTAATGCCCAGCCCAAGATCCTGAGACTGTGTCACTTCTGGCATTTCATATTGGTCAGAAGCAGCCAAGATGATATAGACTCTGCCTCTCAATGGGAGATCAAATGATTTGTAATTATCTTTGATCTACCATAGGGCTACATACCTATGATATGAATATATTGTTCTCCTCACAATTTCTTGTTCATTTATGAAGCAGTAGCCTATGGAATACAGACATTAGTATTATGGGATTATTTATAACACTAAAATTGGCACCCAATAACATATTTTATATTTTAGATTCTGTACGTCTCCTTTGGTTTTGAGTTTCTTTGGTAGCTTTCTTATTCTATTCAAGTGCTATACATACATAAAACATTTTTGAATAAAATGGAGACTTACAAAGCCATTAGCAATGATGGTCTCTGTAGCACCATTCAATTCCACAACTAAAATAGCTCATAAATAAAAGTGAAAATTCCTTAAAACAGGAAAATTTGTGAAAGAAAAAGAAATTGTGTAGCTAAAATATAGGCTCCTAATGCAAATTGTTATCATGGGTGTATTATTTTAAAATAATTACTTGTAGCCAGAGAAAACTCTTTTAAAGTTACATTGTTATTACACATCTCAAGGACCTACAAAAAGCAACAGCAAATGAAACCCAAACATAGTAGGAGAAAAGAAATATTCAAAATTAGAGAAGAAAAAAACAAAATTGAAACAAAAAAATTACAAAAGATCAGCAAAATGGAGAGCTGCTTTTAACAAATGAACAAAATTGACACATTATTGGCCCAACTAACAAAAAGAGGGAGAAGATCCAAATCAACAAATTTAGAAATGAAAAAGGAAATGTAATAACAGACACCACAGAAATAAAAAGAATCACCAGAAATTACTAAAAAGAGCTGTATGTGAACAAATTGGGAAACCTAGAAGAAATGGATAGATCCCTGGACACATACAACCTACCTAAAAGAAGCCATGAAGACATAGAAAATCTAAACAGATCTAAACTAAGATGGAAATGAATCAGCAATAAAGACCCTCCCAGCAAAGAAAAGCCCAGGAACAGATGGCTTCACAATTCTACCAGACATTTAAAGAACTAATTTCAATTCTTCTCAAGCTATTCAAAACAACTGAAAGGGAGGGAATCCTCCCAAATCCTTCTATGAAACCAGCATCACCTTATTTCCTAAACCTGAAAAAGATGCAGCAGAGAAAGAGAACTACAGACCAATTTCCCTGATGAACATAGATGCAAAAGTCCTTAAGAAAATATTAGCTAATCAAATCCAACAACACATCAGAAAGATCTTTCAGCTGGACCAAGTGAGATTTGCCCCTGGTATGCAGGGATGGTTCAACATTTGCAAATCAAAAAGTGTGATACATTGCATTAACAAACTGATGATTGAAAGCCATGTGATTATTTCAACAGATGCAGAGAAAGCATTTGATAAAATACAATATCCTTTCATGATGAAAATCTTAAGCAAATTGGATATAGAAGGAACATTCCTCAACACAAGGCAATTTATTATAAGCCGACGGCCAGCATCCTATTGAATGGGGAAAAGTTGGAAGCATCCCCGGTGAGATTTGGTACCAGACAAGGATGCCCACTCTCTCCACTGCTATTCAATATAGTTCTGGAAGTTTTAGCCACAATGGTCAGGCAAGAAAAAGAAATCAAATGGATACAAATTAGGATGGAGGAAGGCAAACTATCCCTATTTGTAGATTATATGATTCTATACATGGGGGATCCAAAGGACTCCAGTATGAGGCTGCTGGAACTCAGAAGAGTTTGGTAAAGTGGCAGGATATAAAATCAACACAATAAAATCAATAGCCTCTGTATACACAGAAAATGCTATGGCTAAGAAAGAACTTCTAACATTAATCCCATTGACAATAGCTGCAAAAAAATTAAATACCTTGGAGTAAGTTTAACCAAGGACATCAAAGATCTCTATGATGAGAATTACAAAACATTAAAGAAAGAAATATAAGAAGACACAAAAAAGGGAAAAATATTCCATGTTCCTAGATTAGAAGAATCAGTATCCTCAAAATGTTCATACTATCCAAAGCAATTTACAGATTCAATGCAATACTAATCAAAATACCAAGGACATTCTTATCAGATATAGAAAAGTGATGCTGAAAATCATATGGAAATGCAGGAGACCCCGAATAGCTAAAGCAATCTTAACAACAAAAATAAAGCTGGAGGCAGCATAATACCAGATTTCAAGACACACTGCAGGGCAGTTATAATCAATACAGCTTGGTTCTGGCACAAAAACAGATGGATAGACCAATAGAACAGAATAGGAAGTCCAGAAATCAATCCATGCATCTACAACCAACTTATCTTTGACAAAGAGCTAAAAATCAATCCCTGGAGCAAGGACACTCTCTTCAACAAATGGTGCTGGGAAAATTGGATTTCTGCATGCAAAAGTATGAAGCAAGTCCTCTACCTTATACCTTACACAAAAATCCATTCAAAATGGATCAACGACCTAAATTTATGACCAGATACCAGCAAGATATTATAAAACATTGGGGAAACCCTGAAAGATATTGGCACAGGCAAAGAATTCTTGGAAAAGACCCCAGAGGCACAGGTAATCAAAGCCAAAATTGACAAGAGGTATTATACCAAATTGAGAAGCTTCTGTACCATAAAACAAACACTCACGAAAATAAAGAGGCAAGCAGCTGCTCCACTTCTGATCCAGCTCCTTGCTAATGTGCCTAGGAAAGCAATGGAGAATGGCCCAAACCTTGGGCCCCTGCACCCATGTGGGAGATCCAGAAGAAGATTCTGGCTTTTGGGTTCACATTGGCTCAGCTCTACCCTTCCCAGCCATTTGGGGCATGAATAAGCGGCTGGAAGACCTCTGTCTATGCTGCTCTCTGTAACTCTTTGAAAGAAATAAAGGTGTACTTAAAAAAAAATGTGCAAAGGACTTAGATGTTTCTCAAAAAAGGAAATCCAAATGGCCAACAGACACATGAAAAACTGCTCAAGACCACTAGCCATAAGGAAAATGCAAATTAAAACCACAATGTTTCACATCTCCCCCATTAGAATGGCTTTCATACAGAAATCAACAAACAACAAATGCTGGTGAGGATGTGGGGGAAAAGGTATCCTAATCCACTGTTGGTGGGAATGTAAACTGGTAAAGCCACTATGAAAATCAGTTTGGAGATACCTCAGAAATCTGAATATAGACCTACCATAGGACCCAGCCATCCCACTCCTGGGAATTTACTCAAGGGAAATGAAATAAGCATATGAAAGAATTATCTGTACTCCCATGTTTACTGCAGCTCAATTCACAATAGCTAAGATATGGAATCAACCCAAATCCCCATCAATTGAACACTGGATAAAGAAATTATTGGATACGTAAAGCATGGAATACTATACAGAGGTAAAAAAAAAAAAAGAAATTCTGTCATTTGCAACAAAATGGATGCAACTGGAAAACACAATACTTGGTGAAATAAGCCAGTCCCAAAAGGAAAAATACCACATATTCTCATTGATCTGTGGTAACTAATAGAACACCTAAAAGGTAATCTATAGAAATAAAATTGACATTTTGAGATGTGATGACTTTGAACAACCCTTTTCTAGACTGTTGAGAAGCACTTTTTTTAATACTAATTGTTGAACACTTTACTTCGTATGGAATTAACCCTATGCTTATAAAGTTAATTGAAAATAGATCTTAGTAAAAAATAAGACTGGGAATAGGAGAGGGTAGAGGAAGAATTGTAGGAGTGTGGGTACAGTGAGAAGAATCAGTATGTTCCTAAAGTTGTCACTAAGAAATGCAAGAAGTTTGCATACCTTAAATAAAAGGTTTCTGGTGAAAAAAGTTACATCGTTATTAGCATAGAAATTGCTTATTTAATTTATTTCCATTATATAGCATCTATTTCCACTTGATTCAGAAAGTGTTCCTTGTGTTACTTGCTAATAAGAATTGTTCTAAATATTACAATTTGTTGTTCCATTTTCCATGTTTCTGAATTTTACAATGGTATTAGTTTGTTGTTCAATGTCACTCACATATGTGGCTGACCAGGAGCTTTCCAATATCCCTGGCCCTAAGATGATGGACACCAAACCTTAACCTTTTCTGCCTTCTTCTTGTGGAGACTGCTATAGGCGATATCTGGTCTGAGACATTCACCTGTCCAGTGTAAATGAGGCAATCAATCCAAAAACTTGGTTATATCCTTGTGTATCCATAACATGGCAAATCAAAGATGCACGGCTAGGTTGTTTACTAGGTTATGGCTGGTATAGTAGAAAAAAAGAAACTACAGGGAAGTTAATTTGACTATAATATATAGAAAATTTCTGACATTATTGAATTTATAGAAATGTTTCTCTTTCTCAATATATTTATGGATTTTGGTGTTCTGCAATTGTTCATCTCTGGTATCTCTGTGGGTGTGTGCATGTGTGTGTATTTACTTACTGACTGGTTATTTGGGGAGAATGAGCAGCCATGGTGATTATATTCTATGTTAAGAAAATTTGGAGAAGAACTTATTTTGGATTGCTCAATGTTGGAAAGAATAACCCTTGTTCAAGGACTGTGATCTCCTAAAAGGGTGGGAATCAGCATGGTGAGGAAGTAGTGGAGGAAGAAGTACCGCTGGAAATAGGGGAGCTAGTAACAAAATAATATATTCTCTAATGGGGCTTTCCTATGAATAATTCCTGCTGTTTTTCTTCTCCCTTTCTGTGGGAATGTCATAAATCAAGAATGCTTTTGGGGGCTGGAGCTGTGGTGTAGTGGGTAAAGCCACTGCCTGCAGTATCAGTATCCCATATGGGCGCCAGTTCAAGTCCCAGCTGCTCCACTTCTGATCCAGCTCTCTGTTATGGTCTGGGAAAGCAGTAGAAGATGGCCCAAGTCCTTGGGTCCCTGAACCTACGTGGGAGATCTGGAGGAAGCTCCTGGCTCCTGGCTTTGGATATGAGCATCTCCAGCCATTGTGGCCAATTGGGGAGTTGGGGAGTGAACCAATGGATGGCAGTCTCTCTCTCTCTCTCTCTCTCTCTCTCTCTCTCTCTCTCTCTCTCTCTGCTTCTCCTTCTCTCTGTGTGTAATTCTGACTTTCAAATAAATACATAAATCTTTAAAAAAAGAATGGTTTTGATTTGTTTTACTCTGATCTTATCTCCTAACTGTAAGTAACAGAGCAGGTTTCCAAAGTAGTATGACCATCACCACACTACTTTTTGTTAAGACTGGGATGGAAATAGCAGTGAGGAATTCAGGAAGACTATCATGCTGAGTTTCTAGGTAGCAGCCAACAATGAGACAAGTGGGGGCTCAATATATGGCTGGTGTGATAGGCAGAATCATGGCATCCAAAAGATGCCTGCAACCTACCCCCTAAGCCTGTAAATATTTTTTAGATTTATTTATTTGAAAGGCAAAGTTACAGAGCGAGAGAGTGAGTGCCAGAGGGGGAGAGGGAGAGAGGGAGTGAAGGAGAGGGAGAATGTGTGGGAGAGGCAGAGGGAGAGGGAGAGAGGAAGAGGAAAAGAGGGAGAGAGGCAGAGAGGCAGAGAAGGAGGGAGGGGGAGGGAGGAAGATAGGGGGAGGAAGGGAGGCAGAAACAGATCTTCTATCTGCTGATTAACTCCCCAAATGGCCACAATGGCTGGAGCTGGGCAGATCTAAAGCCAGGAGCTTCTTCTGGGTGTTCCACTGGGATGCAGGGATCTAACCACTTGGGGCAGTTTCTGATGCTTTCCCAGGTGCATTAGCAGGAAGCTGGAATGGAAGTGGAGCAGGCTGAGACTCAAACTGGTACCCAAATGAGATACCGGCACCATAAGCAGTGGCTTTACCAGCTACGCCAAAACACCAGCCTCAACCTGTGAATATTTTATATGACATGGCAAAAGGGATTTTGCTGATGTGATTAAGAATCTTGAAATGGGAATATTGGGGCTGTCACTATGACATAGTGGGTTAAGCTGTCACCTGCAATGAAGACATCCTATATGGGTGCCAGTTCGAGTCCCAGCTGCTATACTTCTGATCCAGCTCCCTGCTAATGTGTCTGGGAAAGCAACAGAGGATGGCCCAAGTGGGAGATCCAGAAGAATCTCCTGGATCCTGGCTTCAGCCTGGCCCAGGCCCAGATGTTGTGGCCAACTAAGGAGTGAACCAGCAAATGGAAGACCTCTCTCTCTGTCTCCCCCACTCTGGTAACTTTGCCTTTCAAATAAATAAAATAAACCTTAAAACAAAGAAATGGGAATATTTTGTACCTTATTTGGGTAAGCCCTAAATGTATTCACAAGGGTCATTGCCAGAGGGAGGCAGAAGCATTGAAACTAGAGGAAGACTGGAAGATGTTAAAGTACTGGCTTTGAAGACGAGACAAAGAATCCTGAGCCAAGGCATATGGCGGACTTTTAGGAGCTGGAAAAGACAACGATGCAGATTCTTTCTTAGTACCTCCAGCAGCAACACAGTCCTGCTGACACCTTGATTTCAGCCTCATAAAACCCATTTTGGAAAAACCCATTTTGGACTTCTGACCTCAAGATCTATAATGCAATGCATGCATGTTGTTTTAAGCTGCTAACTTTATGAGAGTTTGCTACAGCAGCAAAAGGAATCTTACGTAGTTGTCAATGGCAGGAAAGATCACGGATATGAAACAACAGATGTCAAATGGATAATACCTGAGTGGAATTAACAGGCCCACAATTCCACAAGTATACTAGGGAGGGGCACTATTTTGCAGTTGAAGATACCAATTCTTGGGCATCATAACCTATTGTTGGAATCCAAAATATGTGGGTTGGGACGTAAAATGATATGGCCATTATGGAGGGTGATAATTCAGTAAAGATAAAAATTCCCCTTGCAAGCTTACTTTTTAAAGTTTCTTCTCTAGAAAAAATGTTGCATATACATTCATGGCTGCATCTGAAAGGATACACAAATTCTAGGTGAAAATTTAGGAACAAGGTAAGTTCCCACCAATAGAGGAAAGATTAATAAAGATGTATTCATATTGTCGAATACTATGAGGCTGTTAAAAAAAGGAAAATATTTCCTAATGGCCCCAAAAGTAAAAATTTCCGAGGAGTGTTATTCAATGAAGAAAAAAATATGCAAAATGACATGGAATATAGCACCACTGATATAAAAGTACTTGCATATTTTATGGCTATTTTAGAAGTAAAAGTTGATACCCTTCCTTGGTTTCATTAATGTCATAGTTTTGTGAGAAATTTGATGTTTCCCACCATGATCAGGCTCATGTAGACTGCTTAAACTTAGAAAATCTGTCTTTTGTTTTGTTGTTGAAATAATTGTGTTCATGTTTGCCATGTCAATCCTTCTGAAGTCTGACTTTCATTCCTTTCATGTAAACTTTCTCTTTTCTTTTCAAATGATTGTATCTCGGGTCTTTCTTTAATATTTTATGAGCATGTGTATAAAGGCATAAAAGCATGAATAAAGGCATAAACTACAGTAAAAATGCATTAGTCTTTTTGAAATATCTGAGTCTTTGACCCATTTTGAAATCATTTTTTCACAAGATGAATTTAATTAAAATGAATTTCTATAATTAATTTATGAAATATTAATTATTTTGTACTTGTTTGAGAGTAAGGGAAAGAGAAGGGGAAAGAGAGAGCGAGTGAGCGAGCGAGCATGTAAGAGCAAGTGCTCCCATCTGCTGATTCACTTCCCAAATGCCTGCCATGGTTCTGTGCTGAGAGTTGAAGTTGTGAGCCAGTGTCTTCCAGGTGGGTGGCAGAGAGCCAACTACTTGAGCCATCGCTGCTGCCTCCCATGATCTGAGTTAGCAGGAAGTGGGAATCAAGAGTGGAGCAGACTTGAACCCCTGTCATACTAGTGCTATGCCAAATGTCTGCCTAAGAGATAGTTTTAAATATAGTGTTGAATGTATGATTTTATAAACTGTACAGATCGAGGTAAGTTATGATACTATATTGCTCCCCAGGTGAAAAATGACAATAATACTAATAGGATGTACTCTGTGTTTTTAGTTGTCTCTTCTTTTATTTCCATTTCCATAGAACAGGAATTAGGGAAGGAAAAAGAGACACCTTTCTAAAGGAGAAATTTATCAAACTCAGATTAGCAAAGGAAACTGCTGAATTGCAGTGAGGAGCCCTATTGCCATGGAAGATGGAATCAGAATGGAGAAATCCAGCCAAGTGCAAGGAAAATGTTTCTAAAGCCCTTGCCTGACAAATGCAAACCAGTGTAGCTCTCATTTCTTGTTAACCTAAGTTGTATTTTATATCTCTTAACAACCCTCTTCCACACAATTGCCCAAGCCACAGATGTCCAGATTACTGAAAGAATTTCAGCAGTGGTTTTCAAAGCAAAGCATTATTATCAATAAACTATGTAAATATATATTAGTTCCTGTAGACCCTGGAGAGAGAAAGGTATCCCTGCTATTTCCTGGCTATATGAGTTTAGACAAATGTATTGATTCATCTCTGCTTCATAATCCTTATTTGTAAGTTGATGCATCTCTTAAATGCTTCCAGTAGGACAAAATGAGGTAGTGTATTTAAAGTATCCATAGGGAGTCATTTGTATAACTCTGTAGGCCTTTAAATTTTAGTCTCTGTTCCCTACCCTGTAAATCACTTAAAGATTGCTTATAAAACAAACTTTAGTTAGACCAGACTAAACCTCTCATTTTACAGATGTACTAACTGAAGCACAGAGAGATTAGATAACTTTTGTAAACCAAGGGAACAGTGGGGGATCTAGTACAAGAATATAATTTTCCTAAGTAAATATGTCAAGATACAAATAATTTAATTATTTTGATATGGATACTTATCTTGGTTCCTTATATTCCTTTTCAAAAGGAAGGCATATAGCTCCTTGCCAAAGTCCGACTATTTCTCAGGTGATATTGAGGACAAAAACCTACTTCATGCTGCATAGTCAATAATCTGAATCAGTAGAGCCTACTAGGCCATTAAATCTATTGTTAAAGACAAAAGAATGGAGTATTAATGCAAGAAGAAAGGATTTCTCCTAGCCAGGGGTCTTGACTGTGACCACCTATTGTATTAGACTGAGACTGTTACAAAATACTGCTATCTGGGTACCACCATCTGGAGATTCTGATTTAACTGCTCTCCATTATGCTTTCTGGCATTGACTCACACCAGGGGATTCTGATAGGCAGCTCAAAGTTGAGAATAATCACTCTATTGTATGGGATTTGCATCATTATATCTGGTAAAGCAAAAAAAAAAGAGTTTAGATTTAAAATTCATTTATTGGCAGGCCTATAATTCAAGATTTCTGAAATTCTAGGTAGGTTGAAACAACTAGACATGGCATTTTATGTTCCCCAAATGCTATATGACAGCTCTTATTGCTACACTCAGTATAAAACAGGTAGAAGTTTTCTTCATTTTCTATTGATTGTTTTCATCATTGTCAACATTTTGGAAAGCCCACCTTAAGTAAAAACAGTACAAAAAGTAAAATTACATAAAAGGGGTTTAAAAAGTCAAAGTTTAAATTTCAATCCAAACTAAAATAAAGAACTTACATGAAGCTGATAATACAACCATACTAGGAACAAAAGAAAAGAATTATTTAGAGTTACTTATGCTTAGGTCCTTGATTGTACAAACTCAGTCTTATGTACTCTAAGATCAAGAAGAATGGCCCCAAAATACTGAATTTATATAATGGTATATAAAAATGAATAGCAGGAAAAACTGGATAAATCATAAATACATGGAAATCAAACTACATGTTTCTGAATTAAAGGGCCAATGAATTTAAAAGGACATTAAAACATTTCTGAGACAAACAAAATGGAAACACAACATACTAAAACCTATGGGATACTGTAAAAGCAGTTCTAAGAAGAGTTTATAGCAATAAATATCTATTTCAAAAAAAGAAGAAAGAGCTCAAATATGCTAATGTTGCACTACATGAAACTAGAAAAGCAAAAACAAACTAAGCCGAAAGTTCATAGAAGGAAGGGATTAATGAAGACCAGAAAGGAAAAAAATGATACTGTATAGTAACAGCAAACTATCAGAAACATAAAGAACACAATCCCACTTATAGTAGCTACAAAAAGAATAATGCAGGGCTAGTATTGTGGAGGAGCAGGTTAAACCACCATCTATGACGTTTACATCCCATATGGCTGCCAGTTCATGTCATGGCTGTTCCATTTCTGTTCCAGCTTTCTGCTAATGTGCCTGGAAAAGCAACAGAAGATGGTTCAAATGCTTAGGCCACTACACCCACGTGGGAGACCTAGAAGAAGCTCCTCACTCCTAGCTTCCTACTGGCCCAGCCCTTCTATCCCTCTCTTTCTGTAACTCTTCTTTTCAAATCAATAAATCCTTTTTTTAAAAAAAAGATTAAATGCATAGGAATAAATTTAACCAATGAACCAAAAGATCTCTATACTGAAAACTATAAACAAACTTGTAAAAGATATTGAGAAAGACACAAGTAAGTGGAAACATATTGCATGTTCATGGATTGGTAGGATTAATATTGTTAAAATATCCATAATACCCAAAATAATCTACAGGTTCAATGCAAGCCCTATCAAAGTTCTAATGACATTTCTCATAGAAGTAGAAAAACAATCCTATCATTCACATGAAACTATAGAAAACCTCAAATAACCAAAACAATCTTGAACAAGAACAAAATAGCTGTAAGCAATACACTTCCTGATGTCAAATTATGTTCCAAAGCTGTAGTAATTAAAACAGTATGGTACTAGCATAAAAATAGACAGAAAAACAGAATGGAATAAAGAGCCCAGAAACAAATTCATGAACTGATGAATATATCTTTTACAAAGGCGCCAAGAACACACAATGGGAAACAAACAATCTCTTTAATAAATGGCATTGGAAAAACTGAATATCCACCTGCAGAAAAATGAAGTTAGACCCTTTAATGACGTGTGAATGTCAACTCAAAGCAGGGTATTCGAATCAAAACCACAATGAGATATCTCACCTGTCAGAATGATTACTATAAAAGATGACGATAAGAAGTGTTGACAAGAATGTGGAGAAAGGGGACTCCATATACACTGTTGGTTGGGATGTAAATTAGAACAGTCATCATGGGAAGCAGTATGGAGTTTCCTCAAAAAATTAAAAATAAAAGTACCATACGATCTGGCAATCCCACTTCTGGGTATACACTTTAAGATGTGCAATTGGCTTGTTGAAGAGACATCTGCACTCTCATGTTCACTGTAGAATTATTCACAATTTTATAATAACTTAAATTTATAATAATTTATAATTTTCTGGGGTGCTTATAGTATTTGAGTCCTCCACATTTCCATTGCAATCTCTCTCTCAATCCTTTACCAATCTTGAGCTAGGTGATTTAATCCCATTAGTATACCTACTTGAAGTTCCATTTTTATCAGTAAAATAGGATAACCCACATGTTAGTGTTTTGGTGAGAAATAAATGAGATGATGTATACACCTAAAACTCTTAGCACGCATGGTTCAGGTACATGACAAATACCATGGTTTGAATTATGGTGTCTTCTCCCAAATTCATGTTGAAATCTAATCCCCAATGTCATGTTATTAAGATGTGGAACCTTTCTGAGAAGTAATTGAATCATAAGGGCCCCATCCTCATGAATGGATTAGAGCCTTATAAAAGGGAAGGTGCCCATTTTGCTCTTCTTTCCCTCCTAGGAAGTCGGAACAAGACATCATCGTGAAAGGAGAGACAGGGTTCATCATTAAATGTCATTTCTGTTGGCACCTTGTTCTTGGACCTCTCAGTCTTCAGAATTGTAAGAAACAAATTTATGTTCTTCAGAAATTGCTTGTCCTAAGATATTTTATTATAGCAGCTAAATGGACTAAGACAGTAAAAAACCAGTTGAGGGAACCACGTGCTTAAGTTTGTTCTTTTCCATTGCATAAGATGTTCCAGGATTGCCTTCTCTTGGTTTTAGATGTTCTGGAACTTTTATTGGTGGTGGAGAGGGCAAAGCCTTAAGGCAAAAGAAGTCATGATGTTCTTGGCTGAGAGAACAGGATAATGACAAGTCATAAGTGAATGGTGACTAGAGAAACAGTTAGTATAGTCCAGGTTCTCCGCTCTTCTGTTTCCCTCTTAACATGAGTAGAGCTCATCTCATATGACGGGAGTCTCTTTTTTTCTTTTTAAAGATTTGCTTATTTATTTGAAAGGCAGAGTTACATAGAGGGAGGAAGTGAGGGAGAGGGGAGAAGGGGAGAGGGAGAAGGAGACAGGGAGGGAAGGGGGGTGGGGGGAGAAAGAAAGAGAGGGAGAGAATGAATGAATGAATGAATGAATATCTTCTTCATCCAGGGCCAGGCCAGGCCAAAGCCCAGAGCCTGGAACTCTGGGTCTCTCACATAGGTACAAGAACTTGGGCTACGTTTCACTACTTTCCCAGGCATGTTAGCAAGGAGGTGGATCAGAAGTGGAGCAGCCAGGACTTGAAATGGTGCTCATATGGGATGCAGGTGGTGGCTTAACCCACTGTGCTACAATATTGGCTCCACCAGTCTTTCTGAACAAGGTTTTCACCCTTTATGACATATCATTATAATCAGGTCTTGGTTCTGTAAACTCTTAATTGCCTTTTTCCCCCTACTTTTCAAATTTTGAGCAAAAGTTTAGTCTGGAGTACTGATTTTCAAATTTCCTTCCATGCGACAACCACCAGTCCTGATGCTTGTGATTTGCTGCAAAATAATTTTATCAGGATCCCTGGAGATGGGACTCCAGATGTCAGTATTTTATAGAACCCTATAAGTGATTCAAATATGCAGCAAACGTAGAAAAACACTGAACTAGAGCCTCAGAATACCAAAATGTGGTCTTGGAGAAGGAATATTAGCATCAACTGAGTGCCTTTTTAGAAATGCAGACTCTCAGTCTTGTCCCAGCCTTATTGAATCAGAATGTGCAATTTAACAAGACACTCGAGTGATTTGTATTTGAAAATCATTGAGTTAGAAAAAGGATTCTCAATTCTGGCTGCATATTAATACTAGTTTTAAGATCAGGTGTTTGGGTACATTTGAGAAGACAGGAATAGATTAGTTAGGCTTATGAGCCAGTAAAGAGGGCCTAGGGGTTGTGGGGTAGGATGCAAAGGAGAGAAACAGCATATGGATTGCTGCAAATAATTTAAAGATATGTCTGAACAGGTTAAGGGTGCGTAGGATCACATTTAATTTTTATTTGCCATTTTAAAATTTGTGGTAACCAACCTCCGAGAGAACCCCCAAAGATCCATTGTTCTGCTGTTAGGTCTTTGTCCAATTCCCTCCCACAATGAATCGAGGTAGGTTTTGTATAGCAAATAGAATATTACCTGACTTTGAGGTCAGGTAATAAAGTCACTGAAGCTTCTGATTTGGTTTCTTGGATCCCTGGCTCAGATGAAAGTCAACTGCCATGCTGTGACAAGAGCCAAGCAGCCTCATGCAGAGAACTGTCCCCACTCTTCTCCAATAGTTAGCACCAATTTTCTAAGAATGTGAGACATCTTAGGGAGTGAACATTCCAGTTTCATCTGAGCTTTCTGATGGCTGCAGCTCCAATCAATATCTAATCACATAAGAAATCCTGAAAAGAACATCTATGAGAGCCCTGACGAAACTCTTGACCTGTAGAATCCATGAGCATAATAAATGTTTATTTTAGGCCACTATATTTTGAAGTTACTTGTATTGTACCATTAGATAATTGCAACAGGGTTTAGTGCCTGGAAGAGTCATTGAATTTGTGAGGAAGAGGCAGATGTTGGGAAGAGCACTGTAGAGATGGTTAACAGAAATGTGATGGCCGCCAGTAAGACTTAGAGGGAAATATTCTGTCTCTGATAAACAATAGGACTAAAAGTCCAAGAATCTTTAGGGAATTGTTTCTATCCGACATCAAGAAAGGCTCATTTTGTGGAGATCTACGGCTGTGACTTTTGTTGAAGTAAGTCATAAATGTATTTATAAGAAATTCTCAGTGATGTTAAGGAAAGATATCACCTTGGACTGAAAAAGACAGAGAAAGTACAAAATGAAAGGAGGCAATTGCTCTCCAAATATCTCGAGTGCCTCCAACATCCCCATTAATGACCTGAATGTTCTGTAGTGATTATTTTAAACTTGTTCAACCACTGAATATTGGGTGTATCAGGCAAGATGCCTTGTTTTTAAGTTACAGGTTCTCAAATTGAGAGAAACAAGGCAAAAGGATTTTGCCCAGGGAACCACACCTGGACCTGACATAGATGATGAGATTCTAGACCTTGATCCTGACTGTTACTGTAATTGGCTACATGTGAATGTATATTTTACATCAGAGGGATGCAAAATGTATGGCCAGAGGGTTTACTGTGGTAGGTAAAACTTTCCAAATGTGGGTGCACCTATATACACGTATCTTCCAAATCCTTTCCTTACAATGTGTCAGGCATTCTTCCCACAAAGAAGTGTAAAAGTAAATAAAAAGCCAGAAGCTGGGAACTCAACTTAGGTCCCAGGACCCAAATACTGAGCCATTACCTCACATGCTGGGCATTAGCACAAAGGCTCGAATTTGGAGAACTGGAACTTGAACCCAGGAATTTCAAAACGGGATGCAGGTATCCCAACCACCAGGCCCATCCCTGGAACATAGTTCTTAAACCTTCTATATATTTTGGATATCTGGAGTTGAGACAACAGGAAGTAAAAATTGACTCTTTGCATTTTTCAATTGTAATAATGGATCTTACTAAATGCTCTGCTCATTACTGAAATATTTACAGCTATACAGGGAAGCTGAAATTCTTTTTAACATGATTACTGGTTTGTGATGTTCTTGAGAGAAGAAGGTACACAAGTAATTAAAAATCTTGTTCAAATGACCTTATCTTTCGGCTAATGGAAGAATGTTATAAATAAAGGTATTATTTTTATAAACAGAGATCTAAGCAGAGTAGGTGACAATGTCAGAGTATGAAAGCAAGAGTGAAGCTTTCTTTCAATAATTTAGTGATGATTATATAGATGAAAGGAAATGTACAAGAAGCTTTTCTGTTTGTTTCTTTTTCCATAGAGGGCAGGGCATCAGGGAATGTGGTAGAAACTGGAGCAGCTGGAATTTGGGTCATAAATTAGGAATCATTTCCTGACTAAAAGAGATGTGAGATACTGAATATGTTATTGTCTCATCTAATAAAATTTAAAGAAACATTTATATAGCTTTCTATTTTATTGAAAAATTATCCCCTAGTTCTATAAATTTGGAACTTTATCAAGCATGTTGCATATAAAGAATTTATTGACAAAAATAATTTTAGGTGAAGGTCTTGGTTGTTTTATAGTTTTTTGCAGCAATCATCTGTACCTCATATCCTAGTTATTATGGAGATATTTAATTAATTTCACTATGCCTGGTGTAGTGGAAAGCACAGTACGTACAGTCATAATTTCTGATTCCTGCCTCTGTCTTTGTCATTATCTAGCTCTGTGACCTTGGTTAAATCATTTAGCTTCTCACAATTTCAGTTTCCCTATACATAAAACACGAAATATACCTGCCCTCTTGCCTCACAAAATTGCTGCACAAATCAAAGGAAATAATGAATGTTCCATGGCTGGCATAGAGCGTACATAAAGGGAGAACTGTTTGTGGGCCAGAGTGGGATCAGACTGGATGTGGGCTGAAAACTTAACTATACTGATTACTAATGCATGATCCCTAAGACACTGGAGAGATCTTCTTATACAAACTCACACCCCGTTTATGAATCCCTAAGTCAATGTTATATCCTGAAATAAGCACAGATTTTAGACCCAGAGGATATGGACCTGACAGTTATTATGAGTGATATTTGAAAGTAGTCAAACATAGTCTGTCATCTGAAAAATAGGGATAAGAATGATGGTATGTGACTTACAGGATTAATGAGAGGTTTTAAATAATATAAACACATCTAAAAATGCCGTACCAGCTGTATAGTGGATTTGCTTTAAAAATTCCATGATACTTCAGGGATGTGGTACATGCTACTGCACCATTGGTAAAAATATGTCATTGTTAGGAGGATCCTCAGATCATAACAAAATTTATTTTCCTAAAACTGCCAACGATTGATCTTTATTTTGCCTCCTGGAGTAAAAGTGACTAAAAATATCACTTTCTCCACAATAGAGTACTTAAAGATATTTGGAGACAGCTATCATGTCTCTTTAAGTTTTCCTCTCAATAAAAAATAGACAATTTCCTCCAAGTTATTTTATATTTTCTCTTGATATTCTCCAATATTTCTTCAGAAATGCGTGCAGAATGGGGAATGATTCTTGGATGTGTTCATACCACATACCACATACTAAACACCTTCTTTGAACTTGGTTTTAAATACTTTTGGTTGATTTGGGCAGATATTTTTACATTTTAGAAATGATTACAGTGCTATCAATGAGTGCTTACCATATTCTATTTACACTACTATTTCTATTCTACTCTCTATTGAAGGAGGGATTGTTTTCTCCATTCTATAGATGCTATTAAGGAAGCTGGCCAAGTTCACAAGTTCACAAAGGCAGCAGTGTGTAAAAAAATGCGTATTTCCATATAGTTCTGATTGAGGCCCTTCCATGCTGCTTTATATGGATATTGAAGCAATGTTACCACCTTGTCCCAAATATGAAGATGGATTTTCCCCAATTGTACAGATAAAATTGTGCCATCTTGGGGCTGTGTTGTGGATTAAACTGCCACCTGTGATACTGGCATCCAATATGGGCACTGATTTGAGTCCTGACTGCTTGACGTCTGATCCAGCTCCCTGCTAATATGCCTGGGAAAGCAGAGGAGGATGGTCCAAGTGTTTAGGCCTCTGCACTCACATGGGAGACCCGAAAGAAGCTTCTGGCTTCTGTCTGGCCCATTCCCGGCTATTGCAGCCATTTGGGGAGTGAACCAGTGGATTATAGCTATCTCTCTGTCTCACCCCCTCTCTAACTGCCTTTCAAATAAATAAAATAATTTTTTTAAAAAAATTGTGCCATCTTGATTTGTTGCTAGTTTTCAAGTACTATCAAAATATTTGAAAGCTTATTTGCATTTCAATATGTTAGACAATGTGACCTGCAAATTAACAAGCATTCTACTCCTGTATTCATTAAGTTCATTGATAAAGCAGAATGGACTGCACAGTGATCAGAGATCCCTCTCCATTATGAACCACAATTCAACTATGTTTTCATCCAACTTTCATTCCTTCATCTTGCCTACAAAATAGCAAAGGAAATTCTTTTTTAAATTTTTAATTCGTTTTTAACAGATTCAATATGACTTGTAAATACAATTCTAAGAACATAATGATGTTACCTTTCTCACTCCCTCCAACCTTCTACTCCCCTCCCCCACCCTCCTTCCTTTTCCATTTCTTTTTTTTTAGTTTTTGTGATAACATTTTAAAATCTACATTACAGTAACATGGCTTAATACTTCACAGAATAAGAAGTTTAACAAGTAGAAGAAAAAAACTTCTAGTTTAGTGGGAAAATAGACAATGACTATAAACAAGAACTGAATGAAAAAATGACCAATTCACCCATATACAGTAAAGTTGAAAGAAATCACAAATCATTAAAAGTACAGTGGTATGACATTCTTTAGCACTGGTTTCACAAAGGTATAAAACAAAGTTTTGCAAAACTATATTTGCAGCAATACTGATATGCACAGACATTTCTTTTTGCTTCCTTTTTTTTCTTTTTTAAAATTTAGCTCCCTCATATAAGGGAGGACATGCAGTATTTGTACTTGTGGTTGAGTCTTACTTCACTCAACATGATGTCCTACAGTGGCATCCATTTTGCTGCAAGTGGTAGAATTTCATTCTTTTTTTATAGCTGAATAATACTACGTTGTGGATATATACAGCATTTATCACTGATTTGATGATGGACACCTTGGTTGATTCCAAATTTGGCTATTGTGAACAGTACTGCTACAAACATGGTGGTAACAGGGATCATTTTATACACTGTGTTCAAGTCTTTTGGGTATATACCCAGTAGTGGGATTGCTGGATCATACAGCCAGTCTATTTCTAGTTTTTAACAGAAATCTCCACAGTTTTCCACAGTGTCTGCACTAATTTACATTCTCACCAACAGTCTTCCCCTTTGCCCACATCCTCCCCAGCATTTGTTATTCTGCTTTGGATTTTAGCTATTCTTACAGAAGTGAGGTGATATCTCATTGTGGTTTTGGTTTACATTTCCCTGATGGCTAGTGATGTTGAGCATTTTTCATATATTTGTTCACCATTTGTATTTCTTCTTTTGAGAACTATCTATCGAAGTTCTTTGCCCATTTCTCAACTGGATTGGTTGCTCGATAGTGTATTTCCATTCCGAAGTATCTTTATTGATTTTCTGTCTGGGTGATCTGCCCATTGATAAGAGTGAGGTATTGAAGTCACCCACTATTATTGTTTTGGAGTCTATATCTCCCTGTATGTTTAATAGTATTTTCTGTATATATTTGGGTGGTCTTGTGTTGGGTGCATATTATTTCACGATTATTATGTCTTCTTGTTGAATTGATTCTTTTTTCAAAGTATAAAGTCCTTCAGGAAGCTGAACACCCACTTATGGTTGTGAGTTACCCCCATCTTATCAACCTATCAAGGGCTCTAGGGCTTAAACTGCCAAGGCGGGACACCCACAGGAACCTGTTCCTGGAAACAACACTGCTCTCTCCAAGGACAGGGAAGGCTTGCAGGGTAGAGAGGGGATCCCCTGTACCCCATGAATAGGAGTTTTGCATGCTATGATTGTGGGAATCTTGTGCCTGAATGAGGGTGCATGGGGTGTATCTCAGTCTCTGTATAATCACTGTATATGGTGTCAGAGGCTCAGAGCTCCCTGACTGCCTAGGGTGAGTCATTACTGAGGGATCCATGCTCATACTTAGGACTGTGTGAGGGCAGACCCTTTGTGTGGTTCCTGTGCCAGCATGGGTAAGGGAGGTACCCACTATGGGCTAACCATGGGCACTGATCTCCTTAGAAGAGTGGAGGTGAGGTGGTGATTATGCCAACAGGTATGACCATACCCTCCCACTCTGCTGATACTAGAGGAGTTCTACCATACCCAACTTGGGTGTCACCCTGGATTGTCACCTCACTCCTGAGCACTGACCAGAGTTTCCTAGCCCCACATGCCTCTGGATATTCACTGAAAGAACAGACACTCTACTAAGCCACAGAGTTCAAAGATAAAACCTACCAAAGGAGAAAGCCAATAAGTATTTCTAAAAATGCTTAAAAATAAGTGCAGAAATTCAAGGAACAAGAACAAGGAAGACAACCTGACTCTCCCACTTCAATTTTAGATTGTGAAGATGAAGAGATTGATCTAGTGCCTGAAAAAGAATTCAGAAGAATGATCATAGTTACTCAGAAGAAATGAGGAGCAAATTCATGAGTTAAAGAATTCCATGCACGTCATGGAGGAAATTTTTGCTGTAAGATTGAGATTTTGAAGAGAAATCAAACTGAACTATTAGAAATGAAGAATTCAATATGTCAAATAAAATACACAGTGGAAAGCCTTAACAGACTTGGTGAGGCAGAAGAAAGAATATCAGAGTTAGAAGAGAAATCTTTGGAAATTTGTCAAACAAAAATAAGTAATTAGAAAAATTAAAAACAATGTTGGAAATTTATGAGATACTATCAAATGACCCAACATACAGGTCTTAGGAGTCACTGAATGTCTGGAAAGGGAGAATGGAATAGAAGGCCTATTAAGTGAAATAATTATAGAAAACTTCACTTATCTGGAAAGAGAGCGGGACATCCACATATGGAAGTACATAAAACTCCCAATAGACTTGACCAGAAAAGACCTTCACCAAGATACATTGCAGTTAAACTTTCAACAGTAAAACCTAAAGAAAGGAGTCCAAAATGTGCATGGAATGCCAGATTACTTTCAGAGGACCTTCAATTAGACTGACAGCTGATTTCTCATCAGAAACCCTACAGGGTAGGAGAGAATGGAGAGACATGATCCAAGTCTTACAAGAAAAAAAAAAACTGTCAAACTGTTAACCCTGAATACTGTAACCTGCAAAGCTTTCATTTACAAATTAAAGTGAAATAAATATCTCTCATAAAAACAGAAAATGACAATTTGACACCACTCATCCAGCCTTACAAATGATGTTAAAGGATGTGCTACACAAAGCAACACAGAGAGTCATCATCAAAAAAAAGGAATGTGAAAGCAGAAAACATCTTCGTAAAAGTACAAAAGAAATTCAAAGCAAAGAATAGGAATATTTGCAGAAAAATGGCAGGGCCAATTTGTAAAATATTAATAGTAACCTTGAATGTAAATGCCCTGAATTCTCCAATTAAAAGTTATAGACTGGCTAAATGAATTTAAAAAGCAATACCTATCTATTGCTGCTCTCAAGAAACACACCTCACCAACAAAGATACATGTAGACTGAAAGCAAAAGGATGGAAAAAGATATCCCATGCTAATGGGAAGCAAAAAAGAGCAGGAGTAGCCATCCTAATATCAGACAAAATAGACTTTAAATGGAAAGTATTAAAAGAGACAAAGATGGGCACTATGTAACAACTAAGGGATCAATTCAACAGGTCGATTGGGCTATAATAAATGCATCTGATGCAAAAGCTAGGGCACCTGGCTATTTAAAACAAATGTTAGTGGATCTAAAGGGAGGGAGGCATCAACTCCAATATAATAAAAATGGGGGACTTCAATAATCCACTTGAATTAATGGACAGATCAACCAGAGAGAAAAACAAAAGAACAGAACTAACCTACTAAATGGACCAAACATACCTAATTGTATCTCTAGAAAACATACAAATTCATGAAGACTGAACAGCACACTCCTGAATGAATAGTGCGTCATAGAAGAAATCAACAGGGAAATAAAAATTTCTGGAAATGAATGAACATGACAAATCAACATATCAAAACTTACTTGGATAGAGCAAAAGTATTGTTAACAGGGAGGCTTATGGCAATTAGTGACTGCATCAAGAAAATGGAAAACCTTCAAATAAATGAGCTATCAATGCATATCAAGGACCTAAACAAAAAACCAAATCCCAAATTAGGCAGCAGAGAGAAATAATTAAAATTAAAGAAGAAACAAATTGAAATAAAAAATAATACAAAGAAGAACTGTTTTGAAAAAGTAAACAAAATTGATATACCACTGGTGCAACTAGCAGAAAAAGAGGGAGAAGACACATATCAGTAAAATCAAAGATGAAAAAGGAGATGTTACAATGCATACCTCAGACATACAAAGAATCATCAGAAATTGATACAAATAGCTATATGCCAACAAATTGGATTATCTATAAGAACTGTTACATTCCTGGACACATACTATCTAAGAGAAATGAGGCACAAAGACATTGAAAGCCTAAAGAGACCAATAACCAACATGGAGATTGAATCAGTAATAAAGATGCTCCCAGAAAGAAAAGCCCAGGACTGGAGTGCATCATTATTCAAATTTACCATACTTTTAAAGAAGAATTAATTCCAAATCTTCTCACAGTATTCAAAACAGTTGAAAGGAAGGACATCCTCCCAAACTCCTTCTATGAGGCCAGTGTCACCTTAATTCTAAAACCAGAAATGATACAACAAAGAAATAACTATAGACCAATATCCTTGATGAGCATAGATGCAGAAATCCTCAACAAAATATTAGCTAATTGAATCTGACAACACATCAGAAAGGTCATTCACCCAGATGAAACAGGATTTATGCCTGGTTTGCAGGGATGGTTCAACACAAATTGATAAATGTGATACATAACAATAAATTGAAGAGTAAAAACTGTATGAATGACTATCTCAACAGATGCAAAGCATTTGCTAAAATACAACTCCCTCCATGATAAAAACCCTAAGTAAATTGGGTTTACAAGGAACAGTCTTTAATGTAATCAAGCAAATTTATGACAAACCAACAGGCAGCATCTTATTAAATGGGGAAAAGTTGGAATCATTTCCACTAAGACCCAGAATCAGACAAGGATGCCCAATTTCACTACTGCTATTCAGTTTAGTCTTGGAAGATTTAGCCAGAGCCATTGGGCAAGAAAAAGTAATTAAAGGGATACAAATTGTAAAGGAGTAAGTCAAATTATCCCTCTTTGCAGATAACATGATTCTCTATATAGGGGAACCAAAAGACTTCACTAAGAGACTATTGGAATTAATAAGAGAGTTTGGTAAAGTTTCAGGATATAAAATTAACATACAGAAATCAATAGCCTTTACATACACAGAGAGTTGTATGGCTGAGAAAAATTTGTAAGATTGGTCTCATTCACAATAACTACAGAAAACAATTAAATATCTTGGAGTATATTCAACCAAAGAGGTGAAAGAGCTCTATGATGAAAATTACAAAACACTACAGAAACAAATAGAAGAAGATACAAAAAATAGAAAAATCTTCCATGTTTATGGACTGGAAGAATTAGTAACAAAAATCCATATTCCCAAAGCCATTTACAGATTCAATATAATCTCAATCAAAATGTCAATGGCATTCTTCTCAGATGTAGAAAAAAATTACGCTAAAATTCATATGGAAACACAAGAGGCCACGAAGAGCTAAAGAAACCTTATACGACAAAAACAAAGCTGGAGGAATCACAATATCAAATTTTAAGACATATCACAGGGCAGTTATAATCAAAACAGCCTGGTACTGACACAAAAATAGACATGTAGGCCAATGGAACAGAATAGAATCCCCAGAAATCAATCTATATAAGTACAATCAATTAATTTTTGATAAAGGAGCTAAAATCAATCCCTGGGAACAAGGACAGTCTCTTCAACAAATGGTGATGGGAAAACTGGATCTCCACATGGAGAAGTATGAAATAAGACCCCTGACTTATACCTTATATATAAATCAACTCACAATGGATCTAGGATTAAAATCTGTGACCAGATACCATAAAATTACTAGCATGGAACATTGAGGGAAACTCTGCAAGACATTGACATAGGCAAAGGCTTCTTTGAAAAGACCCCAGAAGCCCAGGCAATCAAAGCCAAAATCAAGCTGAGAAGCTTCTGCATTAGAAACACTCAACAAAGTAAAGAGGCAACTGACAGAATGGGAGAAAATATTTGTAAACTATGCAACTGATAAAGGATTAGTATCCAGAATCTATAACAAGCTCAAGAAATTCAAGAACAACAAAACAAACACTCCAGTTAAGAAATTGGCAAATGACTTGAACAGGCATTTTTCAAAAGAGGAAATTCAAAAGGCTAACAGACACATGAAAAAATGGTCCAGATCACTAGCCGTCAGCCAAATGCAAGTCAAAACTACAATGAGGTTTCACCTCACCCTAATCAGAATGGTTCTCCTAAAGAAATAAACAATGAATGCTGATGTGGATGTGGGGAAACAATTTCCCTAATCCACTGTTGGTGGGAATGCAAACTAACACAGCCACTGTGGAAGACAGTTTGGAGATTCCTCAGAAATCTGAAAACAGATCTACCAAATGACCCAGCCATCCCACTCCTGGGAATTTATACAATCAAAATGATATCAGCATATGAAAAAATGATCAGTACCCCCATGTTTATTATAGTTCAATTCACAAAATCTAAGATATGGAACCAACCCAGATGCCTATCAACCAATGACTGCATAAAGAAAATGTGGTGTTTACACACACACACACACACACACACACATATATATATATATATAATGGAATATTACTCAGCCATAAAAAGTAATGAAATCCTGTCTTTTGCAACAAAACAGATGCAACTGGAAACCATTATACTTGGTGAAATATGCCAATCCCCAAAAGATAAATACTATATGTTATCTCTGATCTCTGGTAGCTAATAGAGTACAGAAAATGTAATATACAATTATTTGTGTTGCAAAAGGCATAAAATTATTTCATGCATAATCCACTGAGAGGAAATGACTTAAAGTCTAAATGAACTTAAATATTATCTTGTAACCACACAGGAATATTTAGATTGGTTCTGTTTCATTGAAAGAAATTATGAATGACTGACAAAAACATATTGCATATGCATGAAATGATCATTTTTCCATTCAATTGTTGTTTATAGCTATTGTCTATATTCTCACTAAATTTGGATCTTTTTGCTTTTTACTTGTTGAATTTCTTATTCAGTGAGGTACTAAGCCTTTTTACTGCAATGTAAATTGAAAGTACTTTATTTCAAAAACTGAAAGAAAAGACAGAAAGAAAGGTCATATGAAGGAGTGTTGGAGGGGAAGGAAATATCATTATGTTTTAGACTTGTATCTACAAATCATACTGAATCTCCTAAAATTAATAATTTAAATA
The DNA here is from genome assembly GCA_949820135.1 of Sylvilagus floridanus. NCBI lineage: Eukaryota > Metazoa > Chordata > Mammalia > Lagomorpha > Leporidae > Sylvilagus > Sylvilagus floridanus. The sequence goes on from OX463223.1 coordinate 116,724,466, forward strand.
TGAAAAAATTATGTCCTTTATCTCTGTTAACAGTTTTTGATTTAAAGTCCTTTTTTTCTGATATCAGGATATCTATACTTGCTCATTTTTGGTTTCCATTTACCTGGTATATATTTTTCCAACCCTTCAGTTTCGGTATGTGTGTATGTTTATGAAGTCAGTTTCCTGTAGGGGCATATAGTGGGGTGGTGGTTTTTATCCATTCAGACAATTGGAGTCTTTTGTTGGAGAAATTATTTCATTTACATTCAAGCATAGTATGATAGATAAAAACCAAGACCTGTCATTTTATTGATTAGATAATGATTCTACATGCTCTGTTACTGAATTTGATGATGATGTCGTGTGTTTTCATGATGTTTACCTCTAATGCAGGGTGTCCCTTCAGAGTTTCTTATAAGGCTGGTCTGGTGTTGGTAAATTCTCTGTTTTACTTATCTAGAAAATACTTTATTTTTTCTTCACTTTCAAAGCATAGCTTCTCTAGATATAATATTCTTGATTGGAAGATTTTTTTTTTCTTTGAAGAACTTGAATATATCATCCCACTCTCTTCTGGCTTGTAGAGTTTTCATTGAGAAGTCTGATATTAATCTCATTGGTTTTCCTTTATATGTAATTTGGCACTTTATTCTGTCCTTGGGGTTCTCTCCTTACCTTTAACTTTTGACAGTTTGATAACAATATGCCTTGGAGATGACCTTTTTTGCTTGAGTCTGTTTGGGGTTCATAGAGCTTCTTATAACAGGATGTCCATGTCTCTTTCAAGACCTGGGAAATTTTCAAGTATTATTTTATTTAGCAGATTGTCAAGGGCATTTTCCTTTTTTCCTCCTTCAGGAATACCTATAAATCGAATATTTGGTCATTTACTATATGGTCATTAAATATATTTTGTGTAAACTTTCTTCATTCTTCTTTTTAATATTTTCTATTTTTGTCTGATTTGTTTACTCCAAATTCCTGCCCTTGAGGTTAGAAATTCTTTCCCCCACTTTGGCCGGCGCCGTGGCTCAACAGGCTAATCCTCCGCCTTGCGGCGCCGGCACACCAGGTTCTAGTCCCGGTCGGGGCACCGATTCTATCCCGGTTGCCCCTCTTCCAGGCCAGCCCTCTGCTGTGGCCCAGGAGTGCAGTGGAGGATGGCCCAGGTGCTTGGGCCCTGCACCCCATGGGGAGACCAGGAAAAGCACCTAGCACCTGGCTCCTGCCATCGAACGAGCGCGGTGCGCCGGCCGCAGCGCGCCGACCGCGGCGGCCATTGGAGGGTGAACCAATGGCAAAGGAAGACCTTTCTCTCTGTCTCTCTCTCTCACTGTCCACTCTGCCTGCAAAAAAAAAAAAAAAAAAAGAAATTCTTTCCTCCACTTTGTCAATTTTACTGTTAAAACTCTCAATTATATTTCTTATTTCATAGATCGAAGACTTCATCTCCAAAATTTCTATTCAGTTCTTCCTAATGAGTGCTACCTCCTTAGTGATATTTTCATTTAGTCATTCATTCTTTTCTTCATTTCTTTAATCTATGTGTATTCTCTTGCATATCACTAAGTTTCCTTATAGTCATTATTTTGAATTCTGTATCCATCATTTCATGGATTTCCTTCAGTTCAGGATCCAATTCTGGGGGAGCACTGTGTTCTTTTGGAGGCATCATGCTACCCTTGCTTCTTTGTGTCTCTTGTGTCCCTATCTTGACTTCTGTGCACCTGGTGTATTCATCCCTTCTTCTTTACAGAGTAGGTTTTATTGTAAAAGAGTTTATGGTTGTGGCCGGTGCCATGGCACACGTTAAAACTCCACCTGTGGCACTAGCATCCCTTATGGGCGCTGGTTCGAGTCCTGACTGCTCCTCTTCCAATCCAGCTCTCTGCTATGGCCCGGGAAAGCAGATGATGGCCCCAGTGCTTGGGCCCCTGCACCCACATGGGAGACCCAGAAGAAGCTCCTGTCTCCTGGCTTCAGATGGGCACAGCTCTGGCTTTAGTGGCCATTTGGGGAGTGAACCAGTGGATGGAAGAAGATCTTTCTCACTCTCTCCCTCTCACTGTCTATAACTCTGCCTCTCAAATAAGTAAATAAAATCTCTAAAAATAAAAAGAAACTTAAAAAAATTCATGGTTTAGCTGGAATTCATGGTATCACTTGGCTTGCTGCTTTGGCTTTGGTTCTAGGTAAGCCCAGAAGTGTAGTCACTGTATGATTGCTTTGGTCTTAATCCATTTCAGCTATGTCTATCGGTGACACAGAGGGACAGTCTGCTGCAGTTCATAGGGACAGAAGTGTGGCTTTGAGATGAATAAGGGTTTCCTTGGGTGTGTATCTTTGGTCCACCAAGAGTTCAGTGTCAGTCTCCCTGATGAATGTGCTAGCCAGGGCCTTGTTCTTGGTGCTGAGACAAGAGTCCCAGCAAGGCTTGTCCTAACTGGCAAGGCTGAGTGATGCTGGGGCTTGTGGCACTAAGTTCTGTGGCTCTCAGATTGTGGATATGGATGGGCCCTTCCTTGGGTCCTGTTAGGAGAGTCAAACTCATGTTGGGCTTATAATACCAACAGCCCTAGTCCCAGGAGTAGGGGATGCAAACTCTATCCTGTTCCAGTTCTACAGGGTGACTACAAGGTATATAGGAGATTTAGAAAAATGGAATGCAGGTAGGTTCTTCCCTATGCCCAAAAGGTAGATGTCAGTGGCACCAAGAAATTTTGGATGAACTGTTAATAGTCCTGGTGCTGCAGGGTATAGTGCAGTTATTATCTAAATCTCCCAGCGTGGATATAAATTATTTTTATGAACTATTTCTTATGCTAGCTCCTGGAAGCTTTCTTATGTTAGCTTTTTGTTCACACAGAACATGTGAGCATAGTTCTGGGGCTAATGCCCCCAAACTCCAACAGTTGCTGTACACAGAGAATCTATCCTTTGCCCACACTCTAACTATGCCCTGACTCTTAACTATGAAGCTTGTAGGAAAAAGAGGTGTGTTGCACAACTTCTTGCTGGGGAGTATGGTGCTCTGTGGGAGTCAGGGAAGGAAGGGAGCAAGGCGACTTCCTTGCTCCGAGCACAGCAGTTGCTCAGACAACAGTCAGCTCTCCAGGCTGAATAAATGTCAGTAGGTGACTGTGATATTCTCTCTCAGCTAAAACTGCCAGTGGCAGGGTGCATGGCGATTTCTACCTTGACGTGTTAAGATGGTGGCTCACAGCTGGCAGCTGGCTGTGCCATATGGCTGGCTGCAGTCGTGTCTCTGTCTCCTCTCCTCTTGTCCCATGGAGTCATTGTTGCTATTGATTTTTTATCTTCTTCATTGAAAAGTTCCATCAGACTCTTGGAGAGGTAATTGTTCCTTTGCTCTTTTCATAATCTCAGAGCAGTTTAAGTTAGTGTGGCTACAACATATTCAGCCATTTGGATCAATCCAGCAAGGGAAATCTTGTCAAATATCAGGCTCGCATTAGGTAATTGATGTATTTGGTTCCCTCTTTATTCCCAGGCTGACTCATGTTGATTTTTGATCAGATACATAGTTATCAAATGACAAACAATACATTGGAAACTATCACTATGTCTAGAATAGAACAGAGTAATGCTTACAAAGTATTTAGCTACAGGTATGAAATCTACTCTATGATAAAATGATGTTTTAATTATAAGACTATAATACATATTCAGTTAAAATCCTGTTATTATTTTAATCATATTTAGAAATTATAGGTGTGGGAGGCAACAACAATTTTCACTTTGTGACATTTTCATAATGATACTAAAAATATTTTCAAAAAGTTAACAGCATTATAAAGATGTGAAAATTCATGCAATTATGAAAGAATATGCTACCAAATGATTAAATATTTTACTGATTAAAAATACTGCCTAAGTTTAAATTTAGTACCACAGAACTTTTATCTTTCATGATTTGCACTCATGTTGTCTGGACTAATCTATGCCTCTCTGGCCATTCATTCTTCCATTAGGCAAATGGTTTAATTTGTAAGTTTTTTGCTTGGGTTTGCGAAGTCTCATACTATATTAGACCCAATTCCTGTGTCTATTGAGTGACAGTAATATCTTATAATTCAGCAAGGGAGAGATTTATTTAAGGTATATAAATTATTTAAAGTATATTATGATGAATGCCATAAGATAATTCAGACAGAAAAGGGAAGGATGATTTTTGATGAAGACAGTCAGCAATGTTTCTTGGAATAGGTTGAATATTAGCTGAGCCTAGATATCTAGTGATATTTCAATATTTCAGGGCATGATGGATGGTGTATCCCCTTTCCAATCCACTTTAAATTTGAAGGTGTTTATTTAATGCCTTAAGGCAGCAGAGGGGAAATGTGATCCCTTTCCTGGTTAAGAAGAAGAGGGTGTATTAGTGAGATACCAAAAATACCAAGGCAATATCTCTGAATACTCAGCTTTGTCCTAGATGTATTATTTTGTAAACTGTGTTTACAAAGAAAAATAAGAAATAATTTTTGTTCTCTGAGAACTTATAGTACTGTAATAAATAAGGACAATCTTGCAAGATACCAAATTAAATTATTTAATATCATACATTTCAGTATCTTCACCCACATTAGACATTATTCGTTATTTCAATCTTTTATTACTATGTGGTCAATCTGCAAAATACAGTTTCCTCAAACTGTTCGTAGTGGCAGGAAATTTTAAAAATTACCTGTTCCCCAAATAGTATAGTGTTTCTTTGTCAAACAAACAATGTTGAAGCTAAGAGCCAGAAACCCAATCCAGGTCCCCCACAAGGGTGGCAGAGATACAACTACTTGAACCATCATGTTCTGCATTTCAGCATAAGCATTAGCAAGAATCTGGGTCTGGGCAGTGACTAGGAATTTCTAAGACAACCTGACTCCTGGAGCCAGCACTGATCATGCAATGCTGCCACTTGACTTGCACACTGACTGGGAAACTATGCACCATGCACATCCACAGCATCAGCAAGGCTGTCTTCCAACAAGAGAGGCTCTTCACAGCAGTGCCTCCCTTGCAAGATGACTGGAGGCATGCATAACAGGGATCTCAGTAACTACACTAAGCTGAATAACAGCCTATATCCTCACTATCACTACCACCTTCTATAGCAAATAAAGGCATAGGAAGACTATATAGTAAAGTTGAACTGGAACTAAAGCAGTCTATCAATACCCAGAGGCACATCTCCAGGGAATAGTACTCATTCAACAAAGGTCACTCTCTAAAAGAAACAGAAGCAACTGATATTCCAGATGTATTACAAAAAAATCAATGTAGAAACAAGAAACAAAATAGGCAAGGCAATATACGTTCCCCAAAAGAACATGGTAATGTGTTAGTGTCAGATTGTGAAGAAACAGAGATTGATGAAATGCCTGAGAAAGAATTCAAAAGAATGATTATAAGGTTACTCAAAGAGATACAAGAGAATACACTTAGGCAATTAAATGTAACTAGGAAATCAGTATTCAGCATGGATGAGAAACTCAGCCATGAGATACAGATAGTGAAAAAGAACCAAAGAGAAATATTAGAAATGAAAAACCCAATAAAAAATACAGTAGAAAACCTTAAGAACAGACTAGATGAGAAAGAAAGAATATCTGATCTAGAAGATAGGTCTTTTGAAATATCTCAATGAGACAAGAAATTAAAGAAATGTTAGAAAGAATGAAAACAGTGTTCAGAATCTCTGTGATATCATCAAATGATTCAATGTATGCACCTCAGGAATGGAAAAAGGAATAGTTTAGAGAACATTTATAGGGAAATAATAGTGGAATATTTCCCCAATTGGGGGAATGACATAGACATTCAAATAAAGTTCATAAACACCACATAGGCATGATCAGAAAATATCCTCACCATGACACAGTATAATCAAACTCTCAAAAGTAAAACATAAAGAGAGTATCATAAAACTTACAAGAGAGAAGTTTCAAGTCACAGGTCACTTTTAAAGGAATTCCCATCAGAATGACAGAGATTTCTCAACAGAAACTCAACAGGCCAGGAGAGAATGGAGAGATACAGTTGAAACTGTGAAAGAAAAAAAAAGCTTCCAATCCAGAATACTGTATCCAGTGAAATTCTCATTCATAATGAAAGTAAAATAAAGAATTTCAATACAAGCCAAAATTGAAACAATTCAATTGTTTGTTTGATTGATTGATTGATTTACCACACCTAACCTGGGTGTGTCACCTTTGGCACACCTTAACCCTGAAGGTCTGAACAGAGCTCTCTGGCCACACTCATCACAAGCCTCTAAGGATCCATAAAAGGCAGATAGTCCATTTAATCTAGAGTCATAGTATAAGAGAAAAGCCACCACAGCAAAAATAATAATAATAATAAAAGAAACCAAAGAATATCTCCACAATGCCAAGCAACAAACACAGAAACCATGGAAACAAGAACAAGGAAGACATTATGATGCCCCCAAATGAACAAGACACTCCAATTCAAGATTATGAAGATGATGAGATAGAAAAAATGCAACATACAGCTTTCAAAAAATTTATTATAAGCACATCTAGAAGTTTTAAAAAATTCTTGAACTACAGAAATCCTTACTGGACAGGGTAGAAAATCTCTGTCGTGAAAATGAAATCTTAAGGAGGAATCAAAATGAAATGAAGAAACTAGTAGAACATGAAATTATGATAGTGAAGAGAAATCAAAATGAACTGAATTCAATAGATCAAATGACAAACGCATTTGAGAGCCTTAAAAACAGAGTCAGTGAAACTGAAGAGAGAATATCGGACTTAGAAGACAGAGCACAGGAAAATATACAGTCAAACCAAAGAAAAGAAGAGGAAATTAGAAATCTAAAAAATATTGTTGGGAATCTACAGGATACTATAAAAAACCCAACATTCGGGTTCTAGGAGTTCCTGAAGGCATGGAGAGAGAGAAAGGATTAGAAAGCCAATTTAGTAAGATACTAGCAGAAAATATCCCAGGGTTGGAAAAGGATAGAGACATCCTAGTACAGGAAGCTCATAGAACCCCTAGTAAACGTGACCAAAAGAGATTCTCACTATGACACTTTGTAATCAAACTCACCACAGTGAAACGTAAAGAAAAGATTCTAAAATGTGCAAGAGAGTTCTTCCTCAGCCAGCGCTCAACCAGGAGAAGCCATGTTCAGCTTGAGTGAAAAGATCGTGAAGCCCAACGGCGAAAAGCCGGATGAGTTCGAGTCAGAGATCTCCCAGGCACTCCTGGAGCTGGAGAGGAACTCGGACCTCAAGACTCAACAAAGGGAGCTGAACATGGCTGCCAAGGAAATCGAAGTTGATGGTGGCCGGAAAGCTATCATCATCTTTGTTCCCATTCCTCAACTAAAATCCTTCCAGAAAATTCAAGTCTGGCTGGTTCGTGAGCTGGAGAAAAAGTTTAGTGGGAAGCACGTTGTCTTTGTTGCTCAGAGGAGGATTCTGCCTAAGCCAATTCGAAAAAGCCGTATGAAAACTAAGCAAAAGCGCCCTAGGAGCCGCACTCTGACAGCCATGCACGATGCGATCCTTGAGGACTTAAGTCTTCCCAAGTGAAATCGTGGGCAAGAGAATCCGTGTGAAACTGGATGGCAGCCAGCTCATAAAGGTCCATCTGGACAAAGCACAGCAGAATAACGTGGAGCACAAGCTGGAAACTTTCTCTGGTATGTATAAGAAGTTCACAGGCAAGGATATTAATTTTGAATTCCCAGAGTTCCAGTTGTACACAAAAATGACTAAATAAAAGATGCTTCATGATAAAAAAAAATGTGCAAGAGAGAAATTTCAGATTACTCTCAGAGGATCTCCCATTAGACTCACAGCAGACTTCTCATCAGAAACCCTACAGGCTAGAAGGGAATAGCAAGACATAGCCCAGGTACTAAGAGAGAAAAACTGCCAGCCCAGAATAACTTGGTATAAATTCTATTCATATTTGTAGTATAATTGACTTTGCTTTCCATTCACCTATATAATGACAATTGTAGTTTTGGAGGACACAATCATATTTGACAGTGACATCCCTGTCATTTATATAGTATTTTAAAACTTCCATTTGGTGTATTTATATAAACATATATATAATATATATATACGCATATATATATACACATTATAATGATTCATCTGAAAAAAATGGCATTAAAGAAACTCAAAACAGGAAATAAAATTTCCAAACTTATCACTGTCAGAGTAAGCATATTTCAAAAAAACTGTTTTAAAAATAGTTTGATTTTGTAGATGAAAGAGAAAATTCATACTTTGCATCCTAACCCTACAAAATCTCATGTTTAAGAAATGACACCACATTAACAGACTTCAGAAGAAAAAAACATATGATTATCTCAATAGACACAGAGAAAGCATTTGATAAAATACAACACCCTTTCATGATGAAAACCATAAGAAAACTGGGTATGGGAGGAATATTCCTCAATACAATCAAAGCAATTTATGAAAAAACCATGGCCAATATCCTATTGAATGGGGGAAAAGTTGGAAGCATTTCCATTGAGATCTGGTACCAGACAGGGGTGCCCACTCTCACCACTGCTATTCAATATAGTTCTGGAAGTCTTAGCCAGATCCATTAGGCAAGAACAAGAAATTAAAGGGATATAAATTGGGAAGGAAGAAGTCAAACTATCCCTCTTTGCAGATGATATGATTCTTTATTGAGGGGATCCAAAGAAGTCTACTAAGAGACTATTGGAACTCATAGAAGAGTTCGGCAAAGTAGCAGGATATAAAATCCATGCACAAAAATCAACAGTTTTTGTATACACAGGCAATGCCACGGCTAAGGAAGAACTTCTAAGATCAATCCCATTCACAATAGCTACAAAAACAATCAAATACCTTGGAATAAACTTAACCAAAAACGTTAAAGATCTCTACGATGAGAATTACAAAATCTTAAGGAAAGAAATAGAAGAGGATACCAAAATGGAAAAATCTTCCATGCTCATGGATTGGAAGAATCCATATCATCAAAATGTCAATTCCCCAAAAGCAATTACAGATCCAATGCGATACCAATTAAAACACCATAGACATTTTGCTCAGATTTAGAAAACATGATGTTGAAAATCATATAGAGGAAGAGGAGACCTCAAATAGCTAAAGCAATCTTGGACAACAAAAACAAAGCTGGAGGCATCACAATACCAGATTTCAGGACATACTACAGGGCAGTTGTAATCAAAACAGCATGGTACTGGTACAGAAACAGAGGGATAAACCAATGGAACAGAATAGAAACACCAGAAATCAATCCAAACATCTACAGCCAACTTATATTTGATCAAGGATCTAAAACCAATTCCTGGAGTAAGGACAGTCTATTCAATAAATGGTGATGGGAGAACTGGATTTCCATGTGCAGAAGCATGAAGCAAGAGCCCTACCCTACACCCTACACAAAAATCCACTCAACATGGATTAAAGATCTAAATCTACAACCCGAGATTCCATTCTTTGGTTTGCTATCAGAATCTTTCCCCAAGTTCTATTTTCCCCTGGTGCTGCTGATATTCAGGATGTATCTTAAGTGCTCTCTGTGGTGGAGGTGGGCAGGCCCTGGAGGAGTTATTTTATCACTTTCCATGGGCAGTTGTAGAGCAGCTCTGGCCTTTGGAGCCAAGCTTATCTGGGAGGGCCCTGACCTACGTCACATGAGAGATTATTCTATTTCCCTGACATGTACTCTATGTGGTTATTTCCTCTTATGTCCTTTTTGTTGATCTGTGCCATACATACTTATACCAAAGTTGGAACTTCTCAACATAGTTAGTTAAATGATGCCCTAGCTGAGAGAGGGCATCAATGCTCCCTTTGACATGATTACCTGACTCTGCTAATTTCACTTATTCATTGTTCAGTTCTTTGGACCTCAGACTACTCATCTTTTTTTTTTTTTCAAAAGATTTACATATTTATTTGAAAGGCAGAGTCAGAGAGAGAGAGAAGGAGAGTCAGAGAGAGAGATCTATCATCCATCTACTGGTTCACTCCTGAAATGGCCTCAGTGGCTGGGGCTGTGCCAAGTCCAAGCCCGGAGCTTCTTCCGGGTCTCCCAGATGGGTGCAGAGGGTCTAAGCACTTGGGCCATCTTCTACTGCTTTCCCAGGCCACAGCAGAGAGCTGGATCAGAAACAGAGCAGCCAGGACTCAAACTGGTGCCCATTATGGGGTGCTGGTGTTATAGGTTTTGGCTTATTCCAGTATGCCACAATGCCAGCCTCATGCTACTCATTCTTTAAGAAGAGAGAATTTAGTATTTCTCAGTCTCTGTCCAGCTCCAGTACTGCATGTCCCTTCATATGTGTTGTACATACTAGGTACGTCCTGGTAAGAGGAATTTTGATGTATATTTGAAATACATATAAGTTGATGTAGTTAGAACCTCTTCTGCTAGAGAGAATCATATATTTAAATGTATATTTTACGTAACAGTATTTGGAACATATGGAGAGAGTGTATAGAAAGTCCCTTAGCAATTTTTGAAAGTGAAAAATCTGATTTTTTGGTAAAAGTATTTGTGATATTTATTTGTGATATTTATTTTTGTGGTAAAATTATTTCATGATATTTATTCTATTTATTGAGAAAACTAAAACCAGCACTAATGTAAAAATATGTGAAGGGGGATGGCGCCATGGCTCACTTCGCTAATTCTCTGCCTGCAGCACTGGCATCTCATATGGGCTCCAGTTCTTGTCCTGGTTGCTCCTCTTCCTGTCCAGCTCTCTGCTGTGGCCCAGGAAGGCAGTGGAGGTTGGCCCAAGTTCTTGGGTCCCTGCACCCGCATGGGAGACCAGGAGGAAGCACCTGGCTCTTGGCTACTCATTGGCGCAGCTCTGGCCGTGGCGGCCATTTGAGGGATGAACCAAGGGAAGGAAGACCTTTCTCTCTGTCTCTCTCACTGTCTGTAACTCTGTCAAATAAAAAAAGAATGTGAAGGAATGTTTGATATAACTTTTTAACTTAGAAAAACAGAGCAACGCACAAAAAACATTTGAGTATATTCATATATATACAACTACATATAGGAATTAAATATTAAAATATATTTATAAATTAGATATACTTCACATTTTCCCATTTGTAGTTCAAGAAATATTTTATGTATACAGCTCATTCCAAGGAACTGTGAAGGGTATACATGGATTATGCAAGACCATAGATATTGTGAAATCTACATTGCAAAAGTTACCTAGTTTCCTTGAATGGAAATCTGAAACAAAATGTGTTATGAAATAATCTCATGCCTCAGTCTCTCAGTCTGTTACAATAGACTAGCAATGTTTTTTCATACCTGAACTTCTCTCTGAGGCTTATGTTGCTGATAAAATAGATAATTATCTCTCAAGAGGCTTTAAGCACATCAGTGGAAAGATGTTATTTTCATTCAGGCTAGTGTTATTATGCTGTTAGATCATGGAGAAAAAATTAGTCAATTCCTACCACCTACTGTATATTTGACGCACAAGAAAGTCTAGTTTTATGAATAGAGGTACAAGTAAAATCTTGATTCTCAAAAATAGCACCTTTAAACCATCACTAGAGAATTCTTTGCTTCTGATTGCTTAATTCAAAGGTTTTCACTAAAGTGGGGCTTGGATATTCTTTTACTCAGGGATGTCTTGACTTCTTGTTTAGGAAGCCATACTTACATCAGTGTATTTTTATAAAATACCTAGGAATACCATGTCTAGTTCTGTGCTAGCATATTAAAAGACCTATAAGAAATGGGTCTTATGTCTGGCAAGCCCATGAATTATTATGAAGATTCCATACCTCCCACTGAGGAAAAAAATAGAGAAGTGTGTAACACTGAATAAAAACTGTAATCAACTACATTATAGATATGAACACATGAGAATCATATAATTGAGATCTGCAGTAAGCCTTGTTAAAAGTTAATCCTCCCTAAAATGGGGCTTTGATGAGTTAGAATGAATCAAATTACCTGGTCCCATCATTGCTGAATGAACCTAATAAACTGAGTTTCTCAACATGCAAACCTGTGGACCTAACACTGGATCAGAGAGAGAATATCCAGAAAATTAGTCATACTAATCAGGTTGGCATTTTATCTTTGGCAATGTAAAAGTAACAGACAATTTCCCTTCTTACTTTTTCACAGTGCACAGTGCTAATCAATCAGGAAGACTAAGTTGAACCTCAGAATCCTCCTTGACTGATCAGGACTCAACAAAATTTTTATTAATTGGCCAGATAATAAATATATGCTTATAAGCAATACAATCTCTGGTTGCAACTACTCAGCTCTGCTGTTGCAGTGAGATGTGTAGCACACAAATAGACACTATATGAACAAATAGGTGTGGCTGTGTTCCAATGAAAAAGTATTTGTGAAGGCCAGCACTGTAGTATAGTGGGTTGAGCCACTGCCTGCAGTGCCCCTATCCCATATGGCCACCTGTTCAAGGCCTGGTTGCATCACATCTCATCCAGATCCCTGCTAACGCGCCTGGGAAAGCATCAGAAGATGGCCCAAGTGCTTGTGTCCCTGCCACCCACATGAGAGACCCAGAAGCTTTTGGCTATTGGCTTCAGCCTGGCCCAGCCTCAGCTGTTGTGGCCATTTGTGGAGTGAACCAATAGATGGAAGACTCCTCTCTTTCTCTGTCTCTCCTTCTCTCTCTGTAATGAGGCCTTTCAAATAAATAAATCTTAAAATAGAAATACTATTTGCAAAACCAGGTACCTGGCCTGTGGGTCTCAGTTTGACACCCTCCTGTTTCAGGAGTCATTATGATTCAATCAGAGTTAGCACGTAAGAATTAATCTGCTTAGTCTGTTTCTTTCCCCCCAGACACCTTTTACTTAAGGCATATAAACTTCATGCATTTCCTAAATACAACTTTAGGAACATAGTGATTCTTCCACTGTACTCACTACCCCATCCTTCTTCCTCCTCCCTCTCCTATTTCCATTCATATTTTTTACAAAGATCTATTATCAATTAACTTTATACCCATAAGTTTAACTATACTAAGTAAAGAGTTCACCAAATAGTATAAAAATAACTCAGTTCCTCCACAGTCAAGACAGGGGCTGTTCAGAGTCAATCCATCTCAAAGTGTCACTTTCAGTTCCATAGATTATCTTTTAGGTGCTCTATTAGTTACCGCAGGCTAGGGATAACATATGATATTTGTCCTTTGGGGATTGGCTATTTCACTAAGTATGATGTATTCCAGTTTGAAGCAGTTTAACTATGCCTGAACTTTTTCATGTTCAAGTTAATCACACAGCTCAAGCTAAATGGGTCATTCCACCTTCCAGTTCCAGCCCAGCATCTTACTAATTCTGTTTTTTTTTTAAAGATTTATTTTATTTATTTGAAAGACAGAGTTATAGAGAGAGGTAAAGACAGAGAGAGAGGTCTTCCATCCACTGGTTCATTCCCCAGGTGACTGCAATGGCCAGAGCTGCACTGATCCGAAGCTCGGAGGCAGGTGCTTCTTCCTGGTCTCCCAAATGGGTGCAGGGGCCCAAGGACTTGGGCCATCTTCCAATGCTTTCCCAGGCCATAGCAGAGAGCTGGGTCAGAAGAGGAGCAGCCGGGACTAGAACTGGCACCCATATGGGATGCTGGCACTGCAGGCCAGGGCTTTAACCTGGTATGCCACAGTGCTGGCCCCAGCATCTTACTAATTCCATAACTTCTGCCAGATGATTTAAAAAAACATTCTGAGCCTCAGTTTCTCATTTGGCAAAGAAACATCAGAATCCAGAGTTGCTGCAAGAGGCAAATGCAGCAGTATAGGTGAAAGCTGTTGTAAACCATAAGATAGAATATTCAAGTAAAATAACAATTGTACCCCATAGATGGATGTGTCGTGTAACTATTGCTTTGGAGATGATTTTTCACCAGATAAAATTCACAACAATTTCCTGTGGAGATTTACTTTCCTGGTTCCCTCTTATTCATAGCTTGTATAGTTTTTATTCCCTTATGAGCCTTAATCCAATGCCAGAGTTTCTGTTGGTTGGGGGGAAAATCATTGTACCAAAATCCCCAACTAGCAATCATACATTGGAGTACTGAGACAATGATAAACTCAAGCAATACAATGTCTTACAAATGAGCCAAATAGCAATGCTTACTCTAGATTCTAATCAATGTTATGGGAACACAATACAAGTATACATAAAATGTGTATGGAAAATTTCTCAAGAAGCTGCTAAAAAGATTAGAGGAATTATCTGTTTAGTGAGAGACAAATGAATACTTCTAGCTGTCAAAATATCTCCTAATCAATAGTTTCTAATCTTTGATTGATAAGAATAATTATACAAGGTAAACAGTTGTCTAAAGATATCTGATATAGTTACCCAACTCTTTGAGTGGAAAATATTTGAATGTAAAACAGCTTCCCTTAATGAATGGTACTCTAGACAAAATTTGAGGTTTTATTGATGAGTTGTAAGTATGGAATTTATTGGCTTCAATCTCTTTAGATTATAAGAGACATACAGGACTGTATTCTTGAATGTTTACCTGGCTTATTCACTTTATGAGCATTTTTGTTAAGACGAAAACAGCTGAACTTCTATAATCTTTAGATAACTGTATCATTGAACAAATTATATAATATTTTCTTCCCAATCTCTCTTATTAAAAAGATAAAGTGTTGTTTTTATTTTGTCTTTTGACTTTTGTAGTAACATTATGACTAATTATCAGTATAACTGCAATAATTCTTTGTTTTGTTTTTGGTTTTAAACCAATTTCTGTTTTGTATTATTTGCTTTAGGCTTCTCTTTTTTGAACAGGAAAGCCTATCATGACAAAACTCAAAAGATTTTGCCATGAATGACTGAAAGCCAGGTGTGTTTTTACAAATAAGGAAAAACAATCAGACTTTGTGTCTTCTGCTGTTCTCAGGGCTTGGTCTTTGACATTTTCCCCTTCTGACTTCTGATTTCATCATGTTTTGGAGGATGAAAGATTCTAAAATTTTGAAATTCTGTTTAGCTTATCTTTGGTCCCTAGAGTGAGTTCTGCAGTGTTCTTTGTTATAGTGCAGAGAGCTGAAGACTGGATGAGTTTCTAACTTTAGAGATTTGGGCAGGTTTGAATGTCTCAGGGCTTCAGTTTCAAAATCTTTTAAGAACAATGCAACCCTTCTTGTCTACCATGCAAAACTGTGGTGTGTGTGAAAAACTTGGCAAGCTGTGAAACACAACATATATTTACAGTATTCTAATTATTAATACAATAAAGCTGTGGGCATTGATGTGGAAAACATATTTATGTATGTATGTATTTTCTATTCTTTAAAGACAATCGATTTAACTCTGATGATGAGCTAGAGGAGTTAGGATGCACACGACGGGAGAGAACAGACTTCTGAATCAGGCTGGAACAAGAGCAGATCCTTTTGCAGACCCACCTACTTTGCGGTCAATCTCTGTACTTTCAAAACCGTTCTGTCGTGGATCAGTTTTGTAGAGGGGCATGGCATCTTCAAAAGTAGGGAACAAATAAGAAGTAAAACAACAATGGGATAAAGTTAGGAAAAAATGGAGAGCCTGGCAGAAAACTTTGAGGAAAACCCAGCCTATTGGAACCTATCACTAAAATGTTCACAATATGCGTCTATTTTAGTACTATAATACAGGTATCAGCAAACTGTGATCTGCTTCTTGCTTTATTTATTATTTTGACAGGCAGAATAGACAGTGAGAGAGAGAGACAGCGAGAAAGGTCTTCCTTTGCCGTTGGTTCACCCTCCAATGGCTGCCGTGGCCGGCACGCTGCAGCCGGCACACCGCGCTGATCTGATGGCAGGAGCCAGGTGCTTCTCCTGGTCTCCCATGGGGTGCAGGGCCCAAGCACTTGGGCCATCCTCCACTGCACTCCCGGACAGGCCACAGCAGAGAGCTGGACTGGAAGAGGGGCAACTGGGACAGAATCCGGAGCCCCGACTGGGACTAGAACCCGGTGTGCCGGCGCCGCAAGGCGGAGGATTAGCCTATTGAGCCATGGCGCTGGCCCTCTTGCTTTAAAAATAGTTTTGTTTGAATATAGCTCACTCCTTCATTTACATGTTGTCTGTGGCTGCATTTGCACCACAAAGGCAGAGTTGAGTGGTTTCAACAGAAGTTGTATGACCTGCAAAGCCTAAAGTATTTACTCTATGATCTTTTTACAGAATAGTTTACTGAGCCTTGCTCTCAGAAAAAAATGTCTAAGTGCTGAACTGGCCATACAGAAGGCAATCTCAATCCTTGATGAATTAGTGAATGTTTTAACCTGTATTTTAAAAAAAAAAATTCTATTAACCAACTATAGAAATGATCCTTGAAAGTATCATTATATTCTTAGAATTGTATCTAAAAATCACATTGAATCTGTTAAAAAGGGGAATACTTATCCTGCTTAATAAGGCTCAGACCTACTAGCAGAAGGTTTTCGTTGCTGTGCAAAAGTTTTTAGTTTTACTTTTTTGTTATTACTTCATCTTTAATTTTTAAAATTTTAAAATGATTTTAAGCTATTCCAACTTTATAAAAATAGTACAAATAATTATTACCAACCCTTCACCCTCACCCAGGGTCACTCTGTCTTTTCCTCTCTCCAAATATACAAGCATATGAATTCCAATTTGTTTGCACCAATATTAATTAATCCCATATACTTATTTTGAAATACTCTCACATGATCACATGTCTATGTATGTGTTTTCTCTCTGAATTATTTGTAAGGTGCAGAGATCATTCCTTATTTCCTCTAAACATTTCACATCTCATTGTGTGGCTTTTAATGAACAAAAATATCCTCCGATAATTACAGTATAATTATCAAAATCAAGATATTTAACATAGAAACCATATCCTCTAAATTACATGCTTATTATTAATATTACTCTAATTGTTCCAATAATATCCTTTATAGTAACTATTTTTTTTCTGTCCAGGGTAAGATTTCTGTATTTAGTTGTCATATTTCTTAGGCTCCTATAATTTTAGAAGTTCCTAAGAGTTTCTTTATCTTTCATGATATGACAGTTTGAAGGTTTTTTTTTTTAAAGGTTTATTTATTTATTTGAAAGTTAGAGTTACACACAGAGAGAAGGAGAGGCAGAGAGAAAGAGAGGTCTCCCATCTGCAGCCCAATTGGCTGCAACAGCCAGAGCTGCGCAGACCTGAAGCCAGGAGCCAGGAGCTTCTTCTGGGCCTCTCACGTGGGTACAGGGACCCAAGGACTTGGGCCATCTTCTACTGCTTTCCCAGGCCATAGCAGAGAGCTGGATCGGAAGTGGAGAAGCAAGGACTCTATCCAGTGCCCATATAGGATGCTGGCACTGTAGGCAGTGGCTTTACCCACTATGCCACAGCGCCGGCCCCAGTTTGAAGAATTATGACAAGCTATTTCGGGGCTGGCATTGTGGTGAAGCAGGTAATGCAGCAGCCTGCAGTGCCAGCATCCCATATGTGTGCCAGTTCATGTCCCAGCTGCACTACTTCTGATTCAGCTCCCTGCTAATG
Organism: Sylvilagus floridanus; assembly: GCA_949820135.1. Taxonomy (NCBI): domain Eukaryota; kingdom Metazoa; phylum Chordata; class Mammalia; order Lagomorpha; family Leporidae; genus Sylvilagus; species Sylvilagus floridanus. Next base: position 116,742,000 of record OX463223.1, read on the forward strand.
GTCTGGGAAAGCAGCAGAAGATGGCCCAAGTGCTTGGGCCCCTGCACCCACGTGGGAGACCCAGACGAATCTCCTGGCTTCAGCCTGGCACAGTACTGGCCACTGTGGCCATCTGGGGAGTGAGTCAGCAGTTGGAAGATCTGTCTCTCTCTGTTTGTCCCTCTCTGTAACTCTGAGTTACAAATAAATCTTAAAAAAAAAAAAAACAAGCTATTTTGTAAAATGTTTATCAGTTTTGGTTTGTCTGAGGCTCCCTCCTTATTAGCCTTAGGTTACCCATTTTTGGCAGCAATATTACATAAGCAGTGCGTTTCCAATGGGCATCATGTCAAGGGGCACAAGGTCTTGGTCTGTCTCATTGTAAGTGATGTTAACTTTGTGCACATGGATCTGGTGCTATCTACCAGGTTCCTAATTGGTATGGTTACTATGTCTGCTTTGTAGTTAATAAAGAATTTAGGGAAGATACCTCAAAGTTATTCAAATATCCCATTCCCTTTCACATTTCCACTTCGTTGTTTTAGCATCCATTGATGACTATCACTTGAATTAATTATAAATGATAGAAATGTTGACTTTTACTCTAACATTCTTCCTACATTTATGAGTTGATAGTCTATATTAGGCAGGCATTCATATTCTTTCTCTCTCTCTCTCTCCCCCGACTCTCCGTGTCTCCCTTGTGTCATTATGTATCATAAATTCCTATTTTTTTCAATAGGCTATGATTCATTAATGTTATTGTCATCTTTATTATTGATATCAAATTAGCCCATATTTGGATGCTGAAAATCCATTTAGGATAGCTTCTGCTTCCATTTGACCTTTTTTCATCCTTCTTTGAAAATTTCCTTACTTTGTGGCAGAAATAGGTGTTCTAAATGTGTTTTTCTTTGCCTAAGCTCCAGAATAAAATGTTTCCCTAAGGAGCCCTATGTAAAAACTGGAATATATTTCAGTTCCACAGACTTATTCCTTCTAAAAACCTCTCTTTCCTCCTTTCATCACTGTCCTGTTTTTGTTAATCCTTTATTCCCTTTCTCTGTGGTCAAGATGAATACTTTGTCCATCTTTGTATGTAGGTTGACAGACATTCTTCCACTCATCTTCTTTTCTACTACATAATTGGATGGATGCAATTGGTCCAGGGAGAAGACAGAGCAAATGCCACTATCGTGTTTGATTTTCATTAACATTTTATTTGCTTGCCATGCCAGGTATTGTTTTCCTCCATGCTTGAGATTAATGCAGGGCTTATAAAATTGTTTTCACTTTAGTAATTAGAAGACAATGTAAAGAGAAAAACACAAAATTAGAATTCAGGAAATCTATTTTATAACATTGACTTTATAGATCTTTGGCAAACCAGTTTCATTCTTTGTTTTCTCAGTTTTAAAATGAAAATAGCTTTCCTTTCGCAATATTCTTAAAAACTATTGGTCACAAGAAAATATGTTAATCTGTGAAATGCAATTTATTTGTCTAAAAATTTCTTTTTTTACTCCTTAGAGATGTAACGAGCACTGGAAAATAAAAATAGTATTACAAAATATATTATACATGATAATATATTAAGCACTAATATATTTATAGATATTGAAGTAAACTTGATGCAAGATTGAGTATTTATTATCTTCATAAACATTTTTTCAATTAAGTGGACAAATTATTGTTGTCAGGTTTTTATGTGCTTCAATAGGCTTATTATAACGTAATTTTTCATAAGGCTGATATCTCATTGCTTTAGATATGAGGAAGGTTTAGTGATGGTTTAGAGTCTATCTTTCACATAATAAGAGTTTGCAAATGTTGATTTTATTAAATGAAAGAAATCATATCATGATGAAGGTATCACAATACTCTTTTCACCCAAGTAAGAACACATTTATGCCACTAACTCCAAAAAAAAAAAAAAAATGAGACTTAGAGCTGAGAGACAGAATATACTAAGGGCAAGGGCCAGACCATATATATAAAAAAAAGTCTGACTCACAACTACTACAACAACCACCAATCCAGGAAGCCAAACCACAGCCTCTGCAATGATTGTCCTCAAAGGGTTAGGACTTGATCAATACCTGTAAGATTGTCAAGTTTTTGTCCCCACTTAGAGGACCAACCAGAGGAGGCCAAATTCATTCCCCTAACCAGTAAGCCCAGCTTCCTCATGCATCAGCGTGGGTATACCTGAAACTTCCCCTTATGCCACAATAAGACTTTTCTGCTCCAGTGCTTGCCTTGAGGCTTTGCCAAATACACGCATGTGATGGTGGCTGACTGTTCTCTAGCAAGCTTGAACAAACAACTTTTCCTTGTTCTCATTTAGGGTGGTCTTCGTTTATTTCACAACACCATCTGTGTTGTCGTAGTTGACAAATCTCTTGGTGACCTCCTATGTGACCTACATTAAAAATGTCTACAAGAAATTTGAGTGCACAATTACATTGTCATGTTCTTTTTATCTAGGCCTTTATTGTATTTGCTAATGAAACGCTGGCCAAGTACCTTCTCTGTTCAAAAATATAATTATGAGTAAATATAAAAAGATAATTCACATTTTAAGGTCATTAAAATCTTCCCTATGCTTTCTTCTGGAAAGAAGAACATTTCCCCTGAAAAGATTGTACACGGTAAGGGTCAGAGTATGTGGGTATAATCAATCACAACCATAAAGCAATATTTTCTCTTTGTTATAATCTTGGTTAATATCCATGCCCTAAAATCATATAATGCATCTTAATAAAATTGGTGTAACATGAAATACGGTTGACTAAATAAATTAATAAATTTTCTGACATAAAATCATCTCTGGACTCAGATACTAGCTTGTGAAGTTAGTTTTCTTTCATAGAGACCTACATTTGTCTAAACTGAAGTTGTCATGTCAGTTGTGGATGAAGACTACCCTTTGGCTAGTGAGATTCAGCTGCTAGGAAAGAAAAGGCTAACAAACCAGCCCATGGTTAACACTTCCATCAAATCCCTAAGAATTCCGTAAAATCTTACTTGTCAATAATTAAGGGACAACCAAAGCCACTATTCTTGCTTACTTTTCCATGATAAGCTATTACCATGTTTTATGTACTCCATCTGTTCAAATGCTACCATCTTTTAAGATAAAACGAAACCCCCATTCATTTAATGAAATATTACAGAATGCCATTTGGGCTCAGTGACAGCCTTCCCTTTTTAAGTCTATAGCACTTAGAACCTATGCCAAGTGGCATTCCTACAACTGGGGCAAATACAGACAATGTCTTGGGTTCTCTTTGTATCTCCTGTGGAATATTTTCCATGGTATTCTTGCATGTGTGCTGCACTGAATAGGAATTTGTTGGATTTAATTCACTCCATTTAACTCTGGCTTAGATTTCTCTATGCCTCACAGTACTTATGATGATTGTTAATACGGCACAGGTAACTCACTAAAATTTCTTGAGGCTAATTTATAGCTAATACACCAATTTCTTACTCATAGCTTAGGGACTAAGAAAAATGTGATAGTTACATGGCATCACATGATGTTTGTAATAATTATGTAAGGTTATCTTCATACATGCATATGTGTAAGGATTTAAATTCTGACTGTGTAGGACAAAGGGGAAGGAATCATTAAATGAACTGAGAATTTGTCTGCTGACTCTAAGATCTCAGCTTTGTTTCCTTTCTTCTGCTGGATGAATGCTGTCATTATACCTGTTCCCTAGAGACATCATCAATGACTTATAGATTGTTAGTGATAGTTACAGTGTTCACGGAGGTTCATTGGTAAAACTCTTAGGCTTATCAAGTTCTTTCCTCCTTTTTTAAATGGGGTAAGTAATTATTTCTTGGCAATTTTCATCATTACCCTTTATCACAATATGAGAGATTCTTTCTTTAATAATTTATTGAGGCAGGGAGGCTTGGTCATAAGAAACCAAAGAATCAACATTTATTGAAAGTCTTATAGGTGCCAGCCATTGTGTTTTCTTATTTTGTTGGATTATTTTAACTGTACTGTGAGGTGGCAATTAACAATTACATTTTCAAATTTAGAATTTGATATTCAAAAAGGTCAAACTATGCAAAATTGGATGTTGTATTTAATTTACTATGCTTAGATTGACTGTATATTTTAATTAAGATTTTTCTATGAGTATGTTTATGTCTAAATAAATGCGTATACATGCAGATTTAGAAATAAATGTATTATATAGAACTTCTCTTTTGTAGGTTTTCATGTTCAGTTCAAACAAACAGGTGTCCCTTCCCAATTTCTCAGGCCTAGTGATGAAAAATCAAGAAAGCTATTTTGCTATTTTCCTTGAGTGCTCAAATTGTCCCTTCTTCAGTGATAAGTAACTCAACTTTTAACAGCAACACACAGAGCATCCCCCTCCACACACACACCCACACACCCTACAAAAATCAGACTTTTAAATAAGGTTTATGGCAAATGGAAGTAGAAACTGGACAGGTTATAACTTAACTAATGTGGTAAGCACAATTTCACACCAAGTCATTTTAGCAAGGCACTAAAAAAGATTTTAGCATTATGTAGCCTACTACCAACAACACAAGAGCGATACTGCTTACTAACGCCAGAATAGTCAAGAAATACATTTTCATGGAGCGCTAGCTTATTATCCTGGGCTCTGTTTTTCAAATGTATGGAGATCCCAAACCATAAATGATTAAAGGAGAAAAGTGAAAATTCTTTGAATTCTAATGAAATTATTTGCATTATTTTGGCATTAAGTGTCATTTCAGTGTTCTTTATTTTATTCATTTTCCTCTTTGTTCTGATGTTTTATTCTTATAACATAAAGTAATGGCAAGGTATGTTTATCAAATCTTTTGTTTTCCATGAGGTGAAGCAGGCAGTGATGAACTGACTAAAAATTCCTTGCCACAGAAATCCAGAAGTGAGAGAGTATAGTGCGAACAAGAAGATAAGAGTTGATAGAAGTCCTCATAAGTGAAATCTAATACACTGATGATGATTATGGATTCTTCAACCAGAAGGATATATCCTTCCTTGACCATTCTAGTCTATTGTGTATTAGTTTTTTCACTGCAGTTAAGTTTCTCATGTTAGATAATGCTCTGTCTCCTCATATGTAACAGGGATTCTAATTTTAATTATCTCATAATGTTGACAGGGAAATAAGATAATGCATTAGAAATGCTTTATTATTTTATATTGCATTTAATGGGAATGATCTACTATTGATTTTGTGATTATTAAGGGAATGGTACTTGAAATTTGTTTGGAAGTTGCCATTATATTTATATTAGATTTGGTGGAAAGAAAAAGGCAGGCAACCATGGTTCCAAAATAGTTAAATCTGGTGTAGATTGGGAACATTAAATATCAAAGGTGATTTGATATATGAACTTATAATGATATGGTACTTTAAAGCTTACACAGTAATTTTGTTGACATACTGGCATTGCAATCTTTTAAAAAGTTGGTGAAGGAAGAACTACTACATCCAGTTTAGAAATTGGGAAATTGAATCTCAGAAGCTAAGACCCATGTGCACATTAAGAATATGAATTCATATCCATGTCTAACACTCTTTTAATTGAAGTGCAGTTTGCTGAGGGAACAAACTAGAGGTTGATGTTTGGGAAAAAAGATGAGTAAGTACATTGTGATTTTGGTTGCCAATGCAAAGTTAAATTGATTTGGTAAGTAAAAGGGTGACATAAGGAAAATGGATTGAAACTTTGGACATGTATTCAGGGCAAACTGAGCAACTATAACAGCATCCTACTCCATGATCCTTACTGTAAGGTCCAAAGTTGGAACTCAGAAATATCTGGAGAGTGAAAGGGTGTTTGCTGAAAGAGAAACTAATAGTGGAGTATTAAAGTGATCTAACATGGAATGGATAGGAGGGTACCACTAGGAAGAGAGATAGGTAGAACCGAATAGAAAATTCATATGATAAATAGAAGAGACAGAGAGGATGCAATAGTTATTTGACAGTAAATGATAATATTTTTATGGATAGTTGTGTCCCCAATATCCAATAAATTGAGTAACTGCTCATTACTTGGGGAAACTAGATCATTGAATTAAGAAATGTTTGTTCCACAATGGCTTCCTGGCACTGAAGAAGAGCTGTGCCTTCTCACGCAGACATCAGGTGAGCCTGAAGCTGCCCGGCTTAATGAATGATCACTTATTCAGCATCCATGTGGCTCTCAGATGCTAGTACAAATTGTACAAATGTGACAGGAGGCCTGGTCGCCAGCAGATTCTGACTTTAGCCTTAATTTTTCAGGTACAGTCTCCTTTGTGGGCTCCATAGCACTCTCCTTAATCCTTCCTGTTTTTCCTTAATTTATCAAGATTTTTTTCTTATTTTCAATCATTTATAATAGTCTAAATTAAACGTATTCTCTAATAATAAAGTATATATATATATATAATAATAAAGTTCTCATTTAAAACTTTCTGAAAGGAGAATGGTTTCAAATGGGACAAATGTCGTTTATTATATAGGGAATATTTTATTGTTTTCCACAAATGATGGGGAAATATATAATCACAGGGACTGCTGTACTTTATTATGAAAAAACAATTAAGAATACCTAGTGCAATCATTGTCCTTTTTCTGTGTGTAAAGGAATTGCTGATTTGAAAATAAAACAGATATCAAGCATTTCCCCATGCTTGCATTATATAACACTGAGTTTTTAAATAATACATCACTTTATTTAAAATCTATTTACATGGTAATTGCCACTGTATAATGTATGAAAGATCACTTCACTGAGTTTAAATCTGGTCTGCAATGTGGGCTTGACATATATTTTATTATTTAAAAAAGCCTCTTGAATTACCCTTTGTGTATTTCTAAAATACAAGTAGCTATTTTTAGAAAAATAATCATGAACTCTAGCTGTTGCTAACCTGTTTTGTGATCCCTTGCTTTCTAGATTCAGTTGCCTTTCTAAAATGCCATTCCGTTTCTTTTGAAAGGTAGGCAGCAACAGGAGATTTAAATACCATCTAAGAGAATGTTATTTTTTAAACCCTATTTCAAGTTTTTTACACGATAAAGCAGACTTTAAAAAATTCCTATTTTGAGCATTTCTTACATATGAAGAAAAATGCTCTGAAGAAATTTGTTTAACATTGTTAATCATTTCTTCACGTCTATGTCCTGGAAACTCCCAGAAAGAGGTACCACCGACGGTCACTTAAGGGCTTCGTTTATTATATGTTTCCCCATGCTGCTTTCTGTTTCTCCCCCTCTCCTCCAGCTTTAATCCTTTTCTAACTCTTGATTAATTCAATATTCATTCATGGAAAAGAGAAACCCTGAACAAATTAGTTATGGAAGAATTGTACCTCAATATAATGAAGGTTATATGTGACAGACCCATAGCCAACATCATTCTGCATGGGGAAAGGCTGGGAACATTACCTCTAAGATCTAGAACCAGCCAAGGATACCCACTCTCACTGCTCTTATTCAATATAGTACTGGAAGTTTTAGTTGGAGCAATTAGGCAAGGGAACAAAATAAAAGGCACACAATTAGGAAAGGAGGAGTTCAAGTGATACTGTTTGCACATGATTCTATATATAGAAAAAACTAAAAATTCCATCAAAAGATTAGAACCAAAAAATGACTTCTGCTAAGTGGCAGGATACATAATCAACATACACAAATCAAGAACATTTGTATGCATCAATAATGAGCTTACTGAAAAAAGAAATTGTAAAAGCATTCCCATCCTCAATTACTACCAAAAAAATACCTACAAATAAATTTAACCAAGGATGAGAAAGTCCTTGCTTCTTCAGAGACATTAGCATCCTTTAGTACCGGGGTCTTTTCATTGGCTGCTCTCACCAGTGCTACCTGCTGAATGTCCTATGATCGTCACAGAGACATTTCACGTAGTAAAAGCTAAATTAACATCTGTTCAACTACTTCACAATTATTATTGATACCTTAAGAGTAAAACTGAGTGATGGATTTTTGGGGCGGAAGATCTAACAGGGAACTCAGTTTAACCCATGGCAGCAACACTTTTTCTGTGTGAGAATTCCCAGATTGCCTGATTATACCCTGGAAGATGTAGTCCAAGAATGTCTTCGAATTTCTTTTTCTTTCTTTCTTTGTTGTCAAGGCAGAGAGACTGACAGATAGAAAAAGATATCTCATCTGCACGATCAATCCCCAAATGCCCACAATACTCAGGGACAGCCCAGGCAAAAGCTGGGAGCCAGGAACTCAATGCAAGTCTCCCATGTGGGTGACAGGGACTGAACTACTTGAGCCATCACTTGCTACCTCCCAGGTGTGCATTAGAAGGAAGCTGGAACTGGGAGTGTAGCCAGGAATCAAACCCAGGTACTCCAGTATGGGATGCAGGCACCCCAAGTAGCATCTTAACTACTCTGCAAAATAATTGTCACCGCTCTTAATTTTGTCTACACTCACATATTAGGTGATCTGATCCAGATTCGTGGTTTTGAAAGAACAGATGGGGGCCGGCGCTGTGGCTCACTTGGTTAATACTCCACCTGTGGCGCCGGCATCCCATATGGGTGCCGGGTTCTAGTCCCAGTTGCTCCTCTTCCAGTCCAGCTCTCTGCTGTGGCCTGTCCGGGAGTGCAGTGGAGGATGGCCCAAGTGCTTGGGCCCTGCACCAGCATGGGAGACCAGGAGAAGCACCTGGTTCCTGCCTTTGGATCAGCACAGCGCTGGCCGTAGCGGCCATTTGGGGGGTGAACCAGAGGAAGGAAAACCTTTCTCTCTCTGTCTCTCTCACTGTCTAACTCTACCTGTCAAATACAAAAAAAAAAAAAAAAGAGCAGATGAAAGATTTCTCCCTGTGTCACTCTGCCTTTCAAGTAAATAAATAAATAAATCATAGGAAAAACTCATTTGTAAAAAAGCATCAAGATGAAATTAATGGCACAATATAGTAGTTATAATTAAGAAGGCCATAATCATGAATGAAAAATGAACAGATGGAGAAAACAAAAGATTGATTCCAATGCAATTGAACGGTCATTTTCTGGTGCAGATAGAATGACAGGAATTAAATAAATAATTCAACTAGATTATAATTGTCAGCACATGGCAGAAAACACATTAGCGATTATTTAAAAATTAGAATTTTTGCTGGTCCACAAAACTGAAGTATAAAAGTTGAGTGCTTTTAAAACAGAAAACAAAAGTGATCTCAATACATTTCTCAGTGCATGTGTGAGTGTGTTTGTGTTTCAGCTATACCTTTCAATGTGTATGGGCTTGTGTGTGGTTCAGCTTCCTTCATGATCGCATGATTGCTGTCAGCAGTCACTGGAGCAATGTGGTTCCATGTTGACCTCCATCAGGGGAGTGAATGAGAGAGAGAGATAGATAGAAAGTTATTTTCCACGGCTCTGTCTGAATAGTGAGAAAGCTTCTCTCCCGGACTATGTGAGTAAGGCTCTTCTCATAGATCATTGGCCCATTTTAGTGTAGGCTATCTCACCTCTGAATTTTGTTTGGGTAGCAGCCCTTTCTGATATTGTTCATGTCCCTAACTCCCCTCTCCTAGACTCTGGTGAGCACCATTCTACTATCTACTACTTTGAGTTTGACTTTCTAAAATTCCAAATGTAAGTGAGGTCATGTGGTATTTGTCACCCTGTGCCTGGATTATTTCACTGAGTATAACGTTGTTACAAATGACCAGATCCCTTCTGTTTTAAGGCTGAATAATGTTCCATTGTGTGTGTATAGTGCTTAAATATCTTTCATTCAAAATGATTACTAAGGTTATAATCAAAAGTCCATTGAGTATATGTATATATCTATATCCATATCTATATAAAATGTTATGTATCCATTCATTTGTTGGTGGACACTTAGAATGTTTCCACATCTTGGCCATTGTGAATAATGCTGTAATAAATATGAGATACAAGCATCTTTATGACATGCTGATTTAATTTTCTTTGAATATTTTTCAGTCGTAGAATCATTGGATCTACCCTTAATTTTTTAAGAAATTAATAACTTAAGTTTGGTATCTTAGAAGTAATTTCCTTTTAGAAGTAATGCCTTATAGTATTTTTAAAAATAGCAGAGTACTAATCCCATATCTTGGACAAGTAAAAGCTGACCAGTCTTAGAATTCCTACCTTATCTGCTTTTGCTGTCCTAGGGAGATTCTGTGAAACCCTAAAGATACTTGGAGCACAAATTGCAAACCACCAACCTTGTCCAATGCTTTCATTATGCTGATGAAACAGAAGCTAGAGATGTGAGTAAACTTGTCCCATAACTGTTCAGAAGCAGAACTATGATGAAACCAAACTTTGGACCATTTAAATTTCCCATTTACTGTCACCATTTCCTCTTTGATAGAGTTATTTTCCTGTAACTTAAAAAATATCCCAGTATAAAAACAACAGCTGATTTTGTTATATATATTTTAAATAGAAAAAAAATAAATCCCTCACTTGTCAAAAGTTAGAGAAAAAAATAATCTTGGGAAACTTCTTAGCAGACTCAAAGGGTCTGTTCTAGTGGGGTGTTGCCAAATAATCAGCCCCAAGAAGGAGTTGCTTAAGGGAAAGCTTCATTTACTTATGACAAGTAAAAGAGATAGTGAGAAGGCACAGTTCTTCAGACAAACTGCCTTCTCAAGAAACAGTTTGCTAGGTCTTTAATACAAGGATTAGGGGAGCATTCAGGACGCAGAAAAGGGTAAGGGGAGGTCCCTTCCTCTTCAACCAACATACATTTGCATACATTGTATGTTCAAAAATATCACTGACTGGTTTCTTGAAACTTTTTCTCTTTGTGGTGGTCTCCTTCCCTTCCTCCCCACCAAGCATAATATTGTAAGATAAGCTTTCCTGGAACAGCCTCTGGCAAAAAAAAGCTCAAGCCAGTAAATGGTGCAGATTCTCTATTTCCATGCCCCTCCTCCCTCTTGCCTAAATCCTACACTCTTGGTTGCAAGCTTAACAATTATTTTGAAGGAAAAGCACTTAAGTACTGTTGGCAATTTATCTTGATTTTTAATTTCTATGATAATTATGACTATAAACAAACAGAAATTGCAAAACTGCAATAAATAGGAGTTCCTTTTGAATGTGTGATTCATATTCATGATGGCTGGGAGAGGACATTGAAGAAAAATCAACACTGTTTTAAAAGAAAATTGTCCTTTTAAAGACTGTCTTTTAGGTGAAAACTCAGTATCATCCAAAATCCTCTAAACTCTGAAATTCTCACTCCCTACTTCCTTTCTTAATTTATCTATTCTTTTATTCTTTCAACAAATATTTACTGTCTGTGATAAGCAACCAGATATAATCTCATCTCTAAAGTCTTTTAGGTTTAATGATAATAGCAGAATATTAGAAAATGTACAAATCCATATATTGATATGGAATGGGATGTTATAGTAAAAATTAAGAGGGATAAACTCAGTTGGAGAAAGTGGTAAGAGAAACTTCTCTAACGGGGTGGAGATTTAACATGACATATGGAAATCAAAGATAAAAAGATGCCATCCATGTGACTAGCTGGGGAAGGGTTTCAAGTACAGAGAAGGAGAATTCTTAAGGGCTTTAGAAAAGAGAAAATCTTTTTGTAAACTTTAAATTGAAAGGAGGGAAATATTGCTGGAATAAAATGAGAATATAATGAGAGTGAATTAAGAAACGTTTTTATTAAGAATTATTTTTTTCTCATGTAGGGAGAACAAGAATTGCTCAATCTTTTACATCATGGTAAGTGTGACATTTACCTCCAAGATGGCCACAGCAATACCTTCCATCCCACTTATTCTTCTGCAATGAAATTCTAACATCTCCGACTGAAATAGGGAGTGAATTTCTCCACCCTTGTGAACCTGGGAGGATACTGCTTTAATTTGACATTGTGCCTTTTTGTCTGTTCAAAACATGATTCTTAACTGGCCTGGAAACTTTCACTATTTCTTATTTATTTATTGGAGAGAGAGTGCGCTCTCATCCACTGTGTTACTCCGCAAATACCGGCAATGGCCAGGGGGCTGAATCTGGGAGCTGGAAACTCAATTCAGGTCTCCCACGTGCATGAAAAGCACTTCAGCTATCATTTGCTGCCTCCTAGGGTCTGAATTAGCAGGAAGTTGGGAGTCAGGAGCAGGTGCTGCGGGTCAAACTCAGGAACTTTGGTATGGAATGTGGACATCTTACATGGTAACTTCTCTGCTAGGCCAATGCCTGACCCATGTTAGTTCTTTTGGAAAGAAAGCTGACATGAAAGAGGCATGACATCTCTGCGACCACCATGCTGAGAGAGACCCATGCCACACAGAAAGCCCTTGGATGATGGGAAGCCACAGGAGGTGAGGAGACTCCACGGAGCACTCAGGTGGTACCAAAGTGAGTGAAGAAACGTTTTGGGGGATGGAAAACCCAACCCTAGCCTCTCCAGCTGATGAATTATCAATATGAGTATGAGGCACACCGTCTAATCAAGTCCTTTTTGAATTTTTGATGATAAAAATCACAAGTAATGTAAACGGTTATTAGAATCCAAGAAATCTGTGGTAGTTTGCTATGCAACAATAGATAAAAACATTAAAGAGATGGGGGCAGGCTTGGGGTGCCTGAATCTCATATCAGAATACCAATCTGAGTCCCAGCTCTCTGCTTCCAATCCAGGTTCCTGCTAATGAGCCTGGGAAGCAGCAGATTATGGTCCATGTACATGGGTTCCTGTCACCCATGTGGGAGACCCAAATAGAGTTTTGGGCTCCCGGCATCTTCATGGCTCAGTACTGGCTTTTGCAATTCACTCCCAAGAAATAGTATAATAGATTCTTGCACCCTTAGAAATAGTAACTATGGGGCTGGCACCATGGTGTAGTTGGTTAAGCTTCTGGTAGCAGTGTTGGCATCCCATAGGGCACTGGTTCAAGTCTCAGCTGCTCTACTTCTGATCCAGATCCCTGTTAATGGCCTGGGAAAAGCAATGAAAGATGTCCCAAATGTTTGAACGCATGCAACCCATGTGGGAGACCAGGAAGAAGCTCCTGGCTTCTGGCTTTGGCCTGGCCCAGCCTTGGGTATTGTAGCCATATGGGGAGTGAATCAGATGGAAGATTATCTCTGTCTCTTCCTCTGTGTAACTCTTTAAAAATACTAAATAAATAAATCTTTTTTAAAAAAAGAAATCATAACTATTAATGTCACTTTGATGGCATTTGTGTAGATTTCTAAAAATATGTATATTTTCTAAACTTCTCTCTGTATTCAGAAATTGTTGATTTCATCTCTCATGTTTTGTCCATTTGGCTGAAATAAAGGCTTTTAGGGGAAAGAGAAAATCATGTTTTGAATAAGATGCCTCTTTCTGCCATTTTATGGAGGGTGCTTTAGAGTTTTTGAAGTATTTTCCTATAAGGAACCATCTTTGATCCTCATACTAGCTCTAGCTGATAAATTGGTAAATATTTTTATATTTAACTTACCAATAAAAAACTGAATGGTCAATGAAGTTTACTAACCTCTCTGGTAACATGTTTTTAATAAGTTCTGGGACCAAAACTCAGAGTAGAGAGGCTTTTATGTGTGAAATAAAGTAGTATTTTTCCAATGACTAGAAGAGTATCTGGCACACAGTAGCTGTTCAATAAATATTTCTTGAATGGAGTTGTATTGAGTTAGCATTAGGATAGGTCAGAACAGAAAGCAAATAGAAAAGGGTCAAAGTCAAAAAGATGTGAGCATTATTCCTAATAGTGCCATTGACTCATTCTTTAACTTAGGGCAAGTTATTTAATTTTTTTGATTTTCCTATTCTTCAGTTAGTTACTATAGTGGGCTCATTCATATGGAATGAGGTTGCTGAATGGTTTAAAACTGATCACATATATAAATTGCCAAACAGTGACACTAAATAAAAGCTAAATGGCTTCTCTTTCATGAGGAGCTATTTTCAATACATATAAAACCTTTTGTTTTTCATTCATTAGAAGTTCACATTGGCCAAAAAAGACAAGTTTATATGTATTAGAATGGTAAGTAATGCAAAGTATTAATAAAATAATTTAACTAAAGAATTTAAAAAGATTGAAATTCCTTAACTAAATGATGGTTTCTCCCAGGGGCATCATGATGATTATATGAACTCTTTATCTCTAATGTGACTTTAACATAGGTGATATGAAATCTGAACAGCAGCAAATAATGCTTTTTAAAGGTTGTGCCAATCATATTCATGAACTAAAATGAAATACACAGCTTAGGACATTCAGAGCTAGCTTGCTCACAATGTTTCATCTTTATTTTCATTTTATTGAGCTGGAAGTTTTATTTCTGAATTAATTCCTAAATTTGCTTCCTGGGTTGATATCCGGCATTCAGTGGATAAAGAAGAGGCGTGATGGGATGGTCTACAAGAATGCTGAAAGTATAGCTTTTTATAGATGAGTAATTTGAGGCAGAAAGGAGCGAAATGACTTACTTGCCTGAGATAAAGCAATGACTCAGGTTCTTAGCAGGAATAGAACATGAGCTCTGGATTTAAGGCTGCTCAATTTTACTTGAAGAAATAATTCTTTCCCCTTTGCTTTCTTTGGTAATGTGTAATATACATTGCCACTTGAGCAAAGGAATTTATTTTATTTTGTTCTTCTGTATCTATTTTACTGCCTAATTATCACGTAAAGATCGTTCTTTAAAATCTACCAACCAGGGTCAGCGCTGTGGCTCACTTGGCTAATCACCCCAGGTTCTAGTCCTGGTTGCGGCGCCAGGTACTAGTCCTGGTTGCTCCTCTTCCAGTCCAGCTCTCTGCTATGGCCTTGGAAAGAAGTAGAAGATGGCCCAAGTGCTTGGGTCCTGCACCTGCATGGGAGAGCAGGAGGAAGCACCTGGCTCCTGGATTCGGATTGACTCAGCTCCAGCCGTTGTGGCCATTGGGTGAGTAAACCAACTGAAGGAAGACTTTTCTCTCTGTCTCTCTCTCACTGTCTATAACTTTCTCTCTGTCTCTTTCACTGTATAACTCTGCCTGGCAAAAAATTAAAAAAAAGTTTACCAAATTTCACTTATGTCTTAGAGCTGCTAAACTGCTAAGTTTACTTTGACATATAAGAAGCTTTGGCTATACTTTAGCTGCTATAATCACTGTTATTTACCTGTCTTATGATCCTGTATATAATTGAACATCAATATGGACCATAAACACATTAAATGAGGGCTCTACATTTCCCTTCCCCTGTTCTATCTAATTGTCATTTAAAAAAATAACTTGGTATCAATTCTATTCATATTTGTAGTATAATTGACTTTGCTTTCCATTCACCTATATAATGACAATTACAGTTTTGGAGGACACAATCGTATTTGACAGTGACATCCCTGTCATTTATATAGTATTTTAAAACTTCCATTTTGGTGTATTTATATAAACATATATATATATGCATATATATATACATTATAATGATTCATCTGAAAAAATGGCATTAAAGAAACTCAAAACAGGAAACAAAATTTCCAAACTTATCACTGTCAGAGTAAGCATATTTCAAAAATACTGTTTTAAAAATAGTTTGATTTTGCAGATGAAAGAGAAAATTCATACTTTGCATCCTAACCCTACAAAATCTCATGTTTAAGAAATGACACCACATTAACAGACTTCAGAAGAAAAAACATATGATTATCTCAATAGAAACAGAGAAAGCATTTGATAAAATACAACACCCTTTCATGATGAAAACTCTAAGCAAACTGGGTATGGAAGGAATATTCCTCAATACAATCAAAGCAATTTATGAAAAACCCACGGCCAACATCCTATTGAATGGGGGAAAAGTTGGAAGCATTTCCATTGAGATCTGGTACCAGACAGGGATGCCCACTCTCACCACTGCTATTCAATATAGTTCTGGAAGTCTTAGCCAGATCCATTAGGCAAGAACAAGAAATTAAAGGGATACACATTGGGAAGGAAGAAGTCAAACTATCCCTCTTTGCAGATGATATGATTCTTTATTGAGGGGATCCAAAGAAGTCTACTAAGAGACTATTGGAACTCACAGAAGAGTTTGGCAAAGTAGCAGGATATAAAATCCATGCACAAAAATCAACAGCTTTTGTATACACAGGCAATGCCACGGCTAAGGAAGAACTTCTAAGATCAATCCCATTCACAATAGCTACAAAAACAATCAAATACCTTGGAATAAACTTAATGAAGGACGTTAAAGATCTCTACGATGAAAATTACAAAACCTTAAAGAAAGAAATAGAAGAGGATACCAAAAAATGGAAAAATCTTCCATGCTCATGGATTGGAAGAATCAACATCATCAAAATGTCCATTCTTCCAAAAGCAATTTACAGATTCAATGCAATACCTATCAAAATACCGAAGACATTCTTCTCAGATCTGGAAAAAATGATGCTGAAATTCATATGGAGACACAGGAGACCTCGAATAGCTAAAGCGATCTTGTACAACAAAAACAAAGCCGGAGGCATCACAATACCAGATTTCAGGACATACTACAGGGCAGTTGTTATCAAAACAGCATGGTACTGGTACAGAAACAGATGCATAGACCAACGGAACAGAATAGAAACAACAGAAATCAATCCAAACATCAACAGCCAACTTATATTTGATCAAGGATCTAAAACCAATTCTTGGAGTAAGGACAGTCTATTCAATAAATGGTGCTGGGAAAATTGGATTTCCATGTGGAGAATCATGAAGCAAGACCCCTACCTTTCACCTTACACAACAATACACTCAACATGGATTAAAGACTTAAATCTATGACCTGACACCATCAAAATATTGGAGAGCATTGGAGAAACCCTGCAAGATATAGGTACCGGCAAAGACTTCCTAGAAAAGATCCTGGAGGCGCAGGCAGTCAAAGCCAACATTAACTATTGGGATTGCATCAAACTGAGAAGTTTTTGTACTGCAAAAGTAACAGGAGAGTGAAGAGGCAGCCAACAGAATGGGAAAAATGTTTGCAAACAACGCAACAGATAAAGGGTTGATAACCAGAATCTTAAGAAATCAAGAAACTGCACAACATCAAAACAAACAACCCACTTAAGAGATGGGCCACGGACCTCAATAGACATTTCTCCAAAGAGGAAATCCAAATGGCCAACAGACACATGAAAAAATGTTCAAGATCACTAGCAATCAGGGAAATGCAAATCAAAACCACAATGAGGTTTCACCTCACCCCGGTGAGAATGGCTCACATTCAGACATCTACCAACAATAGATGCTGGTGAGGATGTGGGGAAAAAGGGACACTAACCCACTGTTGGTGGGAACGCAAACTGGTGAAGCCACTATGGAAGTCAGTCTGGAGATTCCTCAGAAACCTGAATATAACCCTACCATACAGCCCAGCAATCCCACTCCTTGGAATTTACCCAAAGGAAATTAAATTGGCAAATAAAAGAGCTATCTGCACATTAATGTTTATTGCAGCTCATTTCACAATAGCTAGGACCTGGAACCAACCGAAATGCCCATCAACAGAAGACTGGATAAAGAAATGATGGGACATGTACTCTATAGAATACTATACAGCAGTCAAAAACAATGAAATCTGGTCACTTACAACAAGATGGAGGAATCTGGAAAAAATTATGCTGAGTGAATTAAGCCAGTCCCAAAGGGACAAATATCATTAGTTCTCCCTGATCAGTGACAACTAACTGAGCACCAGAGGGGAAACCTGTTGAAGTGAAATGGACACTATGAGAAACAGTGACTTGATCAGCTCTTGTGCTGACTGTTGATATACAATATAATACTTTATCCATTTTAGTATTTTTTCTTTGTTTTGTTCTAGTACTATTGGTTGAACTCTGCAACTAACACACAATTAGCCTTAGGTGTTTAAATTTTAACTGAAAAGTGATCCCTGTTAAATTTTAAGAGTGGGAAAAAGAGAGGGAGGAGATGTAGAATTTGGGACATGTTCAGTCGAACTTGCCCCAAATGGTGGGATTCCAATACAATCCCATCAAGGTGGCATGTACCAATGCCATCTCCCTAGTCCAAGTGATCAATTTCAGTTCACAATTGATCACACTGATAGGTCTAAGAGTCAAAGGGATCACACAAACAAGACTAGTGTCTGTGAATACAAACTGATAGAATCAAAAAGGGAGAGAACGATCCAACATGGGAAGCGGGATGCACAGCAGACTCATAGAAGGGCAGATGTCCTAAACAGCACTCTGGCCTCAGAATCAGCCTTTTAGGCAATCGGATCTGGCTCAAGAGCCCATGAGAGTATTTTAGGCATGGAAAACCAAGACACTCTGGAAAAATAAAAAAGACCTAAATGAAAGATCTCTGCGAGTGAGATCCCAGTGGAACGAATGGGGCCATCAAAGAAGGAGGTACCTTTCTCTGAAGGGAGGAGAGAACCTCCACTTTGACTATGACCCTGTTGGAATAAGATCACAGTTGGCAAACTCAAAAGGCTTCCATAGCCTTGGCAACTCATGACTAGAGCCTAGGGAGATTACTGACGCCATAAACAAGAGTGTCAAATTGTTAAGTCAACAACAGGAGTCACTGTGTACTTACTTCTCGTGTGGGATCTGTCCTTAATGTGTTGTCCAATGTGAAGTAATGCTATAACTAGTACTGAAACAGTATTTTTCACTTTGTGTTTCTATGTGGGTGCAAACTGATGAAATCTTTACTTAATATATACTAAATCAATCTTCTGTATATAAAGAGAATTGAAAATGAATCTTGATGTGAATGGAATGGGAGAGGGAGCGGGAGATAGGAGGGGTGTGAGTGGGAGGGAAATTATGGGGGGGGGAGCCATTGTAATCCATAAACTGTACTTCCTAAATAAAATAAATAAATCTTAAAAAAAAAGAAAGTTTAAGATGCAGGGAAACTAAACTGAGTTTAGGATTTTATACATAAGTGGTGAACTATAAAGAAATTCAAGAAATTATTCCCATAAATTTGATATGGTTATTTCCTATCAAGTTTTGTATCTCCTGATGTAACCAATATCCAAAGAATGATCCATTATGCCCACATTATCTACAAGAGGTGTGTTTCCAGACCTCTACTAGATGATTGAAGCCACAGATAGTACTGAATCCTATAAGATGGTACTTCGAAAGTTCATGGAGGTGCCAGCATGGTAGCAGAGTGGGTATAGCCATTGTCTGCGATGTCAACTTCCCTTTGGGCACCAATTTGGTTACCAGCTGCTCCACTTCTGATCTAGCTCTCTGCTAATGTGCCTGGAAAGGCAGCAAAGATGGCCCAAATGCTTGGACCCCTGTACCCTTGTTGGGAACCAAGAGGAAGCTCCTGGCTCCTGGCTGTTGTGGCCATCTGGGGCCTGAACCAGAAGAAGGAAGACTCTCTCTCACTTGCTCTAATTTTCAAATAAATAAATTCTTAGAAAAGCCCAAAACATTTTATGGAAAAATCAGAATTAAAAGACTTGCTTATTTTGGAGTAAAACATTTTTAAGATCCATGCTTACTTCATTTTTTGTAATATGTATTTCTTTGATCTTTGTGAAGACAAACTCATATGCATGGGTCTCAATGTTTTGTATAAACAAACTTGTCATTGAATTCCATTTTCCATGAACTTTTTGAAATATATTCATGTACTTTTTTCCTTTACATATCTATGAATGAATTTAATCTATAAAATAGCCATAGGAAGAGAGTAACAAGAACCAGGAATAAAACATAACATTTATGCCAATATATGAAAATACAATTAAAAAAAAAAGAAATGACAAAGTTGTAGCTTAATACTGATTTTACAATGTTCATGTGATGATCAAATGATGTAAAGTTTAAAACAATCCAGTACAGAACACATGAATCATGGGAGTTTCTGAAGAAATAATGGTAGTTTTGCCCTTTTCTATTTTTCTTTCCTTTTTGGAAGGCTGTTAAGACATTTTCTTTTTCTGATTATAAAACGAAAATACGTTCCTTGGATAATACAAACTGGAAAATCAAGAGAAATTTATGAACAAAACTAAATTCATATACCAACTGGAGATAAAAACTTATAATAACTTCTGTTATCTTTTCAATCTTTTATGCTATATAAGTATTCTCCTAATATTACACTAATATTACACTATTAATATCATTTACAGCTCCATTGTGCACAATGTAAATTTTTTCAAGGATTAGAATTAGACTAATATCAAACCTTACAACAGAAATGCTTGGTAAAAGGATACAATAACGAGTTCAAGAAAGAACCTGAATTTAACCATAGTCTTTCTACTTTTTACTTGTTGAACATGATGATTAGTGGTGCATTAAGCCTGTGATTATAAAGTGAATTGAAAGTATGTTATTGTAAAAAGTTAAAGGAAAAAGAAAGAAAGGAAGGGGATTGAGGGAGGGAGAAAGGGAAGGAAGTGTGGTTATCCTCTTAGAATTGTATCTATGAAATTTGTTCCTCTTCATATGCATAAAAAAAGAACCTGAGCCTAAAATTTTACATTCACCAAACTATCACACGAGCAAGAAAGTGTGAAAAAATTCTCAAGAATAAAATGCTCATAACACTTACTACTAGACATAATATTTCAAAGCACTCTTGGAGGAAGCATTTCAGTAAGAAATAACCAATATGAATTTTTTAAAGATTTTATTTATTTATTTGACAGGTAGAGTTACAATCACAGAGAGAGAGAGAGAGAGACAGAGAGATAGGTCTTCTCTCCGTTGACCCACCCCCCAAATGGTCGCTATGGCTGGAGCTGTGCTGATTCGAAGCCAGGAGCCAAGTGCCCCGTCCTGGTCTCCCAAGCGGACACAGGCGCCCAAGCACTTGGGCCATCCTCCACTGCTCTCCCGGGCCACAGCAGAGAGCTGGACTGGAAAAGGAACAATCGGGACTAGAACACCGCACCCATATGGGATGCCGGCGCCACAGGCAGAGGATTAACTAAGTTAGTCACAGCGCCGGGCCCCATCAGTATGATTTGAAGTAGTTTGGTATGGTTTATTTTGGTCTGTAAACAATTTCAAAACTGTTTTTCCCAAACAATGTGGAAGTAAAACTCTAAACCAGCAGTTTCTAAACATTTTGGTTACAGGATCAATTTACTCTTAAAAATTGTTGAGAATGGCAAAGAGCTTTTGTTTCTGTGGCTTATGGCCGTCAGTACTTGTTATATTAGAAACTGAAACAAATTTTTAAAATTATTAAAATTATAATAATAAATCAATTTCAGGTCATTAATTGGCAATTAAAATAACATTTAAAATCTAAAAAAGAAATAGATAATAAAAACAGAGGCAGAAATGAATGAATTTCAAAATCAAGGAGATTGATAAAAGCCAAAAAACTGACTCTCTGAAAAGGCTAATAAAAAAGACAAGTCCTAAATGAGATTTAAAAAATAAGCAAGTAAATTATTAAATATATAAATAAGCAAACCAAATGGAAAATGCAGCTGTAATAGTCATTAAAATCATTATACAGTTAGAAGTAACCATTAGTAAATGTATTAGATAATTGAAGAAATGTAGAAAATATTTACTAACCAAAAGTCCTTAAAGAAATCAGGTATTTACATTCCTCCTACAATTTATTCATAAACATTCTTCTGAAAATCCTCAGATATGAGTAACTTTCTACATTACTTCCATCAAATTTTCAAGGAATAAATAATGTTTTGCACAAAATACAAAGAAAGAGAGAACACCTCCTAATATACAGAAAACTCATAATACAAAAGAGTCATTGACTAATTTTGATTATGTGTACAGTTTGAAATATCCTAAATAAACTGTTGGTACCTGAATCTCACAATGATTTAAAAATAACTCATAGTTAAGCAGGGATTGTGTCTGCACTCAAAGATGGTTCAACACCAGAAAAATTCTAAAAGATATTAAACATATTTAGAACTAAAGCAAATTTTAATGTGTATAGGCAAGGAATTTTATAAATCCAATATAATTTTATTTAAAAGCCATAAAGTGAGAAATTCAAGGGTGTTTACTACCTTGATAACCGCTAAGCGACAGTTACTCAAAACTCAACAGCTGATTTTACACTTAATGGACCAAGATAAGATACATTCTCTCATAGTCATCATTAGCAGGATATCACATATAGCAGTGACCTTTGTTACTATCTAGAGCTTCTGGCCAACTGAATAAAGCAAAAAGAAAGATGGAGAGGGAGAGGGAAAAAGGAATAGTGAGAAAGAGATAATGTCACTTTTATTCAATTATATTGATAGCATAGTCTTATAAATGAGTAGCATCTAATAAGAAACAGTCAAACCCAGGTTGTATTAGCAACATGATCTAAAAACTTAACTAGCAACTGATCTAATCAAGAATTCACAGGACATTTATATCGAAAATTTTAGACATATCATAAACAGACATGAAAGTAATCATGAATAAATGGAGAGATATACTAGATTGATAAATAAAACAGCATTGTAAAAGCTGAATTAATATTTATATTTTACGAAATGCCGTTCAAAATGCATGTACAAAATTGAGGAAAAATGATAAAGCAATTCTAATTTTTATGGAAACAAAGGTTCACGAGCAATCAAAGTAACTTTTAAGAAAGAATCGTAAGGAGATGAAATTTACCTGTTTGAAAATTAAATCATATTAAGCTATTAAGTCACAAGCTATACTAATTAAAACAATCATATGGAATTATTAGATTACTGAATAAGATTCTACTTAGCCATAATATATGATTCATTTTACACACTGATTTATTCACACATTATTATTTCTTTTATAATTTTAGGATTTGCATTCTTTATTTTTGCATCCACTTTACAAGATTTTGTTACTTGGATCAGCATTGTGGCTCAGTGGCTTAAGCCACCAGTTGTGATGCCCATATCCCACATGTGAGTGAGTGCCTGGTTTGAATCTGACTACTCACAGCTTTCAATCCAGGTTACTGCTAATGCACCTAGAAAGGCAACAAAGATGGCCCAAGTATTTGGGTTCCTGCCATCGTTGAGACACCTGGGTAGAGTTCCTGGCTCCTGGCTTCAGTCTGGCCCAACAGTAGGGGCTGAAAACAACTGAGGGTTGAACCAGCTGATGGAAGACCTCTCAAGATTCATCCTCTCTCTCTCTCGCTCTCTCATGCTCCCTCTGCCTTTCAAATAAATGAATGAATACCTAAATCAATCTTTTAAAACATTCTATTGTTAAACATGTATCCATATTAAAATGAATTAGAGATATTTTCTAGGAATTGAACTATTTTTAAAAATATTGAAGTGCTCTATTCTTCAGAAGTTTAGAACTCAGTTGTGAAATCAACATATACTTAAGTTCTTTGTAATGGTAAATTTTAAATGACATTTCTAATTATGTTAAGAGTAATAGGTCTATTTAAGTTTTTGATGTATTTTATTAGAGGACATATAATTCCTCTAGACTGTAAAACATGGTGCTGTAGATTTACATTCGTTTAAATTATAATTATTTTGGCCGGCGCCGTGGCTCAACAGGCTAATCCTCCACCTTGCGGCGCCGGCACACCGGGTTCTAGTCCCGGTCGGGGTGCCGGATTCTGTCCCGGTTGCCCCTCTTCCAGGCCAGCTCTCTGCTGTGGCCCAGGAGTGCAGTGGAGGATGGCTCAGGTGCTTGGGCCCTGCACCCCATGGGAGACCAGGATAAGCACCTAGCACCTGGCTCCTGCGCAGTGCACAGGCCGCAGCGCGCCGTCTGCGGCGGCCATTGGAGGGTGAACCAACGGCAAAAGGAAGACCTTTCTCTCTGTCTCTCTCTCTCTCACTGTCCACTCTACCTGTCAAAAAAAAAAATTAAATAAATAAATAAATAAATAAATTATAATTATTTTAATCCTTTGTTAGTAGTGTCACTATTGTCATCTGTAGTTTTACATACTAACATTTTTTTCTCCAAAATGTAATATTTAATTTTTTAAAATTTCATTTTGAATTTTTTAAAAATTGTGACTTATCTATTTAATTTTTTAAAATTTTTTGAAAGATAAAGACAGAAAGAGAGAAAATGAATGAATGAGAATCTCCAATCTGCATTTAAGATGGTATACATAATTTTTCTAGGTATAATTTTCCTAACTTTCCCTTTCTCACATTTTTGCATGGAATATTTTCCTGTCTTTGCTTTCTACACAGCTTTCAACTTTAGTTTTTTTCCTTTCCTTATTTTCTTAAATTCTAAGTAGTTATTTTTGCCACTTTTTGATTTAATTTTACTGGATCATAAACAATGAATATTTACACTATAAGGCTATGTCTCATAAATTTTGATAGGACTTACTCATTTATTCATTCAACAACAATATGAAGTGATGACCTTTCAGGATGATTCAGTTGACACTGAGCTGGTTAGAGGAGATCCAATCAGATACTTAAACCATTTTACTTTTAAGGATTCACATACACAAGAGTGCAAATGTGAAAGAACCTCACATGATCAAGATCTAGGAATAGACAGGAATTTTTGGAGCACAAAGTCAGAAAGCAGAAGAATTTGGCAAGATGAGGGTACCTAGGAAATGATGACTTTTTGAAAATAACTCCTGTACATTTTCCATTCAGCATATTGCCTCAAACATTGCATGCAGATCCAAAAAGACTTAAGTTGCTTAGAGTTGAGGACTAGAGGTCTGTTCTTCACCAGAGCAGGCTGTCTTAGTTTCCCAGGGCTGCGGTAACAAAGTATCATAAACTGTGTCCCTTAAAATGGGAACAATCTATCACCTGACAGTTCTGGAGGCTAGAGGAGCAAAATCAAGCTGTCAACAGTGCTAAACTGCTCTGAAACCACTGGGGATAATCTCCTTGGCTGACAGCTTCTGATGGTTTGCCTGGCATTCTTTGGCTTGCAGCTGCACAACTCCAACCTGTGCCTTTATTGTTGCATGAAATTCTTACCGTATGTCTTTGTCTTATTATAAGGAAATCAGTTATGCGGGATTAGGAGCCCGCCACACTCTAGTATGATATTAACTAATTACGTCAGCAATGGACCTATTTCCAAATAAGGTCAATTCTTCGGTACTGACGAATTCAATGTATCTTTTTTTATGAGTGGACACAATTCAACCTATAACAAAGGCACGATTCAATTTTTTAAGCCACTGTTCTAACAAATTTTTGTCATTGAAAAAATTTTGACAAAATACCTGTGATAACACTTAGCAGTGCATCAACATGTTTTTGTCCAAATTGTTTATTGTTTGTTTATTTTAGTGGCAGATAGACAAATCACAGAGTTCCACCAGCTGGTTCACTCCTCAAAGGCCTGCAACAGCTGTGGTTGGGCTAGGACGAATCCTGGGCCAGGAACACAATCTAAGTCTCCCACAATGGTTGCAGGAACCCAATGACTTGAGCCATTACGACTGCCTCCCAGAGTCTGCATGAGCAGCAACCAGGATTCAGGGGCCTGAGACGGAAATTGAACCCAGACATTCTGATATGGGATGCAGGAATCTTAAATAGCATCTTAACCACTAAGTCAGACACCTATCTCCTATACTTTATTCTTACTATATTCTTTTAGAAATCCTCTCTCTGGATCCTAAGAAAAATACATCGGCTACTATATGTTAGATATGTACCATCATCAGCCTTGGATTTTGAGAATGGAATTTGAATTACAGGGACAAAACGTTCTATCCATTGAGCTCAGCATCTAATCTAGAACTTGCTTGCCCACCATAACAGTTGTTTATGAACTTATTGATTGTGTAAACTTTATTCATAATATTAAGGCTGCCTTGGCTCTCTACTTATTATAGAGGTGATTTTAGGCTTCCATTATTGAAGAAATAATTCAAGGCTACCCAGGAATATATAATCTAAATGTTGGGAACCACTAAACTAGCATAACCTTTAAAATTCTCTGAATAGCTTCATTCATTTCAAAATTCATATCCTCAACATGAGATACATAGACAGGTACTCATAGGTATGGTGGCTGAAATTCCATATTGCCAAAAATAGTACTAAATAGCTCTTGGTAGACTATTACAGATTTTGAACCTTCTTTTATTCTCTGCCCCTCATCCACTCTTTTCTCCATCTACATCTTGTTTTCTATTTCTTGGGCTCACATTTGTCCCTACTGCATGTATGGTACAGTAACTGGTCTCTCCAATTAGGTCACTGCAGAGGCTCTAACAAACTTCTCCAAATAGAGGTTAGCATGGCCTGGAATGTTACATTTCCTTTTCTTTACTAGATCTAAAATCAGTGACTGAGCCAGGCACAAGTGGACACTCTCTCCATAGGTATGTGATATAGATTGAGTATTTGTATCCCTCCAAAGTTCATGTGTTGAAATTTGCACTCCCAAGGAGATGGTATTTGGATGTGCTACTTTTGGGAGGTATTTAGGTTGAGGATGGAATTCTCAAGGGTGAGATTAGAGCCCTTATGAAAGGAGAATTTTTAACCTGTCTTACAACCTGGTCAGTTCTCTCATTCTGTAGCTGCCACGTGGGGATCCAGAAATTGGGTCTTCACCCGACACTAAATCTGCCAGCAAATTGATCAATTTGTGATCTAGAACTGTGAGAAATAAATTGCTATTGTTCATAAGTAAACTGATTTAGGATTTTTTTAATAACGCTTTTATTTAAAGAATATAAATTTCCAAAATACAGCTTATAGATTACAATGGCTTCCCCCCCATAACTTCCCTCCCACCTGCAACCCTCCCCTTTCCCACTCCCTCTCCCCTTCTGTTCACATCAAGATGATTTAGGATTATTTTATTACAGCAGCTAAAATGTACTAAGACAAGGAAATATCTCTATTCTGTTATCATGCTGGCTGGATTAACTCCCTGGATAATCTGAAAAAATGTACCTCTGTTAAATTTCATGTTCATGATTTCGAGGGACAATGTATGGATATAACCAGGTTTTTCTGGAGATGTATTCAATTAGATGACTAGTTTTGGCGCTTCAGATGAGGTAAAATGGGGAGTATCATTGGAGGCTGGATGCATCTTTTGACATCTTCCTACCGTATCTGCTCACATGTAAACCCTGCTATGAATTAATGTTATGATATTTTAACACTTTCATTCAGTAAATATTTATTGAATATTGAAATATTGAAAGTATTAAAAGAAGTGGTGGGTAAAGAACTTGATAATTATTTAGAATCAAGTGAATGACAGATTCAAAAAAACTTTATGTACAACTTTAAATTTCAATTAACTGAAAGGACCTATATTTCCCTCTGAAAACTGTTTAAAAAGTAACCCAGTTGAAGTCACTCTAATATATGAGATCTTCCAAAACAACATTTAATGACTCTGGGACCATTAATATCTGAATCTATGTGAGTCAATCCCTTTTCAGTTGACACCAGTATAGTTCAGTAAATTCTAGTGATTGTAGGTGATACTAAAAGTTTTTTAAAACAGCTTTAATATAAAAAATCACTTAAAATTTGTTAGACGACAGGCAGTTCACCTTTCAAGACTGATTAGAAATACAGAACGAATGGTAAGGCAGGTCAGCATTCTTTTTAGTGAGTTGAAAAGTGTTTGAAATGAAATAATATCTCCAATGTCACTCAAACACTGTTAATGTGTTCCTGCTGGCAGGAATCACTGGAGCACTGGGAATATGAAAAACCAATATGGGAATAGAAAACCCATGCATCAATTTACCTTCTCTTAACATTTTTCTGAGGCAGCTATTGTGATTCAAATAAATGAGCATCTTAGACTACTCCTTTCAACATTATTACTCCAAGAATGAAGTGAGGAGAGCAGAGATTCATTAGTTTCAAAGCTGAGCTGTGGTGACAACTTATAAGCCCAGTTTTTCAAGTATTAGCATTGCAACAAAGAAATTTTTATTCTATTGCATTTCACTTTTTCAAGTTCAGTAAAAATATAGAATTATGTTTTGGAATGGACCACTGGGGTTTTTACAAGGTAATAAAAGGTGCATTTATCCTTGAAATTCCCGTATGATTTTTTAGAATCTACCCAAACTAAGTAGTAGAATATGATGAGAATATGGTGTCTCTTGAAAACTCATTTATGAAATGTGAGGCCCCTCAGCATGACTGATTTTCTATTCATTTGAGAGCCTTTGAACTTGCCTATGCTGTTCATAATCTTTTCTACACAGACAAAATATGGTTTCTGAGGATGAAGTTATAGTAATCAAGATAAATTTACATACATTAGCTTAAATGCATTACAAACAAATTTTACTATATTTTTCTTAAAATTATAAAGGAGAGAAGCTCTAGGGTCTTCTTTTTAAATGAGGTCATTGTAGACTGGTTGATCATAGAGTTAATTTTCATCGAAAAGTGAAATGATCTTACACAACAATATCTTACAAAACTTCCTTTTGACTATAAGAAGTTGAACTTATTTCAGTACGATATATATATTTTTAAAGTCATATAATTGATTTACCATTATTGTGGAAATTATATAGTGAGATTTACTTTAAACTTTTTTTTTATAGAGGTAATATGTCATTTTCTACTTCTGAGCTCCTTGGACATCTTGTGTTGGAAAGGTACACAGGATTACACCAAACAAAATAGCTACTCATCTTCACAATGTGTACACTCACTGATATCCACAGAATTTTGAATTGATCCCTACACATTTCTGTCTTAAAAATACTATGAATACAATAGATTCAATTTGTATAAATCACCATTCATTTAACTATTTGCTGAGCACCTACTCTGTGCTGGGTTCTGTTCCATATTCTGTATAATCCATGCTTTTGGTCGGCGCCATGGCTCACTTGGCTAGTCCTCTGCCTGCGGCGCCGGCACCCTGGGTTCTAGTCCTGGTTGCTCCTCTTCCAGTCCAGCTCTCTGCAGTGGAGGATGGCCCAAGTGCTTGGGCCCTGTACCCACATGGGAGACCGGGAGAGGGTAACTGGCTCCTGGCTTCGGATAGGTGCAGTGCCAGCCATGGCAGCCATTAGGGGAGTGAACCAACGGAAGGAAGTCCTTTCTCTCTGTCTCTCTCTCTCACTGTCTGTAACTCTACCTGTCAAATAAAAAAAATGTATAATCCGTGCTGAACAAGACATATGAGATTCCTGCCCTCATGGAACTTAAATTCTATCAGGGCCTGGGCTATAATGGAGGAGATGGTTTGAGAATGTAAAAGATAAAAATTAATAAAAATATAAACTAAAGAATAAACAACCTAAGAAAAAACTTAGTGTTTTAAAGACAAAAATTAGGGCATAGACCCTATACCCTGCTTTATACAGAATACTCAGAGAATTAAAATAATCATTCATGTGTATAGGACACATGTATCAAGTGCTTCTATGTTTAACATTCATAGTGATTAGGCTATTTCAGCAAATGTTTGATGTTGATAGCATTATTGTATTAAATTTACATATGCAGATATGCAGATACTAATATACATATTTACATACATAGCTCTTCCAAGATGATGCTATTAAGAAGGCCGAAGATAAGATTTGCACCTTTGTAGTTTGACACAGAGGCAGTGTTCTTAATCATTGTGCTATTTGTGAGGAAATTACATTTGGCTTCCTAGCAGAGAGATGAAGCACAAGGTATGAGAAAGGGCCAACTATTGGCAGAGGGAACAACAAGTACAAGGGCCTTGAGGCAAGAAAGAACAAGATGTGTTTGTGGAACAGGAAGTAGTAAGTTTGGAGAATAGTGAGTAATTGAAAATATAAGAAAATTCTTTGGGAAGTAACATTGGACGCATTATATAGTGCCTTGTACACCATGGCAAGGAGTTGTATTTTTTAAGAGCAACTCAAAAAAATTAGGTGTGAATTAAAAAAGTGAGATGTTTTATTTACATTAATAAATGTTTACTTGCTTTATGCAGAATGGACATAAATCAGGGACCAGTTGAAGAATACTGTAATGGTCAAAAAATGAAATCAAGACAGCTTGAAGTAGGGAAGTGATAGGAAATTGAAAAAAAGGAATAAATTCAAGGTATGTTTTTAATAAGAAGTCAATGATACTTGATAGATTGGCTGAGTAGGACTGAGCAAGAGGAAGCAAATTCCATTTTGGGTGTGATCATTTCGTGACATCTGACATCTAAGTGGCAATATCAAATAGGTAGATGGGGAAAGAGCCCTGCTGATAATACGTATTAGGATTATCTGTATATAATTGGTACTTAAAAGATTGGGCCTTATTGCTTTCTAGGACAATGTTCCTTAATCCTGAATAAAGTCTTGAATCACATATAATGCTTTATAACAATAGAGATGCCATGTTCTGTATCAGGTCAATTCAATTAGAATTTTAGAGGTGGTATTTCCTGTATTTGTGTTTAAAAGGGCTCTTCTAGTGATTTGAAAGAACAGCCAGACTTGAAAACCACTGGTCTATGAAGAGAACATAGCTAGGACTGGACTCTGGGTCATTGCTTTATGTGGAGGTGGAGAACAGGTGAAGTTAGCAAAGGAGACTTTGGAGTGAACCCAGAGATAAACCCGAGAGTGTGGAGTCCAGAGAGGGAAAAGTTTTAAGAATGTTAGACTTATTTTAAGAAGATCAACAGAGTTAAGTAATGCAAAGAGGTTGAGTAAGATGAGAACCTTTGGGTAAGGCAATATGGAAGTTGTTAGAGGCCTTGAGATAGTTTTGATGGACTGGTGGGATGGATGCTGACAAAGCAGAAGTGTCCAAAACCACAGCAGATTTGAAAAGTCTCATGTGAAGAAAAGCAAAGAAAAAGGGTACTGGCTGGAGGAAGATATACAAGAGGGGACTCTTCCTTTTATAAGAAAGGATTACCAAGGGATATTTTTTCAAATTTGTATTCATGTATTTTATTTATTTGACACATACACACACAGAGAGAGAGAAGAGAGAAGGGAGAAGGGAGAAGGGAGAAGGGAGAGAGATCTCCCATTTGTTGGTTCATTCCTCAAATGCATGCAATAGCCATGGCCAGGGCAACCTGAAGCTGGGAGCCAGGAACTCAATCCAGATTTCTCATATGAGTTCCAGGGATACAACTACCCAAGTTGTCACCTACTTCCTTAATAAGAAGCTAGAGTTGGGAGTGGAGCTGGGACTTGAATTCAGGCACTCCAAAATGGGAGGCAGGCATCACAAGTGGTATCTGAACTGCTGTGCCAAATACATGTCCACTAAAGTATATTTTCTGTTGATGGGATGACCCAGTAAAAATGGAAGACTTACCCCTGAGAAAGTGGAAAGGATGTCAGCCGGTACTCAATTAGAGGTATTGGCTTTGGATGGCAACAGAAGTACCATTACCTTATAAAAAAGTGAAGCTCTGGAATATTGGCCAACATAGAACATGATGGAGATACTGTGTGATTGTTTTACTTTTGTTTATGAAGTAGAAGGCAGCCTTAGCAGCTGAGAATGAGTTGGATATGAGATTGGGACACTGAATAGAGAAAATGACCTATAAAGTGTTCATTGCGGAGATGGGAAAATTTTATGGGAAAAACGTATGAGGGTCTGGTGATCATCCTTGGATGCCTGTTGCAAATTTAAAGTGAGAATAGTCAGCAGAGTTGTATGGATTTTATTTTTCCCAGAAATTTTTCAACTGCTTAGATGAAAATAGTTGAAAGGTTGAAATTTGAGAGTAATTAATAGAGTGAAACAGTGCAAGGAGATTCAGAGAATTTTTATAGAAGTAATTGTAATAATAGACTATAGAAATCATAATGCTAAAGAGAAATTTGGGGGGCCAGCACTGTGGCATAGCAGGTTAAAGCCCTGGCCTGCAGTGCCGGCATCCCATATGGGCACAGGTTTGAGTCTCAACTGCTCCACTTCTGATCCAGCTCCCTGATAATGTGCCTAGGAAAGCAGTAGAAGATGGCCCAAGTCCTTGGGCCCCTGCTTCCACATGGAAGACCTGGAAGGAGCTCGTGGCTCCTGACTTCAGATCAACTCAGTTCTGGCCATTATGGCCATCTGGAAAGTGAACCAGTGGATGGAAGACCTCTCTGTCTCTACCTCTCTCTGTAACTCTTTAAAATAAATAAATCTTTTTTAAAAGAGAAATGTTTGGATGGCATCTATCCTTCCATTTATTCATTTTGATACAGTAATGATATTTTGTAATGGTCAGAGTACACAGAAGATCATATTAAGGTTATAGAGAAAATACTTTCTTATTTATTTGAAAGGAGTTGAAGAAGCCAGCACTAGGTTGTATTCACGATTCATAGAAATAATAGATGTATTATCCCCTCTGAGAAGAGGTGAGGGTTGAAGATCTATGGAAGTCTAAGGAAGAATACACCCAAGAGAAGTTGATCCAGTAGTGAATGTCAACAGCATCGTGACTGCATGATCTGTAATTCCCCCTACCCCATTAATGTCTGACCTCTCTCAAGATCAAGTTTACATGAATTATGGCCCCTGCCAATAATAAGTTCAAAGTGCATATTGGTGCTTACTGATGGGAAAAAAAAGGAGCCGTATGATCCTGAATATTCTGAGACATAAACTTGTATAACACTTGAATGAGTTTTGAGGATATTGCCTTTTAAATTTTGATAGTCCTGCAGAGAAAACAAATTAATTTAAAAAAAAAAATTTATAAATAACAATCTTACTTTAAATTATAACATAGTCTTTAATATTTTAATCTTAAAAATCATTATAGTGTTTCCATGTAAGTGTTTTACTATAAATACTATGCAAAAATTTCACATAATGGATATATGGAGAGGTCCCACTGGGAAAACAAAAATATTGCTATTTCTTTCCCCAACAAGTCAGACACTAAGCTCATTTTTCTCCCATGTGTCTAAGAGCTTTTCTCCTTGGAAGCAATGCCAGTGTGATAATTAAATAAATGAATACATATGTAAAACTGGTCCTATCAGAGTTTATACTTCTATAAATATTTCCCAGCACAGTCAGTATGTGAGAATTCTGAAACAAAATACTGGCAGTCCACAATAGTCTTCTTTTGGTTTCATAACAGCAGTATAGAACTTGAACTAATGAGAATTCATATTTCCATGTACAAATATAATGTATCAGATGCCCTTAAATGATAATGTCCCATACATGACTTAATAGCACCTACTTTATTTAGCTGACCACAGTGACCCTCACAAAAATTATATAATTGAGTATGTATCATGATCTCTAATGAGCCTGAAGCCAAAGATGTTAAGGAGATAGGGAAGGGTAAAACACTCAGTAGATAGGAGAACTAAGATGTTAAACCAATGCTTTGTTCAAAAACCTGTACGCACTCTGCTATGCTACTCCCATTGTTGAACTTTTCCTAAATCCTGTACTCTTGGAAACCAATGATAGGAAAATACTTCACCTCTTTGTGTTCTAGAGAATAGACTGCCTCACATATAACTTCAATGAGACTCCTGGGTGCCCTCTTGTTCACCTATGGAAAAAGCAGATATGGACCCTCCCAATTCACATTCTTAGGCACATAATTTAATTGGATGAATGGTGTGTCCCATCTGGCCAACAGGGACAAATCTGCCAGCTAACTTGACATAATCAAACTGTAGTCAGGTTTCTCTCCCTCCCTCAGCTTGCCCTTGAACATAAGCAAGCACTAGCATATGGAAGAATCCCACATTCTCTTAACAGTCCACCTGAGAGTTCCAACTGATTCAAAGAAAAGCCTTTCCTGCTAACTAGCTGATCACTATGCCTGTTTATCCCACGTCTCCACACTTGGTTCTTTCTGTACTTGTTTACTCTTCCCCACAAAGAAAAGCTGGAAGTTCGACTTCTTTAGAGTCTACACATAAGTGAAATCATGCAGTTCTTCCGTGCGTGGCTTATTTCACTTCTCACAACGTCCTCTGGTTTCATGCATGTTGTCACAAACATGAAAGGTTCTATCCTTTCTTATGGCTAGATTATATATACATATATATATACACACATATATATCACGTATATATATGTATTTATATGTGTGCATATATATATATATATATATATATATATATATATATATATAAAGCTTACGGCTAGTATGGCTACATATTTGGCTTCATGTTCTGGCTATTGTAACACTGTAATGAACATGGGAGTACAGATCTTACATGATCAGAGAACACAATTTAGTTGCTAAGGACGGAGGACTGGGGAAATGAGGAGATACTAGTCAAAGGTATGAAGTTTTAGCCATAAGAATAATAAATTTGAGGTATCTAAAGAACAGTATGTGTGACAATGGATGTGTTAATTTGTGATAATCATTACACAGTATATATGTATATCAAATCATCACACTGTATACTTTGAATATAGTATACAATCTTCATTAGATGATTAAATATCTTGCAATAAAAATAAGCCATGCAATCCAAAGGAAATAAAGAAAAGCCATATCTGCCTGCCCTGGGAGACGCTTAAAGTTCTTATGATCTGAATGTTCTCTCTACTGTAATAGTTCCTCACCTCCTATCAAAGTGCTCTTTTCCAATAAAGTTTCTCCTTACCCAAGTCTATATTTGTTTCTTACTTAATGCCACACTACTTCTTTACTTAAATTAATTATTAGATAATAGCATTTATGATCACACCCATCTTTCACATACCCACATTTTGTACTACTATTATAAAGGGAACTACAGTAAATAAAAGAATCTGGGTAGATATAAAGAAGGGTTTTCTATGCATCAGCGAATGATAGGACTCAGATACATCAAATAAAAATATTTTCTTAGAAAACCTGGAACACATTTTAGGACTGTGTTAAGGACAAATTCGCATATTACCACAGGACACCATGGAGTTATTCTGGCTCTATTTCACTCAGACACTGATTTCTTAGGTTGGCCTTTAATTTACTTTTAGCCTAAACTTTAACCTCATCGGGCTTAAGTAAACTAATAGCTCTAATGCAAGTTTAATATTATTAAATGTGTTGACCTGTTTCTTAATCTGACATTGTCTGATTAAATAAAATATTCGTTGGGAAGGCCTGATAACAAATTCAAGATTAAGTTCCATCCTAAATAAATAATACTCATTAGTACACATCTATAGAAGTAGTATTATGCATGCAGAACAAGTATGTAAACACATCAAACAACCGCGCTAAGATTTGAGGCATGAAAAAAACATATCTAAGATTTTCCAGGATCTAAAATCTTGCTGGTTATTTCTTTAAGTTCTGAAAGTTTTGGTAATAGACTTTTATTTTAACATGAGTTCACATTTCTGTCCAGGACTATCCCTGATGCATTTTTTTTTGCCAGAAATTCTGGAAATAACTTGTATAGAAAATTCCTAAGACTTTTATAAAACATTTTCTAGGCCACTCTACCAAGCAGAGAACTGATGTCAGAGTCAATGATGTCTCTAAAGGAAATCTTTCTTGAGATGTATGAGAGATATATGATTAGTTCTTGAGAAATATGTGATTAGTTCTCTTCTCACAAATTTTGAAGTAATAATTTGTAAAGAGTCACTGTTTAAGTGTGCCATTATGTAAGCAATATAATACTGTATGAACCAAAATAATGCTTTTCTTGATATTTTAGTTTGATAGTATTTTTAAAAATTGTGACAAAACAGATAACCTAAATTTATAATTTTAGTAATTTTTAAATTTAAAGTTCATTATAATCATTTTAAGTATGCACTTAATCATGTTTAAGAATATATTAAGTACATAAACATTGTTGTTACTCATCTCCAGAACTTTTTCATCTTGCAAAACGATCTATACTCATTAAAAAAAACTCCCCATGTCCCTCTCTTCCTTACCCCTAGCAACCACCACTCTTTCTAAGTCTTTGACTCTGATTATTCATAACACACTTTTTTATTATGTATAATACCGTTTTGCCAATTTCTGACTGGCTTATTTCATAGTATAATGAACCTTGAGGACATGTTTCAGCCATGTTGTAGCATGTGTCACAATTTCCTCTTTTTAGGGCTGAATAATATTTCATTCTACTCACATATGACATTTTGTTTACCCATTCTGTTTGCATACACTTGGTTTACTTCTACCTCCTTACTGCTGTGGTAATATTTTCAACCAGGGGTGGAACACCCTGCACAGGTAATTGGAAATAGGTGGAGGCTTTATGGATGTCACAACTGGAGTGCCACTGCCCTTCAATGCCCTTCAGTGCCCAACTTCTAGCACTGCTAAACAATTCTGTTAAAGAATTGTCCTGCCCACAATACCACTAGCATCTCTGCTCAGAAATTATAAATAGCACAAGTTGTTGTTAACATTTTATGTTCAGTTCTGCCCAGCATTCAATGAATTTGACAGCCAATATGCAGCTGGCCTTTACCCATATACTGAATCTAAGCTTCTACTTCTTCTTATGGAGGAAAACTCTATGGCAGAGTGCTTTCGGGTCAGTCCTGGATACAGCCATGTCTGTATGAAGAAGGGGTTCAGAATACAACACTCCAAAGTATACCACTTTAGCACAAGGGTTAGTTTGAGCTAAAGGCATTTCAGATTTAACAGATGCGGAAATCAGACTTCCTGGAGCTTTCGTCATCTCATATGAAGCCCCTGAGAAATGAGGACTTCCAAAATCCCCTCTCCTGGAGAAGTTTTACAGACATGAGTATGACAGAAAGTTGAGTACTGAGGTGGACCTGCACAAACAAACCTCACTCCATTATTTCCCCCATAACCCTAACCTTCCCATAGTCTGCTACCCTCAGAAGCCTGAGGCTTTTCTTTTGTTTTATAACTTCTGTTGACTGAAATAGAGTCCAGTTGGAAAATGAAAGCAGACATTCATGCAGCTGGGCAAACTGAAGACTTACGTGAACAAGTTGGCTGTCCACAAGCTTGACTTTGCTTATAGGTATTATACTTTACTTACAGGTTGGGTATATGCAGTCAGTCAGGTTTAAGACATCTATCTATCTATCTATCTATCTATCTATCTATCTATCTCAAGATATATATATGCTTATTAATCACATTGAAAACCAAAGAGTATCCATTAAAAATTGAAGGACACTTGTTAATATCTAATATTTTTTATTTTTGATTAAGGAGGTACTTTATACTGTCACATTCATTCTCCAAGGAGATTTTATCTATATGCAGGGCGAGGCAAACAGTGGGGCTGTTCATCACTCTTCATACAATGGCCCTAAGACATAAAGCTTACTCCTTCTGGATGCACAGATTTCCCCGGTCCTGGGTACAGTTCCTTGCAAGCCTGTGCTTGGGAGTTATCTGCAGGGCATTTTGGCGAGCACAGCAAACATCTCGGCTGACTTAGACTTCCGCAGTCACCATGCCACTCGTCAGTCTGTACTTTTTGGATGTTTCTTCTCTGTGCAAATACTACAGTAACCTAAAGTTCTTTCTATCTGAGGTACACATTACTGAATTTCCCCCTGCTGCATGTGCCCATATGGTCCCACTCGTATTTCTCTTGGTGATCTGCTTTTTGTTACTCTAAATCGCAGGCCCAACCAGAGAACCAGGGAAGATAGATGGAAAAGAATTTTTCCTCTCCTACAATGACTTCTGTTGTAACAGTGGCACAGTTGCATAATGTGTGAGGAAGAAGAAAGTCAACAGAACAGTCCTTGATTGTGTGAAATGGTTCTATCCCTACACACAAGCACTGGAGCATCACATATGCAGAGGGTCTGAAATAATACAAAATCATTACATGAGACCATGGTGACTGTCTGAAGGAGTGCTGGTATGTACACTGATAAGACACCCCAGTTAGACGCAGTATTTAAATTCTTTTCAATTCATCACCAGACTGCTTTATGCAAGTAAGAAATTTTTATATATAGATTTTATAATACTTATATTTTTTCTTTTCTTTATAATTATATTGAATAGACATGTGTTCATAAACAAACTAGTTTAGTTTGACCAATTTTTGGAACTAAATAAAATGGCATTGAAAGTATCTTTTTAAAATTTATTTTTTAAAAATTTTATTTGTTAAAATTTATTTTTTAAAATTTTTATTTGTTAAAATTTATTTTTTAAAAATTTTATTTGTTAAAATTTATTTTTAAAGATTTGTTTTTTAATATATTTGAAAGGAGGGGAGACGGGGAGACGGGGAGACAGGGAGATAGAGAGACAGAGAGAACTGATTTTCCATCCACTGGTTCATTCCCCAAATGGCTGCAACGGCCAGGGTTGGATCAGACCAAAGCCAGAAGCCAGGAGTTTCTTCCAGGTCTTCCATATGGGCTGCAGGGGCCAAGCACTTGTGCCATCTTCCACTGCTGTCCCAGGCACACTAGTAGGCAGCTGAACTGGAAGTGGAGCAGCTGGTTCTCAAACCGGCACTTACATGGATTGCTAGCATCTGAGGTGGTAGTTTAACCTGCTACATCACAGTGCCAGATGCTGAAAGTATTTTTTAATGTCATGCTTCTTTAGCTAAATATTATGTTCATAACAGTAAGTTTTTTAAAAATTACTGAGGAATTTTAGCTGTCTTTGAGAGTAATTTTTTAAACATTTATTTTATTTATTTGAAAAGATTTACAGAGAAAGGTAGAGCAAGAGAGCAAGAGAGCGAGATAGTGAGAGTGAGAGCGAGAGCGAGAGAGAATTCCATCCATTGGTTCACTCCCCAAATGCCACAGTAGCCAGAGCTGAGCTGAT
This sequence comes from Sylvilagus floridanus, assembly GCA_949820135.1. NCBI lineage: Eukaryota > Metazoa > Chordata > Mammalia > Lagomorpha > Leporidae > Sylvilagus > Sylvilagus floridanus. Next base: position 116,780,635 of record OX463223.1, read on the forward strand.
CTGAAGGCAGGAGCCAGGAGCTTCTTCTGGGTCTCCCACATGGGTACAGGGGCCCAAGCACTTGCATCACCTTCTACTGTCTTCCCAGGCCATAACAGAGAGTTGGATCAGAAGCGGAGCAACTGGGACTCGATCTGGTGCCCATATGGGATGACAGCATCGCAGGCCAGGGCTTTAACCTGTTGTGCCACAGCACTGGCCCCTAATTCTCCTCTTTATGATAGGCTTAATAAGTAACATAAGGAATTAGAGCCCAGTACTAGATATTTAAAATTTGCTGTTCACTCTAATAAGAGAAGTCTGATATACAAATTTCATGTGAAATTATAAAAACAAATAGAAGCAGGAAATTACTGCCAATAAAATGTTATGTTTCAATGGAAAACTATGGATTCTTTATGGAATTTATTCTAGGTTATTTAATTTTAGCCTTAATAGTTACCTATGAGTTATTTCCATATCTTTAAAAAAGATTAATTAGTTAATTAATTAAAATCAGAGTGACACACAGAGAGATATTCATCAGCTGAAACACTTCCCAAATGGGTGTAACAGCCAGATCTGGGCCAGGCTGAAGCCAGGAGCCAAGAATTCCATCTTGTTCTCCCACCTGGGTGACAGGAGCCCACATACTTGGGCCATATTCTGCTGCCTTCCCAGTTGCATTAGCAGGAAGCTGGATGTGAAGTAGAGCAGCTGGGACATGAATAAGCAATTCAATATGGGATGCTGTCATTGCAAGCGGCAACTGAACACTTTGTTCCACAGTGTTGGCCCCTTTCTCCAAACTTTAAGATGAAGATACTGGATGCATACATAAATTCCATAATTACCATTAATTAATTAGCATCCTTCACAGACAAACTCTTACCCTCTACTCTTAGAAAAAAGTTTTGTTTCTACTTGTAATTCAGTTCCTCTGTTCTATAAAGATTTGGGTTTTGGGACTTTTCTTTTGACCTACATATAACTGATTTCGTCATATGAGTTAGATAAAATCGTTACCACATAGTCATTTTATCTGTATTTATTTTGAACATTATATTCTAGCATTATCAAACAAAAATCATAACATTACGAAAAAGGGATAATTTTGTAACACATGCTCAACATTGACAAAATTTGAGAAAGTCTTCCTGTTCCTGTCTAAGGACTACCACTTGAAGGAAGATGAGAGATTTAGGGAGTGTTGAAATCTCATGCTTTGTAGAGTTGTATCTTCCATTCAGATGGAATGAACAGAACACTATTAGCATTCTTGAATTACTGAATACTAGATATATACTTTTCTTACCAAAGTTATAATTCAACACATTAGCATAGATAAAATACTACCCTCTTAGTTCCTGCCAAGATCCCTTTTCATTATCACACAGAAGAGGCTCAAAATATTATTTAGTACTTTTAGTGGCATATTAGGAAATGTGTCCCATGACACATCTTTATACTCTTCATTTGAAGGCCTGTGATATTCAATGACAAGGAAAATAGACACACACACACACACACCTCTAACATTTACACATGACAATGAAAAGATTGGAATTAATAGTCTGTTGACCTTAGAAAGACACAGCATGTTATCCTTAACTCACTTTAGTGAAGGAAGTCTTTACAAAGTTGTTAATTAATCTAGGGCTGGCACCCTTTGGGAAGGATATCAGAAAATTGGAACAAAAAAGAGGTGCAGCTTACCTCACAGCAAGAAAGAAGGTGCCTTTTAATTGGATTAATTCACATCACCACAAAATTTATGGATCCTGGCCACTATGCCAAATAGGTGAGAAAATTTTAAATTAACTCATTAGGCTGGTTGGGGAGGGGTAAAACTCACCATTCACTCAAATTTCAAAGGCCAAGTGTTATTATTACAAAGATATAAATAAGAGCCAAGAAAAAGAAAAGTTCGGGGAATTTTGTCCATTGTGTTCTGAAATCTCACATTTAGGCTACTGAGACTCTGCAAGATAATTTTTTGGGAAATAATTCTCAGAGAAACAAAAACATTAAATATAAGTATATTGTATATTACCCTAAAAAGTGAATTTTTAAAAAGATTTATTTATTTATTTCAAAGTCAGAGTTACACAGAGAGAGGAGAGGCAGAGAAAGAGAGAGATCCTCCATCCTCTGGTTCACTCCCCAGATGGCCACAATGGCTGGAGCTGCGCTGATCTGAAGCCAGGAGGCAGGAGCTTCTTCCAGGTCTCCCACGTGGATGCAGGGGCCCAAGGACCAGGGCCATCTTCTGATACTTTCCCAGGCCATAGCAGAGAGCTGGATTGGAAGAGGAGCAGCTGGGATTTGAACTGGCGTTCATATGGGATGCCAGCACTGCAGGCAGTGGCTTTACCAGCTATGCCACAATGCTGGCCCCTTAAAAAGCACATTTCACCATATGTACAAAATAAGCAGTGTGTGTGTGTGTTAAAAAATCCAGGAGCTACTGCTGTGGTGCAGCGGGTAAAGCAGCCATCTGCAGAGCCAGCATCCCATATGGGCGCTGGTTCATATCCCAGCTGCTCCACTTCTGATCCAACTAAGGCCTGGGAAAGCAGTAGAAGATGGCCTAAGTCCTTGAGCCCTTGCACCTGCGTGGGAGACCCAGAAGAAGTTCCAGGTTCCTGTTTTCGGAACAGGCCATTTAGGCCAAATGGGTAGTGAACCCGCGATGGAAGAACTCTCTCTCTCTGCCTCTCCTTCTCTATGTAACTCTGACTTTCAAATAAAATTTAAAAATCTTTTAAAAATCCATATAAGTCATATCTTATTCATTGTTAAAAATATTGAAAAAGGTCTCCTAGACTTAGACCCCAATACAATAGTACTGGGGGACTTCAATACTCCACTCTCAGAGATAGACAGATCACCAAGACAGAGGATCAACAAGGATACAGTAGATTTAAATGACACCATAGCCCAAATGGACCTAACAGATATCTACAGAACTTTCCATCCTACAGAGAAACAATTTACGTTCTTCTCAGCAGTACATGGAACCTTCTCTAGGATTGACCACATACTAGGCCATAAAGCAAGTCTCAGCAAATTCAAAAGAATTAGAATCATACGATGCAACTTCTCAGACCATAAAGGAATGAAGTTGGAAATTAGCAACTCAGGAATCCCTAGAACACATGCAAAATCATGGAGACTGAACAACATGCTCCTGAACGAACAATGGGTCATAGAAGAAATCAAAAGAGAAATCAAAAATTTCCTGGAAGTAAATGAGGATAACAGCACATCATACCAAAATTTGTGGGATACAGCAAAAGCAGTGTTAAGAGGAAAGTTTATAGCAATAGGTGCCTACATCAAGAAACTGGAAAGACACCAAATACATGAGCTCACAGTACATCTCAAAGATCTAGAAAACCAACAGCAAACCAAACCCAAAGCTAGTAGGAGAAAAGAAATAATTAAAATCAGAGAAGAAATCAACAGGATTGAATCCAAAAAAACATTACAAAAAATCAGCCAAACGAGGAGCTGGTTTTTTGAAAAAATAAACAAGATTGACACCCCATTGGCCCAGCTAACAAAAAAAAGAAGAGAAAAAACGCAAATCAATAAAATCACAGATGAAAAAGGAAACATAACAACAGACACCACAGAAATCAAAAGAATCATCAGAAACTACTACAAGGACTTGTATGCCAGCAAACAGGGAAACTTATCAGAAATGGATAGATTCCTGGACACATACAACCTACCTAAACTGAACCAGGAAGACATAGAAAACCTAAACAGACCCATAACTGAGATAGAAACTGAAACAGTAATAAAGGCCCTCCCAACAAAGAAAAGCCTAGGACCAGATGGATTCACTGCTGAATTCTACCAGACATTTAAAGAACAACTAACTCCAATCCTTTTCAAACTATTCGGAACAATCGAAAAAGAGGGAATCCACCCAAATTCCTTCTACGAAGCCAGCATCACTTTAATTCCTAAGCCAGAAAAAGATGCAGCATTGAAAGAGAATTACAGACCAATATCCCTGATGAACATAGATGCAAAAATCCTCAATAAAATCTTGGCCAATAGAATCCAACAACACATCAGAAAGATCATCCACCCAGACCAAGTGGGATTTATCCCTGGTATGCAGGGATGGTTCAATGTGCGCAAAACAATCAACGTGATACACCACATTAACAGACAGCAGAAGAAAAACATATGATCATCTCACTAGACGCAGAAAAAGCATTTGACAAAATACAACACCCTTTCATGATGAAAACCCTAAACAAACTGGGTATAGAAGGAACATTCCTCAATATAATCAAAGCAATTTATGAAAAACCTACAGCCAGTATCCTACTGAATGGGGAAAAGCTGGAAGCATTCCCACTGAGATCGGGCAAAAGACAGGGATGCCCACTCTCACCACTGTTATTCAACGTAGTGCTGGAAGTCTTAGCCAGAGCTATTAGGCAAGAAGAAGAAATCAAAGGGATACAAATAGGAAAAGAAGAACTCAAACTATCCCTCTTTGCAGATGACATGATACTTTATTTAGGGGATCCAAAGAACTCTACTAAGAGACTATTGGAACTCATAGAAGAGTTTGGCAAAGTAGCAGGATATAAAATCAATGCACAAAAATCAACAGCCTTTGTATACACAAGCAATGTTACGGCTGAGGAAGAACTTCTAAGATCAACCCCATTCACAATAGCTTCAAAAACAATCAAATACCTTGGAATAAACCTAACTAAAGATGTTAAAGATCTCTATGATGAAAATTACAAAACCTTAAAAAAAGAAATAGAAGAGGATACCAAAAAATGGAAAAATCTTCCATGCTCATGGATTGGAAGAATCAATATCATCAAAATGTCCATCCTCCCAAAAGCAATTTACAGGTTTAATGCAATACCAATCAAGATACCAAAGGCATTCTTCTCAGATCTGGAAAAAAATGATGCTGAAATTCATATGGAGGAATAAGAAACCTCGAATAGCCAAAGCAATCTTGTACAACAAAAACAAAGCTGGAGGAATCACAATACCAGATTTCAGGACATACTACAAGGCAGTTGTTATCAAAACAGCATGGTACTGGTACAGAAACAGATGGATAGACCAATGGAACAGAATAGAAACACCTGAAATCAATCCAAACATCTACAGCCAACTTATTTTTGATCAAGGATCCAAAACCAACCCCTGGAGTAAAGACAGTCTATTTAATAAATGGTGCTGGGAAAACTGGATTTCCACATGCAGAAACATGAAGCAAGATCCCTACCTTACACCTTACACAAAAATTCACTCAACATGGATTAAAAACCTAAACCTACGACCCGACACCATCAAATTATTAGAGAGCATAGGAGAAACCCTGCAAGATATAGGTACTGGCAAAGACTTCTTGGAAAATACCCCAAAGGCACAGGCACTCAAAAGCAAAATTAACTACTGGGACTGCATCAAATTGAGAAGTTTCTGTACTGCAAAAGAAACAGTCAGGAAAGTGAATAGGAAACGGACAGAATGGGAAAAATATTTGCAAACTATGCAACAGATAAAGGGCTGATAACCAGAATATACAAAGAAATCAAGAAACGCCACAACATCAAAACAAACAACCCACTTAAGAGATGGGCCAAGGACCTCAATAGACATTTCTCCAAAGAGGAAATCCAAATGGCCAACAGACACATGAAAAAATGTTCAAGATCACTTGCAATCAGGGAAATGCAAATCAAGACAACAATGAGGTTTCACCTCACCCCGGTGAGAATGGCTTACATCCAGAAATCTACCAATAATAGATGCTGGAGAGGATGTGGGGAAAAAGGGACACTCACCCACTGTTGGTGGGAATGCAAACTGTTAAACCACTATGGAAGTCAGTCTGGAGACTCCTCAGAAACATGAATATAACCCTACCATACAACCCAGCCATCCCACTCCTTGGAATTTACCCAAAAGAAATTAAATTGGCAAATAAAAGAGCTATCTGCACACTAATGTTTATTGCAGCCCAATTCACAATAGCTAAGACCTGGAACCAACCCAAATGCCCATCAATAGTAGACTGGATTAGGAAATTATGGGATATGTACTCTACAGAATACTATACAGCAGTCAAAAACAATGAAATCCTGTCATTTGCGACAAAATGGAGGAATCTAGAAAACATCATGCTGAGTGAACTAAGCCAGTCCCAAAGAGACAAATACCATCTGTTTTCCCTGATTGGCGACGACTAACTGAACACCAAAAGGGAAACCTGTTGAAAGGAAATGAACACTATAAGAAAATAAGACTTGATCAGCTCTTGTCTGGACTGTTGATGTACAATGTAAAGCTTTACCCTTCTTAGTATCTCTCTTTGATGCTTGTTTTTGTGATAGTACTAATGGTTGAACTCTGCAACTAACACAAAATTAGCCTTAGGTGTTTAAAGTTTAACTGAAAAGTGATCCCAGTCAACTTTGAGAGAGGGAAAAAGAAAGGGAAGATAGGTACAATTTGAGACAAACTCAATTGGACTTGCACCAAATGATGGAGTTAGAAACATGCCAGGGGATCCCAATTCAGCCCCATCGGGATAGCATGTGCCAATGCCATCTCAACGGCCCAGGTGGACGGTTTTAGTTCACAACTGATCACACTGAGAGGGCTGGAAGTCAGGGGGACTACACAAACAAGACTAATTTCTACCAATATAAACAGATAGGACCAGAAAGGGAGAGAGTGATCCAACATGGGAAGCAGAGTCACAGAAGACTCATAGAATGACAGATGTCCTAAATAACACTCTGGCCTCAGAATCAGCCCTTAAGGCACTCAGATCTGGCTCAAGAGCCCATAAGAGTATTTTAGGCATGGAAAGCCAAGACACTCTGAAAAAGGAAAAAAAGAAGACCTAAAGGGAAGACCTCAGCGAGTGAGATCCCAGTGGAAGGAACGGGGCTACCAAAGAAGAAGGTACCTTTCTCCGAAGGGAGGAAGGGACCTCCACTTTGACTGTGACCCTGTCGGAATAGAATCAAAATCGGCGAACCCTAAAGGCTTCCATAGCCTCAGCAACTCATGACTAGAGCCTAGGGAGATTCCTGACGCCATAAATAAGAGTGTCAAATTGTTAAATCAACACCAGGAGTCACTGTGTACCTATATCCCATGTGGGATCTGTCCTTATTATGTTATCTAATGTGAAGTAACGCTGTAACTAGTGCCGAAATGGTATTTTTACACTTTGTGTTTCTATGTAGATGCAAACTGATGAAAATTTCTACTTAATACATACTGAACCGATCTTCTCTATATAAAGATAATTGAAAAGGAAAAAAAAAAAAGAAAAAAAATCAGTGTTACATTGGAAACTGCATCAAAAAAATTAATCAGTTTCAAATATATATATATATATATATATATATATTTCAAAAAAAAAAAAGAAAGGATGGTATACTGAATCGATCTTCTGAATATAAAAATAATTGCAAATGATTAAAAAATCTTGGTGTTAAATTGGAAATTGCATAGAAAATTAATCAATTTAAAAATATATATATCATGTAGGATCTCTGTCCTTAACGTGCTATACATTGTGAATTAATACTATAACTGGTACTCCAACAGTATTTTTCACTTTGTGTTGCTATGTGAGGGCAAATTGTTGAAATCTTTACTTAATATATACTAAACTGACCTTCTGTATATAAAGAGAATTGAAAATGAATCTTGATGTGAACGGAAGGGGAGAAGGAGTTGGAAAGGGGAGGGTTGTGGGTGGGAGGGAAGTTATGGGGGGGGAAGCCATTGTAATCTATAAGCTGTATTTTGGAAATTTATATTCTGTAAATAAAAGCGAAAAAAAAAAAAAAAGAAAAATGTCTCCTAACAAGAGAAAACTCCGGAGGTTTATAATTATCTGAATCTTTGTAATTATCTGAAACATATAAAATATGTTTATATTAAAGCTAACAAAGTGTTAAAAAGCCCAATTTTACCCATACAGAAAAAAATCATGGGCAACCTAATAATTAACTTAATTTTATATAAATTATCACTTGAATTTATTAATCAATGTAGAGTCAGAAGAATCATAGCTGGAACAAGACATCTGCATAAAGCTAATTACTATTTGAAGAGTAGAAAAATAATTTAATGGTTTCATTTCTGTGCATCATTTGTTCAAAAATTGAGAACTGAATTTTAAATTTCTAGACCCCCTTTTCCCAATTTCTACCTTGCTCCCTTATTGACCCATGGAAATAAAATCTGTTAAATAAGGTATTTTGTAATAAAAGTAATTGTAATTTTATATGGACAGGTATAAAATACATGTGTCCTCTAGTGCTTCCTCTTCACAAGGCCAAATAGTGTCTTACAATTCCAAACCAAAGTAAGTTGCAAATTATGAAAAACCCGAGACTTAGCCTGTTAGGGTAGAAGCATGCACCTAAAGTGATTCTCTAAGTTCCATGGCATGGGCCAAAATGTTATTCTGAACAAGAAGCCAAATTATAAATAATTAAAGTGAAAAATAAATTTGTGAGAGAGCTTCCAAGATGGTGGAGTATGGAAGGAGCTTACTGCCCTAGTCTAGGAGAAAATAGTTTAAAAAGGTGGAGAGAGTGCAGTCTGAGGGAAGAGTTAGGCAAAATGGCAGAGAAAACTCTACACAGATTAGAGCAATACAGTGGACCTATGTGGAGGGTATGGACACACAAAACTCAGGACCCCAGCAGCCGACAACCTCAGCACCAACTCTGGAGTATGAAGTGAGACCAGACTACAGGAGCCCAAGACACTGGTGATAAAGCTGCTTCCAGGAAGTTCCTAGAGGGAACCCGGCTTGGACCCCTGTTTGGGAATAGTGTACTTGCCAATCTAGAGGAGAAAATAAAAGGAGGGTCATGTTTCTCTGATCACCTTACAGTGACATCCTGTAACAAGCCAATACAGCCGGCAACATTCTGGATGTATGTAACAGCTGAGCCAGCTCATATTCGTGCCTAGCAATTAGCTGCATAGACTCCACAGTCTGGTGGGGAGACTGGGAGCTTGTGACTGTGTGAGGCTTGTGTGCTGGGCCTGTGAAAAAAACTGAGGCTGTGTGGGAGGACTTAGGGAGCAGTTAGGAATTTGGGCAGTCACTGTGGGAGACTAAACATGCTCAGGGGTTCCTGGTTACCTGGTGAGGGACACTGCTGGGGAATCTGAGCTTACACTGAGGACTGCACAGATCCTTTGTGTGGTCCTTGGGGAAGAGTGGATGAATATTATATTCATTGGGGTTAGCACTCAGGTACTGGTTTCCTTTGAGGAGAGCAGCTCAGCTGAGCAGAATAAACCTCTTTTCTGATAAAAAAAAAAAAGAGAGGAGATTTACCACTCCAAACCTGGGTGTGTCACCTTAGACATGGTCTTCTCCCTGGAAAACTTAACAGAGCTCCCTGGCCATGCCCACCACATGCCTGTAGATATTCAATGAGAACAGACACTATACTTATCTACAGGGGCATAGCCAAATAACAAATGCACCAATCAAGAAACAAGAATAAGGAAGACCACATGATATCCCCAAAGGAACATAACCCTTCAGTACTAGATTGTGAAGAGGATGAGACTGAAGAAAAATCAGAAGTAATAGAAGTAATCAGAAGAAAATGCACAAATTACTGAAATCTGTACATGACATGAAAGAAAATTTCTGACACGAAACTGAGATCTTAAAGAGAAAAATGAAATGATTCAACAGAATAAAAAATGAAGTGGAAAGCCTTAAAAACAGAATCAGTGAAGCAGAAGAAATAATTTCTAACTTAGACAAAGCACAGGAAATTATAGTCAAACCAAAAACAAGAAGAGGAAATTAGAAAACTAAAAGCACTTCTGGGAATCTATAAGATACTATCAAATGACCGAATGTATGGGTTCTAGGAGTTCCTGAAGGTGTGGAAAGAGAGAAAGGCTTAGAAGGCCTTTTTATGAAATAATAACAGAAAACTTGCCCACTTTGGAGAATGAAAAGGACATTCAAGTACAGGAAGCACACAGAACTTCTAATAGACATTACCAGAAACGATCTTCACCACGACACATTGTAATCAAATTCACCAAAGTAAAACATAAAGAAAAGATTGTAAAATGTGCACGAGAGAAATGCAAGATTATTTTCAGAGGATCTCCAGTGAGACTCACAGCAGACTTCTCATCGGAAACCCTACAGCTTAGGAAAGAAAGGTGAGATATATTCCAAGTCTTAAGAGAAAAAAACTTTGAACAGAGTACTATAACCTTCAAAATTCTCATTAATGAATGAAGGTAAAATAAAGACCTTCATAAGAAACAGAAATGCAAAGAAATTTTCTCTACCCGTCCAGCCCTACAAAAGATGCGTAAGGAAGTGCTGCAACAGAACCACAGAAACATAATCATCACTAAGAAAGAAGGTAAAGGAAAAATCTCCCAGTAAAAGGTCAAAGGAGGCCAGCGCTGTGGCTCACTTGGCTAATCCTCTGCCTGCAGTGCTGGTTCCCCGGGTTCTAGTCTCGGTCAGGGTGCCGGATTCTGTACTGGTTGCTCCTTTTCCAGTCCAGCTCTCTGCTGTGGCCCGGGAAGGTAGTGGAGGATGGCCCAAGTGCTTGGGCCCTGTACCCGCATGGGTGACCAGGAGGAAGCACCTGGCTCCTGGCTTCGGATCGGTACAGTGCACCAGTCATAGCAGCCATTTGTGGGGTGAACCAACGGAAGGAAGACCTTTCTCTCTAACTCTGCCTGTAAAAAAAAGTCTAAGGAAATTCAAAGTAAAAAATAGAAATATTTTTAGAAAAATGGCGAGGCAAAGTCAATACTTAGGAATAGTCAACTTGAATGTAAATGGCCTCAACTCTACAGTTAAAAGATACAGGCTGGCTGAATGGGTTAAAAACAAAACCCATCTATTTGTTGTCTACAAGAAACACATCTTTCCAACATAGATGCATGCAGACTGAAAGTTAAAGGTTGGAAAAAGATATTCCATGCCAACAGAAACCAAAAAAGAGTTAGAGTAGCCATTCTAATATCAGAAAACATAGAATTTCACACAAAAATTTTTAAAAGTGAAGGACACTATATAATGATTAAGGGATCAATTCAACAGGAATATATAACTATTATAAATGGATATGCACCTAATTACAGGACACCTAGCTATTTAAAAGAAATGTTGAGGAACTTAAAGGGAGAATTATATTCCAATACGATAGTATTGGGGAACTTCAATACTCAACTTTCAGCAACAGACAGATAAACCAGACAGAAGATCAACAAGCAAACAGCAGATTTAATCAACACTATAGCCCAAATGGATCTAACAAATATCTACAGAACTTTTCATCCTACAGTTGAAGAATACACATTCTTCACAGCAGTACATGGAACCTACTCTAGGATTGACCACATACTAGGCCATAATGCAAGTCACAACAAATTCAAAACAATTAGAATCATATCATGCAGCTTCTCAGACCGCAATGGAATGAAGCTGGAAATTAGCAACTCAGGAATCGCTAGAACATATGAGACTGAAATACATGCTCCTGAATGAACAGTGAGTCATAGAATAAATCAAAAGAGAAATCAAAAAAAAATTCTGGAAGTAAATGAGGATAACAATACAACATATCAAAACTTATGGGATACAGCAAAAGCAGTGCTGAGAGGAAAGTTTATAGCAATAGGTGCCTACATCAAGAAATTGGAAAGGTACCAAATAAATGAACTATCCATGCATCTCAAGGATCCAGAAAAACTGCAGCAAACCAGACCCAAAACTAGTAGAAAAAAATAATTAAAATTAGAAAAGAAATCAACAAAATTGAATCCAAAAAAAATCACAAAAGATCAGCAAAATGAAGAGCTGTTTTTCTTGAAAAAATGAACAAAATTGACACACCATTGGCCCAACTAACCAAAAAAAGGAGAGAGAAGACTCAAATCAATAAAATTAGAGATGAAAAAGGGAATGTAGCAGTAGACACCAAAGAAATAAAGAGAGTCATCAGAAGTTACTGTAGAGTCGTATGCCAACAAACTGAGAAATCTAACAGAAATGAATAGATTCCTGGACACATACACCCTACCTAAATTGAACCAGGAAGACATAGAAAATCTAAATAGACCCATAACCAAGACATAAATTTAATCAGTAATAAAGGTCCTCTCAATATAGAAAAGCCCAGGACTGGATGGATTCACTGCTGAATTCTACCAGACAATTATTTATTTATTTTTTTGACAGGCAGAGTGGACAGTGAGAGAGAGAGAGAGAGACAGAGAGAAAGGTCTTCCTTTTGCCATTGGTTAACCCTCCAATGGCCGCCGCGCACGGAGCGCTGCGGCCGGCGCACCACGCTCATCCGACGGCAGGAGCCAGGTGCTAGGTGCTTTTTCCTGGTCTCCCATGGGGTGCAGGCCCCAAGCACTTGGGCCATCCTCCACTGCACTCCCGGGCCACAGCGGAGGGCTGGCCTGGAAGAGGGGCAACCGGGACAGAATCCGGCGCCCCTACCGGGACTAGAACCCGGTGTGCCGGTGCCGCAAGGCAGATGATTAGCCTGTTGAGCCACGGCGCCGGCCTCTACCAGACATTTAAAGAAGAACTAACTTCAATTCTTCTCACACTATTCACAACAATTGAAACAGAGAGAATCCTCCCAAATGCTTTCTAAGAAGCTAGCATCACCTTAATCCCTAAACCTGAAAAAGACGCAGCAGAGAAAGAATTACAGACCAATTTCTCTGATGAACATAGATGCAAAAATCCTCCATAAAATTCTGGCCAATGGAATTCAACAACACATCAGAAAGATCACCCACCCAGACCAAGTGGGATTTATCCCTGGAATGCAGGGATGGTTCAATATTCACAAATCAATCAATGTGATACACCACATAAACTACAGAAGAAAAAACATATGATTATATCAGTAGATGCAGAGAAAGCATTTGATAAAATACAACACCCTTTCATAATGAAAACTCTTAGGAAATTGGGTATAGAAGAAACATTCCTTAATAAAATCAAGGCAACTGGGTCGGTGCCGCAGCTCACTAGGCTAATCCTCTGCCTGTGCCGCTGGCACCCCGGGTTCTAGTCCTGGTTGGGGCGCCGGATTCTGCCCTGGTTGCTCCTCTTCCAGTCCTGCTCTCTGCTGTGGCCCAGGAAGGCAGCAGAGGATGGCCCAAGTCCTTGGGCCCTGCACCCACATGGGTGACCAGGAGGAAGCACCTGGCTCCTGGCTTTGGATCAGCACAGCAAGCTGGTCGTAGCAGCCATTTGGGGGGTGAACCAACAGAAAAGGAAGACCTTTCTCTATGTTTCTAACTCTGCTTGTCAAAAAAACAAAAATCAAGGCAATTTATGACAAACCCATGGGCAGCATCATACTGAATAGGAAAAGTTGGAAGCATTTCCACTGAGATCTGGTACCAGACAGGGATGCTCACTCTCACCACTGCTATTCAATATAGTTCTGGAAGTTTTAGCCAGAGCCATTAGGCAAGAACAAGAAATAAAGGGATACAAATTGGGAATGAAGAAGTCAAACTATCTCTCTTTGCAGATGATATGATTCTTTATTTAGGGGATCCAAAGAGCTCCACTAACAGACTATTGGAACTCATAGGATTTTTCTAGCATTATGTCTAGGATACAAGGAAACCTCAAAAATTTCAAAGAAAAATGGAATTAAAAGATAAATTTGGAACTGGTGCTGTGGCAGCAGCAGGTTAAGCTACCACCTACAGTGCCTCATTTCATATTGACACTGGTTCCAGTCCCGGCTGCTCCACTTTTGATCCAGCTCCCTACCGATGCACCTATAAAAGCAGTAGATTATAGCCCAAGTGCTTGGGCCCATGCACTCATGATGGAGATCTGTATGAAGCTCCTGGTCCCTGGCTTCAGCCTGTCCCAGCCCTGAAAACTGCAGCCATCTGAAAAGTGAACCAGTGGATGAAAGATACTCTGTCTCTCTCCCTCCATTCCCCCCCTTTACTTCTACCTCCATGTAACTCCGCCTTTCAAATAAATCTTAAAAAATTAAAAGATAAATTTGTTTTGCTGCTTAAAATTTCTGAAATCCATGCACACATTTTTCATAATACACATTCCCCATGAACTTTTCGAAGACCTTTTATATTTGGATGAAAGTAGTGTTTCTAACAAAATAACCATCTACACTATGGAATTATAAATTTGAATATTAAAGTAGATCAGAGTTTGTAAATGACAGAATGGAAATAAATGGAAGAATTTAGTACATAGGTAGCACCTCTCCTACCTGACAGAGTAGCATATGAACCTTCAGTGACAATTATAAGAGAAATTAGAGTCAAAAGTAATCTATTTCTAAATGATTTCATTTTACAAAGTTGCCAATATTAAATGTGACAATGTTGAACTTAACCCTGTGATTTCAAAAAGAAGTGATAGTTGGGGACTCCCAGCCACCCAGTACTTTAGTTTCCTGAGAACCTGTTGACTTCAAAGGACCATCCAACTCTTGAATATCAAGTATAAGACCTACCCCATCCCATGCAATGTATTAGTCAGCTTTTTTAAAAGATTTTTTATGTATTTATTTGACAGGTAGAGTTACAGAGACAGAGACAAAGGTCTTCCTTCCATTGGTTCACTCCCCAAATGGCCGCTACGGCCGGTGCTGTGCCGATCCAAAGCCAGGAGCCAGGTGTTTCTTCCTGGTCTCCCATGTGGGTGCAGGAGCCCAAGCTCCTGGGCCATCCTCCACTGCCTTCCCAGGCCACAGCAGAGAGCTGGACTGGAAGTGGAGCAACCAGGACTAGACCCCAGTGCCCATATGGGATTCTGGCGCTGCAGGCGGAGGATTAGCCAAGTGAGCCACGGCGCCGGCCCCTAGTCAGCTCTTCGTTACTCTACTGAAATACCTGACACAGCATAACTTTATCAGCCAAAGAGCTTTATTGTGGCTCAAGTTTCTGCAGGTATAAGGTGCAGGAGCTTTATCTGGTGGTGGCCTTCTTACTGGTAGGGTCCCATGGTGGTGAAAGCATGAAAAGGCAAGGGACAGAGAACGAGCATGACTTGTGTTTATTTGTCTTCGATTTTCTGTTTCTTTATAACATCACCAGAATTCAATCATGGAAGCTTCACTGGGCTAATCAAATCCAACCTAGTCCCTTCCTAAAGACTCCACTCCATGACTGGTTTGTTTCCACACTTTCACTTAAGATTTTGGGACTAAACTCCTGCGTGAATTCATGAAGACAAATATTTAAACCATAGCGCTCGGTTATTCAATAAGGTGCATTTCCATCCTTCCTCAAAAGATCCATAATATTCACTGAGGACTCTTGTTCCTCTGTCTCCATGAGCCCCAGATTTCTTTTGAGATATTCCTCATTATTCAAAGTGCCCTCTTGCAACACGCTGAATAAAATAACCTCTTTAACTTTCTGATACATTTTGTCTTTCATAATTTGGTACCATGACTTTCATGGTACTGGACCTTGCCTTCCAATTTACTTCCGTCAAGTAAAGGAGGCCTCTCCGAGCATTCTGTACTCTGTTTCTGACTGGCAGTTGGAGACCCAACAATGAATCTGACTCCTCTTCCTAAGCTCCTAACTCTTGTCCACAATAGGAATTTTATTTTGATTGTTTTCGAGTAGTGGCTTGATTTTTGGTGCTGGCTTCCTTTGGTTTAATAGTCTGATCATTTTATGATCTCTGTAAATGGATTAATAATTTATAGACATAGTTTAAGCTCAAGGAGAACAAAAAATAGTTTGTCAGTCTTTCCTTTTTGTCTATTTGGAGTCCAAATCAAAGAATTTTACTTCCATTTGGAAGTAAATACCTTAAGTGGTAAGGTATATTTTTCTGTTTATACTTGACCCATGGCTAAAATTTTATTGTTTTAGCTGAAATTTGACAATCAAACCTATAAATTTTCCCTCTTTTTGGGTCTCTATGTTTATGGCTGCAATTCATGTACTTTACCTGCCACTGAGTGTTTGAAATATTTCCTACTTTTAGGTAATATTAATACAAATTAAAACTAAAATGTCTCTTAAATTAAAAGGGCTCAGTGTTGGCACTGTGGCACAGAGTGTAAACCCACAGCCTGAAACACAGCATCCCATATTGGAGCGCAGGTTCAAGTCCTGGCTGCTCCTCTTTTGATCCAGCTCCCTGCTAATGCCCGAGTGCCTAGCTCCTGGCTTTGGCCTGGCCCAGCCCTGGCCGTTACAACAATTTGGAGAGTGAACCAGCAGTGGAAGCTCTCTCTTTCTCTCACATTCTTGTAACTCTGCCTTTCTTTCCCCTTTTCCCCCAAGATTTATTAGAAAGGTAGAGTTATATATGGAGACGGGGGGGGGGGAGGGGAGAGGGGGGGAGAGAAGGGGAGGCAAGGGGAGAGAGGGGGAGAGAGGGGGAGAGGGAGAGAGAGGGATAAAGAGAATCTTTTAATTGATTCACTCCCCACTGATTCACTCCCCAACTGACTCCAAGAGTTAGGGCTGGGCCAAGCTAAAGCAAGGAACCTGGAATTCCATCCAGGTCTCTCATGTGGGTGCAGGAGCTCAAGCACTTCATCATGCTTTGATGCTTTCCCAGGCACACTAGCAGGGAGGTGGATGGGAAGCAGAGCAGAGGGGACTCAAAAGTGCGCTCCTAAATGGGATGCATCACAGACAATGGCTTAACCTGTTGTGCGCCAACACTGGCCCCAACAACTTTGCCTTTCTAGTAAGTAAATAAAGCACTAAAAAATTAATAGGGATCTATACCGATTGGCTTGTAGAGCTTTAAAAACCCACTTACATAAGTAAAATATTCCTAAAATTCCCAGAAACTAAGGAGATTTATTTCTCCAAGCTTACAACATGCTTAACTTTAAAAGTATTTTTATAGAAACAAACTCAGAAACACGTGAGAATTCAAATTTGCATCATTTAGGTAAATCTTTGACAAAGATCTTTTTTTTTTTTTTTTTTTGGACAGGCAGAATTAGACATTGAGACAGAGAGAGAGGGAGAGACAGAAAGGTCTTCCTTTTCCATTGGTTCACCCCCCAAATGGCAGCTACGGCCAGCACGCTGTGCCAATCTGAAGCCAGGAGCCAGGTGCCTCCTCCTGGTCTCCCATGTGGGTGCAGGGCCCAAGGAGTTGAGCCATCCTCCACTGCCTTCCCGGGCTTCAGCAGAGAGCTGGCCTGGAAGAGGGGCAACCGGGACAGAACCTGACACCCCAACGGGGACTAGAACCCGGGGTGCTGGCGCCGCACGTGGCGGATTAGTCAAGTGAGCCATGGCGCAGCCCCGACAAAGATCTTTTAACATTTTTGGTTTCATGAAACGCATTATCTTCTCTACCAGTTTTAAGTATAATATACTTATAAATTTTTATTCTAGGGAATGCTTTCCCTAAAATTACACAGGTTTACTAATGAAGCTACTGTTACATCCACTGAATGTATAAGATTGTGAAACATATAAATTTATGTTTAACCAAGTCCAATCACTACTTTAACAAACTTTGTTTCAACAGCAATTATGCTTTTCAGTATTTCAATCTGAGCATAATTTTCTTGATTGTTAGATAATTTAAAATCTTGAACTGGTACTGAATTAATAGATATTCATTAGATACCCAGATCATTTCTAAGTAATATCAAACACTGAAACTCTGATTAATAAACAAGTTGGGCTTACATATTTTTGCTTATTTTTATATAAGAGGTTATAGATATTTGCATTTGCAAATGAACATGTTTATTTCTGTCATTTTAAAAAGTTGTATAATAAGGTATATAAATGGATATAGTAAAATTTCAGTTTTTGGAAATGGAATTTTATCTATTGTGATCAAAGTTGGCAGATTTGATGATTTTTATAATGTATTTAAAAAGAAACTCAGTGTCATATTATACTGACACACAACTAGAATTTTGTTCTTTCTGCTAAAATGAATTTTCTTAGCTTACTGATCTGCTCAAAACAAGATGTTATAAAATACTGTTTTTTACTTCTGTGTAATCTCCATAGATAGCAAAGATTCTATGTCTTGCCAGGCTAGCCTTTAACTTATTGTGTTGACTTTATTATATCCTTGAATATTTAGGAAATCAGAGGCTTATTACTTAGTAAAGAACACAAGTCTTCATGTCCCATTTTTTAAAGACATTTTTATTTATTCGAAAGGCAGAGAAGGAAAGGAGAAAAAGAGGAGAGGGAAAAAGGGAGAGGGGGAGGTGGGAGGAAATCTTTTATCTGATGGTTCATTCCACAAATGGCTACAACAGCCAGGTTTGGGCCAGGCTGAAGCCAGGAACCAGAATTTCCATCCAGGTCTCCCACATGGGTGGCAGGGGACCAGTATTTGGGCCATCTTCCTCTGCCTTTCCAGGCACATTAGCAGGAAGCTTTCTGATATGGAATGTTGACATCATAAACAATGGCTTAACCTGTACCACAATATGAGCCCCTCCATGTTTACTTTCAAAAATCTTTTATCATCACTTTGGTAAATAGGAAGCCAAATATTTTTTCTTAGTAATCTATGATCCTTTCTTAATCTAGTGCTCAAATCTCCTGACAACTTTTGATATTTTTTTCTTCCCAAATAGAGTTCCAAATGTCATTTTTGCAGATACAATTGGCTTCCTATGGTTCCCTGAAAATGAGAAACTGTTCTTTCACCTTATAAAAAAATTGTGTTCAAAATTATTGGGTTTATTTATTATGTTATTATTGATGAGTTGCATGGGAAGCTTTGCTACATCAGAAGAAATGTTTAACCTTTCCTAGGTTAGGTTAAATTTGTGTGGTGTTATTGATATGAGTATTTTAGAAATTGTGTGCAGTATGGTAGGTATCTAGACAATCATCAAGGCTCTCACTCTGTAATATGATGCTATTTTTCAGTCCTGGAACTGCTTTGCCTGATAATAGAAAACAGGACATAATTGGAAACACTGATCATGCTACGGAGACTTGCCTGGGGTGTCATAGTGAGAATGAAACTCAAATACTATATAATCAGATACTGTGGATAAACTAAGACTGGTTCTAATATTTACAAAACCCTCATGGGAAATCTTGTCTGGCACCCTGGCTTACGTGGTTCTTTTCTTTAAACATAAGTTAGAGGGTCACTTGCTGAGCAGGTCCTTAAAATTTTGGATAATTGGGGGATCTCCTGAAGACAGGAATTCACCAAATTTGTAGTTTCTGCACTGTTATGTTGGGTTCTGGGCTTGGCTTCTTTGCCTCAAGGCATCTTTTTCAGGATTCCAGCCTGTAAATGCTTATGAAGACTTGCAGGAAAAAGAAAAGTTAGGGCTTTTATGGTAATTTACCATTACCATCTTGCTCTATTTCTGTATGTGGTTATGTCAACTTTAATGAGACAACTCTTATCTTGTGATCAAGAATAATCTTTGAGATTATTTTTGTTCAAAAGGGTAGAGATTGTAGAGAGACAATTTATGTTTCAACAGAAAAACTATGCATTATCTGTAGGATACCCTTTTGGGTAATCAGATACTGATCCTATTCATTACCTTTGAGCTATTATTTACCTCTTTGTAAATCACCCATGACTGGTGAATATTCAAACTGTTTCCCATGGTGGAAATTTTATTGAATTATTTTCACTGTGGAAAACTCAGTTCAGATATATATTTGAAAATTCGACTGTGTTCTATTGCCCAAATGGTCAAACCTCATCAAATATTTTGATTCTTTATGTTTCTTTCACTATCAGATGGTAATTATGCAAACTAACACTTCCAAATTTTCTCCCTTCTACCTTACTTGGAGACAATGAGATTTAAAACCTGTCTATGAAGACTCTTGTTCAGATTCTATGTTGCCTTGTGATCGCTTCTTTCTCCCTAGATCTGAAGAAGCCTTGTTAGATAAAGTCCAATGATTTACTATAAAACTTTGAAAATCTCAGCAGCACAGAATATGCACAGTCTGGAATTTTCTCTGGACAAGCTGATGTGTTGATCAGTAACACATCCTTCAAAATGCTTGGGTCATGTAAGACCTTATGTGAAAGGTGACCATGACTTTGGACAGCATTACCAAGAACACCAATCGTAGTTGAGAATTTTGAGAAACTAAATGAGTGGCACTGTACAAATAATTTTCCTCTACCAATCTCTTGAAATTCACTAGACCAATTACTCTCAGGCTCCAATTCCTGACTCTTTACTTCGACGCATTTTGCTTCATTTTAGACAAATTTCTGTCTGATCTCCAGAATCCTAGAACAAGTGACTTTTGTCACTAACTCTCAAGAGATGTTTCACCTGGTTTCACAGGAATGAGGCCGGTAAGAATCCTTGACAAACTCAGACACTGTTTCGTCCCACTCAAAGTTTATGACCGTCTCTGAATTACAGTAATTTCATTCATCACAAACAAAAGAGAAAGCTGACACTGTGGAAATCTAGCTGTGTCCCATGTTCCTGGAAAGCAGTGAGTGCTGAAAAATCTTCATACTTGGAGAATGGGCCTCCTGCTCTTAAAGGACTTTCCTGCTCTTTCGTATTCTGACATATGATACACCTTTACCTTCCTTAGTGACTCAAAATTCCATCCTTCCTAATGACTCTTTTAAAACTCATAGATGACTTCCTTGTTACTTGTCTTTACAAAATTCCAGGCCCCCTTCCTTTTCTTTGCAATGTTCTTCATTAATGAGCATGATTCCTGTTGTAATAGCCCGAATAAAGTAATCTCAATTGTCCTGTGCACTCTTTCATAAATGTCAAGAGCCAATAAAGTGTCACTTATTCTATTCTACAGGCAAGAACAAGGGCTCTTAGGTAGGAAATAGCACCTTTGTTAACATCAGCCATGACATTTAAAATAAAAAAAATATGAATTTCTAACAACCTAACAAATATTATGAAATCATTCACTAAAAGAGAAGCTAAATTACTTTTAGATTTTTGCCTAAAATGTCTTTCCCCTAATTTTCCCCATGGACAAGAAGGAACTGATAATTTTAACAAATAGTTGAAAATTTCAAACTCACCATGTGGAAATAACTGGTGAGACTTCAAGAGTATTTATGTAGTGTCTGCAGCACATTCTGACTTCTTTTGTCCCTTCATTTATTCCCAAAAGCACTAGCATAAGGCATTTCTTGAATAAACTATATCACTAAAGGTTTGAAGAAAATGGATAGAAAGCCAAACAAAACATAGAAGTAAATGTAAAATGATTATTAAGGCATAGGTATTGTGGTGCAGTGGGTTAAGTCCCCATCTGGAAGCCCAGACCCCATTGCAGAGTGTGCCTATTTGAGTCCCAGCCATTCTGTGTATATGATTCAGCTTCCTACTAATGCACCTGGGAGGCTGCAAATAATGGCTCCAATACTTGGATTTCTGTCACCCACGTGGAAGGTCTGGATGGAGTTCCTGGATCCTAGATTTGGCCTGTCCAGCGTCTACTGTTGCAGGCTTTTGGGGGGAGTGAACCAGCAGCAAATGGATGACATTCCCCCTCTCCTCTCTCTCTCTCTCTCTCTCTCTCTCTCTCTCTCTCTCTCACGCACACACAAACACACACACACACACTTCCAAACAAACAAATGAATATTTTAAACATAAAATAAATGTAAAAAAAATCAAACTCCAAAGTTTCTCCATAGTCCCCACTTTAAAAAACCCCTCGTTGAGTATGCATCTCTTTTCTTTCATGAAACCGGGGATTTTCCACTATGCTAATGCTGGTCCTTCTCTCTTCTGCTTCCAGATCTTGGGTTTTCCCAAACTTCTATTATTTAATGTATGTTTTTAAATGATCTATATTTTTTAATATATTTGAAAGGAAGAGTTAGAGAGAGGAGGAAGAGGACAGAGATGTCTTTCACCCACTGGTTCACTCCCCAAATGACTGCAATGACTGGAGCTGGGCCAGGCTGAAGCCAGCAGCCTGGAACATCTTTCAGGTCTGCTACATGGGTGCATGGACCCAAGACTTGGGCCATCCTCTGCTAGTTTCTCAGGCCCACCAGCACGGAGCTGGATTGGAAGTGGAGCAGCCAAGTCTTGAACCTGCACCCTCATGGAATGCTGGAGTCACAGGCAGAGGCTGAGACTTAACCTGCTATGCCACAACATCAGCCCCAATTAATATTTTTAGGTTGTGAAGTAATACAAACACAGAAAAATTGTGTTAAAATATAATTCTCAGGAAAGGTAAAATCATGAGTCTCATATAGATATAAAAGTTGACAAGTTAAAGAATTATATATATGCTCTGAGGAAATCAGGTAGATGTTATAACTGGTTTAAAGGACAAGTTAAATTAGTACAAATGTATATGGAGTAAAGTGATGTTGAGGTGAATTGCAAATGAAGACAAAATTGCGATTTTTATTTTTGGGTATGGGAGAAGAAGTCAATCAAGTTTTTATCAGAGAGGACAGTTTAATAGGTTGCAGAGATTTAATGTGACAGTGTTGAACTTTATTTGAGCCCTGTATCTATCAGTTATCTAAAGCTTATAAAGAGCTGCAAAATAGCTTAAAGACAATGATCAGAGCTAGAATCCGATAACTCAGAAGAAGAGTGTACTATAGCAGATACAGTTTTTCTTTTCTTTTTTTTTTTTTTTTTTTTACAGGCAGAGTGGACAGTGAGAGAGAGAGACAGAGAGAAAGGTCTTCCTTTGCCGTTGGTTCACCCTCCAATGGCCGCCGCGGTCGGCGTGCTGCGGCCGGCGCACCGCGCTCGTCCGATGGCAGGAGCCAGGAGCCAGGTGCTTTTCCTGGTCTCCCCATGGGGTGCAGGGCCCAAGCACCTGGGCCATCCTCCACTGCACTCCTGGGCCACAGCAGAGGGCTGGCCTGGAAGAGGGGCAACCGGGACAGAATCCGGTGCCCCGACCGGGACTAGAACCCGGTGTGCCGGCGCCGCAAGGCGGAGGATTAGCCTGTTGAGCCACGGCGCCGGCCGCAGATACAGTTTTTCATTTCAAACACTTTTTTTCTATGACACACACACACATAGTCCATATAAAGAGAATGGCATTTTACTTTTTAATCACAGATCTTTTTATAATGAAATAAAATGTAGCAGATATAACTAAATCATCAAACCTCATTATTTCCACTCCATTCCTGCCTAAAAGTTACCACTGCCATGAAATCACTATATATTCTATATGAACACATCTTTATGCTTGTATCACAATTGAAAGTACTCACAAAATATGCCTTCCACAGTACAGATGTTTAACCTAGCGGTTAAGCTACTTAAGATGCTTCTGTTCCATGCTAGAGTACCTCAGCTTGATACCTGGCTCTCAATTATTTCACTTAAAATAATCTCCACAAGGTTCATCCATTGCAGAGCATGTACCAGACTACCCTTTCTTTACAAATTTGAATAATATTCCATTGTTTGCTTATGTGCATGTGTATCACACCTTGTTTATCTGTTCATCCATGGAGGAACATGTGAGCCACTTCTAGCTCTTGGCTATTATGAACAATGCTGCTATAAACATGAGTGTGCAAACTGTCTCTTCACGATCCTACCTTCAGTTCTTTGGGATATATACCCAGAAGTGGAACTACTGAATCATACAGTAATTCTATTTTTACTTTTTAAAGCCCCACTGTAGGCCAGCACCGCGGCTCACTAGGGTAATCCACTGCCTGCGGTGCCGGCACCCTGGGTTCTAGTCCTGGTCGGGGCGGCGGATTCTGTCCCGGTTGCCCCTCTTCCAATTCAGCTCTCTGCTGTGGCCAGGGAGTGCAGTGGAGGATGGCCCAAGTGCTTGGGCCCTGCACCCGCATAGGACACCAAGAGGGAGCACCTGGCTCCTGGCTTTGGATCAGTGCAGCGCGCCAGCCACAGCAGCCATTGGGGGGTGAACCAACGGAAAAAGAAGACCTGTATCTCTCTCTGTCCACTCTGCCTGTCAAAAAAAAAAGCCCCACTGTATCACTTTTCATGGGCATTTAACATTCCCACCAATGAAGGACCAAGTTTTTACCCTTGCTCTGTTTATAGTACGCATTTTAATGACCATGAAGTGTTATCTCACTTTGGTTTTGATTTGCATTTCCCTAGTGATTGGTGATAATCAGCATATTTAAATATACTTGTTTATCATGGTTAGAGAAATATTTATTCAAGGTCTCTGCCTAATTTTTTTGCTTTTATTGAGTTGTAGGTATACATATTCTGGATATTAACCTCTTATCTAATATATAATTTGAAAATATTTTTCCCATTCCACAATTGCCTTTTTACTGTGTTGACTATGTTTATAGTACATCTTATTAGCTTAAATTTTCTGCCATGAAGTGCAGTCATGTGTTCTTTTCCACTTGTAATATTAGGTACATTTGTTCTCTCCCTCTCTCTCATTTTCCCCCATTTTAGAGCTTTTCTATTTGTCTATCCAGAAAGTCAACTTTCAATTTTATTGATGTTTTCCACTGTTTTCTTTTTCAAAAATGTTTCTTTGTTTTTATTAGCTTTTCTGTTTTTCTTTGTTAACTCTTTGCTTGGTTGTTCTATTTGATATTGCATCTTTTCTAAGCTATGGGTTTAGTTTTTAAAGTGTTCCTTAAAGTCTTTTTAGATTAATCTTCAATGTATTGATGTTCAAATTTTCAGTGGTAGTCTAAAATATATTATTGCTCATATAGCTATGGATTAACTTTTAGTTATTCTAATCTGGGCTCATGATTTTCTTCTTAAAGTATGAATCTTTAATCCATATTGGATTATATTTGGAAATATTTGACTTATATTTCATCCCCAATTGGTGTTATTTTCTAGCTCTTTATTTTGCTATACGTACATCACTTTTAGAAATTATCTCTCATACCTAGCTTCCAGAATACTAGTTATCTCTCTACTGGGTCTAATCTGATTTTCAATGCAAATGTGTTTTAGCTGATCATATTTTTGATAATAGGAAGTTTTCTCCACTAACATTTTGTATTTTTCTGAATATGTATTGACAGGTACAAGTTAAGACTTCTTAGAAATTTCTTTTATCTTTTTGTGATACCTACTAGACAGGCAAGGTTTCCTTGATAGTTAGTGACTGTTTTTGTATTATTCACTTTAAGTAACATAGATTTTTGGGTGTCCTGGATATCCTTGTGACCTCATTGCCCACTTCCCTTCTCATACAGGTCATGGGCTCTTTTTCCTATCCCTAGGGGGCTTAATAAACCAACATTTTTTTTGTACCCAATAATGCTTTCTCATTATAGTAGCAACAGTAACTGGAAAAAATAAGCACTATCATATTTCCCTTTATTTCTGGCAACTAGAATGGAGAATTACTTTTTCTCATGAGATCAGCTATGCATTAATGCTTATTGTTACTATTACAGTCAGCATTCTTAGATAATTTTAGAGTTTTATTTTTATTTTTGCTTTTGCTCAATCTTAGTTTGTTATTTCTCTACAATAGATTCTAGATTTCCTTATTGAACTACCAAAGGAGTAGCTCTAAGTTCCTGCTGCTTGGTAGGGCACAGAAATTTGGTTGTCCTTTTGTTACATTTCTCATTTTCCAAGAGAATCTTCTCCAAAAGCCTTAGCAAGGAATTTCTTTTTTTTTTCTTTTTGACAGGCAGAGTGGACAGTGAGAGAGAGAGAGAGACAGAGAGAAAGGTCTTCCATTGCCTTTGGTTTGCCCTGCAATGGCCGGCGCGCTGTGGCCAACGCACTGCGCTGATCCAAAGCCAGGAACCAGGTGCTTCTCCTGGTCTCCCATGGGGTGCAGGGTCCAAGCACTTGGGCCATCCTGCACTGCACTCCCGGGCCACAGCAGAGAGCTGGCCTGGAAGAGGGGCAACCGGGACAGAATCCGGCGCCCCAACTGGGACTAGAACCCAGTGTGCCGGTGCCGCAGGGCGGAGGATTAGCCTGTTGAGCCAGGGCGCCGGCCCTTAGCAAGGAAATTTTACAAAGAAAACACCAAACAACTAAGTGCAATGCTTCTGCTTTAAGAGCACTCAAATTGTCACCATTATTTATATTAACACTTCTTTTCTCTAATACATTTTTGTGTAAACCAAGGATTGGATCTAATGTATACAATAGCTATTTCACCCTCGGCAGGCACTGAAGATTATCCAAACAATAGTAGCAACGGTCCCACTGTATTCTGCATCCTCAGTACACTTCTGGGAACATTATCAAGTGGAACATGGTCAAACTTACACATTCGGATGGGAGTGAGGATACTTAATCCCGGTAGAGAAACATTAGAGGCACATGCTCACTGTCTTCAAATGTTCCCTTAGTTGCTATATGGAATATCAATTAATTTATTCTATCTTGTTCAGGTGCACAGGATAAATTCCAATGGGTACATTTATAAAGAAGTAGAGTTTTGTTAAGTG
This sequence comes from Sylvilagus floridanus, assembly GCA_949820135.1. Classification (NCBI taxonomy): domain Eukaryota; kingdom Metazoa; phylum Chordata; class Mammalia; order Lagomorpha; family Leporidae; genus Sylvilagus; species Sylvilagus floridanus. Next base: position 116,807,033 of record OX463223.1, read on the forward strand.
ACAAATAAAATCGTATGCTTTTGGCAGTAGTCAGCTTTGGAAGAACTTTGGTATTCTAAGGGGATTTTGGCAAGCGAAGAAAGTTTGAACTAGATATCTTTTCAAGTTTCTTTTAAATCCAAGTTTCTTTTCTTCTATGAAGCTCCCATATCTTGAACTTCTATTATTGTGTTTAATACTGTGAAATGGTGAGAGATTTGTGTATGATTAAAATAGGTAGCTATAAAGTTTTGGAGGAGCAGAAGATGAGGTCTAGAGAGCACAAATAGAGGAGCCCGTCATATTAATATTATTTTCTCTCTGCCACCATGCTGTTCTTGTTACTAATTGTAATCTTTGTTTAGTTGGATATGCTATTCAGCCCGTATGAAACTGAAGACCACAAAATTTATACATTTATATACCTGTTATATAATAACAATGTTTTAGAATTCTAGCTTCAAATTAATTGGTATCTTCTGTCCCCAAATTAAAACCTTTTGTTTCTGAAATCTCCTCCCTCTTCAACTGTAGCGTGGTTTATTTCTGCCATTATCATCGATCTATGTTTATTTCTGATTTCTGATTTCAAGCTATTTTCAAGCTTCAGCTTTGACATGTTTATCACTAAATGTTATAAGTTGAATTTTGTCTCCTGCCCCAGGTTAGACAAATATCTATGGTTTCAGTTTGCCACAACATGCCCTTATTTAGAAATAGGGCTATTGCAAAAATCATTCGTTGAAATGTAGTCATACTAGAACAGGGTGGGCCCCTAATCCGATGATATCGTATTTACGACAAGAAAGAATCTGTACACAGACATACACCCAAGGAGTAGAGTACGCCATGTGAACCTGAAGGCAGAGATTCGGCTGATGTCTGCACACCAAGAAACCACAAAAGGGTGGGAAACCACTACAAGGCAAGGGAGAAGCATCAAACAGATTTTCTGTCATAGCACTCAGGAAGAACCAAATCGCCCAGAACTTGCTATCAGATGTTTAACCTTTAAACTATGAGAGAATGTATTTTTGATGTTTAAGTTACCTAGTTTGTGTTTCTTTGCTATGGTAGAACTAGCACATAAATACACAAAGAGAAGGAAGGAAGGAAGGAAGGAAGGAAGGAAGGAAGGAGGGAGGGAGGGAGGGAGGGAGGGAGGGAGGGAGGGAGGGAGGGAGGGAGGGAAGGAAGGAAGGAAGGAAGGAAGGAAGGAAGGAAGGAAGGAAGGAAGGAAGGAAGAAAAAAAGAAAGAAAAAAAGAAAAAAAGAAAGAAAAAAAGAAATCAACCAGGAAAACTTTACCGTAAACTCAATTGATGGATTTGTTTTTCAATCAATGGATTTAATATGCAGCATAGCAAAAAGTACCCACTTCCCTTAAGTTCCAAAAGAGTTTAAAGCCCTAAGAATAAACTGAGGTTGGGTATTTGGTAACCGTCATGCATGAATATTTTATTACCAAATATTTAAAATAAGGGTGCATTTAGTATGCACACATTTCAATTGTTTTCATTTAACCATGCATTTGCACTTGGTGTTCCTTGCTACTGACACATACCCAGTCAGAAAAGCTTTTAATGTTTCAGTTACAAATAAAATGTTTTTCAGTGAAGCAGCAGTTTTTCCTCATTAACAAAAAGACTCTTCAAATTTACTCCCCCAAGTAAAAATTTCAGGGAAATTGCAAAGTAATCCAAACTTAGAAGTTTGCTGCCTGAAAAAAACATTGGTCAAACTGAAAATAAATTAAGCTGAGTACAATTTTATCATTATAAATATGATTCATAGGACAATTAAAACAAGTTTGCCTTTAGTCAAAATTTAATTTTTTTCCAAATTATCAGAAGGGCTTTCAGTTTATTGACATTATCAGGCTAAAACCCAGAAGTATTAACAAGTGACTTAGGAGATGGGCTTCTGGGGAGGTTCTGAGTACACACCACTCGAGATGCCTGCATCCCATACTGAAGTACCAGGGTTCAAGTCCTGGCTCCACTCCTAATTCCAGCTTCCTGCTAATGCACAACCCAGGAGGCAGTGGCGATATCTCAAGGAGTTGAGAACCCACCACTAACAGACTGAGTTCCTGGCTCCTAGATTTGGCCTGGCACAACCATGGTTGTTACAGGCATTTGGACAGTGAAACAGTAGATGAGATCTCCCTCTCTCTCTCTCTCTCAACTAGACAAAATGTTTTTAGAAATTATAAAATTGACATAAGTATTTGACTTCCAGTCTTCTAGTTAAGCTATAGTAGGAAGCCCACTCTCCTAACGGTAGATGTTTAACGTCCTTGTCATGAGAGATTTTTGTGATATAAATCTTATATGTACACTATTTGTCATTTGGGGGACCAATTTCAGAGAGTAAGAGATATTTTCATGAGGCAAAGTGCCTTGTCAGCAGAAAGATCTGGGGTCATGTTCCAAATGGACCACTTATCTACAGACAGGATTTATAAATTTCTCAGCTTTGGCCTCAGGTGGGCAAGGAACTACCTTGAAAGACTGTAATAATTATAAAAACTAAATATAAAATACCTAGAGTGGCCAATAAGCAGTCGTTACTTCTCTTACAGCTAACCCTGATGTTATTATAATCCTCCCTTTCCCCTCATCTTGCTGTAAGTATACTTGGGCTTCATTTCTCTTTCAAAATGTAAACTTTATATGGATAATGTAAGAAAAGGATATGATGATATGACTTTGAGGAAATGGTAGTGTGGAGGCTGAACAATAGTATTCAAATGTTGGCATGTTCTAATTCCCAGAATCTGAACATATTACTCTATATGGCAAGATATTTGTAGATGTGTTTAAGATTTTTTTGAGATAGGGAAATTATCCTTACATTACCATGGTAGGTCTCACATACTAACATGAGTCCTTGTAAGGGGAACACAGGAGGAGTCAGACGCAGAAACACACTACGACGACAGAAGCTAAGATTGGCATGATGTGCTTTGAAGATTGAGGGAGGGGCTACAACTCATAGAACACAGGTAGCCAAAAAGGAGGTAAAAAGGGCAGGGAAATACATTCTCTTTTCAGGCCTCCAGAAGGAACCAGCCCTGTTGACACTTTGACTTTAGTTCAATGAAACTAACTTCAAACTTCTGACTTAGAGAACTCCAAGAGTAAATTTCTGTCGCCGGTATTTGCTACAGTGGTAATCAGAAACTAGTATGAGTAGAGTTGAGGTCATTTGCGATCTAAACTTATTATATGGAAGAAACCACTCAAGAACACAGCAACTCAAAATATCAAGCATCTACTCATCTTTAGCTAACAAGTCTTTGAGGGCTGCATTAGGGGTTTTCTGATCTGGTCTGGGCTTGGCTAATCTCAGCTGGATTTACTCATACATTTCATATCACTTTGCCAGATCCACATGCTTGCTGGTCTCAAGAGGCCTTAGCTGGGGAGGGGACTATATATTTCTATTCCACATGCTATCCGGAAACAGGAGGCCAGACTTGCTCACATGATTTCCAAGAGAACAAGGAAGGACATTTGGCCTACTGATGCTTCTACTCAGTGCCATATACACTATTTAGCCAAGGTAGGTCATAAAGCCTGTCCAGGTTTTAGAGGTTGGTGAAGTAGATTTCACTTCCTAGTGGGAGGTGCCTGAAAGTCATACAGCAAGGGCTCAGGAACAGAGAAGAATTTGAGATTTTTTTTTGCATCAATGTATTACATTGTCACTCTTGGAAAAACATTTTGGTTTTACTTGTATTTAGCCATCCCACATACCATATTATAATTTACCCTCCTGTATAATATGCACATTCTGCCATGCCTGATAAACTGCTATAGGCATGAATTTTACAAGGAACTGATTAACTAATTCACTTGACAGAATTGAAAGGAGTATACTTAGTAAGCCTCCTACACAAATTTATATTGACCTGTTATTTTTAAAACATTTATTTTTATTGCATTGGAAATGTTGGAAGGGAGGGAGGGAGGGAGACAGAGACAGAGAGACACAGAGAGAAATACAATCCCATCTGCTGGTTTACTCTCTGAATGCCTGCAAATAGCTAGGAGCCAGGAACACAATCTGTGTCTCCCACATGGGTGGCAGGGACTCAAGTACTTGCGTCATCACTACTGCCTTTCAGGATGTACATTAGCTAGGAAGCAGCCCTCCGAAGCAGTACCTTAACCACTGCACTAAGTGCCTGTTCCTATACTGAACTTCTAGAGGTAAAGTGTCATTTTTTTTTTTTTTTTGCAAAATTGGTTTTCAAAATATGATGCCAGGTTCAACAAGCATCTGCATGTGGTAATGGGGTGTTATCTCGAGACGCTTCTGAACTACTTCTAACACAGCTTAGCTAAGGAAAAAAAAGCCATATGCTGTATGCAACTTTTTCTACATAAGATCTTTTTGATTTCTTTACCCAGGTGTTACTCTTTTTTTTAAAACAACCAATGATTTAGGCACATATGTGGAAACCTATTAGAGTAAAAGAACTTATTGGACCCATTTCACACAACTCTCAGAGTCCAGATGGGCTGGTGTGCAGCTGTGTTTCGATCAACTGTGAAGGTGTTTCTTGCAGGATGCCTTTGACAACCACAGCACCATCAGAAGAAACCAATTCCCCAAGAGCCATCTGGCTTCATTTTTATTTATTTTTAATTTTTGCTATTGTTCTCCTTTTACAAACACATCAAATCCAGAAAATTAATGAGTGAATCAAGCTTACCACTATTCCAGCAATTTATGAAATCTACTGTTAAAATTCCTGTGTCTCCTAGGGAAATTTATAGTCTGTTGAATGAACTTCCAACTTTCTCAAATTTTTCCTTCTTTAGCCTCAGTTGTGTTAATTCTGTTCATTATCACTTTTGAAAATTTTATGTCAACATAATGTTAAGAATTTTTGGCCTACAACTGTCCAAGTTTTAGCACATAACAGGGATTCATGTCACCACTATTATAGACGGGATATAAACAGTTCATGAATTCAGTACATTAATATTAAGCAGCTCTATTCATAATCCTCCCAAACTGGAAGCAACCCCAATTCCTGTAAATCGGTAAACATCTAAACAAATCATGGCATACTCATGCAGTGAGATACCACCCTGTACTTTAAAGTATGGAACTACTGATACAAGCAACTACACGGAAGAATCCTGTAATAATTAAGCTGAATATAAAGTCAGTCTCTAAAGGTTGCGTGTTGTGTGATTCCATTTGTGTAACATCATAACTTTTTGCCTGAACTTTTAGTCTCCTCCTGCTTGGTTCATATACAGTACTGCTCCAGTTTACACTATAGCTTCAGGCTGTCACCCAGTGGCCTTTGTAAAATCAAAGTCAGATCTCACCACAGAGCTTCTTAAATCACTTCAGTGGTTTTGCAAATTTCTGCATGTGATTTTGTAGGCTCTTTTTAAGCCTTGCCTTTATCGCTAGCCTAATCCCCAGCCTCACTCTTCTCATGACCAATGTTCACCATGTTGTTATGCTTCTGTGAATGCATCATGCTCTGCAGTTATTCCATGGCTTTTCCTCTTGTCTGAATCCCCCCACCCCCACAACACACATTTCCCCACTCAACTTATTGTCTCAGTATTCCTTCAAGTGTAATTCTTCTGAAAAAGCTTCACTGATTCCCCCCACCCCGCCCCAGGGAACCAACAGAAAACCTCAAGTTTCCTAGTTTATGCGTGTGATCTTCGAGATGGTTAAAAAAGAATCCTGGCTATGAATCCATTAAAACGATCTGGGAGATGTAGGACTGGCAGGTGCAAAGCCTCTCTAAGGCAAACTGAATTTTGGCTTCTTCATTTAAAGCTTCTAGAGATCAGAGTTGAGTTATATGCCCATATTTACAAATGGGATACACTAAGGAGGCATAAACACTTACTAAAACCCTTGTAGGAGCACATTTTGCCTGCCAGCAACTCTTTGCCAAGCAAAGATTTTGAAAACACTTGGACAATCCTGGCTGCCCCAGTGTTTTCATAAATATTTCCATCCGGCAGTCACAGAAGCCTTGCAGAAGAGAGTGGTCAACAGGAAAACTTGAAATGGAAGAGGTTCAGTGAGCAGCTGTTGAGTTGTGAAAATGTATGCAAAAGCATATGGCTGTCTTTAGGGCCTTAAGGCAACATTTTTAATTATTTATTTATTTTACACTGCAGAATCAACACACATGATTCTATTTCAGAAGATATTTCTTGTAAACAAGCCCTATTTTTTTTTAAAAAAAAAAGTACACCAAAGTTTAACATGACAAATATTTGTTTACCTAAAGATATATTATATTGAGAAATAAAAATTCTAATATAATTTGGCCTGTGGGGCATTATGGATTTTCAATAATCTCTTTGGCATGCTCACGTTTTTATGTGTCCACCTTTATTTGAGAAGCTGTAACATTTAATTTTTTTTCTATTCAAGGCAAATTACAGAAGGATATTGAGGTGGAAAGTGTTCAGAATTTGATGCCAGTGCAGAATGCTGTAATTTGCTTACTTGAGTACAAATGCTGAGCTTTCAACACTTCTATATAGTCAGCTATGTTTTGTGTTGAATTTAAGTATTGAATTATATCTAAAAATATCTCTGCTGTTAAGGTCCCAAATCTGCAGGCCATCCTTCTTTAAATATAAACTATGTTGGTGTAGCCATCAGGGATAAATCCTCCATAGTGTGTAGCTTTATGTAGGCAAGAAATTCCCCCATAGTTTTCCTTTTCTTCATGTTGGAAAAGGTCAGATTTTCCGACAAGGGCAACAAATCGTTTGGGGTAAGTAGATTTAAATTATGAAAATTTTTCCTCCTTGTTTATTTAGGTGCCCCAACCTCCAAAACACTATATTCTAGAATCATCTAAATTCCACCACTTTGATCTCAGTACTTTCCTTAGAACACCAATTCCTTAGACTATTTTACCCCATAAGTATTCTATGTCCCAATAAACGTGGACATTTTTACTACTCCATTATACTTTGAGTTTTGTAGATTCTCAACTCTTACTAACTGCTAAAGCCCTAATTAACATTGTGTAAACATAGCTCTTTTTCACTTGTTTTAAAACTGTATTTCTAAGCTTATTTGACAGTGGAATCAAATTTTTAACATGTAACATATTACCATTTTAAGAAACATTTCTTGGGATATTCAGTGGTAAAACTTTGATGGATTTTTTAATAAGACAAGGAAGACATCTGATTCTTTTTTCCATAAAACTAACTTTGTGATTGTTTTTAATTTTAGAGAACTTCTAGCAACTAAAAACTAAAAAGAAAATAATAAAAATTAGCACACTTTTCTGAATAATACAGGTAATAATATGTGCCATTGGAAACAGAATGCTAAAGCAGGCTGGCATCTCTAAGGTAATCCACATTTTCAGGTAGAGATGAGCAGACATAGTGCGGTCAGCTTGATTAAGCAGAGAGCTGGGAACAGAAATGGAAATGTTTGCACTCCCAATTCATCATTCTTTTGATTAGCAACATAAAGGCCTGACTTAGTGAAAAGCTCTTAGTGATTCTCACTCATTGAATCCATGCTTGTAATCTGCTCAACACTATCTGTAACTTCACCTTAAAACTCTAAAATTGGGTATCCAAACATCATTCAAATATCAGTTTTATTAGTTAATTTCAAGAAATAGGTATTAATGACCTATTTAGTGCAAATATATATACTGTGTTCTTAGTAGGGCTGTTGTATACTCCATGAAACATAGATGTGTGTGTATGGGTACATGGGTATTTATGTGGTTGTGTTCCAGTATGTTTTTTTTATGTTACTACAATTAAATTCCTAATTCCTGGCACTTAGTAAAGAGATTCATGTAGCTCACAGTTCGAGAGGCTAAAAGTCCAAGATAGGGTGACCCCAATGGTTCAGCCTCTACTGAGTGCTTAATGAGATGGCACATGGAAAGAACATGTGTGAGAAACCCAACTCACATTGCAAAACTGGAAGCCAGAGCAAAGCAGAGGGACTATGCTTACTCCTATTTTAACAACTCCCTGGAGAACCAATTCAAGGGTCTCAAGAAAACTACTTTAATTCCTTTTGAGGGCACAGTCCCCATGACCTAAGGACCTCCCATTAGATTCCACCTCTTATCACCACAGTGAGGATCACATTCTTAACATGTGAGCCCCTGGAGGACAAATTCAAACCATAGCAGTTCCTAACATATGCCTAAGTAAAAATTATTTTGTAATACTTAGTGTTTTTTGGTAGGAATGACATTTTTGTACCTTCTAACACATATACTGACAAATGATTTTTTAAAAAATAAGGAAGCTATTCTAAAAGACATCTGGCAGGTCGCTTGGCAAAGCTTTCCCAGTCTAACACTGCAGCCTCATGACCCAGAGCCATTTATTGCCACTGACTGAGTTTAGTGCTAATATCCCATGTTTGTAAACTGGTTAATCGATTAGGCTTTTTGAAACAATGGGAATTCCAACTCTTTACCTTCCCTCTTGTTAAGCTGTGTTTCTCAGTGTGTCTACTCTGTAATTTTTCCTTAAAAGGATCATTCAAAGGTCTGATTTGGAGATGATGGATTTAGTAGCAGGCCTAGTGAGCTTAAGTTCATTTAACCCTTGCATTTCACCTTCACGAGCCTAAGATTTTATCAGTAATACAAGTAACATTTTGTCAAAATCAAAGGAAAAACAAACAATTAAAATTTCTAGGTCTGGAATTGAGAAGTCAAAAATGTTTGAAGCATTGTTGAGCTTTCCAGAATTTAAGGCGTGCATATACAGAGCCCAAATCTCAGAGCTATGACCTTCCTCAAGGATCTTCAAATGCAACAAGGGCCATTTTGTTGAATTCTGTGGCCAAAGGCTGAGCACACTTTGGCAAGTGTGCTGCTCCCACTTAATGTACATTTGGACCACCTGTGGATCTTGTTAAACTACAAGGTCTAATATAGTGGTCAGACAGTGGGCCATTTTTAACCAACTCCCATATGTGCCAATGCTACCAAACCACACTTCAAGCAGCATGGTAGATACTGTACAAGAACTAAGGGAACTTCAACTGGTGGTGATAGGGAGGATGAATGAGCTGCATGATTAGCTCTTAAACTTCCTTAAGATGAGGCAACTCTTAGTGATCTCAGGCTTTGCGAGTCTCTCAGCTATAAGCAGCACATGTCAACAGAGCTATAGGAATACAGTCTATAGAAGAAGGCTTCTTCTATGTATTGAGGGGCTGCAAACAAATAAAATGTCAATCATTCTCATGGGGTCAGGGCCAGGGCCGTCTGACTTCCAAGATCACAGTGCTAACCTTCTTCTATATTGGGTTGTCATTTATGGAGTCTGTATTCTGTCCAACAAAATAGAACTTTAATTTAAAGCAGATTGTGTGTGTACATGAGAAAAATATGAGATAGGCTTAGATGCTTCTTTGAAATTTTGTGATGGTTTTTGTATAAAGCCCAGGGGAGGTACAAGTTGGGAGAAGGTTTTGAAATCCTGAGAGCAGAGGGATGGGAAAAGGGAGAGGGTAAGAAGGGAGTAGTATGTGCAAAGGATTTTTTTTATGTAGCAAAAATAAATAAATAAAAGCACATGGTGAGCTAGAGATTAAAGCCAGAACATAATTTTATGTCACATGTGAGTTGCCAATGGAAAATGACATATTTGTTTAGAGTTGATGGCAGGGAATCAGAAATATTCCTTTTAATGATTTTGATACTTTATGTTGCACAGAAACATACAATTTTCTGTTTATTTTATTCCCTATTAGAAGTAGTATGCTAATGGATGTAGTTTTTATTTCCTTTAATGCTCTGGGAATATTTGAATAAAAAAGCATCATCAAGTAATTTTATGATTATAAGCTCACATTCATTGCTCTACGGTAGCATATCATTAGCAGAACAGAATACTCAACAACTCACCTTCAAAATAGTTTTTCCCTTGGAAAATGCTTATTTTAAGCCTGGAACAGAAAATATCAAAATTTAAAAAGGCTCCAGAAAATTAAAATGAAGAACTTAGCCACTTGCCTTCCCTATGCCAGGCGGTATTATTAGTAACTAAATGACTGAAAAAAAATTTTGGTGGCATCATGTAAGGACCAAGTCCAATACTGCCAGAGCCAATTAGTCACAAGTTAATGAAAGAGTAAGGGGGTTATGGTGATCGTGTAGTAGGTGATTTTTCAAAAGACCCATTTTTCATGCATCTTTACATCAATTCTTATTTTTAGCACCCTTCATTTTTTTGGGGACATGCATTTTCCAAAGCGTGTTTACCAACTCAAAGCCAAAATTGTTTAAAAATATCAATTTAATATAATTTAGAGCAGCAGTGTTTTGTCCCCTTCCATTTATGTTGTGCAGAAAAACAGACTTCTGTGTGGAGAAAGTGTGCGCAGATTAAAGCTTTAAATTGGTGGCTAGTAGCCCAGTTAGGAAAAACTTGGCTGCCTGCTGCTCCTTAGTAATGTGTTCTACAGGCTGTTGTTTTCTGCTGATCACCTATTTACAGTGATTTACTCCAAATATGTGGGTGTCTTAAGTTTATGGGTGATGTCCAAAAAAGAAAAAAAGTCAGTTTATTCTAAATGATGAAATGAGAGGCAATGTGCAATAGCTTCTGTTGATCCCCTACTAATTCTCAAATTGAAAAATGACCTGCCATAGAGGCTTGGGAGCCAAAAGAGGAATTGGCTAAAAGAGAGGGGGAACAGTTACAAGAAAAGGATCATGTGGGGAAAAAAGGGGGGCCCACTGCACACCCACTGTGGGCACAGCACTGATGTGGGCAGAGCAAAGAGGCAGATAAAGCCTGAACCTTTCAGAAATTTGTATCAACTTGATGAGGCTGATCACTATCCAAACAAACATGATCAGCTCTATTGCCAAGCAGAATAAAAAATGATACCCTAACAATTTAATATATTATGCCATAGAAACACAAGATAAGGCAACTTCTCTTTCTAGGATTAAAGGATTACTCCAAGTGAAAAAGCCTAGGGTGATTCTAATTAAGACTTCTTTCCAGTTTGTATAAAGCCATTAATCAGTCCAGTTGAGGTTAATATTTTTCAATCACTTATGAATTTACCTAGTTACACAGTAATTTAATATTAAGTATTTAATTTTATTGAACACACCTAAAGGGTAAAAAACCATCATACTAGGTCTTAAGGTTATATGGAAAATACATTTCTTGACGTTCAGAAGTTCCAAACATAGGGAAATGAGGAAGGGATGTGTAAAAATTTAACTTCAAACTAATATGATAATAATTATCATAGAAGACTGAGCAAACTGATGTAGAAGTATAGAGGACTGTGAACAAGGATACTTGAGTGATGCAGGACACTGAACTCTCCAAGATGGTACTCAGGGATTTTTGATAAATTCTTGAAGAAATCCAAGTATACCAGGAGGACAGGATTCTGATTTTCTAGTGTAAATTCTCTGGAAACCTAATTAATGTCCATTTGCCGTAATATTATTTTAGTGATTCTATGATAGCTTTGTGTAATTAGTTTTGTTCCATTTAAAACAATCATAAATTGTTCATTTAGTAATTGTTACAGAAGGTTGCCATGGTAGGAATTTACAGCTATTTGTCAATAACATGAAAACTTGCCATTTTTTCAGTTCCCGTCTTTTTTATATTTTATGTGTATCTCTCTTGGTTCAATGCAATGAACTGACAATTCCAAGTATTTTAGGCAGAAAGGGATTTTATATAAGTATTTAGGTATTTAAAAATGGAGGACTAAAAGCAGTCTGCCATTAGACTCACCAAAGCTAAGATCTGAGGATGAGACAATGCTATTAGTACTATACCTTCTGTGTCACATCTGCATCTATACCCAGGAGTTAACTGTCACCAGAACCCTCAGTCAGGCCTCAGACAGATACATCTTTATGAATGCCTTGGTAGCAGTGACAGCAGCCATGGTGGGAAGACTGCTCCCAAGCCATTTGATCCTCAGAGTGGGAATCACTGGAACAATCTAATTATCATTCAGACAGTAGCTTGAAGGGAATCTGAACAGAGTTTTTAGTCTTCTACATTTTGATATGACAGTATCAGAAGGGAATTGGAATAAATGACAACTATCAATTAACATTACATATCTCACTTTTATTCCTCAAAGATTACTAACACTTTCTCAGAATTTTGAGCTTCAACAAATTATTTGATTACATTTAACCTAAAATCTAAATTGATTTTATTATCAACTAAATTCACTTCCTCATTAAACACGTGTTTACTAAATACAAGCCCCACACCAGGCAAGCTCCTAGCTGTTGAGGATACAGCTGTGTTTTAGGTCAACTATGGTCCTGGTCTTCAAGGAATTTATGGTCTAGTAGGAAAGATAGGCTATAAGAAATAACCCCTAAATATATATTCTATAGGAAAAAGTAGGAATTGAGACAGCAAAACAGGAGGGCATAATTTTGATATGGATGATCAAGAAAAGATGTTTTTTTCTCCAGAGAAAGCAACATAATGTGAAAGTCTTGAAGACTGCTAAGGGATGAAATGAGAGAAAGAGGATTGTAGGCTAAGAGAAGGACAAGCCCAAAGGCTGGAGGTATGACAGATTCTGGCACCTTTATGGAATTCTTTAATTTGTGGATTTGGTTCTGATTACTCTAATCCTATGATCAATTTTTTTGAATTCTATTTCTGGCATTTCTTCAATCTCTTCATCTTCCCATTCAGTATTAAAGTGCTGCTGTGTTCCTTTGGGGGCATGATGTTGTCTTCCTTATTCTTGTTTCTTGAATTGTTGCATTTCTTTGTAGACATCTGTGGAGATACTTGTTTAGTTTTTCCCCTGTGATGGCTTTTATCTTTAGACTATCCCTCTTTGGCTTAGTGGACTGTCTGCTGTTTCAGTGAATACCCAGACTGCGTGCTGGGTGTGGCCCAGGTGCTCTGTTCAGTGCTCCAGGTTGAGGAGAGTATCCAAGTTAACACCCATGTTGCGCATGGTAAATCTTTTTGTTGTTGTTGTTGTTCATCCTAGGGAAGGGTTTGATCAGCACTCTTGGTGTAGTCTCACACCTCTCCTCCGGGAAGTCCAAAGCCTGGTGGCTAGTCCCAATGGGTCCAATATTCATCTGCACTGCCACAAGAACCACACAAAGGATCTGTGCAGACTCTCACCAGGCAATCAGGGAGATGTGTATCCACCCACCATGACTGCTGGTAGATCCAGCCACAACCTACCCCCTCCAACACAATCACAATGGTTTCACAGTACATCCCAGCACACAAGGCTCCCACAGTTCTGAGTGCTCAGTGCCCTGGGAATTATCCCAGCTAGACTTGGGTGTCTCTTCTCAGCCAGTTGCTGGGCACATGAACACAATCCACTGCAGCTGTTACAGATGTTCAAAATGGCACCCACCCTCTCTCAGCTAATTCTAAGATGCCAGTGTGCTGGGTGGTCAGCGAGAGAGTAATGTGCTCCATTTTTCTTTTTATTTCCCTTAAGGGTGGCAGGTACACTGTCCTCCACTGGGCTCTAAGATGGACTCACACCAGGTTCTTTCTTCTGCTTTATCACCACTGGCTTGGGCTGCTGCAGTCTGTTCTCACCTCAGGCTCCAAAGATGGTGCTGAGGCTCTTGGCTGCTAGGTTCCCGAGTTGTGAGATTTGCACCTTCCATGTAGATCCATGCTGACCCTCTAATTTGTGTAGTTTCCCCTGCAGTTTTCTCCCGAACTCTTCCCTGAAATTGTACTCTCCCCACTTTTTTTTTTTAAGCTATCTTCCCCTAGAACAGAACAGTAAACCCCCTCCCAATTCAGCCCACTTGGGAATCTCTCTATTTGAAACTTTGTACTTTTTAAACACCTCATCAGATCCTGTATTTCCTCATCTCTTAGTAGAGGGGGCAGGAAGTGTGAGGGGGAGAGAGAGTGATCCTCCATTTACTGGTTAACTCCAACTGTCTGCAATGGTTGAAGCTGTGCTGATCTGAAGCAAAGAGCTTCCTCTGGGTCTCCCACGTGGGTGCAGGGGCCCTAAGTCCTGGTCCATCTTCTACTGCTTTCCCAGGCCATAGCAGAGAGTAGAGCAGCTGGGACTCGAACCGCCACCCATATGGGATGCTGGCATTACAGCTGGTAGTTTTACCCACTACACCACAGCGCCAGTCCCTCACTGTGGTTTTGATTTGTATTTCCTTAGTTATCAGTGACATTGAACATACTTTCATATGTTTCTTGGACATATGTGTATCTTCTTTGGAGAAATGTCTGGGAGTTTTCTTTTTAATCAGCTTGATTGTTGAGTAATTATTATATACTACATATTTATATTAATTGTGATATTAGATCTTCATACATTATTTAGATTAATTATTTTTTCAAGTTAAAATTTATTTGAAAGGCAGAGAGAGGGGAGGAGACAGAGGGGAAAGAGGGGGCAGGGAGGGAGGGAGGAGGTAGAGAAAGGTAGAGAAAGGGAGAGAGGGAGAGAGAGAGCGAGTGAGTGAGCGCTCCCATTCTTTGGTGTACTCTCCAAATGCAGGTAACAAACAGAGGTGGGCCAGGCTGAGGCCAAGTGTCAAGAATTCAATCCAGGTCTTCCATGCAGGTTTCAGGTACCCAACTACCTTAGTTATCACTGCTTCCCCTGAGGGTGTGCATTAGCAGGAAGCTAGAATGGTGAGCAGAGCCAGGACTCAAACCTAGGCAGATTCCAAGTGGTTTCTTAGCTGTGATACAAAACACCTGCCCCTGGATTATTCTTTATCAGATATCATCTGTAAACATTCTCCTACTCTGTGCATTGAGGTTTAACTCTGTTGATTACGTCCTTTGATGCATACAAGTTTTAAATTTTGGTGTAGTATATTTTATCTTTTTTTGTTGTTGCATGTGCTTTTGATGCCATACCTAAAAAACCAATGCCAATGTTATCAAGTTATTTTAAGATAAATGTGAAAATATGCGCAATCTTTTCCTGTTCTTTTGTCTTTAAAATTTTTCGAATGTTACTTAAATTTTGTGTTTTTAAATCTCATTTTAACATCTGAGCTCACATTTTGAGCTGCAGGACATTTTTCTTAGAGGGCTGTACATCCTTTAATTCCCAATCTTTATCTTTATTCTCAGTCTCATGCCTTCATTTACTTTCTCTATGATTTCTTATTTCTTTCCACTATCAAAATGTTCAGATTCTTGGGTAATGATTCTTGCATCATTCTACTTGCAACACAGCAGGTGTATCTTTGCATCCTACTAAATGGGCATTTTTGAAGCTTCTTCTTAGTAGCTTCTCTAAAGAGCTTTTCTTACTTAGCCTTTGTTCTGCTGCATTTGGCCACAACACATTCCATGCTGAATGATTTTCTAGATCCCCTCCCATGCTGATATCCTATTACACTTTCTTGGTTCAATGAATTTCAATTCAAAACGATGGATTCAAATTGTCATATACAAGCATATGAAATAAAGAAAAAAATTATCATATCCTGTATAATGTTTTCTGTGCTCCTCAAATTCCTCCACTTTTTCAAGACATTTCTAGTATCATCTTAGCTTTGTAGTTAAGATATTCTCCATATTATAATTACATATATGCATTCTTTCCCTTCACTAATGGGATGGGACTAGCCCCAGAGTGCCCAACAGAACATCTTGAATACAGTGGATACTAATAAACTAGACTTCAATAATGGAAAAATCAAATTGATGATGAATAAGGTAAAATAAGGAGAAAAATCCCACTACTCATTTTGTGCCTGAGCAGGAAGAAAATGCACTATCACAACAGGCTTTAAGAAATGAAAAATAGACTATGGTGACATTAAGGAAGGCAATATTCATACAAGTAAGGGAATTTTTGGAGAATTATGAAGCTAGATAATAAGCAAATGGGAAAGACCAAGGTTATCAAAGTGAAGAAACAATTTAAGATGAAAAGTACCAAATTTTGGAAAAGTAAACTATTCTTGGTTCAGATGGCTTCAAAACTAAATACCACAAGATTCTGCATATAGTTTGAGTAATTACTTAGCTGTAATATCAAAATACTGTTTTAGACAAAGGTGAAAGAAACATGATGTGAATGCATGAAGCCACTGTCATAACTAAGCATCAATTATAGTGTTCTTAGAGGAATCAATATAGAAAGGGGAGTGAGGACAACTGATGGAATGATGCTCGAGAAAGGTAATTTAAAAGAAGAGTATGTTTACAAATAATCACTGGCAGGAACAAAATAGCCTTTAGAGATTAAACTAGACCAAGTGGTTTAAAAATGAATAGCAGGGGTGACATTTAGCCTACTTGTGTCCTTGATACCCACATCGGAGACCTAGATTGATTGCCAGGCTCCTAGCTTCAGCCTAGCGCATCCCTGGATGTTTACATCTCGGGGGTGATCCAGCAGATGGGAAAATCTCTCCATCTTTCTCCCCGACTCTATGCCTTTCAAATAAAAAACATGAAACTAAATAAATCAAGATGCTTACATTCCACAGTGGCATACCTGGTTTTAATTCTTGGCTCCAGCTCCTCATTCTTGCTTCCTGGTAGGGCAGACCCTGAGAAACAGCAGTAATAGCTCAAGAATTTGGGTTCCTGGCACTTATATGGAAGATCTGGACTGAGATCAAACTGCTGACTTAGATACTGGCCCAGCCCTTACCTGTTGCAGGCTTTTACAGGGTGAACCAGTAGATGGGAGCTTTATTTCTCTCAAATACATTTTAAAATTTTTCAAAAATCATTTTATTAAGTTTAATGGGGCTGGGATAGGCCTAAAACAGGAACTGGAAATCAATCCAGGTCTCCCACCTGTGTGGCCGGAACCAGGTAATTGAGCCTTCATTACTACCTGCCAGGGTACATATTAGCGGCCACCTAGAATTGGAAGTAAAACTGAGACTCAATCCCAAAAACTTCACTATGGGAATGTGAGCATCCCAAGCAGTGTCTTCACTGCTCTACCAAATGCATACTCCTGAAGAAATAAATTTTTAAATGAAAATCATAACTTGTACTGATTTTTCTTTATGTACAAATATTATTTTGAATGAACCAATAAGAAAAATATTGAATGAAACATTAATAAGAAAATGATCTGTGTTACAGATTCCTTTTTAAGTTTTTAAAAAATTTATTTGAAAGGCAGAGTTACAGAGAGGCAGAGGCAGAGAGAGTTTTTTCATCCTCTGTTTCACTCTCCAAATGGCTTTAATGGCCAGGACCAGGCCAGGCCAAATCCAGGAGCTTCATTTGAGTCTCCCATGTGGGTACAGGGGCCCAACTACTTGGGCCATTTCTGCTGCTTTTACAGCTGCATTAGCAGGGAGCTGGGTCAGAAATACAGCAGCTGGGACTTGAACCGGCTCCCAAATGGGAAGCTGGTGCCGCAGGCAGTGGCTTTACCTGGGACACCACAGTGCCAGCCACTATGTTAAAGATTCTGTGTAAAATATTTTATGATTTTATCTCAGAAAGGTAATGTTCCTACATGTCCCCTAGTTCTCCAATTCCCTTTTTAAAAAAATAAATCATGGCTTCTCACTTTGTGTCAGGTAACTCTACCATCCTAGACAAAACTGATTATAAACCAATGTTGACAACAGAAGTCAAGCTGGACCAGCAGCTGAAGAGGTAGCCTTCCATAAGAGCTCTGCACTGTTGTGGGCATGCCTTAATGGATCAATACGATCCTCTGCTTTAAGAGGGCTGCTCTGTTTTGTTGAGACATAAAGAAATACACCTAAGAAACAGACATAGAAACACAAGCAATAACAATTTTAGAAGTAGAAGATATAGAAAAAGAAATGCAAATAACAAATAAGACATTGAAAGAGGAACAGATGGACAGTGAGAAAGCCAGAATCCTAAGAGAGCCATAAGATCTTCTGCTCTGGACTCCTAGCTTCTTCCTGGACCAACCCTGGCCATTGCAGCCATTTGGGGAATGAACAGAGTATGGAAGATCAACTGTGCTTTCTCTCTCTCCACCCTCACCTTCCCCTCCCCCCCTCCCTCCCTATAATCAATCTGCCTTTCAAATAAATCTTTTTCTTTTTTTAAATGAAGGATCTACTTCTGGGGAGATGACACAGTAATTGATTCTTTAGAGTTGCTTTCCTATCCTGAATCAAGACGAACTACTGTTTTCATCATCTGTAAGTCCTTAACATGGAGCTGTTGAGACGTATTTACAGTAGCTCCTCACTTTGACAGGCACACATTATAGTAACATCTTACTACCCATGTAAATTTAAGTCACTCTTGTTACCAAAGCTTTCTAAAATAAAAATAATGTGCATTTCTTTGAATTTTTATCAGGTAACTAGGAATTATGAGCATCTTTTTATATTAGTAACACATTTTTACAATAAGGTTTTCATGATCATATAGTTCTTTCTATAGTTGTATCACAATTTACTTACACCACCCCTTTTCTTGTATATTTAGGTTATTTCTGATTGTTATTCGATAGTAAATTATGCTTTAGGGGCCGGCGCCATGGTTTACTTGGTTAATCCTCTGCCTGTGGTGCTGGCACCCCATATGGGCACTGGTTCTAGTCCTGGTTGCTCCTCTTAAAATCCAGCTCTCTGCTATGGTCTGAAAAGGCAACAGAAGATGGCCCAAGGATCCTTGGGCCCCTGCACCCGCATGGGAGACCAGGAGGAAGCTCCGGGTTCCTGGCTTCGGATTGGCAGAGCTCTGGCCGTTGCGGCCATTTGGGGAGTGAACCAGTGGAAGGACTGTCTCTCTGTCTCTCCCTCTCACTGTCTGTAACTCTGTCTCTCAAATAAATACATAAAATCTTTTAAAAAAATCATGCTGTAAAGACATCCTTTGGCATAACTGTTTCCTCAGGGTAACTTCCAAGGAACTTTCTATGACAGAATGATATTTTTAAAGTGAAATTTCACCCAATAAAGTTATATTAATCTATATGCTAACTAGATGTGTAATAAAATATCATTTCCTTTTATACATGGCCATCAATACTGGGTGGTAACATTGTATTAAAAATTAACCATATGGCAGATAAATGATCTTATTACTTCAACTGAAACTTATCCAATAACTAGTGAACTTGTCTATTTCTATGTTATTGACCTTCTGTATTCTGATTCTTTTTGGATTACTTGTTTTATCTCATAATATATTTCATATGATTTTACCCATTTTCATTTATAAGAGCTTTTACATGTTAAACTAGTAACCTTTTTCCAGTGTTTTATAATTTTTTCTAGTTTATAATTCACCTTCCATTTGAATATACAATTTATGACATACAAGCTTTCTTATTCACTTATATTGGAGCATATTACTTTATATTTTTAGATTCTTTCTAGATTGTATAATTACATTAAATATCAAAGGGAAAGAATTTTAATATTTCTCATTTTGTGATAAAAATGACATTTAAAGATAAAAATCAGCTAACTTTAGACAATTTCACCTAATAATTCTGTAAATATTGCAATGTTTTATTATCTAATTTAAGTAATAAAATTAAAATGTAGCTAAATGTGAAACCTAGTCCTATTTCAAATTATATAAAATGATTCTCTTGAATCACAAATATATGTTATTAAACTCCCTAAGAGGCATACTTTGGGATATGCTCAAAATGTTATCAATGTTTTATGCCATCAAAATATATATATATAATTTGGGGCATAGAACTATATATTTAGATGTTAAGTTACATAGAGTAAATGACAGGAAGTAACAAAATGACTAAACTAAATCACATGGAGTCAGGTTATCAAGGAAATCTGCATATGCCCTTGATTTCAGAAAAGCTTTTTACAGTAGATCTGATAAAAGTTCTTTTTTACTTGGTTTTCCTTTCACCCATTATTTCCTCTGGGAATAGCTGAGATGATTCAAGTACATTACTGCAGACAGGATGGCTCTGCTTACTGTAATGCTGAATTCATCACAAGTTTAAAAAAGCAGCTTCAAAAATTCTCAAATAACATTTGTTGTAGAAGCTTCAGTGGAATAATTAATCATGATCACATTTTTGAGAATCATTTCAAATACATTTGTACACGTCTTCTCTATAGTTCTACATCACTGTTCAATTTATATTTGTAACCCTAGTAAATAAGCATACTCTAGATGGCTCATACTGAGTAGTCCAAGCTACAAAAATAGCTAATTGAAAAAAAATCTTGGAGAGGAAAGAAAAAAGTGGTAACACACATGCACATACATGCATACACCTACACACTGTAATGGCTACACTATCCTCCATTTCATAGCCTAGTTGCAAGTACAACCCATTTTACTAGAGAAAAGTATATAGCATTTTTATGTGCCAACATTTTATTAGTCAGATATAAGTTTTAATGTTGTTTCTCCTTAGAGTTTCAGTACCATGTTTCTAAACTACAAATACTTATATTTCATAATATAATCTACATAAAGTAACATATTTCCAAAAGTAGGTTTATCAGGAGTCATACAGTTCCCTTGTTGGAAGAATCCAATTATTCAAGTGTAGTTTATGACCGTTATTAGACAAATCCTGTTAGTTATTTTTCCCTTAACAATGTGTAAATAGACCTTAAAGTCTAATTTGGGAGCCTAATTATTTGTTTTATTGAAAAATGAGCATCCTTTATGTGGGAGGATCTTTCCTTTTCACTTACTATGTAACAGATAGCCTATGAAACAATCCAAGTTAATATCAGTGGTCAGTTGGGTAACCAATGTAGAACTAGATTTCCTTTGTATCAATATCTAATTAAACCACACTGGCACAATTGTTGGTTTCTTATTTTGTACTCACGATTATCAGACAAAGGAATCGGGGTTCAAAAAGTTTACTTTGCTCAAGTACACATCACTAATCGAGTGGAATAATGCTTCAAAACAATGTCCTTCTGATTCTGAATCCCATGTGTTTTATTTCCACAACACTATGCTGATAGGTCATCAAGGCCTGAGAAGACTCACATACCCCTCTACAAAGGTGGAGCTTGTAGGACGAAGGTGAATGGGTCTGACCGCAGTAGTGGATTACCCAATTGTAAAGGAAGGAAGAGTATCTCAGGTCAAGGCCATAGTATGTAAAGAGCATGTTCAAAGGCTCAGATTCACACTTTCTTGGTGAAATATGCCTACTTAGTTTGTCCAGAGCAGGGTTTCTAATCCTCTGCACTATTGGCATTAAGGACTAGATAGTTCTTTGTCACAGGAGGCTGTTCCCTACACAGCGGGCTGTTTAGTATCATACATGTTTCTTTCTTTTTCTTTTCTTTTCTTTTTTTTTTTTTTTTTTGACAGGCAGAGTGGACAGTGAGAGAGAGAGACAGAGAGAAAGGTCTTCCTTTTGCCGTTGGTTCACCCTCCAATGGCCGCCGCAGCCGGTGCGCTGCGGCTGGCGCACCGCGCTGATCCGATGGCAGGAGCCAGGTGCTTCTCCTGGTCTCCCATGGGGTGCAGGGCCCAAGCACTTGGGCCATCCTCCACTGCACTCCCGGGCCACAGCAGAGATCTGGCCTGGAAGAGGGGCAACCGGGACAGAATCTGGCTCCCTGACCGGGACTAGAATCCAGTGTTCCAGTGCCGCAAGACGGAAGATTAGCCTAGTGAGCTGCGGCACTGGCTGTTTCTTTCTACTAGATGTTAGCAGCAGCAACACCACCATCAGTTAGTTATGACAATCAGAAATGTCTTTAGATATTGCTGATGTTCCCAGTGGAGAAAAATCATCCAGGTTGAGAACCATTCATTTGAAATGTAGATTATCCCAGGAGGCATAAGCAGAATTGAGAAAATAAAAGCAGATGGGCCTTCTAAAACAACAGAAATTCAAAGAATTTATCACCACCTGGCCAACTTTACCAATGATACTTAAAGATGTACTACATACAAAAACAGAGAAAAATAATCACCACCTCATGAAAGAATATAAAAGCAGAAAACTTCCTAGTAAAAGTACACATGAGATCCAAAATGAACAACAGGAATATTTAAGGAAAAATGGCAGGACCAACTCATTACCTATCAATAATAACCTTGAATGTAAGTGGCTTAAATTCTCCTATCAACAGATACATACTGGCTGAAAGGATTAAAAAATTAAACCCTGGGGCTGGCACTGTGGCATAGCAAGTAGAGCCACTGCCTATGATGATGCTGGCATCTTATATAGGGGCTGCTTCGTGTCCTGGCAGCTCCACTTTCAATCCAGCTCCCTGCTAATGGCCTGGATAAAGCAGTAGTGGATTTCCCAATTGTTTGGCCACCTGCCACCTATGTGGGAGACCCAGACGGAGCTCCTGGCTCCTTCCTTTAGGCTGGCCCAGCCCTGGCTCTAGTGGCCATCTGGGAAATAAAAAAAGTAGATGCAAGTTCCTCTCCATTTCTCTCCCTCATTCTCTGTAACTCTGCCTTTTAATATATATATATATATTAAAAGATTTATTTTACTAGAAACACAGAGTTACAGAGGGAGGTAGAGACAGAGAGGTCTTCCAACTGCTGGTTCACTCCCCAAATGGCTGCAGGTGATCTGAAGCCAGGAGCCAGGAGCCTCTTCCGGGTCTCCCACGTGGGTGCAGGAGCCCAAGGACTTGGTCATCTTCTACTGCTTTCCCAGGCCATAGCAGAGAGCTGGATCAGAAGAGGCGCAGCCGGGACTAGAACTGGCGCCCATATGGGATGCCTGTGCTTCAGGACAGGGCTTTAATCTGCTGTGCCATAGTGCCTGCCCTGATAAATACATCTTAAAAAATAAGAATCATGTATATGCTGTCTCTAGGAAACACACCTCACCAACAAAGGCACATATGGATTCAAAGTGAAAGGATGGAAAAAATTATTTCATGCAATTGGAAATCAAAAGTGAACAAGAATAGCCATCCTAGTATCAGACAGAGTAGATTTTAAAACAAAAATTGTTGAGAGACAAAGAAGGGCATTATGTGCACTGGTTAGGATGTGGTGGAAAAGATACCCTAATCCACTACTGGTGGGAATGTAAACTGGTACAGCCTTTGTTGAAGACAGGATAGAGAGATTTCAGAAATCTGAAAATAGATCTACCATATGACCCAGCCATCCCACTCTTGGGAATTTACCCAAACAAAATGAATTCAACATATGAAATAGTTATTGGTACCCCCATGTTCACTGCAGCTCAATTCACTACAGCTAAGATATAGAATGAACCCAGATGTCCATCAATGGATGACTGGATAAAGAAATTATAGTATATATGCACTATGGGATACTACTACTAAATCAAATCATGTCTTGTACAAAAAAATGGATGCAACTAGAAACCATTATACTAAGAGAAATCAATCAGTCCCAAAAGACAGATACCATATGTTTTCCCTGATCTGTAGTAGCTAATAGAGTACCTAAAATGTAATATATTGAAGTGAAACTTACACTTGAAGATCCAATGATTGTTTATAGCCCTTGTCTCTACTGTTGAGGAATTTTTTTTTCCTTTGTTCAACACTTTACTTAGTGAAGGGTTAATCTTATAAGTATAAGGTGGCCAGCACCGTGGCTCAATAGGCTAATCCTCTGCCTGTGGTGCCGGCACACCAGGTTCTAGTCCCTGTCGGGGCGCCGGATTCTGTCCCAGTTGCTCCTCTTCCAGTCCAGCTCTCTGCTGTGGCCTGGAAGTGCAGTGGAGGATGGCCCAAGTCCTTGGGCCCTGCACCCACATGGGAGACCAGGAGAAGTACCTGGCTCCTGGCTTCAGATCAGAGCGGTGTGCCGGCTGCACTGCGTGGTCCACAGTGGCCATTAGGGGGAGGTGGGTGAGCCAACAGAAAAGGAAGACCTTTTCTCTGTCTTTCTCTCACTGTCCACTCTGCCTGTCAAAAATAATAATAATAAAAAGAAATGAGTAAAAGGTACATTGAAAATAGATCTTTGTGAAAATTAACAGTGGGAACAGGAGAAGTAAGACGAAGAAGGGTGGGGGCATGAGTGAAATGGAGGTTAGAGTGAGAAGCACCATTATGTTCCTAAATCTGTATATATGAAATACATGAAATTTATGTATCTTAAATAAACTTTTAAAAAGGGCATTATATATTGATTAAGAGATCAATTTAACAGGAAGATGTGACTATAGTAAAATGTATATACACCCAGTACTAGGGTACCTGGCAATTTAAACCAAATGTTAATTTCTCTGAAGAGAGAAAGGCTCCAATGTAGTAATAATGGAGGACTTCAATACCCCACTTCTTCAGTGGACAGATGAGACCAAAAAAATTTAAAAATCAAGAACAACAACAGAGCTAATCCGCACTATTAACCAAATGGATCTAACTGATATCTATATAACATTTCATCCTACATCTGGAGAATACATATTCTTTTCATCAGTTTGTTGAACTGTCTCTAGAGTAGACCATATGCTAGGTCATAAAACAATTTACAGCTAATTTAAAAAAAAACTGAAAAATTACCATGTATCTTTTCTTACCACAATGGAATTAAGCTGGAAATGAACCACCTAAGAATCTCTAGAAAATATGCAGACATATGGAGAGTGAAAAATGTGCTCCTCAATGAACAGTGGGTGATAGAAGAAATCAAAAGCAAAATAAAAAAATTATGGAAATGAATGAATATGAAAATACAACCTATCAAATACAACAATACAACAACATCAAAACTTATGGGGACGACGCTGCAGCTCACTTGGCTAATCCTCCGCCTGCGGTGCCGGCACCCCAGGTTCTAGTCCCAGTTAGGGCACCGGATTCTGTCCCGGTTGCTCCTCTTCCAGTCCAGCTCTCTGCTGTGGCCTGGGAAGGCAGTGGAGGATGGCCCAAGTGCTTGGGCCCTGCACCGTCATGGGAGACCAGGAGGAGGCACCTGGCTCCTGGCTTCAGATTGGCACAGCACACTGGCCATGCAGCCATTTGGGGGGTGAACCAATGGAAGGAAGACCTTTCTGGCTCTCTCTCTCACTGTCTAACTCTGCCTGTCCAAAAACAAACAAACAAAACCTTATGAGATACAACCAAAGCAGTGTTAAGAGGAAAGATTACAGCAATTGGGGCCTACATCAAGGAATCAGAAAGGCATCAAATAAACGATCTAGCAATACATTTCAAGAATCTAAAAAAAAAAAAAAAAAAAAAAAAAGAACCAAATCCAAAATTAGTAAAAGCAAAGAACTAAAAATTAGAGAATATATTTAAGAAATGATATGAAAAACAGACAAGAGGTCAGTGAAATGAAGAGTTTTTTTAAATAAAATAAAAGTGATAAACCATTGGCCCAACTAACAAAAATAAAAGAGAGAGAAGTCCGAAATTAATAAAATTGAGATGAAAAAGGAGTTGTTACAATGGATACTACAGAAATAAAAGCAATCATCAGAAATTACCAGAAACAGCTACATGCCAACCGATCGGAAAATATAGAAGAAATGGGTAGATTTTTGGACACATACAATCTACCAAAATTGAGGCATGACAACATAGAAAACCTAAATAGACCAATAACCAAGATAGAGACTGAATCAGTCATAAAGACCCTCCCAACAAAGGAAACACCAGCATCTACCAATAAAGAAAAGCCTAAACAAAGACTGCATGGAAAAGACACCAGAAGCACAGGCAACAAAAGCAAGAAGAGACAAATAGGATTATACCAAGCTAAGAAGTTTCCGCACAGCAAAGGGAACACACAACAAAGTTAAGAGTAACTGACAGAAAGGGAGAAAATATTTGCTAACTATATATCTGATTAATACCCAGAATATATAGAGAGCTCAAGAAACTCAACAACAAAAAAAACTAGTTAAGAAATGGGCTACAGACATGAACAGGCATTTCTCAAAGGATGAAAATCAAATGGCTAATATACACACGCAAAGATGTTCAGCATCACTAGTCATCACAGCAACGCAAATAAGAACCACAATGTTTCACCTTACTGGATCAGCCCAGTTTTGGCCACTGCAGCCATTTGTGGAGTGAACCAGTGGATGGATGACCTCTCCCTCTCCTTCTACCTCTCTCCTTCTCTGTCTCTAACTCTGCCTTTCAAATAAATAAATAAATATGCAGAGAAATAAACAACAGATTCTGGTGAGGAAGTAGAGAAAAAGGTACCCAAAACACTGTTGATGGGAATTAAAACTAATACAGCCATGATGGATGACAGTATGGAGGTTCTTCAGAAATCTGAAAATAGGTCTACCACATGACCCAGCCATCCCACTGTGAGGAATTTACTTTAATGAAATGAAATCAGCATATGAAATAGTTATATGTATTGTCAAGTTTATTAGCAGCTCAATTCAAAACAGGTAAAATCTGGGGTAAACCCAGATGTCCATCAACTGACGAATGGATAAAGAAAATGTGATATATATACACACAATGCCATAAAAAATACTGAAATCCTGTCTTTCACAACAAAATGGAAATGGGAGACCATTATGCTTAGTGAAATATGTCAGTCTCAAAACAACAAATATCATGTTTTCTGATTTTTGATAATACTTAGAATACAAGAAATGTAATGGATGAGTGAAATTGACATCTTGAGATTTGATTATTATGTATAGCCCCTGTCTATATTCCTGAGGAGCACTCGTTTTTCTACTTACATCTTGCTGAATTCTTTATTTAGGATATTAAGCTTATGAAGTAAATTGAAAGTATATCATTGCAAAAATTCAAATAAAAATAATAAAAGGAAGAGAGAGGATGGGAGTAGGTGGAACAGAGAGGGATGTATTGCCATGTTCTTAAATCTATGTCTGGTTACATGAAATTGGTTCCCTTTAAATGAAAGAAAGCAAGAAAGAGGGAGGGGTGAGGGAAGGAGGGAGGAAGTGAAAAGAAAATGGAGGGGAGAGGAAAGGAAGGGAGGGAAGGGGAGAAGAAAAACAGATGGGTATTTAAAGGCCATATAAATAAGAAGTTGGGAAATTGAAATTTAAATAAGGGAGTTCGTATGATCAGATTTCCATTCTGTAAGCCTGAGGAGCACTTAGAAAGCAATGGAAACAATCCAAGGAATAATTAATGGGTGCCTCAACTAAAACTGTGGATGTAGTAACAAAATGGGTGGAAGAAATTTGAGGATAGTCTTCATTTATTAGAAATGGGGTTTGGTGTGGATTTGAAAATGAAAAGCAAAAGAAATAAGCAATCTCATTTTGAGTATGTGTGTTTACAGAGGCCAGTAGTATATCAAGGGAGTAAATATTTCTACATCTTAGCAAAGAGCTCTATAAATGATCAACATGTATGTAGTAAACACTGAAGGCAAAACTAAGACACATATGGCGAGAAAAGAAATGCTCAATGAGGGAACCAAGTGAAGCACTAACATTTAAGTTAAGCGATGTGAGGATAGGAAGTTCTATAAAAGACTAGAAGGAGCTGCTGGAAATTAAGAGATCAAGAGATGTTGATGATGAAGAGATCAACAGTACTAACTGTTGATGAATATTCACATAGGAAATGAACTCAACATGGTTTCTGGTCTCTAGTGACATGGAGATATCTGCAGACTTAATGGAGCAGAAAAGGCAGAATTTAGTTTGCTATAGAATGCTCAGAAGCCCAGAAGATATAAGATGAAGAAAGTAAGGCAATTATCACTTATGAACTCACAATAACATGTTACAATTGAAGAATCAAACTTCTCCCATTGCTTTAGCTGAGGTAAAATGGACTGTTAAAAACAGACATGACCTATGAGCATCCAGAAGTAATTCATCCAGCACACTCTTATGTTAATAGGACCCAATATAAGAGCCTTTTGTCCGGATATGCTCACATCATCTTAAAAGACTGTAGATACATGTTAAAAATTATCAAAAGAGCAAAAAATAAATTCTTTGGAGGAGAGCTAAATTTTGTAGATATTTTTAGAGTAGAAATGGAGAAATCTATATGTGACTTAATTACTGGTTTTACGAATATTAGAGTTTGAATGAAAAAGACACATAATATATTCACGTGTTCACATAAGCAAATGGGGGCTTAAATAAAATAAAAAAGATGTTCTGGAAATGGCTATCAAAGGAAGCTTTGAGATTCATATTTTTCAGAAGTAGTGTCCATTATGTAATATAGGAACTATTCCATTAAAAAAGAAATTTACCAAGTAAAATGCATTTTCTTGATTTATTAATATTAACTTTCAGAATTCTGATTTACATGCATTAAGTTCCAAGAATCAGGAACAGTGCTGTGATTTATACATCATGCATATAAAAGTTCTTATTAATGAATCCTAAATTTTAAAGTTGTGATTTAGTATGTTAGTTTATAAATCTTAACTTTAAACATCCAATTTAGTCCTATGATTTATGGGCACCAAGTTTCATGTTATTTATGAATCATAATGTTAAAAATTCTAATTTAATACAATAGTTATATAAGAAGCATTAGTACAATAAAATGTACAATTCTGCAAAGATAAAACTTGAACAATATTCCTCTATGCAGCTATCTTCACTGATACATTTTGAATAGAAGGTTGAATAAGGTTAGGAGATAATACAATTCAGCCTTAATAAACCATGTTGAAGGAATTATCTGCTCTTTTTATTAGAAACTTCATGGTAAAAGTAGTTTATAACTTATACCTCTTGTAATTTTAATAAGTACACAATGAAAGACATGTTTAACACTGCCTGAGATGTCTTAGTGTGACACTAATTTTTTTTTTTTAGTGGAAATATCTGTCTTTGGTTAATGTGGCATATAGACATCTTGAAAGTGATTCTGATATTCAGCCTGCAATCAAAGTATATGATTACAAAATCTACATGAATACCACTGTATTGGGCTCCTAGCCCGATTTCCTACCTAAACTTCCCTTCTGCATTTTAGCTATTTTTTACTGATATGCTGTCAAACACAGCATCCACTAGCTCTATGTGGCTAGTGAGAATTCCTAATGTGCCTGGTCAGAAATGCCACATGCTCTAAGTGGAAGATACACACTAGATTTTGAAGAGGAAAACCATAAGATATTTCACTATTTTTGCCCCAGTTATGTGTTGAAATTATACTATTTTGAATACATTGGGTTAAAGAAAATAACCTAATCACTTGCTTTTCGTTTTATTTAAAATGGCTACTAAAATGTGACTCACATTATGTTTCTGCTGAAGAACACTGCTGTGTTTTTTTTCCCCAGAATAGAAGCATCCACAAGCTAAAACCCTTTTCAAATAGTTCACTCATGTTGTAATAAACTAACAGGAGAAAAGATGGGCAGGCAAGAATATAATTTATTAAGTCTGTATTCTTTTCCCTGGATTAGCTTCTCACTAATGGAAAAATGTAGCTTAGAGACAACAATTTTTGTGGTTACTGCTTCTTATCTTTTCTTCCTGGGTGTTATAATTTCATTTCATTTTTCTAACTCATCATTTATTGACTACCTACTATGGCTTGAACACTGCACAAAGAGCTAGCTTTGTACAATATGGTTTTATTGGTTCCTCATCACAGTTCTATCAAGTGGATACTATTAATACACCAGTTTCAGTTACATGGAGCCTGAGTTACAGATAAGTAATAGCACCAATATTGGAAGAGCTAACAAAGTTAAGATCTGCTTTCTATACTCCATATATTAAACAGCCATTCCAGGCAGACATTTGGAATCTGGAGTTGTGAGCCATGCCCCAACTTGTTTGCTAAAAAGAGATATGTAAAGCAGAAATGTCAGGCTCTCAGTCCAAGCCCCTTACTTTATACTTAACATTCTTGCCTTTCTTTTTGACTACAGATATGTTACAGAAAAGAGTGTTAGTAGTGGGTTATTCAAGCAATTGACCTGGTCTTGCCGAGCTCAAGTACTAGGGTTTGCAAATAAAGTTGGAGAAACACAAGGCAGAGAGTATTCTGAGAATATGGTGGGGCTTTCTGGATCCTATTTTCTTAGCAGAGGTGGCCAGTTGTGTCCTTGTGAGGCTTCCTCCCTAATTAGAGGAAACTGCTCAGCTCAGGTGATGTTAGCTTTTCTAATCCTGCTGCATATGCTTCTGAAGAGGAGAGCAGCAGGCTGGCAGCTTCACATTTTTAATTTGGTCGTGTTCCATGCATCTTTTTTAACCACAATCATTCTGCTCTGCTTTGCTACAAATCCAATAGCAGACTCTAACTTTGCTTTGAATGTTCCATTCTCAAGAGATAATATGTAGAGTTCAGAGAAACCTACTGAAATATTTAATAGTGATACACTTGGAATTGGAGGATGGATGCAGTATTGAATTTAAATCTGAGCCAGGAAAAATCTTTTGAGTTTACCAAAGGAGAAATTAGTATCCTGAAATGGAGTGGCCATAACAACATCTGAAACTTCAAATCATGAAACTAATAAACAAAAAACAGATGTTACTGAAAACATATTATTTGATGAAAACAAGCATGATCTAACTTGTAACTTTGCTGCTTAAGATAAAATAACAATTTTGAACTACTAACAAAGTAGAGATAATGCAGAATATTCTTTTCTATATATGTAAAAAATGATAGATGTAGCAATTGATTTTTTAAGAAAAAACTAAATTGTCATTAAACTAGGACTCTACAAATATTTTAGCATATTCTGAGTTCCTTGAGGCAGTTACAAAATAAAAATTTAGTTGTCATAGGCAATGTAATAACTATTCTTTTCTTGCTAGCTAGTTCAAAAGCACCATATAACAATGGGTTTAGGTATTCTTTTCAGAGATTGTCAAGGCTCATTCCAGGACCAATAATTTCATCATCAATGAAAGCTTTAATTAAAACAAGGAAAATAAAAATGGCAATAAATGACACCCTAACTTCAGCTTTGTATGCATGCTCTGTCAATTGACACAATTTTGAGAAAGATGCCGGTAACAGGAGCATCACTTTGAGGAAATGAAATCGAATGTCAATTTTGTCAGTCAGAGCATGATAAAGGGCTGAACAGATATTACTTATTTTTCTTTAAATTTCAAGTTTAAAATTACTGTATTTGAGTTACTCGTTAAGATATCTTAAATGCAGACCAATGATGAATGCTGAAGAAAATAAACATTAAATTGGGTGGAGATAATAAATCAAGATACTGGACTAAGATGAGGTTTGAGTCATTTACATTTATGTCAATCACTTTAACTTTTAATATTTAATAATCACACAGAAACTCACATAACTTCTATAATCCCTTTATCATTTTTCTTTGTTGAAATTTATCACTTCAAATCTACCAATTATCTATGATTTCCAGTCCTCACCTGAAAATTTAGCGGGATATTAAGTTTTGGGGAGTGTCTTGGGTAAAAAATACATAATAGATTGCATTATTGCTTAGAAAATATTCAGTCTGGATACAAGAGATCCAAGATGGCTGAACTGGGAGAAACCACACTGACGTCAGTTCCAGACAAATACCAGAAAAACAAAAGAACCATGTTCCCAGGGGGCTGATTGAGATAAATTTTCCAGTGGAGAATGGACAGGACAGAACAGTCTCTGTGGCACAGTGAGAGGACACACACAGTCGCTGGCAGCACACTGCCAATGGTTCCTATATATACATGGCTGGCACTGGGATGAGAAGTACCATCTTCCTAGACAAGGTCAGAGGAGGCTGCTACAGCCTGTAATGCTGGCAGCTTTAACTGATGGGGAATTCTATCACTCTCACCAGCACTGAGTCTGGTCTTGGAATTTGGCAGAATACTGAAAAGCTACTTTATTTCATGAAGGAAGAGCATACTGCTTCAATCCACTACCCCTATCAAAGTGCAGGTCTCAATTTGCTGAGTTGGCGCTCTAGCCTATCTCTGTCTTGACTAGTGAACAGTAGGCAGCTGGCACTGGGGATAGGCAAGCTTGCAGGGCAGATTTGGACACCATAAACCCTTTGACTAGGACAGGTCTGAGCATAGGCCATTGAAGGGAAGGGAACATGGGTTGTGGCTGGGTTCCTGTGAACTCATGCAGTCTGATTATTTAAACTCAGACCTCCCTGCATGCTGGGGGGAGATCTTATGGAGGTCTCAGAGGACATACCACAAAGTGGGTCAATATTTTGTATGATGTGTGTGCCTGGCTGGGTGAGTGAGGGTGTCCAGGCACCACGAACTCACGTGAGGCTGTGAATCAGCTAGTTTCCCTTGGTACAGAGAAGGGCTGGGATTGTGAACACACTATCTAGCTCCAATAACATCCCCCTTCTCATTGTAACCAAAGGTGCTACAACCACACTCAACTTCAGTGTCACTCTGGACTCTTGGGCCACCGTCAAATGAGCTACGTGACTCCACACACAATTCTAACTCTAGCATAAAGCTTCAAGTACTCCATGAGCCACAGGGGCACATTTCCAAGAATAAAGCCTTCAGTAAAAATGTAACATCCCCCAGAGGAGATAACAAGTGATCACACAGAAGCATGAAAACCAACACAGAAACACAAGCAAAATAAATGAGGATGGCAATATGACTCCACAAAAGGAACACAGCATTACATATTAAAGGGCAGACTGATGAAATGTCTGAATAGGAATTCCAAAGGATGACCAAGATTATTCAAGAGCACAGAAAAATTGTTACATGAAATAACATGGGTGAGAAATTCTAAAGAAATAGATATATTGATGAAAAATAAGATAGAAATATTAGAAACAAAGTATTCAAGTAAAAAAATACAGTGGAAGTCTTAACAGCCTTGGAGAGGCAGAAGAAAGCGTATCTGATGTAGAAGACAGGTCTTTTGTTTTCTTTAAACCAGACAGATATTTCAAAGTAGAAAGACAAAATATTCAAGATCTATGCAATATCATTTAATGAGCAAATATACAAATCTGAGGAATTCCTGAAGGCATGGAATAAAAGAATGGCTTAAAAATCTGTTCAGTGAAATAAAAACAGAAAATTTCCCCAATTTGGGGAAAGATATGGACATCCAAATACAGGAAGAACACAGAATTCCAAATAGGCATGATTAGAAAAGATACTCACCATGACACATTATAGTCAAACTTTCAAAAGTAAAACATAGAAAGAATAACCTAGAATTTGCAGAGAAATTCCAAATCAGCTTTAAATGATCTTTCAACAGATTAACAGCAGATTCCTAAACAAAAACCCAACCGGCCAGGAGAGAATAAAGAAATATTGTCTAGATTCTTTAAGAAAAAACTGCCAAAACAGAATACTTTACCTAGCAAAGCTCTCATTCACAAGTGAAGGTGAAATAAAGACCTTCCAAGAAAAGCAAAAAATCAAAGAATTTGTCACCATCTGGCCAGCCGTACAAATGATACTTAAGGATGTACTATACACAGAAACAGAGAAAAACATGTAGTATCACAAAAGACTGTGAATGCAGAAAATCACCAAGCAATAGTACAATGGAGATCCAAACCAAATAATAGGATTATTCATGGAAAAATGGCAGGACCAAGTCATTACTTATCAGTAATAACCTTGAATGCAAATGAACTAAACTCTCCAATTAAAAGATACAGACTGGCTTAATGCATGATAACAAGACACATCTATTTGTTGCCAACAAGAAACACTTCACCAATAAGGACACATGCAAACTAAAAGTTAAAGGATAGAAAAAGATATACAATGCAAATGGACATCAGAATTGAAGAGGAGTAGCTATAGTCATAAATATAGTCCAAAAAAAACTTTAAGACAAAAACTGCTTAAAGAGACAAAGGAGGTCATTATAGGATGATTAAAGAATCAATTCAACATGAAGATGTGACAATAGTAAATGTGAGGGGTTGGGAAAAAACAAGAATAAAAAGATGTGACTATAGTAAACATATATGTGCACAATGCCAGAGCACCCAGTTTTATAAAACAAGTGATCCAAAGGGAGCTATAAACTCCAATATAATAATGGGACTTCAATACCTGGCTATTACCAATGGAAAGACAAACAGATAAAAAAATCAATACATGGCTAAGTGTCAAAAGCATCACATAAACAAGACTAATTTCCGAACTACAGCCAATACTAACTGATAGAAATAAAAATGGAGAGAACGATCCAACATGGGAAGCGGGATGCACAGCAGACTCATAGAAGGGCAGATGTCCTAAAACAGCAGTCTGGCCTCAGAATCAGCCCTTAAGGCATTTGGATCTGGCTGAAGAGCCCATGAGAGTATAAAAGGACCTAAATGAAAAATCTCTGTGAGTGAGTTCCCAGTGTAAGTGGAAAGAACGGGCCATCAAAGAAGGAGGTACCATTCTCTGAAGGGAGTAGAGAACTTCCACTTTGACTATGGCCTTGTCTAAATTTGATCAGAGTTGGCTAACTCAAGAGGCTTCCATAATCTTGGCAACTCATGACAAGATCCTAGGGTGATTACTGACGCCATAAACAAGATTGTCAATTGTTAAATCAACAACAGGAGTTACTGTGCACTTACTCCCCATGTAGGATCTCTGTCCTTAATGTGTTGCACAATGTGAATTAATGCTATAACTATTACTGAAACAGTACTTTACACTTTGTGTTTCTGTGTGGGTGCAAACTGTTGAAATCTTTACTTAGTATATACTAAATTGATCTTCTGTATATAAAGATAATTGAAAATGAATCTTGAGGTGAATGGGATGGGAGAGGGAGTGGGAGATGGGATGGTTGTGGGTGGGAGGGAAATTATGGGGGGGGGAGCCACTGTAATCCAAAAGCTATACTTTAGAAATTTATATTTATTAAATAAAAGTTAAAAAAATCATTATATCAATAAAGCAACAACAGAACTAATCTATACAAGAAACCAAATTGACCTAACAGGTATCTATAGAAAATTTCAGTATACTGCTGCAGAATATTTTTTTTCATCAGTACATGGAACATTCTTTAGGCATGATCATACTGGGCCATAAAACAAATTTCAACAAATTCAAAAAAACTGGAATAATATCATGTATCTTTTCTGGCCACAATGGAATTAAGTTGGAAATTAATAACCAAAGAAACACTAGATAATAAAAAATATGTAAACCGAACAATATGTTCCTGATTGAACAGTGAGTCATATAAAAAAACAGAAGTGAAATTTTAAAATTCTTTGAAATTAATGAAAGTGAAAACACAATTTATCAAACTAGTAAGAGCTAGCAAAAGCAGATTTAAGAAATTACATAGCAACATAGAAAAAAATGGAAAGTTATCAAATAATCTAACAATGCACCTGCAGGACATAGAACAACAAGAAAAAGCAAGCCCAAAATTAGGAGGAAAAAGTATTAGACAAAAATTAAAAAAAAAATTTAAAACTATACACAAGATCAGTGAAATTGAGTTTTCTTATGAAAAAATAAACAAAATTGATAAGCCATTTGCTGAACCAATCAATGGAAAGAAGACATAAATTAATAAAAGAAATGAAAAAGGGGATGTTATAATACCACAGATATGAAGAATAATTAGGAATTATTTCAAATAGCTACATTCCAACATAATGGAAAATTTAGAAGAAATAGATATATTTCTGGATGCCTATATTTTACCAAAATTGAGACACAAAGAAATAGAAAACCTGAGTACACCAATAACCAAGACTGAAACAGACAGCAATAAAAGCCTCCCAATGAAGAAGAGCCCAGGACCAGATGACTTTGCTGCTGAATTTTAACAATTTTTTTAAAAAAAGAGATTTATCCATTTATTTGAAACTCAGAGTTCCAGAGAGAGCAAGAGCCACAGAGAGAGCTCCTCTATCCACTGGTTCACTCCCAAGATGGCTGCAATGGCCAGGGCTGAGCAAGGCTGAAGCCAAGAGCCAGGCACTTCCTACAAGTCTCCCACGTGGGTGATAGGTGTCCAAGCACTTAGACCATCTTCTGCTACATTTTCTCAAGTGGTTAGCAGGGTGCTAGCTGTACCATAAGTGGAACAGCCAGGACTTGAACCAGTGCCCATATGGGATGCCAGTGTTTCAGGCCACCATGCCCAAATGCCAGCCCTTCTACCAAACTTTTATGGAAGAACTTAACCGAATTCATAAATTATTCAACACTATGTAAGGGATAGAACTCTTTCAAACGCATTCTATTAGAGCAGCATTACTTTAAGTGCAAAATCAGAAAAAGATATGGCAAAAATAGAATTATAGACTAACATCCCTGATGAATAGAGGCAAAAGTCCTGAACAAAATACTAGCAAATTGAATCCAACAACATAAAAAAAAAAACCCATACACTCAGACCAAGGTGGATTTATGCCAATGATGCAAGAATGATTCAACATATACAAGTCAATAAATGTGATACATCGCATTGACAAAATGAAGGATTAAAAACCATACTATCATCTCAATAGATGCAGAGAAAGTATTTGATAAAATACAACATCCTTCCTGACTGAAAAATAATCTTAAATTGGTTGTAGAAAGAACGTATCTTAACCCTGTCAAGGCAATTAATTGAGAAAACCACAGACAGCAACATATTGAATGGGTAAAAGCTGAAAGCATTTCCAGCAATATCCAGAAGCAGACAAGGATGTCCACTCTTACCAGTATTTTCCAGTGTGGCTCTGGAAGTTTTAGCCAGAGCCATCAGGCAAGAAAAAAATAAATCAAAGGGATACAAATTGGAAAGGAGGAAGCCAAATTATCCCCGTTTTCAGATGACATGATCCTACCTATAGGGGAACCAAAAGACATCACTAAGACTATTGGAACTCATAGGAGAATTCAGTGAACTTGCAGGATATAAAATCCACACACCAAATTCAATAGCATTCTTATATACTAAGAGTGCTCTGGCTGACAAAGTACTTATAAGGTCAGTTCCACTCATAATAGCTACTAAAATTTAAGTACTTTGTGATAAACGTAACCAAGAATGTAAAAATTCTATGATGAAAATTCTAAAATATTAATGAAAGAAATAGAAGAGACAAAAATTAAAAATTCTTCCATGTTCCTGGATTGGAAGAATTAGTATCTTCCTAACCAAAGCAGTTTATATATTCAATGAGATTCCCATCTCATTGGACATTCTGCACAGATTCAGAAAAAAACATTCTAAAATTCATATGTAGGGGTCAGCACTGTGGTGTAGCAGGTAAATCTGCCGCCTGTAGTGCTGGCAAACCACGTGTGTGCCGGTTCTAGTTCCAGCTGCTCCACTTCCAAACCAGCTCTCTGCTATGGCCTGGGAAAGCAGTAGAGATGGCCCAAGTCCTTGTGCCCCTGCACCCACGGGGGAGACCTGGAAGAAGCTCCTGGCTTCAGATCGCTGCAGCTTCAGCCGTTGTGGCCAACTGGGAGTGAACCAACAGATGGAAGATCTCTCTCTCTCTCTCTGCCCCTCTCTGTGTAACACCGCCTTTCAAGTAAATAAATTTTTTTAAAATTTCATATGGAAACACCAAAGACCCTGAAGAACCAAAGCAAGCAAACTATTTAAACAAACCATGGGCCATCTCTATACCAAATTTGAGGATATACTACGGGGCTGTGAAAATCAGAACAGGCGTATACTAGCACAAAAATAGACATGTGGATCCATGGAACTGAACAGAAGCCCCCAAAATTAATCCACACAACTACAACCAAGCAATCTGAAAAATGAGCTACAATCACTCCCTAGAGAAAGGACAGTGTCTTCAACAAATGGTGTTGGGAAAATTGCATTTCCACATACTCAAATTTGAAATAAGACCCCTACTTTACACTCTTTACCAAAATCAACTCACAATGCATCAAAGATCTAAACCTAAGACATGAAATTATCACATTACAGAGGAAAATCTAGGAGAAAATCTGCAAAACATGGGCTGAGGCAGAGACTTCTTGGGTAAGACCATAGGAGCCCAGGCAATAAAAGCAAAATTGGATCATAGGATTGCATCAAGGTAAGAAGCTCCTGAACAGCAAAGAAAACAATCACCCAAGTAAAAAGGCAACCAACAGAACAGGAGAAAATATTTGCAAACTATACATATGATAAAGGACTAATATCTAGATATAAAGAGCTCAAGAAACTCAACAACAGCAAAACAACCAACCCAGTCAAGAAATGGGCTAAGGTGTGATATGAACAGTTTTTTTTTTTTTTTTTTGGACAGGCAGAGTGGACACCGAGAGAGAGAGAGAGAGAGAGAGAGAGAGAGAGAGAGAGAGAGAGAGAAAGGTCTTCCTTTTCCATTGGTTCACCCCTCAATGGCCACTGCAGCCGGCGCACCATGCTCATCTGAAGCCAGGAGCTTCTCCTGGTCTCCCATGGGGCACAGGGCCCACGCACTTGGGCCATCCTCCACTGCACTCCCAGGCCACAGCAGAGAGCTGGACTGGAAGAGGGGCAACAGGGACAGAATCCGGCGCCCTGACTGGGACTAGAACCTGAGGAGCCAGTGCCACAGGCAGAGGATTAGCCTATTGAGCCACGGTGCTGGCTGAACAGGCATTTTTAAAAGGAAGATATATAAATGGCAACAGACACATTAAAAAATGTTCAGGATCACTAACCATTAAGGAAATGCAAATAAAACCCACAATGTGAGTAGGAGATGTGGTGGTTGTGGGTGGGAGGGAGGTTCTGGGGGAAAAGCTGCTATAATTTTTTTAATTTATTTTTAATTTATTTTTTATTTTTTTGACAGGCAGAGTGGATAGTGAGAGAGAGACAGAGAGAAAGGTCTTCCCTTTTGCTATTGGTTCACCCTCCAGTGGCCACTGCAGCGTGCGTGCTGAGGCAGGCGCATCGCGCTGATCCGATGGCAGGAGCCAGGTGCTTCTCCTGGTCTCCCACGCGGCTGCAGGGCCCAAGCACTTGGGCCATCCTCCACTGCACTCCCTGGCCACAGCAGAGAGCTGGCCTTGAAGAGGGGCAACCGGGACAGAATCGGTGCCCCAAACGGGACTAGAACCTCGTGTGCCATCGCCGCAAGACAGAGGATTAGCCTATTGAGCCGCGGCGCCAGCCTGCTATAATTCTAAAGTTGTACTTTGAAAATTTATATTTATTAAATAAAAGTTGAAAAAACCCACAATGTGCTATCTGCTTACCCAATTTGAATGGCTATCATCCAAAAACTAAAAAATCACAAATGCTGGTGAGGATGTTGGAAAAAAGGACCCAAGTACACTGCTGGGGAGAATATCAACTCAATAATCATTACTCAAGATAAGATTGGGATTCCTCAGGAAAATAAAAATAGATCTACCATATGACCATGCTATCCCACTCTTAGGAATAGCAGTCGTAACTTACCTGCAGTTTAATTCACAATAGTTAAGTTATGGAATCAACCTAGATGTCCATCAATTGATGGCTATATAATGGAAATGTGATATAGATACATGATGGAATGGTATAAAGCCATAAAAAAAGAATGAAATCCTGACATTTGCATCAAAATGGATGCAATTGGAGATCATTATTCTAAGACCAGACCCAAAAAGAAAAATGTTTTATTTGTGGTTGCTAATTTAGAAAGGAAAAAATTGTATGGATGGCAAATCATTTGGTATATAATTATAAATGATCCTACACTGAATCTGACCATGTGCATGACAATATAATCTTGTTTCACAGATTAAAAAAAAATAAAGGGGGGAGGTGAGGACTCTTGGGGTACAAATAATGCTTTTTTCTTAATTTCAGTGTTGGTTTCAAGGTTGATCAGATGACAAAAAGCTCATTGATGTGAACACTTAGCGCATTTGATATGTATACTGTATTTTAATAAAATGTTAAAAATAATAGAAAATATTCATGCCTCTCCTATTCCCCATACTAAGAGTATTATATTTCCAACCCTATTGATGGGCTCATCATGTCACTTACTTTGGCCAATGGATCAATGGGATGTGGGGGGAAATGACAATGTACCAATTCTAAGGGGGGGAATTTTGGAAGGAAAGTTTTATGAGGCACAATAAGGTTTTGCCAGCCTTCTTGTCCTCTTATATATACATAAAAAATACCCCATGGTAGGGAAGAGGTGTTCCTTCAGCCTAGGTCCCAGAGTAAGTCACCTGAACCTGCATACTACCTGAAATATAACCATTGCAGCTAACCCAAAGATCCATAATCAGAAAATAAACACTTCTCATGAATCAATGAAATTTCAGAGTCATTTATTTTGTAGAGCTATCACAGCAAAAGCTTTCAGTGAATAGAAGGACAGTTACAAGTGTGTCTATGGACAACCTTGGAATTCACAATCAAACCAAACATTACACAGGAGACCTAGAGCCAGAACGTGGCTTTATTTCACAAGTGATATTTTCTTCAGAAGTTCATGAAAGTAAAAGTAGTTGCATGTTAAAATATGGGACTGTGGTATTGTTCTTTGTGTGGCTATGTCCAAGTAATTAAATATTGAAATACCTAGATACCTGTGTCTGTATGTCTGCCTATCTACCTACCTACCTACTATGTTTCTACCTATGTACTATCTACTATTTGGCCCCTGAACTTATGTAGAAATTTAAGCCTCAAAGTCATAAGTTAATAGTACTAAGAGGGTGAAAACTTAATAGTATTACGGTATTTAGAACTGGGGCCTCTTGGGGATGTGACTGAATTTTATTAGGTCATTAGGTTAGGGCTTCCATGATCTAACCGT
Source organism: Sylvilagus floridanus (assembly GCA_949820135.1). Lineage (NCBI taxonomy): Eukaryota > Metazoa > Chordata > Mammalia > Lagomorpha > Leporidae > Sylvilagus > Sylvilagus floridanus. The sequence goes on from OX463223.1 coordinate 116,847,561, forward strand.
GACGGCTTTACAAGGAGAAACAGACACAGATATTCCATCTTTTTACGTGATGCTCTGTATCAGCTCAGGACTCTGTCAGTAAGAACACCATCACTAGAGCTGAACCGATGGGACCCACCCAATTTGGGGCGGCCAAACTCCAAAACGTCTCTCCTTTGTAACATTAGGCTCCCTCAGGTATTTTGTTCAAGTGATCAACAGCTAACTAACACATTATCACCTAACAGGTTTCAAAGTCCATATAAACATATCATGAAAGAATTATTCTTTTAGCAATCTGAGGTCACTTTCCCAGTGTAAGGGTGGCTGTTGGTATACAGAATTATTATCATTCTCAGTGCTGGAGACCCAGCAGTGCCTACAATTCTTATACAATGTATCTGCTCTTGATTTAATAGCCCATACAGATCTTCAGACAGCAACTTGCATGTTGGGTCATGTTCAAATACATTTGAACCAGTAAGTCCCATGGTATTGTATGTCCTTGAATTCAAATTGGGGCTGTCAAGTTTTAAGGAAGTTGTTCTAATTTAGATTTAGTGTCACAGGCCTAGGAGTTACATGCTGGGAAGTTAGGCTCAACAACCATCTTGATTAAAACCCTGGCTTAAGGACACTTCTCTCTGCCTCAGTTTCCTTGTATGGAATCACTTATCTGAGACAGCATTAACCAGCAGGGTCAAGATAAACCTGTAAGTTACGGATAAGGGTCTTAAAAATCTGAAGTAATATTTAAGAGTGTACTGTGATGTCCTAAGATCACAAAGTAGATGAATATTCTCTTTATTCTTTAAAAATAAAAATGATATACTTGAATTAAGTATTGACTGACTTTGTAGCAACCATTGATTTCTTTTATATGTAGACATTGAACTCTGAGAATCAAAGCAAAATATTTGATTTTTTGGAAATGCTTATAGTTTAGTGATATGTATTACAGTTTCTGTATTCCATTGAACAAAATCTAACCATTTTGGATCTTTGTCATATAATTTGAAACTATAAAATCCATGGTTTTGCCACAAAACATTCTTAGCACCAATAAAATTAAGTGATTAAAATTATGACCTTTAATTTAAAAGTAACAGAAAGTGAGTCCAGCCAGCATCACCAATAAAAGATAATTAATTAGAATAATACAGTAAGAACTTAAAGCAAAACCAAGGGGCCAAGTTGGCTTCTGTTGAAAGAGTTAAGGCATCTAATCAATATGGCATCTCTCTTAGCACAGCTCAACCAATTAATAATCTTTTGATTCGTTGTCCCAAATTTTTTTCTGATTCCATCCAAAGGTCATTTAGGTATAACTAAAGGGATGGTATCGCCAATAGCTATACAGTTTTTGATTATCAGCTAGTTTTCAGAAAGGGAGAAGTCATTGGATGCCAAACCAAGCAACTACCCTAAGAAATGTCTTCTTCAAATTTTCCAGTGCCAGATCAGCTTTGATTGGAGATTCTCACTTTAAGTTTAAATCTAATTTAAAAATAGGATTGGAGGTACTGTCAATAAGAGTGCAAAGCAGGAGGTTTCACAATTTTATCCACCTACAGCAACAACAATTAGCTGCTATCCAAAAATATGGCCCAGAGTGCTTTTGTACAAGATTTGTGGTCAAGGTAGGTGGTTACAAAATTCCAGTGTTGCCCAACACCAAAAAGGGCCATTTGAGAGGGCAGCCCTGGACCCAGGTGACGATTTGGTCAGCCACAATCATGTTTACAGGCACAGAAACTTCCCTGTACCTCTGAGGACTCAACTCAGGACTCAACCCTATTTGGGTTGAGGACTCAACTGAGGACTCAACCCTATTTGGCCTTGGTTTCGTCAATTACGCAATCTGCCAAAGTGAACAGGTAGAACCACAACCGCCTCTGCCTTAGGGAACAGGCATGGCAACCTCAAATCTCAGGCTGTGGACCCTGAAGCAGTCAATAAACTGTCTCCAGTCCTTCTGAGTCATTATTTGGGAGCAGGCCTGTCTCTCCAGGGACGCAGCAGGAATATTTTGCTTGCTTTCTTCAGTAAGATGGTGTGCATGTCACTGAGAGAGATCTTATAGCATCTCCCCCCACCCCACATACTCCTATACAGGTATCTTTCTTTACTGATAGCCACGAACATATTTCTAAGTAACATTAGAATCCAACATTCAGACTTGTGATCTAAGAGGCAAAATTTCAACTGGGAATAGTCATCAATGAGAAAACCTCCATCTTAAGAACTTTATCCAATGGCACTTACATAAGCATTGCTGAAAATCAGCTTCACAGCACATTAATAAAATTATCTGCATGAGACACAGTCACATATTAGTAAATTTTATGGTAACTTTCTTCTTTTTCCTTTGTTTAGTACTAGAACATCTGAATATACTTAAAATCTCTTGTAAAATTTATTTCTGATTTGAGGGATGAAGCAGAGAAAGATAAATGAAGTGTGTAATGTTTCACCATGTTGGTGAACCTAAGTAAATATTCTATGAAGAAACAAAAGAAAACGTTGTTGAATATCTCATTTTCAGCCTTAAAATAATTTCATTTTCTTCTACTTACTGAAATGAACCAGAAATCCAAAATTATGATTTTGTTAATGACTTCAAAATGATAATCATAGTGAGAGATGTTTCAGCCTTTACACATAAGTAGACATGCTGATCAAATTTTTAAAAAGTAAGACAGCATACAAAAAACTCAGGGATGCAGGAATCCATATAACTAATTTAGAAGATTGAATTGAGATGCTTTCTCAGAAGTCAGAGGAAAAGGTTAATGAAGTGAAACTGATAAGTGAAAAGATAAGAGATCAAGAGGATGATGCAGGAAATTCAATATATGTAATAAGAACTCCATAAAGAGAGAATATAGGAAACCAAAGGAAAACAATTGTAAAAAGTCTCATAGGCAGAGAAAAATGAATATCAAATAAAAATAGCAATAATAATGGCTACAGCTGTTGAGCCCTGACTTAATGTAACAAATTTTTTAAAACTAATGATTTGTTACAGCAGTAATAGGAAACTAGTATACAAATAGGAGATAAATTTGAAAACAATGACTATCATGTTAGAGTATTTAAAACATACAATATCAAGTAATAAGAATAAGCAGGAAATAAATGCCATGATAAGCAGCTTACACAACAGCATATTAAATGAAATGAATCAATCTCAGTGATAATTATGCTCAAATTGAGTTATCACATGACCATACAGGATTTAGAAAGAAGGTAATTTAAAATAATGAATTATATTCCTTACAGTCTTTCACCTCACATAGTAAACAATACAAAAGTTTGAATACTGGAGAGAGGATTTTTTAAAGAGACAATTTGTTTTATTCTGCCTTTACCCTGATGTGCTTTATCAGAGAAAAACACATAGGCAACACAAGAGGGAGAGATTTTTGAGCTTACACTAAGGCATCTTCTGAACAGGAAAGAAAAACTCAGTAGAGATATGTTATAGAAGGATGGAAAAACATTAAGCTGACAAATACGGTGAGGCATTCACCAAGTTCAGAGGAATTGCTAATAAGTAATTTCCTAGAGTAAACTAAAAAAAGGACCTCCTTGATGAACAGCTCAACTTAAGTGTTTGCCACAGCCAGAGAAAACCAATGACACCTAAGTAACAGCCAGGCAACGACTTTTCCTACCTCGCACTACAACACCCCCCATATTACCAGAGGAGCCAGACACAGCCTGGAAATGGCGTAGGGGAGCAAAAAGCAAAGACAGGTGTCAATCAACATACAATAAAAGTGTGACAAAGTATTTTTATTTTTTATTAAACAGGCAGAGTTAGACAGTGAGAGAGAGACAGAGAGAAAGGTCTTCCTTCCGTTGGTTCACCCCCAAATGGCTGCTACAGCCTGGCGTGCTATGCCCATCCGAAGCCAGGAACCAGGTGCTTCCTCCTGGTCTCCCATGCGGGTGCAGGGCCCAAGCACTTGGGCCATCCTCCACTGCCTTCCCGGGCCACAACAGAGAGCTGGACTGGAAGAGGGGCAACCAGGACAGAACCGGCGCCCATATGGGATGCCGGTGCCACAGGCGGAGAATTAACCAAGTGAGCCACGGCACCAGCCCCTGTATTTAAATATACAAAATGAAACCGAAAACTAACTCAACAAACATCTGCTAGAATTCTTTCATAACCAGGAACTAAGGAACATCTTTCTACTTTGGCTAGAATTTGGAAGCCATATATATAAGACTTACACAAAAATTTTAATGATATGTAGTTGAATTATAACAAAAATATAGGCATCGAGCGTGCATATATAGTTCCTGGTTCATGTCCCAGCTACTCCACTTTCAATCCAGCTCCCTGCTAATGGTCTGAGAAAAGCAGCAGATGGGCCTAGTGTTTGGGCCCCTGCTACCCATGTGAGAAATCCAGAAGAAGCTCCTGGCTTCAGCCTGGCTCAGCCTTGGCCATTCTAGCTATCTGGGGAGTGAACTTGTGACTGAAAGCTATCTCTCACTCTGACTTTCAAATAAATTCTGAAAAAATATAACTTAAAGAAATTATAAAAACACATTGTGAAAAAATATTTGCAACTCATATTACAAATAAAAAGGTAGATTCCCTGATGTCTGAATATCAGTCATCACCTACCAATGATTAATGGACATAAATAGATGACTTACAGAAAAGGAAATAAGAATACTTAAGTATAAAGGTACATACTCTATTTTGCTATTAATGGGAGATGAAATTGGAACAGTCAAATACCTATCTGCTGGTTCGGAGAAAACGTATGAAGTTTGACAATACAGTGTTGTTAAGGCTACAGAGAAACATGTACCCTCATTCATTTCTGTTCAGGAGAAGGAAGACTGTGATTCAGAGGAGGAAGAGTAAGATTTTTTAGTATACAACTTTTCTGAATATAAATTTTAATTTTGGGCCCATAAAAATTGCAAAATTTGAAAAATAGGTCCAATATAAATTTCTAAGAAGACTAATAAAAATTTTGAAGAAGATATGGCACAGTTTAAATGACTTGAGAAACAGGAAATAGAACTTAAAATTTTCAAAGAACAGTAAATCACATAAAACTCACCTAATGCTGATCTAGAGTTAAAAAAAATCCTAAAGATAAAATACATGAAATTAGAAGTGAGAAAAATATAAAACCACATGTCTTTGTCTGTTTGGACTGCTATAACAAAATACTTTTCACTGGGTCGTTTATAAACAACCAAAATTTATTTTCAGTTTGGCAACTGGGAAATCCAAGAGGAAGATGTCAGCCAATTTGGTATCTGGAGAAGGCTAGCTCTCTGCTTTGAAGACAGAGCCTTTTCGCTGCATCCTCACATGGTTGAAGATGGAAAGATAAAAGGGGCAAAGCTCAAGCCCTTTGGTAAGGACACAAATTCCACCCATGAAGGCAACGGTCTCATGGCTTAACCACCTCCCAAAAGCCCCACCCTTTAATACCACCATCTTGTAACTTAACTTCAACATATGATATTTAGAGGGGCACATATGTTCAAACGTTAGCATAAAAAATACAGAGACATTTAAACTTATAGTATAAAAAGCAATATGTGTGGCAATGAGTGTGAATTTTTTCTCCCCAGTATTGAAGTTCTTCTAGGAAGATACGAAGTAACTGAAAACTGAGAGTCCAGAACCTAGGATGGCATAGTCACTAAAGAAGAAATTCAGTGAGATGTCCAAGAATTACCTCTTGGGAAAGTGACTGAAAAGAATTCAGTGGTGTGTTAACCACAGCCTTCAAGCAAGAGGTAATTCTAGTTGCATCTCAGTCTCACACAAAGAGGAGATACTTCCCAATTGATTTCATATACTTAGTACTGTATCAGGATGTGCCTTCCCAGTGAGCAAGCTGAATCCTCATGGCAGGTATGTTACTCCTTTAACTTTTCATGTTTTATTAAGAAGTAAAATGAAACTGCACTATCAAAATGATGAAAATACAGTTAGGAGCTAAACTAGTGCTAAAGCAGTGCTAAACCAGTTATCTGTTACTTTTTTTTAACTTTTATTTAATAAATATAAATTTCCAAAGTACAGCTTTTGGATTACAGTGGCTTTTTCCCCCCTATGACTTCCCTCCCACCTGCAACCCTCCCATCTCCCGCTCCCTCTCCCATCCCATTCACCTCAACATTAATTTTCAATTATCCTTATATACAAAAGATCGATTTAGTATATACTAAGATTTCAACAGTTTGCACCCACACTGAAACAAAGTGTAAAGTACTGTTTGAGTACTAGTTATAGCATTAATTCACATTGTACAACATATAAGGACAGAGATCCTACCTGAGGAATAACTGCACAGTGACTCCTGTCGTTGACTTAAATTGACACTCTTGTTTATGGCGTCAGTAATCACCCTAGGCTCTTGTCATGAGTTGCCAAGGCTATGGAAGCCTTTTGAGTTCACTGACTCTGATCATATTTAGACAAGGCCATAGTCAAAGTGGAAGTTCTCTCCTCCCTTCAGAGGAAGGTACCTCCTTCTTTGATGGCCTGTTCTATCCACTGGGATCTCACTTGCAGAGATCTTTCATTTAGGTGGTGTTTTTTTTGTTTTTGTTTTTGTTTTTTTTTTTTTTTTTTGCCAGAGTGTCTTGGCTTTCCATGCCTTAAATACGCTCATGGGCTCTTCAGCCAGTTCCAAATGCTTTAAGGGCTGATTCTGAGGCCAGAGCACTGTTTAAGACATCTGCCATTCTGAGTCTGCTGTGTATCCCGCTTCCCATGTTGGATTATTCTCTCCCTTTTTGATTCTATCAGTTAGTATTAGCAGACACTAGTCTTGTTTATGTGATCCCTTTGATTCTTAATCCTATCATGATCAATTGTGAACTGAAACTGATCACTTTGACTAGTGAGATGGCATTGGTACATGCCACCTTGATGGGATTGAATTGGAATCCCCTGGCACGTTTGTAACTCTACCGTTTTGGGCAAGTCAGATTGAGCATGTCCCAAATTGTACCTCTCCTCCCTCTCTTATTCCCATTCTTATATTTAACAGGGATCACTTTTCAGTTTAAATTTAAACACCTAAGAATAATTGTGTGTTAATTACAGAGTTCAACCAATAGTATTAAGTAGAACAAAAAAAAATACTAAAAGGGATAAAGTATTAAGTTTTTCATCAACAGTCAGGACAAGAGCTGATCAAGTCACTGTTTCTCACAGTGTCCATTTCACTTCAACAGGTTTCCTTTTTGGTGCTTGGCTAGTTGTCACCAATGAGGGAGAACATATGCCATTTTTCCCTTTGGGACTGGCTTATTTCACTATACTTTCTCCTGGGAATCATTTCATCAGTTGTGTATTCTCACATTGAAAAAAAATCTGTGCATTTTCATGCCATGATGATTTCCCTTACTAGGAATGTGTTTCTGATAGAATCTTCATTGAAAACTTCATTTTCTAGAAGGTAACAGCTCTTGGAAATGTATTTTAAGATGAATTCCAAGGACTGACTTTATTCACTTTTGTAAATTTGTCTGCCTTAAAATGAGGTATTTTTCTAAACACACAGATTCACAACAAGATTGCCTTTTCCTTCCCTTCATGAAGGTCTGGAGTTTCATTCTGGAGCTAGATCTTTTGAATTGTAAACAGAGTAACACACACCTATACTTTCCATTAATCCAAATGAGCAAGGGATGCAAAATAAAGTTTAATGATGTAATCCTTGAGGGATATTAGTACTCATGTATTTATGTTTATTATTACTCTTCAGGCTTACCTGGAAAACACCGAGTCCAAATATGTGACCTAACTATAAAACTATAAAATCTATTTCATTAAGAATAAAGACTTAAGGGCCTGTTTTATAGTGTAGTCGGTTAAGTCACACATGCAACACCAGAATCCCATATGGGTCCCAGTTGGAGTCCCAGCTGTTCCACTTCAGATCCAGCTCCCTGCTAGTGTGCCTGGGAAAGCAACACATGAAGGCCCAAGTAATTGGTCTCCTGAACCCAAATAGGAGACCTGGATTAAACTCCTGGCTTCTGGCTTCAGCCTGGTGCAGCCTTGGCCATTGCTGCCATTTCAAGAGTGAACCAGCGGATGGAAGATCTCTCTCTGCATCTCCTTCTCTCTCTGTAACTACCTCCCAAATCATTCTTCAACAAAAACATAGGGAAAATAATATCTATTATTTCTAAGAATGAATACCAAAGGGAACATCTCGCATCATAAGATATTTGTATCTACAAGAAATATTAATTCTGTTATACAAATTAAGTTATGTACAATTCCTAAGTGTCTGCCAAATTCTTCACAAGTAATTTCTTGATGTTGAATAAATGTACAGCATATATGATGCAAAGACAAAATCCTGTTCATAATTCATTTGAGCTTTGCTACTTGATACTATGTAATTTGTAATATGGAAGATGATTGCAGATTGATTTTTCAAGCCAAGAGTTACAGATTTTCATGTACTATAGTCAAAGAAATAATTTATATCAATGGTCATCAATACTTTGCAATTTAAAAAACCCTGGGAGGGAACATTTAGCCTAGTGGTCAAGATGTCTACTTTCCACCTCAAAGTACCTGTGTTCCTGGCTCCAGTTCCTGATTCTAGTTTCCTGCTAATGCAGACCCTAGGAGCAGTGATGGCTCAAGCAATTGGGTTCCTGCCACTCATGTGAGGAATGCGATCGAGTTCCTTGCTTCTGGCTTTGGCCCCAGCCTGGCCTTGGCCTTGTCTCCAGGCGTTTGGGGAATGAACTAGCAGATGGGAATTACTTGTTCTCTCACTATCTGCTTTGTCTCTCTTAAGATAAATAAACTTTTAAAATAAGTAAGACATTTTTAATAGCAAAGAAAAGAAGGTTGAGAGCATGTGAGGTTCAAATACTCTGCTGAACCACCCACGTCTCACTGTTCAGTGTTTGTTTCTCAGCCCTCATAATTGTTTGTGTGTGTGAATTAAAGAGTCTATAATTCTTACTCACCACACTCTAGGAAAATTTACCAACCTTAGCTCCTATCACATTCCAGAAAAATTTCCTTCATGAAAAAATTGCCCTATTCTTTCCACCCAGTTATATTCTTATTCCAAACTCTAAAACATCGCCTTCATAATTTCTTATCCTCACATTTTTTTAACTTTAATATTATCAATTCTGACAGTGCCAATATTTTACCAACTCTGATGTGTTCTTAAGAGCCTAACAGCCTATTTTTTCATTTAGTATACATAGTATATATTTAGTATCTTTCAAAAAAAAAGGTTTCTTTGTTAGGCAGAACAACAAACAGGGAGAGACAACCATCTTCCTTCCATTGGTTCACTTCCCCAGTAGTTCCAACAGCCAGGTCTGGGCTAGTCTGAAGCCAGGAGCTATAAACTCCATTCCCCCATGGGTGGCATGGCCAGGCTGAAGTCATGAGCTAGAAACACCCATTCCAACATGGGTGGCAGGGGCCCAAGTGCTTGGGCTATCATATGCACAAAGGCACCTTAGCAGGAATATGGACCAGAAGCAGAGGAGCAAGAAATTGAAAAAATGGGATGTGAGTGTCACAAGCCCCAGCTTAATCTGCTCTGCTACAATGCTGGCCTCTTAATATTTTGACACACCATAAAATAAGGTATTTATTGTATAGGTCTTATTTGGCCCTGTCAACACTTTATGCTTATTAGACCTATCTCTTTAAAATGGTAGAAACTTATTGAGGACAGTACTCTTGGAAAAGACATCTTTATATTCATCATGTACCCCGCACAGTAGTTCACAAAGTATGCTTTCTGGAAGCATGGCAGCTGTAGCATCTGGTATCACGGGCTTCATTGTGACCCCTAAACTCTATTGTACTGAAATCCTAATCCACAATGTGCTTGTATTTGAAGATAGGGCCTTTAAAGAGGTGACTAAGGGTAATAAAATCATACATATTGGGCCGTAATCTGCTGGGGCTGGTGTCTTTACAAGAAAAGGAACAGAGATCTCCCACTCCCACCCCCCACTCCCACCCCCACCCCCACCCCACAGTGCACACATGTGAGCACAGAGGGACGTGGTAGCCACTTACAGGACCAAAAGCTTCAGAATAAAAGTTACCTTCCTGGGGCCTTTGATCTTAGACTTCCCCGCCTCCAGAGTTGTTGGAAGCAAATTTACATCGTTCTGTTGTATTTTGATTTGGCAGTCTGAGCAGACTAATACACTTGGGAATTGAGTTGACTGCAAAGTGTCAGGTCCCAAGCCAGACCTACTGAATCTGAAGCTCAGGAGTCAAAGGTTAGAGATCTGAATTGCAACAAGTCCAACAGAGGACTCTGATACAATCAGAAATTTGACAAACATTGCCCTAACTCATTACTGTGCACATTAGGATATACTGAAGTCTTCAGGAATGCACGTGATCCGTTGATTGCTAAAGCATGTACCTATATAGGTTGGAGTTGTGAAGACTTTGATATTTTAAATCCCTAAGCCAATTTACCAAGGCAAGTCTATTACAGTTTAACAGCTACACACTAGATACCTCTTTGAATAGTCCTGAATTTTACCATTAAATTCTCATTTTGACATCTAAAACTATCTCCTTCATAGCAGGCTTCAGTTTTGTCACTACTCATTTATCCTTCCTGTTGTTAGTCCTCATTTTGCCCCTGTATTTTGAGAGTGTGGCAATGGTTGCAAGAGATTAGGATAATTCATTTCCCAAATAAATCACTTCTAGCTTTAGTCTTCACATCCAATACTTTAAAAAGCTTGAAGACTTTTAGAGTGTCTGTGTAAGTATGAAGAAAAGGTTTCAATGGAAATCAAAATGAGTCAGTGAGAAAATCTGCACCCCATTGATAGTGGCACTTTTGTTCTGAGGGCTTGGTAATATGAGAAATTGAAGAATGCCATTAGAGTTACTGACTTGAAACATATCCAGCATTACTTTGTTAAAGTGTTCTGAACTGCAAAAGAATATAATTTTAATAGCCAGACACTTTGCCATCTTCACTACATAAATATGACTTTAAAAGTTATGGAAAAGACAACATGGAAACATGTACCGTTACATACAGCTTAAAAGGAAGAATCTGCCATTTGGCCCTCTTTAGTCATATCTTCTCCTAATTATAGAATACAAAAGTTACATTTTCACAGTTTGTCATTGTGTGAAAAGAACTCAAGTAAAATGCAGTCCTACCAAACATTTAAAGATTTATAATTAAAGAGCTGTCTGCTGAACAATTGAGCTTATTCAGGATGCAAGTCATTCACCTTCAAATGCCTTTTACCATGGTAGATTGCAAAAGAGGAATTAAGTATTCATGAGCAACTCAGATTACAAATACACTTAATACTTGCACCAACTCATCGTTGGAAAATATATGGATAACATGGGGGGAAAATGTGACACAACATTCATGAAACCCAAAATTTTGTCAAATATGCTATGCTTTTATGTTTTAAAAATTTTGGGGGGTTGGGATTGTGGCACTGTGGGTTAAGCTGCCACCTCGACACATGCTGTATCATAGTGTTTGGGATCAAGTTCTGGTTCAGCTTGCAATCCAGTTTCCTGCTAATGTTCACCCTAGGATGCAGAAGACAATGGCTCAAGTATTTGATTTCCTGGCAGCCACAGAGGAGTCCTGGATAGAGTTCCTGGATCCTGGTTTCAGCCTGGCCCAGCTCTGGCTGTTGCAGGCATTTGGGAGTGAACCAGAGGATGGATGATATCTTTAATAAACATTAAAATACTTTGAGAATATTTCATAAAGCACTGTGACTTCAATTCCAGTTGACAGAGACTGGTTAGATTTCAATAATTTTGACTCATCCTGGGTAGCACTCATATCTTGCTTTTTCTTTCACATCTCCCACTAGACAGCATAGTATTGACACAGATGCTTATAAATATTTACTGAAGAGATTTAAGAGAAGCATCAAGAAAGTCCCGTATAGATTCCCCATAATTTAAGAAATTCTTGTTTCTTAGATTGCATAAACTACCTTGTATTGAGAAGGTGTACATAAAAGAATGAATTTCAGTGGGATTTCATTGTGAAACGGTGATGTGACTTGTTAAATTCTCAAAGCAGTCCATCATATACTATGCTCCTATAGTTAGTGCTATCAACGGTGAATGTGTATGTATGTATGTATTCCTTAAGGTGGTCATTTTGCGTAATTTTGCCACATTCGTTGAAACCTAACAATCACTCTGAATGATTTTTGCTAATGTTATTTTTGTGGATTAGAAGGCATTTGAAGGTATTTTCTGAATTTCATAGTTTTCTGATAAATTTTTAAACATATGTTTGAGGGAAGCTTGCCTTTCCTGACTTTGTATGAAATTTCCTAGCAAGGCTTTGATTTTGATCACTTATGTATGCATCTATATCTACGTAGTCATCTTGGCAATACCATATTTTCTTTTTTCATGACTCTTATTTGAAGCTCTGGATTGTTTTTGTGATATTGAAGTTTAAAAATTGTAAGCTTTCTTATTAATAACAATTTCAACAAAAAATTTGAAAAATTCTAACATACAATCATGATTTTATAATAAAATATTCTGTGAAACAAATCAAATGTGGAGGGGACAAGGCTGGATGTATGCTTCTTTGGAGGGGTAGTATGAATACAGACACCTTCCTATCATTTCTATTACCTAGATGTGTAGAAGAGATCAACATTATGCAAATGCCTGATGGAAGATGGGATTGGAACAGACACAGGCAGGAGAGTTTGAAGAGAAAGCCATGATCATCAAGTTAACTGCAATTCAATAGTCTCCTTTGATGCTCGACCTTTTTTAATTCCCATGATCTTTCCTTACCAGCCATCAGGACTCCAGTAGAGTGTCAGAAATCTACCAGTTCCTGTCCAAAAAGCTTTTTACAATATTAACTTCTTACTTCCTCTCCATTGTCCAACTATACCCCAGATACCACAATGTTTTTTTCTATATATTGTTTTTTACCTAGAAACTATTTAAGGCATATACACTTGAAGTATTTCATATATACAAATTTAGGAACATGGTAATTATTCCCACCCTTTTCTCTTTCCCTCCAGCACTCCCACTGTTCTTCCTCTTTTATCTCCTATTCCCATTATTTTTTCTACAAAGACCTATTTTCAGTTAACTCTATACTCATAATATTAATATACACAATGTAAAGAGTTCAATAGTATTACAAACAAAGGAAATAAACAAAAAAATCCCACTATTAAACAGTTGAGACAAAGGTTCTTCAAAATCATCACATCTCCAAGTGTCAATTTCACTTCTATAGAATACCTTTTAGGTACTCTTAGTTACCACAGATCAGGGAGGACATATGGTATCTGCCTTTTGGGACTGGTTTATTTCACTAAGTATAATGCTTTCCAGTTGCATCCCTTTTATTGTGAACTACAGGATTTTTTTTTACCTCTTTGTATTATTTCATAGGGTATATATACCATATTTTCTTTAATCAGTCTTCAGTTTATGGACATCTGGGTTGATTGCACATCTTAGCTACTGTGAATTGAGCTGCAATGAGCATTCAATCATGGTATTTTTAAAGTTTTCTTGTTCCCTTGTTTTCAGCATGGTATCTAATCATTGTGCCTCTTTTCTCTAATGCCATGTACATAATGTTTGTCATATTCAACGTCTCATGTTCTTTTCCTCTTTACATAAATTTTATCTATGGTTCTTACATCTGAAATATGATTTGTTTTCCAGTTAACGTATTCATTCTTTTGCATTGCTTATTATGTAGTTAAGACTATCTATTAAGTTCTTAACTTCAATTATGGTATATTTCAATTCTAAAATTTCAACTTGCTTAATTTTTATATTTGTTCCAGTTTTCTAGTGAAATTATCCATATTTTATTTTATTTTTCTGTAAAATGTTAGTCGTAGTTATTTAAAATTTGTATCTGACAAATTCAATATTGGTTCCATCAGTTTCATTTGCCTATGACTTTTTTCCTTTGACTTTTCTTTCTTGAAGTTAGTTACAATCAAGGTTGTAATGACAGGCACTGAGAGAATATAATTTTTGTCCATTATACAATTAGAGTCAAAGAAATTCACTTCAGTATCATCATATATTAACCTTATTCAAAGCTGTGTTTTAAGCTTTAGAAAATTTGATTTATATTTGTTTGCCTTATGCCTAGAGCACAGCTATTTGGGGCATCTACTTTGGCAGGCCCTAAATCTAATATTCATCGTCTCTCCAGCCCTTAAGACTGCCCAAATATGTGTTTGGCATTATTGCCTTTTACAGGTTGTTTTTTTCTTGGTTTCTTGGCCTCTCACTCCATTTCTCAAGGGAAAACTGAATGCAGATGTTTGGTTCTTTGATGTTCTTAAAATCTAGGGTCTTGGCACCTCGAGTATTGGCTGCCTTTGGAGCCCTGAATGCCAATGCATGTCTCTCCATCCCAGCGAGATCATTTCAAGCTCTGGGCTGCTGCTTTTGGTTGGAACTTTAGATCTAATGAATATATATAAATGTCTCTAGAGGGAAAATGTTAGCAAATACAGTCTTATTTCTTTTATCTTAGATCTTGATTCCTCTTATTCTGCTTTGGTAGCTCTGTAGTATCTTTGTAAAATCATTTTCTATGTATTTTAAACTTACTGATTTGAGAGACAGAGTATGAGAATGAAAGAAGAGAGTAAAGACTGAAAGTGAGCATAAGATGGAGAGGGCACTCCCATCCATTGGTTCACTCCAAATACTTGCAGTTGCCTGAGCCTGGCCAGGCCAATTCAGGTTGCAGGAACTCAACGCACATCTCTTAGATGAGTGGTATAGACCCAACTACATGAGACTTCATTTGCTGCCTTCCAGCGTGCATATTAGCAGGAAGCTAGAATTGAGAACACATCTGGGACTTGCTCCTAGGCACTTCAATATGGGATGTGGGCATCCCAGTGTTTTAACTGATAGGGCAAAATGACTACCAATATTTCTATATATTTAGCTTGTGTAGTTTGTTTCTGTAAGAGGCTTAATCTGAAATGAGGTATACTTTTCCTAGCCAACAGCAGAAATCGTTGTTATAAGAATGTTTTTTTTTTTTTTTAATTTTTGACAGGCAGAGTGGACAGTGAGAGAGAGAGAGACAGAGAGAAAGGTCTTCCTTTTGCCGTTGGTTCACCCTCCAATGGCCGCCGCGGACGGCGCGCTGCGGCCGGCGCACCGCGCTCGTCCGATGGCAGGAGCCAGGAGCCAGGTGCTTTTCCTGGTCTCCCCATGGGGTGCAGGGCCCAAGCACCTGGGCCATCCTCCACTGCACTCCCGGGCCACAGCAGAGGGCTGGCCTGGAAGAGGGGCAACCGGGACAGAATCCGGCGCCCCGACCGGGACTAGAACCCGGTGTGCCGGCGCCGCAAGGCGGAGGATTAGCCTGTTGAGCCACAGCGCCGGCCGTTATAAGAATGTTTTAAAGTTGTATGTATTATTTTTTTTCAGTCCTTAGTCAGTACTGGATTTTCATCCCTCAAAGATCATGGTCTTAAAAATTGTTTCCCAGGCTCTCAACTATTTTAGAATTTTGAATTTAAAAATACTGAAAAAACTTACTGATCATATTTCAAATCAAGATTTAATTGCTTGAAATCTTTTCCCTTTTAAATTACACATGAAAAATAAATAACACTTAAGTAAATTAATTTTTGCTGAGGTATTGTAGTATCTTCAAAATGCAACATGCATTTGAAGAAATTAATGAATTCCTTATGTGAAAACATATTCTCTAAAATGAACAAGTTCATAAAAATTTGGAAGAGTATAAAAATAACAGGCAACTGCAGTTACTCTGGGAAGGGAGACAGTGTCTTATCATGTAACAAAAGCTTCCTGTGATGCCTTGACCAAATCAGGAGTTTATTTTAGCAAAAATAGAGACCGGTGAAGGGGCAAGCAAGAGAAAACGTACCTGCCCAAGGACCTGAGATATTTCTTCCTCCCTACCATGCTTCTCATTTTCAGTTTTATTAATGTTAAAAATTCATATATATATATATATATATATATAAAGTATGTATGTATATATGTTATATGATTTTAAAAAATATTTGAAGGGCAGAATGTCAAAGAGGGAAATACACACACACTTGGGGTAGGGGGAGGGGAGGGGAGAGGGAGACAGAGAGAGAATATCTTCCATCTTCCAAATGGTCACAATACCCAGATGTGGCCATGCCAAAGCCAGGAGCCAAGAACCCCATTCTGGTCTCCCACATGGGTGGCAGGGGCGTAAGTACTTGAATCATCTTCAGTAGCCTTCCCAGGCACATTAGCAGGGAGCTGGATCAGAAGCAAGAGTAGCCAGAACCCCAACTGGCACTCTGATATGGAATGCTGGCATCCCAAGCAGCAGCATAACCTGCTGCGACATAATACCAGCCCTTAAGTGACAGTTTCTTAAGTGCAGACATCGCGTAAGCTAATTAACATACCCATCACCTCACTTTTTCGGGATCACAACATCTTAAAAACAAGTTTATTTTTTACATGCTTGAAAGGCAGTGTTGCAGAAAGGGAAGAAGGAAGGGAGGGAGAGGGAGAAGGAGGGAGGAAGAAGGGAGGGAGAGAGAGAGGGAGAGAGAACATGAAAACCTGATGAGAACGCATGTTTAATTTTCGGGACCTGCTGTTAGAAAGGAGAACATGACTACAGAGTCTTAGTAGGATCTCATAATGGGAAAATTAGGATAGGGTATTTAACATATTTTAGAGCCTGGGCTGTCTTAAAAAGTTAGACATAAATTTCCCATATATCCTAACAATTACACTAAGACTCTATCAAAGAGAAACAAAAATGTAAGTTCATACAAATATATGTAAGCAATTGTTCAGAGCAGTATTATTCATAATAGCTAAAACTTGAAAGAATTCAAATGTCCATTGACTGGAGAATGGATAAACAAAGTATGGTATATTCATATAATGAAGTACTATTCAGCATTCCAAAGGAACAAATTATTGATACTTCCACAATATGAACGCACCTCAAGCACGTCAAACTGGAGTTAAAGCAGATATAAAAGACTATGTATTGTATGTTGCCGCTTACATTAAATGTTTTCTAAAAGGCAAACTTAGAGACAAAAAGCCCATCTGTGGTTACCCAAGGCTGCAGGTGGGAGTAGGCATTAGCTGTAAAAAGTAATGAGGGATTTTTCTGGAATTAAGAACATTTTCTATTAGGTTATGAAGATAGTTGCATAACACCAATTTACTAAAATTATAGCACTGCACAAATAAAATGGTTGAATTTCATGGAATGTAAGGTAAAGCTCAAAATAAGCTATTTAAAATAATAAGACCATCTTTTGTAACCAGGTATTAAGTAGCTATGTATTGAGTAGCTACTTTTTCTGTTACCTTAAGACCACTAGTTTCCATAGTTTTAGGCCAAAGTATGCAAGGATTTCATAAAAGTAGTTTGAAGGTTTTAGTTACCTCATATTTGTACAGAATTTATGTCCCTGAATGGCAAGTCCTATTAGGGGACAATAATCGTAGCCTGTATTATATCTTCAATCACTTTGGGATACAAAATCTTTTATCCATTTAATGTTCTTTCTGTAAGCCCTTGTCTGGAGAGTTCTCACAACTTTTTTGAGAATTGGATCTAATGAATAGAGTTACATCTTATTCTTGCTCCTTTAAGAGATAATACCTTCTCTGAGACAGAACAAATTGCATTACAAATGTCCTCATTAATTCCTACAACAGGCTTGTTCAGAGAAATATAAAAGTATGTTCTTAAAAACAGACACACAGTTATTTCAAAATCTTGGTTGCTTTTTTACAAATCAGAACTTATGTAATTCTGATTTCAAGATAAAAATTGCATGGAACTACCTGGGAATTTTAGCTCAGTAAATTATATTAGTAAATCTTTTTAATGATGCATTTATTCTGTCCATAAAATGTATAAAATTTACAATGGGTGAAAAAATAGACTTTAGAAGTAAAGAGGCAAAGTATTTCTACTTCAAGGAAAGTTGTAATTAGAAATGCATTAAGCTTAGTATGAGTGACCACATCTTTCATTTTAAAGAAAAATCTGTAGTCCAGTTTTTCTTCTCTAAAAAGTGTTTTTACAAGTTTTTGGGAAAAAAAAAACCTTAAAATAGCAGTAACTTTCAGAGGCAAAATGAATGTTAATAGAGCCACACTAAATAGAATTATCTATCATTTTTTTGGCTATCTGAATGCTATCCTACAAGCCCAGATTTTCTGTTTATAAAAAGTTGTATATGTTTAAAATTAATTTTTTTGACAGGCAGAGTTAGACAGTGAGAGAGAGACAGAGAGAAAGGTCTTCCTTCCATTGGTCCACCCCCTTAATGGCTGCTATGGCCAGCGCGCTGCGGCAATCCGAAGCCAGGAGCCAGGTGCCTCCTCCTGGTCTCCCATGCGGGTGCAGGGCCCAAGCACTTGGGCCATCCTCCACTGCCGTCCAGGGCCACAGCAGAGAACTGGACTGGAACATGAGCAATCGGGACTAGAGCCCGGGGTGGGTGTGCCGCAGGTGGAGGATTAGCCTAGTGAGCCGCGGCACTCGCCTGTTTAAAATTAATTTGGGCTGTATGTTTCAAATCATCACTGAGGATAGATTTTTACTACATATCATTTTTACATTCTGGAGTTTAACTTTTAGAAGTATCATGTTTGTGTGTATAGTCCTTTAAAATAGAATTTGCTTTTGATAATGAACCACAAGCAAATATCAATTATTTAATTATATTTGCAGGATAGGGAAATATTACTGCAGTTTAAATGCATCATCACCATCTTTGACTCAAAAAACTTATTTGAGTTGAAAGGATAGATGGTCACCACAAAAAATTATTTATTCATTCAATAAATGTCCATGTAGTACACCTGTCTGTAGGCAAGGTAACTGAGATTTTGATGGTAGGATGATATCACTATTCTATATATACTGGGATGAGATAGATTTTGGAAATGGTAACATTTCAGCATAGAAATTGAGAGAGCAAGCTATGTAGTTATCCTGGAGAAGAACATTCCAGGAGTCAGAACAGCAAATACAAAGTCTTTGAGGTAGGACTGTACTGCGGGCAAGATAAACTGGAAGGAGAGGAAAAGAGTAGATGAGTGGAGATCATATTTCCCCTAATATGCAAACAAATTCTTCAGTAATATTCATTGCTCTCACTCCAAGTCCTCCTGCCCCTCCATTTTTGAGATTCCTAGCATTAAATATGTCATAATTTATCTCATAACAATTCAATGCCCAAATGGCTCATCATTTACACGGCTTATGTAAAAATTAGCAGCACCGTTTGTCTCCTCTCGTCTATTAGTCAACTTGCCATGACTTTAACTAATATACTTGAGAGGAGTTTCTTAGGAAGAGAAAGCTTTATTTCAACTTACGGTTCACAGGTCCAAATTGCGGGAGCAGGCGGGCACCGTTAGTGTGGCGTCGGTGGAGCTGGTGCAGAACTACGGTTGAAAGAGACAGGAAGCAGAGAAAGAAGGTAACACGAACCGTGCTTAAATAACCAACCCTCTCCCGAGAACCACCTTCTGAGGGCAAGCCACGAGTGATCTAAGGTCTTTCCACCTGGCCCACCTCTCGGCGGCCAAAATTAGATCAAGTCTCCACTATTCATCCATCAACCCTTAACACTAAGACTTCAGAAATAAAACACCTGCATGACTTTGGGGATCCAAGTCCTGTGCAATCCATAAGACCTAGCGGGTTTGCATTTCATCTTCAAATCTTGCTGTCCTAATGTAGAACATAAAGGTTTAAAAGCTACAGCTGGGCTTTCAGTTTAAGCTGGTAGAAGAATACCTCATTTCATAATTTCTCTCCCAATACCCGAGCAAGTAAATCAAACAAACAAAATTTAAAAAAGAAATAAATAGTCATGAATAGTATAACAAGTACAAAGTCAGGGCTATTAAACACAAAATGCATGAAGGAACTGATTTATTCAGGTCATAGCAAAAGAAAGAACATTTAGTAGAGAGAAAACTGTCAGGAATGCGGGAGGAAATCTAGAGTTTTATTAAACAAAGCAGTTATGGAGGAGGAGTGGAGGTGACTCTTCTGTAATGTGCAAGGGTCGGTTGCTCAGGTAAGACTGCCACTTCTAGGAACACACAGTCACTGGGGAGTTCCTTCATCATTGTCTTTCAAGATCTCAGTGATCAGGTAAAGCTCAACACTGTCAGGCATAATCCAGGCATGGAGGTCAAAAAAGGAGAAACTCCAGGGACAGGCCTTTGACTCTACCTCTTCAACTCTAGCCCCAGGGTAAAGTGAAAGATATTCTGGGAGTTCTCACCAAACTCCCAAATTTGCAAATAAGCAAATTGAAATTTCTTTTCTTTTCTCACTTCTGAATGTGGATTTGGAAGAGGCACCCAGGGGAGAGGACAGGGAAACACACAGCTGAACCATTTTAATGGAAATGATGATTCTAGGCCTCACCAAATTGGGAAGATGAGAATTCTGAGGTTTGAGAACCACAAAAGCTCTCAGCAGGAACACTTGAGCCAAACCCCTGTTTTGAGACTTCTCCAGCCCTGGCAGGGTTTCTAAACGCCTAAGGCCATATCCCGAGCTGACCCAGCCATCTTTCAAGTTCCTGTCTGGAAAACCTGAGGTTATCCAAAGAATATGCTGTTCTAACCACCACCTGCAGCTAGGCCCCAGACCTCCCATTGTTAGAGCACTTAGGATACAGAGTCATTCCTCCTTTGAGACAGATTTGCATTTTCCACAATGCAGCAGCCATCCCGGAGGACCTGAACTGTCATCTTGCAGAGGGATGGGGAGTGTGAGTGGGAGGACAGAATTCTGATTCCATAACTGTCAGACTGCAAACACAGCCATCCGGTCATGGTCATATTTATATTGACCAACCCTGGAGAAGTTCTCACTCCCCTGATGCTACCTGAGCACCAGCCCTGAGGATCCCCAACCTTATTCTCCCTCATGCTAGTACAAATTGGCAGGAGCTCAGCTCTTTCCCACACTGTCAGTAGTTACTGAATAACTCGTTTTTAACACCTTAATGTCCGGCTTTTTTTTTTTTTCCCCTTGGCAGATTTTTTTTTTTCACTCTAAGGCAATAGTACAAACTACTTTCTAACTAGGAGGGGTAGATGCTAACAAGACATTTAATAACTTCTCCAAAGAACGAGCTGAGTCTAAGAAATTTTAACAAAGTCAAATCACTGCCTGAACTGAACTTATTCTTCCATTTTATGAGTTTAGTTACGGAAGCACCCTGGGAGCAGTGTAGGGGAGTAGGGAGAAGAGAAGGATGACCATAACCTAGGTTCAAACCGTACCTCAGAGTGAAATAAACATATGTCTGGTATGGTGGGGGAAAAGTCTTCTACAAGATATAGAAGAACAGTGCCAGAGGTACTGGAGCATGAGCAAGATGCATACTAACTGTGGCAGTGAGAAGGAAAGAAAATGAGGGACAAGAACAGGAAAGAAAGATGGGGATACAAAAGAAAAATGAACCAGTGTGCAAGGAAGAATTGTAGAGAAAAGGAAAGTTTGGTGAGCGTGCAAATGAGCACAGCCATTGTGGAAAACAGTATGGAGCTTCATCAAAAAACTAAAAATAGAACTACCATATGATCCAGCAATTCCATTGCTGGGTGTATATCCAAGGAAAATGAAATACGTCTGTCAAAGAGAGATCTGCACTCCCTCGTTTACTGCAGCAATATTCTCAACATCAAAAGTATGAACTCACCTATCAATTGACAAACTGATTTAAAAATGTCATACATATATGCAATGGAACACTATTCAGCCACAAAAATGAATCAAATCACGTCATTCACAACGATATGGGTGGAGCTGGAGGTAATTATGGGAAGTGAAATAAGCACAGAAAGGCAGATATCACGTGATTTCACTCATTTGTGGAATTAAAAAAAAAGGCTTATCTTGTAGAAGTTGAGAGTGAATGGTGGTTACCAGAGGCTGGAGAGAGTATGGGATAAAGGAAGATTGATTGACAAATCCTAAATTATAGTTATATAGGAGTAACAAGTTCTGGCATGTTGTACCATAAAATGACTATAGATAACAATACTGCATATTTATATAAAAATAGAACAGAGGATCGTGAATGTCTTGATCATAAAGAAATGATAAATGTCTGAGACAGATATGTTTACTCTGGCTGGACATTGCAAATCATATACACATATCAATCAAAACATTACATGGAACACAGAGATGTACAATTTTATTTGTCAATTAAATAATTTAAAAACCCAATAAGGTAATTCCTCACCTGTGCTTTGCATGATTAAAAAATGTACGTTTTCAATACAACTAGAGCTCAAAGAGGAGATGATTAATATAATGACATGAGAAACTGCTCAGGATCAGTAGCCATCAGGGAAACAAAGAAAAACCACAATGAAGGTTCACCTCACCCTGGTCAGAATCGTGTCATCCAAAAATTAAAAAAAAAAAATTATCTGCAGTGAAATAAGCCAGTGTCAAAAAGAGAAAAATCACAGTCTCTCTGATTTTGTGAAAACTATTATTTAGAGTACAAAGATATGCAATGTATGAGTAAAACTGACATCTTGAGATCTGATTATTGTTTACAGCCACTGTCTATACTTCTGAGGAATAATGGTCTCTCTACTTATTACTTGTTGAATTCTTTATTTAGTGGAGGATTAAGCTTGTGATTAGAAAGTAAATGGAAAGTATACAATCATAAACATTAAAAGAAAAATAAGAAAGGAAGGAGGACAGAGCATAGGAATGAGGGGAAGAAGGGTGGGAAGATTCAATATGTTCTTGAAAGTGTATATGTGAGTTGGCGCCATGGCTCAACAGGCTAATCCTCCACCTGCGGCGCCGGCACACCGGGTTCTAGTCTGGTTGCGGCGCTGGATTCTGTCCCGGTTGCCCCTCTTCCATCCAGCTCTCTGCTGTGGCCCAGGAGTGCAGTGGAGGATGGCCCAAGTGCTTGGGCCCTGCACCCCATGGGAGAACAGGAGAAGCACCTGGCTCCTGCCTTTGGATCAGCGCGGTGCGCCGGCCGCAGCGCGCTGGCCGCGGCAGCCATTGGAGGGTGAACCAATTGCAAAGGAAGACCTTTCTCTCTGTCTCTCTCTCTCACTATCCACTCTGCCTGTCAAAAAAATAAAAATAAAAAAAGAAAGTGTATATGTGAAATCCACAAAATCTGTTTCCAGTATATGAATAAAAATAAAATAAATTCACAAATGCAATGAAAATGGAGATTGTAGATCATAGAAATAATATATAATAATATACTGAACACCATTACTTGCCATTCTGGAAAAAAACATAAATTAATAATATATTTCCTAAGGTGGACAGAATCAAAATGACAGAAAGTTTAATTACTAACATGGAGAGATGGCTGCAGTAAATGCAGATAAAAATAAAAACAAAAGGATTAAATAATCAGAGATAAACTAAAAGAGTGTTGACAACTGTGATTCAAAATAAAAGTAATATGTGGGGGCCGGCACTGTGGCATAGTGGGTAAAGCTGGCGCTTGCAGTGCCAGCATCCCGTATGGACCCCAGTTCAAGTCCCGGCTGTTCCAGTTCTGATCCAGCTCTTTTCTAGGGCCTGGGAAAGCAGTGGAAGGTGGCCCAAGTCCTTGGGCCCCTGCACCCACGTAGGAGACCTGGAAGAAGCTCCTGGCTCCTGGCTTTGGATCTGCACAGCTCCAGCCATTGCAGCCATTTGGGGAGTGAACCAGCAGATGGAAGACTTTCTATTTCTCTTTCTCCCTCCCTCCCTCCTTCTCTCTCTCTCTCTCTCTCTCTCTCTGCTCCCCCCTCCCCTGTGTAACTCTGCCTTTCAAATAAATAAATCAATCTTAAAGAAGAAGTGGAGCCGCCTGGTCTCCAACTGGCACCCATATGGGATGCCAGCACTGTAGGCTGTGACTTCACCCACTACAACACAGCACCAGCCCCTTTCAGTGTATTTTTATTTTACCTTAAGATAAAATCAATTTTAGTTAATTTAAAAATAACAATAGAAGAGATATAGAATAATGTTAATATAATTAGGGCATTAATAGATGATTGCTCTTGACCTTTTTTGCTGGTTTAATATTCCCCAAGTTATACATTTTCTGGATTTTATTCTATCTTTAAATAATGATGTTTACTTAAAACTAAATATAAAATTCATGAGCAAGATTTAAGATCACGGCCGGCGCCGTGGCTCAACAGGCTAATCCTCTGCCTTGCGGCGCCGGCACACCGGGTTCTAGTCCCGGTCAGGGCGCCGGATTCTGTCCCGGTTGCCCCTCTTCCAGGCCAGCTCTCTGCTGTGGCCCGGGAGTGCAGTGGAGGATGGCCCAGGTGCTTGGGCCCTGCACCCCATGGGAGACCAGGAAAAGCACCTGGCTCCTGGCTCCTGCCATCGGATGAGCGCGGTGCGCCGGCCGCAGCGCGCTGTCAGCGGCGGCCATTGGAGGGTGAACCAACGGCAACGGAAGACCTTTCTCTCTGTATCTCTCTCTCTCACTGTCCACTCTGCCTGTCACAAAAAAAAAAAAAAAAAAAAAAAAAGATTTAAGATCACCAATATATGTTTTGAATCAAGTTGTGATTTACTGATGTGTAAGGTTAAATATATTTGAGGAATGTAAGAGGTGCTTGTAAAATCTTTAAAAACATAAAAGGACTCAGGCCCAGCGCCGTGGCTCACTTGGTTAATCCTCCGCCTGTGGCGCCGGCATCCCATATGGGCACCGGATTCTGTCCTGGTTGCTCCTCTTCCAGGCCAGCTCTCTGCTGTGGCCCGGGAGGGCAGTGGAGGATGGCCCAAGTGCTTGGGCCCTGCACCCCTTGGGAGACCAGGAAGAAGCACCTGGCTCCTGGCTTCGGATCAGCGCAGCGCTGGCCATAGCGGCCATTTGGAGAGTGAACCAATAGAAGGAAGACCTTTCTCTCTGTCTCTCTCTCTCACTGTCTATAACTCGACATGTCTTAAAACAAAAAATAAAAACATAAAAGGACTATTTTTTCCTAATATTCAGGTGCATGACAAGGAATATGGTACTCATGTGAGCATGTCACATTGTAAAATGTATACATACATAAACACAAATAAGGTTTATGTACCATTTATCTGCTCTTGAAAAGTCAACTCCACTATGTTTCACATTGCAAGCTTACCCTCCGAGGTTGTGGGGTAAAAGATATCCTGATCCACTCCTAGTGGGAATGTAAACTGATGCAGCCAGTGTGGAAGACAGTATGGAGACACCTCAGAAATCTGAATATAGACCTACCATAGGACCCAGCCATTCCACTCCTGGGAATTTACTCAATGGAAATGAAATCAACATATGAAAGAGTGATCTCTACTCCCATGCTTATTGCAGCTCAATTCACAATAGCTAAGATATGGAATAAACCCAGATGTCTGTTGACTGAGGACTAGATATAGCAATGATAGCATACGTACACCATGGACTACAACACAGCAGTAAAACAAAATGAAATCCCGTCATTTGCAACAACATGGATGCAACTGGAAACCATTATACTTAGTGAGATAAGCCAGTCCCCAAAAGACATATACCCTATGTTTTCCCTGATCTATACAAGTGGAATTGACACTTTGAGATGTGATGATTTGAACAGCCCTTTTCTCCACTGTTGAGGAACACTTTTTTTCTCATATTATTTGTTGAACTCTTTACTTAGTATAGGGTTAACCTTATGTGTGTAAAGTTAATTGAAAATAGATCTTGGTAAAAAAAATAAGAATGGGAATAGGAGAGAGAAGAGGAAGAAGGGTGGGAGTGCAGGCAGGAGGGAGGGTAGGGTGGGAAGAATCACTGTGTTCCTAAATGTGTACATACGAAAAACATGAAGTTTGTATCTCAGAAATAAAAGATTTCTAAGTTAAAAGAGAGAGAGAGAGAGAGAATGGTTTCCCTCTTTTATTACCAACAGTAATAGAGGCTATTCCAATACTCAGTAATAATACAAGTATAGTTGAGTGAAGTATCGCTTAACTGAATGACTTCTACCAAGTTTACTTTACAGCATCCTTTTATCTTATTTTTTAGGAAATGCTTCACAACTTTTAAGGTAAAGCTAAAAAAGAAACCCTTATATATGGCTATGGTTTGAATGTGTCCCCCAAAGATCATAGGTTGGAAGCTTAGTCCCAGCGCAAGTGCTGACAAGTAGAATCTTCAAAAGGTAATTTAGATCAAGAAGGAAGAATGCTCATGAATGAATTAATTCCATTATCACAGGAGTGAGTTTCATATAAGAGGGTGAGCTTGTCTCCTGTCCCTCTCTCTCGTCCATCTGATGCTTTCTGCCATGTCGTGATGAACACGGAGGCCTTCAACAAATACTGGCCCCTCGGTACTGAGCTTTCTGGACTCCCCAGCCTTCAGAACTGTGAACCAAATACATTTTCCTTCATCATAATAAATTACCCAGTCTGTTACAAGCGCAAAAAATGAACTAAACTAGGCATTTAAAGGATATTCCAAGATCAGAGTATTTTTCACAATTTGTGTATGTGTGTGTGTGTGTGTCCATAGATGCATGCACACCCTCACACATATTCAAACATGTGCTTTGGTTCAAAGAGAGGATAAAAATCATGATTCCTGCTTTCTAACTTAAGAAAATGAATTGATAATACTTTAAGTGTTCTGACTGATGTCTACTTTCAATCCAGCACACAAATATATATTGATGAAATTATCTGGTCAGATGCTTTTATTAAGAAGGAGATGAATATGACTATCCTGCTCTAAAATGGCATGTTTTGATTTTGCTCAAGGCTAAAACAAAGGTCTTCCAAGACTTTTCAAAACTATATTAAAATGCTTTACTTTGATATATAAGACTTTAAGTGTATAAATAACATTTATAAATGTTACCCTATTCATTAGCACTGCCACCCAGTCTCTTCCAATAGAGAATCACAAACTTTATTCTACTAATTTATAGCATGAATACATGGAAATATGATGAAAAAATAAGTTTTTCTCCAACATTGCTTCTTTTATATTTTGGACTAATTCACAATTGTGTTTCTACGCATGTTTCTCCTAATTCTGTCACCATCTCAAGGACAATATGTTCCTTTTTTTAGAAAAGAAGAGGGGCTGGTGTTGTGGCATGGCAGGTAAAGCTACCATCTGCGATGTCCGCATCCCATATGGGCACCAGTTCACATCCTGACTGATTCATTTCTAATTCAACTCCATGCCAATGGCCTGGGAAAAGCAGCAGAGGATGGCCCAAGTGGTTGGGCCCCTGCCACCCATGTGGGAAACCTGGAAGGAGCATCTGTCTCCTGGTTTTGGCCTGGACCAGCCCTGGCCATTGTAGCCATCTGGGGAGTGAACCAACTGAAGGAAGATATTGCCTCCCTCCCTCTCTCTCTCTCTTTCTCTCTCTCCTCTTCCCTCCCTCTCTCTCTCCCTCTCTTTCTGTAACTCTGACTTTGAAATAAATAAATAAATAAATCGTAACAAATTAGAAAAGAAGAAACAAAGCTCAGTAGTTTGTCTTGGGTAACAGAGCTCCCACTATAAACGAACTGTGAATATAAGTCAATTTCCTGTTTTTTCCACTAAGAAGATGTTTTAAATGTTTGTAAAATAGTGAATACATTAGCTTGTCGATGAAATTGCTGAATCTATACTTGATATGGTTAAGTAACTCAATTAAATATTTAAATACATGTTATATAAACATCATTGGTTTATACTTTTGTTATTCATATTGCATGCATCTAGTTTATTTCAAATCTTCACAGAGTATTGGTGGTAGACTCTGACATTTATGGCTCCAGATGAACCAGACCGTCTGCAGCTGTATAGCTCCTTCCCACTAAGCTTTGCCTCAGAACTTGTTTTGGCTGATTGAACTTTGGCAATTGTGAGGTGAATAATGGCTTGATGATCACTTGCATATTTGGGTTTATCTTATTAGGCTGCTCATTCTTGGAAGCCAGATACCATACTGCAATAAAGACTGGATGAGTTCTCCAACTGTTAAAAGTGAGAAGCTATTTTGGATATAAGAGCTTCAACCAAACTCTCAGATGCTTTGTGACTACAGGCAAGACCATGTGGAACAGATATAAACCAATTCCAACAAGTCTGATCCAAACTGTAGAATCTTGAGCAAAGAAAAAATTGTAGATTGTAAAATGGTCGTTACCAGGGGTTGTGGGAAGGAGTTGAGGAAATGTTTGTCAAAGCATATAAAACTTGTTAGACAGAAGGAACATGTTCAAGACATCTATCGTTCAACATGGTGACTGTATTTAAAGACAATAGGCCAGAGTGCACTTTAGGTGTTCTCATCACACAAAAAATAAGTGTGTGAGGTAATACACACTATTTCAATTTAGCCATTCTACAAATGTAAACATCATGTTGTATATGATAAATATATATATATATATTCAGTTGTCAATTAGAATGTCTTGCAAACTGCTACATTTTGAGATTTGTCTTTCATTCACTGAAATGGTAACCACAACTTTACTGTAATCATCTTCTGAGTCAGCTAACAGTTTTCCACTTCATATCATCTTTGCTTGTTTCTAAGTTCTTAACTCTGTATTTTATATTTTCACCAAATATGTTATTCTATGTCTTAAGCCCCTATTCCCACAGCATCAATACAGTTCTGATTTCCATATTTTGTAACTGCACACTACTGTCTTCACAACACAAGCACTTACTGTATGGCTTTTTGGTTGTTGTTAAGATCTATATATTTGAAAGGCAGAGTTATATATAGATAGGGAAAGACATACAGAGATATTCCAGTTGCTGGTTCACTCTTCAGATGGCTACAATGGTTAGGGCTGGGCCAGACTAAAGCCAGGAACCTGGCTTTTAAAAGTCAATTGTAGGCCGGCGCCGTGGCTCAACAGGCTAATCCTCCTCCTTGCAGTGCCGGCACAACGGGTTCTAGTCCCGGTTGGGGCGCCGGATTCTGTCCCGGTTGCCCCTCTTCCAGGCCAGCCCTCTGCTGTGGCCCAGGAGTGCAGTGGAGGATGGCCCAAGTGCTTGGGCCCTGCACCCCATGGGAGACCAGGAAAAGGCACCTAGCACCTGGCTCCTGCCATCGGATGAGCGCGGTGCGCCGGCCGCAGCGCGCCGACCACGGCAGCCATTGGAGGGTAAACCAACGGCAAAGGAAGACCTTTCTCTCTGTCTCTCTCTCTCACTGTCCACTCTGCCTGTCAAAAAAAAAAAAGTCAATTGTAGCTTTTTTCTCATTTCAACTCTTTTTAAGTGATATGTCTATCTATCTTGGGATAAGTATTTTTCAATGTCAGAAGAATGACGTATTTAGAGTGTTGATAAAAATGTAAAAGAAGGATTCTACATTTAGGAAAACATATTTTTGAAAAATGAAGATGAAATAAAGAAATTTCCAGGTAAAAAATGACCAAGATAGCCACTATGGAAGTCAGTCTGGAGATTCCTCAGAAACCTGAATATAACCCTACCATTCAACCCAGCCATCCCACTCCTTGGAATTTACCCAAAGGAAATTAAATGGGCAAACAAAAAAGCCGTCTGCACAGTAATGTTTATTGCGGCTCAATTCACAATAGCTAAGACTTGGAACCAACCCAAATGCCCATCAACAGTAGACTGGATTAGGAAATTATGGGACATGTACTCTACAGAATACTATACAGCAGTCAAAAACAATGAAATCCGGTCACTTGCAACAAAATGGAGGAATCTGGAAAACATCATGCTGAGTGAATTAAGTCAGTCCCAAAGAGACAAATATCATTTGTTTCCCTTGATTGGCGACGACTAACTGAGCACCAAAGGGGAAACCTGTAGAAGTGAAATGGACACTAAGAGAAACAGTGACTCGATCAGCTCTTGTGCTGACTGTTGTTGTACAATGTAATACTTTATCCATGGTAGTATTTTTTTTTTATCCTAGTACTAGTGGTTGAACTCTGTAATTAACACACAATTATTCTTAGGTGTTTAAATTTTAACTGAAAAGTGATCTCTGTGAAATATAAGAGTGGGAATAAGAGAGGGAGGAGATGTAAAATTTGGGACATGCTCAATCGGAACGGCCCCAAATGATGGAGTTAGAATTGTGCCAGGGGATTCCAATACAATCCCATCAAGGTGGCATGTACCAAGGCCATCTCATTAGTCCAAGTGATCAATTTCAGCTCACAATTGATCACACTGATAGGTCTAAGAGTCAAAGGGATCGCACAAGCAAGACTAGTGTCTGCTAATACTAACTGATAGAATGAAAAAGGGAGAGAATGATCCAACATGGGAAGCAGGATACACAGCAGACTCATAGAATGGCAGATGTCCTAAATAGCACTCTGGCCTCAGAATCAGCCCTTAAGGCATTCGGATCTGGCTGAAGAGCCCATGAGAATAGTTTAGGCATGGAAAGCCAAGACATTCTGGAAAAAACAGAAGACCTAAATGAAAGATCTCTGCGAGTGAGATCCCAGTGGAAAGAACGGGGCCATCAAAGAAGGAGGAACCTTTCTCTGAAGGGAGGAGAGAACTTCCACTTTGACTATGACCCTGTCGGAATAAGATCGAAGTCCACGAACCCTAAAGGCTTCCATAGCCTCGGCAACTCATGACTAGAGCCTAGGGAGATTACTGATGCCATAAACAAGAGTGTCAAATTGTTAAATCAACATCAGGAGTCACTGTGTACTTACGTCTCATGTGGGATCTGTCCTTAATGTGTTATCCAATGTGAAATAATGCTATTACTAGTACTGAAACAGTATTTTTACACTTTGTGTTTCTGAGTGGGTGCAAACTGATGAAATCTTTACATAGTATATATTGAATCGATCTTCTTTATATAAAGATAATTGCAAATGATTAAAAAATCTTGGTGTTAAACTGGAAATTGCATAGACAATTAATCAATTTTTTTAAAAAAAAATCATGTAGGATCTCTGTCCTTAATGTGCTGTACATTGTGAATTAATACTATAACTAGCACTCCAACAGTATTATCATTTTGTGTCTCTATGCGAGGGCAAACTGGTGACAGCAATCACCCTCAGGAATGTGTGTGTGTGTTTGTGTACATCTATATATAGTCAGACATACAATCTGATATTTAGATTCTAAATCCAATACTTTATGACTCACCTTTTGTTCAGAATATGAACATGAAAGAGAACATGATGAGTCTAGTTTGAAAATGCATGACACCTCCTACTTTACTTTATAGCATGTGGCCATTTATGGAAGAGAAGTCTGCAGTATGAAGTAAAGCTCATTAACCTAGTGAATCTATATATACTTGACTTTGGGCCCTCTTAAAAAATAGACATGCCTAAATTTAATAGATATGACTCTATTAATTTGCTGCTTTGAGAGACTATTTGTCCTCAATTTCACACTCGTAAATTGTTAGTATGATCAAATAATTCCAGGAAAAGTAAAATCAATGACTGTATAATGTTAAGGCTGGCAATTCAATGAAAATAAGTGGCGCTCTCAAGATGCAGCACAATGTAGACTGAAATCAAGAAGCAAAACCTGATTAAAAGAATTTATTGCTCAGAGCTAAAGTGGCAGCATGCCAGAAGTTCATCACACCAAACATTGTGCTGTTGAGCTATTAGGAATATGGTGAGAAGCAAGATAAAGAAACCTGTGTGACACTGTAGTTTTGAGCTCTTTCTTATAGAAAAATAGCAAATGAACCTGTCTCTAACAAATAGGTAACAAGGAGAAGAAGCAAATTGAGCTACTCTAACAAAGAATCACAAGTGATTGTATGATACATGGTTTCTTTAGAAGTTATAGAAAGAAATTCTGAGACTAACTCTTATTGGAAGTTATAAGAATCAATTAAACAATACTAGTAATTAAGTACTGGAAGGGCATCTACTAAGAAACCTCTATGACTCAATAAAATCATTGAAATCCAACTAGTCAGCAAAACCTGAGTGCCAACTGCAGATTTCCAACAGCTTTTCAGATTTCAATAGATTTGGAAATCAAGACAACAGACAATGATTTATGAGGTGTCTGATTTGAGGGTTTCTCAAACTTGAAGATGTGTCAGAATCACCTAGCAAAAACGCAGACTGGTGAGAGCTTCTGATTCATAATCTGAGGATTTCCATTTCTAACAAGTTCCAATGCTGCTGTTGCTACTGTCTGGGGAGCAGCTTTGAAAACCACTGGCATTGATGACACTGTGCTGGGCAAACTGAGGGCCTCTGACTCTACACCTCTCCTACAGAATTTCCTCATCTCTCAGAAGGCGATCAGAAAGGCTACAGTCACTGAGAAATCAGGTCAAAAGGTGTAAATACCTTTAGTCTAGATCTCTTATAATTCTTTAGAATAGCACTTGAATCACAAGCTTAGGATTTACACAGCGAAAATGACCACATAATCATTTTGCTATTAAAATTCACATTGGAAGAGAAGAATTATGACAATTATACTTTTGTCAAAACGAGCTTTTGAAAAGAGAAAGTAGTTTGAAGATTGCCTTTATCAGCGCTGCCATTTAATTACTCAGGGTTTAGATTGTCAATGCATAGTTTTATTTATAAATAGCTGGACATTACTCTTCAGTGTTTTTGAATGCTTAGTATGACAGACACTACTTTTGTTTACTTACAAGATGTTAGTACTAGGTTGGAGATACTAATATGCTTTAAAGCTATATAATCATCTGCTCTGAAACTATTATTTGCAGAATAAACAACTTAGTTGTACTTAAGTTGCCAAGTGTAGACAATTATAATAATTTATTTTCATATAATAATTTTATATAATAATTTTTTTAACAAGCAGAGTGGACAGTGAGAGAGAGACAGAGAGAAAGGTCTTCCTTTTCCGTTGGTTCACCCCGCAATGGCCGCTGTGGCCGGCGCACCATGCTGATCCGAAGCCAGGAGCCAGGTGCTACTCCTGGTCTCCCATGGGATGCAGGGCCCAAGCACTTGGGCCATCCTCCACTGTCCTCCCGGGCCACAGCAGAGAGCTGGCCTGGAAGAGGAGCAACCAGGACAGAATCCGGCGCCCTGACTGGGACTAGAACCCGGGGTGCCAGCACTGCAGGCGGAGTATTAGCCTAGTGAGCCGCGGTGCCAGCCCAATTATATGTTTATAACTTCTTGTGAAAATGTAGGAATTCCCCCAACTCAAACTCCTTCTGTGAAAGATCTGTCTGTAAACCTCTTCTGTCTTTATGAGGAAACCTGAAAAAGTCAGTGGCACATGTGAAGTATGCAAATATTTGTAACCCTTTATTACATTGATGGTGGGTTTGTGTTGCTAACTAAGATTCTGAAGTGAAGAGTTTCCACACCAAAGTGTGTGTCATCACTGAGTAAGACTAAAATCTATAAAACCCAGCACATGATGTCAACCAAGAAATCATAATAAAATAAAAATTTTAAAAGCGTTAAAGCTTTATATGCTCTTACTCAGAGGAGTTTCTCATTTTTCAAGATTTGCTAGTAGACTGATACAACATTGTAAAATGGTATAGCGTTGCAGAGAATAAAGTGAGAGGAATGATGATAGCATTGAACGTGAAATATGCACCTGGTGTTATGGAGAGGAGAGAGGGCATGTTAAAGCGGGGAAGAGGAGTAGGCAGTGTCCACCTTAAGTGAAGACCATTCTCCAGTGCTGTAAGGAGTCATGGTATGTTGGGTTAAGTGACTGTTTAGAATGCCATCATCCCACATCAGAGTGCCCGATTCTAGACTCAGCTACGCCACACTTCCAATATGGCCTCCTACTACAAACACAGGAGACCTGCATGGAGTTTCTGACTCCTGGCTTTGAGCTGGCCTGACTGATTTGGGCATACGCGGAGTGAACCAGTAGATAACAGGTTGACCTCTCGCTTGCTCGCTCCCTTCCTCCCTTGTCATTCTGCCTTTCAAATAAATACTTTCAAATAAACAAATAAATCTTAAAAGTAGGTATTAGCATATATTGTTTATACACTAGAGAACTGGGAAATGTGAGCAAATAACAAAATTCTTCTTCTCAGTGGCCCTGTCTAGCTGCCTAAGCCACACTGGTACTTTCAGCTTTGCAAAAGGGAAGGAGATGAGAAAAGTCAAGGAAATTGACTCCTATAAGTGATAAAAACCTAGCATCAAATGCAAACAAAGGAAAATAATTGGAAAATTCACCGTCTCACACATAAAGTCTGTGGAGAGGAGACTCCAGGTGTAGTAAACCAGGGCTCCGGAACGATGTCCCCAAGCTTTACTTAGCTTGTTTCCTATAACACACAGAAGTATTAAAGTGTGGTATCTGACAAAACAATTTTCCATTTATGTATACATTTCAGATGCCTATGTTTTGATCCTGACTCTGAAAATATGTAACTATTTGGCCCTGATAAGTTACTTAACTTCTCTGCAATTCAGATTCCTCTTTTGAAAACTGAAGATGGTATTCTTTTCAACTTTACAACAGTGCTTAAAATATTTAAAGTACTTCAGACAGTGGCTGTTACATGTGCTCCCAAAAATGTTAACAATGATTATAATGATGATGACAATGATGGTGATGATGACAATGATGATGGTGGTAGAGAAGTGATGGTGATGGTAATGGTGGTAACATTCCTTTGTCACTCAGGGAATTTAAATAGAAAGCTTCTTACATAGGAAAGACAGTATTGATGTGATCAGGGAAATGGTATACATGTGAAGTATACATGTGAAATGGTATACAAGTGAAAAGTTGAATATTTCTTTCTAGTGCTTAATCAGCATCCACTACAGTAGCTTCTAAATACATGTTTATATACAAATGCTATGTTGTAGTGATATCAAAGTACTTAGTTTCTGGGATTTAAGAGCTATAGTTTCAGCTCTTCTGTCTAGAGTCCAGATGAAGCAGCAAGTGTTACCATAGGCATTTTTTTTTGTTTGCTATGAAACCCCTTTTCCTTTCTTCCACTGTCCACAATGTCTTTGTATTTCCCCCAGGTATCTCTTCTTGGAATGCTTGTTGTTCAATAACCTATTTTCATCACATCCTTCATTTCACTTTTTTCTGAGCCATCGTTACCACTGGTCTGCTTTCTGGACTCTTCTCTCATACCTAGGCAATCACCTTTTCTCTTAAGTACATTCTTAAAAACACCTTCATTTACATTAGCTTTATTTTATCCTCACTTGAACATTTGACTATATATGATGGGGAGAGAACATTATTTACAAAAAAGATAGTAAGAATAATATCAATAATACTAAAATAATAATAATAATGTGAAAAATTCTGAATGCATAATAAAGTACATTGTATAACTAGAAAACAAATGGTTTTTGTGGGTTAGCCATCTGGTACAAGGCAGAGAATATCATGCTATAACATCTTTAATCAGTTTGAAAAAAATCATCAAAATTTATATTTCCAGAAACTTTTTGAATCATTCAAATATAGGTCATAATTGAGGGAATTGGACAGAGAACAAACATTCATGCCAATGCAATTTTTGGGTTATTTCCATTATAAGAATATTTTAAGCTAATGAAACCATGATTAAAAGATTGAGAAATGATTCCCTTAGACAAATGGCTTAGCCACTTCACTGACCACATAAGAAGATCTAAATTCTCACAAAATGCAGATTTCATAAAGTTTGGGAATTTTGACCGTTTTTTATTCTTGCAGTTATATATTCAACACAGAATTGGATGTATCACATGATAGAAACTAAATAAATGTTTGTTGAAGAACTTAAAACATGATTTCTTTCTTTTATGGTTAAAATGCACTTCAACTGTCCTTAAATTTTCATGTTGTCTCATGTATTTTTCCCATCAATATATTTACAACTTTACTGTAAAAATTACTTTGACATAGATTTAGACTTATAGACAAGGTACAAGAATAGTACAAAGAATTTCTGTATATCATTCTCTCAGATTACTCAAATATTAATGTGTGTTTTCTCTGTATTCACATATACACTTTTATTCAAACTGTTTGAGAGTAGGTTGAAGACACAACATTTCATTACCCTTAAATACAATGAAGTACTTAAGCAGTAAAATAGAACTGTAGGGGTGGGTGCTGTGCCATAGTAGGTTAAGCCTCTATCTGAAGTGCCGGCTGCCAATGTGGATGCCAATTCAAGTCCCAGCTGCTCCACTTCTTTACTCCAGCTACCTGACAATGTCCTGAGAAAGCAGTGGAAGATGGCACAAGTGCTTGAGCCCTGCACCCACGTAGGGGACCCAGAGGGAGCTCCTGGCTCCTGGCTCCTGTATCAGCCCAGCTCCAGCTGTTGTGGCCATTTGACGGAAAACATCTCTGTCTCTCTCTCCCTCTGTTTGTAACTCTGCTTCTCAAATAAATAAAATAAATCTTAAAAAAATTACAATTGTAACCATAGTGTAATTATAAAAAGTGAAATTACCATTGATGCAATATTTTCAGTTTTTTTGAAGAGCTTATTCAAAGTTCACCACTTGTCCAAATAATGTCCTTTATAGTAAAAGAAACCACTGCATCAGAATTTACAAACAGGGGGCGGTATTGTGGCTTATTGGGTAGAACCACAGGTCCGGAGGCCAGCTTTCAATGTGGGGGCTGGTTTGTGTCCCAACTGCTCCACTTCTGAACAAGCTTCCTGCTGATGGCCTGGGAAAGCAGTAGAAAATGGCCCAAATGTTTGGGCCCCTGCCACCCACACAGACGACCCGGATGAAACTCCTGGTTCCTGGATTTGGCCTGGTGCAGCCCTGGCCGTTGTTGCCATCTGGGGAGTGAACTAGAGGATGGAAGTCATCTCTCTCTCTCTCTCTCTCTCCCTCCCTCCCTCCCTCTCTCCCCTTCTCTCTGTAACTTTGATTTTTAAAATAAATAAATAAATCTTTTAAAACAAGTTAGAAAGAGATCTTACTGGGCTGAAACCCAGTGTTGGTAAGCTGCTTTCCCTCTGGAGGCTCCATGGAGGAACTGTTCTTGCCTCTTCCAGCTTCTTAGAGCCCACCCACATTTCCTAGTTGCATGCATGTACTTGTATCTCATTCTGACTCCAGTTGGGAAAAGGTTCTTTACTTATAAGGATTCATGTGATTAGATCAGGCCTACCTGGGTAATCCAAAGAATCTCCCTATCTCAAGGTTCTTGACCTTGATCACTTCTACAAAATCCCTTTTGCTATTTAGGGAATAGTCACAGGTTCTGGGAATTATGATGTAGACATCCTTGGAGATCCATTGTTTAGCCTATCTTCTTGTTAAGATGGTGTTCGTTGTATTTCTTCACAGTCCAGTGACTATTTTCCCCTTTGCAACTTATACTTTAGTTTTTGAGGTAGTTTGAGATTATCTTCTTATTGGTAAAATCCTATTACTTACCAAAGTTTCCTACAATAGTTTTTTTTTTAAGACTTATTGATTTATTTGAAAGTCAGAGTTACACACAGAGAGAAGGACACACACACACACACACAGAGAGAGAGAGAGAGAGAGAGAGAGAGAGAGAATCTTCCATCCACTAGTTCACTCCCCAATTGACCGCAATGGCCAGAGCTGTGCTGCTCTGAAACCAGGAGCCAGGAGCTTCCTCCGGGTCTCCCATGCAAGTGCAGGCGCCCAAGGACTTGTACCATCTTTGAGAGCTTTCCCAGGCCATAGCGGAGAGCTGTATTGGAAGTGAAGTAGCCAGGTCTCAAACTGGCATCCATATGGGATGCCAACACTGCAAGTATCGGCCCTACCTGCTACGCTACAGTGCCAGCCCCCCTACAGTAGTTTTAACAGCCATTGATGATTTTTACCTTGACTTTAAGACATTACCTCTTTCCTACATTGTCCAATCTTTTAAACAATGAAAGGCTACCACTCACATCATATCTCTCAGTTACCTGAAGAACCTGCACTAAAGAATGTAGGTGGAAACAATTCATTCAAATGTGTTCCCAGAAAACATAGAATGTGAGTATTGTAGGGAGACAGAGGAAGAGGAAATCCAATGAAGGAAGTATTAATTAGTGGGGTGTTCTTGTAGGCAAGTGGTGCCTAAATTCCTTAGGACCCTCAAAGAGAATATACAGAATGCATTTCAGAGCTGTTCCAATAATTAGCAAAGATGTTGGGTTACTTATCATCTATCTCTATATCTCTCAGGGCATTAACTCTCCATAACCTCTGGTTGCTTATGTATGGATCAAGCAAGCTTCTTTGGCCAGAAAAGCCCTCCTTGAGAGAAGCCCAGGTGCTTGAGGTAGGAATTCCTATTCATGAACAGGATTTGTCCAACAAAGATGCTGGCATTCTCTCTGGGTTTGTGGAAGGGATGTTAGTGGGGCACTGAGACTATGTTTAAGTGAATGTATTTTTATACTTTAATTCTTTTGTACCTTGAATGGCTAAAAAAATCTTCAGAAAATGAAAAAATTATAGACATTTTGTTAGTTGATATTGAAATTATATTTCCATTTTTATGTCTTAGTCAAACATTTCTTCATTGTTTCCTTACATAATTTTACAGTTATATATTTGGGTGATATTTTAGCATTTAAAAGTGTCTGACACTTATTAACAGCCTAATAAATGTTAAATAAAGTCCTAATGGAATAATATTGCCCAATTTAATGAGTGAATGTTTGAATGCAATCATAACTATAAATAAACAGCATTTGTAGAGCATTTTAACTAGCAACAGAATCTTCTTTTCATGTCTAATTCCATATTACATTATCTTTTCAAAATAAATACCTAATTGTTTGTTTTATAACTAACGGGAATTTATAAGATATCATATCTTCATGCATTTTGCTATCTGCATACATCTTATAGATAAGATTCAGTCGTTTTTACTCATTGCTTTAGAATTAAAATTCAAAATATGATTTCAATGACTGTGATTCAAATTATTATCAGCAATATTTTCCTGTTCTTAGCATGACATTTTAGACAATAAATGTCCTCACCTTCAGGGTATTTATTTTCCAACATATTAAGATAAATATAATAAACATATAGTACAATAAAATCTTTAATGATATAGTCTTTAGCCTTGGAAAGTTCTGATCAGCTTATTCCAACCACACATAAATACCATTTGATCTTCTAGATAATTCCAGTGACTCTCTTTCAGGAAATAGAATCATCAACCTTTAGAGATGGAGAGAATCCAGCAGGTATTAAGGCCAACTTGTATTTAAAGGAGAGAAATTGGAAGGCTGAGAATTCCTAAAGATGCATGCCATTGCAGAGCTGGTTAGCAGAATTGTTATAACGAAAATGTGAGCTCCTGAATTTCTCATTAAAATACTATATATATATATATATATATATATATAATTATTTTCTCTAGATATATTCGTTCATATATGCATATATGTAAACACACATATGTATGACCAAAAATGCACAGAGATAAACATTTATTGATATATTTATCCAATAAGAGAGTTCCTGGGAATCTTTCTTAGTGGGTAAGCAGTCTATCTTTTCTGGGTGTACGTTAAAAGTAAAAAGTTAATTCCGTTTTTGAAAAGATAACAGTACAGTTGTCTTTAGGC
The DNA here is from genome assembly GCA_949820135.1 of Sylvilagus floridanus. Taxonomy (NCBI): domain Eukaryota; kingdom Metazoa; phylum Chordata; class Mammalia; order Lagomorpha; family Leporidae; genus Sylvilagus; species Sylvilagus floridanus. Next base: position 116,887,132 of record OX463223.1, read on the forward strand.
TTTTTATTCAGAAAGGCCTGGGGATGTTGGAAGCAATTTTGATTCCATTATTTAGCTATAAAAGCAAGAAATATGCCAGTAACAGGATTTTGTGCAGAAGTAGGATAATATTTTGTTTCATGTATAACACTTTCTGTACCATGCTGTTTTAAAAGTACAGCTAGGGACCAGTGTCATGGCATAGCAGGAAAAGCCACTGTTTGTGATGCTGGCATCCCATATAGGCACTGGTTTGTGTACCGGATTCTCCACTGCCAGTCAGAATCTCTGCTAATGGCCTGGGAAAAGCAGCAGAAGATGACCTAGGTATCTGGGCCCCTGCTACCTTCATGGGAGACCTGGAAGAAGCTCCTGGCTCCTGGCTTCCATATGGCCCAGCCCTGGCCATTGCACTCTCTCCCTCTTTCTCTCTCCCTCCCTCTGTCTCCCTCCCTCCCTTCCTTTCTTTCTCCCTCCTCTCCCTCACTCTCCCTCTCTCCCTCTCTTTCTGTAACTCTGACAAAAAAATAAATAAATAAAACCTTTTTTAAAGAGTAAAAATAAAACTAAAATTTAAAAAGAAAAGCAGCTATGGGGTTGGCATTGTGGCATAGTGGGTAAAGCCGCTGCCTGCAATGGCAGTATCTCACATGAGCACCACTTCAAGTCCCAGTTGCTCCACTTCCAATACAGCTTCCTACTAATGTACCTGGGAGAGCAGGGAACATGGCCCAGGTCCCTGGGCCCCTGCACCTATGATGGAGACCCGGAAGAAACTCCTGGCTCCTGGCTTTGGCCTGGCCCAGTCCTGGCCATTGCAGCCATCTGGGGAGTAAATCAGTGAATGGAAGATCTCTCTCTGTCTTTTCTCCTCTATTTGTAACTCTGCCTTTGAATAGATAAATATTAAAAAAAAAAAAAAAACCATAAGACTGCAGCTATTTGTCGTGTTGGTCTGGTTACTGTGTGGCAACAGTCAACAATGTCGTGGTAAGCCTGAGCCTGCAGAGCAGGTGATAGATGACAATCATTCAGCTTGGCAGCACAGGAAATTATATTCTCTAGATGCATTTTTAATAGAGCAACCTTTAGATATTTCAGAACTAAAGTAAGTAAAACATCAAATTATACTTACAGAAAACATAAGCAGTAGACATTGCCAAACAATAGCTATTATTATTTCAGGCTATGACAATGATAGAGTATACATTTGGTATTCAAACGAGAGGATCTTCTGTAAACTGTCATATATACACATTTTCCAGTCACTATAAGCATATCTCTCAGGTATAAATTGAGACTAATAACTGTCCATGCCTCAGAAGATTGTTGAGAACATTAAATGAGATAATCCATGTTTAGCATATGAGTTACTGAAGAACATTAACCATTAGCATCATGAATATTGGAGCAGTATCACACATAACCAGACAAGCATCAGCAGATAATTTGGGGGTGGGAGGCAGGTGCACTGCAAATCTGAGGAAGCAGGGTGAACACACTTCACAGATTCCGCTGCTCTAACTTACCTGAAATAATATCATCAAGTCAGGATTTCGGTATTGTGGAAGAAGGATTACATCAGACTTAATTTAACTTAGGTATCATTCAACTTGTTAATTTATCTAAGTGATGATTTTTTTAGCCTGCTGTGGTCACAATATTGCATCTCTTTAAAATTCATATGGTGAAATCCTAATCCCCAATGTGACGATGTTAGGATTTGGGACCTTTGGAAGATAAGTAGGTCTTAAGGGTAAATCCCAGATAATAGTGCTAGTGACCTTATAGAGTTAATAGAGATCTCTTTCTATTCTCCACCATGTGAGGATATACGAGAAAGCAGCTATTTGAAAACCAGGAAGCAGGCCCTCACCAGACACTGAATATGCTGATATCTTGATCTTAGATTTTTGAGGCTCTAAAACTGTAAGAAGCAAATTTTTGTTGTTTACGAGCCACCCAATGTGTGGTAATTTGTAACAGCAGTCAGAAAGGACTAAGACATGCTCCATGCCATAAATACCTCCAGGAGCTATGGCTACAAGAAGGGAGGGGGCAATATCCATTTCGATTAATATCCCACGAAGGAGGAATATTGACGAAATACCCCTGTTCCTAAAGAGGCCAAGAATAGCACTGGCTTTGAAGTTAGGGGAGGACAATAAAAGAGAATTGTTGCTTGAAATGGGGTAGTATATAAAAAGTGATCTCCAATCCTTCAAGGATCAGACAGATGATAAAAAAGGCCAGAATTCAGGTGAGTGATAAGTAATCATGTGACTGTGATAAATGCAAGACTATATGCCCCATTCAAAACTGTACAAACATACCAGCAAAACAAACCAAACAGTTCTGTGTACTAAATTTGATAAACACAGAATTTGGACCTCTGGAAGCCAATGAGTCTTAAAACTTATTTTTCCGGTTGACTATGATTTCATTAATAAGAGTTTTGTAACAACAGTCCACTTAGAGTAAAAATACCTGGGTTTGTTCTTTACGCTCTGATGTGAGAGGTTACGTGTTCAGACAAAGCAAAACCTTGGAGAATATATAATACATTCCTCACTAAATTCTGAAAAATCTTCATTGATTACATTTGTCACTCGTTTACCATGTACAGCTACTGAGTCCTTGCCTATATTGTCTCATTTCTTCCTCAGAACACAAAGAGATGTGTATTATTGTTCTCATTTTACTAAGAACAACACTGATGCTAACGACAGCAATGTAATTTGCTCAAAGTTTAGTAACTCAGTGACAGAAATAGGGTTGGAAATAAGGCTTGTTTCTTAACTACAAACTCCATGAGATGAAATAGTATTACACTTTCTTCCTATGTTTTGTGAGAGAATCTAATTAGTTAAATCATTTAAAAGAGCTTAAAAGCTACTGAAGTCAAGGTGAGATATAATGAATAATTCTAGTAAGAAGTCATCTTAGATTTTAAAAGTTCTAAGAAATTTCATTGAAACAATCTAACACGAAAATAAATATATATAATTATGCACTTTTGCAAAGCTACTGTGTTGTAATCATAAGCAAATATACATGGGATTTTATAGCATTAAACAAATGAATATAATTCTTCCAAAATGAAGTAAATTGGTTCTCAGTACTCTATTAATGTGCTTATTTTACTTGAATTTCCAGAAGAAATAAAAAAACCTTTTTATATAGAAAGATTTTAGGTAATTCTAGACCCCAATATTTCTTTAGAACCTTGCAAATTTTAAATTAAAAATCCTGATTCATTTTTATTATTACCTAAGCAGTACACACAGATCATTAAAATCAAATGTATCATGAAATACATATATTTCAAATCAAAAATATAATTTCAATGACAACTACATTCTCATTTGCCTCCCTCTCTTACTCCCTTATGCATTTCTCTTTCCAGTTCCATTGCCCATATGTAACCCACCTAATCCCTTTCCATGTTTTTGAAATTTACCTCCACACTTCTAATGAATGTGTGTGAACTCTTATTTCTTAATTTATCTTATTTAGACATAAGTGTAGTTTTAAACACATTTAACTTTTTCTAATGTATTCTTTACTCATTTTTTTTCAACAAATACAATCTGGGGCATGGTACTGTGTGCTGAGTATTGTCCCAGGTTCTGGGAACACACAGCAACCCAGACAAGTGCATATTCTCATGACTCTTCCATTCTAGGAAGGGAGACAGACACATGATAAATAGTTGTAGGTGATAAAAGAAAATTAGGCAGGAAATAATGTGATGAGGATGGCAAGTTTTTCTCCTTTACAGTTTCTAAATGTAATTAATCAAAATAATTTCTACTTAATCACTTAGTGTACTATAAGGCAATGTTCTTCAATTTGCCTGTTTTTTCCCCTCTGAATATCTATCAGTATTCTCCCCAAATGATTCAAGAGCTCTCTCGTAAGTCTATTGCTATTTCTTCTCTCAACTCTTGCTCTGGAATGCTTCTGATGTGTGCTATTTTGAGACTTCATATTTGTTTACTTAATTTTTTGAAAAGAGAGAATGCGAGATGGAATGGGAGGGGGAGCTTGAGGAGGAGGAAGAATGGGGACTCATGGTGGCTTTTTCACCTCAAAATTCCCACAGAAGCAAGGGCTGGGCCAGGCTGAAGTCAGGAACCAGGAGCTCAAAGTCTCCCACGTGCGTGGCAGGGACCCAATTACTTAAGCCATCACCTGCTGCCTCCTAGGTAAGCTCCAGGAATCTGGAATGGAGGGCATGGCCAAGCCTCAAAGCCTGGCACTATAATACGGGATACAGGCTTCTCAAGTGGCAGCTTAAGGAATAGACCAAATGTCAGCCCAACACACAGACACACACATTCTAAGATTTTATTTCATCATTATTTTGAGTATTCTTTTACCTGATTGTTCATTTCCTTCTTTCTCTTTTCCTCTTTCCCTTTTGTTAAAGCACATCTTCACAAAGTGCAGAAAGTAAAATATTCTAATAATTGCATGTCTGAATATATCATTAACCTGCTCTCTTCAAATCTACTCCCACTCCCCCATACTTCATTAAATGACCAACCCATTTTTCTGAATGTTCAGATATCCCAGACTCTCCTTTCTGGCAACATTCCACAAAAAATCCACAACAAATGCCAATGCCCTGCAAAACAGTTTTAGAATCTGACAGCTTCATGACATCTTCACTAGTTAGCATTATCTCTCACCTTGATTATTACTATTAACTTCTACCTGATTCTGCCTTTGTGTTTCAGTCAATCTCCAAAAATATGGCCAAAGTAATCCTTTTAAAATGAGTATAAAATATGCCTTCCTGTTGAAAAATCTTTAGTGACTTCTTATCTCCTTCCTTGTAAAATCTCAAACTCCACCCATGGCCTACATTGCTCTACATAATCTGCTCCTGATCTCATTTGCCGCTCTCCTTGCTTGCTCTGCTTAAGCCATCCTAGTCTCTTTTTTTTTAATTTTAATTTTTTTATTTAATGAATGCATTTTTACATAGATACAACTTTAGGAATACAGTGGTTCTTTCCCTCATGTCCCCCACCCCGTTCCCTTCCCACCTCCCATTCCCTCTCCCATCTTCTTCTTCATCATGGATCATTTTTAGTATGACTTTATACATATAGGACCATCTCTATGGTAATCACAGAGTTCAACAATTTGCCCCCATGCCCACACACAATATACAGAGTACCGTTTGGGGAGAGAATTTGCAGTCGAGTCTCATATGCAATTCAGCAGGGACAGAGGTCCTACCTGGGGAGCAAGTGCACAGTGACTACTGTTGTTCCTTTAACAATTAACACTCTTTTTTATGACATCAGTGATCACCCAAGGCTCTTGTCCTGAGCTGCCAGGGCTATGGAGGCCTTTTGTGACCATAGACTCCATCATTATTTGGACTCAACCATCAGCAAAGAGGATGTTCTCTTCTCCCTTCAGAGAACAGTGTCTCCTTCTTTGATGACCCTTCCTTTCCTCTGAGGCCTCACAGAGATCCTCCACGTAGGGCTGGTTCTTCATTTTCCCCTCAGAGTCTTGTCTTTCCATGCCTGAGATGTTCTTGAAGGCCTTTCAGCCCGACCAGGAAGCCTTATGGGTTGATTCTGAGGTCAGAGTGTTATTTACTGTGAAAGTCATTCTAGGAGTCTACTGTGTGGACTGCTTCCCATGTTGGTCCAAACCCATAGGAATCAGTGGTATAAACACCATCTTCAATGTTACAATGATCAACTTAAGCATTAAAGGCAACAGATAGATGGGTCTAAGTTTAAAAGGGATGATATAAGTAACATCAAATACACAGTAAAAATAATAGAACTAAAAATCAAGGAGGGGTCATGCTGGTCTCTTTAAAGGTGACAGAACATTCCTGACATGCTCTTCCCTCAGGGTTTACTGCAGCATCACTTCTTTCAAATCCTTCCTTAGCATTCACTTTCTCAGACTATCCACTCTGAAAAACCACTCCAGAAACAACCATTCTCCAACCCCTGATGGCTTTTCTCCATATTAGTTAGCAGCCTACAATAGAATCTATAATTTATTTATGTGTTTCTTTTGGTATCTGTAGGACACCCATTAACATATGCATGGTGGTAGGATCTTAAAAAATAACTTGTTTACTGCTATATTTTGAGTAGGTACTCAGTATATTAGATAAATCGATGCACAAATGACTGAATATTCAGATTTATATAACATTCAAATTTGAAAATAAGTTTTTCCAACATTTGAATTATATTTCTTTACAGACATTGTTGCTTAGAAGTAGTATTCCAGTCTGATTATTGTTCCTCTATTTTTCTACTCCTAGATTTTTGGGGGACCTACATTGTAGCATAGCAGGTTTAGATGTCTCCTGGAGCACTGGCATCCCACACGGGCTTTGGGGCCAGTCATGGCTGCTCCACTTCCTATCCAGCTCCCTGCTAGCGCACCTGGGAATTAGCAGAAGATGGTCCAAGTGCTTGGGCCCCTGCACCCACATGGGAGGCCTGAATGAAGCTCCTGGCTCCTTGTTTCTGTTTGGCCCAGCCCTAGCCCTTGTGGCCATTTGGGGAGTGAACCAGAAGACGGAAAATTCTCTCTCTCTCTCTCTGTAACTCTGTTTTTCAATTAAATAAATCTTGTTTTTTAAAAAAGAATTTCTCTTTATTTACTTTCTCTTTTTCTTGATGTAATGAAACAATTTTCATTTATCGTGATAGGCAGACGGAAAGGGTAGAGGATGAAAGGAAAGATGATTATCAAAAAAAAATTATGTTTTCTTGAGACACTGCCTATCTCCCAGTCTAACTAACAAGAGAAATATAGGGCAAAGGAGCCTTGGATAGAAAAAGCAGTTTCAATCACAGATTTTTAGCTGTTAGATTTGAAACTCTTCTAGCCCTTTTTTGTTTGCTGATACTCTTTTGGTTCAACTTCCTCTTCTTGTTGGACCCGTGAAATGTCACATCTTATTTTAGCATATACTGACAGAACTTTTATTTTCACTTAATTCTCAAATCTCTTACATAGTTATCATCTTTTTAAATTTTTATTTATTTAAAAATCAGAGAGCGAAGGAGCGGGCTCCCATCTCTGTGAGTGAGAGTGAGAAAAGCACAACGGAAGCATCCCTGCTGTCTCCCCGGGTCTGCATTAGCAGGAACCTGGAATCGGGCACTCAAATACAAGAACCGGGCTTCTTACCCAGTGCCGCAATCTCTAGGTCCAATGCTTGCCCCCATATTTATTACCTTCTTGCAGCTTTTTCTTGTTTTAGACTGCATTTTTTTTTTTATCTAAGTGTTCTGTTTCAGGAAATTATTTCCAGTTTATCATGATCTTTGCTTTGTTGGTCTCTTTACATTTAAGGAACTAAAAATAGTCATCTCAGTATACATGGTGATTATTGATTGATATTTCCTCTGGAGTAGCTGGCAAACTTTTTCTATCAAGATTCACAAAGTAAATATTTTCGGCTTCCTAGGCATCATGTTTTCTATAACAACCACTTTACTCTGCTGTTGCAGAGTGAGAACAGCCATAGTTAGTATGCAAATGAATGGGCATGGATGACTTCTAGTAAAACTTTACTCACAAAGACATGCCTGTGGGCCATAATGTCAGAGTAATTAGGAGACAGACTCTATTTTCTTTATTAGTAAGCTTTTTCTCTATGGATCTTCAGTTTCTCTACCAAAAAAACACTAATTTCCTGTCTGAATATGTTTGGGGGATATACTGGCCCACTGGCCGAGGGAGCTATAGCTCTCACTTTCTTGCATCCTCCAAGAATCCAGATTCTTTGCTATTTGTTTTCTCCACAGAAAAGCGTCAAATATTCCAAGTTTTGTGACTGACTTTAGTCACCTGACTTTATGTCCCGTGCACTCGGGCACTCTGCAAATAGACTTGGTACTCATCCATAGCTCCTTCTACGGCACTTAGGTTCTAGCTTCCTTAGCTTCTCGTGAGGTAATTCTTCCATCAGCCTTCCTCTTCCCAACAGCAGATAATATACCTTAGACAGCGTTATCCTCTCGTTCTTTATTTCCTTCTAGGTTTATAAAATTTTCAGTTCCTTTACTGTCATTTTAGTGGAATTAAAGGAGGAAACAGTTGCATAGTCTCAGTCATATTTTCCGAGAACTACATGGGTTCTTCTTATAAAACAGCAAGGCTTACATAATATTGGAAGTGAAATGAAAAAATAGAGAACACCTAAGCTATGATAGTCAGAGGGAATACTTAATTGTAGTACATAAGAAGAATACTAAAATTCACATTTTTTGCACATTGGTGCATCTGTTTTTATTCTGTATTCAAAGTTTGCAGCTTAAATTTCACCCCGAAATTTTAGTATGATTAAAAAAAAACCTCTTCCATCAAAGCATCTTGATTAGAACACACAAAACATATTACATAAGCAGATGAATATTCAGCACACAGCATAGCAACTACACTGTGATTTTATGCAAGATGAATTCATTCGATGGTCAAGGAAAACTAGTGGAAAATGTGTGTAGTGCACACTAGAGAGAAACAAAGACTCATTAATAGTATAGTTGACTATCACTTAATTTTAAAACTCAACATGAAAAATTGCATTTGTATAAAATGCAATGCATTTTTACATATTTTATTATTCATTATAAGAGATAAATATCCCATTGTATGTCAGTTGTGATACTAGAGAAGAGAAGCAACAGAACCTAACACAAAGAGAAAAAAAATGAAAACTGAAGAGAGATGGTTATCTTATGGATATCTATCTCATGATAGTCAACAAGTTTTCATCCCATTAATAATGTGACATATATGTATTACTCACTCAATACAGTCATAAAGGTAACATGGGATATTGGAAAAAGTAGTATCTGTAAGCCTCATCTTGTAGTTCACATCAAAGGTTAAACACATAACTATATATACTTAAGTACAGATAGATTTCTTTTTACTTAAAAATCATTAATTTTTATGTTTGTGTATGTTTTAAATATTAGACAAAATAACATTTCCTTTATTTGGTCACAGTAAAAATTAATGGAACAGGCTATTATATGTGCCAGAAGTGTCTCACAGGTCATATAAATATTTAGTATAGTTTATTTGGGTGCAGGGATAAGCATACCATGATTATTATTACAGTTGGATGTCCAGACACAATTGTGCTGAGGCAGATGTTAATCTGGGGTCCTACACAGCAAACTTCAGTAACATCTTTTGCAGAATATTACCTTAATGGGACTTATTCCTGTCTGAATTATTAGTGCTTAGTATGGTACCTGGTGCATAATAAACACTCAAGAAATTTTTGCTGATTTAATTGGATTTGATTTTTGTTCTTTGCTTAGCATAATTTAATAACATTCCAGAAACAACCATGGGTTCAAGTTGGCCAAGTCATTTCCATGCCCTGTCTGCTGTTTTCCTTTAAGGCTTTGGCAGCCTATTTTGCAAATATAGGTTTTTATAAATACATGCCATTAACATTGGAAACATACATTTCAATTATTTAAAATGTGTTTTTCCTAATTCTCAGGAAGAATCATTTTCATTCTTGTGTAACTAACTTGTCTAACATAATGCCCATTTGACTGAAGAGACAAGTTACAGGATTCATGAAAATAAACACAAGCCCTAACGAGAAGATATAAAACATCAGAATCTACATTATATTTAAGACAGTGCAAAGAAGAAGAATAAAAGGAGAAGGAGAAGGAAGAGAAGGAGGAAAGAAAGAGGGAGGGAGAGAGAGAAAGAAAAGAGAAAGAAGAGAGAGAGAGAGAGAGAGAGAGAGAGAGAGACTGCTTTGAGGCAATTTGAACATTTACTTGAAAGGCAGAGTTAGAGAGACAACGAGAGAGATCTTCCATCAGCTGGATCACTCCCAAATGGCCTTAATGGCTAGGGCTGTGCCAGGCCAAACCAGAATCCCAGACAGCAGCTTAACTCACTATGCCAGGACATTGGCCCCAGTTTTGAGGCAATTTGAGACAACATTTTTACCTTTTCAACAGATACATTTTTTTCCTGTACATTTTCACTGACAGAAGCAAGCCTCAATATTGTCAGTTTCCAGGTAACCTTGATAGGATCTGAAATTTTTCCTTATTTTCGATATATGCTTCTAAAAATGCTCTTTTATCTATGTGATTCCTAATACCTACTGGTTTTTGGTCTTCAAGACCAAGTAGACAAAATATTGATCTTGAATGGCTTTTTTCCTATTGACCATTAATTCTAAAGAAACATTTCTCACTTTATCTTCACAGCTTTCCTAACAAAACTCCTTAACTGTACAAAATATTTTTTCATCTTAGTCAAATTAGCTTTAAGTAGGTTCAAATTCGGCGCATCCACACCCCCAACGTAATAACATTGATTTAATCAACTGACTGGCATTGGAATATGTTATTTCCTAATCCTACCTCATACAAATATGTCTTTTGAGCTTATGTTGAGATAATCACAACTTCATATGAATCCTTGGATTAGGATTTCTTGTACTTGTATGTGAAAGTTGCATATAGTTCTCACATGAATTAACTACAGTAGTATTTGATGCAACAGTTTTTCTTTGTTTTATATATTTTCATTCAAAACACCAGTAAAAATCATGGAAAACAGAAAGACAGAAACATATAAAGAAAAATGTTTTAATATACTCCAACTCTACTATAATTATCAAAGCTCTTTGCTTATTCAGATTTATATACTTCAGCTTCCACTCACCCAGACTACTACCTCACTGATAATGCTCTATGAACATTTTGCAACTTACTGATTAAAACATTTCTTCCTAAATAATCCTAAATGTCAGCTGCTGTGGGAATTTCTAATCTTGGATATTTGCATCCCTGGATGGGAGGAAAGCAAAAATGGTGGTCCTTTTATTATGCGTAGTTATTTGAAAAGTCAAATGCAGATGTCAACATTTTCATAAGCTGAGGCTACTCAAGAGAAACCTGACATCCTCTGGTTTTTCTCTCCCCTGAGTTTCTATGTTGAATATTAACTGGTCATCACTGCTTATTTGAAACTTCTAGTCTTGTTTATAACGGAATTGAGAAAGTGAATTATGATCAAACTCCCATATCTGAGTGCTAGTTCTAGTACCAGTTCCCCTGCTTCTGATTCTGCTTCTCATTCAGTTTCCTGCCGATGTGCATGCTAGGAAGCAACAGATGATGGCTCAAATACTTGAGTCTGCCCTCCATATTGGAGAAAAAGACTGAGTTCCTGACTTTGACCTGGCCAAGTCATGGCTGTTGTGGGCATTTAGGGAGTGGACCAATAAACTGAAGTTCATTCATTTTCATTCTCATTCTCTCTCTCTCAAAAACAAAACAAAACAAAACAAAAAAACAAAAAACAAAACTTCGGGATAATATAAGATATCACACTTCAGGATGCATTCTACATATAGTTTAATGATTAGTTTATGACTCCCAAAGATAAATAGATAACTGATCCTTGAACATGTGATTTCAGGAATGTTTTTGAACATGACTGTAGTTATCCTGGGGAGTAACAGAGATGTCCTATACAGTAATATCTTCTGCAGATTTTGCTACATGTTGCAATAACTGAATTTAATGAGGAGCTACAATCCAAATGAATTGGTATCGCTTACATATCCAGAAACAACCACGTATATAATTAATGAAGTTTATATATATACACACACACACACACACACATACATACATATATATATATATATATATATATATATATATAAATGTATATATATAAAATGGGACACAGAAGAGGATGTTTAGGCTTCCATAATTTCTGACAAGGCCCTCTGTCACATATAGATTCTCACCCTCAAAGTGCACTTGCCTGATAAGGATTTTTTAACTCAGATTGGCCATTTACCCTGAATGCACTGATTTCCTTTGTGATATGCAAAGCCTAATTCATCTACTCATTGTTAGTACCCAATTGCTCCATGAATCCTACTACATTTTTAGTCCATGTCAATGAAATTATCATGTAATGTTGAAGAAGAGTTAGTGATATCTAACCATAAACCTGATATTTTTAAAAGTAACACAAAGAAACAAACAAAATAGTTACCAGGAAGAACAAATTAGATTAAGAATAATGTGACTGATAAACTAATAGATAAATATTTTTCAATTATTTCTAATGTACATTTTTGAACAGATATGATGCTAATAAAAGAAACAGAAATTATAGTATGCACACTGAAACTTGAAGCTACTTTAAGTTTCCTATGTTCCCTTCCAGTCTTCATAGAGCAGTATGGATTTGGAATAACTATAGTCAATGTCCACAGATTAACTGAATGCTATTGCAATCAACAAATGTACTATTTATTCATTTTTTTCTTTTTAATTTTTCTATTACATACAGAATATGACATAAACAGTCCCTTAAATTTAGAATTACATAGAAATTTTTCAGCTGACTTGCAAAAGTGACCATATTCCTAAAGTAGTGAGTGATAAAGAGAACAGAGAGATTTCAGGTGAATGAAAGCAAAGAGCAAATGACCCAAGTAATACCCTGTAAATTACATACCGCTTTGACTTTTACATTTGATTCTAGGTTAAACTGATGTAAGATATTAAGCAAGCTTTGTTATGAATTTGGTATATTTGGAAGATTACTGAATTCTTTTGGTATATTTGTTTCCTGTGTGTTTTTTCTTATGTTGAATTTTAAATGAAAAGAGACACACCCTTACCATTCCAAGGGTATAGTAAAGATTTTGTGGTGATGAAAAATCCCTGTTTTTATACTTTTATCAAAATTACACAAAGATGTTACAAGAAAAAAGGTACTATAAGCCAAAATTTCTTTCCTTTTTAAAGATTTATTTATTTGAGAGGCAAAGTGACAGGTGATGGAGAAAGACAGAGAGAGAGAGAGAGAGAGAGAGAGAGAGAGGCAGAGAAAGAGAGAATGAATCTTCCATCCACTGACTCACTTCCTAAATGGCTGCAAAAGCCAGGGCTGGGCCAGCCAAAGCCAGGAACCATAAACACCATCAAGGATTCCTTTGTGGGTGGCAGAGCCCCAAGTACCTGAACCACCATCTGTTGATCTCCAAGGTGCATTAGCATTAATGGGGAACTAGGTAGGAAGCAGAACAGCTGTGTCTTAAATCATCCCTCTGATATGGGACGTGGGTGCCCCCAAGCAGAGACTCAACCCACTGTGGCACGATGCCAAACCTAGAACAATACTTATGATATGCAAATGCAAAAATTCTTACCAAAATCTTAGTTAAAAATATGGCAGTATGTAAAGAAAAGAAGGTCTCATGACCAAGTGGGTTTAATCCCAGGAACACAGGTTGGATTTAAAAATAGAAATACATGTATGTAATTCATATTCGCAAACTTAAAAATTGCAATCATTTGTTAGATGAAGAAAAAAATATTTGACAAAACTTGACAATCATTCTTTAAGGAAAAAAATTTCCTGAACACAAGGAATGGCAGATACTTTTCTAAACTTGATAAAAGAACATTTATAAAAACCTACTGCCTACATACTTAATGATGAAAGAGTGAATGCTTTCTCCCTAAGATTAGGAAGACAACATGTTTGCTTTTAACAACTTAACCTTACACTGGAGGTAATAACCAATGCAATAAGACAAGGAAAAAAATCAAAGGAATACTTATAAGAAAGGAAGATATACAATCATTTTTTCAGAAAGCATGACTGTCTATGTGGAGAGTCCTAAAATATCTAGAGATATTTTAGATATAGAATACATCTCTGGCACTCCAAATACATATCATCATTGAGAGTATTTATAGCAGATTTAAATAAATACGTTTTAATTTGCATTTTGTTCCTAACAATATTGAACATTATTTTCTGTTCTTATTTGCCATTTGTATTATTCTATATAATCCCTACTCAACAATTTTAGTCATTTTTAAAAATAAATACTTTCTTTTAGAATAGTTACATTAAAAATTTATGAAGCTAATAGAGAAAGTTCCAATATTTGTCACAACTAGTTTCTCCTATTATTAACATTCTACACTAATATGATATATTTGTATACCACATGTGAGGGAGTTAGCCATGAAATATTGAAACGTAAATCAATACACACTATATAATTATATGTTCAAGTCTGTTATATTTCAAATTCCCCAAACTGAAAAGAGTTCAATTGCCCATCAACAGTTAAATGGATAAACAAATACAATCTGTCAATATAAGTGGATAACATTCATTAAAAAAGTATTCCTATATTTAATATAGATAAATCTCAAAAGAATTATGCTAAATGAAAGAATCCAGAAACAAAACCTATATTAAATTTTTAAAAAGAAAAAGAATATTAATAGAAAATAGATCAGTAATTACCAGCATTTTGGGAGGAGGAAGAAAATTGAATACACAAACGCCTAAAGTAAACTTTGGGGGAGATGGAAATGTTCTGTTTATAACTCAGTAGTTACATGATTATATGCACTTATCTAAACATCTATGTGGAACCTAGAAAACTCAGTCTCATAGAAACGATGAGTAGGATAGAAAGGTGATTACCAGTGGCTAGTGGATGGGGTGGATGGTGAGGGATATGGAAAGAAATGTTGATCAAAGGGTAGAAAGTTTCAGTTACACAGGTAGAATACATTTTAGTGACCTGTTGTGTGGCACAGTAATGACAATAACAGTATCTTTTGTATTTCAAAACTCCTACAAGAATAGACTTTTAACATTGTCATTACAAAAAATTTGATAGGTTTGGCAAGGTGATATATATACCAATTAGCTTGATGTAATCTTTATGCAATCAAAGCATTACATTATACCCTATAAATATGCACAGTGCTTTTTTATCCATTGAAAAAATTCAAAAATTCACAGAGCCATGTACTTAAAATGGACAAAATTTTTAAAGATTTACTTATTCATTTGAAAATCTGAGTTACAGAGAGGAAACACACATGCACAGATCTTCCATCCACTGGTTCTCTCCCCAAATGACTGCAAAGACTAGGGCTGGGACAGGTTGAAACCAGGATCCAGGAGCTTCATCTGGATCTCCCACACGGGTGGCAGGTGTCCAGGGATTTGGGCTATCTTCTGCTGCTTTCCCAGGAGAAACAGCAGGGAGCCAGATCAGAAGTGGAGCAGCAGGGACTAGAACCAGTACCCATACGAGATGCCAGTGCTGCAGGCGATGGCCCAACCTGCTGCACCACAGCATTAAACCTGATGAAGTTTAATAGATGTAAAAATCTTTCAAAAAAGAGAACTGTTAAAATAGCATGGTAGATATTATTAATATGATGGGGGATATAAAACTCCATATTTTGGAGGCTCAGAGGAGGGTCTGTTATTTACTTGGCCATTCAACTAGGCACTCTTGAGGAAACAAAGCTTACTTCATATGCCTTGAATGATGAGTAGGGCTTGTTAATGAGGAAATATAGAATGATATTTCAAAGAAAAGACCCCCATAAATCAGCAATATGAAATAATTCACTTAGACCAAGATTTAGTGACTTCATGTTCAAAGAATGGTTACTGTTTCTAGGTTCTTGGTAAAATAAAGAAGCCTCAAACTCTTATCTTTAGAATAGCATCTTGGAGTAAATGAATCTCTGTATAAATATGTTCTCTCCTAGTCATTAAGCAAAATTTCAACATTGATGAATAGTACTGTTTCAATTACTAGTAGTAGAAAGTCCCTTATGACATAAAAGAGAGATTGGTTTCTGCTCATGAAATAGGAAAATTGAAGGATCAAATCAGATTGCTCCAGTGATATTCTCAAGAATCTATTTTCTCCAAACTCTCCAGTTTGTTTTCTTAAATTTTAAATTCATACTCAGGTAGATGTCCTTAACTTACAACTCAAAGCATAACAATGTTATTCCAGGTACACCAGAAGGCTAGAGTTTCTTTCTTCTTTCTAACATGTTGAATTACTATGTCACAGTGCAAATAAAATTAAGATAGCAGTTAATGGTTTTTCATCAATTAATTAAAAGCACACGGTTGAGGTTGTGGACTAGACTGAAGAATGTGTTCAATATTGTTATTTCTCCAAAAAATTGAATTTTGGTTGTAAGTGGTAAAGCTTTAATAACATCACACATTCCTTCTGACTTGCCACTGATGCTTTATCTATATTTCATGAAATTTCTATTAACTTGGTTTCACTTTTTTGAAATGAATCCACCAAAATTATGGTTGTGTGTTTCTGGGGTGTTTGATTTTCCCTGTCAATCAAAGTCAAAAGCATGACTTGTAATATGGGCATGTAACGGTTTATCCAAGTTATTTCAGCCACTTTATATTGTTTAAAATTGAGAACCACAGGACACTGTTCTGTTTTCTTGGGACTCATATTGCTTTTTAGATGTTTCCTTCTTTTCATTTAAAAAAGAGTGTTCTACTCATTGGATGACATTCATCTGAATCTATATTGGAGAAGAGAAGCAATATGAGAAAATTAAGAGTAAAACCTTACTTCATTTTACCTCCTTTTAAGATTACCCAAATCCAGTTCATTCTTTCTTAGGATCACCTGTTTTCTTAATTCCTAAGGGCTCTTGGGTGATTTTAAGCTACTTCCATGTGTCAAAATAACACTGATATAATGTAGTCTCTCAATTCTCTTTCTATCTCCAGTCTGGGTTTCTTTTCTGAATTCTAAGTCTACTGTCAATTGTCCATCTCAACCTAG
This sequence comes from Sylvilagus floridanus, assembly GCA_949820135.1. Lineage (NCBI taxonomy): Eukaryota > Metazoa > Chordata > Mammalia > Lagomorpha > Leporidae > Sylvilagus > Sylvilagus floridanus. The sequence continues at coordinate 116,903,792 of OX463223.1, forward strand.
ATGCCCAAGGTATAACTCAAAAATAACAAGTTCTGGGGGCCCATGTTCTGGCATAGTGGGTAAAGCTACCACCTGCAATGCTGGAATTCCATATAGGTGCTGATACGAGTCCCAGCTGCTCCACTTCCAATCCAACTCCATGCTAGTGTGCCTGGGAAAGCAGCAGAAGATGGCTCTAGTATTTGCACCCTCGCCACTCACATGGTTGACCTGGAACAAACTCCTGGCTCCTGGCTCTTGGCTTTGGACTGGCCCAGTTCTGGCTGTTATGGTCATTTGGGGAGTGACACAGTAGATAGAAAAATCTGTCTGCTCCACTCCGCCCCACTTAGAATGCTACCTTTCAAATAAATAAATAAATCTTTTAAAAAAAAATAGAATAAAAATAACATAGCATTTAACATTTAAGTTCTACATTTAACATAATATCTCTGTGTATCACTCCCTCATGTGAAATAACCTTTATATCAGTGAACAACCTAAAACTATACCCCAGGGTTTATGCAAGAATCTTACAAGACTCCTGGATACTTTTCTCTCCCTTTTGTCCATACCAAACCCAGCAACTTATATACTCTAGTCATTCAATTTAATGACTTCCTAGCCCTCCTGCTTTTACTATAGCTTGTCCATCATCAATTCTCACCCAGATAATTGTCCATTACTCCAAATTAGTCTCCCCTAAATCTGTTCTCTATATTAACACTAAGGAGATCTTTTGATCTTTTAAAATGCAATCAGAACTTCTACTTCCAGCTGTGGTAGTGTAATTGTGGGAGGCCAATGTTCCCATTGATAACAACCAGAAAATAATGAAAAGTAAATTAGAAAAGATCCATTTAAAAGGCTAAAATCCCTGAGTGAATGGAAGTGCAGTGAGGTGAGCCAACATTCTATAAGCTCCTTTTCCTCTTCTGGCACCTGCCACTTCTTGGAACTGGGAACGAGGCCCAGAATTCTCTCAGAAAGCTGCAGTCAAGAAGCAAAGAAGCCAACAGAGAGTTGGCAAATCTTGGGGCTTAAGAAACAAAGATTGGAGCTCAGGACTGTCAAAGCAGCCAGGACTTACAGGGCTGAGATCCTGGGGAAAAGGGAGGGAGACATCGATTCCCAATACTTGGCTGCTTCCCTGAAGGTATTTGTTCAAATCTTAAACGCAGCTGAAAAAACTAAGCAGAAAGTTGCATGTTGAAATCATCTGCTGCAGAGTAACAAACAGTTTCAAAATCAAGTAGGCTAAAACAGAGCAAATGAAAGCTCATTTCCTCAACACTTGGAGTTCTGGCAGTTGACACAGTCTATCATTTGGAACTTCTTTGGGAGCTATGAACCAAACACTTTCCTACGACCTCTCTATGAGATTGTTTGGCTTCCTCACAAATTGATGGCTTCATTGGAAGAGTGAATATGCAAAAAGGACTAGGTGGAAGGAAGTCATGTTGCCTTTTATGGCTTAATCACAGAAGAGACATAGCATTATTTCCACCACAGAAGGAGGGCCACCTAGATTCAAAGGAACACAGGCCTTATTTCTCGAAGTTAGCATCAAGTTGTAAGAACATATTGGATGGCATATACTGTTTACTTATTTTTGAAAACTACATTATCTTCCTAAAGAAAAACAGAAAAGTGTTCATATCAGTCTCATAGTACTAAAAATGCACAATTGAAATTCTGAACTCAACAAAGGGAACACACCTAGCAAAAACACTAACCTCTAAGTTGATATACATGCTGGGCTTCACACAAGAATGAATGTAAAATGAGAAAGATGGAGTCTGAGAAAAACTGCAACGTAGTTTTCAGTTCATTCAGCCCCTGGTTGGATTAAGGTAATCTCTAATCTTCCTTCCTCCCTGAAAGTAGGACTAACTCTCATGGTCTTCACAACTTTTCATACACATTTTTTGATATAAGGCCAAAAGTTACTAGGGCAAACTATTGAAGAGGGTATAAATGGAATCACAGAACTGTAACTTTCTTATAATATTAATTTAGGATATACAATAAGGTAATTTATCACTAGAGCCAGCCTTTAGATATAAATTAGAGTGGACAGAATGGAGTACTAAAATTTTTTTGATTTATCAAAAAAGGGGAAAGATGTACAAAGAATATAGATGACAAATAGTAACCTTATGGACTTAAATCCAACCATGTCAATAATTACATTAATTTAGTATTCTAAAATCTTAAACTAAAAGGTCAATTTTCAGATTTCTTAAGAAAGCAAGACAAAACTACTGGGCAGGTGGTTAGTGCCACAGTTAAATTACTGATTGAGATGCCCACATGCAATATCACAATGCCTGGTTAGAGCTTTGGCTCCTCTGTTTCTATCCAGCTTCATGCTAATGTACATCTTGGGAGGCAGTAAATGATGGGTCAAGTATTTGGGTCACTACCAACCACTTATGTAAGAGATCCAGATAGAGTTGCAGGCTCTTGGAGTCAGCCCAGCCCAGCCCTGGCTCTTTTGGACATTTAGGGAGTAAATTACTGCATGGAAAATCTCTCTCTTTCTTTCTCTCAGCCTTCCAAATAAAATTGAAAATACAATCAATAAATGAAACATTTAATAAAAACACATAGTACTTACAAACATTTTAAAATACAAGACAGAAACTGGTTGAAATTAAAGAATTGAAAAGTTATAAACATAATCAATCATTAAGTATAAAAGAGATAGTGGGGCTGCTGCTGTGGCTTAGCAGGTAAAGATGTCCCCTGCAGTGCTGGCATCCCATATGGGAGTCGATTGGAGTCCCAGCTGCTCCACTACTGGTCTAGCTCCCTGATAATGTGCCTTGGAAAGCAGCAGAGCATGGCCCACGTGCTTGGGCCCCTGTACCCATGTGGGAGACCAAAAGAAGCTCCTGGCTTCAGATCAGCCCAGCTTCAGCTGGCCATTGCAGCCCTATGGGGAATGAACCAGCTGATAGAAGATTCTCTCTCTCTCTCTGTCTCCTCTCCTACTCCCTCTCTCTAAATCTGCCTTTCAAATAAAATAAAGCTTTGTTTTTTTTTTTTTAAAAAAAAGGTAGTGTAATTATATTAACAGAAAAGAATGCCGAACAAGGACTATTGCCATAAATATAAAGGATCATTATGATAAAAGTGTTGATTCACAAAAAGTTTATACTTAACAGTGCAGCTTCCAGACACATCAAAAATTCAACAGAATTAACAGGAGAAAATCAGTAAGAATACAGGGGTTTAAATAACACTGGTGGATACAAGGATGTACCATCCAAAGCTTTTTCAAGGGAGAACTTGTTGACCTAATTGCTAGCTGCTTCAGAGTTTTGCCTCAGAGCCACCTCATTTAAGGGCATGCCTTAACCTGGGATCTGATTATTGGTCATGGCAAGGGCTCACATCTAATGGCTAATCAAGGCATTTTTAATCAATGGGAGAGAATTCTGATGGGCCATGTAAATTAATGAAAGGTGTCCAGGATTGTACAAGGCTTCTTGGAGCTTACAATGCAATCCAATTTCTCCCTTGGCCTAGTCTTTTAAACATTACTTTCAAATATTTAATTGATAAATATTTATGTTCAAAGTTTACTATATATATATATATATATATATATATATATATAAATGATTATCACAAATTAACACATCCATCATCGCCCATAGTATACATTACACATCCAGAACCTGGCATCTTGTAATTGAAAATGTGTACCCTTTGATCAAAAGCTACCCATTTCCTCCACTCATAGTTCAATCCCTTGCAATGATAATTCTATTTCTATTAGTTTTTTTAGATTACACATATAAGTGAGATCACATAGCATTTGTCTAGTTTATTTTCATTTACCATAATTGTGCCAACTTCATCCATGTTGTCTCAAATGACACAACTCCTTTTTTATCTCCCTATTCATAGGTGTTGTTCTCCAATAAATATTTTACATAGAAAATTTATTTTCACTACCCACTTTTTAATAAATCAACCTGTGAAAAATACTATCAATAAATTTATCCTAATTGATTTTTTGCTCATATCCAATGACTGCAGAACACATTTTAAAAATTATTTATAAAAAGGGAACAAAGTTCGTATATATCATATATACAATTTTAAGAGCATGATACTTTCCACAGTACTCTCCCCTATCCCTCACCCCATTCTCCCTTCTTCTTTTCTTATATTTAATTTTTACAGTGGGATACTTGCAATTTTCTTTATAATTACATGCTTAACCCTATGCTAAATACAGAATTCAACATGTGCTAAGTAAAAAAAAAAAAAAAACTGTTGTGCAAGAATATAGACAAGAGCTATAAACAATAAAATCTCATAATGTCATTTTAACTCATATACATCACTTATTTTGTACTCTGTATATTAGTTACAATTCAGGGAAGACATATGAAACTTGTCTTTGTGGGACTATCTTATTTCACTAAGCATAATGGTCCCCAGTTACATCCATTTTGTTGCAAAAGATAGGATTTAATTTTGGGCACAGTAGTCTTCCATTGTGTATATATACCATAATTTCTTTATATAGTCATCAGTTGACGGACATCTGGATTGATTCTACATCTTTGCTTTTGTGAGTTGAGCTGCTATAAACATGGAGGGTACAAATAACTCACATGTTGATTTTATTTCCTTTGGGTAAATTCCCAAGTGAAATGACTGGGTCATATGATTGATTTATTTTTAAATATCTGAACTATCTCCCATACTGTCTTCCACCTTCTATAATGGTTGTAGTATTTTACATTTCCACCAACAGTACATTAGTATACCTTTTTCCCTACACTCTTGCCAGCAATTTTTGGATGATAGCCATTCTGACTGGGGTGAGGTGAAACCTGATGGTTGTTTTCACTTGCAAGTCCCTGCTGACAAGTGATCCTGAGCATCTTCTGATGTATCTGTTCATCATTTGTATTTCATCTTTGAAAACTGTTCATGTACTTAGCTCATTTCTTAACCGGATTGCTTCTTTTTTTGTTGTTGAGTTTCCTGGGCTCCTTAAATATTCTGGATGTTACCCTTTTATGAGATGTATAGCTTGCAAATAATTTCTCCCATTCTGCTGGTTGCCTCTTTGTTGACTGTTTCATTTTGTGTGCAGAAGCTTCTTAGCTTGATATAATCCTTTTTTTTTTTTCTTTGCCTTTATGGCCTATGCTGCTGAGGTCTTATCCAAGAAGTCTTTTCCTATGCCAATATCTTGCACTGTTTTCTCTGTTTTATTACAGTAATTTTAGGTTTTCAGGACTTAGATTTAGATCCCTAATCCACTGTGAATTATTTTTTTAAAAGATTTATTTATTTATTTGAAAGAGCCACAGAGAGGACAGGTAGAGATAGAGAGGGGTCCTCCATCTGCTGGTTCACTCCCCAGATGGCTGCAATGGCCGAGCTGTGCCGATCCAAAGCCAGCAGCCAGGAGCATCCTCCAGGTCTCCCACATGGGTGCAGGAGCCCAACAACCTGGGCCATCTTCTACTGCTTTTCCAGATCACAGCAGAGAGCTGGATTGGAAGTGGAACAGCCGGGACTCAAACTGGCACCCATATGAGATTCTGGAACTGCCGTGGGTGGCCTCCCTCACCAAGTCACAGCACCGGCCCTGTGAACTGATTTTTGTAAAGGGTGTAAGATAGGGGTCTTGTTTCATACTTCTGCATGCAGAGATCCTATTTTCCCAACAACATTTGTTGAGGAGACTGTCTTTTCTCCAGGGTGTGATTTTTTTTTTGGACAGGCAGAGTCAGACAGTGAGAGAGAGACAGAGAGAAAGGTCTTCCTTTTTCCATTGGTTCACCCCCCCAATGGCTGCTACAGCAGGCATGCTGTGCTGATCTGAAGCCAGGAGCCAGGTGCTTCCTCCTGGTCTCCCAGGCAGGTACAGGGCCCAAGCACTTGGGCCATCCTCCATTACACTCCCGAGCAACAGCAGAGAGCTGGACTCGAAGAGGAACAACTGGGACAGAATCCGGTGCCCCAAGCAGGACTAGAACCCAGGGTGCTGGTGCTGCAGGCAGAGGATTATCAAAGTGAGCCATGGCACTGGCCCTCCAGGGTGTGACTTTAGCTCATTTGAAAAAAATGTTAATTGGTTTTAGAAGTGTGGATTAATCTGTTGGGTCTCTAGCCTATTCCATTGATAAGTCTATTCTTGTACCAGTACCAAGCTGTTTTTATTATACTGCCCTGCTATAGGTCATGAAATCAGGTATTGTGATGCCACAAAGTTTACTTTTATTGTTTAGGATTGCTTTAGCTAGTTGAGGTCTCCTGTGATTTCATGTGAATTTTAGGGTCATTTTTCCATATCTGAGACGAACATCTTTGGCATTTTGATTGTGATGACTTTGAACCTGTAAATTGCTTTTGCTAGTATGGACACTTTGATTAATTCTTACAATAAATAAACATGCAATATTTTTTCCACTGTTTGTGTCTTATTCTATTTATTTCCTTAATGTTTTGTAATTTTAATTATAGAGAACTTTCACATCCTTGGTTAAATTTATCTCTAGGTATTTAAATATTTTTGTAGCTATTGTGAATGGGATTGATCTTACAAGTTCTTTCTCGGCCACAGCATTGTTTTCTGTATACAAAGGTTATTGGTTTTAGTGTTGATTTTATATCCTGAAACTTTACCAAACTCTCTTATGAGTTGCAAAAATCTCTTAGTTTTTTTGTTTCCCTATATATAGGATCATATTATCTGTAAGCAGAAATACTTTGACTTCCTCCTTTCCCATCTGTATCCCTTTGATTTCATTTTCTTGTTTAATGATTCTGGCTATAACTTCGAGGACTATATTGAATAGTAATGGTGAGACTGGGAATCTTTGATTCTGCATCTTAGTTGAAATGCTTCCAGTTTTTTCCCATTCAGTATGACACTGGCAGTGGGTTCGTGGTATATTGTGTTGATTGTGTTAAGGTATATTTCTCTTGTATCTAATTTGCTTAAGCTTTGTATCATGAAAGGATTTTTTATAGTTTTTTTTTATTTGAAGGGTCAAGTTATGTGGTGGGAGAGAGATTCTATCTGCTGGTTCACTCCCCAAATAGCCACATCTGTGGCATCTGGGCTATTCTGAAACAAGGAGCCAGGAGCTTCATTCCAGTCTCCAAAGTGGTAGTAGGGGTCCAAGGAATTAAATCATCTTCTACTGCTTTTCTTGGCACATTAGCAGGAAGCTGGATCAGAGGCAGAACAGCTGGGACTCAAACAGGTGCCTATGTGGGATGCCAGCAGTGAAAGTGATAGCTTTACCCACTATGCCACAGTGCCGATCCCAAGGATATTGCATTTTATCAAATGCTTTCTCTAAATCTATTAAAATAGTCATATGGTTTTATTCCTCAGTTTGTTAATGTGATGTATCACATTTATTGTTTTGTATATATGGAACCATCCCAGCATACCAGGGATAAATCCCGCTTAGTCTGGATGAAAGATCTTTCTGATGTGTTGTTGGATTCAATTAGCTAGTATTTTCTTGACAATTTTTTGCAACTATGTTCATCAGGAAATTGGTCTATAGCTCTCTTTCTGTCTTGTATCCTTTTCTGGTTTTGGAATTGAAGTGATGCTGGCCTCATAGAAGGAATTTTGGAGGTTTCCCTTCCTTTCAGTAGTTTTGAATAGTTTGAGAAGAATCTGGGTTAGTTCTTTAAATGTTTGGTAAAATTTAGCAGTAAAGCCATCTAGTTCTGGGCTTTTCTTTATTGGGAAGGTCTTTAGTAGATTCAATTTATTAGATTCCATCTCTGTCTTGGTTATTGGTATATTTAGGTTTTCTTTGTCTTCATGACTCGATTTTGGTAGATTATATGCATCCAAAAATCGCTCCATTTCTTCGAGATTTTCCAATTTGGTAGCATATATCTGTTTGTAGTAACTCCTGATGATTCATTTTATTTCAGTAGTATCTGTTGTAACAATTCCTTTTTCATTTCTGATTTTATTAATTTGGACCTCTCTCTCTCTCTCTCTCTCTCTCTCTCTCTTTCTCTCTCTCTCCCTCCCTCCCTTACTCTCCCTTTCTCTCCCCCATTTTTTTGGGTTAGTTGGGCCACTATGTGTAAAAACCAGTTCTTCATTTCACTGATCTTTTGTACTATTTTTGTTTGAATTTTGTTTATTTCTTCTCTAATTTTTGTTATTTATTTCTTCCAACTAATTTTGGGATTGGGTTTGGGTTTCTCTTTTTTTCTATATCCTTGAGATGAATTGTTAGATCATTTATTTTATGCCTTTAGAATATCTTGATATAGGCACTGATTGCTATAAACTTTCCTCTTGACACTTTTTTCTGTATCCCATAAGTTTGACATGTTGTGTTATCATCTTCATTCATTTCTAGGAAGTTTTTTATTTCCTTTTGATTACTTCTATGACCTAAATGTTCATTCTAGAGCATGTTGTTCAGTGTCCATGTGTTTGCATATTTTTGAGATGCTGTTCATTTCCATCTTTATTCTATTATGTTCAGAATAGATACATGGTACAATTTCCTCTTTTTTAATTTTTTGAGGCTTATTTTATCAGCTAGCATAGGTCTATCTAGAGAAAGTTCCATGCAATGATGAAAATAATGTGTATTCTGCATTTGTGGGATGAAATGTTTTATGGACAGCAATTAGGTCAATTTGGTCCATTGTATACATTAGCTCTATATTTTTTAAAAATATGTATCATGTAACATGACTTTGGACATATTCTGGACCATGCCTCAAGTTACAATAAATTTCAAAGGACTAAAATTATGTAAGTTACATTTTGTTATCACGACAAAATTGAATTAGAAAACACTAATAATATAATATCTAAATTGCCATCAAATATTTGGATGTTGAGTAGCACACTTCAAAATAACCTATCGGTAAAAACTTTTTAAAAATCACTAAAAAGTAAGAAAAATATTGAATAGTTGCTGCCTAAAGGAATATATTCAAATACCCAAGTAGTCAATAAAATATGAAAAGGTGCTCACCCATTCATACTTACTTGGGAAACACACATTATAATAAGATTAATCTAAAAACCTATTCAAATGGTTAAAGTGCAAAAAACAATATTAAAGTTGGCAAGGATGTGGAGTTTGTAGAACTCTCATATGTTGCTGGTGGGAGCATGAACTAGTACAACTACTTTGTTAGTATCTACTAAAACTGAGCATATACATACTCAGCAAGTCCATTTCTTTAGTATACACCCAATGAAAAATGCATACAGAACTAAATTAAAAGATTTGAGCAAAAGTCTTCATAGCAGCACTGTTGATAACTAAAAACTGAAGAAAACTTAAATTTCTATCCCAAATAAATTATCAATAGTGAAACATGTATATGAGGAATCTTACAAATCATAAAAATGCACATTATGAAAAAATGCATGGATGTAAAATTGTTTGCACTAAGATAAACATTTCATTTTTTCCGTTAACTTTTTGAAGGCTTATACAATAGAAGACTACAAAGAATTGTACCTAACAAAGCTATATAAGATCATGGTGGAATTTCACAAGCAGTGAACAAAGAAACTGGAAACAAATAGCCCTTTATTGTTCCACTCAAGTTATATAAAATTCACAAGTAGTCCAAACTAGCCCACGGTCTTAGAATTTAAGTAGTGACAGTGATTGGATCGGTGTAGGAGAGGTCTTATGAATGTATTGGTTGGCAATCTTTGATTTCTTGAACATATGAATAATTTCCCAGTCAGATTTCCTTGGGAAGTATACAGTGGTTTATTGCATCATCTCAGTTGCCCCTTGTATCACTTTCATGGCTTCTATTGCTTTTCTCAGGAACTTAAATTAATTATGTCTTATAACATTTCTAACATTGCCTCTTTAAGTATCCTGGAGTGAATTTATTGAGGATAAATTTCACCTCTCATTAAATGCTGTGCCTGAGAAACAGTTCATATTAAAATCAAGTTTACTGAACTCATGATTCTTTGCATCAAATATAGTCAATGCACTATGCAAGAGCTATGCTGTCTGGAATTCATTGTTCCAAACACTACAGGTTCCTACCCAGAGCTACTCTGAGATGTGGCACACTAACAGTGGAGGTTATTAGTCAGGGTCCAGTCAGAATTAAAAAGTAGCACAAGTATTTCCAAAGAAATATTTTTATAAGAATCATAATTGTGAATTATTAGAGAACAGAAAAGAGATCTTAAGATAGCGACTTTGGAAAGCAGCTACCATCAGCATGGCAAGGGTGAATGGAGAAAAAGTTTTAGGGGGCATCATCATGCCGTAGAGGATAAAACTGTTGTCTGCAAAACCAGCATCCCATATGGGCATGGGTTCATGACCATCATGTTTCACTTCTGATCCAGCTCTCTGCTATGGCCTGGGAAAGCAGCCGAAGATGGACCAAGTGCTTGGGCCCCTATTCGTGTGTGGGAGATCTGGAAAAAGTTCCTTGCTCCTGGCTTTGGCCTGACCCAGCCTGGCCTGCTGTGGCCATTAGGGGAGTGAACTAGTAGATGGAAGACAGATCTTTTTCTCCCTGTTCACCCTCTCTCTCTGTAACTCGGCTTTTCAAATAGATAAAATGCTTTTTTTAAAAAAAAAGTTTCTAATATTAAATTTAGGAGCTTAAAAGTGAGTTCCCACAAAACAATCCCTCCTTCTCCCTCCTGAAGCCTTCTTCCTCCCTTCCACCTTCCCAGTCTGAGCCTCAGCATCACAAACCAGAGTATACAGGGATAGGTGTGCACTTGAAAGGCAACAGGTTAACAATCGGCCAGTGGGTTAGAGGGAGAGTTATCCTAACTAAAACCCCATAAACAGAAATGTTCTTTTCCTTTCTACTAAAGCAATTAATGGTCAGTTCTTAAACGTCTCTTGGGTGATTCTGGTTTTCAGAGAGACGGAATGGCAAATGATAATATTTTATTATAAATTTTGAGGGCACATAGTGCTTTCTGGACATCTTATGAAGCAAACCTAGATAAGTTGACATTAGGGACTATAATAGTAACCATGGTGACTGTAATGTTTATGAGGCAAATTGCATGACCCAGTATATTTTCTATTGCTGTTGAAAATATATCTTTATGCGACCTGCATTATGACATGGTGAGTTAAGCCATAGCCTGTGACACTGGTTTCTCATATGTGTGCTGGTTGGAGTCCTGGCTACTCCACTTCCCGTCCAACTCCTTGTTAAAGCACCTGGGGAAGCAGCAGAGGATGACCCAAGTGTCTGGGTCCCTGAGCCCACATGGGAGATCTAGAAGAAGTTACTGGCTTCTGGCTTCACCTCTGCCAGCCCTGGTTGTTGTAGCCATGTGGGGAGTGAACAGGCAGATGGAAGACACCTCTTTCTAAGTCTTTCAAAAATGAATAAATAGAGGCCGATGTTGTGGCACAGTGGATAAAGCTGCCACTTCTGATACTGACATCCCTTATAGGCGCCAATTCCAGTACTGTCTGCTCCACTTCTGATCTAGCTCCATGCTAATGTGCCTGGGAAAGAAGCAGAAGATGGTACAAGTGCTTGGGCCCTTGCACCCATGTGGTAGACCCAGAAGAAGCTCCTGGCTCCCGGTTTCGGTCCAGCCCAGCCCTGGCTGTTGCAGCCATATGGGGAGTAAATTAGCAGATGGAAGAAATCTCTCTCTCTCTCTCTAACTGTGCCTTTCAAATAAATAAATAAAATCTAAATAATAAGGCTTTTTTAATAAAGAAAATATATCTTCATTTATAGATACTATTTCATTCAATAATATCCAGAAGATGTAAACTTGTTCTTCTAAATGAGTAGTAGGGCTTGGTCTACCAACTCAAGGACAAGAAAACTTATCCACTATGACATTTTCACCTGTTTTTATACAAAAATGAAATTATACCAATCCTCTTATAACTTTGGGCAGTTAATTAAGATTCTAATAAATATATTTTCTAAGTTTTATAGAAAATAAAGCTCATTGGGTAAAAAAGTACAGTCTGCTTTTGTTATGATAGAGTATTGAGAAACCTGACATTATTTTTAAGAATCCAAAGAAAATTGTTTCAAGTGGAAGGCTGTTCCAGACTAGCAATAATGAAATCCCTTTACCTGTAGCTATTTTAATAATTAGTGTTTATATGTGTTTACCATAAAAATGTAACAAAGCCAACATATGCTCATGCCAATTTTGGTCTTAGAATAATGTACATTATTTCTGAGGAATCTCATCAGTAGGCATTTCATGTATAAATGTGTTGACTTTATCAATTTCATCACTTATTGTGATACTAAAAATCACAAAATCACTTAATTTGGATTATGAAAACTTTATGGTGTTGCAGGAACACTTAAATAATGAATTTGGATGGCACTTTGTATTAGGAGACAATTTTCTATAGGTATTTTGTGCTTCTGCATAGTGAGATGCGAACAGTCCTTTGTTTCAAACAATCTTTCCAAAGATGTCTGCATAGTGAGCAACCTTGAGAAACAGAGATATTGACTCTAAAGCAAAAGACAGGCATGTTTATTTCTCATTAGAAAAGATTCAGGTTCTCTAAACTGAAGTTTCCTTTCCTGCAGGGCAACCCAATGTGCGTAGTAAGTACTGCCCTTCCTTGCATCATCCTGTAGTGTGAACTGAGGCTTGGGAAATGGACGCAGAATATGTAGACTTTCTGGCTACTTATTGTGTTATTTTTTTATTGCTGCTTTAAAAATTACCACAAACAGTGCTTAAAAGAGCAAAGTTATGTGATCTTAGAATTTTTGAAGTCAGAAGACCAACAAATATCTCATTAGGTCAAAATCAAGGTATCAGCTGGACTGTGTTTTTTCTGGACTCTATAAGGAAAAATTCATTTTCTTTATAAAAATATTTTTTATTAAAAACTTGGACACATAAAAATTGTATGTATTTAGAGATACCTTTGATGTGGGCAGGTAGGTAGCTAGCAAGAAGCTTTCCTGTGCTGTATCATGATCCACATACCTCAGATCCCATGCAATGTAAAATGGAAGCTCCGGGACCAGTGCTGTGGTATAGTGGTCGAAGCCCCCACCTGCTGTACCAATATCCTATATGAGTGCCAGTGGAGTCCAGGCTACTCCACTACCAATCCTACTACCTGCTGGTGGCCTGGGGGGGGCAGTGGAGAATTGCTCGAGTGATTGAGAGACCCAGAAGAAGCTCCTGGCTCCTGGCTTCTTGCTTCAGATCAGCCAGCTCTGGCCATTGTGCCCATCTGGGGAGTAAACCAGGATATAGAAGACACCCCCCCTCTGCCTCTGCATAACTCTGCCTTAGAAAAAAATAAAATGTAAAAACTAAAATTAAAAAAAAATGGAAGTCCCTGCAATTTAGGCACTTATAACAGGCACCAGCTAGAAATAAGCAGCATGGCTGCCAACTGTGTCTCCATGACGACCTTTAGTTCATTATGAGATCAATGTAGTAAAATGACCATGGCTGACATCCCTACTCCCATCATGCCCCTGACACCAAAACACTTCTGAGATCTCCAAAAAGTTCAAGGAAACGAGTGGTACATGAGTCCCTCCCCAAACTCTGGCCCCTTTAAATATTCAATTAACCCTTGCCCCAAACACCACACTTACGCCTCCAGTTCATATAATGTGATTGACTCAAACATTGTTGGTGTGCTTATTTCTTGAGCATAGCTACACTCCTTCCAGAATGTGTACTTTTACTTTCCTTGTAATTAAATCTTGATTCTCTTACTAACCTTTACCTGTGTCCCATCCTCAAATTCTTTTCTTCTACCAGAGATAAAAACCATGCCTACATGTGATAGTTTGATATAAGTATAACATTGCGTAGTGTTGAAATTCATTTTTCTTGACTTTCACAACTTCTCAAGGATGCCTTCATGCTTTGGCTCATGACCCCTCCCCCATCTTCAATGCTAGCACCTCTCTGATCCTGAGTTTGTCCTTATATCTCTTTCTCTAATTCCAGCCAGGAAAGGATCTTCACTGTGAAAGATTCATGCTCTCAGATCAAGCCCACCTGGATAATCCAGGTTAACCCCCACCTCCTTCTGAAACTGACTCAATATCCATCTACCAGCATCCATGAAGCAGTGATAGATTACCTTGTTAGCTTAAACAGAGAGTAAAATCTTACACCCTTCACAGATCTTGAGACCATGGATTCTTAGTTCAGAAACTGAATTCAATCATTTCAATTAGCATTTATATAAATGAAATATTACAAACATTAGTTATATTTCATATATCCATGGTTTAATATTTCCATGTCCATAAGCAGATTTTGGGAGTTCCAAGATGGTAGAAAAGGTGCTGCATTAGGTTAGGGGAAAATAGTAGCAAAAACGTGGTGGAAGTGCATCCCCAAGGTTGAATTAGTGGAAATTCTAACGAAAGAGGAATGCCATGGATCAGCATGGAAGGTGGGGAGGTGAAGCACTGAGCATGGACACAATACACAACCCCTGTAGCTGAGAGCCAAAGGAACCACCAGCTGTGGAGAGCAAAGTGCAAGCAGGCTACAGCAACTCATGCCACTGGAGATACAGACAGAGGGAGAACCTCACAAAGTACACTGTCTTTGAGTTCAGATGGGAGCCCTAGGAGGGACAAGGTACTTAGCTAACCCAGCAAAAAAAAGGGGCATGCTTCTCTCTTCTCATCCCCCCACAATGGCGTCTGTCAACCCACTGGGAGAGGACACCGCTTTGAAATCAGTAGTGGCTACAGTGGCTCTTGTGTGCTCGCCCAGCAACTGGCAGGGATTAGGTGCCATCTTGACACCAATAGTTGTTGTAGCAGCTTGGGTACATGCTCCTGGTAACAGCCAGGGGGAAGGTGCCATTTTGAAATTAATATTGTGCATGCATGTGACCCAGAATTTTACCAGAAGGAAAAATCTGCATTATCCACTGAATTTAAGCATGGCAGGGAAGATCAACAGGAGGCTGGATACCAATGTAGGACTGTAAAGTGCTCCCAGCCTTTCAACATATTACAGGCTTTGGAGTTCAAAATGCCAAGGCATAGCACACACAGGTACCTGGCTCTGGGAACTACTCTCCTCTCTGTGAACAGGATAGGCTAGTGGGGCAGAAGAGATCCTCTGAACCCCATGACTGTGGGAACCTTATGTGCTGAGACTGTGGGAACACTGTGACAGCAAAATAGTGTGCAGGGTGTAGCTGGGTCTCTGGGCAATCAGTGTGTGCAATGCCAAAGGCTCAGAGCTTGATTGCCTGAGGTGGGTCACCGTTGCAGGATCCATGTTCATATGAGGATTGCATGGATCCTTTGTGCTGTTCATGTGACAGTGTGGGTGAGTGTTGCACCCACTGTGGAATAACCCAAGGCATTGATCTCCATTAAAGAGAGGTGAAGGTGTGATTATTCCAACAGAGGTAATCATACCCTCTTCTCTACTGACAATAGACAAGATCGACCACACTCAGCTTGGGTGTCACCCTGGATACCCCACCCTGGAGCATTGACCAGAGCTCCCTGGCCACCGCCAGCACATACCTCGGGGTCTTCGCTAAAACAGTAGACATTCCACTAAGCCAGAAAGGCACAGTTCAAGGATAAAATCCATCAGATGAGAAAACTAATAAGTATTTCTACAAATTCCTAAAAATAAATGCAGAAATTCAAGAAATAAGAATAAGGAAGACAACATAAGGAAGACTCCCATAAAGAAACACAATGCCACGTCAATATTAGAATGTGAAGATGAAGATACTGATGAAAATGCCTGAAATGGAATTCAAAAGATTTATCATAGGATTATTCAGAAGCAATGAGAGGCAAATTCATAATGACATGAAACAAAATTCTCCCATGATATTCAGATTTTGAAGAGAAGTCAAACTGAAATATTAAAAATGAACAATTCAGTATGTCAAATAAAAATTACCGTGTAAAACCTTAAGAACAGGCTTCATGGTGCAAAATAAAGAATATATGAGCTAGAAAGAAATCTTTGGAAATTTCTCAGACCAAAAAATATAATAAGGAAGGAAAAATTAGAAAAATTAAACAGTGTTGGAGATATATGGGATACTATCAAACAATACAACATATGGATCGTAGGAGTTCCTAATGGATGACAAGACCTATTAACTGAAATAATTACAGAAAACTTCCTTAAACTGGAGAAAGAAAGGGATATCCAAGTATACGAGGCACCCAGAACTCTTAATAGACATGTCCAGAAAAGATCGTCACTGTGACACATTTTAGTCAAAATTTCAACAGTAAATCGTAAAGAAAAGATTCTAAAATATTCATGAGAGAAACGCCAGATAACTTTTAGAGGATCTCCAATTAGACTCATAGCTGACTTCTCAAAAGAAGCCCTACAGTCTAGGAGAAAATGAAGAGACATAGTCCAAGTCTTAAAAGAAAAAAAAAAAAAAACTGCCAATCCAGAACACTGTACCCTGCAAAGCTCTCATTTATGAATGAAGGTAAAATAAAGACTTTCCACAACCAACAGAAATTGAAAGAATTTGTCACCACTCATCAAACTTTACAAATGATGCTTAAGGATGTGCTACACACAGAAACACAGAAAGATAGTCATAGTTATGAAGGAATGTGAAGGCAAAATATTTCCCAGTACAAGCACAAAGGAAATCCAAAGTGAACAACAGAAATATTTACGGTACATTGGCAGGGACAAATTGTTATTATCAACAGTCACCATGAATGTAAATGGCCTAAATTCTCCAATTAAAATATACAGATTGGCCTAAATTCTCCAATTAAAATATACAGAATGGATCAAAAAAACAAGACCCATTTATTTTCTGCCTACAAGAAACACACCTCACCTATAAAGATACATGCAGATTGAAAATGAAAGGATGAAAAAAGTTATTCCATGATAACAAAAAGCAAAAAATGAACAGGTGTTGCATCCTAATATCACACAAAGTAGACTTCAACAGAAAAAGTGATAATAGAGACAAAGAAGGACATTATGAAATGATTAAGGGAGCAATTCAAAGGAAGATGTGTCTGCAATAAATGTATATGAAACCAATGCCAGGGTTTCTGGATATTAAAACAAATGGTAATGGATCAAGAGGGAGACATAGACTCCAACACAATAATAATGGGGGCTTCAACATCCCACTTTCATCAATGGACACATGAAATAGACAGAAAATCAACGAAGAAATAACAGAGCCAATCTACACTATGGACCAAATAGACCTAAGTGATATCCACAGAACCTTTCATCTCACAATTATAGAATACTCATTCTTTTCATCAGTGCACGGAACTTTCTCTAGAATAGACCATATGCTAGGCCACAAAGCAAGTTTCAGCAAATTAAAGAAAACTGAAATCATACCACCCATCTTTTCTGACCAAAATGGAATGAAGGTGGACATTAACAACTCAAGAACCTCAAGAACATAAACAAACACATGGAGACTGAACAACATACTCCTGAATGAACAGTGGGTCATAGAGGGAATCAAAAGAAAAATCAATACATTTATGGAAACAAATGAAGATGACAGTACAATATATCAAAACTCTTGGGATACAGCAAAAGCTGTGTTAAGAGGCAAGTTAATAGCAATTAATGCCTACATCAAGAAATTGGAAAGGCACCAGAGGAATAAGCTATCCATACAACTCAAGAACCTAGAAAAACAACAACAAACAAAACTCAAAATTAGTTGGAGGAAAGAAATAACTAGAAAATAAAAATTGAAACAAAAAATACAAAAGATGAGTGAAACGAAAAGATGCTTTTTGAAAAAATTAACAAAATTAATATACTATTGGTGCAATTAACCAAAAAAGAGGGAGAAGACAGAAATTAATAAAATCAGAGAAGAAAAAAGAAATATAAAAATGGATACCACAGAATAAGTATTAAGATGACTTTGTGGAGATAGTTTGAGAAGATCAAAATCTAATGAAATCAATTTTATTCCCCAGGCTTTCTGTTCACCCAAGTAAGTTTACCTCTTAATTTGCTAATTCAACTATGTTAAAAGTTTGAGTTTAAATTTTCACTATACAGAAATGTTAAGTGCTTGCAGAGATAATATATTTACCCTAACTGGACATTACACAAGGTATACACAATACAATGAGACCTCATAAATATGTACAACTTTTATATGTGCGATTTTTTAAAAAATTTAAGTTCCACTTTTAAAAATGATGCTTTCCTTAGCAATCAGGAATCTACTTGTTCTCAAACTAGAAGTTTAAACTTTTAAAAAATAATGTGTTCTTATTCTGTCACCTCACTAAATAACTGACAGAAATTTTCAAAGCTATTTCTTTTAGATAAAAGTAGAAATCCACTTTATTTATTATACAACATTATTGCCCCTGCCATGTACTCTTAAGTGTGTCACAAGTGGGTATATTTATCCATCTGATGACAAATCATACACAGTGAAAAATATTTTTATCTGCTTAATATACATTAATGAGCACTGCACATCTTCAAGGCTGCCATCGACATATTTATGAGTACTGTGATCCTGGAGCTCAGCAGCGTACAACCTGCACGACTGTATAAGGTGGTCCTGCCCAATACGAAATTAGCCATTGTGACAGGTGCAAGGCATGCATATGAAGAGAATAACATCAAAATACTTTTTATTTTAGAACTTACAGCTTAGTAAATGAGACTGACAAGAATCACATTGTGATAAGACCTATAACAAAGTACACTGCCTTTCTAGCTATGCAGCTGTTCAATTAAAATAGAAAATCAACTAAAAGTGAGCAGTTAAGGCAAGAACTCATTCTTCGAATGTTTCAAAGTATACAGTCCTAAATTATATATTTTTTTCCTCTGTGGTCCAGCTCTACCCACTTCCAAACCCTGATTTTCGAATTTCAGCCCTGATATCTACTTCTTGCTTCCAATAAGATTTTGGATTTCTTTCCCTTAAAGCCAAATTTCTAGGTGAAAAAGTTTATTTTGATATATGGCTGTTTCATGAAGGCAGGGATTTTGATACACAAGGGATCTTCAAAAAGTTCATAGAAAAATGTATATATTATGAAAAACAGCACATATTTCAATTTTAGCACCAAAATAATCTTATTTTTAATTCCATTTCTCCATGAACATTTCGAAGTACTCATTTTTTTGTTCAGACATACCTCCAGTGTCCAGAACAGTGATTACCATATAATAGTGCTCATTAAGTACTTGTTAAGTGATTAAATGTATGTGAGACGACACGTATGATTCTAAGGGATTTCTACTGTGACCTGACTTTTTTGTTTATCTAAGAGTACAGCTTGCTCTGTTTACTCTGGTGCTTCCTGGGATCTCCACAAAGAATGTGCCAGGTTCTCAGTCCAACAGCCTTGGAAAGTGAAGTGCAGAGAACTGGCCAGCTCAACAGCGACTCTCCATATTAAGATGTCCAACAAAGTTCCCTCCAACAACATAATGGCAGAAAACTTCTCGTGGAAATATCAACCAATGCCTTAGAGTCTCAATACTATTTCTGCTGGAGATGCACTTCTATCAGAGCACACTATGCTTTAGGTCCCCAGTACAGCAATATGGATTATCTTCAGATTTTTTATGATTGGCAGATAAAACAGATATCACAGTACAGCTTTTGTAAGGATTCCGAAAAACAAACATTACTTCAGAAAAGTTTTCATTTTTTTCTTGCCAGAGTCTTAACTGTAAAGTAAAACTGCTGACTGAGGCCTGTGAGCCCAATAAGTTGATATAGCTTGCCTTCCTGAACTTGAAGCCTGAGCCTATATCAAGTACAATACCAACACATTATGATAGGAATTCACTGGGACAACCACCTCAACTGGGGTCCCAAAGATTTGCACATACAATAGCACCAATGGCACACACCTTTGCAAAGGAAAGAGCTAGGTCTGATCTCTTTGTAGAAGACCAATCTGAAGACTCCTTTTTTGATGCATTTGCTGAAATTTTAGCTTATCCCTCGCTAATATAGGCTCTCTCCTTCAATATTTATTATACTAGCTGAGTTTCTTTAACTGGGAGATACTCAGTCCTCAGACTTCTGCCCAGTGATTATTTTGTTCCCATACACACCTCAGGAAGTAGCAAGTCAGTTATTTGAAATGAGAATTGCTACATGTCTCAGCCATCTTACGATGATTTTAAAAGATTGATAACATTACCTTAAGTTGTTATGGAATCCGGTGACAAGGTGTTCAGACCAATAAAGCACGAACAATTTGGCAGATCTGAAAACTATATAGGAAACAATATGTCACTTACTTCTCTTTCACTATTCTCTGTTCATGAATTAGTGAAACATGAAGAACACTTAAGTACACACTCTAGAAATGTAATTTTCATAAAAATATATATTTAAAATATTAAGTTCTGATTTTTGCAGTGATAGTTGTAATTATTTTTTCTTATGGTGAAATTCAGACTAAGAAATCATATCAAGAAGAAAAGTCTTTACCAAATTGGAATTCTAAGTCACCTGCAAACTGATATTTTTATTTGAGAAGTAATAAATTTAATGAGGGACAAAGATATGAAAGGGGATTTAAAAAATTTTAATCAAGGAATAGGTGACATCAGGCATTTCAAATTTAGGATTATGCTAATTAATAGCTTTAACTTAGAAATTTAGCATAATACTAGAAGCAAATGGGTTTCTTTAGTAATCAGAGATGCAATTCACATTATTTTGAAAAATCATAAACTATGTGAAAAGAGTCTTTAGACAAAATATATTTGATTGGAATGAGCAAATGAAATGGGTTAAGTGCTATTCCAATGATTATGTTGGGTTTTAGTGGTTTTTATATGGTTGGTGCTCAATTAATGTTTATGGAATGAATAAGTTAGAAAGGACTAAAGGTACTCTCAGCATGTAATTTTAAAATTAGATGACAAATCATTAAAATAATCTTTACTTTGACAGTTTGGGGTACTGACTGGAAAGTAGTTAGTTTCTCTGTTAAATTAAGGTAATTTTTGACACTAATGGAATGTAATATTGGAGGTCTAAGATGGAGTGAACTACTTTAATTTTTCTGAAGAATTTAAAAATTTGTCAATTACATAATCATCTTAATGGAGGATTGGAGTACATACATTCTCAATTAAAGGTTCAGTTAATTGTCGTACATGCTATTAGGACACACAAAGAAGAATGGGTAGATGGACAGAGGGATAGAAAGATGGATGGATGAGTTTTTGTCCACCCCTAAAGGAGAATTATGCACTTGATCTTAGCCAAAAGGCCGAGAAACAATTTATGTTAGTCATTTCACCACTGTCAGACAAAAGTTCTAGTACATTTTCTGCGACTAAATATTCTTGCCTGAATTTTAATCCTAGTTCTGTTAGCAACTCTTCTTAAAAACTAAAAATGTATTGATTTATTTGAAAGAGTGACAGAGATAGGGTGGAGAGAGACAGAGAAGAGAGAGATAATTCATCCACTAGTTCACTCTCTAAATACCTAATCAGAGCCAGGTGCCTGGAACTCCATCCAGGTCTCTCACATGGATGGTAGGGCCCCAAGTACTTAGGCCATTATCTGTTGTCTTCTGCATGCATTAGCAGGAAGCTGGCTCAGAAACCAAGTAGCGAGGACTAAATCCACACTCTGAAATGGGATGCAGGCACACTAAGTGCTGACTTAACTCACCAGGCCACAACACTCACCCCCAGAAACTCTTCCTAGATTGCAGAAATAAACTTCTCTGTGCCTCAACTGTCTGATAAATGTAAGCAATGCTTATATTAGATGGTGTCTTCCAACTCTTCAATACAGAAATTCACTCAAATGTGATGATCCGAAAAATCAATCAAATGAACATTCTGGTAGTTTTATCACAAGTTCAGCTAAAAACAGCTTTAATAATATTTTGTCCAGTTACTTTGTGAAAAAATAGAAACACATCTTTGTTCATTGCACAGGTGGGAAACAGACTGATATTAAACTGAGAAATTTCATGAAATACAGGGAAGTTATTTTCTGACTTATCATACTAGTAAATTAAGAGCTTCAGCTAACTGAGAACAGTTGATGTAGGAGCTTGGTACCAATAATTTTATAGAAGAATATGCATTTTCTTACATCACATGCATGTTGGGGCTACAAAATTTTATGAAAAATGCAAATTACCTTTTAATTAAATTTTCCACAAACTTTTTGAAACCTATATATATATATATATACACAAATGTATCATTACTTATATTCCTTATTGTGATGCTGATACATGCATATGCTGATCTGTTTTGTCTGTGTATAATTAGGCAGTAGTTGAAATTAATTGAAAGTTTTATCTATATCAGAATTTGATAATTAAGAATTCATAATACCAAAATACAGTAGAATTACGCCAGAGTTTCAGTACATTTTTACAAAATATCTATGTATTGAATTGATTTTATATTTGCATTTGACCTACACAGAAGAATTATTCAACTTAATTTCCATACTGGCATGGTAAATGTGTAAAACCACTGGAGGAGTAGTAGTCAAAAACTGGCATTACATTTTACATCAATTTTGAATAAATGTGAATTTGATGTAAAAATCTGGCTTTAGGTGAAATGAAAAAAAATTTTATGACATACAAATTTGTTTCAAAACTTCAGGCCGGCGCCGTGGCTCAACAGGCTAATCCTCCGCCTTGCAGCGCCGGCACACCGGGTTCTAGTCCCGGTCGGGGCACCGGATTCTGTCCCGGTTGCCTCTCTTCCAGGCCAGCCCTCTGCTGTGGCCCAGGAGTGCAGTGGAGGATGGCCCAGGTGCTTGGGCCCTGCACCCCATGGGGAGACCAGGAAAAGCACCTGGCTCCTGGCTCCTGCCATCGGATGAGCGCGGTGCGCCGGCGGCAGCGCGCCGACCGCGGCGGCCATTGGAGGGTGAACCAATGGCAAAGGAAGACCTTTCTCTCTGTCTCTCTCTCTCACTGTCCACTCTGCCTGTAAAAAAAAAAAAAAAAAAAAAAAAAAAAAAAAAAAAAAAAAACTTCAATAAAGAATATAGCTAGTATACAGAATGGCAGCCCTCCCAAAGTTGCCTGTGTCCTAATTCCTGGAAACTTTACATGTGCTATGTTACTTGGAAAGGGGGAATTAAGTTTGCTAACCAAATGACTTAAAAATAACAGCATTATTGTGTATTCTGCATGTGGGACCAACGTAATCAGAAGAAACTTTAAAGTGGAAGAGGGAAACTGAAGTGAAGCTCCGAGAAGATAGATGTGGCCATGGAAGAGATCAGAATGCTGCATTAATAGAAGGATTTGACCTCCCATTGCTAGCTAAGCACGTACTTAGTTTGCTTTCCTATATCGTCCCATAAATAAAATTAAGTTTTGCTTGTTTATTAAATGTGTGCAAGTCTAATCACATTATTTGTACCATCCTATGTCTCATTTCTCACTTAGCATTGTATTGCAAAATCCTTAACAGTTATGGCATAAACAGAAATCTGTCATCATTGCTGTGTAGCATTTATAATATATGTACAATATTTAGAATATATGTACAACCACTGATTCATGTACTGCTTTTGATGAGCATTTGATGTGCTTTCTGCCTGAGCCTGGGGTGTGTGTGTGTGTGTGTGTGTGTGTGTGTGAGAGAGAGAGAGAGAGAGTCTACTTATGGATTGCTTGCTTGCTGAATATTAATGTCTTTGATAAGTTTTAGGTATTTACCATTATATCCTAAAAGATTTCTCTGCTCCACTATTTCTCTTCTTTCATCCAAGCAGCACAACTAAATACAAAGTAGGCCTCACTGGTCCTCTCCCTCTTCTGTTTTTCCTCTTTCCTCCCCCTCCTCTCCTCTCTTACTTTCCATTCTTTGCTTATTTTTTTTATTCTGAATTTTTCTAATAAACTCTCTTCAGCTCTATTTATTTGCAGTTAAAATCATGATTGAATTTTCCATTACACTTATTATACTTTTGAAATATCTGTTTAGTTTTTTTTTTTTTTTGGCAGAATAGAATGGAAGTTTACTTCTCTAGTCTAGGGGAAGACAGTGCAATCTCATGGAAGAGTTAGGGAGAAAAATGTAGAGGACAGAGATCCGAGAACTCAAATAGTATATTTCACTTTGTGTTACTATAGGAGGGCAAAGGGACGAATTCATTACTTAACACATGCTAAATTGATCACATGTATACAAAGAGAATTGAAAATGAATCTGGATGTGAACGAAAGGGTGGAGGGAGCGGGCAAGGGGGGAGGGTTGCGGGGGGAGAGGGAAAATATGGGGGGAAAGCCATTGTAATCCATAAGTCGTACCTTGAAAATTTATATCCTAAATAAAAGTTAAAAAAAAAAAGAAAAATGTAGAGGAAACTCACGCAGATCAGAGGGACACTGTGGATCTATGTGGAGGGTGTGGACGCACAGAACTCCACATCCCAGCAGCTGAGAGCCTCAGAGTGAGGTGAGAGCAGACTGCAGCAGTCCAAGCCGCTGGTGATAAAGCTGCAGGAAGAGCCTGGAGTGAGTTCAGCTTGGAGCCTTGTGGTGGACAAGTGTACCTGCCAACCTAGAGACAAAAAAGGGGGTACATTTCTCTCTCCCTGACTACCCAGGACTGGCATCCTGTAACTAGCTAACAGAGGGCAGGCACCATTTTGGACATACGCAACAGCTGTGCCAGCTCGTGTCTACACTCCCAACAAGTAGCCAAGAGGAGATGTCTGACTGTGGCTGGGAGAATTGACAAGGGTCTGGGTGCTTATGACTGTGACAGCACTGTGGCTGTGTGTGAGGGCACAGGGTGTGGCTGAGTTTTTGAGTAGTCACTGTGGGTGGCTCCACATGCTCAGGGCTCCCTGATTCCCTGGGGAGGGTCATTGCTGTGGGATCCGTGCTCACACTGAGGATTGTATGGATCCTTTATGTGGGTCTTGTGGCAGTGTGAACAAATATTATACCCACCATTGATCTCTTTGGAGGAGAGAAGGTGAATGTGAGACTATGCCAACAGAGCTGATGAAACCTCCCCTCTGATATAAAAAAACAAAAACATAAGAGATTTACCATGCTCAACTTGGGTGTCACCCTGGACACTCCTTTCAACCTGGAGCACTGAACAGAGCTCCCTGGCTACACTGATCACATTCCTCTGGGTATTCACTCAAAGAGCACACACTGGACTAAGCCACAGAGGCATTATCCAAAGATAAAAGCTATCACAGTGTAAAAAAAAAAACAATTATCTCCACAAATGACTAAAAACAAATGCAACAATTCAAGAAAAAAGAATAAGGAAGACAACATGACATCCTAAAAGGAATACAACACTTCAATACTAACCTGTGAAAATGAAGAGATTGAAGAAATACTAGAAATGGAATTTGAAACATTGATCATAGGATTACTTAGAAGTAATCAGAATCAAATCCACAAATTGAATAAATCCATACATGTCATGAATGAAAATTTTCCCATGAAATTGAAATTTTACAGAGAAATCATAAAGAAATACCAGAAATGAAGACTTGAATAGCTCAAATAAAAATGCAGGGAAAGACTTAACAGGAGACTCAATGAGACAGAAGAATATCTGAGTTAGAAACCAAATCTCTGGAAATTTTACAGTCAGGCCAAAAAAAAAAAAAAGAGATAAATTAGAAAACTTAAAAAATGATGTTGATATTGGAGATTTATGGGATACTATCAAATGATCCATCATACTGGTCTTAGGAGTTCCTAAAGGCATAGAAAATGATAAAGGTTTGGAAGGCCTTTTTAGTGGAATAATTGCAGAAAATTCCCCCAATTTAGAGAAAGAAAGGGATGTCCACGCACAGGAAGCATATAGAACTCTTAATAGACATGACCAGAAAAGATCTTCACCATGACATACTGTAGTCAAACTCTCCACAGTAAAACCTAAAAAAAAAGATTCTAAAATGTGCATGAGAGAAACACCAGATTAATTTTAGAGGATCTCCAATTAGACTCACAGCTGACTTCTTATCAGTTTTTTTTAAACATGCTCCATTACTTTTCACTGTCCCTTCTTTCTGATACATATTTTCCAGATTGTATTTCATTTCTTCTAAAAATATGAATTTCTTTATAGTCTGTGCCCATTAATTTGGTAACTGAAATTTTTGTGGTTTTGCTTGTGCTAGCTATCGATTTTGCTTATTCTACTCATGTCATCTTTTCTTGTATGTATGTGTGACCTAGTCATTTCTTCTTTAAAGCTGTCATTCTGTTCCCTAGATATCAAAATACACATTCAAGTGAATGAATTTCTATCAAAATACAGCACATTTCTTATAATATAGCCATAAAAATAAATTCACATGGACACTGACTTTAAAATGTATACTTTTATTCATTCAGATTCGTGTGGGAAGTGGTTGAATCACTTACTATCTAATTATAACCACAGGAAAAAATTAGCTTCATGAATATTATTGTTATAAAATCTTTTTTAAAATTATTAAACTTTCTTTTGAGGAATGATTTTTGATTCACAGCAACATTTATTGGAAAAGAAAGAGAATTCCCATACCTCTCTCAACATGTTCTTAACCTAATCCACTGACAGCTTCCGACACCAGAGTGGTCCATTTGTTATAACTGATGAATCTACATTGACACACAGCTACCACCTAAAGCCTATAGTTTAAATGAAGTTTCATTCCATTGGCTTGGGGAAAATGCATACTCACATAAACCCACCATTGTATTATCATAGAGAACAGTTTAACTGCCCTAAAATTCTTCTTTCTTCCCTTATTCATCTCTTCTTCCCCTGGACCCCTGATGACCACAATACTTTTCATTGTCTCCATAGTTTTGCCTTTTCCAGAATGTCATGTAGTTGTAATCATGCAGTATGTAAACATTTTTAGATTCTCTTCTTTCACTTAGTGATATGCTTCTAACTTTCCTCCATGTCTTGTTGTGGCTTGATAGCTCATTTATTTATGGTGCTAAGTAATATTCCACTGTCTGGATGTACCACAATTTAATTATCCACTCACACTACTGAAGCAGATCTTGGTTCCTTCCAAATTTCATGAATTATAAATAAAGCCGCTGTAGATATCCATGTACAGATTTTGTGAGGACTCCAGTTTTTAAGTTCCTTTGGGTAAATACCAAGGGGTGTGATTGTTGGATCATATGGTAGGAGTGTGTTAAGTTTTATAAGAAACAGTCAAGTTGTTTTGTCAAGTGGCTGTATCACTTTGAATTCCCACCAGCAATGAATGAAAGTCCCTGTTACTCTACAGAGTCTACATCCTCCTCAGCTTTTAGTTGGTCATTTTAATATGTATTGTGATATTTTTGGGCTTTTAAAGAGATTTATTTTATTTATTTGAAAGAGAGAGAGAAATAGAGAGAGAGAAACATATTCAATCCACTAGTTCACTCCCCAGATGGCTGTAACAGCCAGGGCTGTGCTGGGCCAAAGCTAGGAGTCAAGAATTTTATACAGGTCTCTCACCTGAATGGCAGGGGCTGAAGCACTCAGGCCATCTTCTGCTGCTTTCCCAGGCAGACCAGCAGGAAGCTCGATTGGAACTGGAGTAGCTGGGACACGAATTGGAGCCCACGTGTGATGTAGGCATAGCAGCTGGCTGCTTTACTTTGCTATATCACAACACTGGCCCCTCGTGATATCTTGTTTTAATTTGCAATTCACTAATGGTATATGATGAACATCTTTTCATATGGTCATTGACCATCTGTGTTTCTTCTTTTGTGGGGTATCTGTTCATGGCTGTTTCCCATTTTTTTTTTTAAAATCAGGGTTTTTATTTTATTATTAAAGATGGGGGGGGTAGTGTCATTGTGGCATGGCAGGTAGAGCTGCTGCCTGTGAGATCAGCATCCCATATGGGCACTGGTTAATATCCCAGCTGCTCCACTTCCCATCCAGCTCCCTGCTGATGGCCTGGGGAGGACAGCAGAGAATGGCGCAAGTGCTTGGATCCCTGTCACAAATGTGGGAGACCTGGAGGAAGCTCCTGGCTTTGGTCTGGACCAGCCTCAGACTTTGCAGCTATCTGGGAAGTGAACCGCTGGATGGATTACTCCCTCCCCTTCTCTCCCTCTCTCTCTGTAGCTCTAACTTTAATAATAATAATAAAGAATTCTTTGTGTATTTTGGATAAAAGTTCTTTATCAGACGTGTCATTTAAAAATATTTTCTACCAGTTTGTGTTTTGTCTTTTCATTTTCTTGACAGTGTCTTTCAGACAGCAGAAAACTCTATCTTGAAAAATTTTTTTTAAATAAATCTTTTCTTTTTGACAGGCAGAGTGGACAGTGAGAGAGAGAGACAGAGAGAAAGGTCTTCCTTTGCCGTTGGTTCACCCTCCAATGGCCGCCGCGGTCGGCGCGCTGCAGCCGGCGCACTGCGCTCATCCGATGGCAGGAGCCAGGTGCTAGGTGCTTATCCTGGTCTCCCATGGGGTGCAGGGCCCAAGCACTTGGGCCATCCTCCACTGCACTCCTGGGCCACAGCAGAGGGCTGGCCTGGAAGAGGGGCAACCGGGACAGAATCCGGCGCCCCAACAGGGACTAGAACCCGGTGTGCCGGCGCCGCAAGGCGGAGGATTAGCCTGTTGAGCCACGGCGCCGGCCCTATCTTGAAAATTTTTAAAAAAGAGAGAGAAATGAAGGGAGAGAGAGAGAGAAGGACACCAATATATTCTTAGAATTTTATCTATGAACTACATTGAAAAAAAATAATTAAAGCCAGCTTATAAATTCTTTCTTTCCTGGGTTATATTTTGTGTGTTTTATCTAATAAGTTACCTCTATTACCTCAAGTCATTTAAGTTTTCTCCTATGGTATCTTCTAGGAGTTTTAAAATTTTGGGTTTAAAATCTAGTTCTGTGACACCTTATAAGTTAATTTTTGTGATGAGTGTAAGGTGTCTTGTCTAGATTCATTTCTCTGCATGTGAATTTACAGGTGTTTGTCACTTCTGTCTTGTAAAAGGCTCTCTTTGCTGCATTGTATTGCCCTTGTTCCTTTCTCAAGGATCAGTTGACTGTATTTCCATGGGCCTGTTTCTGGGTTCTGAATTTTTTCCATTGATCCACTTG
Organism: Sylvilagus floridanus; assembly: GCA_949820135.1. Classification (NCBI taxonomy): domain Eukaryota; kingdom Metazoa; phylum Chordata; class Mammalia; order Lagomorpha; family Leporidae; genus Sylvilagus; species Sylvilagus floridanus. The sequence continues at coordinate 116,932,841 of OX463223.1, forward strand.
TCAATTATTACCAACATCACACTGTTTTGATCACTGAAACTTTTAAGATTTGATGTTGGATATTGTTAGTCTTCCAAATTTACACCTTTCCTTCAGTATGGGCTATTCTGCTTTTTTGCCTTTCCATATAAACTTCCAAATCAGTTTTTGATTTCACAAAATAAATCACTGGGATTTTGATCGGGTTGCATTGAGTCTACAGATCAGGTTCAGAAGAACTAACATTGTGGCAATAACAAGTCTTTCTATTCACATACTTGGAACGGCTCTCCACTTACTTAGTTCTTTGATTACTTTCATCAGTGTTTTACAGTTATTCTCATATGGGTTCTGTACATATTTTGTTAGAGTGATACCACAGTGATACCACATTTTTTGGAAAATGTTAGCGTTACCAGTATTGTGTATTTTATTTCAAATTCCACTTGTTCATTGCTGATATATAGCAAAGCAATTTTCTACATAAATGATTTCACCTGCAAATAAAGACAGTTTTGTATCTTCCTTCTGTATCTGCATACCTTTTATTTTCTTCTCTTGTCTTACTGCATTTACTTGCACTTCCAGGATAATATCAGAAGGCATCAGAAAGGACATCCTCTTTTCCTGATTTTTGTTGGAAAATGTCAAGTTTCTCACTATTAAGTTTTATGTTAACTAGGTTTTCTTTAATTATATAAATATTCTGACAGGCAGAGTGGACAGTGAGAGAGAGACAGAGAGAAAGGTCTTCCTTTGCCGTTGGTTCACCCTCCAATGGCTGCCGCGGACGGCTCACTGCGCTGATCTGATGGCAGGAGCCAGGTGCTTCTCCTGGTCTCCCATGGGGTGCAGGGCCCAACAAGCACTTGGGCCATCCTCCACTGCACTCCCGGGCCACAGCAGAGCTGGCCTGGAAGAGGGGCAACCGGGACAGAATCTGGTACCCCGACTGGGACTAGAACCCGGTGTGCCAGTGCCAAAGGTGGAGGATTAGCCTGTTGAGCTGTGGCGCTGGCTAATTATATATCAAGTTAGAGAGATTACCTACTATGCCCAATTTCACTGAGAGTTTTTAATCATGAATGGATGTTTAATGCTTTAATGTTTAATATTTCACACTTTTTCTATAGCTAATGATATGGTCATTTTTTCCCCTCTACTGTTGATATGATGGCTTATATTATTTGGGTTTAAATGTGAAACTAGATTTTCACACTTGGGATATATCCCACTTTTTCATCATATACAATTCTTTTCATAAATTATGAGATTCTATTTGTTCATATTTTGTTATGGAGTCTTATAGCTATGTTCATGAGACATATTAGTCTCTAGTTTCTTTTTGTAAAGCCTTTGTCTGTTATTGGTATTAGGGTAATGTTGGCCTCAGAATGAGTCAGCAAGTGTTAGTAACTTCAGATTGCTGTAAGAAAAATTCCATATAGTGGGTAGCTTATAGAAAAATCATTCCATGCATTTTTGGACACTAGAAACCCAAGATCAGGGTGCAAGCATGGTTGGGTTCTGACGAGGGACTGTTTCTTGACTGGTAGATAACTGCCTTCTCATTGTATCTTCACATGATGGAGAGAGAGAGTGATCATTTCTCTCACGAGATCGCTAATCTTATTCATGAGAGTAAAGCCCTCATGACCTAATTATTTATGAAAATCCCCACCTCTGAATATCATAATTTTGGGATTAGGTTTCAACATACAAATTTTGGGAGACACAAACAACCAGTCCATAGCAAGAAATACTCTCTTTGTTTCTATCTTCTGGATAAATGATAGAGAACAGGTATAACTTCTTCATTAAGTGTTTGGTAGAATTTACCAGTGAATGGACTCTTCAAGTCCAGCTCTCTGCTGTGGCCCGAGAGTGCAGTGGAGGATGGCCCAAGTGCTTGGGCCCTGCACCCGCATGGGAGACAAGGAGAAGCACCTGGATCCTGGCTTCTGATCAGTGCGGCGCGCTGGCCATAGCGGCCATTTGGGAAAAGACAGACTTTTCTCTGTCTCTCTCTCTCTCTCACTGTCTAACTCTGCCTGTCAAAAAAAAAAAAAAAAGTATATTACCTGGGACAAGCATTTGGTGTAGCAGTAAAGATGCCATTTGGGACACCCACATCCTATATCAATCAGAGAGCCTGGGTTTGAGTTTCAGCTATGTTCCTGCTTCCTGCTAATGATTACTCTCAGAAGCAACAAGTAATGGGTAAATTACCTGAGTCTCTGCCACTAATATTGGAGACCATAATTGAATCCTTGTCTCCTAGATTTGGACTGGCCCAGCCATACTGGTTATAGGAGCCATTGTGTGCTGGGCCGGTTCGAGTCCCGGCTGCTCCACTTCCCATCCAGCTCTCTGTTATGGCCTGGGATAGCAGTGGAGGATGCCCAAGTCCTTGGGCCCCTGCACCCACGTGGGAGACCTGGAAGAGGCTCCTGGCTCCTGACTTCAAATAGGCGCAGTTCCAGCCGTTGCAGCCAATTGGGAAGTGAAACATCGGATGAAAGACCTCTCTCTCTCTTTCTGCCTCTCCTCTCTCTGTGTAACTCTGATTTTCAAGTAAAATAAATAAATCTTTAAAAAATAAAATAAATCAATATAAAGAGAGAGTCCATGTCCTGCAGATACAATTCTAAGAACATAGTGATATTTCCTTCCCTCCTGCATTCTTTTTTACTTTTTTTCTTTTAATTTTTGTGATAGCATACTTTCAGTTTACTTTATGATCAGAGGCATGATTCTCCACTAAATATAGTATTCAACAGAAAAAATTAGAAAGACCACTGTTCCACAGGAATATAGCCAAGGTTATAAACAATAATCAAATCATAAGATATCAATTTCACTCTAATGCATTCAGGGTTTTTTTTTTTTTTCTACTCTATATACTAGCTACCACAAATCAGGAAAATACATGATATTTATCATTTTGGATCTGTCTTATTTCACATATTTTAAAATGATTCCTTTTCCTTTTCCCCTATTGGAACCACAAGGGTCTTTTTCTCTTTCTCTTAAACGCACTGTGAGAACATGGTAGAGATCCTGGAGGTAAAACTCATACAAGTGTGAGACATCATCTAAGACTAAGTTGCCCTAGAGACCCAGTCTTTCAGAATTGTCTACACTGAGCCTCCAGCCATTCATTGCTTACAGTTTAGGTTTATCTGCCCCAGTACTACTTCCTACCAAAATTTTCATTCATGGATTCCTGTTCTGGTAAGTTATGATCTGTGTATCCTCCTGCTTATCTCTCCAGTTTTGGAGACAGTGAATGCTCTGTGACTTCATTTCTCTGATGGATCTAAGAGTTATTGACTTCTTAGTCTGTTCAACTTTTTATTGTTAATGTAGGGTGAAATTGTCTTAGCTCCTTATGTACTGGACCTGAACTTGGAAGTGGACAATAATTTTTGTTATAAAAATATTTGTGAGAAAATTTGTGGGTCTGTATGATGGTGCTTCTCTTCTGCTAGGTGCCCATGAGGACTATTAATCTGAGATCATTGGTCCAAGCTGTCAGAGCCGCAACTACCAATGGCAAATCTAGTTTACTTTTATCCTTAAGGCATAACATTTTGAATTCTTAGTTATCAATGAATGCATTAACAGCTTCACTACATTATGAAGGACATGAACTTTTTCTTCTTGTCCTATGTGGTTACTAAAAATGCAGCTTCACTTCTGCTGATCAGAAAATGTCTTCAAGATGAAAATAGCTTTGAGATCTCAGTTTACTTTTCTATTTTCACTTCTTCATAGATTTTCCTATTACACTGTCTACTTGATGTTTATGAGAAATTATTTAAAAGTTTTTTTTTAGTTGTTCAGAGGGGGATAAGTGGTCATTATGAAATGGTTTGCCATTTGTAGAAGTGAGAGTCTCAACAGCATTGGCTTTAAAATTATGTGTCTTTGGAGCAATTCTTTCAGATACAAATAAAATTTTAGGGAAAGCCTTCACCACAGATTGGTGGGGCACTGTCAGAGGTCAGGTTTCAGAAGCTTGGCCTCATTATTTTTTCATTGATTTACAAGGAAGAAGAACATGTCTCATTAATCATCCTTTCAATTTAAGGCATGAAAATATTGGCCCTGTAAAGGCAATCTAAAGAAAGGGACAGATATTTCTCATAGGATGTTGAGCCTAAATTTTTCAAATATTTGTGTTCTGATAGATACTTGGATATAGATGATATAGATGTGATTTTTCTCCTGAAACCAACTTAATTGTAGCAGTGAATATGGAAGGTCAGAAGAAGACATCTTCCATTACATATGGAATAGGAAATACTCGTATGTTTATGCCCAGAAGTTCAGAGAAGAAATCAGCTTAGATCTTTCTCAGCCAAATATATTCTTTAATCTGAGTTCAGGTGTTTCCAAATGAAGAATAAATACATGGGCTGGTCACTTTTTTATTTGAGAGGAATTAAATCCAGTTCATATCCCTTTATATAAAAGATACATTTTATTTTAACCCTCATTCTTAACACCTAGGAATTTGAAGGCAGTTAGAAAATACCAGTTGAAATTATTTAAACTCAGAAAATGTTCAGTGACCTATATAATAAGCAATCAGAAATACACAGGATTTTAATTTTTCTAAATGTTCAAGCACGTAATTTTTAAACGTCATTTTAAAATCTAAGCTATTTGATAGCAATTGAGCTGTAATTGCTCAAAAGTATGTTCCAACACAGTTATTAAAAAAATCAATGATTGCCTTAGGTAGATAGATATAATTTAAATCTATACAAATTAGTAATCATTGATCCAGTTGATAGTACATTTTTATTTTAATTCTACTTATTTATTAGCCAAAGGCAGTTTACATAAATTTATAATCATGATTCATGATGTGCCCCAATTACTTTTAAAAAAAACAACAAATGGCATTAATATTATCTAAGAAAAGAATTGTCTGTATTGTACATTTGTACAAAAGAATGCACCGGTACATTTTAAAGCAAAAATATCTTGACAGCTAATCTTTACAAAAAAGTTACTTTAAAACTGAACTGTGTATTTAGCATAGTGTATGATGATTTTAAAGATATGTTCCCATCATTTGACATAATTGAATTTTTTGTTTTTCATTTGGATTTCTTTATTTATTCAAGAAGCTTTTTTCTGATTGTAATTCCTTTGTCATTATGCTAACTGTAAGTACATCATGAAAACTAGGTAAAGCAACTTCTACATTTTATCTGAATCCAGTATCAAATGCCACAGTAATGGTCCATCATTGAAACTTAGGATAATTCCTTAAATGACCTTGGGATTCACTGATTGAAGGTATTAAAGAACTCAACTGAAAATAAGTCATTTCCTCTACCTGGAACAGGAGCTGTTACACACAAGGACTAGACGGCATTAGGCAATAATGAATACACCCTGGCTTAGGACTTGGAGAGAATATGTTCATCTTTCAGCTCTATATTTAATGGCTAGATGAAGAAGCCTTGCTTTCTTTTTCCATAGTATAAGATTCCCAATTGTTTTTGCCTCACATAACTGTTATAAATTTGAGATAAAACATATTGGATAAAGCTTTTCATCTGTTTGGGAAATTAGGAAAATGACCTAGTAACTATTTATAATATAAGACCACATGAAATAAGTAAAAATATGTATCAAAGCAATGTGCTGCAGGAATATAGTTATGGAATGGTTAAGGTTATTTATAGGACTAATTAAGAATTTGCAAAGTGAATGAGGTAAGATTTTATGTTTTCCTGGTAGAATCTGATCACTTTCTATATCCACAAGTTCAATGTTAATGTGTCTTGATTTCAGTTTTATCTAAGGTAGTTGGTTTGAGTGTAGGAGTCAGGGATGTTCAGTTTTGCTGGTATTCTGATGGAATTTTCACTTGTTCTAGCACCACTCTTCAGACATTTTATGAATCTTACCTATATAAAACTACCTGTATCCCTGATGAAAACCTTAAGGGTATTATTGTAAGCTTTAAATTTGCCAAGGCTTTTAATCAGTTTTTTTCCTTGTAGAAAGGTTAACTAGAAATTGGTTATAATGTAATATAAATGCGTTTGATTAACTTAACTTCAACTTCTGCAATTGCAAATGTCATAATGATCTAGGAATCAATATGATTTTCATGCTGCCTTGTTTCACCGTCATTTAAAAATATCTAAAGTGCCAGAAATGCACATAGCACTTAAACTTTGCCTATAGCTAAAACAGCTTTAAAAATATATGTGCAGAGACAAAGTTGGGCACCAATGTTTTTTAAAAAGGATAAGATGGAATCAAATGAAGAAACTTGATGGAGAGATTACATTATACAAAGGAATTAGGGTAAAAAGTCACATAAATTAATTATCTTAAATCACAAATCATGTTAATATTCAAAACATTTTGCTATTCCTCCTTGTTTATTAGCTAAAGGCAGTCTCCATACAATTATAATCATGATTCGTGGTGTACAATTGTTTTTAAATGAAGATGTTGATTAGGATTTTCTAAACATTGTCTTCACAGTAAAATGTGTATATTTCCATTTGAAGGTAAAAAAGCATTTTGACAGTTATTTTCTATAAGTAAATAATTTCAAAACTCTAAATTTCATGCCTTTTATCGTAATGCAGAGACTTTCTGCAGGGTAGCTAAACCTGTTATTCAAGGAATACAGTTTGTAAATAATAATAAGTAAAATTTATCAGCTGGCTGTTCAAAGATGAGTTTCAACTATTTGTTATCTTTTTAGCATTCATGTAATAGGTTTAATACTGCAAGGGTGTTTTAAAGGGTAAAGCAATAATATGTGGGAAAAAAATCAAGGTGTGATAGATAAAGCATGACTACCTAAAGGACCTCAAAGGAAAATAGTTGGGTTTTGCAAAGATAAGCAACTTGACATCCACAATCTACTGCACAGACTACTCCAATTGCCTCTATCTTTCTCCTGCTTTTGTCAAGATCCATTTATTCTTCACGTATTGTAAACCAGATTCGGCCTCTCCTGCTTAGGCTTTCCATTATGTTTAAGGCTTAATTAAAACTCTGCACTGCACTTGCCATATTTCCAAGTTATTTTCCTTACCTAATACTTCACCCAGACCTCTCCCTCTAACTCACTGTGCTTTAGAAACACTGGCCTTTTCACTAAAACAGAAAGGCTTATTCAACCTTTGGACTTATCCCACTAGTGTGTGCACCTGTTTGGAATGCTTTCACCTGGCTATTTCAAAGCTAGTTTCTTTTTATCATTTAGAGCTTTCCTGTTATTAAAGGGATTCTCCATTATCATTTTGAAATAGTTGCACAGTAACTATGTAATTTCCCCAATTAATTACATTCACAAAAATATGGCTAATTTACATTTCTTTTAGCCCTGTTTATGGATTGTTTCATTTTCTTTATCCACTGAAATGCAGGCTCTCTCAAAGGTGGGACTCTGCCTTGTTCACCAATGTGACCTCAGAACTTATACTAATATTTGGCACATGAGAGAAACTCAACAAATATTTATTAAATGAATGAATGATTGGATGAATAAAACTATGAATTAAAGAGTCATTTCCAGAAATAGCAAAACATAGAATTCAGATTGTTGTAGCAATCCTGCTATAATGTTATGAGAAGGTGAAGCATTTGTTAGTCATTTAAGAAATGAATGGAAGATAATGATCTTACATTTTTTAATAAAAAATACCTAGTATATGCAACATTATGCAGATTTTCTATAGATTGACAAATTATCACATGCCCATAACTTCATAGACCGTTGAATAAAATATCTGAGTTTACACTCTACTTAATGCAATGGGTATGGAAAGTAAAAGAAAAATATGACATTTTAAGAAAAGGACAGCACTCAGATTACTAATTTGGAGGACAGTGAGAAGAATCAACTGTTGCTTTACAAATATTGAGTAGAGAAGTACAGCTGATATTAATAGGGTGGTTTTGAATTTTGTATCCCATTGGCACTCAAAATTATAGATTTTCAATCCTAGAAGAAATCTGAATAAGAGAGATAGGTTTAGTTATGCAGTAGAAAATAACTATCAGAATCATGATGCTTTTGCTTTAAAAAGAGTGTATATAAAGAAACACAATTGTGGAATGAGAAAAAAAGAACAATTAAAAGAGATAAATAGAAATAAATCTGAAAATAGGACAGAATTAGAACAATATAGTGCTATAAGAATGAAATAATAGAGAAACACCCTTCTGGGTTAGTGAGCACATGCTCAAGTGTCACATCAGAACTTGGACACTTGAACAGTGAGTTGAATGAAGCAAGAGTAGGTAAGACAATGAGTGGCCTCATTGACCATAGGTCTGAAGGAAATGCCCCAGAAAGGCTACAAATCAGAAATAAACAAAATGTTTGGGAGACAATAATGATTCAAAGTAGTTTGCAGATAATCAAGGAAAGGAGAAAACAAGATTTGGAGTATTTGGAAAATAATAGGGTGAACTCATTTAACAAATACAAGACAAAGGAGTTAGATACAGATAAGGAAGAATAGCTGACCCAGAGAACAGAAAGGTTGATACAAGCCTGATTCTAGTTGACTTTACTTTTAGCCTCTTTGCAATTAATATGATGGTCTTAAGGAAAATACAGAAGAAGAATCAGAAGTCTGGAAGCCCCATGAAACTGAGTTCAGAAAGAAGGGAGCCTCCAACTGAACAAAATAAGAATGGCCTTCAAAAAAATCAGGTTTTGTATGATATAAGGCGGAAAAATATAAATGCACATTTCTATAGCTCTTTCTAATGCTATTAGTACATAAAAAAGAGGCAAGAGTTTTCTAGAAATGGTGGACTAGATAGCTAAAAATAATCTGCCATCTGAAATACCTAATAATAAGGGACGGAAATATTAAAAGTATTTTCTTTTTTTTTTAACTTTTATTTAGAATATAAATTTCCAAAGTACGACTTATGGATTACAATAGCTTCCCACCCCCCCATAGAAAGTATTTTCTTTTTAAATACCACCTGCTTCTCTAAGAACAAAATGTTTAGTACAGGGGTCAGCATCGTGGTACAGAGAGTTAAGCCACCACTTGTGATGCTGGCATCTCAAATTGGAGCGCTAGTTATGCCCTGGACACTCCACTTCTCATCCAGCTTCTGTTTTGTGTGCCTGGGACGACAGCAGAGGATGGCACGAGTACTTGATGCTCTGCCACCTTTGTAAAACAGCAGGATGGTGTTGCTGGCTCCTGGCTTGCTTTGGCCTGGCTCAGCTCTGTGTGTTGTGGCCATTTGGGTAGTGAACTAGCAGATGTAAGATCTCTTTCTCTTTCTGCCTTTCAAATGAATAAATCTTTTACAAAATAATCTTTTTACAAATATTTTTTAAAAATCTTTTTTTTTAAAAAAAAATCCTATCTTTTAAAAAAACCCTACATTTTTTTGCAACAGCACAAGTACAACTGGAGATCATCATACTTAGTGAAATAGCCAGGATCAAAAAGACACATGTCACCTGTTTTCTCTGATCCGTGGTAGCAAATAGAGTACAAAAAAATTAATGTATGTGAATGAAATTAACATCTTGGGGTTTGATTACTGTTTAAAGCCTTTGTCTATACTCCTGCAGAACAGTGAGCATTCTACTTTTTACTTGTTGAACTCTTTAACTAGTGGAGGATTACGCTTATGATTATATAGTGAATTAAAAATATTACTGCGGGCTGGCGCTGTGGCTCAACAGGCTAATTCTCCGCCTTGCGGCGCCGGCACACCGGGTTCTAGTCCCGGTCGGGCGCCGGATTCTGTCCCGGTTGCCCCTCTTCCAGGCCAGCCCTCTGCTGTGGCCCAGGAGTGCAGCGGAGGATGGCCCAAGTGCTTGGGCCCTGCACCCCATGGGAGACCAGGAAAAAGCACCTAGCACCTGGCTCCTGCCATCGGATGAGCGCGGTGCGCCGGCCACAGCGCGCCATCCGCGGCAGCCATTGGAGGGTGAACCAACGGCAAAGGAAGACCTTTCTCTCTGTCTCTCTCTCTCACTGTCCACTCTGCCTGTCAACAAATAAAAAAAAAAAATATTACTGCATAAATTAAAAGAAAATATAAAAAAGGAGGGAGGGAAGTATCATTTTATTCTTAGAATTGTATTTATGAATTAGGTGAAATCTATCTTTGCCGGCGCCGAGGCTCACTAGGCTAATCCTCCGCCTGCGGCACCAGCACACCGGGTTCTAGTCCAAGTCAGGGCGCTGGATTCTGTCCCGGTTGCCCCTCTTCCAGGCCAGCTCTCTGCTGTGGCCCGGGAGTGCAGTGGAGGATGGCCCAGGTGCTTGGGCCCTGCACCCCATGGGAGACCAGGAGAAGCACCTGGCTCTGGGCTTCGGATCAGCGCGGTGCGCCGGCCGCGGCAGCCATTGGAGGGTGAACCTACGGAAAAGGAAGACCTTCCTCTCTGTCTCTCTCTCTCACTGTCCACTCTGCCTGTCAAAAAAACAAACAAAAAAAAAGGAATCTATCCTCTTTATTTTAATTAAAAAAGGGAAAAAAGAAAAAAAAGTTTTTTAAATTTAGTTGAAAGGCAGAAACCCAGAGAGAAGGAGAGGGAGCCAGAGGAAGAGGAACTGGGGAAGCACTGGTTCACTCCCCAGATTGCCACAGTGGCCACCGCTGAGCCAGACTGAAGCTGGGAGCCAGGAGCTTCTTCCAGGTCCCCCATGTAGGTGCAGGGGCCCAAGCCCTTGGGCTATTTTTTCCTGCTGCTCTCCCAGGCACATTAGCAGGGAGCTGGATTGGAAGTGTAGCAGCCGGGACTCTAACCAGTGCCCATATGGGATGCCAGCATCACAGGTAGTGTCTTAACTTTCTATGCCACAATGCCGGCCCCCAAAATCCTTGTTCTTAAACTCAGAGGAATGAGCTACAGACAGACAGAGGCATCTGGTAGTGGTAATATACCAAATCTGGACAGGAAAGTAGTCTCCTGGGTATTTGTTTTGCCTTTTACTATAGAATTAAGCTGTACATTTTGGTGCATATTTTGCGTTTTTTCAAGGCAAATTAGATGAAAAAAGTGTCATCACATGTTAACTAATGATTCGCTATTTTGAGGGACTAGCATCCCTTATATTTAGTGAAAGATGAATCAATTTCCAGAACTATCAAATGGTCACATGTGCAGCTTGAGAATGAGCAGAGACCATAGAGGTAACAAGCACCTCTTTTTACAGATGAGAAAATGGGGCCTGGTATCTCGGAGCTGCAGCTCAGTGTCATAATCAACTGAAACTGAGAACCAGGTCCCCTGCTTTTCTGCTTTTTGTTTTTCTCGTTGTTTTCTTTTTTGTTGTTTATTTTTCTACCACAGATTTTTTTTTCATTATACTCTTGTGGAAAAAAAAAAACATTGCTCAGATAATTCCCTATGATAAACAGGTTGGTTTCTTGAAATGGACTTCCAAAGATACATTTTTGGGTTAATTTAATTTTTCTCTGAAACCTTTTTTCCATTAGAAGATAGTATGCATCATGAAATACCTTCACTTAGTAAATTTCTTCAGGATAAATGGATATACAGACTATAAAATGCTACACATGAGTTAAATATGCACTTTTAAGTAAGCAGGTGAATTAATATTGCTGCTCACACCAAACTACAAGATTCATATCTAATGTTCATAAATATTGACTCTTTCTTGCATTTATTAGCATGAATTATTATAAAATATATAATAAGGTAGGAAAGCATGTACATGACATGTATTTAGCTATATATCTTTATAACTTAAAAAGGATTTTCTATGGTAGGCATTGAAAAGGATACCTATTAGGGAAAGTTTTATCCTTGTTCACATGTGAAACCAGGGGCCAGAGCTGTGGCATAATGGATATGGACGCTGCCTGCAGTGCCGGCATCCCATATGGGCGCTGGTTTGAGACCTGGCTGTTCCACTTCCGATCTAGCTCTCTGCTATGGCCTTGGAAAGCAGTAGAAGATGGCCCAAGTCCATGGCCCCTGCATCTGGGTGGGAGACCTGGAAAAAGCTCCTGGCTCTGGATTGGCACAGCTCTGCCCATTGTGGCTAATTCTCTCTCTCTCTCTCTCTCTCTCTCTCTCTGCCTCTCCTTCTCTAACTGATTTTCAGTAAAATAAATTTTTTTTAAAAAGGAAACTAACAGAAAAGAAGGTTATTAACAAATCTAATATATTCAACAAATATTTATCCAGTGTCCATTAGTGAAAGTTTAAAAGCATTGTATCACTCGCATTTACAAGATAATTATATGATATTTGCATTCTAAAAATAAAGATTTCATTTTTTGGTCTGGCACTGTGGTGTAACAGCTCAAGCCACTGATTTCAATGCCTGCAACCCATTTAGTGGCTGGTTCGAGTCCCAGCTGTTCCTCTTTCAATCCAGCTCCCTGCTAACTGCCTGGGAAAGCAGGGGAAGAAGGCCAAAGTCCTTGGGCCCCTGCACCCACATGGCGGATCCAGATGAAGCTCCTGGATCCTGGCTGCAGCCTACCTCAACCCTGGCTGTTGTGGACAGTGAGGAGTGATCCAGTAGATGGAGGATATTCTCATTCTCTCTCTCTCTCTCTCTCTCTCTCTCTCTCTCTCTCTCTCTCCCCTCCATCTACTCTCTTCTTCTCCCCCCTCTCTCCCTTTTACCCTTTCTCCCTCTCTCTTTCTCTGTAACTCTGCCTTTCAAAGAAATAAATTTTTTTTGTAAAAAACGATTTTGTTGTTATCACCAGTCTGTGGTTTAATATTGGTTCTCTGTGTGGTCTTTGTTTCATACTATTCCAAAGTCTTCTTTATCACATGTCTATTCATTTACTCAGTTATAATCAAATAGTGACAAAAGCCAAAGCCCCAGGGGAAAGAAATACACATCTGTAGTAGTAATACCAATATTCATTATTTAGAAGACATTTTCAGTTTTGATCACCTTGGATACTTAAATATTGCTGCCTCTGTTTGTGGCAGAAAATATGGAACTCCTCATTTCTTTGTTTTTATTAGCTTTCACAACTTTTGCGATTCATTGTCAATCTTAGTGGTATCTTGCACACAGTAAAGTACCTAGAATTAAGTATAATGCCTTCAGAGTGACATGTTACTCACTTTAGAATCTCACCTCATTCGAAATGGAGATCTCATAATTACATTGCTCAATAGCTTGTCACAATGCTAAAAGGGATACTTTAACAAATTAAAGTGAAGAAAATACTATATTTCATTATTTAATTACAAAGTTTTTAAAAATTTATTCTCGTAAAGTGAGGGAGATTTTTTTTTCTTCTGAGATTAGTGATCAAAAGATCAAAAGATATCAAATATTTGCTCTTGGGAGGAACTGTGGGAAATATACAGCAGTAAAAGATATAGGACCTACTTTCAGTAGATTTTATATTTCATCTAGACAAGAAGTAAATACTATGATAATATACATGGAATATTTATATAATTTATGTATATTGTAACAAAGCTATAAAATATTTCCAGATTAGCATTACATTTCTATGCATACATTTTGTATACATTCCAAAATTACAAATGAATACAAATACAAATAAATAAGGTGAAAGTAAGCTAGTTTCAAGTATTCTTTGTATATTTGTTAACTGCCAATTACTAAAATTTATTTAATTGATTCTTTTTATACAGCATGGAAACTCTCCCATTTTACAACTTCTGCCTCAGTTAGAGTCCTCTGACTTACACAAATGTTAGAAGATTGCTTATTAGTTAAAAATAATTATATTCATTTTGCTTGTATATTTCTAAATATATTTGTAAAGTTTCAAAAACTTGAATTTGAAAGAACTGCTTATCTGACATGGAATTTTAATTAGACTTTAGGAAACAGGCATTAAATAAGCTAGTTTTAAGGGCTTAGAAATCATTTATTTTTATTGGTGGTATATTTAAATCTGTGATGTTATACTAAAATTAGGGGCTGTTGTCACGACACAGTGGGTTAAGCGGCTGCCTGCAACATCTGAATGCCATGTAAGCACCAATTGGAGTCCCAATCGCTTTACTTCCAATCTATCTCCCTGCTAACTTACCTGCGAAAGCAGCGGGAGACAGCCAAGTACTTGGCCTTCTACCACTCATGTGGGAGACTCAGGTGGAGTTCTAAGGCTCCTGGCTTCAACCTGGCCCATCTCTGGTCATTGTGGACATTGGGGGAGTGAAATAGCAGATGGAAGATCTGTTTCTTGCCCCTAACTCTCCCTTTCAAATAAAATACATTTTAAAAACCTTTAAGAATACTAAAATTCATGCTTATAAAAACTGGAAGTACTTTAGTTTCCATTAGTTTTACTCATTTTCTACTAAAATACTAATAAATCCAAATTAAACTTATGTGTATAGGTATTTATGAACAAAAACTATAGGTCACACAGAGGGTGTTTGGCTTATTGATTATGATCCATGGTGCATACTGGGTAGAGCCACTGCCTGCTATGCTGACATCCCAATTGGGCACCAGTTCATGTCCTGGCTACTCCACTTCCCATCCAGCTCCCAGGTAATGGCATGGGAAAAGCAGTAGAAGATGGCACAAGTATTTTGGCCTCTGCACCCCCGTGGGAGACTGGACAGAAGCTCCTGGCTTCTGGCTTTGGGTTGGCCCAGGTGTGGATTTTGTGGCTATCTGGGGAGTGAACCAGCAGGTAGAAGATCCTCTCTCTGGTTCTCTCTTGCTCCTTGAAAATATGACTTTCAAAATAAATAATAAACCTGAAAAACCAAAAAGACCCATGCTCCATCTCCTGATTCCATCTTCTGGCTAATGGAGGCTTTAAGAGACGCGATAGTTCAAGTACTGGGGTTCCTGCCACTCATATGGAAGAGCTGCCATGAGTTCCTGATGTCCTTGCCAGCACTTGGGCAGTGAACCAGGGGATGGGATCTCTCTTTCTCTGTCTCTTTGTTTCTCTGTCTCTCAAATAAATAAATATACTATTCCAACTGCAGAAAAAACAAAATTTTAAGGAAGCAATTGTTGAAGACACTATTTTAGAGATTGTGTCAGTGAATATTTTGAAACTAGACATTCTGAAACAAATATTTTTATGCCAGCCTAAGGCCCTGGAGGGTTGCAATTAGCACTACTTTCCGGCAAAACATTTGATTTGATAATTTATAAACTATAGATAGTTTTAATAAATGTGTATCAGAATGCAAAAGCAGATTTCAAAGAAACAAAGTAGTCACTTCTCTAACCTGGCTTGAAGTGAATTACACTTTCAACTATTCTTATGTCAATATGTCAGAATTATTTTTTAAAATCAGCAAATTTCTAAAGTGAGTTTCTGTAATTTAAATATCATAATAAATAAAAATATATCTTATATCAGTATATGCACAAGGGGTCTTCAAAAAGTTCGTGGAAATGCATATTATTTTAAAAACTGCATGGCAATTGCTTTCCTCCCTCCATCCCTGCCTGCTGCCCCCTCAATGTTCTTAGAATTGTTTCTACAAAGCTCATTGATTCTGTTTAAAATTAATTAAAACTTTGAAAAAAGTTAAAATATGAAAGAATCTTTAAAAATATAAATACATATGGAACTTTTAAAGAAAAAATAGCATGTAACTAAATTCATGATAAAAAAATAAAACTGTCCAGTTTTCAAAAAATTTTTGCACAAAAATGAACTTACCCTTTAATTCCACTTTCCACGAACATTTTGAAGTACTCTGATGCATCTGTGTACCCCATCTTGGTCAAGGGAATGAGAATGCTCAGCAAAGCAGCTTCCCTGCAATCATTCAACAAACAGTATTAATGATCTGCTATGCTTGTAGCACCTGGTTTTGAGGCAGCAGAGCACACTTAATAGTATAACACCTGGTCCTTTTCCACAGAGTTTCAATGCAGACTGGTTCCAAGTCATGACAATGGATGATAAATCACTGTACAAGGACAAATAATAAAAGGAGGCAGCAATATAAAGAATGATGGCTGAACACTACGTGGTGAATGATGCAACACACGCACACACACACACACACACACACACACTTGCAAAAGCTCCATGAAAGAAAATATTCTTAGTTTGTCGTGTATTATTATCTTATAGTAACCAATGTTGGAACATCAACCACACATTTATTATATAAACTTATTTGCAGCAGTACATACCATTTATATCTTGGAAGACACTGAAAGATTAGATTAACAATAAAAGTATATAATCTGACCTAATACATAAGAGGAGTTAATATCTGTGTTTTTATATTCTTAAGTACTCATTAAATGTGTATATTTGTGGCTATTTTGCTTATTTATCAAAGATAAAATACAGAAAAATTGTGTTTCTTGCCCTTATCCATACCACCTCTTTTAGATTACTTTATTATCTGGAATTCTGGACATGTCCTTTTACATCACTCATCTCAGTATCTATTTTCGGGTTAGCTTTTCCAACGAATTTTAAGGGAAGTTCTTAGAAAGGAGCTCAGTGAGGTCAAGAAATATCTGAACTACTAGCTTTCTAAATAAATGAGATGCTTCTCATTTATGGAGATGTTTCTAATAGAAGGGTGGATTCAAAATTGTATATTAATATTCACTTTCTTTCAAATAACCCTATAGTTTTTCTTCTTTTTTAGAAAGCCCAATTTTATGTATGAACAGACTTTTTTGTTGATTCCAAATGATTTCAATATTCACCCATGCCCTGAAATAGAAATACCTATTTTTTCCTTATTCATACATTTATTCTTACTCTACTACAGAAGTTTCATATCTTAACCAAAGCTGCTAAGAATTCTTGCTAATTTAGTGAAAGAAATAATTTTGATAAAAATTCCTAAACCATTCAAAATTGTTTAAAAAGACAAACACTAGAGAAGTGTACATTATCAATATTCTGAGGATAGATAATACTTGTAATTTTTCAGTTCTTTTAAAAGTCATGTCACTTTTCTCTCAGTTTGTATGTTAAATGGGTGGCTCATAACCAGATGTAAATGGATAAAGCCTCTGTCAGGCTTCAGAACATATAGAAACACGATTCCTTCTTAGAGACCAGTAGATTGTGCACTTCCAGAAAATTACAACCAAAATTGTACAGCCCTCACAAATTTAGACTAAAACGATATGTCTTTTCTAAAGATATCTGTCCTGGACTGGAAAAAGAACAACACAGAGGACTTTTACCAGATACAATCTAGACATAGTATTTCTTGCTTTGTGCAAATACTACCTCCAAATTCCTTTCTTAGAATATTAAAGTATATATTTTAAAATAATTTTAATTGTACAGATTTAAGGGGTATGATAATCAGATACATATATTCAATCGGTGATCAAAACAGGTTAGCTAAAATTTTCATCTCCTTAAATATTTTTTGCTTAACACTTAATAGTTGTACATATTTATGGAGTACAGAATATATCAGTAGAGCATACATGTGCACTGATATATCAGAGTAACTAACCTACAAACTACATGATTGAGTACAGGTTAGCTAACCTGCCTGAGTCTTTGTTTTCCCATGTGTAAATGAGATTAGGTGTCTGGTAGAATTCAGCAGTGAAGCCATTGGTCCTGGGCTTCTCTTTGTTGTGAGGGTCTTTATTATTTATTCAACCTCCATCTTGTTATTGGTCTGTTCATGACTCAAGTTGGTAGACTGTATGTGTCTAGGAGTCTACCCATTTCTTCTAGATTTTCCAATTTATTAGCATACAGTTTTTTGTAGTAATTACTAATGATATCTTATAATTACTAATGGTATCTTATAATCTTATCTTAATAATTCTAAGCTATTCAAAACAACTAAAAGGGAGGGAATCTTCTCAAACTCCTTGAGGCCAGCATCAGCTTAATTCCTACACCAGAAAAATACAACAGAGAAAGAGAACTATAGACAAATATCCCTTATGAACATAGATGCAAGAGTCCTCCACAAAATACTTAGATAACAATACAATAAAAATATCATTCACTCGGACCAAGTGGTATTTATCCCTGGTATGCAGGGACTCCACTAAGAGACCATTGAAATCCATAAAAAAGTTTGGTAAAGTGGTAGGATATAAAATTAACAGATAAAAATCAATAGCCTTTGTATGCACTGACAATGCCATGGCTGAGAAAGAACTTCTAAGGTCAGTCCCATCCATAATAACTACAAAATAATTAAATATCTTGGAATAAATTTAAGCAAGGACATCAAAGATCTATATGATGAAAACTACAAACTAAATAAATAGGAGAAGACTCAATAAATGAAAAAATTTTCCATGTTTATGGAACGAAAGAATTAATATCATCAAAATGTCCATACTACTGAAAGCAATTTACAGATTCAGTGTGAGCCCAATCAAAATACCAACAACATTCTTCTCACATATAGAAACAATGATGCTAAAATTCATAAAGAAATACAGGAGACCTTGATTAGCTAAAGCAATATAATACATCAAAAACAAAGCCAGGGGAATCATACTACCAGTTTTCAATACATACTACAGGGCAGTTATAATCAAAAAAAAGCCTGGTATTGGAAAAGAACAGACATGTAGACCAATGGAACAGAATAGAAACTCCAAAAATCAACCCATCCATCTACAACCAATGAATCTTTGACAAAGGAGCTAAAAATCAATCCCTAGATCAAGGAGAGTCTCTTCAACAAATGGTGCCAGGAAAACTGAATCTCTGTGTGCAGAAGTATGAAACAAGACCCCTACCTTACACCTTACACAAAACTCTGCTCAAAATGGATCAAGGTCCTAAATCCTGGACATGATACCATCCAATTCCTAGAGAATATTGAGAAAACTCCACAAGAAATTGGCATAGGCAAAAACCTCTTTCTAAATAATCCAGAATTACAGACAATCAAATCCAAAGTTGGCAAATGGGATTACTCAAGCTGAGAAGCTTCTGCACTACAAAAGCAACACTCAACAAAGTATTTCCCCACTTTCAAAATGTTCAGTCTTTCACATTATTTCTTCTGTAGGATAAGAATCAATGACTTTAAAAAAATTTATATTCATATTGTACGCTATGCTATATTTATTTTCCCTGTCTCCTATTTTTTCTTTATCAATTTTTTCTCTCCTTCCTGCTTTCCCTTGTCCAGATCAAAATTTATTCTCTTTGTTTAAAATTTAAGCATTCTGATTTGCCCAAACACTGATTGATTTTAAATTAAAGGGTATCCATATATTTATTTAACCCTATTGATATTTTAAAAGCATATCAATATTTATGTCATCACTCTAGAAAGAGCACACATTTATTTTCCTTCAGATCACCATCCTAATGTGATAGTAATATATAAACTTTTTCATTACTCTTGAATTTTTCATAAATAACAACACAATTTTACTACATAGTGGTTTATCCAAGAGTAACATACATCTTTCATTTTCTTCTGAATTTGTTTTTTTTTTAATTTAAACAAACTTCAAACCCTATTTGTATATTTAACTTTCAACACAACAGTTCATTTTCCTTATTTCCCCAATCACAACAGTTTGGATCAAAATCTTTAAAAGAGCTTGCCTTTCGGTCAAAAACTAGTGTGGAAAACAAAATAAGAATAAAAATCATGGGTCAAGCGCTGTGTCATAGTGGGTTAAGCCTCCATCTGCAGCGCCACCATCCCATATGGACACCAACTTGTGTCCTGGATGCTCTTCTTTTGATCCAGCTCCCTGGTAATGCACCTGGGAAAGCACTGGAAGATGGCCCAAGCGTTTGGGACCCTGAATCTACATGGAAGACCTGGAGGAAGCTCCTGCCTCCTGCCACTGGGTCAGCCCAGCTTCAGTTCTTGTGGCCACTTTGGAAGTGAACCAGTAGATGGAGGACCTTTCTCTCTGTCCCTTTCTCTGTTTATAACTCTGTATCTCAAATAAATAAAATCTTTTTAAACAAATAAAAATCATTGCTCTGTTTCCAGATTTCTTTCTGCACAAATGATGCATTTCTACATAGTAAATGAAAGGATAGAGGTGGGTGTTAGTGAACAAGCAAATGAAAGTTCTTTCTCTCTGTCTCTTATCATATATATGGAGTTGATGTTCCCATGGGGTGAGAAGTTGAAATCTTGTTTCAAACTTCTGCATATGGATATCCAGTTTTCCTAACACAAAACAGTTTTCCACCTATGCTACTGGAAATAATTAGAAAACTACATTACACCATATGTTTTCAGAGATTTAGAGACATTGATATTGTTATGACCAGCTCAGCCAGGGCAATCATTCAGTTGTGTAATCTATACTGCTTAGTAAAACTGAGTGTATACATATCCAAACTTTAGCAATTTTAATATTGAATTTATACCCCAGAGGAATTTTTATAGAGGATATCAGGGTAAATGCACAAGGACATTTATTACAGTGTTGACTCTATGCTTGGAAGACAGGGGCAAATGCAAGTCTATCCCTGGAGGAGTGTTTGAGTAAATATTATAAATGTGCACCTTGGAACAATAAGAGCAGTTTGAAGCAACATATTAGATCTATAATGTGCAACATTTGTAGATCTTAAAAGTATCAACAGAAGTGGCATGTACCAAGGCCATCTCATTAGTCCAAGTGATCAATTTCAGCTCACAATTGATCACACTGATAGGTCTAAGAGTCAAAGGGATCACACAAACAAGACTAGTGTCTGCTAATACTAACTGATAGAATGAAAAAGGGAGAGAATGATCCAACATGAGAAGCAGGATACACAGCAGACTCATAGAATGGCAGATGTCCTAAATAGCACTCTGGCCTCAGAATCAGCCCTTAAGGCATTCGGATCTGGCTCAAGAGCCCATGAGAATATTTTAGGCATGGAAAGCTAAGACACTCTGGAAAAAACAGAAGACCTAAATGAAAGATCTCTGCGAGTGAGATCCCAGTGGAACGAATGGGGCCATCAAAGAAGGAGGTACCTTTCTCTGAAGGGAGGAGAGAACTTCCACTTTGACTATGGCCCTGTGGGAATAAGATCGAAGTCGGCTAACCCTAAAGGCTTCCATAGCCTCGGCAACTCATGACCAGAGCCTAGGGAGATTACTGACGCCATAAACAAGAGTGTCAAATTGTTAAATCAACATCAGGAGTCACTGTGTACTTACGTCTCATGAGGGATCTGTCCTTAATGTGTTATCCAATGTGAAGTGATGCTATTACTAGTACTGAAACAGTATTTTTACACTTTGTGTTTCTGAGTGGGTGCAAACTGATGAAATCCTTTCATAGTATATATTGAATCGATCTTCTTTATATAAAGATAATTGCAAATGATTAAAAAATCTTGGTGTTAAACTGGAAATTGCATAGACAATTAATCAATTTTTAAAAAAAAAAAAATCATGTAGGATCTCTGTCCTTAATGTGCTGTACATTGTGAGTTAATACTATAACTAGTACTCCAACAGTATTATCATTTTGTGTCTCTATGCGAGGGCAAACCGTTGAAATCTTTACGTAATATGTACTAAATTGATCTTCTGTGTATAAAGAGAATTGAAAATGAATCTTGATGTGAACAGAAGGGGAGAGGGAGCGGGAAAGGGGAGGGTGGGGGGAGGGAGGGAAGTTGTGTGTGGGGGGAGCCATTGTGGTCCATGAGCTGTTCTTTGGAAATTTATATTCTTTAAATAAAAGCTTTATATATATATATAAAAAAAAAAGTATCAACAGAAGTTGATGAAAAATTAATAAACAGAATGAGAACTAAAGCATACTATTTCTACATGCATGTATTTGTAATGCATTAAAATATACGTATACATTGGATTTGTTCATTATTTTGGATTTATGAACATTTTAATAATACTAAAATCTTTAATGCATAAAGATGTATTTCCTCGTATTTGTGTCTTTTTTGATTTCTCTTACCAATTTTTTTTTTTTAGTTTTCAGTGTGCAAGTTTATTACCAACTTAGTTGACCTTATTTCTAAGTGTTTTATTATTTTTGTTGCTTTTAAAAAAGGATCAAGTTATGGTATGTTAAAAATTATTTTATTCTTATTTTAATTGTACACGTTTATTGGATACATTGTGATAATTGTTACATGTATGCAATGTGCAATGATCAAGTCAGGTTTGTTATGCTACATTTTCTTGCTATCATTTTCAATGATGCATTGTTAGTGTGTAGATTTAAAACTAGTTTTTGCATGTTAATTCTATAGTCTGCAACTTTACTAATTTGTTTATTAGTTCAAACAGTTTTTCTTTTGGAATCGTCACAGTGTTCAACATTTAGTATCATGACATGTGCTAACAGACAATTTATTTCTTCCATTACTACTTGTGTGGCTTTTACTACTTTCTCTTGCCTAATTGCTCAGGTCAGGCCTTTTAGTACCACACTGAATAGAAATGGCCAGCATCCTTGCCTTTTTATGGTTTTAGAGAAAAAACTTTCAGTGTTTCACCAATTGAGTATAATAATATTTATGAAATGAGAAAATATTTTGAGCCATATATATATATATACACACACACACACATATATATATATAAGTGGTTAATTTCCAAAATATGCACATATAAAGAATTTCTACAATTGCATAGCCCAAATGAATCTTCCTTTTACAAATATGGGCAATGGATTTGAATAAAAATTTCTGCAAAGAAAATACACAAATGACCAAAAGGCATATAAAAAGATGCTCAAAATCATTAATTACAGAAAAAAGTAAATCAAACTTCAATGCAATATCGACTCATGCCTGTTGAGATGGCTATCATAAAAAAATTAATGTTGATGAGGATGTGGAGAAACTGGAATATCTGGAAACGTGGCAGGAATGTAAAATGGTGCAGTAGGTATGAGGAAACATGACGTTTCCTCAAAAAATTGAAAAGAGAAATATCACATGATCTAGAAATCCTAATTCTCAGTATATATTTAAAAGAACTGAATCAGGATCTCGAAGAGATAATCTGCACTCTTGTGTTTATTGCATAACTATTCAGAATGACCAAGAAATAGAAATAATTTATTCTTTGATAGATGAATAAATAAAAGAAATGTAGTGCATATATAAAATAAGATATTACGCAGCCTTTAAAGAAGAAAAGCCTGCCATGTTCAACAACATGGGTGAGCCTGGAAGCTATCAATGAATTAGGCGAGTCACAGAAGCCATATACTGCTGAATCCCACTTATATGAACTGTCTGAAATAGTCGGATTTATAGAAGCAGGTAATTAGTAGATGCTTAGGACTGGGAGTGGGATAAATGATGAGTTGTTGTGCATTAAGTTTCATTTATGCTACATAAAAAGTTCTAGAGATCTTCTGTACAGCATAGCGCCTATAGTTAACAATATAGTATAGTACTCCTCAAGCTGTGTTAAGGAGCATAGCTTTCACGTTAGATATTTTTACTCCAAGCCCCATAAAATAAAAGGGACACAAGGAAACTGGCAAGTGTTGAATATACCTATTACCTTGATTGCCCTTATAGTCTCAGGGTGTTTGCATAGATCCATGCTTACATATTGTACTCATTAAATGTGTATAGTTCTTTGGATATCTGTTATACTTCAATAAATTTATTAAATATAAATTTTAAAATAAAAAGTAGCATAAATACATTTTGTAAGAACATAAATGAAGAAGTCTAAATGGTTACTTAAGGCAAAAGGAGAAAAGTGAGGGCAAGGTATAAGGGAAGAATGACTCAAGTATTTCATAAATTAATAAAGATAAAGTTGGGTCCTTGCATAGAAAAATATACAATAAACACACAGAATGATTAAATCAGTGAAATGGTTATTTTTGCTGATAGGAAGACATTGGAGGGCAGGAGTAGGGAAGAATTTGGGATCTTCCTTCCTTTTCTGTTTAGAGTTGTGACGCAGCCTCTTTCAAGCTACTCTTGGGAATTTTTTTTCTTTTTTTTTTTTTTCTTGTTTCTGCTCCACCTGGGCCCTTCCCTCTGTGGTAGCCCCTCCTCCAGGTTTCTGGCTCTTGTTTGGATCGGTCCTCAGATACTGCCTATTCCAAGTTATCTCTTGATGACCTCAATGCCAGAGATCGAATAAAACAGTTTCTTATTTTTCTTCTTCTAGCCCTATATTAGTAGGTGCATCCTATAGTTTTCATTACCTGGATTTCTTCAACTTGCCCTGTTGTCATCCTCTCCAGTATCTCTGTCCTCAGCAACCTAGATGAAGTTACCCCTACTGGAATACTTGTTTTCCTGACTGAATCCTTACTGATACAACTTGGCAGCAGGAAAGGTGTTTTTTTTTTTTTTTTGGTGATTCAATCACCCAATAATAATAGTAGTAATACAACTAACTAAATGCTACTATTAACAAGATATAATATGCTTACATTCTGTCAAACTGTACGCTGAGTGCTTTGCATGCATTTTATTACTTATTCTCTGTTACCACCCTTGAAGAGCCCTGTTATATCACCATTTTACAAAATAGAAAGTTGAAATCCAAAGGATATTTTATCCAATGTAACACAGATATTCAATGATTCCTTTTAATCACTATCCAGGACCATCTTATGTGCTGCATAAAGCATGTAGAACTTAGTGGCCACTATTATGATTCCTAAAAATATCTATATTAGACAAAATGGAAACACCAAATGTAGGTTCTTTAGGCAAATGGCTAATGACACATCATAATCAGCCCTTTTTAAGGCATGTTATATTTGCTGTTAAGGAATATTACATTTTTCTTCTCTGAAACAAGTGTGGCCATTTGTATAGTAAAGCATATAAGGAGTTCACAGACTAAAAACAGACTATAAGATCTACTGTATCTAAAACTTTCTGTTATAAGGTTGTTGAAAAGAAAGACACAGCCTGAGCATGTGAACACTAAGTCCAGAGGCACTTATAATACTTGGGAATAATTCTGCTTAAAGATGAGAGAGTTAATTGTACTTAGGAAATTTATACTTATTAAATAAAAGCTTTCTATAAAAAAGATGAGTTTATCAATTCCTGGAAGCAATGAAAACAGACCTACACTAGGATGGCAAAGCAAAATCTTGTTTATGACATTTAAAAGAAAGTGGCATGAGCAATTAGGTATAGAAGATGGCACAACATGAATCCACTTTGGAAAAGAAGAAGTAAACACTATATTTGCAAAATCCATGATAAAACTATTAGAATTAATTAGTTCAGCAAAGTTGCCAGACAAAAGATCAGTGTTCACAAATCAACTTTATTCTTTATGCTAGCAGGACTTGTAAACTGAACACTATAAACCATCACTGAAAGAAACTAAAGTTCTGAATAAGTGGATAAACAAGCCACACTCATGGATGGAAGATTTGATAATTTTAAGATAGCTGTATTTCCCAAATTCATCAACAAATTGAATGGTATCCTCATTTTAAAAAATCATTATTGAATTTTTGCAGAAATTAACAAGCCATGCCTAAAATTTATATGTAAATGCAAAGGTAACTGAATTGTGACAGCCTTACTGAAAAAAGAACAGTTAGAAGTCTCACAATTATTGATTTCCAAACTTACTCTAATACTACGATAGTCAAAATTTTGTAGTACTGGCAGAAGGATAAATGTACAGATTATGGAACAGAATCAGAAGTCCAGAAATAATCCTTACATTTATTCTTTTTAATTTTTATTATTTATTTATTTATTTATTCGAAAAGCAGAGTTACAGAGAGGCAGAGAGAGAGAGAGAGAACGTCTTCCATCCACTGGTTCACTCCCCAAATGGTTGCAATGGCCAGAGCTGGGCTGATCCAAAGCCAGAAGCAAGAAGCTTCTTCAGGATCTCCCACATGGGCACAGGGGCTCAAGGACTTGGGCCATCTTCTACTGCTTTCCCAGGCTATAGCAGAGAGCTGGATAGGAAGCAGAGCAGCTGGGGCTCGAACTGGCTCTCATATGCACCAGCCCCACCCCTTACATTTACAGTCAATTCATTAATAACAAGCATGCCCTAGAGAAATGTCCATCTCTTTTTAATTTTTTTTTATTTGAGAGGCAGAGTTACAGACAGGGAGAAGGAGAGACAGAGAGAGAGGTCTCCCATCCGCTGGGATGCACCAATCCAAAGCCAGGATCCAGGAGCTTCTTCTGGGTCTCCCACATGGGTGCAGGGGCCCAAGTACTTAGACCATCTTCTACTGCTTTCCCAGGCCATAGCAGAGAGCTGGATTGGAAGAGGAACAGCTGGGACTAGAATCAGTGCCCATATGGGATGCTGGCACGGCACGCAAAGGATCAACCTGCTGTGCCACAGTGCTGGCCCCATAGAGAAATGTCCATCTCTTTTTTATTTTTTTAACTTTTATTTAATAAATATAAATTTCCAAAGTACAGCTTTTGGATTATAGCGGCTTTTTCCCCTGTAACCTCCCTTCCACCCGCAACCATCCCATCTCCCACTCCCTCTCCCATCCCATTCATCATGATGATTCATTTTCAATTCTCTTTATATACAGAAGATCAACTTAGTATATACTAAGTAAAGATTGCAACAGTTGTGAAGGCTGCCACCCGACCCCTTACACAGGAATGCTTGAGTGTGTGCAAAGCAGAAAACTTTCTTGTTAGCCTTTTCGTTATGTTCTGTGCTAATCTTGCAGTGTTGTCTAAAAAGATGAAGGTGAAGAGGACTTTAGTGTCGACAGTGAAAGCAGCAGGGGGCAAGTGAAGTGGTTTCCTTGGTTACAGATAAGACTTGGTCTACACTGTTGGCCAGTATTTGCTATACATATGAAGACTTAACTCTTCAGTGTTGCTTAGGCTCCAGCCCGCACAATATTTTGAGGTAAAAATGTACTATATTTCCAAAAATACTACAAAACATGTAGTTTGTTTGTATTTTTCATTAGTCACACAGTAGAGTGGATACATGCAGCCCTGTGCCCGTAGTAAACTTCCCTAACCACACACCACCATTCTGTCATCAGCAGCCCTCTTAAACGTTGCCTCTCTCTTCAGTGTGCATTGTTTTTCTACTGATCTCTCTTGGGTTTTTCCTAATTCAAAGAAAATGAATTATTTCTTAATAGCAAGAAAGATGAAGACTTACAGAGTGTTGAAGGGGGAATATATTGATTAGGGTAAGATAGGAAAACTCATCAGGAAAACAAAGGTGCTAATTAATTTCAGACTAACTGCTCTTAAGGAGAGTCTTTTACGAGTGACACTTTCTGGCCATTTTTGGTTTAGATTCTCTTCATTACTGAAACTTGTGAGAAATGTTACTTGTGATTTGTTTTGTATACATGTTTTATTCTCACAATGACTTCCAAACTGAACTCAATTTTTATTGAACCTCATACTAATTTTTATGCTTTTCCAAGGAAACTCTTGCCCTTACTGTTGGATCTTCACTAAGTGTGAACAATAACTGTGCATGAAATATCTTATAGCCAATTCTGACACAATGCCAGTTAAGTATGTAAAACTACATATTTTGCATCAATAAGAGCCACTCACATGTATAATCTTTCACTGTGTATCTTGGCCAATTATGTTAGATGTCCTTGTTGACTTGTAAGTAGGAGCCTGCTCATGATATCAGTCCATTCTTTATATTTTACAAAAGGAATAAATCTTAGTAATTTTATAAAGAAATAAATTACATTTGTATGTCCAATATGTGGTATATATGTGAACATTTGCTTTCTCCCTATATGATACTCCTTCCTCATTCCTCACCTTCC
Organism: Sylvilagus floridanus; assembly: GCA_949820135.1. Taxonomy (NCBI): domain Eukaryota; kingdom Metazoa; phylum Chordata; class Mammalia; order Lagomorpha; family Leporidae; genus Sylvilagus; species Sylvilagus floridanus. The sequence continues at coordinate 116,960,467 of OX463223.1, forward strand.
CTGTGTTACATTCTCTCTCCTGTCCTCTCCTCTAGACAGAGCAAAATGGGGTACTTTGTTGGGAATGCTGAGATCATTGTTGTGGTTTTTAATCATCCATTCCCTACTCCTTAAAAATACACAACAGGAATGGAAATAATACTATTTAGTATGTCAACTGTTTATAGTTAAATAAAAAAGAAAAGAAATTGCATTAAAAAAACAAGCATACCGATTGACACTGGGGGGAAGGGTAATATTTTCAACAGATAGTGTTGGGATACTAAGGTAGTTACATACAAAAGCATGCAATCTGGTCTTCCCATCTTACACAAAAACAGAATGCAATCTATCATGCCTAAAACCTCAAGGAAATCATAGGAACACAGGAGTAGATCTTAGTGTGTTGAGTCAGGGAATTCTCAGATATGATACTAAAGCACAAGTGACCAAAAAATTAAACCAATTCCAAATTAAACATGTTTATGCTTCAAAGGACACAATCAAGGAAGTTAAAAAAAAAACTTAGGATGGGATAAAAAAAAGTCATATCTGGTAAGAGATTGTATGTGGAATATATAAACAACGTTTAGGGCTCAATTAAAATAAGTAATCCAATTAAAAATGGGAAACTAACTTGAATATACAAATCTAGAATTTATATGTACAAATATAGAGAGACATACAAATGGTGAATAAGTACATGAAAAGATACCTGACACCTTTAGCTATTAGGGAAATGCAAATCAAAAGTAAAATGATATACTACTTCATACCTATTAAGATGGCCATAATATGAAGGTCAGTAATAAAATTTAGCATGAATGTGGAGAAATTGACACCCTTGTACATTGCTGATAAGAATGTAAAATGGTGCAGCTACTTTGAAAAATTTTTGGCAATTTCTCAACAATTAAACATTGAATTACTGTAAGATTCAACAATATACCCTAGGTATGTATCCAAGAGACATGAAAACATACGTCCATGAACAAACTTGCACAGGAATGTTCACAACCATATTAGTTATAATGGCCCAAAATGGAGAGAACACAAATATCATCAACTGGTGAATAAACAAAGTGTGGTATGTTTATACAGATTATTTGCCTATAAAAAGTAAAGAAGGACTAATAAATGCAAAAACGCTGGTGAATCTTGAAAACATTATACTAAGTAAAATTGTTCACAAAAGGTGACATGAGCTATCATTGCATTTGTATGAAATGTAGAGAATACACAAATTTATAGATTAATGTTGATTAATAATGGGGTTGGGAGTAGAGATTGAGATTGACTTACGAGTATGAGGTCTCTTTTAGACTTGAATTACATATTAATTTTATGGAATGTGACTTACATTTCAATAAGTCAGTAAAGAATAAAAGTAGTGCACGTTAAGTAAAGCTGTTTCAGGACATCATGTTAACCTACAGTTCAGTTTTCACAATGTCAGATTCATAGGGTTTTGACTTCATAGGCACCAGCACAATGACACAGTGTGAGATTTTATTGGAAATATGGGGTAAATTGAAATGGAGTTTAAATGATGAATGAAAATAAGTATAACATGAAATGGTAAGGAAGGTATGCAAGCTATACTGTACTCTAAAATTATTAAACAATAGTGATAGCAGCAATGAGAAAGCAAAGACTGAAAAGAGATTTTTAAAATTTATTTACTTGTTGGTTTGTCTGTTTTGCTGCTTTCTAATTATGTTTCCAGAAGTTCATAATACCACAAAGAGGAGAATGCCTGCTGCCAATTTGAATAGCTTAAGTGGATTAAGATGGCATTGTGGAGAAGTATTTCTGGTGGATGAAATTGGGTTACAGCCGCTTCAACCTATTGATTCACCCAGAATTAATTTAGCTCATCTGGCTGGCCAGGTGGGTGGCACCTTCCTATATTTACTGCTCCTCTTGTTTTCCTTGTGAAGTTTCATGCTTCACTGAGGAAGATAACTTACTTAAGTGGTTTTGATAAGCATAGAACTGAATCTGACTTTCCAATAAAACTTCCAAAAATTTTTCAAGGACAGTTTAAAGGAGAACTTAAGCAATCTCCAGTTAATAATAACAAGGACTCTTTTCTTTTCCTCCAGAATTGGATTATTAAATATCAAGGGGAGTCTAACATTTTAAGCTTGGCCTACCAAGTGTTTTTACACACCATATTAAAATTAGAGGATAAGACTGTATATCACAGTGCTCTGATTTTGGTTTTTCATTGTAATGAAGTCTCCTAAGCATCATTGATAACTGAGGTTCGCTAGTACAGGTGCACACCTAAATCACATTTTATAAATGCCTAAAGAATAAACGAAATACATTTTATTTATTATTTGTGATAGCACAAACCATAATAATAAAGAATTGTAGTGTAAGTGTACCTAAATTCCACTCAGTGATTATGAAGAAATTAGGTACAAGTAAATTCCTTACATTTTTAAACAAGAGCGAGCTTTCATAAAATTTTAAGAAATGGGGGCAGGCATTTGGTCAAGTGGTTATGCTGTCAGCTGGGACCTCTGCATGCTATTTCAGGGTGTCTGAGCTCATTTTCAGACTCCACTGCCAATTCTAGCTTTCTGCTAATGCACATACAAGGAGGCAGCTGGTGACGGTTCAAGTTCTTAGGTCTCTGCCATCCACACAGGAGTCCTAGGTTATGTTTTAGGATCCGATCCCAGCATCAGCCTGGTCAAGCCTCAACCATTATGGGCATTTAGGGAGTAAACCAGTGGATAGGATCTCTGTGTGTGAGTGTGTGTGTGTGTGTGTGTGTGTGTGTGTGTCTGTGTGCGTGTGCATGTGTGTACTTGTCTCTCTGCCTCTCAAATAATTTTGAAGTATTAAGAAATGATACTGTACATCACAATAAGTCTATACTATAGCAGAAATGAAACATTTGATTTCAGAGATGGAATGACTGGACTACATTTATACATTACTACACATTCTACCTGACTACACTACATTGTGGAGTTGCATACAGATCTGGATCATCTATCGGGATAGATTCTAAGTTAGTGTTTCTCAACTCAGTTGGAAATGATAATTTCAGTTAATAATAAACATTTTAATACTTCATTTAATATCCTAAATAAACTGTATAGGTAATAGAATCTACTTGCAAACGTAATTTCAAAAACACTATAATGCTCTAACATAAAATAAATGCAATTCCAAGCATATTTTAAAAAAGATATTTCAATTTATAAATGTTTAGGTATAAGCATTTTAGAAAACATATTATAGTCAGATGCTTCTGTCATCATAGAGTCTCTGTCTCTGGGCTTGTGAGAGCTATAAATACTAACAGAGCTATGTAGTGTAGACTACTGAAATATCGTGAGCAGCACTGACTTAATCGCAATAATTTTTTGGAAGAGTGAATAACTCTTGATAATATTCTCCAGAGAATAGAGCCCAGTTGTCCACAATGGACATGGAAGTGGCATTTCCAGAAAGTTCAGGTTATTTAATTTTTTTTAAATTTACTTAGTATTTCTTAGAAAATGGAATGAAGCAATTCTCACAGGTAATTACAAAGAGGTAGGAAGTAGAAGACTGATTCTTACTTGTATTTTAGAAAATCATTGTAAAAACTTTTCAAAACAATAATGCTTTATACTAAAAATGAGATATTACTCTGTATTTGAGGTATTCAATTGAAATTTGTTTGGGGACTTTTATTGTTTGCTTTAGTCTCTGGTGGTTCTTGTTAAAGAGTTAAGATGATACAACTTTAACATCTTAAGAGTTTAGATGTCTATTTTTCAAAGTAAGGACAGTTAAGATTTTGTAGTCAGTGGCATAAGTATTGTAAAATAAAATATTGTATCCAAAAGACAAGACTTGGAAGTATTTAAAATTCTCTTTTATCTATTCTTACCCCCATTACATGGAGTATCAGATTCACTGTTAGCAGATCTGAAGATATTTAACAAATGGTGTTTACCTCAAGGGAGAATCAAAAAAGATTTATTTATCTTTTACAATGTATAAGATGTATGCTCATTTACTTGTATTTTCCTTTCATTTTATGATTAAATGGGAATTAATTTGACCAATATGTCTGTATTTTTTTTCAAAAAGTTATTACTTAAAAGTGATCTTTTAGGCCAGCGCCACAGCTCAATAGGCTAATCCTCCGCCTGCAGCACCAGCACCCCGGGTTCTAGTCATCGTTGGGGCGCTGGATTCTGTCCCGGTCACTCCTCTTCCTGTCCTGCTCACTGCTGTGGCCCGGGAGTGCAGTGGAGGATGGCCCAAGTGCTTGAGCCCTGCACGCACATGGGAGACCAGGAGGAAGCACCTGGCTCCCAGCTTCAGATCGGCACAGCACACCGCCACAGCGGCCATTGGGGGGTGAACCAACGGTAAAGGAAGACCTTTCTCTCTGTCTCTCTCTCTCTGTCCACTCTGCCAGTCAAAAAAAAAAAAAAAAAAAGAAAGAAAAGAAAAAGAAAAAGGAAAAAGTGACCTTTTAAGTAATTTAAGTTATTATTTAAAAGTGATCTTAAAAGTGGGCTTATTCTTAGCATTTATGACGCTAATAGAGCGAGAAAAGTGGAATTTTTAAAAAATAGACATGGTAAAGGAGGACAGAGAACACAAGTGCCCCTATTTTAATCAGAACAATGTTCCCGGGATTATTTTAAGGGCACAGTTAGAGGTTTTCAAGAATTTAAGACTCACAATTACACAGAAGGCCCATCAACATTAGTACATTGACAGACTCTGAATCACGCCCCAATCACAGACCAGTTTCTTGAGGGCTTTCTGGAATACTCAGAGGTTTCTAATGAACCAGTGAAATCAGAGGTTAGAGGCGACAAGGATGAGTGCTGGGAGGTAACTGAGTAGATTGAATGTCATCAGATTCCATCTTTTGCATGTTGTTGCTTGGAAAAGTGAAACCAACTTCTAGGATGTAACAGGGTTTCAATTGTGGTTGTGGTTTTTTGGAAGTAATCCTACAAAGCTAGATTTTTCATAGAGTATGGGAAACAACATTTCCAATATTATATTTATTTCTCCTAAAATGTTAATGCCTAAAAAATGAACAAATTGGCTCTTGGGATCTGATCAATCTACATACAATTAAATAGTGTGCTACAGTGTGTAAAATTGGTTTCATAAAACGGTAGACAGGGATAAATATATATATATACATACACATACATACAATATTTTATGAAATATTTCAGACTTATAAAAATATCTTTTTACTGTTAATGATATCCTGAAAACAAAGACATGCTTTCATATAACCACAACACAATTATTTGAATCAAGACAATAACTGATATAATATTATCAGCTAATCCACAGATATGATTCAAATTTAACTAGTTGTCCCCCAAATATATTATTTTTAGCAAAAGAAACATTTTTCCCTTTGGTTCATGATTCAAAAAAGAATCACATGCTGGATTTAGCTGTCATGTTTCTTTATTATTCTTTAATCTAGAATGATTTCTTAGTTTTTCATAACTGACATTTTGGAAGAGTCCTGAGAAGTTATTTTGTAGAATGTCCTCAATTTAACTTAGTCTGATGTTTCCTCGTGATTAGTTTCAGGTTACACATTGTAGGCAAGAATATCATAGAAGTGATTTTGTAGGATATATATTTTTCGAAAAAGCAATTATGAGATAGACTGGTGTTTTCAGAAAATGTCAGTAAATAACTGTCCTTCGTTCTATTGAAAAAGTAAAATAAGGGTCAATAATATTGTGAAAATGCATTTTTACAGCTTACTTGCCTTTCAGTTCTCTGGTAGCAGATTTTTTTTCCTTCTGAATATAAGTTTTTACTCTGAGGTTATTTTTAACAGCACAGAGTTTCCTATCTTCAAGAGTATTGTACTAACACATTGAGAGAATATTAAGTCTACATAACTCAACATGGTGCTCAAATGAGATGTTCTTAAAAGTCTTAATTTATAGTAAATGTTAATTTACTATATTTACTTATTTACTAATTTACTATATTTACTTAATTTATAATAAAATGTTACTAAGAAAGTAATTCAATACAAGCAACAACTAAAATAAAATTTGGAGAATTGGAAGGATTTATATTCCTCCATTGTGATAAAGTATAAGCTGATCACAGTATTTCTATGCACAAGTAATTTTAAGTACCTTTTTGCAAAAGCAGTAGAGTGCAGGAATTAAACACATTGGCTATGGAGTTAGACTGCCTGGGGAGAATCTTAGATCTGTACTATCCTAACAGGGATCCCTTGGATCTCTCTAATCTCAGGTTGTCCATCTACAAAGAGGATCATAATAGTCCTGAGTTAATGGAGTTATAGAGGATTAAGCAGAATCATGCAAGAAAATTCCTTACTGTGGTTTCTACCATACAGCCCTCACATACAGCTATAATCTAATTCTGAATGGCTTAGTTCAAATCCAGGCTTATCTACTTTTGTGACCTTAGGCAAGTACTTTAATCTGTCTACATCTCAAATTCCTATTATGAAATGGAAGCAATAATGGTACCCTGCTTTATATGATTTTTATGAGCATTAGTAACTATTTTACTATCTTTCTTATTAATATATGTGTTAGCATCATTCATATATTACAGTCTTTCTCACTAACGTCTTTTTTTAGGAATTCAATGGAAAACAGTGGTTTATAACAATTTAAAATTTTTAAAGTGCTATTTAAGACTGAATATATACCTGTAGGGAATATTTTCTTATCTTCCAAATAAAATTGCTAAAAGATTTTCTTCTATGAACATGAATACCTTATAGGTAACCTCAGGTCTGTTTCATTGTTTGGATTATGCATAGATGTGAAAATTTAATTTTATAAATTATACCTACATATTGACATTGAAAAGTACATATTTTAAAATTTTAAATGTGTTGAAATAAAAGTAATTATTTCCTAAGCAAAATAAGTATTTTGTGTGTGCATGCTTGTTATGTTAACCTTATGTCTACCAAATATTTACTAGGTTAGGTTCCTGTTGTAGAGTAGTGGTTGCCTGCTTCAACTATTTACACTGGACACCACAATTTTCACTGCCATTGTCACCTGGAGACCACATTGTTCACTTACCCCATCCAAACAATGGTGTAATACAGAATTCACGAAGAGCCTCCTTCTCCTCTGTCTCCAACAATTTCCTCATATTTGATTTTCACTTGCAAATCAAGGCTAAGCCACATTATGAAGAAAACCCACTAGGTCCTAGGGTTCACTAGCATTTTTGTGTGTATGTGATATGGACCTTTTGGCATTCAGGACCTATTTAATATTTATTTATTTCCTCCAGTCAGTGTGGAAATTATCTTTCCTGTAACCCACAGAAGTGGAACTCATTCATTACCTCAGAATACAATATATTACATTTTGGGGAAAGCTCAAACTGAAAGGCAAGGCCTTCTTTACACAAGAGATAAATTATGATTCTGATTATGTTATGAATTAGGTTTTGAATTTGGGCCATCCTTTATCAGTTTCCATTTTAGAAAACTAGGAATATTCTCTTTATACAACTCAAATGATAAACAAAATTACAAATGATGAACATAATAAAATGTCTCAAACGTAAAATATTAAACACAACAAAATTTAATTTAAAATAATTCACAAATAATTCATTGTTCCCTAAGAGTTGTCCATTTCTACTTTTTGTTCTATTTATTATCAAATATTTGTGTTTTATCTAATTTGTTTCTCATAAAAGACCTGTGAGATGACAGGTCAGGAATTATTTCCTTGTGTGTATACATAAGGAAAATGAGCCTGAGATGTTGAGTGACTTACCAGATCTCCTGTAACTGCCAGCACCAGAACCCAGACCTGTCTCCTGACTCTGGGCCATTATTCTCAGCACATCAGCCTGTTTTTCTCTGTGACTTCAAATCTCATAGCCTGCCCAGCCTATTCCACAAGTCAGTTAGGATTTGTCTATCAGCATTGAGAACACTCAGTCCTCTAGCAAGAAACTGACTTGGCCTCATTCAACTTGAGTTTTACTTTCTCCCAAGAGATATCTGTGGACTTCTGGTGGTTTCTTAAGCAAAGTACCAACACAAAGACAACTGCTTTCAAAAGTGCTGAAAGTTCACGGGGAACTATTAAGTACTGAGACAAGGATGGGATTTACAGAAATATATAACTGTAAAACTGAACAATCCCTTAATTAATCTCCATAGTATCATTGGAAACTTTTAACTTTTTTACCTACTCTGTGTTTCTATTTACTTAAACAGCTGTTAAAATATATTTGAACAATTAACCCTGACAAGCTGATGCTATATCATAATGTCTTTTATTTGCCATCTGTTGCCTAGCACTGAAACAGGTTTCCCTTATCTCTCTCTAGGTGTACCTTCCAATGGAGGAATTAAAATGAACACTGTTTTTTTCTCAAATGTTTAATTGGATTTTCATGAGAAAATTAAAATACTTCCATGGAGTTGTGAAATAATTATTTTATTCAATAGTGCTATGGATAATGGCCTAAAATTCTAGAAGTCCAGTTTTACAAGAGACTTGATGATGGTAAAGGCCATATTTTACCCCATTTAAAATTTTCATCAAAATAATTAGATTTGTAGAACAGCTTGAAAATATTTGGAGGTGGAGAGCCTAATTCCATTAATGTTCAGGAATTAAGGATCTTCTAGTTTAAACTGTTATCACATATATGAAAAAAATCAGAAAAAACAGAAGTGCACAGTGACCAGAATTCATGTTTGAGTTATTAATTCACCATATTTTATTGCTCTAGACTTCTCAGGTTATTAAAAGTAGCCTCTGATTCACCTTAAAGAATATTCTTAGATTAAAATCTATTTTTTCATATTAATTTAGCTACTTTGGCCATTTTTTGATTATTTTTTGATTAATCTTAGTGAGGTTTATTTATTCTCATTCTTCACTTTTAGCCTATTTTAATATTTGCATTCAAGGAATATTTCTCGGGTTAGTTTATGGTTGGATCTCTTTGTAAAATATTATTCCATCTGACAATCTCTTTGAGTTGAGATGTTTAGAGCATTTAAATTTAATTTAGTTATTGATATTGATAGTTTTATTTTAATTTTTATGGTTATTTTGTTTGACTAATTATAATTACATATCTTACAGGGTATGATATGATGTTTCCATACACATATACATTGTGAAACGATTGAATCAGGCTAATTTGCATTTCTATCACCTCAGATGTTCATAATTTCTTCATGCTGGGAACATTTTTAAATTTATTTATTCACTCATTCATTCATTCATTTATCAATCTATCTATCTGAAAAAACAGAGTACAGAAAGAGCACGAAAAAGATCCTCCATCTGCTAGTTTACTACAACGGCCAGGGCAGGGTCAAGTCAAAGCCAGGAGTCAAGACCACCATCCTGGTCTCCCACGTGGGTAGTAGGGGTGCAACTAGTTGGACCACCTTTTGCTGCCTTCTCATGCACATCAGCAGGGAGCTGGATCAGAAGCAGAGCAGCTGGGACTGGAACTGGCACTCTGATATAGAATGCTGGTGTAGTAAACAGAGGCTCAACCTGCTGCAATACAATGCTGGCCTCTGTGGTGAGAACATTTAAAGCCTCTTGTTTACCAATTTCAGAATATATAATACAGTATTATGATTTTTTCCCAAAGAAACCATTTATTTAATGAGTACAAATTTCATAAGCACAACTTCAGGAATATAGTAATTCTTCTCATCATACCTGCCCTCCGACCCCACTTGATCCTCCCAATCCCAGTCACAGTCCCATTCTCCATTAAGAAAGAAAAAAAAATTGTTCTTTTCTATTTTGTTTGAAAGGCAGAGAGAAAGAGAGACAGAGATCTTCCATCACTGGTTTGTCCCTCAAATGCTTTCAGTAACTAAGCTGGGGCCAGGTCAAAGCTAGGAGCCCAGAGCTCCATTGAGGTCTACCAAGTGGGTGGCAAGCACCCAAGTACTTGAGCCATCAGCGGCTGCCTCCCAGGGTGCACATTAGCCAGAAGCTGCCTGGGGAATGGAGTAGCTGGGCTTCAATCAGACACTAACACGGGATGTAGGCATTCCAAGTGGCAACTTTAACTGTTGTGCCAAATGTATGCTCCTAGGTTTGGATTTAAATCTACCACCTGACTATATGTGTTTAATAAATCTATCATTGCTTCTTGGCCTTTTGGCTAAGATCATTTGTAATAAATCCATCAAGGGATAAGCTTTGTGGCACAGAGGGTTAAGCTGCGACCTGCAATGCCGGCATCCCATATAGGTTAAAGTTCAAGTGCCACTTGCCCCTCTTCTGATCAAGCTCCCTTCTAATGCACCTGGGAAAGTAGTAGAAGATGGCTCAAGTTCTTGGACCCTTATGCCCACGTGAGAGAACAGGGTGGAGTTCCAGGCTCCTTGCTTGGGCTTGGCCCAGCCTTGGTTGTTGCAGCCATTTGGGACATGAACCAAAGGATGGAAGATCATCCCCCCCCCCCCTTAGTTTTTCAAATAACTAAATAAATCTTTGTTAAAAACGAATACATCAATTATTTTTTGGGGGGAATTGAGGATTTTTTATGATTTCATTTTATCTCCTTTGTTGCAGAACTAGCAGTAATTTTTAGTTTTACAACTTATATTACACACGTTTAAGCTTTCACAGTCCTTGAGGTAATATTATATTATTTCACCTGTGGTATAAGAACCTTGCAGCTCTACACTACCATTTCCACTCTCTTGGTCCTTATGCTCTGGATGTCAAGCATTTTACTTCTGAGCTTTGAACCATACATTGTTCGTTATTATTTTAAGAGACAATTATTTTCTTTAAAAAATAAAGCAAATGATAAAAGCTCTTAAATATATCACTTCTGGTACTCTTCTTTCCTTTAGGAAAATCCAGATTTTTATCTAGTATCATTTTCATTCTACCTGAAGAGTGTCTTTAACATTTTTTGTAGTAGAAATCTGCTTCATGATTAATTATTTCAGTTTCTAAATGTGAAACATGTTTTATTTCACTTTAGGTTTTGAAAGACATTTTCACTGGGCACAGAATTCAAGGTTTATAGTTTTTCTTTTTTAACCATTATTTTTTAAATGCTGCTACATTGTCTCTTCAATGGCATCTATTCCAATGAGAAGTTAGCTGTAGTTATTAGCATCATTTCTGCGTACTTGTATATATGGTGTCTCTCAGTCCTTCTAATATTTTCATCATTGAATGCAAACAATTGGATTATAATGTGCCATGCTGTATTTTTCTTCATGTTTATTCTGATTGAGGGTTGCAGAGCTTTGTGTATCTTGGGACTACAGTTTTCAACCAATTTGGAAAATTTTCAGCCATCATTTGTTCAAATACTTTTTCTGGCCACATCATCTTTCCTTATTTTTGAGGACTTCTGTTAAATATATATTGGACAACTTAATGTTATCCTGCAGTTCCTTGTGTTATGTCTTCAAGTTCACTACTCTTCTTTTTGGCAATGGCTCACCTGTTGATGCTGCCAATGTGTTTTTCTGTATGTGTCAGACATTGTAGTTTTGCTTTCTGTGAATTTGCCTCTTCTCAGAGTTCTCAATTTTACCTCTACCTTTTTGAACATATAAAGTTATGATGGCTGTTATAAAATACTTTTCGGCTAACATTTATGTAATATTTACATCCTACTATCAATTTGTTTTTCTTATTATGATCTATACGTTTCTGCTTCTTTGAAGGCCTGGTCATTTTTTTTAATTGAATGCCAGAAGTTGCATATATTCCCTTGCTAGGCCCTGGATACTGCTGCCCTTTTTTCTTTGTTATAGTTAATTTGAAACACTTTGATCCTTTCAAGCTTGCTTTAAAACTTTGCTAGATGAGACAAGAATGGCTTTAATATGTGACTATTTTTTCTCCATTACTGTAGCAATATCATTCTGAATACCCTCCCCTATACCTTGTGATTTACAAGGTTTTCCATTTTGACTGAAAGGAACATGAACTATTATGGCCCTGGGGGAGATACGGTAATTGTTCTCTCAAATTCTTTCAGGTAGTTCTTTTGTAGATCTATGAAACAGAGCTTGTGCTCCACTTAAAGCTAAGAACTTAACATGACCGATTTATGATGCTAACATAAGACACAGAGTTGGGAATAATTCACTAATTCTACTAGCCCCAATTCTCACAGAGCAATGTGAAAAGGGCTAGATTACTCCTCCACATGCACTAAGTTGTTTTTAGGAGATGAACCCTGAGATTACTGAATCTTTATCTTTATACAGAACAGTAAACTTGGTTGTCCTTTGCTTCCAAGGAAGATTTAACAGCAATCTTCCATTGTAATGCATTTTAAAACAGCTTTGAAGAAAGAAGGCAGAACAAAGGCAGTAAATGACTCTGTAAGACATCCAAAAATGAAAGATACTATTATGGGATGAATTATGACCTTTCAAATGATTTCGTTTAACTCTAATCCTCAATGTGACTGTATTCTGAGATGGAGTCTTTAAAGAGGTGCTTAAATTAAAATTAGGCCATTAAGGTGGTTTAGTAGTCCAATAGGACTAGTGTCCTAATAAGGCAAAGCAGTTAAACCAGATCCCTCTCCTCTCTTCTCCTCTCCACTCCTCTCCTCTCCTCTCCTCTCCTCTCCTTTCCTCTCCTCCCCTCCGCTCCTCTCCCTCCTCTCCCCTCCTCCTCCTACTTGACCACTTGAGGATACAGTGAGAAGGCAGCCATCTGCACGTCAAGAAGAGACATTTCTGTAGAAACCAACCCTACTGACACCTTGATCTTGGACTTTCAGCCTCCAGAACTGTGAGAAAATAAGTCTGTTATTTAAACCACTCAATCCGTGGCATTTTGTTGTGGCATCTTTGATGGACTAATACAGACAGCCACAGAGAATTACCTATGAAAAGATCTTTCTTTGATTTCAGATAGTTTCTTTGAAATCCATTCCTGGTTACACAAGGAACTTTCTCACCCCACAAAATAAATGATTACTTTTAACCTTAGAAAGAGTCAAGATTGAATTGACTATTAGAAATAAATGAATCATCAATTATGATTCAACCATCTCTTAGCCTTATGAATGCATGTCGCGTATCTTGAATATTTTTGCCTCGTTTTCTCATTTGTAGTTACGAGCAAAAAATAAAACCTAAAAGTAAAATAATGGTGTGGTTACAGAAAAATGTTATTAAGGAGATTCGAGTTCACTGAAAGGAAGTTTATATATAATTATGAGGTTTCTGCATTATTAAGAAGGCATGGAAAGTTCAACTTAGATTTTGCAGTTTGGTGAAACATCAAGATAGATCAGAGTCAATATGAAATCCCTCTTCTGCTACTGTGGGTATTGTGGGAAAGCTCCAGGACACCATTTATTTTCTTTATTGTTAATTGTTGAGCACTTAAAGCAAACCCATCTTTACCCTTTATGTGTCTATTTGCAACCATATAGATCTGAGCTTTTTGTGTTCCTTTTATTAAAAAGAAATCAGGCAGAAATTGCTGAGTTAATTAGAATGTGTAACGGAAATTAAATCCAGACAAAAACTGAGTCCTGTGACCTAGAATGCTTGTCTTTTATGATTTCAAAAGCGGTGCCAACAGAGAATAAAATATTACATTTGGTCAAGCCCACTTAATAAAATATTGAGAAACTGTATCAGGAGAAAGACTTGAAAAATAAAGGAAGGTGAAGTGTGGCAAGAGGCTGAAAAGAGATTAGAATGAGGCACCTTTGCCTTGAGGAGAGCAACTATTTAAAAAATACTTTATAAGAAAGTCACTCCTCTGCATCAAAGGGAAGATGACATCCAGGAGAATACACTGTGAAAGTGTTTTTAAATGATTTTCACAATCTGTAACTAGAAAAAATTATCATTTAGAAGCATTTTAGAAAAACAGCTTCTCTTCCCACACACTCACATTGATGACAGAAATGCTAAGGAAGAAACTGGTTTTTAAGGAACCTAAAGTTGCTTTTTAAATAGAACTTATTATTTTTAATGAAAAAAAAGAAAACAGACGTTTTTCTTATTTTGCTTTCTGTGCAACCCTGTCTGACAGGAGTTGGTAGTTTTACATTACAAAAGACTGGCTTTCTGCTTCTCTTTATGGAAAAAATATGTTGTCGCCTGGTGAAAATATTAGACAGAAATAGGGACGGAAGGAAGAGGGAGGAAGCAAGGGCATGGCCGGAGGGAGGAGGAAGGGGAAAAGAAAGCGAAGGAGGGAAAATTCATGACAACAGGAGATCGCAAGTTATTGGCCTGCCAGCTGTTTTCATAAGTAAAGGTTTATTGGAACATATTGATTACAGTTGTTTTTGAAATTCAAGGACAGAGTTAGCTGTTGCACCAGAGACCATATGGACTACAAACACAAAAAATATTAATGCTCTGGCCCAGAACAAGTTTGTTGGCTCCTGCTCTAAGAGACCATCTTCCATACTTTAATCACGTTATTAAGATTCATTCTAAACAAGTTATTCCCCTTTTTAAAGCTCTAAATAAAGGAAGCCAAATGAAGGAGTTACACATGTTGTCCTTATTTGGTTAATATTTGGTGATACTTAAATTGTTTGTATATTGGGGTATGTATTTGGATTCAATTCTGAGTTCCGGAGCCTAATTCCAGCTTCCTAATAATGCACATCCTGGGAGGCAGCAGGTGATGGCTCAAGTACCTGGTTCCCTGCCACTCACTTGGGAGAACTGGACTGAGTACCCGACTGCAGCCTGGCACCACCACAACCATGTGGCCACTTGCAAAGTAAACCATCAGATGGGAATTCTCTCTCATTCACTGTCTCTGCCTCTCAAATTGAGAAAAAAAAAACCCACTACACTGAAAAATTTTGAGGGACTACAATAGCTGGAGCTAGAATAAAGTTGATATTATATTTGAAACGTACTTTGTCTATTATTCATGCCAATTAAATATAATTAAAATGATAAATTTCTCTTTTCATTAAATTTTGTCATTTTTCAGTGTCTAGAATCACTTTGACTAGTTGTAATCAAAGACAGGTTTTTTTCCTTTGGTTTTGTCTCCCATACTGTCTCTTACAAAGTCTTTCACAAAGATATCAAGTAGAAAAATGAATAAATTATGAGATTAGGAAAGAATTGGGGGAAGAAAATTAGGCCTGCTAAATAACTTACCATTTGTATTATTGAATTAATGGTGCAGAAATCTAAATTATATATATTTGAAATCACTTGACTCTCGTCTTAAAGGTTATAGTAGATTATTGCTCTGCAGAAGTAACTTCAAGGACCCTGAGCCATTAAGCATCATTTGACATTTCTTCAAATACAGACTCTTTAAATTCTTGCTCTTTGCACAAGTAGTTTCACAGACATACTTCCTATGTCCCCCTCTCTGAATGTTTAGATCCTATTCAACTCTCATGTCTAGGCTTAAATTCCTCTTCCTCCAGGCAAATAGTCCCTTGAAAAACATACCATAGATCAGTACTTGGTTTACCCTTTTACGAGAATATAAGCTTCTTACTTACTTGAGAGTTGAGCATGAACTTGATCAAGAGAGTACTGTGAAGTTTTCCATTGTGAAAAATTAACACTAATGTTTCTAAACAACATAAATATATTATCTTACAGTTTTGGAGATCAGAAGTCTGACACAGGTCTCAGTGGGCTAACACAAAGGTATTGACAGGGCTGTGTTCTGTCTCGAGATTCAAGAAGAGAATCTGATTCTTCCCTTTCCCAGCTTCGAGAGGCCACCTGGATTCCTTGGAGTAGGACTCATTCTTCCATCTTCAAAACCAGTAACGTCTGCCTGAATCTTCCTTCCAATACGCTCACATCTTGTTTCTGTGCCATAATCACTTCTTTCTCTTCTACTTTTAAGGATCCTTGTGATTATACTGGGTTCACTCAGATAATCCCAGATAATCTCTATTTTAGGTCAACTAATTAACAATCTCAGTTCCTTCTGACACATTAATTCCCCTTTGCCTATAACAGTCTCAAAATATCTCAGATTAGGATATGGACATCTTTGATTGGCATTTAACCTGCCTAATACAGTATCTAACACAAGAAAGGCTTTCAAATAAAAGTTATTTAATGGAAGAGTGTGTGGATGAATGCATGAATAAAAAAGTGTAATAATAAGAATAAAGAAGTCAACGTTGTGGTAATGTCAGAGAGACACGGCACGATGTCCAGGGAAAAGGTCTATTTAAAAACCGCAGGAGAAAAACAGAGTAAACAAAACCTTAGAAAAAAACTTGTTAACAGAAACTGTGTTTAAAACTCAAGGCTACATTTGATGAGACAAAACCTTAAATTTCTAATATTACAAAGTATCTAAATCTGGATCAAATATTGCATGTGTTTCTTTCACTTAAAAAATGCAATGTAAGGTAGGACAGAGATACTTCAACTTCAGCATGAGCCAGAATCCTCTAAAGGGCTTGTTAAAACATAGATTTCTAAGTCCAACTCCGGAAGTACCTAATTCAGTAGGTCCATAATAAGGCGCAAACATTTGTACTTCCAACAAGCTCCAAGACAATGTTAATGCTACTAGACCTGGGATCACATTTTGGTAACAACTGATGGAATAGAAAGGACACAGAACTTTTAAAAGGAAAATATATGCTCAAATATCTGTCCAGTCCTTTATTTGTATGACTTCAGGTGAGTCATTTCATTTAACTTTACTTTACTTGAATGTAGAATGAGAAGGAATATTTTATAATTTATGATTCAAGAGCATCATGGGTATGAAAGGTACTGCTTCAGAAAATCCTAGAAGATACTCAATAAATATTGATACCTTCCACTTTCACCTTGAAGTTGCTACTGCTTTTAATAGAGCAAAATTAAGAATGGAAGTGGAAACAGTAGCACAGTGTCATCAGAAATGTGTCACATGTGTCATTAGAAAAAGCATGAATTTCACAGACCCTGCATTAGGTAGTATGGAGGAAGGAAAAGCTGATGAGAGTCAAGGTCTTTATATTCTAAGACTGAACAACATCTAGAGCCTTAACTTCAGCTTAGGATCTTGATTGTTTCTAGACTAACTAGCTGGTACTAATTATGGTAATTTCTGTTCTTTTATGCTCATAAAAGTTCACAAAACATAGTAGTAGGTCTTTTTTTTAAGATTTATTATTTATTTGAAAGTCAGAGTTACACACAGAGAGAAAGAGAGGCAGAGAGGCAGAGAGGCAGAGAGGCAGAGAGAGAGAGAGAGAGAGAGAGAGAGAGAGGTCTTCCATCCACTGGTTCACTTCCTAGCTGGCTGCAATGGCCAGAGCTGTGCCGATGCAAAGCCAGGAGCCAGGACCTTATTCCTCTGGGTCTCCCACGCAGGTGCAGGGGCCAAAGGACTTGGGCCATCTTCCACTGCTTTCCCAGGCCATAGCAGAGAGCTGGCTCAGCAGTGGAGCAACTGGGACTTCAACTGGTGCCAATATGGGATGCTGGCACTGCAGGTGGCGTCTTTAGCTGCTACGCCACTGCGCCAGCCCCAGTAGTAGGTCTTTTTAAAATAATATATGATTTGGGGTTGGTGAGTGCAAATCTGGACCTCAGCTCCAGGAAAACCAGGTTTGGATTCAGACAAGTCAAAAACAATTTAGGAGCCTTTTACAGACTCACACCTTTTTTATTTACAGCAGCAGCTAAAATAAACAAACACTTCCACTTGCCTACAGTGGCAGTCAGGCTACGTGAAAGCCCGTCTTCATGTCTGTGTTTGTGGGTAAACACACAGAGAGAGCTCCACACCCAACCATGCACCCCTCCCATTTCTTTTTTTTTTTAAGATTTATGATTTGGAAGGCAGAGTTACAGAGAGGAGGAAGACAGACACACACCCATACACACAGAGAGGTCTTCCATCCACTTGTTCCCTCCTCAAATGGCCGCAACAGCCAGGGCTGGGCCAGGCAGAAACTAGGAGCCTGGAATTGCATTCAGGTCTCCCACATGGGCGGCAGTAGCACAAGTACTTGGGCCATATTCCACGGTCGTGAGGTGGCACAGCTGGGATTTGAACCAGTGCTCATGTGGCACGCCAGCACTTCAGGCAACAACTTATCCACTGCATCACAACACTGGTTTTCCCCTCTCTGCACTCACAGTTTCTTACATAGACTTACAGACAAAAGCGGCAAACAGCCAGCCAGGCAGTTACATAATATAGCTGTAGGCAGGAAGCCAAGGAGGTACACAGCAAAGTTGTGTTAGTTTTGGGCCTTTCGGTTGCCATGACACCAGTTGCCATAGAGGCACAGAGGTGTGGGAACCAGGTAAGCTTCATTTTCCTAAGAGTGAGAAGTGCTTTTAATTTTTTTTGGTATGTTTTGAAGGAAAAGCTGCATGCTTTTGTTCAAAGTTCTCTGGAGAAATATCTCTGTTTATGAAGTTTTCCTCTTTTTTTGGCCTGATAAATGTAATTTTCTTTTATTTTGTAAATATAATATTTCAGAGATTATATGAAAGTCTTGAAATGCCCCATATCCTCATTATTCTGTCAAATATTTCAAAATATTGCAATTTATGTTGGTATTGTTTCTTATAGTTACCAATTACCAATGATTCAGTTTATAAGTACTGCTGTTCTGTGAAATATTATTAGTAGTAATACACTAAAAGTATAGATCCTTTCTCAGTTAAAATAGGTTATTCCAAAAATCTAGCCTCGTTTGTTCTAGTAAATTGAAACATGCCTGTGAAGTTTCAAGCAATACATTATACAGAATTCAAACCAGAAAATTTTATTAGACCACTTCCAAGATCTAATAATCACTGGAAGTATTTCTAGACAACTAATTTCTCCATTTAGTAGACCTTTTTGATGGCACTCCAAAATCCTACATACCTGGCTAAGTGTTCCCATCACTCAGATGCTAGGAATGTTGGCTGCCAACCTTCAAAGCTGGTCACTCTCCAGAAAATGGCCCTCACCTTGCCAGGAGATAACACCCCTGTTAGTTTCCTCTGACTCCTCTCTCCTTCTTGTCATTCCAGCTTCCAGGGTCAGCCACTGACCAATGACAGACTGGTATGGATATACAAAATGTTGAACCCTTGCCTCAAGGCGGTATCCACTTTGTCTTGTTCCAGAACTCCACATTACACCATTTTCTTGCTTGACAACTTACCTCTGTTGTATTTGCTTCCTTCACTTTCTTTCTCTTGAGAGTACGCCCTCAGTAAGTCACTTGTTCAAGAATCCCCATCTGTCTCGGCTTCTAGGAAAACCAATTCAACAATACTAAAATTAGATAACTGAACTCTGAGTTAATTTTGGCTTTTATATTCCAAAGTTTTGTTGCAAGAAATGAAGATATTGAATTACCATTCCTTTATTGCATATCTAGAACAAGGAAAATAGTAAATTAGAATTGATATAACACAGTCTGGAGAAGGATTTTGAAGAATTTGAACATAAACAATTTTCAAAAATGGTGAGATTTGGGGGTAGACATTTGATAAAGTAGTTAAGATGCCACTTTGGATGCCCACATCCCATATCAAAGTACCTGGGTTTGAGAACTAGTTCTGATTCCATCTAGCTTACTGAAAATGTGCATCGGTGATGCCTCAAGTACTTGGATCCCTACCACTCATGTAAAAGACCTGGACTGAGTTTTTAGTGCTCAGCTCCAGCCACAGCTGTTGTAGGCATTTGGGGAGTAGAAGTGGTAGGTAGAAAATCAATCTCTCTACCCTGGCCCTCCTTATCTATCTTTGAAATAAGGTGAAAAACAAAACAAAACAAACATGATGAGCTTGAACTTGAAGACCATTTCTTTGGTCTGGATATAGGAATGAGAGGGAAAAATGAGGAGGGCCAGAGACCAATTCCTGACACAGAGATTAAGGGCCAAAATAGGTATGAGAGCAAAGCAATAAAAGTATGGCCTGGTAATTCAACAGCAAGTAGTTAAGAAACACAACTTGGAATTCCCTAGAGATCCTTGTCTCCTGGTAGACAAAATTAAACTGACCCTAATGTCCAACTGTTGATTAATACCAAGTCAAGAAAAATGCAGACAATTTACTACAATGATCCTTATCCCATCTCTGAATTACTATGTCATTCTAGTGTCTCCCCTTCATGCTACTGATGGTACAGTCAATTTCTTATCGTGTAAAAGTAACTGGACAACAGTTTCCAGTTTGCAAACTGATGGAAATCCATCCCCACTCCACGCTCCAACATCACAAATGGACTGGTTGATTTTGTTTTTATAGAACCATTCAAGACATCTAGTGTTGTTCCCCCAAAATAACGAAATAGTCCTACGAGAAATAATAAGACCACCCTACTTGGGCTTTGAGACTTCCTTTCCAGTATCTTTTGGCATGCACTGTCTGCAGGCAGTGTGCTTCAGATACTACTCATCAACTGCTTATATCTTTGCTCTCAGAACTTATTGTTCTGCTCAGTTATGCACTTTTATTTTCTCTCTCAGCTGGGAACTTCCTCAATCTGCTTTCCTGATGATCAATATTTTCTTGAGACTATTCACATTTGTAGTAGTCCACCTTGACCCGTCGATCTGCCTACACATAATCTTGTACCATAGACACTGCTCTCTGCAGATCTCATTAAATAAGTGACAAGTTACATAAATGAGGTCACCTAAATTATGTACAGTACATCCTGAATTATACTTTATTAAATAATCTGTACTAAAGTATTCACCATTTGTTCTTAGAGCGGTTTTTGATTGTTTTCAGTTTGTTTGTAAGGGAAAAAATACAAATTAACCATCTGGGAAACTCTCTTCCAACATTATGAAAAAAAACCCTCAGGTCCAGAATGTCCTGAATGTTCAGTAATAAGTATTCACCTATATCACTTATAACTATAATTAATAAATTATACTTTAATATTTCAAAAAAATTTTACCATAAGCTTATTTTTAACTATATTTTCCCATAAACTTTTTGAAGCATCCTTGTAGCTTGCGAAGAAAGCATTGGTTACATGGTTCTCCACTCTGTTAATGTTTATCTGAAAATACAGGTTTACATTCTACTCTGAATATAAACTTGAAAATTGAAAAACTTATACTGTTTGCTACTAATAATTAGAATGTAATTTATTTTATAGACTGATTTTTTTCTTGCAATTAAAAACTTTCTTACTAAATATGATGATTTAGGGGCTGATGTTGTGACGTAGCAGGTAAAGCCGCCACCTGCAGTGCCTACATCCCATACGGGTGCCAGTTTGAGTCCCAGATGCTTCACTTCCAATCCAGCTCTCTGCTATGGCCTGGAAAAGCAGTAGAAGGTTGCCCAAGCCCTTGGGCCCCTGCATCCATGTGGGAGAACTGGAAGAAGCTTCTGGCTCTGGATCAGAGCAGCTCTGGCCATTGCGGCCATCTGGGGAGTGAACCAGTGGATGGAAGACCTATGTCCCTCCCTCCCTTGCTCCCTCACTGCTGCTGCCATTGCCTCTCTGTAACTCTGCCTTTTAAATAAATTAATCTTTTATAAATATCATGATCTATGGATTATTGTTTATTTGACCACACTATTATCTGAGAAAGATTAGAATATTGTATCTCCCTTTCCAATCATTAATTTTTCTTCACTTATAAGTGTTTATTTTTGGGGCCTGATGTTGTATTGTGGCACAATGCATAAAGCCACTGCCTACTACAGCACTATCCCATATAAGCACCAGTTCAAGTCCTGGCTGGCCCACTTCAGATCCAGCTCTCTGCCAACATGCCTGAGAAATAAGCAGAGGATGGCCTAAGTGCTTGGGCTGCTGCCACCACATGGCAGACCTGATGGAGTTCCAAGCTTCTGGCTTTGACCTGACAAAGCTTCAGATGTTGCAGCCATCTGGAGAGTGAACCAGCACATAGAAGATCTTTCTCTTTTCCTTTCTCTCTGCTTTTCAAAATAAATAAATCTTTAGAAATAAAAAATTATTTTATGTTAATCTACTTGAAAGGCAGAGAGAGAGAAAGAGAGAGAGAGAGAGAGAAAATCTTCCATTTAATGGCTTACACTTCAAATGGCTGCAACATCCAGAGCTAGGCAGGTCGATGTCAGGAATTCCATCTGGTCTCTCACGTGGATGGTAAAGGCCCAAGCACTTTGAGTCACTATCCGCTTTCTCCCATGAAGCATTAGCAGGGAGCTGGATCAGAAACAGAATAACTGGAGCTTGAACCAACACCATGATATGGGATGTGGGTATCCCAAGTGGTCACTGACCTGCTGTGCCACAAGATCTGCCATTTTCTTACAGTACTGGGCTTTTAAATCCCATGTAATGTTAAATGGAAGTAATATGCTCTTAAGTTTAAATGCAAAGTTTTTGGTATTTTTCTCTATGAATTGAGATTTTTTTTACTATAGGAATTCTGGAGGTATCTTTAATTGAATTAAAGAAGTTACCTTTTATTAATTTTTTGAATCTTTTAAAGAAATTCTATTAAATTGTATTGAACTTATTTCCCATACCTATTAAGTTTTTATGACATTTAAATTATTTATTTATATGTATCTTAGAGACCATGGGGTATGGGAGGCAGGGGAGATACCATACATTGACTAAATCCCCAAATGCTCAAAACACCCTGGGCTGGGTGTTACCTAAGTCTCCCACATTCATGTCAGGAACCCAAGCAAACAATCCATCACATGCTCCATCCAAGGATATGCATTAGCAGGAATCAGGAATGAGGTGCAGAGCTGGAACTCGAACCTAGGAACTCCAATACAGGATGCAGGTTTCCTAAACACTGTTTTAACCAGCTGACCAAAGGCACACCCTGATTTTATCTCTAAGTTCATATGAATATTTTCAATTCTCCTTGATCCTCTCTATATTTTATATTTCTCATATTTAATAACTTTAATTTTTCAAACTTATCATTTTATATTATTTTTCTAATAATTAAAATATATGGGTCATCTGCAGGTGTACTTCATATCTGATGCTTTGATGGCTTTCATATATGGCATTTTATTTCATTTTGTGTTCTGTGATTTTAAAATTTGACTTCAGTCTCATTGAAAAAATTTAAAAGGAAAATAAGAAAGAATGAGAGTGAATTTATAATTCTGGAAACTTCATCTGGGAATTCTGAAGGCTGGAATTTAAAAAGATTTAGAAAGTTTATCCAGGAGCTGGCATTGTGGCACAGTAGGATAAACTGCCACCTGCAAAATCAGCATCCCATATCATGCTGCTTCAAGTCCCAGCTGCTGCACATCCAATCCAGTTCCCTGCTAAAGCACCTGGGAAAGCAACAGAGGAGGGCCCATTTCACTTGAGCCCCTGCTTGCACATGGTAGACCTGGAAGAATTTCCTAGCTCCTGGCTTTGGCCTGGCCCAGACGTGGCCACTGTGGCCAATTGAGGAGTGAACCAGTGGATGGAAGATCTCTGTTTCTGCCTCTTCCTCTCTTTGTAAATTTATCTTTCAGATAAATAAATACATAAATACATAAATAAATCTGAAGGCAGAAAGGAAGGAGCAAAAGGAAGACAGTGAGTTTCTCCAGACAGGATTTACCTGCCTTGACGTTTTTTCAAACTATGTGTGTTGTGGGAATTAGGTTGCAGATACTGGTAAAGGCTATACTTTGGCTACTTATTTCCCTGTACTGTGCTCAATGTCAAAGTTCAACTGGACATTTTTCTAGTATTTTCTGGAGGCAGGGAAGAACACTTGCTTGTAGCATATTCTCACTGTGAATGTAGAGTTCCTTAGGACCACCACTCTATGTTGGGGATGTTTCCTATTAGTCCAACGCGGCTGACCTCTGTGCTTCGCTTATTCTATCCTTGTGTCCTGAGGCAGTCTTACTACCAAAATTTAAGTTCACATTTTTCAGGCGTTACCAGGCTAAAAGTCATCCCTGAACTTATATTTCCTCTGTGTTCCAGCTTAATTTATTTCATTAGATTGTAAATATGTCTTTACCAGTTTTTTCAACTCTTGAATTCAATTTAAATAGTTAAAAATATTTTTCAGGTATTTTGTGGTTGTCAGTGGTCATTTTTCTTTTTTTTAAAGATTTATTTATTTATTTAAAAGTTGGAGTTACACAGAGAGAAGGAGAGGCAGAGAGAGAAAGGTCTGCCATCCTCTGGTTTACTCCCCAGATGGCTGCAACGGCCAAAGCTGTGCCGATCTGAAGTCTGAAGCCAGGAGCCAGGAGCTTCTTCCAGGTCTCCCACGCGGGTGCAGGGGCCCCAGGACTTGGGCCATCTTCTACTGCTTCCCATCAATGGTCATTTTTCACTGAAAAGGTTGTTCAGGTTAGTTTGCTAGGGTGCCAGAGGCAATAACTTAAGATATGATTTCTGACCTCACTTTGAATTTTACAGTTCCACTGTGTTCATTATATTACAAAGTTGTCATTGTTAAGAGGTATTATTTCTAAAAATAAATAACTTGTGAAATTAAGCAAAATAATTATCCACTCAGGAGAGATTTTGGGGCCACATGTTCCCATAGCTTAAGCATCAGCTTACTTCCCCTAGGCTATTTCATTTGACATATAGAAGGTTGTCAGCTAAATGATGAATTCAGTTTTAACTAAAACTCAATTCCCCCCATTCTAGAATGCAGAAACAATTGTTTGATAATCATTGAAATAGTTTAATAAAATAGACTTAAATAATTTCAAAATTCATACAGTATGAAATCAATCAATCTTCTAATTACATAAACCACCTTCCGATATCAAACACTTGTTTTTCTGTTAAATATACATCACTGGATGATTTCAAGATGATTGAATAGAGAAAAGACATACTGCTTTAGATGAAGAGGAAATAGCAGTAAAAAAGAAGTGCACTCTCAGGTGAGTTGGAGAGATATCTGCAGTAGAAATTCTGCAGAAGAAAGAGGGATGCCATGGAACAGTGTGGAAGGTGTGGACAAACAGAAGCAGTCATGGACACCACACATGAACCTGCAGGCGAGAGCTGGAGGATACTCCAGATCTAGAGAGCAAGGTAAGAGCACAGTGCAGCAGCCTATGCCACTGGTGATATTGCCAGAGGGAGAGCCTTACGGCCCACACTGTCTTTGAGTCCCCCCTGAAACCCTAATGGGAAGCAAGGCACCAGCCAAAAAAATTACCCTCTATTCTCTGCAATTCCTTCCAAAAGCGCCTGGCAACTGGCAGGGGTAAGGCACCAGCTGACCCAGTAGTGGCCACGATGGCTCATGTGGGCCATCCATAACAAACAGAAATTGAAAAAATCTGTCACTATTCATGCAGCCTTACAAATGATGCTTAAGAAAATGCTACATGCAGACACAGAAAGATAGGTACCATAATGTAAGGCAGAAAATTTCTCGATGAAAACATGAAGGAAATCCAAGGGAAACAATAGGAATATTTATGGAAAAACGGAAGGGCCAAGTTTCTACTTATTAATAGTAAACATGAATGTAAATGGCCTCAACTCTCCAATTAAAAGATACAGACTTGGGGGGGGGGGGAGCCATTGTGGTCCATGAGCTGTTCTTTGGAAATTTATATTCTTTAAATAAAAGCTTTATATAAAAAAAAAAAAGATACAGACTAGCTGAATGGATTATAAAACAAGACCCATCTATTGGATGCCTACAAGGAACACAATTCAGCAACAAATATACCCGCAGATTAAAAGTGAAAGGATGGAAAAAGATATTCCATGCTAACAGAAAATAGAAACAAGGGGTCAGTGCTGTGGTGTAGTAGTATAAGTCTTCACTGGCCGTGGGTATACCATATGGGTGTCAGTTTGTGTCCTGGCTCCTCCTCTTTTGACCCAGCTCTCTGCTATGTCCTGGGAAAGCAGTGGAAGATGGCTCAAGTCTTTGGGCCCCCAAACCTATGTGGGAGACTGAGAAGATGCTCCTGGATACTGCCTTCAGGTCAGCCCAGCTACAGCAGTAATCATCATTTGGGGAGTGAACCAGTGCTTGGAAGACCTTTCTCTATGTGTCTACCTCTCTGTCTCAATAAATCTACTTTGTAAGTAAATAAATAAAATATTTCAAAAATAAAAAGAAAGAAAGAAAACCACTGGCATTGATGACACTGTGCTGGGCAAACTGAGGGCCTCTGACTCTACACCTCTCCTACAGAATTTCCTCAACTCTCAGAAGGCGATCAGAAAGGCTACAGTCACTGAGAAATCAGGTCAAAAGGTGTAAATACCTTTAGTCTAGATCTCTTATAATTCTTTAGAATAGCACTTGAATCACAAGCTTAGGATATACACAGCGAAAATGACCACATAATCATTTTGCTATTAAAATTCACATTGGAAGAGAAGAATTATGACAATTATACTTTTGTCAAAACGAGCTTTTGAAAAGAGAAAGTAGTTTGAAGACTGCCTTTATCAGCGCTGCCATTTAATTACTCAGGGTTTAGATTGTCAATGCACAGTTTTATTTATAAATAGCTGGACATTACTCTTCAGTGTTTTTGAATGCTTAGTATGACAGACACTACTTTTGTTTACTTACAAGATGTTAGTAATAGGTTGGAGATATTAATATGCTTTAAAGCTATATAATCATCTGCTCTGAAACTACTATTTGCAGAATAAACAACTTAGTTGTACTTAAGTTGCCAAATGTAGACAATTATATGTTTATAACTTCTTGTGAAAATGTAGGAATTTCCCCAACTCAAACTCCTTCTGTGAAAGATCTGTCTGTAAACCTCTTCTGTCTTTATGAGGAAACCTGAAAAAGTCAGTGGCACATGTGAAATATGCAAATATTTGTAACCCTTTATTACATTGATGGTGGGTTTGTGTTGCTAACTAAGATTCTGAAGTGAAGAGTTTCCACACCAAAGTGTGTGTCATCACTGAGTAAGACTAAAATCTATAAAACCCAGCACATGATGTCAACCAAGAAATCATAATAAAATAAAAATTTTAAAAGCGTTAAAGCTTTATATGCTCTTACTCAGAGGAGTTTCTCATTTTTCAAGATTTGCTAGTAGACTGATACAACATTGTAAAATGGTATAGCGTTGCAGAGAATAAAGTGAGAGGAATGATGATAGCATTGAACGTGAAATATGCACCTGGTGTTATGGAGAGGAGAGAGGGCATGTTAAAGAGGGGAAGAGGAGTAGGCAGTGTCCACCTTAAGTGAAGACCATTCTCCAGTGCTGTAAGGAGTCATGGCATGTTGGGTTAAGTCACTGTTTAGAATGCCATCATCCCACATCAGAGTGCACAAAAGCAAAAAATGCCAAAAATAGACAAAGAGGAGGCAAAATTGGCATTATGCAATCATTCGGGATCAATAGTAAGATGTGGCTCTAATAAATATATAGTCACCAAATATTTATATATATGTGATTCTAATAAACATATATATATATATATATATATATATATATGGCACCTGGCTACTTAAAACAAACGTTAATGTATCCAAAGGGAGACACAGACTCAAATGAAATAGTAATGGGTGACTTCACACCCCACTTTCATCAAGGGACAGATCAACTAGAGAAAAAAATCAACAAAGAAACAAGAAGGCCAATGGATGCTATGGACCAAATGGACCTAACTGATATCTGCTAAACCTTTAATCCCACAGTTGCAGAATACATATTCTTTTCATTGGTAAATGGAACATTCTCTAAGATAGATCATATGCTAGACTATAAAGCAAGTCTCAGCAAATTTTAAAAAAAAATGAAATTGAGGCTGGCACTGTGACATAGTGGGCTAAGCCTCCTCCTGCAGCACCAGCATCCCATATAGATACCAGTTCATGTCCCAGCTGATACTCTTCTAATGCATCTCTCGGCTATTGCCTGGGAATGCAGTGGAAGATGATCTAAGCACTTGGGCCCCTGCACCCACGATGGGAAATCCAGAAAAAATTCCTAGGTCCTGGCTTCAGATCAGCCCACTTCTGGCTGTTGCAGCCATTTGGGGATTGAACCAGCTGCTGGAAGACATTTCTCTCTGTCTTTCCCTCTCACTGTAACTTTAGCTCTCAAATAATCAAATAAATATTTTTAAGAAGCATATCATGCATATTTTCTGATCACAATAGAATGAATCCTGAAATTCATAACTCAAGAATTTCTAGAAAATATGCAAACACATGGAGACTGAACAACATGCTCCTGAAGGAATTTTGGGTCATGGAAGAAATCAAAAAGGAAATAAAAAAAATTCTGGAAACGATTGAAGAGAACAATACAACATAGCAAACCTTATGAAATACAAAAACATAGTATTAAGCAGGAAAATTATAGCCTACGGTGCTTACATGAAGAAATGGAAGAAGCATCAAATAAATAAGCTATCCATGAATTTCAGGAACCTAGAAAAAGTACAATAAGGCAAACCCAATATTAGTAGGAGGAAAGAAATAATTAAAATTAGAAAATAAACAAAACTGAAACAATAAGAAGAAACAATACCAAAGATCAATAAAATGAGGAGCTAGTTTTCTAGAAAAAATAAACAAAATCGAAATATTGCTGGACCAACTAACCAACAAAAGAGGGAGAAGACGCAAATCAATAAATCAGAGATTAAAAAGGTGTAATCATAGCTATCACAGAAATAAAAATAATCATCTGGAATACAAACAGCTCTATGTCAATATATTTGGAAAATCTAAGAGAAATGAATAGATTCCTGGACACACATAACCTGCCAGAATTGAGGAATGAAGACATAGAAAATCTAAACATACCAATAAGCAAGATGAAGACTGAATCAGTAATAAAGACGCTCCCAGCAATGGAAAGCCCAGGACCAGATTGCTTCACTGCTGAATCCTACCAGATTTTAAAGAAAAACTAATTCCAATTCTCAAGCTATTCTAAACTGAAAGGGAGAGAATCCTCCCAAACTCCTTCTTTGAACACAATATCACCTTAACTCCTAAACTAGAAAAAAGAAACAACAGAGAATGAGAACTGTAGATCAACTCACTGATGAACACAAATGCAAAAAATCCTTAAAAAGTACTAGCTAATCAAATCCAAAAACCCGTAAGAAAGATGCTTCACCTGGACCAAGTGGGATTTATACATGCTATGGAGGGTTTGTTCAACATACACAAGCCTATAAATGTGGTACATCACATTAACAAACTGATGAATAAAATCCATGTGATTATTTCAATAGATGAAAAGTAAGCATTTGACAAAATGAAACATCTTTCATGAAAAAAAAAAACTAAATAAAACTGGGCATAGAAAGAACAATCCTCAGCAAAATCACAAAGACACACACACACACACACACACGGAAAAATCTTCCATGAGTGTGCATTGGAAGAATGAATTTCAAAATGTCCATTATACCATAAGCAATATACAGATTCAGCACAATCCCAATCAAAATACCACCAACATTCTCTCAGATCTAGAAAAAATGGTTCTAAAATTACTATGTAAACACAAATGACCCTGAATACCTAAAGCAATCTTAAAGAACAAAAACAAAGCAAGAAGCATCAAAATACAAGATTGCCAGGTAATCTACAGGGGAGTTATAATCAAAACAGCCTAGTACTGGCACAAAAATTGTCATGGGGAATCGATGGAACATAATAGAAATTGCATAAATCAATCCACATATCTACAACCAACTAATCTTTGACAGTGGAGCTAAAATTATCCCTGGAGCAAAGACAATCTCTTCAACAAATGGTGCTGGGAAAATTAGAGCTCCAAAATGTAGAAATGTGAAACAAAACCCCTACATTACATTTGATTCAAAATCAACTCAAAATGGATCAAGAATCTAAATCTATGACATGATATAATCAAATTACTTGAAGAAAATATTGGGGAAACTCTGAAAGACATTGATATAGGCAAAGATTT
Organism: Sylvilagus floridanus; assembly: GCA_949820135.1. NCBI lineage: Eukaryota > Metazoa > Chordata > Mammalia > Lagomorpha > Leporidae > Sylvilagus > Sylvilagus floridanus. The sequence goes on from OX463223.1 coordinate 116,990,279, forward strand.
CTTGGAAAGACCTCAGAAACATGAAAAATCAAAGTCAAATTTGACAAATGGGATTATATGAAGCTCAGAAGCTTCTGCACTGCAAAGGAAGCATTCAATAAAGCGAAGAGGAACTCAACAGAATGGGAGAAAATATTTGCAAACTATGTAAATGATAAAAGGCTAATATCCAGAATATATAAAGAGTTCAAGAAAGTCAACAACAACAAAACAATCCAGTTAAGAAATGGGCAAAACACATCAGAGAAGGAGGTACCTTTCTCCAAAGGGAGGAGAGAACTTCCACTTTGACTATGACCCTGTCGGAATAAGATCGAAGTCGGCGAACCCTAAAGGCTTCCATAGCCTCGGCAACTCATGACTAGAGCCTAGGGAGATTACTGACGCCATAAACAAGAGTGTCAAATTGTTATGTCAACATCAGGAGTCACTATGTACTTGCTTCTCATGTGGGATCTGTCCTTAATGTGTTGTCCAATGTGAAGTAATGCTATAACTAGTACTGAAACAGTACTTTACACTCTGTGTTTCTGTGTGGGTGCAAACTGATGAAATCTTTACTTAGTATATACTGAATCGATCTTCTGTATATAAAGATAATTGAAAATAAAAAAAAAACTTGGTTTTAAATTGGAAATTGCATAGAAAATTAATCAATTTTTTAAAAAAATATCAAGTAGGATCTCTGTCCTTAATTGCTGTACACTGTGATTTAATGCTATAACTAGTACTCCAACAGTATATTTCACTTTGTGTTGCTATGTGGGTGCAAACTGTTGAAATCTATACTTAACACATCCTAAACTGATCATCTGTATATAAAGAGAATTGAAAATGAATCTTGATGTGAATGGAAGGGGAGAGGGAGCAGGAAAGGGGAGGGTTGCGGGTGGGAGGGAAGTTATGTATTCCATAAGCTGTACTTTGGAAATTTATATTCATTAAATAAAAGTTAAAAAAAAAAAGAAATGGGCAAAGCAAAAAAGATATCAAAATTCAAAGATGGTGGAGTAGGGAGGGAGCTTACTACTCTAGTCTAGGAAAAGATAGTTTAAAAAAAAAAGTGGAGAGAGTATAATCTCAGGGAAGAGTTAGGTAGAAAACTCTCGAGGAAACTCCACAAAAAATAGAGGGACACTTTAGACCTATGTGTGGATACACACAACTCAGGACCCTAGCAGCCAAGAGCCCCAGCACCAGCTTTGCAGAGTGGGGTGAAACCAGATGGCAGCAGCCCAGATCACTGGCAATAAAGCTGCAGGAAGAGCGTGGCCTGACTCTGGCTTAGAGCTCCATGGGAGACAGTCTACCTGCCAACCTAGAGGAAAAAAAGGGGGAACATGTTTGTCTTTCCCCAACTACCTGACACCAGCATCCTGGAACTAGCTGAGAGAAGGTGGATGATTTTAGACACATATAACTGCAGCAGCTTTTGTCTGCCAGTCCAGCAACCAGCCAAGAGGAGAAGCCTGCGTCTGGCTGGGAGAACTGACAGGGCTGGGTGCTTGTGACTATGGGAGGCTTGAGTGCCAGAACTGGCTGCTTGGGAGGGCATCATCTGTGGCTGGGACTTGGGTATTCAACGTGGGCAGCTCCACACAACTCGGGGCTCCCTGTTTCCCTGGTGAGGGTCACTGCTATGGGATCTGTGTTCAGACAAAGGACTTCACAGCTTCTCTGTGTGGTATTTGTGGCAGTGCAGACAAATATTGTACCCACTGTGGCTAGTGCCCAGGCATTGGTCTCTTTAGAGGAGAGGAGATGAGCATGAGACTATGCTAACAGAGTAGAACAAACTTTCCCTCTGATAAAAAAGAGAGAGATTTACCATGCCCATCTTGGGTGACACCTTGGACACTCCCCTCAACCTGAAGCTCTGAACAGAGCTCCCTGACCACACCCAGCACACACCTCTGGGCATTCAGTGAAAGAACAGACACTCTACTAAGCCACAGAGGCATTGTCTAAAGACAAAAGCTGTGATGGGAAAAAATCAAAAAGTATCTTCACAAATATCTAATAATATAGCAATTCAAGAGACAGGAATAAGGAAGACAACATGATCCTGCCAAAGAACACAACACTTCAATACTTGAATGGGAACAGGAAGAGATTGAAGAAATGCAGAAATTGAATTTAAAAAATTGATTGTAAAATTGCTAGAAGTAATCAGAAGCAAATACATGAACTAAAGAAATCTGTACATGACATGAAAGAAAATTTCTCCCATGAAATTGAAATTTTAAAGATAAATCAAAATCAAATATTAGAAATGAAGAATTCAATACAACAAACAAAAATGCAGTGGAAAGCTTTAGTGCCGGACTTGGTGAGGCAGAAGAAAGAATATCTTAGTTAGGAGACAAATCTCTAGAAATTTTACAGTAAGTTCAAAAGAGGAAATTAGAAAACTAAAAAACAGTGCTGGCGATTTATGAGATATTCTCAAATAACCCAACATATGGGTCTTAGGAGTTCCTGAAGGCGTGGAAAGAGATAAAGTACTAGAAGGCCTTTTTAGTGAAATAATTACAGAACACTTTCCCAGTTTGAAGAAAGAAAGGGATGTCCAAGTACAGGAATAACATAGAACTCCTAATACACATGACCAGAAAAGATCTTCACCATGACACGTTGTAGTCAAATGCTCCACAGTAAAACTTGGTGAATAGATTCTAAAATGTGCATAAGCAAAACTCCAGGTTACTTTCAGAGGATCTCCTATTAGACACACAACTAACTTCCCATCAAAAACCCTCTAGGATAGGAGGAAATTGTGAGATAGCATCCAAGTCTTAAGAGAAAAACACTGTCAACCTAGAATATTGTACCCTGCAAAGCTCTCATTTATGAATGAAGGTCGAATAAAGACCTTCCATAACAAAGAGAGATAGAAAGAATTTTTCACCACTCATCCACCCTCAGAAAAGATGCTTAAGTATGTGCTATATAGAGAAAACACAGAAACATGGTCATCACTGTGAAAGAAGATGAAGGGATAAAATCTCCCAGTAATAGAACAAAGGAAATCCAAAGTAAATAGTAGGAATATTTATGGAAAAATGACAGGGACAAATCATTACTTAATAAGTCACCTTGAATGTAAATGGCTTCAACTCTTCAGTTAAAAGGCACAGATTGGCTGAATGGGTTAAAAAACAAAACTCACCTATTTGCTGTCTACCAGAAACACATCTTGGGGCCGGTGCCATGGCTCACTTAGTTAATCCTCTGCCTGCAGCGCTGGTATCCCATATAGGTGCCGGGTTCTAGTCCCGGTTGCTCCTCTTCCAATTCAGCTCTCTGCTGTGGCCCGGTAGAGCAATGGAGGATGGCCCAAGGGCTTGGGCCCTTGCACCCGCGTGGGAGACCAGGAAGAAGTACCTGGCTCCTGGCTGCGGATCGTTGCCAGCTGTAGTGGCCATTTGGGTATGAACCAACAGAAGGAAGACCTTTCTCTCTTGTCTCTCTCACTGTCTAACTGCCTGTCAAATAAAAAAACACATCTCACTAATAAAGATACATGCAGACTGAAAGTGAAAGGAGAGAAAGATATTCCATGCTATCATAAACCAAAGAAGAGCTGGTACAGCCATTTTAGTATCAGACAAAATAGACTCTAACACAAAAACAGAGAAAGAAGGGCACTATGTAACAAATAAGAGATCAATTCAACAGGAAGATGTGACTATTATAAATGTATATGAACCTAATTACAGGACACCTGGCTATTTAAAAGAAATGTTAATGGATCTAAAGAGAGACTTAAACTCCAATACGACAGTAATGGGGGACTTCAATACCCCACTTTCAGAATGGACAGATCAACCAGACAGAAGATCAGGAAGGAAACAAGAGAGCTGATCGACATTGTAAACCAAATGGACCTAATTTCAATCCTTTTAAATTTGCTGAGAGTTGACTTGTGGCCCAATATGTGGTCTATCCTAGAAAATGAACCATGTGTTGATGAGAAGAATGTGTATTTTGTAGCTGTTTGGTGAAATGTCCTGTAAATGCTTTTTAGGTCCATTTGTTCGATAGTATGTTTCAATTCTGATTTACTGACTTTTTTATATAGATGATCTGTCCACTAATGAGAGTTGGGTGTTGAAGTAACCCACTATTATTATCTATTCATTAGGTATAATAGTATTTGCTATATATATCTGGGTGGTCTCGTGTTGAGTGTATATATATTTATGATTGTTATATCTGCTTACTGAATTGAGACTTGTATCAAGCTATAATGTCTTTCTTCTCTTTATACAATTTTTTACTTAAAGTCTGTCTTATCTTCTATCAGGATAGCCCTGTCTGCTCTCTTTGGTGTCCATTTGCCTGGTATATCTTTTTCCAGCCTTTTCCTTTCATTCTGTGTGCATCTTTGTTTGTGGTATGCATTTCTTGTACACAGCATGTACTGAGGTGGTAGTTTTTTATCCATTCAGCCAACCTAAGTAGTTTGATTGGTGAATTTAATCCACTTACATTCTAGTTTAATACTGATAGATAAGAAATGAGACCTGTCATTTTGTTGATTGGATAATGATTCTACCTGCTCTGTTAATGAATGTGATAGTGTCATGTGTTTATGTGTTTTCTTGATGTTTATTTCTAATGCAGGCTGCCCTTATGGATTTCTTGTAAGGTTGGTCTGGTGCAGGTGAATTACCTCAGTTTTTGCTTACCTGGAAAATATTTCTTCTTCACTTTTAAAAGATAGCTTGCTGGATATAATATTCTTGGTTGAAAGCTATTTTTTTTTCTCTTAAGACCTTGAATATGTCATCCCATTCTTTTTTGGCCTGTACGCTTTTTTTTATTTAGAGAGAGAGAGAAAGGTCTTCCTTCCATTGGTTCACACCCCAAGTGGCCACTACAGCTAGTGTCCTGTGCCGATCCAAAGCCAGGAGCCAGGTGCTTCTCCTGGTATCCCATGCGGGTGCAGGGCCCAAGCACTTGGGCCTTCTTCCACTGTATTCCCGGGCCACAGCAGAGAGATGGGCTGGAAGAGGAGCAACTGGGACTAGAACCCAGGGTGCTGGCGCTGCAGGCAGAGGATTAGCCTAGTGAGCCGCGGTGCCAGCCAAGCCTGTAGGCTTTTCAATGAGAAGTTTGATGTTAATCTCATCAGTTTTCCTTTATATTTAACTTTTCTCTTTCTGCCTTTAGGATTCTCTTGTTATCTTCACCTTTTGATAATTTGATGATGGTATGCCTTGGAGAAGAACCTTTTTGGTTGTATCTGCTTGTAGTTTGAGCTTCTTGTACTGAATGCCCATTTATCTTTCAAGGTTTGGAGTATTTTCAACTATTATTTCACTTAGCAGGTTTTCAATGCCTTTCTCCCTTTCTTCTTCAGGAATACCTATAATATATATATTTGGTCATTTAATGGTATCCTATATTTCACAGACTTTCTTCATTCTTTTAAATTATTTTCTCTTTATTTTTTGTCAGATTGGGTTACTTAAAAATTCTTATCCTCGAGGTCAGAAATGTTTTCCTCCACTTGATCTATTCTGCTGTTAAACCCTCAATCATATTTCCTATTGCATTGATTAAAGATTTTATATCCAAAATTTCTATTTGGTTCTTCTTAATGAGTTCTATGTAGTGATATTTTCATTCATCCCATGCATTGATTTCCTCATCTCCATAATCTATTTGTATTTTCTTGCATCTCATTGAGTTTCCTTATAGTAAATATTTTGAATTCTTTATCTGTCATTTCATATATTTCCTTTCGTTCATGATCTAATTCAAGAGGAGTAGTATTATCTTCTCTTGGAGCTGACATGCTACCTTGCTTCTTCATGTCTGCTATGTCCTTACATTGACTTCTATCCATCTGGTGTATTCTTTTCTTCTTTATGAAGTAGGTTTGCTGTTAAATAGTTTATTGTTTAGTGGAATTCAGTGTATCATTTGGCTGTTGCATTGGCTTTGGTTCGAGGTGAGTCCAGAGTGCAGTCTTTCAATGATTTCGTCTTAATCAATGTCAGCTGTGTCTATAAGTGACATAGTGAACTAATCTGCAGTTCATAGCAATAGAAGTTGGCTTTGAGATGGTTAAGGGTTTCCTTGGGTATGTATCTTTGTTCCTCAGAGAGCTCAGCGTCCGTTTCCCTGGTGAATGTGATATTCAGGGCCTTGCTCTTGTTTCTGGGGGAGACAAAACTGGCTGTCCCCTTTTCTTACTGGCAAGCCTGAGTGACGCTGGGTTTGTGGCACCAATTGCTGTGGCTCTAGGACTGTGTGAAGTGGATGGACTCTTTCTCAATTCCTGCAAGGAGAGTCCAACTGGTGCTGGGGCTTATAATGCTAGGACTAGGGGATGTGAACTGAGCCCTGCTCCAGCCCTACAGAGTGACGCAAGGTCTACGGATTTTACCCTGTAGGGTATGAATCCAGAGAGGTAGAATGCAGGTAGAATCTTCCCCATGTCCACCGAGTAGATTCCAGTGACACCAAGAAATTTAAAATGGATTTTTACAGTCCTGTTGTTGCTGGGTTTATCAGGATCATTACCCAGATCTCCTAAGGTGGGAGTGGGATTTTATGGGTGCTTCTGGTGTTAGCCTGCAGAAGCTAAAGTGAATCCTCCTTGCTCACTTAGAGTGCATGAGCGTAGCTCTTGGGCTATTGCCCAGAAACTCCCACAGTTGCAGGATGCAGGGTATCCGTCCTTTGCCCCACCCTGACTATGACTCTATGATGCTGGTAGAATAGAAGTGTACTGCATGACTCTTTAATGGCAAGTATGGTGCTGTGCGGGCATGGTGGAGGGGAAGGAACCCTTCTGGCTTCCCTGCTCCAAGCCTGGCAGTTGCTTAGACCCCAGCCAACTCTCCAGGCTGAAGTAAAAAGCAGTGGGGGACTGTGGAATTCCCTACCATCTAGAACCACGAGTGGCAGGGCTCCTGGCTGTAGCAGTTTCTCTGTCTTCTCTCCTTTTGTCCCATGAAGTCTTCACTTTTTTTCCCACTTCTTCACCAAAAATTTCTAGCAGTCAGGCCCCTGGAAATGTATTCCTTCCTTTGTTCATTTCATATTCCAGAGCAACTTAAGTTAGTGTGGCTATACCCAATTCAGGCATCTTGGATCTCCCTGTAATTAGCATTCTTGCACTAAGAGTATTAACCTCATATAGTTGTGAATATATGAGTATATGTATGTGAAACTTAGACAAATCATAAAAGAATAAATTCACACTAAATATATTTTATGGAGTTAAGTGTTACATCATGTGAATTATCATAGCACATTAAGAAATTATAGGTGGATATACTTATTTTTCCTTCTAAATTGTGAGATTAATGATGGAAAAAACAGAATTTTAATCATCTTAAATCTGCAGAATTTAGGACTGTTCCTGGCATACAGTAAACATTCAATCACAAAGAATGCTTGTTGATATTAAATGAGACATACATTTAACAAGATGTTTTTTCTTAAATTTTGTATCATTGAAATATTTGTACTTAAGGAATATTCATTTTGACTAGGGCTTTTTTCTTCTTTTCCCCTATTTTGGATATGTTAAAGGATTTCCGTAACAACTTTAGATTAATGAGCTTTTGTAGAGATAAATGCAATGTTAAGAAGATTTTTCCAAGTGTCAAATAAAAGAGCTTGATTGGGTAATGTGAATTTTTCCCCATAAAGTACTGTTAAATTTTGATATTAAAGGAAGTATCAACTTAAAGTCTACACTTTAGTGTTACCATGGTCAATTATTAGCTTAGAGTAAGTGAATAGGCAAAGTTTACACATACATACAAATCCCATTTATCTATATTCAATTAATCCTCTTTTCAAAACAGGACTGTACAAGGTCCTACCTTTGCACATAATCCTACTTGGACTGCTTTTTAAAGGCATAACATATTGCTTCATATTATCTATTAAAAATCATTTTCCTTGAATATGACCAATTTGTGGCAATTTTTTAAATTTCCAATGTGACAGCTAGATAGCCCAGTAACATTTTCCATGACAATACATTAATATTCTAATGAAAGAGGAATTACAACCAGGCTCAATCTATGATGTTATATTATTTAAATTGAATAAAATATAATATTCTTATCATTTCACCATAAAATAGTTAATTTATTGTTAAGAATTTGAAATTAGATTGTATAATGTGGTATGGCCTGGTAGATTTCAAAATAATTTGGGATCTTGACTAGATTTTAGGTATGACTGGTTTGTAAGATTCCAAAAAGGCTTTTGGGTAAGTGGATGGACTGTAGGTGAGCACCAATTGGGAAAATAGCCAGTATTTACACTGCTCATAAATCTTCAATATTTAAAAATGTCTACCATCTAGAATATTACTATAAGCAGGATTTGTGCTTAATAAATACTACATGATTAAACATTGGGTATATTTCAAAATTAATATTCTATTTGAAGAAATGAAAGAGGAACCAAAGTTTAAATTTTGCCATTACAAATATTTCTCCACTCAGAAGACACACACACACACACACACACACACTTTTAATATACAGTAAACACATGGGCACTGTGGTTAAGCTTCCAAATCCCCTATCAGAGTGATGATTCAAGTCCTGGCTAATCCACTTCTGATCTGGCTACCTGTTAATATGCATGGAAGGCAGTAGAAGATGGCCCAAGTACTTGAGCCCCTGATACCCACGTGGGAGACTGGGATAGAGTTCTTGGCTCCTGGCTTCAGCCTGGCACAGCCCCAGCTGTTGCGACCATTTGTGGAGTGAACTAGTAGATGGAAGAGGAAGATCTGTGCATGTGCATGTGTGTATGTGTGTGTGTGTGTGTGTGTGTGTGTTTCTGTGTGTCAGTCTGCCTTTCAAATAAATAATTCCTTTAACAATACAAATTAGTCCAAAATAGTTGAATGTTTTATAATTCCTTTACATTATTTTTAATAACTCGAGACTTTTTTTAGGTTTCTCCCATTTTCTATAACTGTACATTAAAAGCAGGATAGAAAAGCAAATGATGTATATAGAGGTATATTCTAAATTTGCCTGAAACAATAACATTTTATTGTCATCTTGGATTGTAAAGCAAGTGAACGGAAACAAAAATGTAACTATAAGAGAAACACTTTTGAGAATTCTATTGATGTCGATTTTACTCATGACGAGCACAGAGTTTATCCATGAGAACTACTGTGTGGCCACAGATCCAGTGATCCCACTATCGTTATCAAACTACTTTTAGACAGTGAATTAAGGGAGGGTAAACTGAAAAAACCTACTGATAATGGATTTTGAGCATTTTTAAATAATTTATCTATCATATATGACATTTAAATGAGCACTAAAAAGTTACTGATCTATGGAGCATGTTATGTATTTTGCCTTATCAGTTTCTTTGTTTCTGCTTGGTTTTCCTTTCCCACTTTCACCTTTTAAAATTTTAAGAAAATAAGAAATTATTATTTTAACACAGCATCTGTTTTTTTATTTATTTAATGGGTATTTTTAAAAATAATTTAAAGTATACAAACTCATGTATCTCCTATTTACAGATTCATGAACATGATGATACTTTCCACCCTATCCTCAATCCCACCCACACTTCCACCATTCTTCCTCCTCCCTTTTCCTATTCACATTGTTATTTTTTTTACAAAGATCTATTTTTAATTAACTTCATACTCATAATATTAACCCTATGCTAAGAATAAAGAAGAAACATTGTTCCTCAACAGTGGAGACAAGCAACTGTTTTCATAAATCATCACTTAGTAGCAAATCATTTAGAGCATTACAATGTTAAAGAGTTCACTCATGTAACAGAAAGCATTATAGCGTTACTTGATTGTAGAGAACTTGGTGCATTCTTTGCAACATATGCAGAAATCTCACATTGTAAAAACTCAATTTAAACAATCTTGGGGGCTGGCATTGTGGCAGATCGGGTAAAGCCTCCACCTGCAACATCAGCATCCCGATTGGTCATGGGTTCAAGTCCCAGCTACTATACTTCTGATCCAGCTCTCTGCTCATCTATCTTGGAGAGCCCTGCAAGATGACCCAAGTCTTGGGACCTCTGCACCCATGTGGGAGACTCAGATATATTTCCTGGATCCTTGTTTTGTCCTGGCCCAGCCCTAGTTACTGTGGCCATTTGGGAAATGAGCCAGCATATGGAAGATCTCTGTCTCTCCCTCCAACTCTACCTTTGAAATAAACAAAATCTTAAAAAAAATTTAGTCAGAAATTCTTAACTTTAATCTCTCCCTTCTCTGTTGTTCCTTACATTTAGCTTCAATGAAAAACAAATCCAAGTATCTATCTTCTCCTAAAATAAAACTTATCACTGATTAAGCAAAGCACTTTCCACCTTCTCATCAAGATGTGGCAACTCAAGCAGCACTCTGAAGACTTACTAGCTGTCCAATAAAGATGAAATAAATCTAACATCATTTGACATCATGGAATGAAAAAAAGATGTAAACGTTATGTTACTGATTCCACAGTTTACAGATATAATTATGTTAAGTGAGAGATATTCAGAATGATGACTGAGGTAATGAGAAAATCAGCTAATTAATTCAATATTTATTGTGGTCTTTATATATCCATAACTAAGCTATATCCTGAATATGTAAATTGACTCAATAAAATTCAGTCTATCCAGAGAGACATACAAATACACTATTCCTAGAATAAAATGACTTGGGCCTATCAATTTATAGAGAAAGCAGGTTTGTTTGGGCTCATAGTGCTGGAGGCCCAGGAACATGACATCAGCATCTGCTTGGTTTCTGTGAGAACCTTATGGCAAAGGGCAGGTTAGTATATGCAGAGTGAACACATGCAGAGAGAGGAAAAGCAAGAGAGATATGCGGGTGGGGAGATACCAGGCTCCTTTTAGAATACTCTACTCTTTAAATAACTAAATTAATTTTTCTTGAGGGTGGGCCCCCACAACCTACCTCGTAAATGTAGGTAGGTCACCACCTACCTATCAACACCATTAAACTTGCAACTAAATCTCAAATGGGTTTTGGCGGAAACAAATCACATCCAAACTATAGCAAGAATCAATTAATACACCATAAAAAAGTGAAACAATATAGGAGCACAGAGAAAGAGCTGTCCATTACTGTCCTGGTTACCTGAGGAAAATTTACTGAAAAAGCAGTAATAATTGAATAGGTCTTGAAAGATGAGCAGGAAAATGAGATGGGAAGATGGCAAGGACAAGTCTATTCCAAGAAGAAATAATGACAGGATGGAAGTCAGATTTATTTGAGAAACATGAATCATTTGGTGAGGCTAGATGGCTGAAAACTAAAATATAATGATTGCAGGGCATAAAGGGTTTTGTATATTACATTCAAGAGTTTGATTTGTACTCTTTCAGCAGTGAGGACAAAGTAGATTTTAAGCAAAGAGGAATATGTGGTGATTTAGGTAACGGTAAGAAAAATAAAATAGAGAATGATATCCAAATTTCAGAAAAACCACTTAGAATAGTGATACCGAAAGTGGAACAAGCATATTCTAAGGAACCTTAAATGATTCATTGGAAAATGGGAAGGTCTGCTCTGACCCTATCCTGGGGAGCACAACTTATGATCTGTTTCAACCAGGTTCCCATCCTCTCTGGCTGTCAGTTACATTCAGCAGATGAAGAGTAATAATAGGAGATTGAAGTATGAGGACACAGAAACTTGGAGAATATATTCTGTTTGCTTTCTCCTCAGTAATATGAGAATTTGGTAATGACAGATGCCCTCTACTGTGACAACAGTTCGTACTGGAGAGAAGATAGAAGAGAGAGGAAGGGAAGAAAGCAGTGTAGAGAAAGGAAAATAGAAAAGAAGAAAATTGATGAGATGGATGACAGATTAAAGTTGTATTGCTGTTGAATTTGGTAGTCACTTAATAAAGTGAGTAAAAATGGGTTAGTCAATAGAGAACTGAATTTTAAACTATATTTAATTTTTCTTAAATTTTAAAGCTAGTGTTTGATTCCATTATTAGAAAAATTTGTTTGGAACAACTAGGAAAAATTTTATGGAAGCTACACACAGATCAGTATTTGTCATGAAGAATCAATATCCAAATTGAGAAGTGCTGTAAGTGAAAGATCAGATTTTAAAAACCATTTTTGAGAAAATGTAAAATGTACCAATAATTTTACACTAATATGCTTAATTTACAATATTTTAGATGTATGGGGTAAGATGAAATCTATTATTAAAATTAATTTCATTTGTTTATTAAAATGTACATGCTATAGAAACTTAAATACAAAGCAAGATGGCAGAATAGGTAAGGGCATACTGCTCTAGGCTAGGAGTAAATAGGTTTTTTTTAAAGATTTATTTATTTGAAAGGCAGAGTTACACAGAGAGTTCAGAGGCAGAGAGAGAGAGAGAGAGAGAGAGAGAGAGAGGTCTTCCATCTGCTAGTTCACTCCCCAGATGGCCGTAACGGCTGGACCTGCGCCAGTGTGAAGCCAGGAGCCAAGAGCCTCTTCCAGGTCTCCCACACAGGTGCAGAGACCCAAGCACTTGGGCCATCTTCTGCTTTCCCAGGCCATAGCAGAGAGCTGGATCGGAAGTGGAGCAACCAAGTCTTGAACCAGTGCCCATATGGGATGCTGGCGCTTCGGGCCAGGGCATTAACCCGCTGCACCACAGCACTGGCTCCAGGAGTAAATAGTTTTTAAAAAGTGGAGGGAGTACATTCTCAGGGGAGAATTAGAAAACTTCAGTGGAAATTCTACATAAAGAAGAAGAACACCGTGGATTGGTGTCAAAGGTGCAGACCCACAGCACAGCATGGCTAAAACACACGACCCCAGCCGCCAAGAGCCAAAGAAACATCATCTTGGGAGAGTGAAGTTAAGATCAGAGTGCAGTGGCCTGTGACACTGCAGATATAGCTGGATGGAGAGCTTGGTATGAGTCTGGCCTGGTGCCCTGAGAGGGACAGGGTACCAGCTAGCCCAGTGAAAAAAAAAAAGGGGGAGGGACACATTTCTCTCTCCATATCCCACCCACAATAGTGCCCAGCAAGTGGCTGAGGGAGGGCCGGCAGCATTTTGGCTATAAGCAGCAACTCCAGAAGCAGCTGTATGTGCGCACAGTGACTACCCGGGACAAGGAGCCATCCTATCAGCAGTAGCAGCAGCAGCAGCTCAGACGCATGCAGCCTGCAACCGGCAGTGAGGAGGGAACATTTGGCCAGCCGCTTTTGCACATACGTGTGATTCAGAGATCCCACCACACAGAAGAATCTGCATCCCCCACTGACTTTGAGTCTGGCTGGGAGGATTGACAGGGGGCTGGGCACACATATTGGACTGTCTGGCGCCCCCAGCCTCAAATATCATAGGCTCCAGGGCTCAAACTGCCTTTGTAGAACACCCACAGGCTGCTGGCTCTGGGAATGTCTCTGACTCACTGTAGATGGGACAGGCTAATGGGGTGGAGCAGATTCACGATGTGGAACAGATCCTCTGCACCCCATGAATGTGGGAGCCCTCTATGCTGAGACTTTGGGAACTCGGTGACTATTTGAGAGGGCACAGGGTGTAGCTGGGTCTCTGGGCGATCAATGTGAGCTGCTCCACACTCTGAGAGCTCCCTGATTGCTGGGGTGGGTCATTGCAATAGGATTTGTGAACACACTGCGGAGGGCAAAGATCCTCTGTGTGGTTCATAAGGCAGTGCAGATGATATTGCACCCACTATGGGCTAACACTCAGACACTGAAAACCTTGGAATAGAGGAAGTGAGGGTGTGATTTCACCAACACAGGTGATCAGACCATCCCTTCTGCTAAAAAGAGATCTACCAAGGAAAAATGAGCAGGTGTAGCCAGTCTCATTCCGACAAAATAAGCTTTAACAGAAAAACTGCTAAAAGAGACAAACAATAGCATCATGTAATAATTAAAGGATCATTTCAATAGGAAGATGTAACTATAATAAATGTATATTTACCCAATGCCACTGTGCCTGGTTCTTTAAAAAATGTTAATGGATCTAAAGGGAGACATAGACTCCAATACAATTGTAATGGGGGACTTCAGCATTCCACTTTCATCAATGGACAGGTCAACTAGACAGAAAATCAACAAAGAAACAACAGAGCTAATCAGCACCATGGATCAAATGGACCTATTGGATATCTACAGAACCTTCCCTCTCACAGTTGCAATACACATTCTTTCCATTAGTGCATGGAATTTTATCTAGGATAGACCACATGCTAGGCAATAAAGCCAAGTCTCAGGAAATACAAAAACACTTAAATCATGCAATGTAGCTTTTCTGAGCACAATGGAATGAAGCTGGAAATTTACAACTCAAGAATCTCTAGAACATATGCAAACACGTGCAGGTAGAACACGCTCCTGAATGAACTGTGGATCATAGAAGAAATCAAAAGACAAATAAAAACATTTTCTGTAAATGAATCAAGATGACAATACAACATAACAAGCCTTATGGGATAGAGCAAAACAGTGTTAAGAGAGACATTTATAGCAATTGGTGCTTACATAAATAACTTGGAAAGGCACCAAATGGATGAGCTATCGATGCAGCCCAAGGACCAAAAAAGAAACAACAAAACAAATCCCAAATTAGGAGGAGGAAAGAAATAATTAAAATTAGAGAAGAAATAAACAAAACTGAAGCCAAAAAACAATACAAAAGATTAGTGAAATGAAGAGCTGTTTTTTGAACAAATAAAAAAATTGATAGATCAGTGACCCAACTAGCCAAAAAAAAAAAAGGGAGAAGAACAAATTCAATAGAATCAGAGAAGAAAAAGTAAATATAACAACAGATGCTGCAGAAATAAAAAAGAATCATCAGGAATTACTACAAAGAGCTGTATGCCAACAAATTTGGAAACCCAGAAGAAATGGATTGATTCCTGGACACATGCAATCTACCAACATTGAGTCATGAAGGCACAGAAAACCTAAAAGGACCAGTCACCAAAAAGGGGCTTGAATCAGTAATAAATACCCTCCCAAAGAAGTATTACTATGTTCATAAATTTGTATCTATGAAATGCATGAAGTCTATATACCTTAAATAAAAGGTGTCTAGGTTAAAAAAAAAAAGAAAAATAGTTTTGTAAGAAACAAAGGAGAATTTTGAGATTTGGGTACTTAAATTTCAACAGATCCTTTATAATAAAAAATTCCATAAATAAAAATAAATCACAAAATAAAAGATGTACATACCTTCCAAAAGTGCATTTACCAAAACAATTTAGTACAGTGTGTAGTAGCAAAAATGAAGTGAAAAATGGACTTTTGAAAAAAAAATGCAACACTATCAACCAGTTAACAGTAATGGACACAGGTATTTTTCTGTTGTATATTAAGTGATTTTTTTAAAAACAGGAATAGTTTTAAAAACTACAAATATTAAAGTTTGCATATATAGGTGATTTAGAAATACATGATGGATACATACATACATATGCTTGCATAAATGGAGAGAACAATTATGCACATAAACAAATATATTTACATATAATACAGAATAGCTTTGCTTACAAAATTATGAGTAAACCAAAGAGGTATAAATAGACTCATTAATGGAATTTATCATGTAAAGAAAGTGTGTTTTGAATCATTATGTGACTCACTAAAAGGTGAATGTAAACAGCCTCCTTTTAAAATATAGATAATTACATATAATCACTATTTTGTCAGTTTGGATTTTCTAAGTGTAAAAGAGCTACCTGCTTGGTTCTGCATTCTGATAAAAGTTGATGTTCTTAATTTAGTGATTCAGAAGCTTATGGTCTTGGTTGCATTCCAGTTAATCTGTCTCATGGGCACTGACTCAGCTGTAGAAATAACTGTGGTATTTAAGTTGATAATGATGTGACCTTCAATATCAGGTGTTTCCCATGAAGTGTTTCCATTTATAGAATTCATTTTCCCCGAATTGATGAAAGCCAAATCTATTTTAAAGCTTATAGCCCCAAATCCATCTTATTAATCAGTGATGTAAGTGTGTGGTGAATCAGATTTTTAAAGAGTGCTATCTTATAATTTAAAGTTGGTTTATTTGCAAGGCTGTATAATGGCCCCCAAAGATACTGGATCGTGATCTCTGAAACCTGTAAATATGGGAAAGAAGCCTCTACCTTTGTGATTAAATTAAGGATGTTTAGAAAGGGAGAGTCCCCTGGTTTAACTGGGTGGAACCTAAGAGCAATCACAAATATCCTATTAAAGGAAAGGCAAAGGGGGATCTGACACAGACAGAAGGGGCAATGACTATGGCGGCAGAGATAGGAATGATGAAACCATGAGTCCATAAACACCCAAGGAATGCTGTCAGCTACAAGAAATTGAAAGAGGCAAGATACAGATTCTCCCCTGGAATCTCCAAGGGAGTACAGCCCAGTCAACACACTGCCATCTTCCCAGTGATACTGATTTTAGACTTCTGGTCTTCAGAAATGTGAGAGTATAAAGTTCTGGTGTTCTAGCCACCAAGCATGTGGTAATTTATTACAGCAGTCATAGAAAATTAATACAGTTGATGTTGTAAATTGTCATGCATCCACACAGGAACTCAGCAGATACATTTACTCTAGAAAATTGATGAGGCCCTTCTGATAATAAAATAAAGAGCATGTTTAATACAGGTTGTTTTGTCGGGAATGGCAATAAGCTTTAAAAAAAAATCATTTCTATGACGCAGTTTTTACTCAGCTTTTAATTTTCTGTGGAGTTGACTCCCAGTTGAAGGTGCTTCACATTTCTACGGACTGTGTGTTACAAATAAACTCCTGTAGCATTTTCTGAGAGAAAGTGGGAGTTCATGGTTTCAGAAGATATAGACAATAATTCTATGATTCACAGAACAGATATCCAATAGTGGATCTTATTTTATGTAAGCTCTCTTAGATTTGACTTACATTCATCTGGAAGTTACTGGGTCTACAGGTCTGTCTACCCCCTTAATGGGGTGAAATAAGAATTCCTTCACTTGATTACACGATATTCTGATCATTGTTGTGTATAGCTGATTTCAAAGAGTTTTTGTTTTGACTCAGTTATGCCATATTTTTTCCATGAGAGTTCATGTTTTGTCCATAAATTAGGATGGACATGATAGAGGTATGCTTTTGGCTTCTTGCTAGCATCAAGATGAGTTTATGAAATTAAGCCCATTATTAATGATTGTTTTAACGTTTGGCATGAAGGACAAAGGATACAAGGATCTAGTAGTTGGGTCAAACCAGCAGATGGAGTCTTCTGTTGTCCAGAGAAATGTTATAGCTAAGAAGGACAAGATCTGAATGCATATAGACAATTACCTGATCACAGGGCAAATGGCAAACATCGGGTTCATCTTGTACAAAGGCCTACCTTGTTTCCTTGGTAACAGACATAGGTCTCAAGGAAGGAAAGAATATTGGAAATAAAAATGCATAGATAGAAGCAACATTATCTTTCATAATATGAAAGTGTATACTTTATGCATATTTAATCAACATTACTATCGCTTGTCTCTAAGTTTTGTGATCTGCATCAGGAAAAATGTTTGCAATTCTATCTTCATAGTTTAGTTTGCAGTATATGTACTCTATTATATCATTCTTGTGTTTCAGTGTCACTCTGAAGTAATTTCTGATTTACAGAATATATTGAAATTACACATTATTAGACACTATTATCTTTGATTTTACAAAGTGAAAGGTTTCTATCACTTCATCTCTATTACTATGCTAATCTCCCTTTCTTTACTGAATTTGTAATAAGCGTTTAATGAAAATTGATGACAAAAATGTTACATTTTAATATTCTAAACTTCCCAACTGTAATGTTCCAATCTTGATTGGATCACTTAGAGAAAGCAAAAGGATCTAATTTATCAACTGTGTTCTTACCAGGGTGAAGCTAATGATCTCTTGAGCCATTGTAATAGCCAGCACAATACCAAATTAAAAAACTCGATATTACCTTCAAAATCTAGAACAACAATATCTTAGTTACACACTTCTGACTGTAAGTTCCCCTATAACATAGACACAAAGATGATATTTCTTATCTCCTATTTGTGTGGTTCAGGAATCCAGGGATGGCTTGGCTGGGTCTTCCAGCTCAGATGCTCTTGGGGCTGCCATCAAGGTTCATTTGGGGCAATAGCAATTTCAGGAGCAAAATCCACTTCTAGGAAGCCTCAGAAATTGTTTGCAGGGTTAATTTTCTTTCAAGCTATTGAGCTGACCGCCTCAGCCCCTGCCTGGATACTGGCCAGTGGCCACCGTCAGTTCCTTGCCACACGGTCTTTTCCATAGTACAGTCCACAACATGGCAACTTCCTTATCGAAGAGAGAGAGAAGCTAGAGTAACAGCAGGACAGAAGTCACAGTTTTATAACCTAATGTTGGGAGTCATATGCCATTGCTTTTGTTGTATTCTGTTTATCAGAAGTGAGTCACTATACTCAGTCTGCACCCAAGGAAAGAAATTAAGGAAAGATGATAATAGGAAGACATAGAAAAGGAAGCATTGGGAGCCATTTTTAGAAGGCAGCCTACCAAAGACACCTACTTCCTCTTTTTCAGTTGTATAACAACTAGTAGGTTGGTCCCTTTATTAGAATTTGCTTTTCATTACTTTTCCTCCAAGTTACTCAGTTGCAATATGGTTGTTATTTGAGAATGTACATATGGTCATTCCTCTAATTTAAAAATATGTGCTTTGTTATTTCAACACAGATTATCACATATCTTATCATTCTATCCTGAAATAATTATTTGCCTCTGTCTGGTGCTAGAATTAAAAGTATTCTTTGTTGCATGTGAGTAGAGAGCAAAACAGCTTGTTTTTCCCATACAACATGATTCTTTTAAGTACTGCTACCTCAAAATAATTTTTTCTAGGCCTCAGCCAATTTTAAAGCAGCAACTAAGAATATACTGGAAAATTATTTCTATAACCAAATAGTGTTCTTTACAGGAACTTTAATATTTCTCATTAAGTGATTGTATTTCTCAGTTTCCCCATTTTCTAAGTAAAAATAGAAATTTTGCTTTTGAAAATGTTTTAGTTGCCTGCTAAACTTTCTGGAACAAAGCCAATAAAAATATAGTTAAAAGGCAAATAAAATAAGCAAATAGCTAATTTTATTATGCTAACAGGAAGGTATACTTAATATTCACACTATTCCATATTTTAAGATTTATGCATATTTTCTGTTGCTAAAAGTACATATATTTAAAACAGATATGTGCATCTATGAATAGAAAACAAGTCACAAAACTCAAAAGGATTTGATTTTTTGGGCCATTCATGACATTATTTTCTATTTAGTCACAGTTTTGCCTTTTGAGTTTGTTCCTCTTGAAACATTTTTGTGTCTTAACTACCTTGATGGTAGCCTCTATTAATTCTCATTGACATGACTGACTAAAGGAATAATGTATTCTCCAATCCAATTATTTTCTCTAATCCCAAATTAAATAATTTATTAAGTGATAAAGCTTTAGAAAACATAATTTATGCAACCCTCAATAACCATTAGTTTCTGTGATTTTTATTTCTACCTCACATTTATTTATATATTTTCTTAGAATGAACCTTTCTACCTCAATCCATTTTTTCTGGATAAAAAGAAAATTAGAGGAAATGTTTATAGCTTCAAAGTTATTTAGAATCAAGTGAGTTATTATTTTCCACTCAGGCTATTTACATGTAGAGAACTGTGTCAGGGTCCCCAAAGCCACCCTTTGGCTTGATGATTTAGTAACGGACTCACACAACTCAGAAGCACTTATATTCACAGCAATGGCTTATTACAGCAAAATCAGAGACAAAACTTAGCAAAAGGAAAAGGGTCATGGGGCCAAGTCAGAATCTTATAAGCTGAGCGCCTCAGCTCCTGGCTGGACTGGTCAGTGACCACCTTCAGTTCCTTGCCACACAGTCTTCCATAGTACAACTCATTACATGGCAACTTCCTTATCAAAGTGAGAGAAAAGTGAGAGTGAATTGCAGTGCTGGGTGTCCAGGCTTTTTTTTTTTTTAAATTTGACAGGTAGAGTCATAGAGAGAGAGAGAGAGAGAAAGAAAGGTCTCCCTTCCATTGGTTCACTCCCCAATATGCTGCTACTGCCGGCGCTGCGCCGATCCAAAGCCAGGAGCCAGGTGCTTCCTCCTGGTCTCCCATGTGAGTGCAGAGCCCAAGCCCGTGGGCCATCCTCCACTGCCCTCCTGGTCCACAGCAGAGAGCTGGAGTGGAAGAGGAGCAACGGGACTAGAACCCAGTGCCCATATGGGATGCGGGTGCCACAGGTGGAGGATTAACAAAGTGAGCCACGGCGCCGGCACCGGGCTTTTTATAGAGGGTGAATCATGCAAGCATTCAGTGTCTGAATTACTGACATCAGATACTCATATTCCAGATTGCCAGGAAAATAACAGGTGTTCACCACAAATGACGTTGTTATCATCTGTGAACTACCAGACCAAACTGGCACAGGAGAACATTCCAAGAGCATAGCACTCAGCTCCCAATAGAGCTAGTCCTGAAAAGGGGCCTCTCTTGGGAAATCCCAGAGTTGGAGCAATTCAGAACTACTGAGTTAACCATTTCCTTCCTACTACTTGAAAAAATATCATCATGGGGCTGGCACTGTGGCATAGTGGGTTAGGCACTGTCTGCAGTGCTGGCATCCCATGTGGACACCAGTTTGAGTCCTGGCTGCTCCACTTCCAATCCAGCTCCCTGTAATGTACCTGAGAAAGCACCAGAAGATGGCCAAGTGCTTGGGCCCCTGCACCCAAGTGGGAGACCCAGATGAAGCTCCTGGCTCCTGACTTTGGCCTGGCCCAATGCTGGCCTCTGCTGCCATTTGGGGAGTGAACAAAGAGATAGAAGATAGATCAATCACTCTCTCTCTCTCTCTCTCTCTCTCTCTCTGTGTGTGTGTCCCTCTAATTCTGACTTATAAGTAAATAAATCTTTTTTAAAAATACCATCATGAAGAATAATCCTTTAGGTATTTAGCTATTTTTTTTTTCATCTGACCACTGTTGGATCTTTCTCCAAACATCAGAAATTAAGAAAAAATGGAAAGGATATTATCATTCAATCCTATGAAGCCCTAACACTATCATTTTTCTATAAACTGGGATGATTAACTAATCTCCTTTAAAACAAGAGAAGAGAAATTACCTCCTCTTCCACAGAGAAGTAGCCATCTGTCAACTAAGTTGTGTAATCATGAATGTATCTGTCTTTTCAGTAGCCATTCTGCTATGGGAAGACATATCAAACATTTTATATTATTATCTATACAGTGTAACAACTGAAAGAAAATTTATTTAAAAATAGTTTTCTCTTTCAAGCCAAGGCTTAAAACAACTGTGTATAAATCTCATTGACTTTAATTACATTTAGTTAATTTTATATGTGTGTGTAATTTTCTTTGAATGGAAAATTGAAACTTTACAAAAGAGTAAAAATTTTTCAAAAAGCAAAAGCACCACTCTAACATTGGTTGGCAGCAAAACTTAGAAATGAGTTTCATCTCCCTCCTCCTCGTCACTCAAAAAATACTGTCTAAGTGGCTTAAATGTCCAAAGATGTACTTACCTTTCATAGCACGAGTACACACACTGGCATGTCAGTGCTGCTATTGTCATCTTAGAATGTTATGAGACACTCACTGTACTGTGTTGGTTCCATACTGCAGGATCACCCAATATCTGCAGCACCTCCACGTTTCAGTGACTTTCCGGGCAGGGTAAATAAAGGATAGAGGTGGCAATCGAAGACTTATGATAATAGGTAATTAATCTGATATTTCACATAACCCTCATTGCAAAGAAGTCTGGGAAATCAAGATTTTATTTCCTGGGGCTGGCACCATGGCACAGTAGGTTAATACTCAGCCTCTGTTGCCAGCATCACATATGGGCGCCAGTTCTAGTTCCCGCTGTTCTACTTCCGATCCAGCTCTCTGCTATGGCCTGGGAAAGCAGTAGATGATAGCCCAAGTGCTTGGGCCCTTGCACCCACGTGGGAGACCAGGAAGAAGTTCCTGGCTTCGGATCAGCGCAGCTTGGGCCGTTGCGGCCAGTTGGGGAGTAAACCAACGAACGGAAGATTTTATTTCCTGTGGCTTCCACAGTAGAGGCAGATAAGAAAAAGAGTTGAAAATAGAGATCAGATAAGCCAACATATATTGACAGCTGCATGATTTCTATGTATGTGATATTACATATGTATATAGTACATTTAAAAATAACTTCTTTATTCAAGTGCTATAGTGCATAGTTTTAATTTTTATTTATTAGATATTAAATATTTATGAGGCCTATTTTCCTTATGGTACACTGTAGTACACAGGTTGATTTTCTTAGTATTTTATAAAGGTATGGATTATATGGATATTATATGATAATTATCTTGGCTTCTCAATTGATGCACATTTATATATACATATAAAAAAATGTCAGTACTATTATGAATGAACTTCAGTGAACTAGAATATATGCCCATTTTCACTTGTGTGAGTAGATCTTCAGGATAAATTTCTTGAAGTATAATTGCTAGATTAAAAGGTATGAATATTTTAAATCTTCTTGATGGGTATTTAAAGAGCAATGATAAGTAGTTTTACATGTATAATGGGAGGTAATATTTCCAATTTTGTATTAGGAAGAGCTGCTTCTAGTGAAAACTTCATTAGTTTGGAGTATAGTCTTGCATAGTTGAATGTGAAATGCAGGTGTGAACATTTCACACACTAGTTAAGATACCACCAGTGGAGCTCCATTCTACACTGCAATGCCTAGATGCAATACCTAGCTCCACTTCCTATTCTAGTTTTTTGCTAATGCACATCTCTGACAGGCATTAGGTGATGGCCAAATTACTTTGGTTCCTGCCACACACAAGAGATGTGGATTGAGTTCCAGGCTCCCAGCTTCTGCCTGGCCCATGTTGTTGTGGGCATTCGGTGAGTGAACCAGTGGATGGAAGATCTCTGTCTCTTTGTCCCAGTCTCCTCTGTATACAAATATTTATTTTTAAAAATAAAAATGAAAGATTTATTCAAGAGAACTTTTTTAAAATTCTGGAAGGTATATAGATAGTCTGAAGGAGTAGTTGAGAAATGCAGGTTTTAAGAGCTTATATATTTGTGAAAGATTTAAAAGATGTTAATATAGCTGTCTTGGAAATTGCTCTTTTAGCCCAGATTCTTGCAGACTTTAACATTTATTCACATCACTTGTCAAAATCTGTGCCCTGAAACCATAGGTCCAAAGTGTGGCATGAGAGTGCGGTTGTTTAATGAGCTCTCAGTGATGTTGATGCTTCGGGAGAAGGCTTTACCCAGTCTTCATGCATGAGAGGTTGAATCCTAAGGTAAGAGGAAGGCTAAGCACCCATGGTGCTTTGCACAGTGTTAGGTGGAGCCCTAAGTTGTACACTTGACACCATGCCAATTACAGATCATACTAATTATCAACACAAGCATTAAGAGATGACATTGTTAACGGGGCTTGTACGTGTTTATATAATGGATTATTAGGCCTAGGCATAACATGACTTTGAAAAGGAACAAAACAAGCAAGGAGACACAGGAAAGATACTCTGTGGTTGGGGACAGAGAAGTTTCATCATCTCACATGAAGGAGCGTTTTGGAGCTCTCGTATATATTGTAGAGGAGATGATGAATTTTGTGGCAGGCTAGGTTTCTCCGAGGAGCTGGGTTCTCTACTCAGTGTCTCATAAGGTGATAACCAAGGTGTTCTCTGGGACTCACGTTCATCAGAAGACCGAGGAAAGATCTGCTTCCAAGCTCAGCTTTTGAAATAAAGTTTTAAGTTTTAACTACCATAGGTAAATTTCAATGCCAAATCATTCCAAGACAATAAATATTTGAAGTATTTATAAGAATGCTTTATAAAGATGTATCATCTTATAGAGGAAGGAAATTCTCCTGGCATGCCAGAGTTCCATTTATTAGAAGTCATAGGAAGACTAATGTCTACTCAATCTTCGAATAACTTTAATTTCTACTCTGAATAATTTCAGATACACAAAAATAAAATGATATGCTTTCTAGTAGAGATGATCCTGTGCTCTGGAAAGGTGCCATCAGTGGTGGGTTTATCACCTTCCTGTAACGGAGATGATAGTTTTGTTGGGGAGTCAGACTAGATGAGCTTTTATGACCTCCTAACTTTCATTGCTTTTGTCAGAAAGGTTTGACTTAGTGATCCTTCTAGATTACAAAGTAACACAGGATGCAGGTCTGATTCACTGCACTTTAGGCTGCCTTTCTATTTAATGAAGTTTTGGAAACCACAGGTGGCAATAACTAAAACTACACTTAGGGATGCCTGAGGTGCTATTAAACGTCTTTCCATGGTCCAAGAGAGAATAAAGAAATAGGAAAGAATTCCATTAGCAGAGAAGGCATATTGGTCTTTTAATTGCATTCAAAGCACAAGAGGAAAAGGAAATGGGCAGAAAGCAGAATCGAGTTGAACAGCAACTTTCAACCTACTTTCTATGTCTCTTCCTGCTATTGAGCCACTAAGAGGGCAGCCTTAGCACATGGGAAAGTAACATAGTATCTCCAAAAAAAGTCTTCATACTAATTTGAAGCCATCTGTATACCTTTTACGATAGCTCTGAAGAGTTAAGAATCAAATTCTAATTTTTCAGTAATGCTAATTTATTCTATAATGAATGAATCTGGCCTTTAAATTTATTCATTGTCAATGTGCAAAATAAAAGCATAATCTTCTGCATTGTGCTTGCCTTCTTCTCTCTGCCACATGTGGGAATTTCTGCAAATATCTAAAAACAGTATAGGCAGGCAAACAACATCTCCCTTTGCAATGTTCCACATTATAGCCAAGTCTTCAGGTTGAGAATAACAGTCATGAATGTTAATTTTTTCTTTTTTTTCTGTTAGTTTTTGTTTGTTTCTCTTTTTTTTTTTTTTTTTTGAGTGTATGGAGCAATTGGCTTAGTAAGAACAGAGCTTAATCTCAATTAAAAAGGATTTATGAACCCATATAGATTCATCCACATATGAAGGGAACTTTTAAAAGTTCTTAGAAATGTAATTAAATGATAAGTTCATTTTTAGTACAAACATTTTTCAAATCCATGCATAAGTTTTTTCACAATATGCATTTCCGTAAACTATTAAAATCCCACCTATGCATGGATTCCAATTTTTTGCACCAAAATAAATGTATCTTTCAATTCCATTTTCACAAGTTTTTTGAGGTCTCCTCATATTGTTTCCTTAAGCTCACCATGGCTACTGCTTATCAAAGGTTGTTGCTTGGAAATATTAAACTCTATGTATTTTGGCTTAAAGACTAAAGGGAAGATCAAGCCAAACCCTTTAGAATTTGTGCTTTTAGTATTAAGATCCATATAACAGGCATAGACAATATTCATATAACAGACATAGACAATATTTTGAAATAATTCAACCATATTTGGTTTCTGGTCCCAAACAATGCCAGTTATAAACACAATTTTAAAAATTTCCCTTATAAACAGTAAGCTTACTTTCCTTGAAAATAAGAATTGCTTCTAACATATTTATAATCCTTCAGTGTCTAACATAGTGCTAGGTGCAAAGAGCTCATTTTCATAAGTTCCTTTTTGGCAAGATAGGGATTTGGCACAGCAGTTAAGATGCCACTTGGAATGCCCACATTCCATATTGGAATGTCTGGATTGAAGTCACAGATTTGCTCCTGATTTCCAGCTTCTTGCTAATTTACATCCTGGGGGGCAAAAGGTAATGGTTCAAGTAGTTGAGCTGTTGACACCATCCACATAGGAGTCTAAGATTGAGTTCCCAGTCCTAGCTTCAGAGTGGCCCATCCCTAACTGTTAGGAACATTAAAGGAGTTAACCAGCAGATAGGAGATTCTCTATGTCTTCTCTTTTCCTCCTTCTCTCCCTCCCTCTTTGTCAAATGATTAATTAATATATTTTAATTCATTTTGGGGAATTTTTGAATATTTATAGCTAAACCGCATGGGCAATGCTTGCCTACTTATATCAAAGAGGAGAAAAGCCTATGTGTCTGAACAAAGTTTTTTGAGGAGGAAGAACATTTAAAGATAATATTAGACTGGTTGGTTGGCATGAGTTTAATAAGAATACTCTATAAAATAATGACTTTCAATGAAAGATGGACTATCAAGGAGGTCTAAAGGCAAGGAGAACAGCTGAACGTTAATGCAAAGTAAAATGAGTTTAAGCAGTAATTTAAGGATTGCAAGTTACAGGCCTGGCTCAGTGCTATATACTTTCAAACATTATACCTATGGAAAATGTGTCAGGTAGTCATTATTATCTCCATTTTGCAGAGAGAAACAAATGATCAAAGATGTAAAACATTCCAAGGTTTAGTTTTTTTTTTTTTAACTTGCTGAATGTTATATAGCTTTCCAGCACCAGACTGAGACTGTGACACTTGTCCATTTGTTTCCTCAGCCTGCACTCCTCTCTCCTAACTCTAACCCTCCAATGTACTCTGAGTCTGTAGAGATGCCAAGGAGAAACAGTGAAGCGCTAATTAAAGTAGTTTGGGAGAACTGTTCTGGGTTTTCATTTTTATTGTTTATGTTTGTTATTCTAGACATATATTAGTTCTTTCTCTTTCTTCAGAAAGCTACCATTCTAACTTCTAGGGTCAGAGTCATCCTGCAAGTACAAAACCAAAGCAACAAGAGAACTCTGTATTGTATTGGAAAGTTATAATCAAATAAGGTTTTCACATTATGATATCAAAAAGTGTGATTTTAGCAGCTCAATAAATAAAAGACAGAAATGTGAGTACTTTATCACTACAAACTGTTTTAGGAACACAAAGTCTGTGTTCATGATACTAAATTTATCTAGATGTTCTCTAGCTACAGAGAGTACTTGATAATATTAAAATAAATCAGACACATGTACACATAGTTATGACTTTTTATATACAGGCAAGGGAAATCTAACCAACTAGAGACAAAGTTTGTGATCAATGGACAGGATGGATTCCTCTCCTGTTTAAAATCAAGTGTAAAATTGGAATTTGAGACCAAAAATGTAAAAAGATAAAAAGTAGAGCCATATGAAATAGTGTGGTGTTCAGATAAGAAAACTGTCTTTATTATTACTTGAATGTTTTAATTTTCTTAATTCTATTTTAATATTCTTTTCATTTAATATTAAGAAACATTCAATCTATTTTTCTCAACACACACAGCTTCAAAAAGTTCATGGAAAATCGAATTAAGAGATGTTTATTTTGGTGCAAAAATGTTGAAATCCATATATAGTTTTCTTCATAATATGCATTTTTCTATGAACTTTTTGCAAACCCCTCATATTTGCCTCAAATGTGATTCTTTTTGCAGTATACTATATTGGAATCCTTCCATAGTTTATGTAACTTTTTATAAATGAAGATTAACTGATAGCAAGTATATCTTTCCCAGAATAGGCATAAATTAATTATGCAGATTAAAGTAAATCATTCCTACAACATCGTCAATAAAATTTTGAAGCAGAAGAGAACATGTTAACTTATATATCCAGCACAGCAATTAAACTGAATTCCTTGCTATTTGTCTATGAAAGCTTTACCTAATTTGTGAGTTCTTTTATCTTTAGTTTGAAGGAATCAATAGTATGCTATAGATTCTCCCATAGCCTTGAATCATTATCATTCCATGTTATTACAAAGTATCTCATAGATTCATATTAAATCTAAACTTCCTAACCTTGTATTTTTATCATTATATAAGATTGATATTGAAGGCAGTTTTGTGAACTAGCCAACCTTGTAATAGAAGGTTATTTTAGGAAGGTACGCTGTATTAGTCCCAGCATGGGTTATTGATGCTAACATCAGGGAATGGGGAAATTTAGGTAGGCATGACCTTAAGATAAAATGACCCTTGTGCTGCAAAGGGAATACCCTGGAGGAGCTCTTGCTTTAGGGATAATTACTGTATGAGATGAATGATCCCAGTTTGCTCATACCTTACTCTTATATTTAGCTTCTATGCACTGTATTTTCCTTATCTAGAAAATCCGAATAAAACTAACTATCACACCTCAGGGACTAGAAATTACATGAATATTTTCAATAAACTGAGCAGAAATAATGGACATTAATTGCTTTATCCTATTTATCTTAATGGAATGAGTTGTTTAAGAACCCTTGCTGCATTTCATTGTTCTTTTTTATGTCTAGGTGTTTCACTGATGTTACATTCTAACAATTTAATATCAATAATAAATTGGGTCAGAGTATGACTAACAGCTTTTGCAGCTCAGAATCCATGTATTTAAATTGATTGATTAAATTAGTTAATAACTGAAGAGTGCGTTGAATACTTATATATGCTTATTTTAGGAATTAAAGGACAGGCACTCTTTCAGCTTATAGTTGATAAACAGAATTATTTTTTTCCTGTGATATATACATATATATTTCTTTTCTTCCTTTCACTGATATTTTAAGCTCAAATTCTTGCAACAGTTTCTAGTTACTTTCATGAGTTCTCATGGACAGGGATTGAGGGAATAATGAATGGAGGCAGTCAGTTGATGGGTTTGAAGAGTCATTATCATACATACTGGCATTTTAAGGTCAATCTTAATTCTAAGAAATTATCTGGGAAATGTAACTATTTAGATTTCTTTACATAAAATTGAATGCAAAGGAATTTTATTATCTTCTCAGAGAAATGTTTAAGATTACTTTTGCAGAAGTCAACAAACTAGAAGGAGATGTCAGATTTTTTTCTAAATAGACAATAGAGGGTGGACCATCACCGAGAATTATAATTCAATGAAACAAATGTATATTAGATATTAAGAACCTAAGCAGAAAAATTACTATGTCAAATATGACTGTACCCCCAATTCCACAAGTATATTAAAACTCATTTCTTGAATTAATTCTTTTTCAATGAATACTTCAGCCTAAGCTGACTGGCTCTCTCCTCTCAACAGTCTTATATACATTCGCTCTCTGAATATTCTTAGTAATAAACCATATGGCCTAAAACTACAATATTCTATTATTTTATATGGTGATTTTAATATGTACTTAAATGGTTCATTGAAAAAAAAAAAATCATGCCCCTAACTGAAGCAGGAACTTCTTAAGGACAAAAGTACGAAAATACTTATCATAGCCTCTTGTCCAAAATCAGTGGCAAATGATGTAAGAGTTATGTAACAAGGTCGACTATAAAAGATAAAAATATTTAAATAAAGTTTAGAGAATTAGTAGTGATATTTATAAATAGTATTAAATATATCATAATCAAAAATGGAGAAAATTATCAGCTTAAAAAGCCATATGAATACTTAACAATGAAGGGCACTGAAGCATAAGACAAAGCAAAATTTTAAATTAAACGGGTAGAAAAATCATATTGGCATACATTAACCAAAAAAAGCTAACATAACTGCATGGATATCAAATGAGATAGAATTTAAAACAAAAGATGTTATGAAAGACAGAATGGGTAATTACATAAGTTATAAGTCATGAGAAAGTTAAAATTCTAAGTATGTCTATACTAAAATATATTTATATATATATTTATATATATACTAAAATATATTCTTGAAGATATACCAGCTCATGAGAAATTGATGAATTCACCATTATTCTAAAATTTTAACATAGTTCTTTTTTTATTTTATTTTTTAAAGATTTATTTATTTATTTGAAAGTCAGAGTTACACAGAGAGAGGAGAGGCAGAGAGAGAGAGAAAGAGAGAGAGAGAGACAGAGGCAGGTCTTCTGAGTTCACTGACTCTTATCTTATATTTAGACAAGGTCATAGTCAAAGTAGAAGTTCTCTCCTCCCTTCAGAGAAAGGTACCTCCTTCTTTGATGGCCCGTTCTACCCACTGGGATCTCACTCGCAGAGATCTTTCATTTAGGTTTGGGTTTGTTTGTTTGTTTGTTTGTTTTTTGCAAGAGTGTCTTGGCTTTCCATGCCTAAAATACTCTCATGGGCTCTTCAGCCAGATCCAAATGCCTTAAGAGCTGATCTGAGGCCAGAGTGCTGTTTAGGACATCTGCCATTCCATGAGTCTGCTGTGTATCCCACTTCCCATGTTGGATCATTCTCTCCCTTTTTAAATCTATTAGTTTCAACAGAAACAAGACTTGTTTATGTGATCCCTTTGACTCTTAGGTCTATCAGTATGATCAATTGTGAACTGAAATTGATCACTTGGACTAGTGAGATGGCATTGGTACATGCCACCTTGATGGGATTGAATTGGAATCCCCTGGCACGTTTCTAACTTTTTAAAAAAATATTTATTTGAAAGACAGAGTGAAAGAGACAGGGAGGGACACAGAGAGAAATATTCCATCTGCTGATTCACTCTCTGCATTGCCCCAACAACCAGGGCTGGGCCAGGCTGAAGCCAGAGCCAGAAACTCCAACCTGGTCTCCTAAATGGGTGGCAGAGAATCAAGTACTTGTGCCATCTTCCACTTAAGCAGGAAGCTGGATCAGAAGTGGAGTGTCCAATTGAGATGCCACTCCAATAAAAATGCCAGCATCACAGGTGGTGGCTTAACACTCTGTGGCACAATGCTGGCCCCAGTAGAAAACATTTTATTTTTGGAGAAGTGAGTGATATAAGGTATTGCACAGGGAAGTCTAAGATAGTTCTGGAACTTCTGTTAGCCAAAAGCAAGGAAATGCTCAGAGTCTAACGACATCATATTTAAAGGGAGCTGGTGATTTGGACTGGCTTCTACTAACAGAATTTGCAATGATTTGCAAATGAAAAGGAATATTGACCACAGTTGATCATGCCATCCTAATTTTGAAGAAATGAAATGATTCATGATAGTACATATATTTAAAATATGGTAGAACAGATTAGATAACATTAGAAAAATTCCAATACCAATTTATGGTCAAAATCTCAGTAAACAGGGAATAGAGGGGAACTTTTTCAACTTGGTAAGGCATATTCACAAAAAAATCTATAGCTAAACTCAAAAACAAGAAACTTAAAGGTTTCCTGCTAAAATCAGGAAACAAGGCAAGGATGTTTCCCTCTCACTAATGCTTTTCTACATGATGCTTGAAGTCTGTTAATGCCCTTAGACAAGGAAAATGAGCCCTAACTACTTCCACTAGGACCCTGTGCGGCTCAAGCAGCCAGAGGCTTCTGAGGAACTCTTTTATTCTCTAACCCTAGCCAGTCTTTGCCTTAATCTGTCTTAAAGTGGCCTTTCTTAATTTTTCTATATACATGAATTATTTTTCTAGATTCTTGTCTTGCTCCCTGTTGCTTTCACAATGTATGAAGTCTGTGAGTTCTTCATGAGTATTTCCTTTCTGAATAAAGCAAACACTTGGCCTGGCTATATCCCAGGCCTGGAGAAAAAAAGAGCTATATATATTTAGAACAAAGAAAAAAATGCTATCTTTGTTCTTAGGTGACCTGATTACCTATGTGAGATATATGAAACAATTTATTTTAAAAACTTTTGTGACTATTAAAGTTATAGCAAAGTTGCAAGATACACGGGCATACACAAAAATCAGCTACTTTCCCATGTACCAGCAATAAAGCAGCAGAATTTGAAAGTGAAACACAGTGCCATTTACATTAGCACACACCTATTCAATGAAATACTTGAGTGTATATCTAAAAAAGGTAAGTGAAAGTCAGATATAAGGAAAACTAAAACTCTGATGAATAAATTACCCCCACCAAACCACGAGACTCATTTGCTGTGGTGGAGTCACAGCTGAATCTGCCCTTACTTGGGAAAGTGTGCAGTCCTATTGTTGCCAGAGGCTGCAAGGTGGAGAGTGGACCCCACGCATCTTGTGACTGTGGGGGTTCTGGTCATAAGCCGGAGCTTGAAAGAGTTGCGGGTTGCATCTGGGTTCCTGTGCACCTGCTTGGTTTTACTGCAGAGACTCTGCATGCCGGGGATGGATCTTGTGGAAGTTCAGGGGACATACTGTGCAGTGGGCTGGTGTTCTGCATAGGCATGCACCTGGGCGGGTGAAGTGCACTAGCACCATGAACACACTCTAGGCTGTGATTCAGCAAATTCAAACCAACAAAACATCAAAAAGATTATCCACACAAACTAAATGGGATTTATCCCAAGGATGTAGAGATGGTTCAACATATGCAAATCAATAAATGTGATACAGTACATCAACAAAATGAAAGATAAAAACCATATGATGCAGAGAAAGCAGTAGGTAAAATACAACATCCTTGTATGATTAAAAAAACATTTAAAATTGGGTATATAAGTAACATATATCAATCCAATTAAGGTAATATATAACAAACCCTAGCTAGCATATCAAATGATGAAAATCTGAAAGCATTTCCACCAACATATAGAACCAGACAAGGATGCTCACTCGCATCACTATTATTCTATATAGTTCTAGAAGTTTTAGCCAGAGCCATTACGCATAAAAAAGAAATCAAAGGAATAGAAATTGCTGTGGCCCGGGAAGGCAGTGGAAGATGGCCCAAGTGCTTGGGCCCTGTACCCGCATCGGAGACCAGGAGGAGGCACCTGGCTCCTGGCTTCAGATTGGTCAGCGCACCAGCCATGGCGGCCATTTAAGGGGTGAACCAATGGAGGGAAGACCTTTCTCTGTCTCTCTAACTCTGCCTGTCACAAAAAAAAAAAAAGAAAGAAAGAAAGAAAAAGAAATTGTAAAGGAGAAAGTCAAATTATCTCTCTTTGCAGCTGGCATAACACTTTATTATAGTATAAATAAAATACTACACTAAGACTATTAGAACTCACAAGAAAAATCAGCAAAGTTGCAGGACATCAAATCAACACACAAAAATCAATAGTATTCTTATATACCAACAATATTCTGGATAAGAAAGAACTTAAAAGATCAGTCCTCTTCACAATGGCTATAAAAATGTAAATACCTTGGGATAAATTTGAACATGGATGTAAAAGATCTCTACAATGAGGATTTAAAAAGCTTACAAATGAAATAAAAGGAAGAAGACACACAGAAAAGGGAAAAATCTTCCATGCTCATGGATCGGAAGAATATCATCAAAATGTCTATGCTACCCAAACCAATTTACAGATTCAATGTGATCCCAATCAAAATAACAAAGATGTTGTACACAGATATAAAAATAATATAAAATAAAATCCATATAGAAACACAAAAGACCCTGAATAGCCAAAGCAATCTTAAACTACATAAACAAAACAGGCTCTTCTAATTAAAACAGCCTGGTATGGAGCCAGTGCTGTGGCATAGCAGGTAAAGTCACAACCTACAGTGCTGGCATCCCCTATGGGTGCTGGTTCGAGTCCCAGCTGCTCCACTTCCAATCCAACTCTCTGCTGTTGCCTGGAAAAGCAGTAGAAGATGGCTCAAGTCTTTGGACCCCTGCACCCATGTGAGAGACCTGGAAAAATCTCCTGGCTCCTGGTTTCAAATTGGTGCAACTCTGGCCATCACGGCTATCTGGGGAGTAACTAGCCAATGGAAGACCTCTCTATCTGCCTCTGTCTCTCTGTAACTCTGCCTTTCAAATAAACAAACATATCTTAAAAAAAAAAAAAAACAGCCTGGTGCCAGCACAAAAATAGACATGTAGACTTATGGAACAGAGTGTAAATTCCAAAAATTAACCCATACAGATATAACCAACCAATATTTGAGAAATGAACTAAAATCATTCCCTGGAGAAAGGGCTGTCTCTTCAACAAATTGTGTTGAGAAAATTGGCTCTTGAAATGCACAAGTTTGAAACAAGATCCCTACCTTATACTTTATACAAAAATCAATTCACATGGCATCAGAGGTCTAATCTTAAGACTTGAAACTATAAAATCACTATAGAAAAGCATAGAAGAAACACTGAAAGACACTGGCCTAGGCAAAGAATTCTGGGATAAGACTCCAGAAGTACAGGCAATAAAGGCAAAAATAGACAAATGGATTATATCAAGGTTAGAAGTTTCTCAACAGCAAAAGAAACAATTGCTGGCTGGCGCCGCAGCTCACTTGGCTAATCCTCCACCTGCGGCACCAGCACTCCAGGTTCTAGTCCCGGTTGGGGCGCCGGATTCTGTCCCAGTTGCCCCTCTTTCAGCCCAGCTCTCTGCTGTGGCCCAGGAGTGCAGTGGAGGATGGCCCAAGTGCTTGGGCCCTGCAGCGCATGGGAGACCAGGAGAAGCACCTGGCTCCTGGCTTTGGAACTGCACAGCACACCAGCTGTAGTGGCCATC
Source organism: Sylvilagus floridanus (assembly GCA_949820135.1). Lineage (NCBI taxonomy): Eukaryota > Metazoa > Chordata > Mammalia > Lagomorpha > Leporidae > Sylvilagus > Sylvilagus floridanus. Next base: position 117,024,571 of record OX463223.1, read on the forward strand.
TGTGGGGTGAACCAACGGAAGGAAGACCTTTCTCTCTGTCTCTCCCTCTCACTAACTCTGCCTGTCAAAAAAATAAAAAAGAAAGAAAGAAACAAACAAACAATTGGCAAAGTAAAGAAGGAACTAAAAGAATAGGAGAAAATATTTGCTAACTATGTATCCAATAAAGGATTAATATCCAGAATATATAAGGGACTCAGAAAACCCAGCAATAATATAATTAACAATCCAGTTAAGAAATGGTGAAAGGATACCAACCAGAATTTTTCTAAGGGTGAAATACAAACAGCCAACAGACACATAAAAAATGTTCAGGATCACTAGCCATCAGGCAAATGCAAACTAAAATCACAATGAAGTGTCACCTCACCCCAGTTAGAATGGCAATCATCCTCTCTACTGTTGAGGAACAATTTTTTTTCATATTATTTGCTGAACTCTTCACTTAGTGTAGGGTCAACCTTATGAATATAAAGTAAACTGAAAATAGGTTTTTGTAAAAATTAAGAGTGGAAATAGGAGAGTAAGGAGGAGTAAGAGTGGGAACATTGGCAGGAGGGGGGTAGGGTGGGAAGTATCACTGTGTTCCTAAACCTGTATATTTGAAATACATAAAATTTGTATACCTTAAGTAAAATTTAAAACAAAAGAATGGCTATCATCCAAAATTCAAAAAATAACAAATGCTGATGAGGATGTGGAGAAAAAGGTACCCTAATACATTGTTGATGGGAATGGAAATAGGTCTAACCATTATGGAAAACACTATGGAGATTCCTTAGAAACTAACAATTGATCTGCCATATGACCCAGCTATTCTACTCCAGGGAATATATCCAAAGGAAAAGAAATTAACATATGAAACAGTTACCTGCACTCCCAGTTTTGTAGCAGCTCAACTCACAATAGCTAAGATATGTAATCAAACTAAATGTCCATCAATGGATGATTAAGGAAAATGTTGTAGATATACACAATGGAATATTACTCAGCCACAAAAAATCAAATACTGACATTTGCAACAAAATGGATGCAATTGGAGATCATTATTCTAAGTTAAATAAGCTAGAACCCAAAATGAAACCACCACTTGTTTCTTTCTTTCTTTGTGGTAATTATCATATATAGAGAGTATAAAAATTGTGTGGATGTCATATCATTTAGTTATAAATACTGCATCACTGAATCATACTGTGTAAATGGCAATTCTGTCCCATGTTTTAAAAAAAGAAGGCAGAAATACTGAGGATTCTTGGAGTACTAGTAATATCTTGTTTTAATTTTTGGTGCTGGTTATCCAAAATCTTTGGGGTCAACATTGTGGTATAGCAGGAAAAGATACTACCTGTGATATTGGCATCCTACATGGGTGCTGGTTTGAGTCTGGCTGCTCCATTTCCAAACCAGCTCCCTGCTAATACACCTGGAAAAGCAGCAGAAGATGGCCCAAGGATTTGGGCCCCTGCCACCCATGTGGGAGACCTGGATGAAGCTCCTGACTCCTGGCTACATCCTGGCCTAACCTCAGCTGTTGCTGCCATTTAGGGTGTGAACCAGAGGATAGAAGATTTCTGTCTTTCCTCCTAAGTCCGACTTTCACATAAATAAATGAATCTTCTTAAGAAGACAAAAGGTTCATTTATCTGTATATTTACATGCATTTCATGGTATGCATATTGTATTTCAATAAAATGTTATTCAAAAATGAAAATGAGGCAAAGATTCATTCACTCATTTGTGAGAGCAACAGAGAGAGAGAGTAGGAGAAGGGGGAGGGAAATAGAGGGAAGAACAGAGAGTGAGAGGCAGGGAGAGGGAGGGAGATAGAGGAAGAGGGAGAGAGAGAGAGGGAGAGGGAAGGACAGGAAGGACAGGGAGAGGTAGAGATGGGGGAGAGAGAGGGAGAGAGGGAGAGAGGAGGAAAGAGAGAGAATATCTTTAGTCTGCTCGTTCACTGCCCAAATGGCCCCAACAGCCAGACTTGGGCCAGGCCAAAGTGAGGAGTCAGGAACTCCATCTTGGTCTCCCACATGCGTGGCAGAGGCCCAGGTCCTTCAAGCATCTTCTGCTGCCTTCCCAGGCACATCAGCAATCAGGAAGCTGGATCAGGCACGAAGTAGCCAAGACTCAAATGAGCACTCTGATGTGAGATGGTGATGACACACGGAGCTGTCTAACCAGGAGAGCATCACAATGCTGGCTTGAGCCAAAGATTTTAACATGCACTTCAACGAAAAGGATATACAGATGGCCAATAAGCATATGAAAAGATGCTCTACATCATGTCATTAGAGAAATGCAAATTAAAATGACAATGAGATATCATTGCACTTATGAGAAAAATGCTGGTGAGGATGTGCAACAACAGCAACACTCACTCATTGCTGGTGGCAATGCAAACTGGAGGATAATGTCTGATAAAACTAAACATGCTTTTACCATACAATCCAGCAACCATGCTCATTGTATCTATTGAAAGAAGCTGAAAATTTAAAATGACACAAAAACCTGTACATGCATATGCATAGCAGTTTATTCATAAATTGTTAAAACTTGGGGGATTGGCATCATGGCACAACAATTGAGCTGTGCCTGAGATGCCAGTATCGCATTTGAGTGCTGGTTCTAGTCTCGGGTGCTCCTCTTTCAGTCCAGCACTCTTAATTTTCCGGGGAAGGCAGAAGATGGTCCAAGTACTTGGGCCCCTGTCACTATATGGGTGACTTGAATTGAGTTCCAGGCTCCTGGATTTAACGTGGACCAGTCCCCACTTTTGCAGCCATTTGGGGAATGAATTAGTAGATGGAAGATCAATCGATCCCTCCCTCCCTCCTTCCCATTCTGCCTCTCTCTCTAACTCTGACTTTTTTTTTCTAACTCTGACTTTTAAATGATAAAATAAACATCTGAAAACTTGAAAGCAACTAAGATTTGCTTTAGTAGTTGAAGGGATAAATAAGCTGTGGTACATCTGGGCACTGAAATATTATGCACTTTCCACTCAATTTTTCTGTGAGCCTAAAACTATTCCATAAAAAGTCCCCTTTAAAACGTGATGGGGCTGGGCACTTGGTGCAGCAGTTAAGATCCTCCTCTGGACACCCACATCCCTTGTCACAGTCCTGACTCTACTTCCAGTTTCAGCTTCCAGCAAATGTGTACCCTCAGAGGTAGCAAGAGATAGTCAAATACTTGGGTGACTGAGTACAAGCTCCTGGGTATTACATCATAGGAAATTATGGAAATGTTTATTATTTAAAAAAAGATAATGATATTGTTATACAGGATAATATGCTTGTTCTTTCCTGCTACATGATATAGTAATTAATGACAAAGTATCATGATGTCAACAATTTCCTTTCTAGCAGTTCAGCAAAATAACATGCACAAAAACAATATACATTAACACAGAAAATGTGGCAAAATGTTAACAATTGGTTAATCTTGTCGTTAACCTAGGGTGAACATTTAATAAACAATGGGTTTTCCCTGTTCTATTCTCCTAAGTTTCTTGTAGTTTTGAGAATACTAAATATGAAAACTTACGGGTAATAACTTTTGTTTATCAAGAGATCCTAGAGCAAGTGAAAGGTCAAGTAACTAACTGGGGATGTATTTGTAGATACAGAGACAAATGCAGTCAATACTAGGAATATGTAAAAATTGTCTACAAATGGCTAAGGAAAAAATAACCCAGTAGAAAAATGATAGGAAATGAAAAGCAAGCATTGAAAAGGTGAAAAAAAAGACATTTCTTACTAATAAATTTAGGGATATGTGCTCTGGTTAGTAAAATACAAATCGAGATCAAATATATATAGAATTTTCCCCATCTGGAATAGTGAAAATTAAAATTTTGGGCTATACTACACATCAGAGAAGATATGGGTCCAATCATCACATATAGATTTCAGGTGAGTCTAAATTGGCACAATTCATTTGGAAAACAGTCAGCATTATCTTACAAAAATGTATGTACTCATTATTTTTGAATGAATATTACAATTCCAAGAGAATCTTGAATATTTACTTATGTAAGAATGACTATAATACTATTTGTAAAAGCAAAAACCTGTAAAATATCAGTATCCAGCAAAAGGAAATGAACAACTGTTTGTGTGTTAACAGAAAGATACTATACTGCAGTTAAAATGAATAAATTATACGAGAACATGACATTATATGTGTAAGCCTCAAAATTCTAAAATTCCCAAAACATATAGTCTGACACATATATATGCATATCTATAACTCTTTATCTTTTTATACAATTCTAAGGAATATATATATATAGATTATTCAAAACTATATATAATTTAAACTAGGGAATTTAGATGGTAATTCTATTAGGAGTGGATATGCAAGAAGATGGTTTATATAGGATCACATTTGAAGATTTAAATTATTAGGATTCTGTTTTTCTTATTGAGTGGTGATTTACAGATAAATAAACACAAACAAACACATACGTAAAAAAGTTAATTAAATAAAATAATGGTTAGGGCAATACTGTGTTTGTGTCATCAGCTAATCATAAAGGTTAATCCTCAATCCCATTGTCCCTGACATCAGGGGATGTGAAAAGCATTTGCTGTGTTAAGGTGTATCAGTTGCTTTTGGCAATAGGTAATAGGAATACAGATAAAGTTTCCTGACAAACCTTGGAGAACATTGGGAGTAAATTAAGTAGTTTTCTGTCTTTACTGTGCACCTCCTTAAATTCTTTATTGATACTTTGTTTCTTATTAATTCCTTGAGGTTCACTGAACATCACTTTGCCTTCCAATTCCTGCAAAAATCTACTGACTATGTAGGTGGATCTGTTCCTGAGAGTATCAACACTCTAATAAACTTTGATGTTTTGAGCTGTTTCTAAGAGCAATTGTGCATGGTTTGAAAACCCTGGAGCAGGAAAAACTAAATTAAATTTAGAAGGTATTATTACCTTTTCCCCATTCAAGTAACAACTCCCAGGCTAAGGAGGAGTCAGATTTTTCACCTTCCCTCCTATTTTCCTGGGTGATGAGGCAAATTTAAAGTCTGTGTCTAAAACTAAAACTTTGGTTTTTAAGGTTTGAGTAGTTCTCTGGCAGATAACATACAAAGGTGGATGTATTTCCACAGAATTCTCAGCAACACTCTCAAAACTGAGAAATAAGTATCCGTGTGAGTAGCAATTAGAAAGGTGAATTTATTCTGGAGAATTTCCTCATTTTAAAACATAGATAAATAAGATCATAGACACATTTATTCATACTATTCCTCCACTCTACTTGTTGGTTTATTGTTTTTCCTTTTGAGTGTATCGATCATGTGTTCAGGATGAGTTAGGGACTGGGTAAATGGCTGTGTTGACCTTGGCTGTGCTGAGTCATGTGTCTGATGTCAGCTGACTATTTGTTGGGGTGACTATCTCATCTACATGTCTCTCATCCTCCAACAGGTTAGCCAGAGGATCTTCCCATGATGTTAACAGGAGCCCAGGAGGCAGGCAGAAATCTGGACAATTCAAAGTTGGCACATTCATAACAGGGAGGTAACATGGCCAAAGCCAGCATTAAAGAAGGAAAGCCTTATAATGTGTGGATACAGGAGGAAATAACTGGGGCTGGTTTTGCAGTTTACCAATGCCACCTATGCTTGTCACTGTCTCCCAATCAGTGGTCTTTGAACAACAAATGCCAATTTTTAATAGCTCATATCCCTTCCCATAGTATATAATGGTGGAGCCTCTCATCTCATCCCTTTGATGATTCTCTCACTTTCAAAGTCAGACAGCAAGAATTTCAACAGTTTAGTTCGCTAACTAGGTTGGCAAGAGAGACAGACAGAGATCATCTATTACTCCCCAAATGGCCACAATGGCCAGGGCTGAGCTTGTGCAAAGCCAAGAGATTCATCTAGGTCTTCCATGTGAGTGGCAAGGGCCCAAGCACTTGGGCCATCTTCCACTGCTTCTCCCAGGTACATGATCATGGAGCTGGATCAGAAGTGGAGCAGCTGGGACTTAAACCATTCCCCATATGGGATGCCAGAGTCACAGACAGCGGCTTAACCTGCAACACCACAATTCTGGCCTGGTTTCTATTTCTAATTTGGCATAATTTCATTTTTGTATTATAGTTCATTATTTCAGATAAACATTCCTCCTTCCAAAAAAACAAACAAACAAACAAAAAGATGCGGCTGGCACTGCTGCGTAGCAAGTAAAGCCACCACTTGTGAAAATAGCATCCCATATGTGTGCTGGTTCATGTCCCACCTGCTCCATTTCCAATCCAGCTTCCTGCTTATGCACCTGGGAAAGCAGCAGAAGACGGACCAAGTGCTTGGGCATCTGCTACTCATGTGGGAGACATAGAACAAGCTCCTGGCTCCTGGCTCTGGCCTTACCCAGCTCTGCAGTCATTTAGAGAGTAAAACAGCAGATGGAAGATCTGTCTCTCTAACTCTGCCTTTCAAATAAATTTCATTATACTTAGTAAGATAAGCCAGTCCCAAAAATACCAATACCATATGTTTTCCTTAATCTGTGGTAACTAATAGAGTACCCAAACTGTAATGTATAGGAGTGAAATGGACATTGTGAGATTCAATGATGGTTTAGAGCCCTTGTCTCTGCTGTTGAGGAACTTTTTTTTTTTGATTCTTACTATTTAATGAATTAACTAGTTAGTATAGGGTTAATCTTATGAATATAAAGTAAACTGAAAGTAGATCATTGTAAAAACTGAGAGGGAATAGGAGAGGAAGGAGGAAGAAAGGTGAGAGTGTGGGTGGGAGAGAGGGTAGGGTAGGAAGCATCACTATGTTCGTATATCTGTCTACATGAAATTTGTATACCTTAAATAAGAAATAAACCAAACTTTAAAAAGGATATACCTTGAGGGCAAGGACATATTTCAAAGATTGTAATTTTTTTCATAGGGGCTAACCTAGTCATAGTAGGTGTTCAGCAAATAATCAGTGACTGTTTAATGTACTTGTCACTTCTAATGCAGATAGAAACTGTCATATCAAGGATTAAAGGTAATTAAGGCTAAAAAGAATTTTCAAAGGTAGATTTTTCCAGGAATACTATAGAACTGAATTGGCTTATAAAACGAAATTAAAGCACTCAAATATCAAGTTATTTTCTTGATAGAATACTTTAATTGACCTAGTAGAAGTTTCATATGAAGTACAATAACTGCTATTATTATAAAGCAGTGGTTTTCACTCCTGGCTTTACAGAATCACATGGGATGAGTTTTAAATGATACTTTAAATGATACACTCCTTTTGAGTGTATCGATCATGTGTTCAGGGTGAGTTAGGGACTGGGTAAATGGCTGTGTTGACCTTGGCTGTGCCGAGTCATGTGTCTGATGTCAGCTGACTATTTGTTGGGGTGACTATCTCATCTACATGTCTCTCATCCTCCAACAGGTTAGCCAGAGGATCTTCCCATGATGTTAACAGGAGCCCAGGAGGCAGGCAGAAATCTGGACAATTCAAAGTTGGCACATTCATAACAGGGAGGTAACATGGCCAAAGCCATTTGGGGCTCACCCCAAATCAAGTCAGTATCTCCAGAGGTGAAATTTGGGCAACTGGAATTTTTAAAACTCCATAGGTAATTTGAATACAAAGCCAAGATTGAGAACAGATGCTTTAAACTCCTCTAAAATTGCCAACAAGAAAGTTTGGAATTGAGCAATACACCTGGAAGCCACACACTGCTGTTAACTTGGATATTCTAAACAATCCTGACAGATGAAGCAGTATCCTAATTAATTGGTCTTCCTAAGTCCATTATGGGCCTTCACCTGGCAGTATTTTCAAAACACAGGTTTCGGAAATGCTGAATTTCAGTTATTACAAACTAGTTCATAGATGCTGGCCAAGTAAACTTATAATTTGACTTATATTGTGATATAAAATCGATTTGATATCACCAGGATGCAGATCTCCTGATGAGAGCTGACAAAGACCAGCTGAGGCTTTAGCTAAATGATGTGTGAGAGCACTGAAGAGCAGACAATTGGATACTAATGAGATGATAAAGGCTTTCAGGTATGTGAGCTGATCAGCTACCTGCTGAGACCCTCTCACTGTAGCTCCCTGGCTTCTTTTCCAGCTTAGGAGCAATCAGCGTTAGTCTAGGATATATGTGATATTCTATTAAGCTCTGCGTGCTTTGGAGTTGAAGTCCCCGAGGAGTAACAGCTAGTTCACATAGTTTGCATCTCCCACTTACAAGCATTCTGCTTTAAGGAGCATTCTTATTAGCACTTTTATGTGATGGAACGGGGATGAATGATGACAGCATTTAAGAAGGGAGTCTTAGGCCTTATATACGAACTCCATAGACGATTGGGATTGCTGCTTGCAAACTTCCACCGAACCTGGCCACTTATAACCTCTTATCCAAAGTAGAGTGGTCATGGTGGAGAAAACAAGGTCTGAGGGCATACATTAAAGTCAGAATAGTCAGATTTTGGTTTTAAAAAATAAACTGGGTTTGGTAGTTTCAAAGTCAAGGAATTTAAATATATCATGATGAGAAAATATCAGATCAGAATGGAAAGTATTGTCAAAATATAAATAAAACGATGTAATTAAGGGATATTGAGTTATCAAAAAACATTAACTACAAAGCTTGCCATGATTAGACTAGAAAACCAAATCAGCCTTAAGAAATATTCCAAAGGATTCTATCACCATGTAACTGTAGAAAATGCCACAGACACATCCTTTTCTTAGAGCTTTACTGCATACATTATCAGAATAAAGTTCTGAAGAAATAATACAGTAGAGATTTGTTATTGCTTAGGCCAAGATTTCCAAAGTAGAGTCAGAACATTTTCTATCACACAATACATTTTATATCTTGAGAACACTGAACTTGTATGCTCATGTAATTAATCACAGAGGAGTCGATCAATTAAATGCATATAAAATATAAAACTACCAACTATGAGTAGAACTAGATGATTTACTCTCCTGGGATGATCCCAAGTATTTTTTTAGTAGTGATTATTCTTTTAGGCTTCACCATCCATAGAACTATGGCTATCAAACTACACTACTACATTTAAACCTAGGTAGAGTTCCAAAGCATTGAGGGCATAAATCCAGGAATATGATATCCAGTTATTTGCCTTGGAAATATATTCCAATTTTTCAATGACTCTTGTCAGGTATGATGCTTACAGTTTTAAATATTCTTTGTGCATTCAAATCCAAGTAGAACATAAACAATGGTTTCTTTGAATGAAATTGTTTCTCTCTTCCTCTTTTTCCTTTCATCATTTTTATTTCTTCGTGCTTTCTAAATATAATCCATTTCAAACATCTTAATTTGAGTCCTTTACAAACAAGTTCATTGAAATTCTATTTTACCATTGTTTCAAAGTATAACTAATGATACAGTATTGGATCGTGATACCGTTTCTCTGACACTTGGTTTATTACTGTTAGTAATACAAAGGGATGAATTAATATTGATGCAATTTTATTAACAGTATTTGAATATGAATGAATAGCAAATTCATTTTTCTTAAAGACTAAGGAAAAGGAGTTACTTTACACTAAAATAACTACATATTACTTCAGTAGAGCAGTTTTGGTAATCAAAAACTATTTGTATAATTGCATTCTTGGAATTGTATCTGTGAACTACATTAAATCTGTTCTTTCCATTTAAAAAAATTTAAAACTATTTGGAAGTTATTTGGAGGAAAGTGTAGTTTTAAAAGGCCATAGAGTGACATTTTGATGTCAGACACAGTGGCATTAGTTAAAAAAAAAAAAAAAAGCAGAGTCAAAATGAAGCTTTGCAAATTAATAGGTCAAGCAAAGGTAAAAATATGGTATAACTCAGTTGTATATGTAAATATCCTTATATATTATTACAATACATTTACATATGCATCATTGGTAAAATCTCCCTACATTAACATATTTTGTGACAAAAATTAAATTAATGAAAGGCATATGATAAAACCAGAATGAACACACAGGTTCTGAATCCAAGCCTTACATTATTTCAGATGCTCTACACGTATTAGTTTAATCCTCAGTGTATTCAAGGCACATATTTTAAATTTATAACTACAGGGGCCGGCGCTGTGGCACAGCGGGTTAATGCCCTGGCCTGAAGCACTGGCATCCCACATGGGTGCCAGTTCGAGGCCCGGCTGCTCCTCTTCCCATCCAGCTCTCTGCTATGGCCTGGGAAAGCAGTGAAAGATGACCCAAATCCTTGGGCCCCTGTATTCACGTTGGAGACCTGGAAGAAGCTTCTGGCTCCTGGCTTCATATTGGCACATCTCTGATCGTTGCAGCCAATTGGAGAGTGAATCAGCGGATGAAAGACCTCTCTCTTTCTGCTTCTCCTTCTCTATGTAACTCTTTCAAATAAATAAATCTTTAAAAATATGATAATGTGCCAAGGGATATTGCTCTGCACCTAGTATTTACTGAAAACTATCTTTGCAGTGGTCCCTAGTAGTGGTGGCATTGCAACTAAATTATACATGGATGCAAAACACTGCAAAACATTTTGGTCTTAATCTCAAGAAATATGAAACTTATATTACATGAATGGAGGATATTAAGTTACATTTATGACCAAATCCAGAAATGTTACATATACAAATAACATCAGTTTTTAGGATGATAATATTTTACTTGCATAAGTATTTAGAAACTTATAAAACTCAGGGTTGTAAAATTGCTATTTAAGAAAAGTGATTTAATTCACAAAGACAAAGCAATGGAAGAACATTCATTTTAGCTGCTTGTAAATGTAGTAGTAAATTGAGAGAAATTTTGGCATGAATGATCAAATTCCTCTGTGGCAAGATATTTAACTCACTAGTATTCAAATTAATCAGAATGTTCTTGGGGAAAAGAGTCTCTTTGGCCTTTACAACTATTTAATTAGATGGAAGGAATTCTAATAAAATTAATGAACAATACTTTCTTTGGAAAATGTATTTAAGCAAAATTAAAGAGATCGAAACATTTAGCCTAAGAAAATGGGACTAAATAGTTTGAAGAATGCATCCAATAAAGAGAGTACTATGTTGCTTATAGTTTTAAATTCCTCCAATTCCAGCTTTTCCAAATCTATGTGACAAAATAATTTATAAAAATCCAAAACAGACTTTCTTGCTGATAGACATTTAAAGATGAAATCAGTAGAAGTAAATTTGTCATATCATACAATTAAAATGGAAACTAATGCATAAATTGTTTATAAATCGACACCTACAGATTTTGAAAATCGTAATTATTTGATTACAATGATTCTTATGCTGCCATGAATTGATGAATTTCACAATTAAATTACTTGTGAGACATAAGTGGGGAGGGTACAGAGAGACAGAATCACCCAGCCTGCTGGTTTACTCCCCAAAGCCAAAATGGCCAGGGCTGGGTCAGGTCAAATTCAGGAGCCTGGAATTCTATCCTAGTCTCCTACATGAGTGGCAAGGGCCCAAGCACTTGGGGTATCTTCATTGCTTTCCCAAGCGCATTAGTGGGGGGCTGGATGGGGTAGCATAGCAGCCAAGACTCAAACCAGCACTTACATGGGTACTGGCGATGCCACTGTGCCACAGTACCAGCATCTCAGGGTAATGTGTTACCTAGTTCAATTTTCCAAAGTCCCTATAAATTGAAAACTGGGAGATTTTCTTCCAAGCTGCATCATAATTGTTCAGGTTTTAAAAAAAAAATTAGTAAATGTGATTTTATTTGCACATTAAAAAACATTTTACCAGTGGGCTTTTTAAAAACAGTTTCTTGAATTGTATATTTTTAAAAATTATAAAATAATAAATTCCAGCTTTCATTATTTCAGCAAAAATAAAGAGGAAAGGAAATTCATGGTACAGAGTGAGTGGTTTAAACCATATCACCTGGGAAACCTGGAGTCAAGTCTATTCTTTGAAATATCAGTAATTTATAGTACCTGTTCCAATCCTTTCTAACAGGCTCTGAGATTGATTCTTCTTTGTTGAAGTCATAGTTTACTTCTAAGTTATACCAAAGGCTCTGGCAAACACCAGAAAGTAGAAAACAATCTTGTTAATTTTTCTAAATGGTAAAAATATCACAATTTTCCATTGGGGTACAGTAAACAATTACTTTTAAGGATTTGATCAATGCTTTCTCTAAGAATAGGAAGGCTTTATGGCAGTGTTGGCATTGACAAATCCCAAGGGGCCATCCCATAAAACATATAATCTTCAGAACATTTGTACTGATATTTTTACCTATACAAACTAAATCTTGAGAACACTGAGTATCTCTTCTGATAGAATATTTTTATGTAGTTCTTACAATAGTGTTGAACCATTTAAAATTTTGGAGTTATCAAACAAACCTATTTCTAGCACCTTTTTTCTATATAGGTAAATGACAAACCTTTGTGATTTAAGAGTATAATACTACTTCCCACCCTACCCTCCCTCCTCCTTCCTTTCTTGTAATTTCAATTTTGATGATGACACTCTTAATTTTATTATCACAGGCACAACCCTCTACTAAATAAAGAATTCATCAAGTGGTAAATAGAAAAACTATTGTTCCTAAAGAGTTTAGACAAGGGCTATAAACAATAATCAACTCTCGTAATGTCAATTTTGCTCATATGTATTACATTTTTATACTCTGTATATTAGTTAACCAAAAATCAGGGACAACATGACATTTGTCTTTTTGGGACTGGCTTATTTCACTAAGCATAATGGTTTCCAATTGTGTCCATTTTGTTGCAAAATACAGGGTATCTTTTTTATGGCTGAGTAGTATTCCATAATGTGTATATACCACATTTATCTGTCATCAGTTGATGGGCATCTGGGTTGATTCCATATCTTAGCTATTGTGAACTGAGATGCAATAAATATGGGCAGGTACAGATAACTACTTCATATTTCATCTGATTTCATCTGGTTTGGGTAAATTCCCAGGTGTGGGATGGCTGGATCATACGGTTGATTTATTTTCAGATCTCTGAGGAATTTCTGTACTATCTTCTACAATGGTTGTACTAGTTTTGGAAACTTTATTTAAACCAAAACACTACAAAACACAATCACTGTTGATATAAAATGAGTCAAAATAATGATTCCACACAGTTTAACACAAATAAATATTCTTTTACAATCTTAACTGTTTTGAGTACTACTGACTTACTTGATTAGTAAACCAGTATAAATCTAGAAGTTCTGTAATCATCACTTAATGATGTAGTAAATCCAAATTAAGAAAAACAAAAATAAGATGCTTATAGTCTACATGGGACTAATGCATCCATGGACAACACACAGAGTTACCATTTATTATTTTGACAAAAACTACTAAACCAGTCTACTTTGTCCAAATATTCACCTTGTTTGTTAACTTGGATTAAAAATGTTTTTGAGCTATCAATTTCTGTAATATAAAATTTAAAATGTGGAATATTTAGAAATATTGGGTCAGAGATTTTTTAAAAATGCATTTCCTGCAATTTTGATAGGGCTATTAGATTATATATGGGCTCATTTGTCTCCATAAACAAATCAGAATAAAATTCATGTAAGTTTAAGGGACATGTACTCTAACATTTTATACTACATAGAAGTAGGAAAACATTTCACACCGACATCATGAGTTCTTTTATCAAGTATTGGCTTTCTTTTTGTCTATGTAACTATAGGTTCTGTTCTACAACTTCAGTCTCAGTTCCAAATTAAACAATTTAATTCCCCAGCTAAAATCTCAAAGGGATTTCTATATTCCTATAGGCACAAAATTCGTAATTGATGTAACATCAAATAGACAAAAAACAAAAATATTAACAAACCATACTCTATACTCTGTCATCTCTTTTTTTAAAAAGATTTATTTACTTATTAGAGAGGTAGAGTTACAGACAGAGGGAAAACCAGAGAAAAAAGGTCCTCCACCCACTGGTTCACTCTCCAAATGGCTGCAATGGTCGAAGCTGAGCTGATCCAAAGCCAGGAGCTAGGAGCTTCTTCAAGGTCTTCTACATGGGTGGAGGGTTGAAGCACTTGGGCCGTCTTCTATTGCTTTCCCAGGCCATAGCAGAGAGCTGGATCAGAAGTGGAGCAGCTGGGACTAGAATCAGCGCACAGACAGGATATGCTGGTGCCATAGGCAGAGGTTTACTCTATTACAAAACAGCGCCAGCCCACTCTGTCTTCTCTTAGAGCTCAAAATAGGTCTCATCCTTCATCTGACAGCTGTCACCAAATAGATCATAAACCCCAATTTCCAATAACTGCTGCCAGCAACAGAAAATAACTTATCAGTTAAGGGTAAAACAGAAGCAAATGTAAAAATGTAAGATCAATGCAAAAGGGATGGGGGAGGGGAAGCAACTTAGAAAACTAGGGTCGGCAAAGTGAAAATTTCAGCTACACAGGCGTGCCAAAGGCCAGGAGAAGACACATTTGGGCTTAATCAGCCCACGGGGTTTAGTTTACTTGGCTTCATCAGATAATTCCAGTGGGGCATTTCAGTGAAACTTCCAAAATGGTATAATTTTCAAGAGGTAAAATCATGAAATTCAGAAAAATATAAGGTCAACCATGTCAAAGTTATTTTTCATTAATTAGGAAACGAGTCTTAAGTTTTGTAAAAAGTCCAAAAATTACTTGAAAAGTTACATATACCAGTATAGGCAATTTAACAAAGAAATAGTACAGCTAGATCCTTGGGCTAAATATAAAATTGGTTAATGCCTAGCTGGTCCATAAACCCTTGGGGAGTATCTGTTCTGGTGAATAGAAATTATTTTCATCTCTACTACAAAAATATACACAAGTTAACATGTGCTTTACAAAACTGTAGAATAGCCCAGACAATAGGAAATCAAGGCCAATATTTTTTTTTCTATTTTCAATTTTCAGGGAACTCTGGTGATCAATTTCACCTATTTATCCTCTGACAGAGAGAACCAAGAAAACTTCAGGGGACAGCCTGAGGAAGCACAGAGCAAACCTGAGGTGACTGTCTACATCTAAAGCAAAGTTTCCAAGACAGCATGTGGTTTTGAAGAAGCAATTTAAAGCATGAGAGCAACCCCCTCATGTAACAGTTCCTACAGCTCAATCTGCCTAGCAAATTAAAGGAAGACTGTCATTTCATAAATTAATATATCCTCTTTTGATTTAAACAAAGTTAAAAGAAATCTATGATAGTCACAAAATATTAAGTAAAGCTTGATTATACCATGCATGTACATTCACTGGACCCAATAAAATCAACAAAAATAATACAATTACATTAATTATGCTTCTTCAGAAATAGCATGCATTGAAATATTAACCTCTGGGGCTGGCACTGTGTTGTAGCAGGTAAAGCCACTACCTACGTCACTGGCATCCCATATGGGCACCACTTTGAGCCACAGCTGTTCCACTTCTGTTTCAGCTCCTTGATAGACCATCTTCTGTTGCTTTCCCAGGTGCACTAAGTGCTTGGGCCCCTGCTGCTGGCTTTGGGTTGGTCCAGCTCCAGCCATTGTGGCCATTTTGGGAATGAATCAGCAGATGGAAGATTTCTCTCTCTCTTCTTTCTCCCTCTCCCTCCTTTTAAAATAAATGAATGTCTTTTTTGATAAAAAAAAAAAAATTAACTTCTCCACACTCTCTAACACCACAAGGCCCTGTTAAGGCCAGCTACAAAATTATAAAAAAAATACAAAAAAACCTTTAGATCTATACCAATTACTGCTTCTATTCTCCTCATCCTCCTTTCTCTGGGACCACCATCAGTACCTGTTTTTACAGGTAATCAGATAAGACAAGAAAAATATGAATAAAAAGCTTCATATTCAACTCTGACACAAACAAGTCTCGTATTTTGGGAAGAAATCAATGATGCTTCACATACGTTAAGGACAGAATGGCAATTCAAACCAACATTCTGACAGAATAAGTCCATTATAAGCAGCTTATAAGAAACTATAACAAAATGTTGATAGCAAAGTAAAACTTCTTGATATAATCACAAATAACAAAATTGAGAGGGTAACAATATTATCCTTTTTAGAGGTTAATGCAGAAGCCAGAGGTCTTTTTACATTTTTAAGATTTATTTATTTGATAAGCAAAGAAAATAAGCAAGAAAAAGCAGATGCCACACACCCATCTGCTGTGTAATTCCCTAAATGCTGGCAATGACTCAGCCAGGTCAGTCCCAAATCAAAAAACCAAGAACTCAATCCAGGTCGCCTACATGGGTGACAGCAACACAATCACTTAGACCATCACTACCACCACCTCCTAGGAGCTACATTAGCAGGAAGCTGGAGTCAGGAACTTGAGCTGAACAATGAAGCAAGGCACTCAGACATGGAACACAGGCAACTCAACCAGTATCTGAACTGCTGTGCCAAATGCCTGCCCCAAGATAAAACAACTAGAAATCTGGACTTGCACTTCTGGAAAGATTGAATTAACGTATTTTCTCCAGTCCTCCTGCCTTAAATAGCTAAAAATCCTAGACACTATACTTGAAATGTATTTCAGGACACTAAAATATGGAGAGAAACAGAATGACTACAGATCTCAGTACACAAGGAACAATACTGAGCTTGAGTGCTATGGGTTCTCTTTTTGTCTCATATATACCAGACTAGGTACTAATGAAGCTGTCAGCTGAGAAATGCCGATGGCCTCAGACAAAAATAAGTCCAAGAAAAATTTGCTCTTAGCCAAACAACCAAGGATGTGACAGCCTGGCTGAGACAGATTTTTTAAAGACTAAAATTGTTCTATTACAGCCATACACCACAGAAAAAGAAACGTAGCCCCCAATCAGAATTACACTCCTTCCCCTACTCTCACCGTGGTGTTGTCAGAAAGCACTGAGTGGAATGCTGGGACTTGTATTCCAACCTGAACACAACAGCACGTTCCTTCCCCTCCTTGCTGCTGTTGCATTGGAAGCGGCCTAGTGGAGGGTCAGGACTTGTGAGACCACTCAGTGGTAACAAGGCCATTCTGCTGCAATGTAAGTAGAGTGAAGCAGTAGAGTGCATACCTCACTTCCAACCCAAAATGCTAACAACAGAGACCAGCAGTAGCGGGGTGCCCCTCTTCATTAGACATCAACAGAGACCACGGGGAAGACCTCGAAGTTCCCTCCCCACCTGGAAATAACAAGGGAATGCTACTCTTTCTGTATAGGAGAAAGCCTACTAAAACACAATTTTAAATTAGATTTAAAATACATTTGATTCAAAAATTACTTTTCACATCAATAATGAATATCTCAAATATATAAGATCCCACCGCAAGAAAATGGAAGAGTGAAATAAGCCCTAAGCAAGCAGAAGGAAGAGAAAATGAAGTTACAAGTCAATGAAATTAAAAACAAGAAAATAGAGAACATCAATGAAACAAAAAGGTGTCTTTTAAGTCAGTAAAATTAATCATTAGCAACTCTGACAAACATGGAGAGAAGACAAGATAAGAAATGAACCAGGGTATATTACCAAAGGGTCTACAACCATTAACAAAATAAGGAAATATTACATCAACTTACATTTATAAATTTCACAATTTAGCAAAAAAGAGATGACTTTTTCAAAAACTACAAAATACCAAACCAAACCACGATGAAATAAGTGACATGAGTAGTCCTACAAACCTTAGTGAAATTAAACTTCCTCTCAAAAAGAAATTCCCTGGACCAGATGGTGTAACTAAAGAAACACAACATTTAAAGAAAAATTAATACCAATTTTACACACTCTTACAGGAAATAGGAGGACACTGCCCAATTCATTTTATAAGGCCTTAATACCAAAACCAAACAATATAAAAAATTGACTCCAATTTTTTGTCATGAATTGGAACACACAAATCCTCAACCACCAACTAGCAATTAGAATGCAGCTAAGTATAAAACAAACCATACACCATGATCAAGTGACTGCTAGTTTCCAGGCTAGCTCAACATTTGGAAATTAATCAATGTAATCTACCAATCAAAAGCTAAAGAAGAAAAAATCCATTATTATATTAATTGATGGATATACTCTATGTCAAAATTAAACACTTTTTTGGGAAAAAAAACTGTCAGCAAACTAAGACCGGAAGAGAACTTCCTCAACTCGTTGAAGATTATCTGGGCTCACTTGGTTAATCCTCCGCCTGCGGCATCAGCATCCCATATGGGCGCCAGGTTCTAGTCCCAGCTGCTCCTCTCCCAGTCCAGCTCCCTGCTGTGGCCCGGGAAGGCAGTGGAGGATGGCCCAAGTGCTTGGGCCCTGCACCCACATGGGAGACCAGGAGGAAGCACAGGCCGTAGCGGCCATTTGGAGAGTGAACCAACAGAAGGGAAGACCTTTCTCTGTCTAATTCTGTCAAGTAAATTAAAAAAAAAAAAAAACCTCCAAAGCTAGCATCATATTTAATGATAAAATACTGAATGTATTCCCAAAAAGAGCAGAAACAAGTCAAAGATGTTTTCTATCACATCTGTTACTCAACACAGTGTTGTAAATATTAACCAGCATAAAAAGCAAATAACAGGAAATAAAAAGCATATAAATGACAAAGGAAGAAATAAAACTGTTGCTATTTGCAGATGACACAGTTTACATATAAATTCACAAGAAATATACAAAGCACTACAATTTCTTAAATTTTTAAAATTTCTAAAATAAATGAATTCAGCAAGGGCAGAGGATACAAGATCAGCATGTAAAAGTCAAATATATCCACTGTCTATTAGTTAAATAAAAAATTTTTTAAAAAGCCAAATATATATTATCAATGAACACCTAGAATATTTTAAAATGCAATACCATTAACAATCATTAAACAATTTCATAGTAAGATTTAAATCTAACAAAACACATGCATGATTTGTATGCCTATAAGTATAAAATGTTGATGAAGAGGATGCGGATTATATTATAGACTATATACTTACATATGTATTTAAAGATTCTTTAAATAGCATATAATATTTATGGAGGAGATCATATTTATAGAGGATATAAGCAGGGATGATCTTTGGAAAATGGTAATTAGGTATCTTAAGGTTGACAAGTACAACAGAAATGTAGTTCTAAGATGAAATTGAAAATATTTTGAAATAAAGGAATAATGAGTATACAGACCAAAATGTGTACAATGTTCTAAGACAAACTGGGATAGACAAAGTGAAAGAGCAAACTTATCTTAGTAATGCTTGGGATTTCAAAACTAACGTACAAAAATCTGTAGACATGCAGGTGAAATTGAGACAGATTCCAAAATCTGAATATCAGACTGGCCTCAGTCATCTTCAAAGTAGCATTCAGTGCATGAAGAAAGTAGAGATATTGCTATAGTAGCATTCAGTGCATGAAGAAAGTAGAGATATTGCTATAGTAGCATTCAGTGCATGAAGAAAGTAGAGATATTGCTATATATATTTTCATGAATGGCATGATAACCTAGATGTTACTCCACTATTAATAGATACTATTTTTTATAAGATTTATTTACTTGAAAGGCAGAGTTACAGAGAAACAGAGGCAGAGAGGAAGGGACGGAGGGAGGGAAAGCCAGAGAAATTCATTTTATCAACCACCAGTTCACTCCCCAAATGGCCACAGCTGCCAGGGCTGTCAGGCAGAAGCCAGGAGCTTCATCCTGTCTCCCACGTGGCTGTAGAGGCCCGACTCCTTGGGCCATCCTCTGCAGCCGCTTACCCAAGCAGGGAAATCCAGCAGACAGCTGGATTGACGTGGAGCAGCCAGGACTCCAACCAGAGCCCACTGTAGGAGACAGCTTTACCTGCTAAGCCACAGGGCCAGTCCCAATAGATAGATTCTTAAACTGGTAAGAATCCATGAATCCCTGTCTGACTGTTTTAAACAAAAGCAAAATAAATAAAATAATGTAAACCATTGATGTGACTGGGAACATTTGCAAAAATCGGTAGACATTTTTGAAGTCGTTAAAAGATAGAGCTAAGCCTAAATAGCCTTTGGGGACATAGTCACAAAAAGTGAAAATTAGAAGCTTTGAAAGACAATATGAAAAAATATGAATTTGGAAGGAAGATTAAAGGGAAGGATGATGGAATTAAGAAAAGTACACTGACTTATTCCTCTTTTTGTCAAGTTATCCTAAAATTCATATATGAGCTATGGAGCTTCAAGCATATTATATACTTTTCAAAGTTTCATTTTTAAAGGAACTAAAATTGAACTCTAAGCCTTTAGTATTATGAGTAGAAACATGCATGCACACACATCCTTACAAAGACAGAAAGCAAAACACACTATAGAGACTATGTCTGTGTGTCCCAATTTGTGCCTGTTCCCCTCATATAATTGATTAGTAGTGACTCATTAATGAAGTCCTGATTTAGGTAATAAATTATCTTGGCAACCTAGGTATTCAACAAGCAATACAACTCAAAGATAGAACCAAAAAGAGAAAACAGACTGTAAGAAACACAATGGTAGATGCATGTTTTTTTTCAATCACTTCTGTTGGGAAATGGCAAATGAATATTGACAGCTAGATGAAATGAATAATTAACTAGAACAAGTATGAATTTCCATGGTTGCCCTAAGAATAGCCTAATAAGAACAAAACTTTTAAACTTACCAATTATCAGAGGTGACAGTTTCACATGTGAATTATGATTTCAAACTTCCAAGGATATATTATAATTCCAAACCATTAAAAAATTTCTAGAGCAAACAGAAAAGATACACTTAATATATTTAAAAAAAAAAAACCAATGTGAAGACACACACACAAAAAAACCAATACAGTTTAAAATAAGAGGAAAGCAAATGTAAGCAATGGCTTCTTGTAAATATCAATACAAATAATTTAAAAGTTATCCAGTTACTATCATTTAGTATACCAAAAGTATATAACATCATAATATATGCCACCTCATTCCAAACAAAAACCAAAGAGCATCTGCCTAAAGCCATTATCCATTTCTGATTGAAAGGTTTACAGAAGAAACAATAGATGACTCTCTCCCTGTTAAAATAAACAGTGCATATTTCAGACTCAGTATCATGCTCAATCCTACCAACATTCCCATTAAAAATCAAGAATTAACATTCTATTCATGGGATGGACATCTGGTCTAGCAGTTCCTGACTTTGACCTCCTGAAAACCGAAGGCATTTGGGGAGTGAGCTATATAGGATAGGAGCACTTTCTGTCTCTTACACTGAAATAATAAAAGCAAGAAGGGACAATCTATTCCTTAACATTACTATTGAAATGGTAATTGATACCACTTTTCAAAAGTATTACGAAGTACCGGATGGAGTCAAATAGAAAGTAATTTGAAACATGATTTTGGTAAGGTGGTTAGTTGCAAAACCTATATAGAGACATATTAATTCTTATATACAAATGTAAGGAAGGCGCATAACACTGCCCTTATCCTATGAACAGAGCATTCAAAGGCCTGGGGTGGCCCCAGGATAACCTCCCCCCTTCCAGGCTAAAAATCTTCAGTGTACAATCTGGTGGGGAGGGAGAAGTTAAGCTGAACACAGCTGCAGCTTGTATCTGAGCTGATAACCTTGTGAAACCAATTACACGTGTTTACTATTTAATGCTGTGTACTCTGGGCAGTGTAGATTACTGAAAGCCAAGCTTTCATGTGTCTCTCCCAACAAGACTTTTGGGTGGGTTTTTGGAATTAATCAGTATTATACATGAACCCTGCTTGGACTTCAGACTACTGTAATTAGGCAACAAATCATAAATAATTATAAATACAATGAAATGAAAATGTTTCATAAGCAAACAGGAAGATAAAATATCTAGGAAAAATTTAACATGAAATATGCTCAACATATATAGCAAAGAGAAAAAACACTATTAAAGAATATAAAATTCTACAACAGAATGCTGTATCTTGTTACTGGTGGGAAAAAAATTTGAAAATCAAATCTGCCTAAAGCAATTTGTGAAATAAATGTAATCTAAATTAAAATTACAATGATATTGATGTAAGCAATGAATATATTAATTTTCAGTCCAGGGTCTTGTCTATTGCAGAGTTAAAAACACTAAGTGGAGACTAGAATTGTGTGCAAATAGGGACACAATGTATTTAACAGTGAGGGAATAAACACACATTCATGCTTGAGTATGGGCCACTCCACACTGAGAAATGTCCAACATAAATGGGCTAAAGAGTTGCTGGTAAAAGAGAGAAAGAAAAAACAAACTGAAAACAGTACCTCCAAGCCAGTGTAGGAAAAGCACATCCAAGACAGCAGCACAAAGAGCTGTTTCTCTCCTTCCACCTCTTTTTATAAAAAAGGGGGTGGTACTCCAATCAGACATACAACTGGTGTAAGGTGTGAGCATGCTCCCTGGCCCCTGGTGCAACAGCTGCATCCTGTGAAGGGGGGGGGGGAGTGTCAAATCCATGGTAAAGAGACAGCACCAGTTTTCAGAGAAACAAAGGGTTCCAGCTCGCCTAAACTTTTAATTAGTTAGTTGTACCATATCAGTACTTTTTAGTAAATTTTTAATTAAAATGGTAAAACTTATTTGGATGTGCAAAACAAATAATGTAGAAGTTAAAAAGAAACAATGAGGAATTTTTAAAAGTAAAAGACAAGGAAGAACAGACAAATAGAATATATATTTATAAACATAAGCAAGTATCTATATGCATTTCAATTCACATCAGAAATGATGGTATACTTAACAAAGTATTGGCTCAATTGGATAATCTTTTGTAAAATTATCCCAACCTATATTCAAACACCCAATTTATATTTGGGTCAAACATTTAAACATAAAAAAATGATTATACACAAAAAATAAAATACATTTCATTTATAATATTGGCACAAGGAGGGAATACACATATCAGAAGCAGAGATAAACAAAAATATTTAATTCATTTACTTATTTATAAAATTACAATATTTTGGTAAGGATCCAATGAGAGTTATTCTCAATCACTATTGGTTGGAAGGTACATTGTGCCCCCAGTCTGAAATATAATTTAGTAAATTCACCACTTTTCAAGGCAGAGAGAGAGAGAGAGAGAGAGAGAGAGAGAGAGAGAGAGAGATTTTCCATCTGCTGGTTTACTCTCCAAATAGTCCCAACAGCCAAGGATGGTCCAGGCCGAAGTCAGTCACCATCTGACTCTCCCACGTGGGTGCAGGGGCTCAATAACTTGGGCCATCTTCTGCTGCTTTTCCAGGCACATTAGCAAGGATCAAAATTGGAGCAGCCAGGACTTGAAAGGACACTCAAATGGGATGCTACTGTCACAGAGAGAAGCTTAACCCACTGTGCCACAATGACAGGGCTCTTCACTAAAATTTAAATATGCCTACCATATTCTCTTTTATTTAGAAATTGTACTACAATAGTTAACCCTACAAATATAATGACAAAAATAACTCATGGTGCAACTATATGTATGACCATTAAATTACTGCCTTATAATAGTGAACTTTGAAAACTATCTAAATGTCTGTTATTAGCAAATAAATAAATCATATATTCATGCAAGTTTAAAATATGCATCCATAAATTAAGCTACTTCTAGAAAAAAAATTCTCCCAAGTTGCTTTTTGGTAAAATTAATATATATACAATAAAATGTTTTAAATGACCATATACAGAAGAGTTTATAAGAGTTTATAATGTGACCCACTTGAAATCAAGAACTAGGCAACAAATTTGCATTAGTTTCAGTTGAAATTTTTTTTTTTTTGACAGGCAGAGTGGACAGTGAGAGAGAGAGACAGAGAGAAAGGTCTTCCTTTGCCGTTGGTTCACCCTCCAATGGCTGCCGCGAACGGCGCGCTGCGGCCGGCGCACCGCACTGATCCGTTGGCAGGAGCCAGGTGCTAGGTGCTTTTTCCTGGTCTCCCATGGGGTGCAGGGCCCAAGCACTTGGGCCATCCTCCACTGCACTCCTGGGCCACAGCAGAGGGCTGGCCTGGAAGAGGGGCAACCGGGACAGAATCCGGTGCCCCGACCGGGACTAGAACCTGGTGTGCTGGCGCCGCAAGGAGGAGGGTTAGCCTGTTGAGCCACGGCGCCGGCCTGAAATATTTCATAATTATGCATTGTTTTAATTTGTAGCATGTTTGTGAGGTGTACTTTTTGAAAATAAATACTAAAGTTAAACAACTTGTATTTTTCTTTTAAAGTTAAACAACTTGTATTTTTTCTTTTTATTCAATCATTAGGACTTTCAAAGTTTTAATGATAGAGTTTTCTCTTACTCAATTATTAAAATATTAAAATATAATAATAATAAAACATTTGTCCTTTCAGTATCCTTATTCACTTTATTTCCATTGTACAGGAGAAAGAAACATGGAAAGAGGCTGAAATTTAATTTCACCATAAATGGATCAAATCAGTTCAAGAAATACATACTCATTTCCTAATATATATGTCACTGTGTGAAAAGATATTTCTCAGCAAAAGGAAAAGTGTTTAGAGTTTTCTTAGCCAAACAATAGATGTAATAATTTTGGTTTTTCTCAGAATTTTCATAAATACTAAGGAAATTTAATCATAAGACAAAATAGAGTGAGAAGGCCTGAGTCCAAGGAAAGTAACTTGCATTAAATATTCTAATTAAGGTAGAAGTCAAATATTAGAAATTAAGGGTGCATTCTTGTGTCCTTGTGGACACAAAACCTGGGTGCATGAAGTTGGAAGCAGTGCACAGGAAAACAAATCAAGGAGGATTTTATCAATTTGAAAGTCAATCAAAAATATATGTAGCGCCATGCTATCAGAGACTCTATTTGAGTACCACAGCTACTCATTTCCTGGATGTCTCAATATAGCTCAGCTTTCTCCCCTTCATCTAGATTTTGAAAGTTCATATCCCAAACAAGACAATTAATACTTTATTCCTTTCACTTCTTTGTTAATTCTCACACATTTATTATACCTAGTAATGTTACTTCTAATTTTAGTCACACGATCAGTATTTTCTGATCTTGTGAAAATACAGCATGCACACTCTCCATTGGAGCAATATGGTAGGTAGGATAATTCATCTCAGCAAAACGCACATCCCAATCCCTAGAAGCTGAATATGCTTGTTTACATGGTGAAAAGGAGACTTGGCAATTGTGATTAAGTTAAGGACCTTGAGCTGGAGGGACTGTCTTAGATTATCTGGGTGGGCCCAATGTATAAAGGTCTTTTTAAGGCAAAGAGAGAGGAGTCAGGAAAGATATGATGATAAGGGAGACATTCGGAAGATGTGGAGTCAGGAACCAATGAATTTGGCTGGAAAAAACACAGGGGAATGGATGCTCCCCTAAAGCCTACAGAAAGAACCAGCACTACCAACACAAACCTGACTTTAGTCCAGAGAGACCGATTTTGGACTGCTGACCTCTTGAGCACAGTAGATTTGTGCTGTCTTAAGATATTAAATCTGTGATCATTTTTTTTGCAGTAGTAATAGGAAACTAACACAGAGCTAAGTTTTGAATTCACATAGGTTGTTTACCGTTTGGAGAGTTCATTTTTATGTAATTTAATAGATTTTAAAAATTTCACATGGAAAGTTAATCAAATATTAATAATTGCAGTCTATGATAATATACAAGAGAGCTTCAGAAATTTCATGGAAGTGAGTGAGCATTATCATTTCATTTTCCCACAAGTTTGAAGCCCCTCCTATTTCTGTGCTGGACTAGAGTAAGAGATTTAAATTGTCAAAGCAAAATTTTCAATAAAGTTAAACAGACAAGGCTATTGCAATTGATAAGAGAAACTAGTATTCAGGCTAAACTTAGTTCCACGGGAATGAAGGTCTGGAGGGGCTTAAAGGGCTGGGGATGAGCATGTGGAAGAGTACCTGAGGACAGGGATGGAAGGGTGATCAAAGGAGCACAGGGGTCAATTACATCAGAATGCAAATATCTGTCTCTGTGATTAGGTCAGTGTGAACTAATTCGGGGCTACTGCAGTTGGCTTCTACTCTATTAGACAGACTGGGAGATAGGGGCACTATCTTTTTATGATTACATTCCAAAGGAATAGCTTCTAGGTCATTGAGAAAGACTTTCCTGGGGTGTGAAACTAGCAAGAGGCTTTTAAAGATATTTACAACTCAAAGGGGCACAGAAAAAAGAATTGCAATTTTTTTTTTAAGTAAACACTCTTAAAAAGAAAGTCAGGGCTCAGAATCAGGAATAAGCCTTTTTAAAGCTTAGTCAAGCTGTGGGAAACATTAAGACTACCTCGGCCAAAACCTTGGGGATTGGCCATATCTGCCAGGCAAAGGTTTTTGTTTGTTTCCCTCTGTGTCACTGGCAGTACTCTTTTGCTTGCAGATGTGGTATTATTTAGACTTAAGTTTCTTTCAATGTACAATCCACATGAAAAGACAATGAAATTACCAAATGAGAAAAGCGAAAGGAGACGAAAACTGGGAGACATACACTGCAAGTTAAATCAAGACCATAGTACAGAGTTATAATAGCAAAATGCTCCATGAAGAGTGAAGATGAATTAGGGGCCAAGAGGTTAAGACCTGGGAATGACATGAAGACTAGAGATAGATGAACTTATCTCAAAAGCAATAAAATACAATTAGAGTTGAGTGTATTGATGTCTGGGGAAAGAAGTCTGAGTTACTCCTAAATAGTTTCAGGAGTAACTTACTTAAAACAGCAGAAACATTTTCCATGTGGCTTCTCCACTCCCTAACCCAAATATTATATTTGAGATTGCCCACGGTAAAACCATGAATCCTGCAGTTTTGATTTTATTTTCCCACCAGTTCTCTAATTCCTATAACTATCACTTATATAGTTTATGCTACAGTTTAAAAATAATTACTACATTGGAGATTTTATGTTGTCACTGAAGACATGTATGTTTCCTGTAATTTATTCTTTGTGTTTATATCAGTGTTTTACATCGCTTCTCAGCCTTTTGGCTAAGATCAAGTGTATATCAGTGTTTTACAGAGTATGTTAAGTATATCTTGCTGATTCATTTATTATATCTTGCAATATTTACTAATGACATGTATTTTCTTCTGTATACAGAAAATATAGTATACCATACCCCACCCTATCTCCTTCAAATCATAATGAAGCTAATTATAACAAGTATTCTAAAAGTACCCTTTGCACTAAAGCATATCATATTATAGCTCACTATGCAAAGCATTTTCCAGTTTTGATACCTAGGTTTTATCTGAATTCTGAATTATTTGACTGCATTCATAAGTACATAGGCACACTTCAGATTTACAGAGAATTGCCACAATGTAAAAATACATGAATTTTACCTTTCCCCCTTCATTTCTTAAATATTAGCTATAACCATATTCACATCCTGTTTGGAAAGAAATCTTAGAGTTCATCTGATGCTTTTTATTATCCTACATAAAACTTACAGGCCAACTTCTCTTGGATCAAATCAAGGTGATGAGAAACAGCTCAGGTAGTTTCCTTTAAAAAATGTGTTCATACAGGGACATCAATTGAATTCAGGTATTTCATCAAGAAGTTAAAGGGCATTCAATAAAGAATTGAGGACACTATTTAATATGAAGGCCTGAAATAGCAGTATTCATTGAAAATAACTGGGACATCTGAATTACATTAATTTCTTAATATGCTCATTTACCCCACATTGAAGTATCTCGCAACTACAGAATTATCTTACGATAAATATTACTTTTTCCATTGCCATATTTATTTAGGAAAATAAGTATCTCTGAAATTGATGGTACTATAGAGTAAACAAATTGTGGTATATTTAAAGCTTTTTTTTTATTTGTAGCCTTCTCACCATATTCCATTAAACTTTTATGGATGAGGAGCCCAAAGGAACTTGCATAGATGTATTTGGAATTTTTCCAGAGGGGAAAAATGATACTTTTGTAATACCCTACTAGCACTACACATATGGCACCAAAAGTAACTGTATTTTATTTTGTTACTTTCGTTTACTTGCTTTTAGGTGAATTCAACAAAAACTAAAGTGTTAGAATTTTTCCATGTGGAATGAGCTAGATCCAGTGTAGTTCTATCTAACCTCAAGGGAGTTTACTACATGAGTTGTAGGGTTTTTCATCTTGTTTTGTCCTGTGCTTCTTAGGCCATTTCTGTGATCATGAAGATACTAAATTTTTATTATTTTATGCTACTAAGTCTCACCAATCTAGGGTTTGTATCTATCTAAATAACTCCCAGGTATTGGTATATTCTTTTGTATTCATGACATTTATTGACAACTTTGAATGGAAATATAACTTCTTTCAATTTCTAGTTTACCTGCCTAATTTCATCAAGAATTGTACTGCTGATCAAATGAAAGAGACTTTAATTTTTCAACTCTTCTCACTGAGTTAGACCATAATGTAGCATCCTGGGTGTCTAATCAGTTTTTAAAGATTTATGTAGATAGAAACAAAAGAAGGCATGCTGGACATAAGGGTAGCTCAATTAAAATATCAGAGGCAGGGCTGTCTGGGAAAAAAGGAACAGATTTGTTTGGTTGAAACTGATAGATTTCTTATGTGGGGAGTTAAAATTGGAGAAATGAGAAGTGGCTATATTTAAAGATCTAATAAATGCAAAGTCTCCTGGATTCTATCATTTAGAGGGAAATGTTGAACCACTACGGGTTTTTGAGCACAATAAAGATTGGGGAATAACAGAGAGTAGAGGGTAAGAATAAATTATTCTAAAAACAGCATTTTAGAAGTCAACTTCATATTTGAATTTTGAGATAGTGATATGAACCCAACTATTTACTTTCCAATTCTTACCAAAACCTATTAAATGAAAAAAAATTGTAGTGAAATATATAATAATGAGAGAAGTGAAACAGAAAGTCATTTGAATTTTTTTGAAAACGAATTAAATGGGATCTGTTTGAAGAATAATTTATTATGAATAAATCTCCAATTCAATAATGGAACAACACTGGTAACCTTCCAGCAAGTATGTGCCAAGAAAAGTTCTGGGAAAATCCCTAGCTCCTGGGCACAGAGAATTAGGGAAAGGCCACTCTATGCTTCCAGCGGGACAATGCACAAGATTTCAGGAGTTCTACTATGCTCTTTGATTCCAGAGAAGCATAGGGGGAAAAAAAACTTCATCACTCAATAGCGAACTTTCAAATGATGGACTGAACAGAAAGGGGAGCAAAAACATACTTCACAACCCATCCAACCAGCATAATCCTTAAAACTGAGTGTTGGGGTTGCTACTGTACAGCACCAGACTGAGTCACTGCCTCCAGTGCTGGCATCTCATATGGGCACTGCTTCAAGTCCTGGCAGCTGCACTTCCAATCCACCTCCCTGCTAATGCAGCAGAAGATGGCCCAAGTGCTGGGCCTCTGCACCTATAATGGAGACCAGGAAGAAGCTCTTGGCTTCTAGTTCAGCTTGCCTCAGCCCCAGTGGTTGCAGCCATCTGGGGAGTGAACCAGCAGATGGAAGATATTCTCTCTCTCTCTCTCTCTCTCTCTCTCTCTCTCTCTCTCCTCCCTCTCTTTAATTCTGTCTTTCCACTAATTAAATCTTTTTAAAAATTTTGAATTATTAAAAAAGTATTTGAAAGTACCTCCTTCTTCCACTTTGACTATGGCCTTGTCTAAATAAGATCGGAGTTGGCTAACTCAAGAGGCTTCCATAATCTTGGCAACTCATGACAAGAGCCTAGCATGATTACTGATACCATAAACAAGAGTGTCAATTGTTAAATCAACAACAGGAGTCACTGTGCACTTACTCCCCATGTAGGATCTCTGTCCTTAATGTGTTGCACTATGTGAATTAATGGTATAACTAGTACTCAAACAATACTTTATACTTTGTGTTCTGTGTGGTTGCAAACTGTTGAGATCTTTACTTAATATATACTAAACTGATCTTCTGTATATAAAGATAATTGAAAATGAATCTTGATGTGAACGGAAGGGTAGATAAAGCTGCCACCTTCAGTGCTGGCATCCCAAATGGGCGCCAGTTCAGATCCTGAATCCTTTCTCCATGTTTCCATCAGGTGGCTCTACCAACATGGGGGTAGAGGGAGTAGGATTCATTTCTGTAGAAATTGAACCATGCAGACTCTGGTTTGAGGACACTAGCCTCAGTGAAAAAACATGGTTTATGGCTGAGAGGCAGGGCTGAAAAAGGAGGAATTAAGTATAAGTCTGAACATCAAACTGTGGAAACTCTCAGTCCCTTTCCTCTCCACGTTTCCCAAACATGGCTAGCTAGGCAGATACTTACCATGCATGAAGTGGAGGAATTTTTTAAAACTTCCTCAGAGAAAAAGGATCCTAATACTGTAATGTGATAGATCTCTTAAGAAAAGCTGGAATGGACATCCAATAACCCTGGAAGGAAGACTTATGTAGCATTACATTCTTAAATTAAATTAGTAGGCATTTGATGAGCCTCAAACTTGAAAAAAAAAAAAAAGCAACATGGAGGAAACATACACAACATATACAATAAAAGAAAACTGAAAATAATTGTATTCACAGAGAAACATGAAAAAATATCTCATCCAAAATATAAAGAGAGAATTCTATTAAAATAAGAAAAAGAAGACATCAAAGAGTTCTTGACAACACAGATACTCAGAATTGAAAGTCCAACAGGAGTTTTAGAAGACCAAGCTGAGAAAAGTGTTACGAAAAGCAGAACACCAAGACAAGAAAATAACTTGACAATTGATTAATCCCCAAATATCACGAATTGAAATAATTGAAGGAGAGAACAGGGCACATGGATAGAGGTAAGTGATCAAAGACCAAAAGCAGTTCCCAAACAAAGTAAGTTTCCAGATTAAAATGATCCCCCAAGAGAATGGAAAATGACTGGAAGGGACTCTACACCACGTCAAACAATTGGGAACATTCAGAATTCCATGAGAAAGCAAAAAATTTGAAAATCTTGCAAAAAGAGTTTTCATATATGTGAACTGTAAATTACTAAATGTTTCCATAAGATAAAACAAGAATAGCAGTCATAAACATTTTAGAAGTACTAGGGCATGAACTCTATTACTGTTGATATAAAGAACACACTAAGTGTGATTGTGAGACAGAACAATAAATGGAAGTATCCCTCCTGAAAGTAGCAGGAATGAATAATAAATGTTAATGACAAGTTTAAAAATACATGAGATAGAGTCATGACATCTCATAATGAGATCTTGAAGTGCAAGTATCGGACAACTACAACAGAGAAGAAGAAGAGGGAAGAAGGTGGATAGGTGGAGGAATGGAAGGGGAGAGAGAAATTTGAAGAAATAATAAAGGAAAGACTGCCAAAAAAAGAAATGAAATAAATACTTTATATAGAAAAACACATTAAATGCCAAAAAGCATAATAAGACCCTACACATTAACAAATAATAGTGAAAATACACTAAAATTCCAGAAAGAGAGTGCCGATGATTTTTAAAGAAAAATCAGGGAGACAACATGGTATCTTTGGATGCTAGAACACAAGGGGATTAGTAAGGTAGTAAAGGAAAGGATGCTTTCCTGCAGATTTATAACCAAATTGACTACCAGAATTTTTATTTATTTGCTTAATTAGTTATTTAGCTATTTTTATTTATTTGAAAGAGACAGAGATTTTCCGTCTATCAATTCACTCCCCAAATCTCTGCAAAAGCCAAAGACTGGCCAGGCCAAATCAAGAGCCCAGAACCGAAACCTGGAAGTCCCACACTGAAGGCAGGGACACAGCTGCCTCATACATAAGTCTTTCATACAACCTGCTGCCTCCCAGGATGCACATTAGCAGGAAGCTGGATCCCAGTCGGGGCACCGGATTCTGTCCCGGTTGCCCCTCTTCTAGGCCAGCTCTCTGCTGTGGCCCGGGAGGGCAGTGGAGGATGGCCCAAGTGCTTGGACCCTGCACCCGCATGGGAGACCAGGAGAAGCACCTGGCTCCTGCCTTTGGATCAGCACGGTGCGCTGGTTGCAGCAGGCCGGCCACCGCGGCCATTGAGGGGTGAACCAACGGAAAAGGAAGACCTTTCTCTCTGTCTATCTCTCTCACTGTCCACTCTGCCTGTCAAAAAAAAAAAAAGCATTTGAGAAAAAATCAAAGATATACTAAAAAGTCCTTGACATATAATAGGCTTGCTATAAATATTTCTTGAGCTAATATAAACTGAGATGACAATTATTGAAAGAGAAAATGTCCCTAGGAACTGGAAAGCTATGGGTTTGAAACACAGGGACCAAATAAAGAGTACAATCTAAATGAGTCATATTTACAGGTCCCTGTCCTCTAATCCAATATGACTTTCTTTATTGATATACACTTTTTGGTATGTCAATGATTTAGATTTTAGCCAAGGAAAATGTCTGTCAGATTTATGGAGAGGAATTAAATGATATCAAATGCCCAGGACACCAAAATCTCTTTTATATCAAGTACACAAAAATCGTTAATGTATTAAGGGCACAGGTTTCTGCTGTTCACTCTTAAGTGGAAAACCATTCATGGAAAGAATATTTGCTTTCCAGAAGTGATTGAAAAAGGCCTACACACAGTTTCAATGAAATAAGCATTTGTGCAACGGCCACTACTCAAATGAATACAAAGATAAATCCCCAAATAGGAGACAAAGGGCCAAATTATCTCATCTACCTGCAGTGTCTATCCATTCTGCCATACTACAACAGTCTGTTTTCAGCTTGTGAAGGTCTGAAATCAATTAAGGTAATTTTGGATTCCTTTTATAAGATTTTCTAGGGAATAATAGTTCATTTCCTTTCTCTTAATGGTGACTATATGAAGAGACCTACATTTTTCCAATGATCTTAATTAAAAAAATCTTTTTTTTATAAACCTTGAATATACAGTATACAGAGTCATTCAGTTTCATGGACAGAATTTCAGCTTGAACTAACTTAAGAGTATGCATGGGCTCAATTATTCACTAAGATATAAAGGGAAGGGTAAATAGTTCTTTCTGTCTATGCTATTTGAGAGAGAAATAGAGACAGAGTTCCCATCTGCCCGAATGCCCCCAATGGCCGTGGGATGGGCTGGGGCAGAAGCTGAGAGCCAGGAACTCAATACAGATCTTCTACATGGGTGGAAAGAACAAAACTACTTGAGCCATCACCACTACCTTCCAGGGTTGCAATAGCAGGAAACTGGAATCAGGAGCCTGAGTTAGGAATTGAAGGGAGGTACTCCAGTACAGGTTACTGGCATCGTAACTGGTGGACTAAATGCCAGTCCCTGTCTGCTTCTTTGATTCTCGCCTACTACGTTCACTAGACATTATAGCCAGTAGTCCAAGCTCCCTGCCCTTATAGGTTGTTATCAAGGAATAAGGAAGTTCTTTCACTCTACCCAAATTTGAAAAACAAGTTTAAGGGAAATTTTGGTTAGTCTGACTTGGGTCATATGCTTATCCTTAGAGCAATTGCGATGTTTAGGTGAAAGATATCATGATCAGGTCAGTCTGGATTTGTGCTCAACCCTGAAGTGAGAATATTGTTCCAGGTTAGAGTCGCCGGAAACCTAGAGACCTGGAAACCAGGATCTGAGCTGGAGATTTGTGTGCACAAAGTATATTAGAAAATATTCTCAAAATCACTATCTGTGACAGAGTTTACAAGGAATTGGAGGGCCGGCACCATGGCTTACTTGGCTAATCCTCTGCCTGCAGCATCGACATCCCATATGGGCACCGGGTTCTAGTCCCGGTTGCTCCTCTTCCAGACCAGCTCTCTGCTGTGGCCTGTGAAGGCAGTGGAGGATGGCCCAAGTGCTTGGGCCCTGCACCCCATGGGAGACCAGGAGGAAGCACCTGGCTCCTGGCTTCAGATCAGCATTGTTCCGGTCGTGGTGGCCATTTGTGGGGGGGGGGGGTGAACCAAAGGAAGGAAGGCCCTTCTCTCTGTCTCTCTCTCTCACTAACTCTGCCTGTCAAAATAAAAAAGAAAGAAAGAAAGAAAGAAAGAAAGAAAGAAAGAAAGAAAGAAAGAAAGAAAGAAAGAAAGAAAGAAAGAAAGAAAGAAAGAAAGAAAGAAAGAAAGAAAGAAATTGGGCAGCAGGAGATTTCCGGCTGAGATGTAGTCACAGCAGTCCCAAAGACAACAACGGACGAGTGAGGTCTCTACAGAGTGGTTCTGAATTGGAAGAGGAACTTTTTACCCCCAGATCTACTAGTCATGAACTGAGGATCGCTACCGACCAGAAGTCTGTGGCTCTTGTCAGCTCGGGTAATCACCACAGGAGGGCTCAGCTGTAAGCAGTCCTGTGCCAACACTCCCAAAAACTAAGGAAGAGTGTTCCCTGCTTCTGGAGGGAAGGGTGTAGAGATCTGGGCGACGTGCCACAGCATCCATTAGGGAAGGCAGGGGCTTTTCCAAGAAGAAGGGTGACAGGTACAAGAGGGACTGAATAGATTAAAACAAAGCCACAGAATGCTAGAGTGTAATTGCTACTAGACTGGTGTTAGTGAGCACCTTAGAACACTCGGCTCAGAGTAAGAAGATGCAAATTCCCTCAGAAAATCATTTAACTCACTGAACTTTTGATTATTTTTCTTTGAAGAGAATAAAAACATCAAGTTATAAGAAGTTTAATATGATATTGATGGGCAGGCGCTGCGGCTCACGTGGCTAATCCTCCGCCTACAGCGCCGGCACCCTGGGTTCTAGTCCTAGTCAGGGTGCTGCATTCTGTCCCGGTTGCTCCTCTTCCAGTCCAGCTCTCTGCTGTGGCCTGGGAGGGCAGTGGAGGATGGCCCAAGTGCTTGGGCCCTGCACCCGCCTGGGAGACCAGGAGAAGCACCTGGCTCCTGGCTTCGGAACAGCACAATGCACCGGCCATGGCTGCCATCTTGGGGGGTGAACCAACGGAAGGAAGACTTTTCTCTCTGTCTCTCCCTCTCACTAACTCTGCCTGTCAAAAAATATATATATATATGATATTGATAAATACTAACACTGAATTTGTAAATATCAGTTGTTATTGAATTAAAATGCTAATTCTGAGCTTCTTTTTTAAACTTTTATTTATTGGGCCAGTGCTGTGGTTCAGTGGGTTGGTTAAAGCCCTGGCCTGCAGCACCAGCATCCCACATGGGTGCCAGTTCGAGTCCCAGCTGCTCCACTTCCAATCCAGCTCTCTGTTGTGGCCTGGGAAAGCAGTGGAAGATGGCCCAAGTGCTTGGGCACCTGCACCCGCATGGAACACCCGAAGAAGCTTCTGGCTCCTGGCTTCAGATCAGCTCAGTCTTAGCCGCTGCAGTCATTTGGGGAGTGAACCAGTGAATGGAAGACACCTCTCTCTCTCTGCCTCTCCTCTCTCTGTGTAACGCTGACTTTCAAATAAATAAAATAAATTTTTAGAGGCCGGCGCTGTGACTCATTTGGTTAATCCTCCACCTGTGGCGCCCGCATCCCATATGGGCACCGGTTCTACTCCCAGCTGCCCCTCTTCTCTCCAGCTTTCTGTTGTGGCCTGCAAAAGCAGTAGAAGATGGCCCAAGTCCTTGGGCCCCTGCACCCACATGGGAGACCAGGAAGAAGCACCTGGCTCCTGGCTTCAGATTGGCGTAGCTCCAGCCTTTGCAGCCATTTGGGGAGTGAACCAACAGAAGGAAGACCTTTCTGGCCGGCGCCGTGGCTCAACAGGCTAATCCTCCGCCTTGCGGCGCCGGCACACCGGGTTCTAGTCCCGGTCGGGGCACCGGATTCTATCCCGGTTGCCCCTCTTCCAGGCCAGCCCTCTGCTGTGGCCCAGGAGTGCAGTGGAGGATGGCCCAAGTGCTTGGGCCCTGCACCCCATGGGGAGACCAGGAAAAGCACCTAGCACCTGGCTCCTGCCATCGGATGAGCGCGCTGCGCCGGACGCAGCGCGCCGACCGCGGCGGCCATTGGAGGGTGAACCAACGGCAAAAGGAAGACCTTTCTCTCTGTCTCTCTCTCTCACTGTCCACTCTGCCTGTAAAAAAAAAAAAAAAAAAAAAGAAGGAAGACCTTTCTCTCTCTCTCTGTAACTCTGTCAAATAAATAAATAAAAAATCTTTAAAAATAAAATAAAATAGATCTTTAAAATCTCTTCTATTTATTTGAGAGGTGGGGAAAGAGAGAGAAAGGAAGAGAAAGACAAAGTTGCCATCCCTTGGTCCACTACTCTAATGCACAACAGTTGGGCCTGAGTCAGGCTAGGATTGGGCTGGGGCTGAAGCTGGTTACTGGGAACTCAATCCAGGTCTCTCATATGGGTAGCAGAGACCCAACCATTTGAGCCATCACCTCCTGCCTCCTAGGGTCTGCATTAGCAGGAAGCTGGAATTGCTGACTGAAACCAGCAATTCATCCCAGTTGTTACAAGATGGGATGCATGTTAACAACTATACTAAACGTACACCTGGCTCTTTTAAGATGGATAGCTAATTTGTGCTAAAAATTAAAGATGGCGCATATAAGTGCTGGTAACTGGGATGAAATGTACTTTGCTGAGCATACCTTTATTCAGAGGGATCACAGTGTAAAAGTTCAACAGTCATCAAGCAACAGTGAATAGGTGAAATACAGGATGCAGCGAAACTCCTCTGTATGATACTATCTATAGTGGTGGCACATATCAATATATATTTGTCCAAACCCAAAGAATACATAACACCAAGAGTGAACCCTAAAGTACACTGTGGCCTTGGAGTGACAGTGATGGGTAATTGTAGATTCATTAGTTGGTAACACATGTACCACTCTGGTGAGGATGTTGATAAAGACAGAGGATGTGAGGGAAGTAGGTGGTGTATGGGAATCTCTGTACCTTCTGCTCAATTTTGCTGTGAATCCAAAAGTACTCTACAAAGTAAAGTCCATTTTTTTTTAAACAAAAGAAACATCAAAACCCATTACCCTTACAGATAAGTATTCTCCCTTTTAGGTGGTATGCAAAAGCAGCAGAATCCAATGATTTTCCCTTTTGAGATTATTGTCATAGTTTAAGAGTATCAACCCAGTATTTTGGGGTGTCTGTAGTGTTCTTAGTCATTTATTACCACTGAGTCACGTCAAATCAGTTTGGATCGTTTTCATTTTTCAGTTTGCTAGGGTTGATGAACTCCATAAATAACTGTCTCATCTTCAAATTAGAGTTTCTCACCATTTACACAAAATATACTTCTGGTGTACTTTAAAAAATGCTTCCTTTTTCTATCAATCAAGAATGGGATGAATAGCTCAGTTGCATTATTTTATGGCATTGTTTTTACCATGTTATAGAGTTCAGGATGAACTAATCAGTATCTTTTCACAATGAGACCTTTAAAATATCTTTTTATTTTTTAAAGTGTTCAAATAACATGTAATACTTGTACACATTCATGAGAAACAGTATAATATTCAAAATACTTTGAAATGTTCTTATCACACTGCCATTCTACCACTTTAATGTCCATGAGTTTAATTTTATCTTTCAGGTATAGCCTCAAGAATCAACTTAGGGTAACAGTACCTCTGCTTTATATTTATAAAATTTATAAAATGCATTTAAATATTTCTTTAGACTAAGAAGCAGACTCCAAAATCAAATGAGTTACCCATATGCAGATCAAATCCTGGTTTTAAACTGGCTTGGGCAAGATTGTACAACATGTAGTGTTGAGCCCAGGACTCCTGCTACAAAAGTCTTCATTGTCGTGTAATGTTCAAAAATCACTTGAACACAAAAGCTTGGGCCAATCAGACTTACCACCAGTGAGAGGTCTGTTGTCTCTTTGGTTTTGAAACTCTGCAGTTTCTGTGCTATTATTGAGGAAATATAAACCTTTATTTTAAGTCAGGTTACAAAATTTTCAGAGTCTCCTGCAAAATGAACAAACAAGTTTTCTTGTTAGGAAATTATTCAGAATTGCAAGGCAAAGTCAACAGAGCATTAAAACAAGCGTGAGACCCTTCTCAGTGCAGCTCCCTATGCAACTGCACAGATTGTCCATCCCTGACGCCTATCTTTTTTCTCTTTGAAGCAAGTGTGTTCACCAGTTTGGAAGGAGACAGGAAAATGCAAAGAGAAACTACAATTGTTTCTCAACAAATTACTCAGTTCCATATCTCCCTTTTAGATCTTTGTGCTCTCAAGAGGAAATGCCCTACTGCTCACGACTCTACTTGGGAGAATGAGTCTGGTATCTGTTGCCTTGGAGAGGGTGTCAGTTTCCTGTTGTTGCTGTAATACATGTATTATCTCAAAACACAATTGTATCATTTCACAGTTCTGGAGGTCAGAAGTCAATGGTTATTGCAAGGCTGGAGTAAAGGTGCTGGCAAAGCTGCACTGCTTCTGGGGCACTGAGGGTGGTAATCTCCCCTTGCCTTTACCACCTTCTAGAAGCCATCTGCATT
The DNA here is from genome assembly GCA_949820135.1 of Sylvilagus floridanus. Classification (NCBI taxonomy): domain Eukaryota; kingdom Metazoa; phylum Chordata; class Mammalia; order Lagomorpha; family Leporidae; genus Sylvilagus; species Sylvilagus floridanus. The sequence continues at coordinate 117,062,949 of OX463223.1, forward strand.
CCTTGCCTGGTGGCCTCATCATTCTGATCTCTGCCTCTATTTTCATTTTATTTTTTTAAGATTTATTTTATTTATTTTGAAAGGCAGAATTACAGAGAGAGTGGGTGAGACAGAGAAAGATCTTCCATCTTCTGGTTCACTCCCCAAATAGCAGCAATGCTGGGTCTGGGCCAGGCCAAAGCCAGGAGCCAGGAGCCTCTTCCGGGTCACTCATATGGGTGCAGGGGCCCGAGGATTTAAACCATCTTCTGCTGATTTCCAAGGCCATTAACAGGGTGCTGGACTGTAAATGGAGCAGCAGGGATTGGAATTGGATGCCAGTGGCACAGGCAGTGGCTTTATCCACTAAGCCACAGCACTGGCCCCTGTCTCTATTTTCAAATTGCCTTCTTTTACTCTGAACCTACTGCTTTCCTGTCTCCAACTGTAATTAGATTGGGCCCACTTGAATAATTCAGGCTATCTCCTTATCTCAAACCCGTTTATTGAATTAGATCTGTGATATCCTTTTACCATGTAAAGTAACATAGTCACATGTTGCAGGGAATAGGATGCCACATCTCTGGTATGTGGAGAGGCATTATTCTGCTCACCACACACAGGTATGGCTATATTTTGCAAGTAGTTGAATAGGTAAGCCAATGTACTGAAGAATCTCTTTTCTCTAAAGGTGAGTGACTGTTGCTGAAGAGTATACTTTTTTTAAGTCCTGTAGGTCCCCACCGAGAGGATGTCTCAGTCTCAATGCTTTCCTGGGCAAAGAATGGCAGTTGAACATAGAATCTAATGCAATCAGAAAGTTGCTCTCTGATTTTTTCAAGCTCACTCAAGTGGAGTTCAGACTTCATATTACTAACAGCATTTCTCTCTATGGGGCAGTATGCCACAGATTTTTTTTTTTTAATAAGCAAGTCACATGGAGAAGCACTCACAATTTTCCAAATCCTAAGAAGCTGAATTAAAAACATATGTATTTGGGACCGGCGCTGTTGCGCTATGGGTTAAGCCACCATCTGCCATGCCGGCATCCTGTATAGATGTCAGTTCTAGTCCCAGCGGCTCTGCCTCCAATCCAGCTCCCTGCTAGTGTGCCTGGGAAAGCAGTGGAAGATGGCCCAAGTGCTTGGGTCCCTATACCCACGTGGGAGACCCAGAAGAGGCTCCTGGCTCCTAGCTTCAACCTGGCCCAGCCCCGACTTTTATAGCCATTTGGGGAGTAAGCCAGCAGATGAAAGATATTCATTCTCTCTCTCTCTCTCTCTCTCTCTCTCTCTCTCTCTCTCTCTTTCCCTTCTCTTTCTCTGTAACTCTCACTTTCAGATAGATAAACAAATCTTTAAAAAATATGTATTCTGAGACTGCATATTACTTTTTTTTTTTTTGACAGGCAGAGTTTTAGACAGTGAGAGAGAGAGACAGAGAGAAAGGTCTTCCTTCCGTTGGTTCACCACCCCCCCCCCCCAAATGGCTGCTACAGCCGGCACTGTGCCGATCTGAAGCCAGGAGCCAGGTGTCTCCTCCTGGTCTCCCATGCAGGTGCAGGGGCCCAAGGACTTGGGCCATTCTCCACTGCCCTCCCGGGCCACAGCAGAGAGCTGGACCCGAAGAGGAGCAACCGGTTCTAAAACCCAGCACCCATATGAGATGCTGGTGCCACAGGTAGAGGATTAGCCAAGTGAGCCACGGCGCCAGCCCCTGGATATTACTTTCTTTAGTCTTTACAAGGTTTGGTTCATCTTTCAAATTACCAAGTCACCTAGGTAACCTAGTCTACTACACTAGCAAGTATAAATAAGAAGTGATCATTGGCAGCCTGTGGAAGGGTGATTTTATCTGGCTTTCTAAAACAATGCTTGCCCGGGCTTTCATATGCTCCCTTAGTTATTGGCCCACCCCAGCTATCAGCATCTGGGTTGGTATCACTGAAATCCATCCTTCATGCTTGGCTTCCCTGGATCCATGGAGGAGAGCAACTACCCCTCCCTGTAACAGTGTCACCATCTGGAAAAATATTTACAGGTAGTCAAGTTCAATTCTTTTTTTTTTTTTTTTTTTTTTGCATTTTTCGAATCTTTATTCTGCACGGAACTGATCAGCCTAAGCAAAGGCATGCCTTCCCAACCAAGTTCAATTCTATGCTTCTTAGGTATGCTTTAAGGGCAAGATGCAGGATTTCTGATTCTTCAGTTCTCAAAGGCCATGTCTTCTCATCCAAAATTTTCAATCTTTGTATAATTTCACTCATATTTGCCTGCCTGCAGGAAAGTTTTTTAATTTACTTTTTTTTTTTTTACCAAATTTACCAAGTGTTCACTCTGATTTGAATGTTAGCCTGTTGTATTTCTTATGTTCTATAATTTATAGTTCCTATAACATTGCTTGCTTTGAGATCCCTAATGTCCATTATCTACAAATATCCGAAAGTCACAGGCACCTGCCATTTGGCATCAAATACATTTTGTTTTGAGCAAAAAATTCATATATCTCTTTTTCTGCAGGAAAAAGTTCTTATCAATGTTAGAAAACAACCTTTAAATTTTGATGAGTCAGCATTTTCATCACTGCTAAAAGAGGTTTACTATGTCTTGGCAGCTCTAGAAAAAAGTCTTGTGTTTTTGTTTGTTAATAGTTTGAAATAAGCACCTTAAGTGTCATCATCCATGTTCCTCCATTTCGATGTATCCTCTGGGAATCACAGAAAAATAAAATCGCCAACAAAATCAATCAAAGAGGCATTTCTCTTTTCTCTCTTCCTTCTGACTGCATTATGCAATACCAGAGGTCCTAAAGCAATCTCTAGCATTCTTTTGAACTTATTCTCATCAGAGTACAATTTTCTTACATATTTTAAAGTATTTCTGAGAGTCCATAGTTATTGCAATGCATGATTTTTTAAAAACATGATCATGATTATTGTCTCAAAGTGAATTAGCTCCTATACTAGAGGTATAAATTGGCCCACTGTACATATATGTGCATAGTACAAGAAGTTTTATTAAGTCTGAATGAGGTATCTATACACAATGTGCAAGAATCTCCATCCAAAACTCATGAACATAAAAGATAATAAATCCTTTAATGTCATTTTCATAAACAAAAATGTACCTCCTAATTAAGCCTCTATCTCATCACTGTTGAGAGGGATATTCAGCCCTAGTCATTATTACTTTCTTCCCTCAAAAAGTAACAATTGATAGCATTGGCTTCTTACACAGCAACAAGGCTTAGGTTATCAGTCGCCTCCATTTTCATGCCCTGCTTCTGAGATACTCATATCCCTCCACCTCCTGCCCTAAAACATACTCACACCCAGGAGCTGCCTCAGATCTAAGAGTACCACAGCTTTCTTGCTTGATACACATCCTGCTCCAAGACTGTATTTCAAACGACAAGAAAATCACATAAACTTGATTGTGAAGAGTATGTCAGTGTTATTTTGCCTTCAACAACATCGCTGTTTCCCCGATTCCTCATAGCAAAAACTAACTACAATGAGTCACTACACTCTTACTTTCACAGAACTCTTTTGCCAGAACTCTACTCCCATTCTTGCTATTTCCCCACTGTCTTGATGGCCCAGATAGACATACTGCCATCGACTTTCATCTGCTCAAAGACAAACAAGCAAAAAAGATACCTGGATTCCCTCAGGAGTATTAAGAGGCCACCCAGAAAACATCAACTTGTAGCAGACCTGAGGATGGGACATTTTTCTGAGAAATATTTCACACAACCACTTCCATTCTATTTGTGAAATTAGGGTTTCATCTCTGGGGCTATTTGAGGTAAGACTGATTTTGACATGGCCTATGATTCTTGCACTCCATTTTCCATCACTCTATTGTTTCTATGTGACAACTTTATCACTTGGTTCTACTGTAACTGTAACAAGAACTACCTGAAAGGTACTAGGAAGTGGTAGATTTCTGCTTTCAAGGATATGCTTAATCTAAGCTGAGAGAAAGAGTCATTTTTTTCCCAATTCCAAACTGTCTCCTTTAATGCTCCAAGACAGTCAACCCCATAAGAATAAAGTCATCACTTAAAGCTCAACTCAGAAATGAATGAGTAATGGACAATTTGCTTGTGGTCTGACATCTGTTCCTTCTGTGAACCACACCTGATTTTGGACACTTGGACCAGGTGACAGCCCTGATTATATCTACATTCCTAGCCACTGGGATTAGTCTAAGGAAGCACACATAATGGATTCATAGTCAATAAGATACAAGCAGAAAGATTATCATTTTTCTTCTAAAGAAGAAATACATGGTGGGGGGGCAGTTAAGGGAGAAGGAAGACACAGAAAGGATATGACAGTTGGAATTGTAGCAGGAATTTTGCTGCAAGAACAGAAAGCTTGAAGCTGCTAAGAATGGCCTTTTTTCCTACCTAAATAGATATTCTAGTTCCAGACTATTGAACTATTGATTTCACAACAGCTTTGAAATCTGATACCAGTGGAGTTCTGGAGATTGCTCTTTCCAGCTCATGAGAGTCCATTGTGCACAACTCCTCCCAGATCCACATTCAGCGATATAATGTTGGTAACTTGAAATCAACCATGACTGAAGTATTTGCAGCATAAAAATTAAAAAAATTCCAAACAGTATTTTTCTGCTATAAAGCTATTTATTAAACATTTTTACCAACACGCTATTGCTGATAGGATGATGTTTGTGATGATTGCCCTGTAACGCAGTGATTGAGATTAAAGGCCCAGAAGTCAGAATAGCCAGGGTACTTGAGATACTGAATGTAAAGCACTTAGTCCAATGCAATGCATACAGAAAATACATTACAGCCACATAATAATTACATGTATTATATGAGTATTATTGTTCCTTCTTAATTGTTTTAAGCAGAGCAGTGGCACGGGGAACCTCGCTGATTTCACCTTTTAGCAATAGCTAGTAACAGGTATGGTTAAATCACATCACATCCTAGGCCTGCTCAGTCTTCCAAATCCACACTTTCCATATGCTTCAATTCTTCATCAAAATCCAGTTCACAAGCATTTTTCTTTAAGTAAGCAATCTTCGTAGGATCCTTTGACATTTCCTGTTTGAAGTATCAATACTATGTTGTTGCTTTTGTTGTTAGTTTTTGGCCTTAACAAATTTGTATGGATAAGACAGTGGTGTGTTGGCCCCAGAGAAATAGGAAGCCTCCTGAAATTTGAATGAAAGAAGGAACAAATAACTAGTAGAATAGCATATGACAGAATACAAACTTAAGACAGAGTTGAGCAAGAGAGCAAGGGCAGAAACAAAGAGGCCAATTTGCTGAAACTGATGAGCGTAGAGGAAGCAAGGAGAAGGAATTGAGAAATAGAATTTTAATTCAGCATCGGATAGCTGCCATCTGAGAAAGCTATTTTGGGAAAGATAGCCATAGAGAGAGCTTATACAAAATTAGAAAGCTGAGGCAGTATAAATGTTGACACTATCTCAAGAGACTTCAGCTGAAAGATATCTGTTTTTCTCTATCACTCTTTCTGTAACTCTTTCAAATAAATAAAATAATTTTTTTAAAAAGTAAACAATATACAAAAGAGTGAAGAAGCAGATTAAAATTCCTCCAACTCTGAAAGTCCAGCAGAGTACTGTTAGCATTCAGATGTACAACATTTTTGATATTTCCATGTACATACAAACACATGGAAATGATTACCTAAAATATATTTCTAAAATTCATATACATATTAAATATATAGTAGATATTTTGATTTCAGTGTAATATGGCATTGGCTATCTACCTTTTCACTTACTAATACATATGGCTGCATAATCACTCTACTTATAGGAATACCATGATTTATTCAACCAATTCTTTAAAGGGGTTATTTTATCATATTGCATTGTAATTTATCATTATGCTCCATGTTCACAAAAGTATTTTTTAAGAATAGAGAATTCTAGAAATATTTGTTCATTTTATTACATTAGATCTGTTTTTAATAGATCCTCAACATTTAACAAAGTGCAAGGTGGATGGATACATACTTGAACGGACAGACAGAAAGGGGAATGCAACAGTGTGTTGGCTGGACTGCAGAGGTGAACAGCTAATTATAGTCAAAGTTGTTCATGTGAGAGGAGTATAAAAGCCGGAACTGGTATATCAAACATAGGAATGGGAAGATGTGAAGGATATAGGAAACTATCTTGGATAACTGGTTGTTTTGATTTTCAAAATATATTTATCTCAACTTTTTCAATAATATGGTCTTCAAAAGTCCACCCTGTTTTCTGTGGGTTGCTGACTTTATATTTTATTTTGCAAATTTTGCCTAATTATTATATTTTGTCAGAGTTTCATTTGTAAAATTGAATAACTGCATTATATATTCCTTTGACTTCCCTCCCACCATGATTTGGACTTTAATGATGCGGTGACTCACCCATGTTGATTCCTGCAGGAGTTTCCGTTCCTTATCCCGCACAAAATCCTTCATAGTGTCTAGAAAGAATTGCCAGAGAAAAATAATCTGCTTCTTCAAGTGAAACCTTTACTTTATCCCTTCTTCCAATGAGATATTCTATGATTGAGAATAATAACAATGATAATTTGTTGGCTGCTATGTGAGACAAAGCAATAAATGATATGTAAAAGTTTTTAAAACTAATTCTCACAACGATGAATAAGCTAGTAAAGTGACAAAGTAGAAAAGCCAAACTATAAAATCAATTCAATGTGATTCCAAAGCTGTTCTTTTCTTCCCCACTAGGAAGAGTTTTTCTTTAACTTCTGTTTTTAAATACCTACCTCATATCCATAGTTCTCTCACTTTTCTTTCATGTTTTTAGCTGTGCTATATTCTTTGGTCATGTAACTTATAGACTGTTAATGATGAGATAAGACATAAAGAGACTTTCTTTTACTTACATCCTTTTCATGGTGTGGGTTTACTATCCTCCTGCTAACCCACAAAGAGGCCTAATCTGGTACTACTGTTGACATTGTATACATCCCTCAGTCTTGGTCTCATGCTGATTTGAGATTAAGTCTACAGTGCTAATGAATGATCTACAAAAGTATCCTTAATCCCCTTGCTTTAACTCATTCCTGGGAAAAATATAATTTTTCTTTTACCATATAACTCAGTGTTGTGTTCACTTCCTGTGGGGTTATCTGAGGAGTCCTCCCTGATGTGTTCACTGCCAGCCTCTCAGCATCTTCCACTCCTGTAACCCTTCTGCACCATAGCCAAACCCTTCACACTTCCTAATGGGGCCACACCCTTTTCTGGACTCTTATTTGCATAAAGTGCCCTCCATCTTGCATTTCTTTTACCCACAATGCATCTTCTTGATAAATATCCACTCCTTTCAAAGTATTTAATCTTTTCAGAATATTTCATCCTCTAAGAATCTTCTCTGATGTATTTAAGTAGAATTGAATACCTCAAGGGACACCCTGCTGCTTGACATAAACTTTGAGTTCGCTTGAATCATTTTTGAAAAATGTTACATCACTTCTGAGACTAAAGCAATCCCCTAGAAGTCAGGCCTATTTTCCAATCTATGACAATAATTTTGTACAGCTCTATACCTTTGAAAGAGTGTGTATTGTGCCTTGTCAAAAGTTTTAGAAGCCATGAAGGCCAAGAGGCACTAGTATTGAAGTTCTAAAAGAAAGAGATTGTCAATCAAGAGTCCTAAATGAAAAATCTCTGCAAGTGAGATCCCAGTAGATAGAACGGGCCATCAAAGAAGGAGGTACCTTTCTCTGAAGGGAGGAGAGAACTTCCACTTTGACTATGACCTTGTCTAAATAAGATCAAAGTCAGCAAACTCGAAAGGCTTCCATAGCCTTGGAAACTCATGACTAGAGCCTAGGGAGATTTCTGACTCCATAAACAAGAGTGTCAATTGTTAAGTCAACAACAAGAGTCACTGTGTACTTACTCCTCATGTGGGATCTCTGTCCTTAATGTGTTGTCCAATGTGAAGTAATGCTATAACTAGTACTGAAACAGTATTTTACACTTTATGTTCTATGTAGGTACAAACTGATGAAATCTTTACTTAATGTATACTAAATCGATCTTCTGTATATAAAGAGAATTGAAAATGAATCTTGATGAGAATGGAATGGGAGAGGGAGCTGGAGATGGGAGGGATGCGGGTGGGAGGGAAGTTATGGGGGGAAAAAGCCATTGTAATCCATAAACTGTACTTTGGAAATTTATATTTACTAAATAAAAGTTTAAAAAGAAAGTTAAAAGAAAAAAGAGGCCTATATTTGACAAATCTATAAAAATAAAGGATATTAAGGCATCCAAGACAAACAAAAACTGAGGTGCTTCATCACTAGTAGACCTTCTGTAGAGGAAATACTAAAAGGAGTCTCTTAGACTTACATGAGAGAACACCATCCAGTAATTTGAATCTACGGAAGAATTAAGGATCACGTGTCATAAAAACTTACAAGTAAATATAAAAGACAGCATGGGGTAGGCATTTGGCACAGCTGTTGAGACGCCACTTGGGAACTCTCAATCCCATACAGAAGTGCCTGGATTTGAATCCTGGCTCCATTCCCAATTCCAGCTTCCAGGTAATGTGGAAACTTGGAGGCAACAGGTAAGGATTGTTTGGTTTCTGCCACCCACATGGGAGCCCCAAATTGAGTTCCCAGCTCCTGGCTTTGGCCTAGCCCCGTCCCAGCTGTGGTGGGCACTTGAGGATTAAACCAGCAGATAAGAAATATGTCTCTCTCTGTCTCTGCCTTTCTCTGCTTTTCAAATGCATGAAAGAAATATATTTAAAAACTTTAAAGATACAGTATAAGTGTATTTTACTTTGTAACTCTTCTCCTATATGATTTAAAAGACAATTGCATAAAGCAATATTTATAGAATTGTGTTGACAGACATATAAGGTATAATAAATATAATGAGAAATATATGCATGATACAACATAATATACAATAAAGTTATACTTTATGTGATGATGGCAGAAAGGAGGAAGGGAAAACAGAGCTATCTTGGAGCAAACTTCCTGTATTCCATTGAGATTAAGTTAACATGAACTTGAATTAGATTGTTTTAAATTAAGGGGCTAATTGTATTTCCCAGAGCAAACTCTAAGAAAATAACTCAAAGCAACATTATACTGCTAAAGGCTAGATCATAACTATTTAGAGAGTATAAAAGATATTGACTGTAATTGAATGCAAAATGTTAAAATGATTACTTTTTTTATATGTACTTTCTCATTTTGTGAAGGATATGGCTTTAACTCTGTAAATGAGTGAGGTGGCATCTACATAGTAGAAAAAATCCAGTTTAAAATAGTTAATTTGGTCAAATCACATTTAAAAAGCATGGAATAACAAAAATAACAGAGCTATCTTGGAGCAAACTTCCTGTATTCCATTGAGATTAAGTTAACATTAACTTGGGAGAGGGAGAGGGACAGGGAGGGGGAGGGGGAGAGGAAGAGGGAGAGGGAGGGAAAGGGAGAGAACTTCCATCTGCTGGCTCACTCCCCAAATGGCTGCAATGGCCAGAGCTGGGCCAGACTGAAGCCAGGAGCCAGGAGCTTCTTTCTGGTTTTCCACGTTTGTGCAGGGACCATTTTTTGCTGCTTTGTCAGGCACATTAATAGGAAACTGGATAGAAAGTAGAGCAGCTGAGACTCAAACCAGGGCCCATATGGGATGACGGTGCTGCAGGTGGTGGCTTAACCTGCTACACCACAGTGTCAACACCAATTTTATCTCTTTCTAAAGCATGTTACAAGACTAACTGGACAGACTACTAAGCCATATATGGGCTATACTGATAATCCATATATATGTGTGTATATATATATATATATATAAATGAAATAATTTTAAAACAAAAAATAAAATGTTGGACTGAAAAGAAAATAGACGCATTGATTATAACCATGTAAACAAGATACATGTATTAGGAAAAAATAAACATGAATTCAGAGAGGAAAATATATGTTTAAAGGAACTCTAGATTCAAGCAATTAGAAATCTGAGTTAAAATTTGGCACAGAGGAAGGAAAAGGCATTTTTGAAAAAAAGGAAAAGAGGTACAAAAATCACTGACTTTATACTTCTTGGCAAGGAGAAGTCCCTGTATTTAAGGACACAGTCACATTTGTACTCTCAAGAAATAACCCTGGAGAAAAGAGAAGTGGAAAAGTCCTGAGGTAGTTGCCTTATTCCTAGGCTGGTGGATAATACAGATGACCAATGATTAAAACCCTGTCACAACATGTAGAAAGTGATTATAAATAAGGGTATAACTTGAGGAAGGCATTTGGAGCAATTATTAAGCCACTGCTTTCTATGCCCTCACCCCATACTGGAAAGCCTGGATTTAAGACCTGGATTTGCTCTCCATTTCACTTCTTGCTAATGCACACCCTAGCAGACAGCAGATAATACCTCAAGAACTTGAGTCTCTGCCAGCCAAGTGAGAAATGTGGATTGAATTCCTAGCTTCCAGCTTCAACATAGCCCAGCGTTTGGCTGTTCAGGACATTTGGGGAACAAAGAAGTATATGAAGTTTCTTTTTTTCCCCTCTCTTTCAAAAAATAAATTTTTGAAAAAAAAAAAGATAAATTCGGGGGAAATTGTAAAACTGTGAAAGTACAGTTGACAGGATTGAATTATTTCATGGGGAGAGCCTCTGTGCAGGAACATTTAGATTCATTCAATAAGCATTTATTGAGTACCCAAAAAAGGCAGACACTCTTCCAATGTATAGGGATACAATGGTAAATAGAACAGACAACTTGCCAACTTGCATAAAGCTCATAGTGAGAATGAGGGAGACAGAAGTCAATGATTACATCAAGTTTTTCTGGGAGACTGAGTTGAAATGAAATCTCTAAACAAGATAGTGAAAATAGAAGAAAGTATCTACTAGGAATAAAGATATTAAAATTAGCCACATGTTTTGAGTTTTTGCTCCCTGAAAGATATACAAGGGCATTTGGTAATACAGCACTGAATGAATAAGAGAGACATTGAAAATGCCAAAGAGAACAAGTAATAATCCATGGGGCCAAGACCCAAGAGGGAATACGAATGCAGGTAGAAGGTTTGTCTTTGATGAGGAGAAAGCTCACCTTTTCCAGAACAGACAGACCATATGAAAGTGAGGATTCTCATACCGTCGGTGCTCAGAGCAGATTAATGTAAAATATTCAATTAAATCATGCCCTTCACTTTCTCTTTAATGTGACAAATTACTTAAAGGAAAGGAGGATGGAGGAAAGTGGCAAAAATGTGGCCGTCAACACAAAGAAAGTGGGAGGCAGTTGTTTAGGGTCAAATGAAATTATTGTTAAGTGACGTTAAAGATCCAGAGAAGACAGGAAATCAAGAGTTTAATATTGTCAATTAGCAATTATTTGATTCCTTTTCTTAGCAAGTTTTGGCAGCCCCAGGACAAAAACAAAGAAAGTGAATGTTTAAAGTTATGGTTGCTATATTGCTGAGGCTTTGAAGGGCACATGCAAAGGATATTAAGATTTGAATAAACTGAGAATAGCTGAATAAACTGGTGTTAAGGAGATGGGTCCAAGACCTAAACTGAATGGAGAACCACTTAAGACCAACAGTGTGGTGGCAGAATTGAGAGGGATCAGGAGACTAATGATTTCCATAATGTTGGAGACTATTAAAAAGTTGTTGAATACTTTTAAGTGATAAAATATTAACTACATAAACATAATTGATATTAACAAAATACTGATAAAAAGTTCTTCAATCATATCACATTGATTAAAGCATGGTGTTCTGGAGTTGAGTTTGAATCTAGTCTCTTCTACTCACTAGTTCTGTGACCTTGTAACCTCTCTGATCAATGTGCACACTTAAGAATCATTCATTTAGGTATCATCAAATTAAATGTTGACACAGAATGGAAAACGTGAGATCACCTAGTTAGATATCACCATTTACAAAGCATGATGTCAATTGATCAAAGGTCACACAGATGATTATTTTTTTATTAATGTAATGAAACTTCTTTCTTGATTTATGTTCTGTATTTACAGTTATGTAGTTTTAGTCCATAATAGACATTCTCAGGTTTTGAGAGAAGGAGCTCATTGTGGTCAGGCTTATATGGACAAATACATACTTTGAACTGAAGCATCTTTCCTGAGTACTTCATACAAATAACAGGTGAATTCAGTCTCTTGACTTCAGGCCTAAGATCATTGGCAGTGATATTATGAACTGTTTTCCGCTATGTGAGGGTTAATTAAGAGTAAGAAAATTGTAACTTATTTGAAATATTCTGTATCAATTTAATTTTTGTTGGTTGCCAATTTCAAATACAGCCCGTTATTTCTTAATATCAAAAATGAGCACCAATGTTAAGTTGTATGGTTTATATTCATCTATATTTGAAGAATTCCACAAATACTTCTAAACCCTCAAATACACGGGGACTTCAAAGGATACAAGGAAAATGTGTATTATATTTTAATTCTATTTCTCTACAAACTTTTTTGAGCTCCCTCATATATTGTATATAAATATTATCATATTGAACTCTTAGTGTCCCTGGTTTACTGGTGAATAAAGATTTGTTTCACTTCAGGTTATATAGTTAGTGAGTAGTTTGAATCTAATCTACCATAGTTCAAGTACAGCACTGTTTTAAATGTAAGTTGCTGATATTCAACAAACCACACTGCCTTGAAAACCTAAGAGAATATTTGTCAAAATATGTAAGCAATTGTAACCAACAATCTACAGCAGTTCTAAGTCTCTGAGGAAAGCGAAATCAGGGGTTTGCAAGTCATTTCTAAAGAATTTTTAGTTCTTCACATTAATTATAAAAGTGGCTATCGATGCTGTATGTCTACACTTTCCAATATGGTAGCTCCCCTGACTATTAAGCACTTGAATTGTGGTTAACATGAATTGAGATATGTTGCCAATATAAAGTACACAGTAGATTTTGAAATTTAAATATATGTGAAATATCTAATTGATATGTTTATCTAGAGTAAATGCTAAAATAATACTTTAGATGTATTAAATTGATTATTAATATTACATTAACACATTGCCTTTTAATTTTTTAATGTTGCTGTTAGAAAAATTGAAATGAAAATGAAAATTATATGTGTGACTTGCTTGTGCAATTCACCATTACATTTTTATTGGATATTTAAAAATGTTGCTCTATAAGAATCTTTGGCCATTACTAGGGCAGACACAACTATTCTAGCTTTCTCTTAACATTTAATAGGATACTCATTTTCCACCTACATAAGATTAGAAGTAGCATAATGAGAAATCTAGTGTCATTCTAATTGGTATTCCCTTACAAATAATGTGCTGTTTTCTTTGCTTTCTTTCCAGATTTTTTTTGTTTTTTGTTTTCAGAAATTTCATTAAGATGCACCTTAGTGGGAACTTTGAATAGCCTATTTGGAGTTTAGTGAGCTTCTTGAATCTGTATTTTTATGTCTTTTCTAAATATGAGTTTTCAGTCATCATTTCAGCCTCCTCCCTACACCCTCCCCTTTTTTTCTCTCGCTCTCCTCTCCTGTCCTTCCTCCTCCCTCCCTTTTTTCTTTGACTCCCCTCCACTCCCCTCTCTCCTTCCTCCCTTTTTTCTCTCCCTCTCCCTCTCCCTCTCTCTCCTCTGAGATTCTGATGCTGCAATTGTCTCTTTTGTTAGTGTCCCACAGAAAACCTATACTCTACTCATTTTATTTTGAAGATTATTTTCTCTGCTATTCAGATTGACTAAATTCCATTGACTTAGCTTTCATTTTGTTTTTTTTTTTAGTTCTATATTTTCTGTTTGGTTCTTTTTCTTTTTTATAATTTCTATTAATTTACTGAGATTTTCTATAAATTTGAGTTGCTTAAAGAACATTTTAATGGATTACCAGTCCATATTAGTTTTGGTGTTTGTTGCTTATTTTTCTCATTCAAATTGGGACTTCCACGGTTCTTTGCATAGCAAGTGATTATTAAAATGTATCCTGCGGGGGGGAGGGGGGGCAGCATTGTGGCTTATTGGGTTAAGCCGCCAACTGCATGGCTGGCATCCCATATGGGAACCAGTTTGAGTCCAGCTTGCTCCACTTCTGATCCAGCTCTCTGCTATGGCCGGGGAAAGCAGAAGATGTCCCAAATCTTTCTGCCCCTGCATCCATGTGGGAGACTCAGAAGATGCTCCTGGCTCTTGACTTCAGATTGGCCCAGTCCCAGCCATTGTGGACATTCGGGGAGTGAACCAGTGGATGGAAGACCTTTTTCTCTCTCTCTCTGCCTCTGCATCTCTGTAACTCTGCCTTTCAATTAAAATAAAAATAAATCTTTTTTAAAAATGTTTCCTGGGAGTCCTTGTGGCATTGCAGGTTAAGCTATCGCCTGGATGCCAGCATCCCAAATGGGCTCCAGTTGGAGTCCTGGCTGCTCCACTTTTGATCCAGGTCTCTGGTAATGCACCTGGAAAGGCGACAGAAGATGGCCCAAGTGATTGGGCCCCTGCACCCATGTGGGAGACCTGGATGAAGATCATGGCTCCTGGTTTTGGCCTGGCCAAGCCCTGTCTGTTGCAGCCATCTATGGGAGTGAATTAGCAAAGGGAATATCTCCCTCACTCCTCTCCCTCTCCCCCTGCCTTTCAAACGAATAAAAAAACTTTAAAAAACGGACAAACAAAAACCAAAGAACTATCATTTACAAAATAAATAAAATATATCCTGCATATTTTGAACATTGTGAGATTCTGGATCCTATTAAATTTAACTTTTTTTTTTGAGTAGCCAATCTTCCACTGAGACTTAGCAAGAGGTCCAGGAAGGTAGATAAGTTGAATTTCTCACTGGACCCTATTGTTACCATCCTAACAACAGTGGGCACTGACTCACACTGCCTCATTACAGATGAGTGTACTGCAGCTTCCTTCTGAGCTCTGAGGACATCTTCCCAGCTAACGTTAGGTCACTGAGATATACAAGGTGATGTCTTAGCATAGTGTAGACTATTCTGAATCTAATAGCATTATTAGAAGTCCATTTCCCAAGAAGAGAAAACAATAGATATGATTTCCAATTAGGAAAAAAAATAAAAAGTAAATTTTGTTTTAAATGTTAAGATACATTTTACCTAAAATTTTTTAATAAGTGTCTATTGTACTACACACAATGCACTTTTCATGAACAATTTATGAGGTTATTTTTAATAACATACACAGTTTGTAACTGGATTTGACAACTGATGGTGAAATAAATTTCCTCAGACCCTATGGGTCAGACTTGTCTTAGAATAAAATAGATTAATAACAGAATAATCCACCATGAGAAAAAAGCAGATATTTTATCATCTCAATCACATTAAGTTTAACAAATATATGGAATCATATTAGTCATCATTTTCATATTTCAAGTTTTCTTGCTATATTTACTCATAGGATTTATACATGGAATTTTTTAATTTTTATTTTTAAAAATTTATAAAAAGGGAACAAATTTCATGTATTTCATATACATAGCTTTAACAGCAAAATGATACTTCCCTCCCTCCATCCTATCCTCCCTCCCTCCTTTTCTTATTTTTCTTTTAATTTTTACAACTACATATTTTCAGTTTTCTTTATAATTACAAGCTTAACCTTCCACTAAATAAAGAATTCAATAAGTACCTAGTAGAAAACCATTGCTCCTCAAGTGTATAGATAAGGGCTGTAAATAATAATCAAATCTCAAAAGGTCAATTTAGCTCATATATACTATATGTTTTTGTACTTTATAAGTCACCACAAATCAGGAAAGACATATTATTTGTGTTTTCTAACTGGCATTTATTTTGCTCATATACAGTACTTTTTTGTACTTTGTATATAAGTTACCACAAATCAAGGAAAACATGGTGTTTGTCTTTTAGCACTAGCTTATTTCACTAAGCATAATAGTTTTCAATTGTACCTATTTTCTTGCAAAAGATGGGATTTCATTCTTTTTATGCTTTTTATTCCATAGTGTATATATACCACATTTTCTTTACCCAGTCATCAGTTGATTATTTCAATAAGCATAATGGTTACCAGATATGTCCATTTTGTTGAGAAACACAGATTTCACTGATTCTGACCACTGAGTAGTATCCAATAATGTACAAATATCATAATTTCTCTATCCAGTCATCAGTTGGTGGACATCTGGAATAATTCCATATCTTTACTATTGTGAGATAAGCTGCTATAAACATGGGGATACAGATAACTCTTTCATATACTGATTTCATTTCTTTTGGGAAATTGCCAGGAGGTGAATGGTTGGTTCATATGATAGATCTAATTTTCAGACTTCTGAGGAATCTCTATATTGTCTTCCATACTGGTTATATGAGTTTACATTCCCACCAACAGTGTATTAAGGTATATTTTTCCCCATATCTTTGCCAACATTTGTTACTTTTTGATTTGGGGATGATATACATTCTAATCTGATAGGTGAAACCTCATTATGGTTTTTATTTACATCTCCCTGATGGCTAATGATCCTGAACATTTTTTCATGTGTCTTTGGCCATTTGTATCTCATCTTTGAAAAATGCCTGTTCATATCCTTAGCCCATTTCTTAACTGGATTGCTTATATTGTTGGTGGTGAGTTTCTTGAGCTTCTTATATATTCTGGATATTAATCTTTTATCAGATTTATAGTTTGCAAATATTTTCTCCCATTCTGCCAGTTGCCTCCTTACTTTGCTGAGTATTTGTTTTGCTGTGCAGAACCTTCTTAGCTTTATGTAAGTCCCTTTGTCTATTTTTGCCTTTATTGCTTGTGCTTCTCAGGAATCTCTCTCTCTCTCTCTCTCTCTCTCTCTCTCTCTCTCTCTCTTTTGACAGGCAGAGTTAGACAGTGAGAGAGACAGAGACAGAGAGAAGGTCTTCCTTTTTGCGCTGGTTGACCCCCCAGTGGCTGCTGCAGCCGGTGCACTGCGCTGATCCAAAGCCAAAGGCCGGTGCTTCTCCTGGTCTCCCACGCGAGTACAGGGCCCAAGGACTTGGGCCATCCTCCACTGCCTTCCCGGGCCACATCAGAGAGCTAGACTGGAAGAGGAGCAACCAGGACAGAATCCGGCACCCCAAGCAGGACTAGAACCCAGTGTGCCGGTGCCGCAGGCAAAGGATTAGCCTATTGAGCCACAGCGCTGGCCGGGTCTTTTTTTTTTTAAGATTTATTTTTTATTTATTTGAACAACAGAGTTACAGAGGGAGGCAGAGACAGAGAGAGAGAGGTCTTCCATCCACTGGTTAACTCCCCAGATGGCTGCAACAGCCGGAGCTGTGCCGATCCAAAGCCAGGAGCCAGGAGCTTCCTCCAGGTCTCCCATGTGGGTGCAGGGGCCCAAGGACTTAGACCATCCTCAGCTGCTTTCCTAGGCTACAGCAGAGAGCTGGATTGGAAGAGGAACAGCTGAGACTACAACTGCCGCCCATATGGGATGCCAGCGCTACAGCCCAGAGTTTTAACCCGCTGCACCACAGCACTGGCCCGCTTCTCAGGTGTTATCCAAGAAGTTTTTGCCTATGCCATTGTCTTGCACTGTTTCCCCAATGTTTTCCTATAGTAATTTGATGATTTCAGGTCTTAGATTTGGATTCCTGATTCATAGTGAGTTTATTTTTGTATAGGCTATAAGGCAGGGATCTTGTTTCACACTTTTGTATGCAGAAGTCCAGTTTTCCCAGCACCATTTGTTTGAGAGACTGTGCTTTCATTCGGGAGCAGTTTTAGATTGTTTGTCAATGATCAGTTGGTTGTAGAAGTAGACCACAGTTTCTGTGGTCTCTAGTCTATTCCATTGGTTATCTGTCTGTCCTTCTAGGAACTGGCATTGTGGCACAGCAGGTAAAACTGCTGCCTGAGATACCGGCATCCCATGTGGCTCAGTTTGCATGCTGTCAGCTCTTCTTCTAATCCAGCTCCCTGCTAATGTACCTGGGAAAGAAGCCTAGGTTGGCCCAAGTCCTTGGGCCCTTGCACGCACATGGGAGACCCAGAAGAAGCTCCTGGCTCCTGGCTTTGAATAGGCCCAGCTCTAGCTGTTGCAGCCATTTGGAGAGTGAACCAGCAGATGGAAGATCTTTCTATGTCCCTGTCCCTTTCTCTGTCTCTCTGTCTCTCTCTCTCTGTTTGAAAAACAAAAAAAAAAAAAAAAGAGAGAGAAAAATATGTTCTTCCTTCTGTATACCTCCCAATCCTAAGCAATTTTCTTTTGTAGCATAATTGACTACTACAGGAGATTTTTAAACATCTTTTTGAAACTTCTAAGTTCATAGCTTTTAGGATGTAAATCACAGGAGCACAAATTTCCCTAGGACAGATATTATGAGATATTTTCCTGTTACTAAACATTAGCGAAGAAGTATCAT
This sequence comes from Sylvilagus floridanus, assembly GCA_949820135.1. Classification (NCBI taxonomy): domain Eukaryota; kingdom Metazoa; phylum Chordata; class Mammalia; order Lagomorpha; family Leporidae; genus Sylvilagus; species Sylvilagus floridanus. Next base: position 117,081,338 of record OX463223.1, read on the forward strand.
TGAGTTGTGGTGTTAACAACCTTACACAACTAAACACCTTGATTTAATTAACTTCAATCCTGCTAATGACTCTATAATGTGGATCAATCCTAGGAAAATAATTGGAGGTCACCATACCTCCTTTTCTCTATTCTCATTGTCCTTTCCATTCTTTTCCAACACCCTTTCACCCTCAACCCAAGGGACCACTGTTCTCTTAATGTTTTATTATGTATAATGGAAAAATCACTGGAGCGGAGGCAGGAGTCTTAGGGATTAGTTCTGGATTTGTGCTTAACTAGGTGTATGAGCCTTTACTGAGCCTCAATTTTATCATTTGTAAAATGAAGTGCTTGGACTAGATGATATTTTATTTTCCTAAATTCCCTTCTCATATTAAATTTCTAAAACTACAATTTATTTTAAGAGAGAAAGTAAATACAGCTAAAATGTACTCAGTTATATTTGCTTTAGCATACTACCCAATATAATATATTCTGCATTAAAATATGGTTTGAAAAAAGTCATATTTATAAAAATAAGTGTGAATTTCATCATTAAATTTTAGGTAATGTTATTTGGATGATATTTTGAGGTTACAGTGGCTGTCATGGCTCATATAGACTGCTTCATTCATCTATGTGAAAGGACAAGATTATTCAGGCCACATATTAGAAATATGTGGGATGGATGGAAATGCATGGGATCTTTGCCAGTGCACAGTGGCATCACACTTGTTCGTGTTGGGTTGAGAAAAATGGTCCTCACCCTGCCTTCAATCAGCTACATGCCTGCTTTCTTCTCTGTTACTGTTAGCCCTCTGAGTATGAGCAGCTTCTACCTGTGAGCCTGTAAGCCACTCTGTTACCCTTCAAGTCTCTAGATAATTCATTTTCTAACACTTTTTCTTTGAATTTTCTACTAAGTCACAATAATGGAATCAGGGGCCCTTTATAATCTTGACAAAAATCAATTAAAGAGGAACAAAAACTATACTTTACAATAATATAAAACGTTTTCTACAATATTCATTATTCAATGATGATAAAATAGATTTACAAGAATGCACAGCTAAACAAATGTGCCATTGAAGGCATTATACAGAATTTGTACAGAGTTTTCACCAATTTACATGATTTTGAGAATTATTATTTGAGAAGAAGTGAATACATCAGAATCCATACCTTTATTCTTAGATCTGATACCCCATAAAAATGTACAATTACTATTTGTCAATAAAAATTATAAAAAATAAATAAAATGGCCTGGTATATTCCTCCATAAAAAAGAAGGAAATTAACAAAATCACATTTTCCAATGTAATTTCATCCAGTATCTAGGACTGACCTTATTTAATCTAGGCAGTAACACAGGGACTGATCTTAAACTGAGAGCTCTCACAGTTTTAATTCTTTTCTTTTAAATGTAAATAAACATGCTAATCACAATATATAAGCAATTTACTACTGTCTGCTGCAGTTACTTTTTTTAAAGTGCACTTCATTTTGCAGATGGTGAAAGCTCTACTAACACATCTATTGTTAGCGTGAAAGTCAAGCGATCATCTGTGTAGGTGGCTGTGTGGGAGCAATGCTGAGATTTACAAGAATTTTCTCCCACATTGGCAATCCACACTGAACAGAAAGCCATATGAAACAATACTCTGTTCCCCTAGCATTTTTAACCATTCACTTAATTTGTAATAATACGAAACTTCTCAATTAATATCTGTGGTTTTCCACTCAGTTATTTTTTTCATATTTAAAAAATATATTCATTTTGTGGTTTTTTTTTTCATTTGTGTATATATTGAGAAAATCCTCCTAAGTTTATCCAATTTAGAAATTCTGGGGAGATATTAGTAATTATGTTCAGCCTGTCAGCTATTAAATTTTATAAATATTCTTATAATTTTGTACCAATAGTTAAGTACTTGGACTTAAAAACTGAAGGGAATAGTTCTGTAAGAGACACTTCTTATTTATTTTACAATCTTTCAATATAAATCTGCAACAATAAGAAATGTAAGGTATTTATATAATATCTTGTCTTTTCATTCTTAATGTATTTTTCCTACTGAGATTTTCATTATCTCAAGGGAAAGCAGAATTGCATATGAAAGCCACACATTAAAAATATAGTACCAGATTTCTATAGTTATTAAGTCAGAATAGACAGAAGAGAATTGCCTTTCTTCCACTGGGGGAAACTGTGTTTCTTCCATGCAAGTCTTCTACCATTTTTTTTTCTGTCTCACTGCTTCAATGTTGCCAATACCTGGACACACAACACAATTTTAACCAACTTAACTATACCACCTAGACAAAGAGTGAGTGTGATCCAAAGCTGTAAGAAACTGCTTGGATATATTGTCTAGTGGTGAAGTGTGGTGCGATGGCTACACAGCCATTATCGAGGCCTTGGAGAACTACCAAATCCCAATCTGGACCACACATGGTTCTATGCCTTTCCCCTTAAGACTATTAATTTTGAGCATGCTTGCAATGTATTACAATTAGGTGACCCTACTGTTTTTAATAGACTTCAGATGAAAAAAACTATGGATGGAAAATAGTGTTAAATAAACGTAACTGATTTTGTTTCATGGAATAATTTTAGAAATTCATTAATTCCTCTGTGTTACAGTGAAAAATACTCAGGCCTAGAGTTAACGCGACTTACTTGCTCAATGAGCCAAAGCAACATGGAATCACAACTGAACCTCAAAATCAAGTCTTTCTACATAAAATCCATTCATGGAATGATCCAATTTACTTCTAGCAAGCCATGATATCATCATTCTTTTTTATTCATGTCCCTGAAACATTTTTCCATGAAAATTATTCCCCTGATGCTTCCTAATAACTTCCTAGTTTTCATTTTTTGATTTCTCAGAATATGTACTTAACATTATTACTGAGATTTGTTTTTTTTTTAATTTTCTGACTTTATTTTGTTTGTACTTTTTTGTATCTGACTTTTCCATTGTGACCTTTAGCAAATTACTTAACCTCTTTTTGTCTTTGTTTTTACAATTGTTGTGAGAATAAGAGTCAATATACATGAAGCACTCAGAATAGTGTAGAGATTTTGATAAATGCTATAGTGGCAACTTCTAATGTTATTACTGTTGTTGCTTAATGGTATAACCATATAAATAACTATTTCTCCTCCTTTTTTGCGTTATTCTCCTCATGGCATGCATTTTTTACTTAGATTATAATCTCTCTGAAATATTATCTACTTGCAGAAATTCAAATTATTTGCAGCCACTAAGTGTCATAGTTCAGTTTCATACATATAATTTGCAGAGAAAACACAAAACTACCCTCAAACAAAAATAACAATGACAAAATATGACAAATAAAAATTAAAGGAAGTACAGTTTACAGGCAAACAACATCAATATTATATTTTGTTTTAACTCAGATACTAAGATATTGGGAAACAGGAATTTAATATTGTAATCAAGAAGAATACTAAAATTCAATTTGAAAATCCAATTATTATCACCGTTTCTTATTAGGTTGCTCTTCAAGAGTTGAAACAGACAATAAAGCTATCAATTTAGGACTCTGTTGAAAGATACATACAATTTTAGTTGGCTGAAAGAGGTTTGATTTTATCAATACAAAAGAGTGTACATAAGAATACCTTAATTACATGACTTAAATTCTGAATTCATTCAGTTTTAACTTTTCAAAGTCCAAATAAAATTTTAGCAAAGCAATTAAAATGGATTATGTTAAAATAGCAATAATAATAATAAAAATATAAAATAAATGTTAGAATTCCTTATTTATTTGGGCATTCAAATTGTTGAGGAGGTGACATCTTTGTGATCCCCGGCCAAAAAAATTGAAGACTAAATAGTTCTCAAAATAACCTGGTTTTCCATATTAATATAATGGAAGCAGCAGTAGCTGTGTCTCCTTTCCAGGTCAGTTCGGAAGCAATCCCTCAATTCAACTGCCTAGTTTATATCATCGCTAAAAATAACAGCATAACATTTTCTTCCTAAAGTCGATTTAGGGAACAAATGTACTGTAATAATTACAGCCATTATTTGTGACAATTTCCCTAAGCCCTGAAATGAATGCAAATATTTAGGAACAGGGATCATCGAGTCATCCTGGAGAACTTTGGCACTTTGACTTTGGAAAATAATATATGCTTTTAAAAGTTTTAGTCAAAGTTATGTTAGAATATAGGACAATGTAATAAAGAATCATTTTCTAAGCTTTTCAACCGTAAGAAAATGAGAAAAAAACTATAAAATATAAAAAAATCTATTATCTCAGGTCAAATAATACTGTGGTGTCATCAATAAAAACACATAGATATTTGAATACTAACTGGGGAAGCAGTCAAACATTTCTGGAAAGCATTTTTATGACAATACCATTTGATAACCATTCAAGAAATCCTAGAATTTAATAAAAACTGTGTACATATTGGAATTCTATGCACAAAAGTTAAAAATAGTACCAACTTACTAAGTTTGGATGGAAAAATAAACCAGGAACAGACAAAAGATGTTCAACATTTCTTTAGCATAGAAATGTGCTTAATTTTTTTGAAACAGTCAAAATATATAACATGAGTAAATCTTAAGGCTAATAAGAGACTTGTAAACAACCTCTATGCCTTTGTGTGGAAGTTTTCAGAGATTTTTCACAACAAATAGCAAGGCTTTACAGTCTCAAAATATGCATGGCATTTTCCTATAAAGAATTAAATCCTTTTAAGGATTCCATTTCTAGGGAATTTGTCGGCAATATTATTTGATGATCTTTATAATTGTGCATTAGTTGATCTCATTGTCTCTCTCCAGTTCCTTTTCAGGCCACTGACTTTTCTCCCTTTAGTTGTTTTCTAATACCTCAGCAAGCAAGGATCTCCTCTGTACCAACAGAACATTATTATTGATCATTTGCCAAAAGCTGAGAAATGGCTTAACAGGCATTTACTGGAAGTTACAATCTTTAAGTCACAACCGTTAAGAAGCAAAATGTCCTGGATCAAAAGAGAAATCCAGAATTGGAAAAACTAGTAAGAAAAAAATTGGAATTAATTAGTGTTGTACTTTTCTTGTAGTAGGTGCTCAACTAACGTTGAATGAATTGGGCCCCAAAATATCTTTTTGTTTTATCATGATAGGAAAGCGTTAGGTATTAAATAAGTGACCCAAATTCTAACCTTGCCTTCATAGTGGACCAAGAAAAAGAAGTATAATAGCTGGTAAGCTCCCTTAGAGCCACATATATTAATGTTATCTAACAAAGGTGTCATACAGTTTGCCCAACTTAGAATCAAATTTCTGCTTGTCAAAAGTTTCAACTGTCCATCTTCCTCAAGATCTAGGTTTTTCTCTCTTGCTTCCTAATGCAAGTAAATTATTAAAACTCCCACACTTCACAAACAAGAATATTCAGACTCCACTGGAAATTTATTTGACCTTGAAATAACTATTTTTGTTTGGAAGTAGGTGCTGTTTTCTACATTCCTTCCATACAAGTGAACTTTCTTCAGTTTTAGTTGTTTTCCTAGAGAACAAAATGAGGGAATATATGCAGGCACTGTAGATAAATATTTTTGCATAAGCAAAATTATAATTAAACATAGCAAAACAAAGTGAAGAAATTTGCGGTTTTTGTTAAGTCTTCCCCTATTTTGCCTAAATTAAAATATGAAGTTTGGAGTTTATGAATGGAGAATGACAAAAGAAGAGCAAGAGATTTGGGAAACACTTTTAGAGATTATCAATTGCTAAAATCAAAGAGCAATTCAAAAAAGATTCAGTGGGTTATATACTTTTAAAATGTATGTACCTTCAAGATACAAATGATAACAAAAAATTTTAGTAGACATTTGAGCACAGCAATTAGTTCCTCTTTTGTTCCAAACACATTTAAAATTCTACACAAAGTATGCAGAGAATAGTAAATAAAATTATATAATGAATGAAAAAGCAAGGATGTGATTAATCAAAGTAGAGGAAATAACTAGGTAACACATAACAGAAATTGATGAATGTGGTCTAATGTCTACTTCATGATAGAAATAGAAGCCACAAGCCCCAGTGCTTCTGGAAACCAGAACATAACCGTGTAGGAAGCTGGAATCCCAGGCTACGATTTTTGTTCTTTATAAGAAATCTGTAAGTCTTTGCCAGCTAGCTGAGTAGTTTATCTTCCAATCACAAACTGTCTGCCTAATATGAGTGGGAAAAGTTATTGTCGGACGACAGTAATTCTGAGTGTGTGAACACTTTGGGTATAAACCAACAAGCCCTGTCCACTTTCTGCGGAAACCACAGGCCTGAATATTAACAAAAATGAGATTTCTAAGTGTCTCAAACTATTCCCAAAGATAAGATGGTCATTCAGATCACACAAGCAGGAATAATTCTGTAGAAGGATAACTTTAGCAGATGATAAGTTCACAGACAAAAAGAACAACAAATTTGGATGTCTAATGCCACAATACAAATTCCAGACTGGAAAGTGGAGTTAGTGTTAGTATCAATAAGCAGTATGTATAAGGCAGCACAAAATTTTCTAGATAGATTTCACTGAAAAGATCTTCTCATTAGGCTTTAGTCAAAGGATATTTAGTGTCTGCTAATACTATCTGATGCAATAAAAAAGAAAGAGAATGATCCAACATGGGAAGCGGGATACACAGAAGACTCATAGAATGGCAGACGTCCTAAACAGCACTCTGGCCTCAGAATCAGCCCTTAAGGTATTCGGAACTGGCTGAGGAGCCCATGAGAGTATTTTAGGCATGGAAAGCCAAGACACTCTGGGGAAAAAAAAAAGAAGACCTAAATGAAAGATCTCTGCAAGTGAGATCCCAGTGGAAAGAACGGGGCCATCAAAGAAGGAGGTACCTTTCTCTGAAGAGAGGAGAGAACTTCCACTTTGACTATGACCCTGTCGGAATAAGATCGAAGTTGGCGAACTCGAGGCTTCCATAGCCTTGGAAACTCATGACTAGAGCCTAGGGAGATTACTGAGGCCATAAACAAGAGTGTCAAATTGTTAAGTCAACATAAGGAGTCACTGTGTACTTACTCCTCATATGGAATCTCTATCCTTAATGTGTTGTCCAATGCGAAGTAATGCTAAGTTATAGCATTATAGTACTGAAACAATATTTTATACTCTGTGTTTCTGTGTGGGTGCAAACTGATGAAATCTTTACTTAATATGTACTAAACTGATCTTCTGTATATCAAGATAATTGAAAATGAATCTTGATGAGAATGGAATGGGAGATGGAGCGGAAGATGGGAGGGGTGCGAGTAGAAGGGAAGTTGGGTGGGGGGAAGCCATTGTAATCCATAAACTGTACTTTGGAAATTTATATTTACTAAATAAAAGTTAAAAAAAAGGATATTTTATATCATATTTTTAAGGCATGCTACATACTACATATCTAACAGTTTTGTGACTTATCTTCTTTGTAACCCATTTGCCTTACTGAACAAGGAGCTTTTATCAGGACTAAATAAACTAGTGTATTTGGAGCAATTATGATGATTTATGGCACATGCAAGCACTCAATACATGTTAGTAAATATTATACATGTATCTGTATATACATATGCATATTTCAACTGATCCTGTGGATATGAGGCTGGGGATAGGAGAGAATAAAGGAAACTTTAATTCTTAGTTTTTGTTGTTTCTGTACTGTCTTATTTCTTTTCCTTTTGTCTACAACTTTTTGTTAGTTAACAGTAATAATCTGGGTATAATGTTTAAATAACACACACAAAGAAACCTTTCATCTACAATATATGTCAATACCACCATTGATTAAAGAAAGGGTTAAAGGAAGAAATGAAGGCACTGCAGAGAGACAAGGAGAGCATCTGGTGCTTCCCAGAGAAGCAGAGCGAATATGGGAGAGCAGTCAGACTTAGTGAGGTGGAGGGAAAAAGAAGCCCGTAGTTTCTGCAATGTCGGTGACAGTGTGGTCATGAGCTGCTCACTAGAGCTCTTTCCATGCTCTCACACACGAGTAGAACATTTGAAATTTTTTAAAAAATCATTCTATATATCCATTCTAACTTTTCTTTATGTTTAAAGCTTTAAAGTCTGAAGCTGTTTGATACAAACAGAAAAGGATGTTTAAGTCCCCAGATGTCAAAGGCAGCATAGTTCACATCTCAGTGCCTACAGGGAAGTGGTGACTCTCTAGATGTCTCCAACAATAACCAAAGGGGTCTGGGCATCTGAATAGTCACAGGAAATAATGAAAATTTTGAAAAGGGTCAGTAGGTGAATGACCAGGGAAAAAAGAAAACTCAACTTTTTTTTTTTAAAGATTTGTTTATGCAAAAGCCAGAGCTACAAAGAGAGGTGGAGAGAGAAGGAGAGAGAGCGAGCGAGCAAGTGAGAGCGAGAGAGTGAGAGTGAGAGAGAGAATCAATCTTTCATCTGCTGGTTCACACCACCAATGGCTACAATGGCCAATGCTGGCCAGACTGGTCCAGGAGCAGGAGCTTCTTCCGGGTCTCCCACATAAGTGGCAGGGGCCCAAGCACTTGGACCATCCTCTGCTGCTTTTCCCAGGCTATCACTAAGGAGCTGAACTGGAAGTGGAACAGCTGGGACATAAACTGGCACCCATGTAGAGTGATGGCCCTACCTGCTACTCCACAATGCTAGCTGCAGTTACCCATCATTTTTACAGGGACATTTGTTGATGTTTGTTGGAGATATTGATGAATTCCATTTGGAAGCTCATTTCTTTCCAGCTTCCCTTGATGTTAGAGTTATACCTTCACTCATTGTTCCTTCCCAATCATTTCCATAGTTTTCCAGGTTTCCTAAACTTGGACTTGATTGAGAGGGTTGCTTTCAGGTTTATGCTGGGCAATCTCTCAACTCCACCTGCCTCATATCCCTACTTGTACTCCTTTGGTACCACAGCTTTGAATACTATTGCTATTGAAAAAACTTCAAAATAATTACCCAAATCCCTGACCTCTCTTGGAAGTGCCAGGTCTGTACATACAACTGTTCATTTGATATCTCCACTTGGATGTCTAATAGACATAGGCTCACCATAACTAGCAACATTTGGGCCACAAGCTAAAAAATTATTCATACTTTTTCTGAAATTCAAGTTTAACAGGGAATCCCATATTTTAATTTATAAAACCTAAATAGGCATTTCCAACTTAACATACCCAAAACACATATCACACTTGTGTGAATAAGAATTCTTGGTTTCATGGGAGGAAATGCTGGAGGAAACATGGCTTCAGGCATGAGACATTATAGGCCTAAAATCACCAGGACTTGTCTTTTTCTACCACTTGGCCTGGTTTGCCCTATAATGGCCTCATTATCTGGCCTGCTCTCTCAGCATGGTAACCTCTAGCTGTTCCAAACGGAAATCCTACTAACTTGCCAATTACTTTGAAATAAAACTATATCTTTTTTCCCTAATAGTCCCACCTGAAGTCTTAGGGTTTTATCTGGCAGGGCCAAGAGTTGTCAATAAGTCTCAAGATTGAAAATGTTTATCAGCTAGGCTTGCATTTCATATATACATATCTGGAGTTGGGAATTGGAGGCAATCTACAAAACACCAATATGATTGAATAGGAAGAGGGAGAATTCCCAATGAAAAATCAGAATACTACATTTAGAAGTGGGCATGGAAGATGAACAGGAAAATACTGTTATCCTTTGTACTCCCTCAAAACACATGTGTCATTAATAGGTATAGTTCTTTATTCAAGTAAAAAGCATAGCACTCTTTTATATTCATTCATTTAGTAAACCAATCCATCTGAAAGTGCTGTCTATTCTATTTCCAGCATTTATCTCTAATCAATCCATTTCTTTCCGATGCTTGGTGACCATCACCTTACTCTTGGACTCTTGCCATATGTCCTATTTCTAGAATCCCTGCTTCCACCCCTTAAAATTCATTCTACTTACAACAGTAATGAATAATTTTCAAAATATAAATCTGTGTCATCCCCTTGCTAAGAATCATCCCATGATTTCCCATAATATTCAAAGCCCCTACGTCATCTGGTTCTTGTTGAAACCTAGACATCAATTCATATACTCCATATTCACTGCAACCCCTGCTTACTACATTCCAGCCACACTGGCATTCTTGATGTCGTTGAATATAGTAAGGAAATCCACCCCCCCCCCAGATCCTTTGCATTTGTTGGAATTTTTTTCTTTTCTATAGTTGCCTTTTTCATACCCAGGCCTCTTTAAAATGCCTTCTTTAAAAGCTGTATATAAAGCAAAGAAAATGTTAAGTTACTATCACAACTGCCTATGTATATACTCCACAGCACAGAATGGTAAGAAATTACCTTATGGCCGGCACCGTGGCTCAATAGGCTAATCCTCCGCCTGAGGTGCCGGTACCCCAGGTTCTAGTCCTGGTCGGGCCGCTGGATTCTGTCCTGGTTACTCCTCTTCCAGTCCAGCTCTCTGCTGTGGCCTGGGAAGGCAGTGGAGGATGGCCCAAGTCCTTGGGCCCTGCACCCGAATGGGAGACCAGGAGAAGCACAGCACCTGGCTCCTGGCTTCGGATCAGCGCTGTGCGCCAGCTGCAGCAGCCATTGCGGGGTGAACCAACGGAAAAGGAAGACCTTTCTCTGTCTCTCTCTCTCTCACTGTCCACTCTGCCTGTCAAAAAATAAATAAATTAATTAAATTAAAAAAAAAGAAATTACCTTGTTTATGAAGTTATCTTGTTTTAACTGTTTACCTACTAGAATACAAGGTCCAACGTGGGAAACTTGTTTGTATTTTTCTAAACTGGAGACCCAGACCACAGTTCATCTTCAAAAAGTACTGAAGGAGTCTAAGAACTTTTGTTAATTGGTATTTTTGCAGTTTGTAGGTTGGCCATACGTCAAAATAGATTGGGTTGCTTCAACATTGATTTGGAAATGTTCTCTGAGGAAAAATTAAACTAAAAACTCCAAATGTGTGATTTGGTGATACAATTGGGCAAGGAATGTATTAAGAAATAAAGAGGATTCTCTACCCCCGCCAAGTTTTATAGTCAAATATCTGAAGTAGATAATGGACTGTGACTCTATTTATCCTTGTGCTGTTTACTCAGCAAGTGACAAAATGAAAGCATGAGGGTTAGTACAACAAATTAGTGCAACAAACTTCCACAAAATGTCTGACCTTATATAAGTGATCTTCAAGGAAGCTTATATCTCTGGTGATGGTATGAAGAATGAAATAAAGTTGGGAAGAGATTAGATTTTGTTAAAAAGTACTTTACTATCCAAATAGTAGATAAATATGAAACAATGCAATCTATTACCTCAGCAGAGTGGGAGTCCTTTTGAATATGCTCTGTGTGAGGGTCAAATGTAAGAGTTAAGTAGTGGGTAATTAACCTAAGAGGAATAATCTTGACATAGATTTGGGATCAGTTGCGTATGCCCCCAGTTGTAAACTTATGATAAAATTGGGGTCAGTACTGAGGCAAGAAATTTTTAGTATTTAGAAGAGCAGCCCAGTACACAGAAAATCCCTAAGTAGATAGCCTAAGATATTTCCAGGAGAGAGAACCATATTTTTTTGAATGCCTTACATATTTGGTTAAATTCTTCCCTGTTTCTGAAGAATAAGCAAACAAACAAATGACAACATAATAAGAGGACTGAAGTATTCTAGTATATTTCTTATCAATTAAAGTGAAAAATATGACTTAGACTTTAACAGCATGAAGCTTTACATAGAGAAACAAGACAAAAATTCTGGTGATAAATGGAGTTGAAATTATTTTTATAATTTCTCTTCATCTCATTAGTAATTGACTTATTCATCCATAGAACATATTTGGGATCTTAAAGCAGTTTGTTCAGCACTGGATAAGAAAGTTTGAATAATGACATAATTTTTGTCCCCAAGATTATTTATTCTACTGTGGAGGACATATACACTGCAAAGAAATAGTACATCTAGGCTCACAGAAGAGTTAAGGAAGCCTTTTTCCAGGGATTTGAGAAAAGCTCGGAGAAGAAGGGACATGTGGATGGAGACTGTCTTCAAGTATTTTAGATATGAACAACATTATATAGAGAGATACAAAATTACAAAGACAGGGAAAACCATGACATTGTGGCACACATTCATTTAAGCATTCAACAACATCCCATATGTGAGCTGATTCAAGTCCCAGCTGCTCCACTTCCCATCCAGCTCCCCACTCCTGGAAAAGCAACAGAGGGCAACCCAAGTGTGGGGAACCACAGGCCGGCCACCTGTGGGGACCTCTTCATTGCACTGCCTCATCCTGCAGAGCAGAACAAAGTCAAGTGCTGAACAAAAGACTTGCAAACAACCTGATGGGAGGAGATACACCTTGACCTGAGGCTATGCGTGCCTTTTGATCTGATTGATGGACTGCTAGCCCTAGGGGACCCGGGATGGATAAGAGACAGGGATAGGGGCGGGAAGTCAGGGCTGCTTCTTCTCTTTCTTCTCTTTCTTTCTCTCCTTTCCTTCCGCTATCACTAAAAATAAAAGTTCCTTGAGAACCGATCAACAGCGGTCGTGTCTTGACTCCGTGGGTTGGACCCTTGCTGGCGAGGGTTCAACACCCAAGTACCTGGGCTCCTACACCCACGTGGGAGACCTGAATGATGTTCCTGGCTTCAGTCTGGCCTAGCCCTGGCCATTTCAGCCCTGGCTTCATGAACAAGAAAAAGCAAATGAAAACTCAACATTCATTCTCTTCCTCTCCCTCCTTCTCTCCCTCCCTCTCTCTCTCATCTCTATCTCTCCTTCTTTCTCTGTAAATATGCCTTTGAAATAAATAAATAAATCTTTAAAAAAGCAGCACTGATATAAGGCACTTTGTTGACACTAGAATGTGGCAATCTTCCATTGCTACTCTTTTCAGAACGCTTAAATTCTGATTTTCTGAAGGAAGTGCAAGTTACAACAAATTATGGCTAAATACACACTGTCTGTCTTCTCTTCCATAATTGACATTGAGCTTCAACATGTTCTCTGTGAACATTCATTTTTCTAAACTTAGCTGTAAACATACTTAAAACAGGATATTGAAATTACTTGTCTCAGAAAAATTTATTTTCAGGTCTTGAAGCCATACTTCAGAGTGTTAATAATTATGTTAGATTGTACTAAAGAGAATACATCTTGCTTTTATCTTCCTATTGTGCATATTTATATTGTTACTAAAAAAGAAAATAAAAGAAATAGGGTACAGATGTCATCCATGCTATTTTGAAGGCACATACTCCTCCTGTTGGTTCTGCATTCTCTCATAATGTCATGTGGGGAGAAGGAAAAGACCCTTAGCTTAGATTTTAAAGGGCATGCTCATCAGAGTGAGGTTGTAAGGCTTAAGTGGTTTCAAGTTTAAAGCACACGGGAAAGCTTGTCAACAGGAAGATGATGCGGGGAGAAGACGGTGCAGTGCACATTCAGAAACTGAACAGGAATGCTCTGCTCAGTCCTGCTGGGCTTTGCAGCGCTGATTTCAGGTGATATCCACTCAACAGAATGGCAAACTGTGAAACGACAAGACTGACATGTCGAGATTAAATCGACAGAAGTATCATTAGGGCCTGGTATTAAATTCTTCAAAAATGCATCTTTATTTTGTTTTTTCCTAAGATATCTCACAGCGCAGCCATTCCCAAGGAATATTTCACAAAGGGTCATGCATAAATAAAAGTTTCAATATAGTTTGTGAATTATAAATGAAAAATTAAAAATCAGAAAATAACTTCTAAATATAGTAATCACAAACAAGCAAGCTTATAACAATAATAATTATTATTTTAACATAATAATTCCCATCCTGTAATGTACATAACATTTGCATGTCGAAATCAAACCTCAGAGATTGTGATGTAATAATTGTGGGAAGGCTCTGGAATTCTGTAAGGTTAACAAGTGCCATCGATGAGACAGGGAGGAAAAACATCGAAAGACTAGTATTTGTAACCAGAGCGACCCAGGTCTCCTTGTCATTGCAAACTGGTCTAATGCTCAATGGTAGGTCATGGTGTTCTTTTGTTGGATGCAAACAATATCACAGAATACCAATATCAACCTAGATCACTTGGAGATCATGACAAAGTGATATATAAATGTTACCTCCAAAATACCAAACATATTTTGTTGATTCATGAGTGTTGCTGAGCCTCCCTGCAGATAAGATGCTTTGAGATACCCAGTTCTAGAAATGCCTTGACTTACTGGCAGTATCCAATCTAGAGTGAGCCGCCACTTCCTTAGACATTCTCCAAGATTTCCTAACCAAAACTTAAATCCTATAATAACTATTTTCTAACACTCTTCCTGACATACCACACACTTCATTTTGTGTGTTCTCACTCACTGCAATTAGTAACAAACCACTTTGTTCCACTCCACTTATTTTCCTGATGGTCTTTGGTGGGATGACACTGATGTTTGTTTAATACATAAAAACAAATATGACACCAATGATTACCGACTATTAGGTCTTAAGTATAAACAAGATCATTGGTGACCCACAAACTATTTTAAAAACTTCAAAAACTCCAAAGTTCATTTTATTTTACCAATAGATATTTAGTTTCCAATTCATCCTCATCTATTAGCTCCCTTCTAATTTCATTCTTGGTTAATATGAGTGATTGCTACTTCTGTGCCCCTTAGTTTACTCCCACTCTAATATGCAGCTTCTTACAGATAAGATAGGAGCCATCATTGCTGTCCTCCTCCTTCCCTTTTTTCTTCAGCATACATGACATTTACAATTCCAACCCTGGATAATTTAAACTTTCTCTTCTTTCTACTTGGGCTTCTGATGGTTGTTAGAGAATTACATTCAATTCTTTATATTGGTTCTTGTCATAAAATTGTGGCCCTCAAACATACCTGTGCTCACTGCTATTTTTCAACTTTTCTTTCAAAAAAGTTACCTGTTCTGAATTGCAAAAATGGTAGCAACTATCAGGCAAAAAAAAATAAAAAACCCCTCCCTTAAGATTTTATCACCAACCTACAAACTATGCATACAGATCCATAATTATCTATACCCTATGTACATACCAATTATTTTAAAACAAACTTTTAGCCAGGTCTGCTTAGAGAAATGGTTTTATCAAATATTCTTCCATCTTCTCTTTCATGTTTTTTTGCATTTTCCATAATTAGAGCTTTGTTGGATATACTTCTCATCCTCTATTTAAGGCTGTAGTAAGGAATCTAACTTTCTATGCTCCTTTATATGTCCATTAATTTCTATTTCACAATATTTATTAAACAAAAAGGAATTATCTACCTCTTAATATGGAGTTGATGAATTTGGAAGTGAGCTTTGTGATTATTTTTCTGTTCCCTTTAAAGACAGTGAGTACTCACAGAGTGCCCTAGGCACTGCATCTCCTTCCTAATGCCTAGTACATATTACTCTAAGAGCATTTATTGAACTATTGAATGAATTAATTTATATATGAATTTGAACTCTTCAAAAAGGGCCTGCATGCTTCAAAATAACTTTTTCTTTTCCCTCCTTTGGTAGGAAGAATTTATAGAACTTTCTGTTGTTCAAAGGGGATAAAAAAACACATTTCAAATTCCAGTGGCCCTTCATAATGCTTGGATCTTTATGTCATTAGTATATCAGAAGGCTTTTCTCAAATTTATAAATAATAAACAAATGTCATTACACATTATATACATGTATCAAATTATCATATTATAGCCCATGACTATGTACACTTTAAAAATAATAAATTTAAAAACAGGTAAAACTGAGGGGCCAGCGCTGTGGTGCAGTGGGTTAATGCTCTAGCCTAAAGTGCCAGCAACCCATGTGGGTGCCAGTTTTAGTCCCGGTTGTTCCTCTTCTGATCCAGCTCTCTGCCATGGCCTGGGAAAGCAGTGGATGATGGCGCAAGTCCTTGGGCCCCTGCACCTGTGTGGGAGACCCAGGAGAAGCTCCTGGCTCCTGGTTGCGGGTCAGCGCAGCTACAGCCGTTTTATGGCTATCTGGGGAGCGAACCAGAGGATGGAAGTCCTCTTTCTCTGTCTGTACCTCTCTCTGTAACTCTCTTTCAAATAAATGAAATAAACCTTTTAAAAAACAGGCAAAACTGAAAAATAACCAGTGTAAGATTGGTTAGACAAGTCACTTAAAAGAGTTAGGACAGGCTGCAGCCAGGAACTTGAAACTCAATCCACATCTCTCACATGGGTAACATGGACCCAGACACTTGAGCTGCCTCCCAATGTAGGCATTAGCAGGAAGCTGGAATTGAGAGTGGAGCCAGGACTCAAACCCAGGCATTCTGACATGGGGTGTCATTATCCCAAGTGGCATCTTAACTGTCAGGCCAAATGCCTATCCTGCTGCTTTTTAGTCTCAGTATTTATGATAAAAGTCTTTAAATCACCTAATAGCAAAGCACCGGGGATTGTAATACTCACCTAAACATATTTCCTCTCTCTTCAAGGCCACTGTCTCTCAATTATTGGCCACAATTTTCTCTGATGTCTTATGTCATTGTGTGTGTATGGGTTTGCATGTGTATGTGTTTTATCCAGCTTACTCTATTATATCTTGAAGGGAAAGTTCTGGTATTCAGTTTTTAAGTTTTATCTACTATGTCTCTATGACCTTCATTATTCCCTGGCGTCAGTCTGGAATATAGCTTTGTTAACACCATTAATTAAGTATCATCCTTATTATAAATGTCTTGAAAATACAAGACAAGATGACTTGCTGCAATTAAGGAGAAAAAAAAATCTAGGAAGCACTAGGAAAGTATGAGAAAAGGAATTGATGTCGAAACCAAAGTTGGTGGGAAGTGTTCAGGGCAAGAGGCATCAAATACTTAATAGGAAATATAACCACTTACTTCCAAATTAGGGTTTTTCAGAAATAATCAGATATTATGCAGTTATACATGATAAGCACTTCAGCAATTAGAGACATTTGCTTTGAAATTAGATCCTCTGTAAAGTCCAGTGAGTGAAATTCTGATATGGATAGTAGTCTGGTTTTCAGTTTCCCTTATTTTACATCTCCTAAATTACTGATTTGGTGTATACTCATTCTAATATATAGTTTCAGTTCATTTTATCTCCTGAATGGACAAAACGTGGTTACTAATTTTGACTAAATTACTCTTTCTTTCCAGAGAAAGCTTGCTGGATCCATCTATTACTGGTGCTCTGTGGTGGTATTTGGTGCCCATGTTACTCTGGGTCTCCAAAAGTTAAGCAGCAGTTCTTTCAAGGTGAGAAAAACTACTTATGCAGACCTGGAATAAGTAAGTAACGGCCACAGAACCTTCATGCATGGGGTACTTCCTGTGTAATACTTACTTTCTAATCATTATTTCATTTAATCCTCATAAATTAGGTAAGTTTAATGTAGCATTATCCCCATTTTGACAGATGAAGAAGCTGGGTTCCAGTGAGGTAACAGCTATCCCAAAATGATAAAAAGGAAAGAACTAGGATTTTTGAAGTTTCTGTCTGACTTTACAATTTACTAGTCAATAAAATTTGATTTATTTCTTGCCAATTATATCTATCATTAAAATTTAGGTAAATGGTCCAGTCATTTTCAGAATCTAGCCTAATGAAGATAGATAATGGAAGATATGTCCCTATATTATACCAAACTATTTTCTTCCTGAAACATTTCATGTATAGATTATTTTGAGGAAAGATGACTTGAGTGCTTTAAAAGTACTTATGTTCTAAAAGAGATTGGGCAATTTGACAGGATAGAACTGTCAGAAATCAATTAATTTTAGTTTGTATTTGTAACCATCTGAATAACAACTATCAGGTTTATTCAGATAAACAACTGAATCATCCACTGTAATAAATTTGTTTCAGAGGAAACAAAAAAGGAAGAGCTTGTTATTTTGCAAAGAATGGATTACATTAATATTATAGTTTAGCTTTCTCTATTAGGAATTGGCAAATGTAGTTGCATGTAACTTCAGTATTGCCAGTGACCTTCTGTGTGCCGGTATAAACCACATACACTCTATCTGCCTCACCTGTATCAACTACAAACTTAGAGGATTAGTCTAGATTATCTCTAAGATCCCTCCTAGTAAAAAAATTACCTAGTGCTCTATATATTTGATATGATGTAAAAATAGCAATACCCTGGGTGTGTATACAATTTTACCCACACTACAAAATTCCAGAGGTAATGCAATTCAAATATGAGTTTTAATTCTTCTTTGCCTATGCAAGGGATCATCAAAAACTTTTTGAAACTGCTATTATAATAAACGTATACAGAGATTTGAAAAGCTTTTTGGAACAAAATATGTTTCTATTTTCATTTTCCATGAACATTTTGAAGTACCTGCATAGAAGTGCTATATAAATAAAGAACTCAATATAACATGGGAATACACAGTAAGTCCTCAGAAAGTAGCTATTAGCTAATGTTCATGGAGTAGCCAAAATGTAGTTTTACTTCCTATAACATAGATAAGACTTGATCTAGAGACCTCATGACCTAAATACTTAATATAAGACACCCCTAACCCAGCCATGCAGTTTCAGATGTCTTATAATCAAAGCTAAGAAACATTAGATGTTTTAATAGTCTTACGAATTTAATAGCCTTAGGAATGTCTATAATTACCCATGTTAGCAGCCAAGATGCCTCTCAGCCAGAGGCACTCAGCCTTTAATAGCCAGCAAGACACTTTGAATAGGGCAGAAAACACTTTTAAACCTTTTGGGGTTATTAGGGATAATTAAAAGTGGTTGAAAGTGTATAATCTCATTTATCAAAGCACTAAAAGCTATGCTATAGGAAATACATCTCAACATGAGTAAACGCAATTCATATACTCCTTTGGTAAGATATAACCAAACAAAATAAACTGAATAAATACACTGTTTTTAAGTTTATTTCTTTGTATTTATTTGAAAGGCAGAGAAAGAAAGATTTTCTGTCTGCCGGGTCACTCCCCAAATGCCTGCAACAGCTCAGGCTGGACCACACTTAAAGCCAGGAGCCAGGAACTCCATCTGATATGGGGGATCATGGCAGGAAGTTAGATTGCAACACACAAATTGGGAAATTTTCTCACAATTTCTGTCTTTCATATCCCTACACTGTAACTCCACCCCCTTACATATCAATCCAGCATGCCCATTTTCCCATGATGCATCTCATCGGGGACTGGAAAGAAGATGGCATGATGAACACATGTGAGCTAAACTCCACATGGAGGTGCCATGAAAGCCCCAGAAAATCTCACACACACTAAGCCCCACCCAAACTCTATTTGTGTATTCAATTAGGGCACCACCACTTACCCCTTAAAGAGGACTGCTGGTCACATCACTTTTTGGCCTTCCTTCTCTTTCCCTCTCCTGAACTAACTCTGTTCATGGGAAATTCTCAGGCCCTTCACATGGGGAGCTTTTCTCCTCTTGGGGTTACCTGCGTTCATGTATGAATGTATATGCACTTTCACTTTAAATAAATACTGCTGTCATTTTTGCACATTATTTAAGCCTTCAATTTGAATTCTTATCTCATATGGGGCAAGAACATGGAAATAAAAAGAAAACTGGAAAACACATTCCCATAACACATCCAGGTTTTCCCACATGTGTGGCAGGGACCCAAGTACTTGGGTCATCATCTGCCTTCCTCGTGCATTTGCAGAAAGCTGAATTGGAAGCAGAGATGGCACTCAATCTCAGGCACTCCAATACGGGATGCAGGGGTCCCAAGCAGCATCTTTATCTGCTGTACCACAATGCCTTCCCCAATATATTTCGATTGCATTATATATAAAACCTACATTGTTAGGTTATATTAGATGCAACCTAAATAAAACTGTTATGGATTTATAAATATATTTATATAAATATATATACATGTAAAATATATGCATATATAAAATATAAGTATGCATATATTTATATAACTATGATATTCATGTATAAGTATGTAAATATTTATAAATATATATTTATATATATATAAAATCAAAAGGTATATATAGTTCATATTTCTTAAAGTATGACTTCCAAGGTTACTGCCTTAATCCCCTATGTCTTTTACAATACTAAATTATTGTTGTGATATATATATAAAGATAGAGACAGAGATACAGATAGAGATAGAGATGCAGATAGAGAGGCATTTTACCTGTGAAACCTCCAGTTAAAAAGCTAAAGTGCTGCTGAAGTAAAGTTTCTACAAATGCTGTAGCAACCACGGTAGCATAGTTCTGAAGATGAGATCTACTATTTCAATGACCTAGATTCATAAGGAAAGCCACTGAAGCCTTGGGTCACGGTTATTATTTGTGATGACTTTATGACTTCTCATCACTTTAATCAGGGGGAAATTATTAGGTACAGAATAACTAACACTTAGCCCTTGAACACCACAGGGTTAAGTTGACTGACATGACCTACAGTTATGACATAAACAAGTGTGACTTCTATATTTTAGTATTAATCATTAGCTTGCAGTTGGTTGCAACTTGCAAAGAGTTATGAATAAAGAGAACTCTCGGGCTATCTATAACACATTTAACATACGCATTTATGAATTACTCTTTTAGTAATTTAAGAATTACTCTTTTAGTACATAATTTAAAAGTGATATGAAAATCACTGATATGGCAGTGGGAAGAGTTAATTTACCTCTTCCTATTATTGTATTATAGGCAAAACATTTATTTGGTCCTCTTCTCCATGTTTTTCTTTGGAACTTTATAAAACAGATGGGGGTAAGTTCTGTGTGAATCAGTTGAGCAGCTATGCCATTATCTCAGTTCACAGAAAGTATATACTACCATAATTTCTAATAAATAATTTACCATTCAAAACTAAAATTGTATATACTCAACCAATAGACAAGATCCATCAGTGCTTAATCCTTAGTGTACCAATATCAATCCGTGATACTGCACAGGGATAAGTAGTTATTTTCTTTTCACTGCTTCCTGAAAATAAGTGTTGCTACATGTCCAGTATCCTACAACACACACTGGCCTGCTCTTTATCAGAAATTAGCAGATTGATTTTATATGGGGATTAGAATTTACCTTAATTGAGCCTTTTAAAGGATTTTGGGAATGGCCTCTTCCTTCTCCCAATCTAACTTCTCTAGATGCTTCATTCATTGTTGACTCACAGCTCTATATTTCATCAGAGTTTCATATTTTCATATGCAAATATTTAGAAGGATTAAATAAATTGTTCCAACCTAAAGTCTGTATTTGATTTCATCATTGGCCTAATACTTTCCAAAAATCTGTATCTGTGAGGCATGGAAACAAGGGACAGAAATAGGGCAATGGGGAGCAAATGATTAGTCACCTTGGTTTTGGCATGTTGGTGGAAGTCATGGGAGGATGGTGAACATAGGAGAGTGAGTGAATGAATGCTGGAAAGAAACTGCCTACTACAAAGTTACCCTAGCAACCTTCTGGTAAGGAAATAACTGTTCACTGTAAGGCGTTTGCAGAAGACTTAGGCACACTCACTAACTAATCAAACATAACAGATTCTGTCTAACACCGTAGATGTGCTAGAAATACTTAAAAGTGTCCCTATAACATCTGTAGTATATCTATGCATTGCTTATTTTTTATATCTGGGCAGGATATACAGGTGTGTGTGTGTGTCTGTGTGTGTATGGACACTTCAAAAACGTTTTGGAAAATTAAGGGTAAGCTTATTTTGATTCCAAAATTTTGAAATGTATGCATAGTTTTTCCACAATGTGCATTTTCCATGAACTTTTTTAAGGTTCCAATGGTAGATGCATAGATACATAGATTACATAGATAGAAAGGTAGTTAGATAGGTATTCATTTTGATTTTTTGGAAGACAGAATTCAAATACCTCATTTAGAACTATTTCTGTTGGGAATTTCGTTACATTCAATGGCTTCAATGAGGTAGCATTTGGTTATTAACCTTTCTGTCCCAGGTAAACAGCTCTGTTGAAAGAAAGGAACCAAGCATGTAAAGAAGTGTACAGTTTCACAGAGAATTTTCAGGATAACTTTCATCTCAGCAAGATAATACTGCTATTTGACTGAAGTCTGCAGGTTTTATAATCTTTTGCAAGTGAAAAACACTATATTCAGGCGAGGCAGAGTAAAAGGATCCTAGTAATAACAATCTTGTGTGTGTGTCCTTAGGAAATAGAAAAAACTTGCCCAGAAATAAAGAGCTAATAATATTGTGAGACGGTCTTATAACATCAAAGATGAAATTTTGATCAGTGGCACAAATAATCTGGAAAATGCCTTGGATGGTGTGAGGTGCCACTCGCACACTCACATGCTCCCTTCGGGACTAAGGCAATCATGTTTCTTGCTGCTTAGGAGTGTTACTGGATGAACGTTAACAGCAGAGATTCTGCAGGAATTTTCCTCAACCAACAGGAAAGGCCTCAACTAAGGTTATAGCTGGGGCATCCAACAATTAATGCTCAGTCAACACAGGGATAAAAGATACAAGACAACACTGAAGAGCTATCCAAGCTCCAGCTTCTCTTGTGAATGCACCACAGTTTAACCTTTCCCTCCACTCTTGCGGCGCCCTCACTTCAGCACAGGTGTTGCTCCTTGTTAAGATACTCTCAGAGCCTGTGTAGTTGCACAGTGCATAGAACTGCTGCCTGCAAGGCTGATGCTTGCAGTTGCTCCGCTACTGATCCAGCTCTCTGGTAATGCACCCAGGAAAGCAGCGACAGATGGCCCAAGTTCTTGGGCCCTGCATCCATATGGGAGACTTGGATGGAGTTCCAGGCTCCGGTGTTTGCTATGGCCCAGCCCTGGCTATTAAGGCCCTTTGAGGAGTGAACCAGCAGATGGAAGATTGATCTCTCTCTACCCCTACCCCTCACTCTGACTTTCAAATAAATAAATAAATCTTTACAAAAAGAGAATATCCTCAAAACTGAATGGAAGAGTTGCTATAGAACCCCAAAACTGGATATACTTGCCCAATGCACAACTAGCAGGAGGAATGAAATCCAGTAATTCTTACAGTTCAAAGCTGGAGACGAGCCCTGTGTGATTAGTTCATGCTTGGACCTCTAGTTGGTCCACAATGCAGCTGGTCTTGCCTTTATTGGTCAGAGAAAAGGACCAGAGTGTTTCCTTTGGAATGGCAAAAGTTGGCTCCATTTTGTCTGGGTCTAATGGTAGGGTGGATGTTACTTTGATCAGGGCTTGTGAGTTCTTCCAACGCTCTCAGAACAAAGGCTAGTATTGAGATGTTAACTACGGGAGCCATTTGAGTCTAATCAAATTTCAGGAAATGTAACATATGACATAGAGCATGAACCTAGCAATAGTTGCCAGTGTTAGAACACTCCCGAAAACTGAAGGAAATAGATCAACAGACATCTATGTGCATGAGGACCTGAAACTAAGAGAAAATTCAGTCTGAGAGGGAAAAGAACCAGACAGGCAGCTTGATCCAGTAAGTGCCTCATGATAGTGGAGAAAGGCAGTTCTAAAAGCCCTCTGATATTATTCACTGTCCAATCTTTTCATCTGAAGTCGCAAACATGACAGCACTCACTCTTGGAGTATAAGTAGTGGGACAGAATTACGTCATGGGTACAATGTGATGGGTATGATCCACTGCCTTGGATCGCCGTTTTGCAAGATCCAGGATTTACTAATGGGGAGACTGTCTGCTTTAATAGATTGGCTCAAAAGCCAAAAGTGACCAAATTATAGTAGCCCAGCTTGGAACAGAGGATACTACTTGAATCAGAGTATAATTTCTTTGCATTGATAGTCAAAATAGTGCTTTAACCTTCCATAATTGAGCGCTGTCTTGGTATCTTTTGAGGATTAATATAATTTCGGAGTTCACAGCGTAACAGAACTCAATCTGCATTTTCTCTTTTTCACTATTTCTTTCTCCCTCTTTTTCTCCACATACACTAGGATACTTCAGAAAGTTTGTGGAAAAGTGGAATTACAATATAAATTTATTCTAATGGTACAAAATATGTAAAACCTATGGATAATGTTTTCATAGTACCCATTTTCTATGAACTTTTGGAAGACCCTTCTGTGAAGTAGAGAGACAAACAGGAGCCCAAGTGTTTGTGAGAGAGAAAACAAAACAAAACACAGGGCAGTTCATGTAGTTGAATGAGGAAAGGGACCTGTCTGTCTTAGAAGCAGGCCTTGAAAGCAATCTGATATTTGCACAGAAGTCCCACCTGACAACACTGTAGGGGAGGTCCTGCACCCAGTAATCATTGTGCCCCATCCAATAACATTGTAGGGAAGATCCAGTGCCTTGGAATCTTCCTGTTGGACAGCACTGCAGGGGAGGGAGATCCAATCCCCACCCCCGCCAGGAATATTCCAGGGGAGGCCTAGCACCAGGCGCCTTCCTGCCTGATAACTTACCAGGACAACATTCCCAGGGGAAGAATTTCATACCTGGATAGCATTCTGCCCAGCAACATCCCAGAAGAAGGCAGTGGGAGGAGAAATGGGGGGAAGAAGTCTGCCCTCTACCCTTACAAACCCCAGTCTATGCGCAGACAGGGCACTCGGTTTCTTGCCAAGCTGCTCACCTGGTCTATCAGATGCACTTCCTCATTAAACTTCACTAGCTTGCTTTCTGCCAAATTCTGTCTCTGATCTGAATTCTTTTCTCAAAATGTATTTATTTATTTGAAAGTCAGAGTTACAGAGAAGGAAATACAAAGGCAGAGAGAGTGAAATGTTTCATCCACTGGTTCACCCCCAAGATGGCTGCAATGGTCAGAGCTGGGCCAGGCCGAAGCCAGGAGCCAGGAGCTTTTTCTGGGTCTCCCACATGGGTGTCAGGGACACAAGCACTTGGGCCATCCTCCACTGCTTTCCCAGGTGCATTAGCAGGGAGATGGATCAGAGGAAGTGGAATGGCAGAGCTGCAGGAGCAGCTTTACCCACTATGCCACGGCGCCGGCTCCTCAATTCTTTTCTTATGGGGAAACAAGGACTGATAACTGTCTCTGCCTCACTGATAACATGAAGCACCAGCCTTCAACCTCCAGCCATGTTGGTAACACTTGTATTCATGGAGTTCCAAATTTTTGAAGTAGCTAATTTGTTCATACTGTGCATGCAGCTTTCTACTACACAGAAGAGTTGTTCAAAATGTGAACTATGAAGCTGAACTGACTGGGTTTGAGTCTCAGATTTCCTACTTACTACTGTTTCTAATTGAATACTGTGGATTTTTGAGCAAAATGAGGTAAAACACAGGGCTGCATTGTGGCACAGTGGTTAAAGCCACCACCTGCAATACTGGCATTCCATATGGGCACTGGCTTGAGTCCTGACTTTTCCACTTCCAATCCAGTTCCCTGATAATGGCCTGGTTAAAGCAGCAGAGGATGCACCAAGTACTTGAGCCCCTGCTACACACAAGGGAGACTTGGAAGAAGCTCCTGGCTGCTGGCTTTGGCCTGGGCCAGACCCAGCTTTTGCAGCCCCTGGGAAGTGAACCAGCAAATGCAAGATATCTCTCTCTGTCTCTCCCTCTCTCTCTGTAACTATCAAATAAATAAATAAATCTTTTAAATTAAAAAAAAATAAATGAGTTACAACTCTCAAGTACACAGGATGCTGAATTTATATAGTCAGTATAGGAATGGTTTGGTACCTGCTGTGGAGTGTGATCAGTAGTCTGTGTCCTGGTGGCAGCTCCTTCAGGGTCAGCCTCAATTACTGTGAGTTGCCTTGTCACAGGAGTCAGCCAAGGTTAGAAAGGCCCTGCCATTTCAGCTTAATGTCAATTTGGGGAATTGTTACTATATAAAATATTCATAAACTGTGTTAATAATGGCAAACGTCTAAAAATACCAGATGGAGCTATATTTATAGTTTTATGAGACATAATAACACAGTTGAAATAAATTTGAAGTACTATTAGGACAATAGATATTTAAAACTTGACATTTTTTATTTGGAAGTCTTCTAGGATTATTACCATTCTGCAAATAATCTACTCAATCATTCGGCCTGCTAATATCTACAAATATTCAGTCTTCAGGATAGACACTGCAGATAATAAAACAGAAATGATTCCTGCCATCATGGAATTTATGGTATAGCAGGAAAGAAAGCATTGAAAAAAAAAATCACAAATAGATAAATATACAATGCAATGATATCCAGGAAAGGTATTGAGTACTACAAAATACCAACATACTAAGGATAAGCTTACTTGATCCATAGAGGCAAAGTATAGATTTCAGTTGACATGTAAAACATGAACAGGTATTAATCACCCCAAACAGATAGTTAACAGTGTCTCCAGTACTATGTTGGAAATCTTTATTAAATAGTTTTTTCTTTCTTAGCATCCCACTAGAGGATGTGCTCAATCAAAAAGAATTTTAAAAGTAGTAATCAGAGGCCTGTGTCATGGCACAGTGCATTAAGCTGACACCTGCGATGTCAGCATCCCATATCTGAGCACCAGTTCAAGTTCTAGCCACTCTGCTTCCCATCCGGCTCCCTGCCAGTGTCCCTGAGGCAGTGAAGGGTAGCCTGAAGCACTTGGGCCCCTGCCACCCACGTAGGAGACCAGGATGGAGTTCCCAACTCCTAGCTTTGGCCTGGTCCAAACCTGGCTGCTGTGGCCACTTGGTGAGTGAACTAACAGATGGAAGATCTCTCTCCTCTCTCTCCCTCTCCCTCTCCCGCTCCCACTCTCTGTCTTCCAGATAAATAAATCTTGAAAAGAATAAAAATAATAAAAACACAAAGGTGCTAGTAGCTTCCAAAGAAAAGAAAATGAAAATACTAATTGCCTGATTTGATTAGTGTATGCTGTGAACATGTGTTGAAACATTGCTTAGTACCCCACTAAAATATACAAGTATTATATTGCATGTTAAACAAATGTTTAAATAAAAATTAGCTTATAAAAAGGGAAAACTTGAGAATAGAATGAAAGAGACTCCCACTAACATGAAAGAGGCAGAGGAACTATCAAGATAATAGTGAAGAAAGATCCCCGTATGACAGCTATGAACCAAGCATATATGTAGTTCTAAGATAGGGCTTCTCAGTTTTGGCTCTACTGCCATTTCAGGCCAAAGAATTCTCCATTATAAAGTACTATCCTGTACATTATAAAATGCTTAGTGGTATCCTGGCCTCTATTCATTAGATGCCATTAGTAACACCCCAAAGATGTAACAATCAAAAATAAATGTCTTAATTTTGTGTGTTTTAGGTCTTTCACATAAAAGTAATCATAAATCTCTATGAATCCATAAAATTTATTTTTTCCTAGCATTACTACAACATCACTAATGTTGCTAAAATCATCAAATTCACAATTATTTTTGTCTTTGACAATAAAGCAAAGGATTAAAAATAAAATTTAAATACAATTGCATTTTTATGTACAAAATCTGAATATATTTGCGGCAAAATGATGCAACCTTGCACTATTCAGATTTTAAAACATAACAAAACAAATTCCCTGCATGATGATTTTCCTTAAATCCACTGCTCCTTTTCATTCTCCTGTATTTAATTTTTAAATATTGTTAAAAGAAGCATCCACATTTTAAAATTTGTCTTTCTCACTGACTTGCTCTCTGAACTCTAAAGACATGGGCAGAGCAAGATGGTAAAATAACTCCAGCAATCATCCCCCCACAGAAACATCATTTGGGCCGGCGCCGTGGCTCAACAGGCTAATCCTCCGCCTTGCGGCGCCGGCACACCGGGTTCTAGTCCCGGTCGGGGCGCCGGATTCTGTCCCGGTTGCCCCTCTTCCAGGCCAGCCCTCTGCTGTGGCCAGGGAGTGCAGTGGAGGACGGCCCAAGTGCTTGGGCCCTGCACCCCATGGGAGACCAGGTAAAAGCACCTAGCACCTGGCTCCTGCCATCGGATGAGCGCAGTGTGCCGGCCGCAGCGCGCCATCCGTGGCAGCCATTGGAGGGTGAACCAACGGCAAAGGAAGACCTTTCTCTCTGTCTCTCTCTCTCACTGTCCACTCTGCCTGTCAAAAAATTAAAAAAAAAAAAGAAACATCATTTGGAACAACTATCCGTATATGAAAATACCTTCAGAAGAGACAAAGAAAAAGGTGAGAAATCACAGAATCTGTATCCCAATAATAAAAAAGATTCACTGAAGAAATCATGCATAGTTTTTTCATAACACACATTTGTCATGAACATCTTGAAGATCCTTCATAAGCACGGATTTCAATTATTCTGCACCTAAATAACCTTACTTTTTAATTCTGTTTTCCACAAACATTTTTAAATACCCTCATATATCCAAAGGGAATGAAATCTGCATGGCAAAGTGGTATCTGCACCCCCAGTTTTACTGCAGCTTTATACACAATAGTCATGGTATGGAATTAAGCTAAGTGTCCATCCATGGACAAACGGATAAAGAAAATATGGTAAATACACACAATGGAATAATTTTCTGGAATAAAAAAGAAGGAAAATCTGTCATTTGTGATAACATGAATGATTCTGGAGGTCATTATGCTAAGTGAAATAAGCCAAGCACAGAAAAATAAATGCCATTTGATTTCATGCATATGTGGGATCTAAAAAAATTGACATTATAGAACTAGACAGTTGAATGTGATTACCACAGGTGGGGGAAATTGAGAGGGTGAGTTTGGGGAGGTGTTGGTTAAAGGACACAAGATTTCAGGTACATAGGAGAAATAAGTTCAAGAGGCCTTTTGGACAACATAGCAATTATTACTAGCAACAATATATTGTATTCTTGAAAAATGCTAAGAAAATGGATAGCAAGTATTCTCATCACAAAAATAACTGTGAAATATTGCATATGTTAATTATCTAGATTTACTTAATCCATAATATATATACTTCAGATATCAGACTGTACATAAGAAATGCATAAATTTTATCTGCAACTTAAAAAATAAAGGAAAAAGAAACTGATTTTTTAATGAGAAAAAAGAAACTGCTCTCAAATAGCTTACAATCAAGATATAATCACTGCATTGAAAAAAAAATTTTTTTTTTTTTTTTTTTTTTTTTTACAGGCAGAGTGGACAGTGAGAGAGAGACACAGAGAAAGGTCTTCCTTTTGCCGTTGGTTCACCCTCCAATGCCGCCGCGGCCGGCGCACCGCGCTCGTCCGATGGCAGGAGCCAGGAGCCAGGTGCTTTTCCTGGTCTCCCATGGGGTGCAGGGCCCAAGCACCTGGGCCATCCTCCACTGCACTCCCGGGCCACAGCAGAGGGCTGGCCTGGAAGAGGGGCAACCGGGACAGAATCCGGCGCCCCGACCGGGACTAGAACCCGGTGTGCCGGCGCCGCAAGGCGGAGGATTAGCCTGTTGAGCCACGGCGCCGGCGAAAAAAAAAATCTTTATTAAATCTCTACATGGATGCAAGGGTCCAAGGACTTGGGCCACCTTCCACTGCCTTCCCAGGCCATAGCAGAGAGCTGGATCAGAAGAGGAGCAGCCAGGACTCGATCCGACACTCATATGGGATGCTGGCACTGCAGACCAGGGCTTTAACCTGCTGCACCATAGCACTGGCCCCAGTGATTGACTTTGTGTGTGTCACGTGAGCAGACCCAGGTTTAAGAGCTCTATAACAACATCTCCAACCAGTGTGTGTGTGTCAGGCAGTCTGCACCATGCCCATCTCTTCACTTTTGTATCTTTCTCATCACTGCTCCATTTTCCAGCAGTTTCCTCTTCCTATCTCTATTTCAGTATCCTTCCAGGGTCCCACCATTTATCCTTCTTTTCATTGTACACCTTGGCCTCAGCTGTCTGTCTTCCATTTATTCCTTATACTCCATTCCCAAATAGATATATGTGCAATTATTTTAATATTTCTTCTGATATAAAGGTCCACGTTTCCAAATCACTCAGCACTTTTTTTTCTTTTTTTTTAACTTTTATTTAGTAAATATAAATTTCCAAAGTACAGTTTATGGATTACAATGGCTTCCCCCCTCATAACTTCCCTCCCACTCGCACCCCTCCCATCTCCCGCTCCCCCTCCCATTCCATTCACATCAAGATTCATTTTCAATTATCTTTATATACAGAAGATTGATTTAGTATATATTAAGTAAAGATTTCATCAGTTCAGCACACTTTTAAAGCTAGCTAATTATTCATTTTAAAAATCGCTAAAAAAAAAAAAGAAAAACCTAATAAAAAATACTGTGAAAAGAAATTGCTGCCTTTCTCCATTTATGCTTTAGCTTTAAGGCATCATGATCTTTCAGTAATTAAGTTAAAACATTACTCATCTTTGACACTTTCATTCACAATAAACATTTGATGGTACCCACTTAACCTCATTTATAACTCAGAGATGACTATTTTCCTTGATTGTGAAATTTCTTGTCTAATGTTACTGAGAGGAAACTTTAGAGGAAGACTGAAACCACTGGATTGATACAAGTGGGAATTTTCATTTACTTTACCCAGGATAATACTGCAACTGTTGGCACAGGACAGTTATTGAAATATGAAGGATAAGTAAGGAGATAAAGTTAACAACTATAGGAGAGCAAAATAAAATCATTTTATTATCTAATAGGAAGGATCCAGTCAAAATTCTAAGACTATATAAAGAAAATAATAATAAACATAAGATTACTAAGAGAGCAGGAGGCTACATCATTATAAAGTAGTATTAGTGAATCTATAATAATATTCCATAAATATTCTACTGTCAACTTTTTCTATAGTCCATTACCTCTACTCTGAGTAGCCATTTCATAATAAGTATTTAGCCTTGGTTATAAAATAGGCCAGCAAGAGAGTACAGTTGTGCTAGTAAATGTGTTACCTCTCAGAAAATTTATTCAAAGTACACGTTCTACAAGACGGTGAACCACTTCCACCTGGCATATACTTGGCACTTAATACATATCTAAAAGACATTTTTGAAATTTGATTATTGTTTAGAGCCCTAGTCTCTACTGTGGAAGAACAATGTTTTTTCTTCCTACTAGATGTTGAATTGTTTACTTAGTAGGAGGTTATGATTATAAAACAGACTGAAAGAATTCCATTGTAAAAACTGAAAGAATGAATAAGAAAAGGAGGAGAGAGGGTGGGATTGTGGGCAGGAGTGAGGCTAGGGTGGGAAGTATCCCTGTGCTCCTAAATTTGCATATATGAAAAACATGAAATTTGTTCACCTTATATAAGTAAAAATATTAGAAAGGACATATTAATGAATGCCATTTTGATAAAGGGCTACAAGTGTCAGTTTAGTGTTTTGTGCAGGTTTTGATTTAACCTATGAAGGTTACTGGGTTATTGTTTTTAGAGTTTGTTTTTGTCTACAACACTTACTGGCTAAAGGTCACAGGCTATTTCTGTTCTCTTAATATCCTTTCTTATGTGCCAACATGATGCAGTGTTTTGGCACATTTGCTATCTTAAATCTTCTGGCCAGAATCAATGAAAGCAGCATGGATAAAAGAAAGTACATTAAATTCATTTGGGATTCTTCATTTGAGTAATGGACCAGATTCAACTACTATAATGTTGCATCATGAAACTGTCACAGAGATTTACAGAGACTCTGAGGTGGGCTTATCATCCCTTACAGTTTGGCCACCAAACCAAAAACACTAAATTGCTGCTTTTAAGGTTGCCATTTAAGAAGGGAATCCTAGACAAATTTCTTGTTCTTCCAGAGAAGAATCAGCTACCATATTATGTTTCTCTTATATGTTCCCTTTTAACTTGGCAAATCTTCAGTTCATATGGTCAAGTTTAACCTAGTTAAGAGTTGGAATAAAGCATTATTTAGCATTCTTTACTCTCTAATTATCAGCATATTCAGTAGGCATTTCTTTACACTTGAATTGAAGCCTATACAATAATGTTATGTTTTTCACATTTTCAAGAGATGTCCAGTAGTTGTGTTTTTAGTAGTCTTCACCATATAATATCATATGTATACTCAGGCAACATGATCCTACAAAACTAATGATGTTGAAGATCAGGTAGCAGAATTCCTGAAGGTCTTTAATGTGTTGTATTTCATTTAGCCAAGATTTATTCTTAAAATTCAGTAGCAAAGAGTCTCCACATTTTGTGCACAAAATTCAAAGTTCACAAAAATACAAACCTTGGTACTTTCCCAGAGAAGGAAAGCCATAAATATTATGCAAGCTACGTGCAGCTGCAGTTATGCCTCCCCTATATTCTCTTTTCAAATACACTGCAAACAAAAGACTATTTCTTTTTGACTCAAAAGTAAATAAAAGGCACAGAATGCTGATTCCCTCCATGGGCTGAATGTTTATTTTTTAAAAAAAATGAACAAGTCACAGGCCAGCAGTTATGTTCTATAGTTTGCTGAATGAGTTTTCCTTAGGATGATAAAATATAACCACTGACTCTACCAATTGGCAGTAGGCCACGACAGCCGACAGCAGCCCTGATTCTGGTAACATGCAGACTTACACTTACTGTTGCATGGCATTTGTTGATCTGCAGAATGCCAGTAGTCACCCTCCTCCCTGTCACAGGCTTGCAGTGCCTTAGGCCTTAAGAGCAATTACTTCTTTTTCTAAAGTTAAAATAATTCCTATATATTATTTGTTTTTTAACCAGCAAAAGAATTTTTAAAAAAACCGCACATATACAAATGACAAGCTCCTGGCTCCTGGCTTCAGATCAGCACAGCTCTGGCCATTGAGGCCATCCGGGGAGTGAACCATCAGATAGAAGACCTCTCTCTCTCTCTCTCTACCTCTCCTCTCTCTGTGTAACTCTGACTTTCAAATAAATAAATATTTTTTAAAAAGAAATTGATGTTATACATACAAAATGGTAAAAAAATTAGTACTTTTAATTCTGTTTTATTGCTAATTAAAAAGCAAATATTGAAAATTTCCAAATTTAAAATCTGGTAAGCATTTTACTTTGCTCAATTCAAATAAACTGTTCTTCAACTTACATATAATTCAATGTTAGGAAATTTGGAGCTCTTCATTCGAAGGAGAAAGCAGATCTATTTTCTAGGACTTAATAATATAATAACAAGACCACAGATTTATCAGCACCACTGATCTATCTGCTCTTCATATATAATGGTATATCTTTATGAATATATGTACATATATAATTAAAAATTCAAATTCATTCACATAATCAACTCTCATATATCTGAGTATATATATTCTACAACTCTTGAAGTCAGAGTTGGCATTAGGACTGAAACACAGGGGTCGGCACTATGGTGCAGTGGGTTAACGCCCTGGCCTGAAGCGCCAGCATCCTATATGGTCGCCAGTTCAAGTCCTGGCTGCTCCACTTCTGATTCAGCTCTCTGCTATGGCCTGGGAAAGCAGCAGAAGATGGCCCAAGTCCTTGAGCCCCTGCATCTACGTGGGAGACCTGGAAGAAGCTCCTGGCTCCTGGCTTTGGATCGGCACAGCTCCGGCCATTGTGACCAATTGGGGGTGGAAGACCTCTATCTCTCTCTCTCTCCCTCTGCCTCTCCTCTCTCTCTCTCTGTGTAACTCTGACTTTCAAATTGCACATATGAACCACAGCTTTTTAATCCACTGATGGACATGTAGATGGCTTCCATATCTTGGCTATTGCAAATAGCTCTTTGAGGTACTAATCAAGCACATTAAGTTACCTTTCATGTGTGTGTATGTGCTAGGGTCTATTCTCTTGGCAAAACAAATTTTCAGGACACAGTTTTGTTAACTATAGTCCCTATGCTCTAGAATTTATTCATCTAGTAACTGAAAGTTACATCAACAGTGTGTAAGTGTTCAATTTTGCCCACATCCTTGCCAACACTTGTTTTTTTCTTGTCATTTTGAGAACAGCCACTGTAGCAGGTGTGAGATATATCTCATTTCGGTTTTTATTAGCCTTCCCATGATGGTTAATGATGCTGAGCCCTCTATCATATAACTGTTGGCCATTTATAAAATATGTCTTTTTACCATAGGAAACTGTCTTGAATTATTTTCTCCCCCTCACCAGAAACCATCCTCATTTTTTCAGGAAAACATCAAGTCCTAATTCCCTCTCCATGTCTATAGCAATGAAGAAAAGGCTGGCCTTGCGGCGCCAGCACACTGGGTTCTAGTCCCGGTCGGGGCACCGGATTCTGTCCCAGTTGCCCCTCTTCCAGGCCAGCTCTCTGCTGTGGCCCGGGAGTGCAGTGGAGGATGGTCCAAGTGCTTGGGCCCTGCACCCCATGGGAGACCAGGAAAAGCACCTGGCACCTGGCTCCTGCCATCGGATGAGCACGGTGCACCGGCCGCAGCGCGCCGACTGCGGCGGCCATTGGAGGGTGAACCAACGGCAAAGGAAGACCTTTCTCTCTGTCTCTCTCTCACTGTCCACTCTGCCTGTCAAAAAATAAAAAATAAAAAAAAAAGAAAAGGCTAAATGTATGTAATCATACATTTTGGGAATTCTGTCATCAATACATGAAAAATGTTCATTTAGGCATTCCTCAGACCATAATTTGTAAAACTGGAGACTCAAATGAAATATTTTAAAATAAAAACTCTCAGAAAACAAGTTGTCAGGATTTGACTTTCCCATTTATTGATGTTTTTCCTTACTCATCATCTCTGACAAGGTGCACAGTTCTGAAATAAACCAAACAAAATATTCTAAAATGAAACGTCTATTTCTCTGAGGCTTTTTCCGTTCTCCTTCCTCTCTTGTCAGATTTCATATTGCAGACCTATTATTTATATAGTTTGTCTATAAGAATTGTGACAACTCTCCAATGATTCATCCTTAATCAATAACCTGGGAGATGAAATTTGGACCTATCAGTAAATGACAAAGACTTGTTACCTTTAGTTACAGGAGGAAATAATGCTTCACTGGGGGATGTGTCTTGTTAATGTTGACTCACACAATAGGACCCCATTATGTAAACAGAATTATGAAAGATTTCTGTTTTGCATGTCTTTGAAGGGAATAAAATGAGTATTTTTTTTAAAAGCTAGTGGAATAATCGCCATGTTCAACATAATGGAAATTCTCATCTGAGCTATAAACAGCAAAATGAGGACACATACATTAGAATGCCTTTGTAGTAAAATGTATGCTACGAACTTGCATGGAAACACCAGAAAAAAGCACCCATGACGTTTAAGAGACTACGTTTGGAAAATGTAGAAATAAAGGCATATTAAAGATTTATAAATAAATTTAATGATTTTATATAAACTCCAAATGTTAGGTTATGTATTTGGAGCTGTTATGCTTCTGTGCTTAAAAATATTATAAATTTATTTGTATAAGTCTCGATTTAGAATTTTGGTAAATAAGCTAAGGGATTTAAGAATAGACTTCAAGGGGTATGGGAACCTCCTGAAATTATAGTGCGCCATCTGCACAAGAATTTAGTAGAATTATATAGAATGTTGATAGTGGCAGGAATATATGAATATTTGAAAGTTAAATTCAAGCCAGATTATGGGGGTCAGGAGTATTAGGAAAAAGAATGACAGAACTTTTCAAATAATGTTGATAAATAATATAAATGCCCTCTTTATTATTTTTAAGCATTTGTTTGAAATAATCCAAATGGCCCTCATAACAATCAAGGGATGCAGGCACTATCTCCAATTCACAAATGAGGAAACTGGAGCAAGGAAATTAAGTAACTTATTTGAGGTTACAACAAGTACACGTAGAGTCTGCCAGGTGGTGGTGAAAAGGAAGAGGGCTTCTCACAGCAGATTCAGAAGAAAGCAGAGGTTTACTTGAGTTGTCCTGCCATTTTGTCAAAACAGACCATAGGTTATATTTATACATAATTATCTTTGGAAAAGATTTGCATGGCTGATGCTCAGCAAGTGCAAGTTCTTCAATTTTATTTCAAAAAAGTCTGTGCTCTGCTATTATTTTTGTTAAATCAATAAATAAAATAAAACCCCTTGCAAATCTTTGCAAAGACATATTACACATGGATAGAATTTGTGGTTTGGTTTTCACAAAAATGGTGAAACAACAGAAACAAACCTCAGATTTCTTTCTGAATCTACTTCAACAAACCCTCTTCCTTTTGCACTATCACCTGGCAGACTCCACCATTTACGTGTCATGAACTTGAACAACTTGCTTGATCTCTCTGAGCCTCAGTTTCATTTGTAGGAATTAAAAACAGTGCCTATGGCCTCAGCCTGGCCCAGTCCTGAACATTGTAGTTATCGGGAGAATGACCAGTGAATGGAAGAGTCTCATTCCCTCTCTCCTTTTCTCTCTCTTTCTCTCTCTCATTCTCTCTCTCTCTCTCTGTAACTCTTTCAAATAAATAAAAATAAATATAATAAAAGTGTCTACATCAAGTGATTATTACGAAGAGCAACTGAGCAAATTCCAATAAATGTTTTAAAAATAAACGGTTCATTTATATTCAGTTAATATTATTTGGAAAAGTTTTTTAGTTCTTTTTCTTAATGCTCCCATTATCCCATAACGTGGCTTGAATCTAACATTCAAATATTGACAATATTTGTTAATTGTAACCATGTTTGGCACGTTACCTAACTGACTCATTATAATGGTACTGGATATTGAATATTAGCCCTTACTTTTGTTCAAATAACACTGAAACTGAGCAAAGATCAGTAACTTGTCAAGATCATGAGTAGGGGCTGGCGCTGTGGCTTAGTGGGTAAAGCTGCCAGCTGCAGTGCCGACAGCCCATATGGGTACCAGTTCAAGTCCTGGCTGCTCTACTTCCAATCCAGCTCACTGCTATGACCTGGGAGAGCAGCAGAAGATGGCCCAAGTGCGTGGGTGCCTGCACCCATGTGGGAGACCTGGAAAAAGCCCTGCTCTGGTCATTGCAGCCATCTGGGAAATGAACCACTGGTTGGAGGATCTCTCTTTCTCTCTCTTTCTCTCTCTGCATCTGCCTCTGCCTCTCTGTAACTCTGTCTTTCAAATAAAATAAATATTTTTTAAAAAAGATCACAAGTAAATGAAAAGCAGAAGTGAAATTCAAAGAGTTCTGATTCATTGTAAAACTCTTCTTTTAAAAAAATGCTGCTTCTCAGGAAAAGACAAAGCAGATTTAAAATAATTCACGCAAACACCACTAACCATAATGAAATAAAATCACCAAAAGGATAAATAGGGGCTGGCACTGTGGCATAGCAGGTAAAGCGATTGCCTGTAATGCTAGCATCCATAGGGATGCCAGTTTGTATCCTGGCTGCTCCACTTCTGATCCAGCTCCCTGCTAATGGCCTGGGAAAAGCAGCAGAGGATGGTCTATGTGTTTGGACCCCTGCCACTCATGTGGACCACCCAGATGAAGTTCTTGGCTCTCACCTTTGTACTGGTTTAGCCCTGGCTGTTGTGGCCATCTAGGGAGTGAACTAGCAAATGTAAGATCTTTCTCTCTCTCTCTATCTCTCTTTCCCTCTCTAATACTGACTTTCAAAATAAATGAATAATTTCTTTAAAAAAAAAAAAAGGCATAGCTCTCTTGGTCCTTCTCTCCTGTGCTCTCTTGGCCTCTCTTGGCTCCTCTCCTCTCATCTCTCTTTTACCTCCTCTCTGTCTCTCTCTCTTACAGTCTCCTTCTCTTTTTCCTTCGCCGCCCCTTCACTCCGGTCTGTAGGGTGTTCCCCAATAAACCCTTTCCCTTACTCCGGTGTCCAGGGTGCTTTGCGACGGCTAACATTAATATATAACATTAGTGCCGTGACTCGGATAGCCTTATATTGGTAATCCAGCATCCTCCAGTGCTCTGGGGTCCTGGATTTCTGCCGGTCGCAAAGCACACCTCCGGAACTCTTTCCAAGCCACTGAACACTCTGCGATCTCCATCCACACATCGGCCTTCCAAATTCTGAGGTAAGACGCGAAACGGGAAGCTCTCACGGCGACTCTGCTTGTCTACTGACGTAGTGCTAGACACCACAACTCCTACTTAAGGCCTTTAGCCCCTGGACACTGTGTCCAGGCAACAGTGGGTGCCAGTGACGACTCCATCTCCTCCATCTCTGTTCGCCTCTTTGCAGGTGCAGGCGAGGCCCTGGGCTCCAGCGGGCGCTGGGGGGACGACCCCGCCTTCTGCTCCCATATTCTCTCGCTAATCAGACAGCCGGGAAGCAAGGACACTTGCAATTCAAGGATCTGACTCTACAGGTCGCAATGGAAACTTTTCTCTAACCGGGTTCCATCTGATGGTCCCTCTCAAATTGGCCCCAGCCCTCAAAAAGTGGCCCCTCCATGGTGGCGCATTTGGCCTTGAGGGATCGGAAGTCGGAGTAGTTTGGCCCTGATATCATTCAAGATCTTTATCACTTCCGTGGGTGGTTCGTTTGATCCGGCAGATGAATCTCCCCCTTATTGCTCCAATCTACAGGCACCGGTTCAGCCGCCTCCAGAGGCCTCAGTGGCCTTTTATCTTAGAACCAGCCCTGGCCCAAAGTCTACTATCTCTATCTTATCAGTTTGGGAATGGCTGGCAGTTTCCATGGTTTCCAACTGGTCTTTTGTCCCTCTCTTGTCCCAGTCTTACCATAAGAATAGCAAGGGAACGGTAGTCCCTTCCTTTTGGGCTCCCTGCTTATTGAGAAACAAATTAGGTATCCCACCCTTCTGATGGCTCTTTGTTTTATCATGAGCAAGCCAGACAGGAGGATCAGGTTTCCCGCATGGATCTGACCCACTGTAACTAATTTTTCTTTAAATCTAGAAATACCACTACCTTTGAAACTTGCTTTGTAAAATGTTAAACTTATTTTTGCAATTTATTTTAACAGGTTTCCGGGTAATCAGTACTCAGTGAAACAGCAATGGGTACTTGTCTTAGATGAATACAATTTTAATTTCAATTAAATTCAAATAAAAATATACCAGCATCCTAAGTCATTTAGATGTAACTGCTAATTTAAATTGGGTAAAACTTTTGTATACTCAACATGTTATATTCTATATTTGGGTTAGTTTATAAACTGTCTATAAAAATAGTTCAACACTGTTTAAAGTAACTCAAGCTAAAATTTGATGTGTTACCTTAATCTTGCTCTAAAAATTTTTAATGGGTTATTTCAAAATGTAAATCAATGGCATTGCCAGATGGAAAACATCACAAGTATACTAATCTATTCCTCTTTACTGTAAAATTAAAATCTAATTCTCTGTTAAAACAATGAGTTAAAGTAATCTATTATGTTCTCTTGATATCAAATTCTAATTGTTTAAAAACAGCTGGATTTTTATTAAGAGCTATGGGTTATTTAAATATGAGCTTATTTTCAAACATTTACATAATTACCTTGTAACAATGATCAAATTTGGTCTATAATATGTCATGATTTTAAGGAATCTTATTTCAACCAGATATTTTGGATTTTGACCCTTCCTGGCATTCTTGACAGGCATTCAAAAAATCAAAGTTTCAAATAATTTGGACTCTGAAATTTCCAGGAAATTTTGGACTTCAGGTTTTCCAGTAAGGGCCCAACTGAAAAAATCGAAGGACCTATGTCTCATCTTGTAGAGACACTAACTAATCAGGCTATTTGGATTATATTAGAAGTACTGTCAAGATGGGAAATGGTACTAAATTTTAAGTTTCTATAATATAAAATGGCACTAATACAAATGTCTAAAAATTAAAAAGTCTAATGATCTTGTGTTACTAGACAATAGTTATGTTAATGAGAAAGCCCCAGAGGCCTAAAGGGTTAATGCTTTGTAAAATGCTACAGGTGCTTTCAAAAATACTGTGTGCAATAAGCAAATGCCCCTTGTTGGTTAATAAGTTTATAATTTTAAATGTGGCAACTTTTAAAGTCTTGTCATCTACAGTTTTATATATCAAAATTGCTGCTCATAAAACTAAAGCATTGTTGGTTCTGTGTTTAGCTGTCCTCCTATAGGTTCTGATGGAATTTTTCCAGCCATATGTATTGTATTCAGTACTTTGGGATGACTCTGTAAACAGATGAAGCCAGTAATGTATCAAAGGTACCAACTGAGAGAAAGTATGGTTAACTGAGGTTACTAAAAACAAAAGTAATTCAAATCAATTGGCAATTTACAAACAGGAGTTAGATTTTTTAAAAAAGCTATTAAAACTGCTATATTGGTCTATTATGTTATATATGTATACATATTGTATGTCTACATGGGAAAATTTATTTATTAAGTTTTATTTTAATTGGCTTATAGATAAAAATTGCTCAATTTAAACAGCTAAAATTATTCAAAGATCTATTTTAATTCGTGTGACCTGAATTTCTGCATTATGTTTTAAATGTGTTGGTAGAAAAACTAAAAACATTTTATATGTTTGTGCTTAAATTTGCCAGTTAAACAAGCTACATCATGTTAGATATTTGAGATGTTTCCAAATATATGTATTCTTAATAT
The DNA here is from genome assembly GCA_949820135.1 of Sylvilagus floridanus. Lineage (NCBI taxonomy): Eukaryota > Metazoa > Chordata > Mammalia > Lagomorpha > Leporidae > Sylvilagus > Sylvilagus floridanus. The sequence continues at coordinate 117,121,730 of OX463223.1, forward strand.
TTATGGAAAGCATTGGACCTTCTGGTAAATGTTTTCTTAAGTTGTTATCTAATGGTTGAAACTGTTTTCTAAGTTTTCATTTGATATTGCTATTGTCAGTAAGCAATCTGGGACTTGCTCCCCCATTTCTCTATTCTAAGCCCAATTTGTTCTCTCATTTCTCTATTCTCTTCGAGGTATGAAACTAATTCTATTATGAAGAAATCTCAAATGCAAAATTTGATTTTAGATCTTATAAAAGAGATGGCTAACATTTTTCTGTAATAGCATAGCCAAAATAAGAGCTTAAATTATAATTTCATAGCTAGATTTACTTTGCCATCAGTGAGGTAAACAGGAAAGACCTCCCTTTCAGAACAAAGGGAAAGAAAGTTTTAAAGTGAGAATATAGTTTTCCTCATGGGCATTGTCTGTCTCAACAAAAACTACTACAGAGCATGCCTATAACTGTAGACTTCTAGTTTAGGCCACTACAGATTAGAGATGGGACTTGAGCACCCCCTTGACTTGCATTCTCTGGTCTTCTTTAACAGGAACCAGGAGGAAGAGAAAGCTAGGCATCAGAAATGTAGAGATAAGTGGCAAGCCATTAATGGCTGTTCTGTACAGAGATCTGCCCTCAAGGAGACCCAACAGGCCAGTCCACTGCAGTGGCTTTCAATGTGGTAAGCCTGGGCTTCAGCAGAAGTCAGCTTATGAAGAGCCCTGGCAGCTCTGCCAGCCTAGAGTTGGGTCACTGGAAATGGACCTGCCCTGGTGTCGAAGGACGACCAGGTCAGAGCCACAGACCTCACTGGCTCTGAGCTGAAAAGCCCTTCACTCAGCCCAGCTTCCAAAGTGACCACTGCAGCTGAGGAAATGGCCAGGTAGGGTCAGCAACATTGCAGGCAGAGCTGTAAATTTCCTGTTGGAGTTGCCACCTGCCTTTACCTGGCCAGCTCTCCCCCCAGGCCAGCAGGGAATGGAGGTCAACAGGGTGCCTTCCCCAAGGAGGTTCACACCTCCCTTAGGATGTACCCTGTGTGAAGAGATAGATGAGACTGGGCCTCATAATTTACAAGGCTTTAAAGCCCACCAGATTATTATCAACCCCTTCTGTCAGGTTCTATTTGCCTCTCAATCAGAAAACTTATTTGTAGCTTAGACAGCACCTTTCTTACCTCCTCTAATAATGATTCTGTCCTTTGTTCTAGACCCTGTCTAGCCCACTTGGGCCTCATTCCTTTGTAACCATAGCCTCTACTCTACCACCAATGGCTCTACTCCCAACCTATGTGTACTGATGGTCCTCTTCCCCATTTAATGTTGTATAATTGTTCAAAATCTCTGTACAAACCCAGCTACCTGCAAATTTAAGTGGCCTTTCTCCCAGTCTTGGCTGGAATCAGCTTTAAGCCACATCCATCAAACTGTCTCTACAAGGGTCCAGAGACCCCCCATTTACTCTCTATAAAATCCTCTTATTACCTGGCTAATGCTACTCTCAGGATCATTGGTTACTATTCTCACCCTGTCTTCTATACTACAGTGTCTAAGTGTTTACAGCAGGTGATAATGGAACAAACCAAGGCCTTCAGCAACCAGGCAGTCAACCAAATGCTGCTACAAGGATATACTCGGCTCCCCACCCAGGAGACATCGGCTTGAAACATTGCCCTATGCCAGTGAAGAGAATCTCATCGCCCCATGTCAGCAGGAAGTAGCTCTAAAGACAGATCATCGTCCCTCTACCCCCCTGCACTTTTGGGACTAATACAAACCCTGCTTTATAAAAAACAAAAGGGGGGAATGTTAGGAAACTGGCACAGTTTTAGCCAGGTGGCCACATGGCCCAGCTATCTGAGCCAGGCTCCACCCCCATCCTAATGGGATTCGCTGCTGCTCCTGCTTCCCTGCCCGCCATCAGGCGAAGTTTTAAAAGGGCCTGTTCCTGAATACATGCTCTTGGCCCCTCTCTTGGCTCTTGGCCCTTCTCTCCTGTGCGCTCTTGGCTCCTCTCTGCTCTTTTCTCTCTTGGCCTCTCTTGGCTCTAGGTTCTTCTCTCTTGGTCCTTCTCTCCTGCACTCTCTTAGCTCCTCTCCTCCTTTCTGTCTTTCTCTCTTACAGTCTCCTTCTCTTTTTCCTTCCCCACCCCTTCACTCTGGTCTGTAGGGTGTTCCCCAATAAACCCTTTCCCTTAAAAAAATAAATAAATAAAATAAAATAAAAGGCATAAAGAAAAAAAATGCCAAGTCATTTGGTTAAGAAAATGGTTACCATTAAACCATTAACTGTTACCGAAAGACACTAAGTTGCTAATTCTACTCAACACTAGGCTATGTGTTATGTGTAGACTGCAGCTGGTAATCTAGCTAAAGAGCAGAGTTGTTCTAGCTAAAGAACAGAAATACCTGTATCAATTTTAAACTTCTCTTGTTTGCATGTCAAGGAGTTATAGTGGCCCACAGTCTATTTTAAATATACTGGATGACAATAGGCATTTAATCTTTAGAGTTTTATACATGTGTTTGCTTGAGAAATTCACTTTTCTGTTTCAAGATTTGATTAACTATAGGGTGCAAGTACTTAGTAGTACTGGTAGACTCTCTTCTGTTTAATGACTTGAACATCAGAAAACAGTGATCAGTACATTTTAACTTCTGTTTTTATAAAAAGTTCCCTATCAAATTAGTTGTTTTAAAGACTAAGAGTTTAGAACAAATGAAGTAACATTTACCCACTTCAATTAAGATATTCATTTGAATCACTCTGATCATTGTTAAATTATAGATACTTTTATATATTACAGTATCTCTTTTCCTTTTTTTTTTAATTTTTTTTAGTCTTTGAAAATTTAAGTAAATCATAGAATCTGAAAATAATTTTACTTTATTTAATTGGATGAAGTGAAATGTAGATGCATGAATCTTATACATAACACAGTTTACCATCTTATTACAAATCAACTTTTAAAGCCATCTAAAATTCATATGTATTTTATAGATACTATTATATAGGATTTAACAAGATATATGTTCCCCATATACTCTGTTGTGAATTAATTTGTAAATGAATTATGGTTTTCTATATATTTACATTATAAAATTGGAGAAAAATATCTTAATACTTGAAACAGTTGATAGAATAAAGCTAACTAATTGTAAAAATCTGAGTATGAAAAAATCGCATTTAAAGGAAAGAAGATAATAGTCAAATAGATTTTTAGTTACTATTATTGTTACTGTATTAATATTATAAACAATACAATACCTGTTATATTAAGTGAGGGGTAACCTTTGAGATTCAAGAAAATAATGACTGTTAGTGTGGTAGTTTTAAAATATGATAAAAATTCTTTCACACCGTTCTCTTCAAAATGTGGAATCTTATTGCATGCAACTTTAATGTGACATTGTCTAAATGAACACTTCTAAAATATAAAACATGTCGGAAGTGATTCTCTGTGACTTCCAAGCTTAAGTCTTATAAAACATAGATTCTGTCTGGCTCTCTGTATCTTGCATAGTCCACTCTTGGAAAAGTCAGTCTCCATGTTACGAGTATACTCAAGCAGCTATGTGGACAGGCAGTAAGTCCCTGCCGATAGCTAGCATCAAATTGGCTTCTATGAGTGAGTTACACCAGAAGCAAATCTTCCAACTCTGCTAATCTTGCATATGACTGCAGTCATGCAAAGTTCTGGGTACAGATAACCAGTCTTGGGAAGCACAATGTAAAGGGTCTTAAAAGCACAATGTGTCTTAGTATTTAAAGTAGGCAGAAGAGACCAAAATATGATTAACAGGACTGGAGCAAAATAGGGGATGAATGCAAAGAGGAACTGAATTGTGAAGTAGGGTGACCAGTTGATAGCCAGTTATTTTCACTTTGAGGCACCCATACTCATCTAAGTTCTAATAACTTGATGTCTCAAAAAAGCATGGCTTAAATCAGAAAAACTACAGAAGTAACCATTTGTACTGATTTAGAACATTTCTAGAAGGCACATTCACACTGCACTTGCTTGACATTTAATCAGATTTTTAGATTGGCAAAAATGATAGGTTGGAGTTGCTCACTGTAAGTCATAACACCTCATTTGATAGTGTGCTGAATAATAGATGAAGGTATTATATCCATTTCAATTCATTCTTTCAATTCATGTCCATGAGTATGAACTAAAATATGATTGCTGTTACATGCAAAAAATGTACAACCTCTGCAATACTATCAGAATTTTATTGCTATTATTTTTTCAAGATATGAAACCAATAACTTCTTATATTTTTATTCTGTCATTTATTTATGGAGAGAAAAAGAATCACAATTTAACCATAAAGATATATTCAGGTTCAAAATTGAGACTTCAATAAATTAAATAAATTAATGGTTTTATAAAATATAAGAATCTCTCCATTTGTACTTATTTCAAAAACAAGATGCTATAAAATTATAGATGCTGACTTTAATTCTAGTGTACACAGAGACCTCAATTTTCCTTTCCTAAAATAGGGTTTATTGACCAAGGAAAGCCCTTCACTTCCAGATATGTTAGCAAATCTTATACATGAATCAAGATACATCTTAATTTGGTTGGTAAGTAGCTTATTGTGGGGAAAAAAAAAACTAGGAAATAACTGTTGTCCTGAAATTTAATCTATAAATTAAGCCCAGAAAGAAAAACAGAAGGGATATATAAAATCACTTTAAATATTAGTATAGATCCTAGTATTAATTAACCATATCATTTTTTATTAAAGAGACTTGACTGAAAGCATATTACATAAGCAAAAGAATGGGTTGGGTTGGGGTTGATTGGCAGTGAAAACGAAGGAAATTTATATAGAACTCACTGAGGCACTATTTAGGGAATAGTCCTGATCATAAATATTATTACGGTGTCAGTATGGGAAAGAGTGCTTAAATTGCCTTATACTTGTAGGATACAACCTAAGACTGTCTTCTCGCATCGTTCCATGCTTCCTTACCAGCATTTTGTTTGTTGGTTTGGCTTCCCTAACGGAAGATAATACATTAGTCATGCCAACACGTGTACTCTACTACCAAGGAACTCTGGTTTATAGATACTGATGGGTCGGTAATTTCTATTTTAAAGATATACACTTTTATTATAACTTTGCACACAGTTATCTATAAGCTTGATGCACATAAATCTGATTTGCAGTGATTAACTTGTTCTTGTTCAGATCTAAAACTCTAGTATCTGACCCAGTAAACCTGTAGCCCTGAGCTCTCACAACAGTAAACTAGCCCAAATCTGTCCCTCAGTGAGGCGTTTGGATAAATGGGATTTCATCATTCTTTACACAGGTATATTGCTGGTCCTTCTTTAATGTATACAGCATCATCTGGCAAACCACTCTCAATGGATAGTCTGATTTTCTTTCTCCTTGGTTTTGACCTCACCCCACTATCTTTAACACACTCCTTTTCCCTTTAGGCAATAAAACAAGTCTGAAAATTGCAAAATTCTGGGTGTTTTTCACTTACTTTTGAAATTTTAGGGGGATACACATCAATGTGTTCTCAAAAACATTTTGCAACACTGATTATGTCATACTTACAACATGATCAAAAAGATATTTCCAGGGACATTAGTTGTCATCATTGTAACATGTTCTTTCACAGATTTATAACAATACTATGTAAAATTCCAAATCATCAGCCACGGGCTATTTATTTAATTGTAACTACCTATTTTTAAAATATTTATCTTTTCAAGATTCCAGAATTAAATTTGGTGGCACAATGAGAGTTTTTATGTAATGGGGGTCACTATTAAATGCCAAACATCCAATGTTTTGCATCTCTATTTCCTCATTTTTGAATATTAAAGCATTTTCATTTAAATATACATGCCTCCATGACCAATTCACCTTGAAAAAAAATTCTCTCTGCTTCTCTTTGTACAAGGCAATAAACCTTCTTAGATGCTTCCGGTGAAAGCTGGAGTTCAGTTGCTACAGTCTGCATTTTCTGATATAATATTGCCATTGATCCAAAAGTTATTTTATTTGTTAGTCAGTCTCATTGTATGTAAATTTACTAGAACTCCCCTCAAAACACTTTTGAGGGTAAAAAATGAATTATAATCACTTTCTGCTTTAGGACACAGATATTAGATTGTTTATTTCATGACCCATTTATATTTAAAATGTATTACATAATATACTCTTCTATTAAGATTGATTTTAAAATTACTATATATATACATTTATGTTATAGGAAACATCGTCACCTTTTTTTTCCTTTTAGAGGCTGTTAGTGTATAAGATCTGCATCCTTTTAATCTAAACTGTCATAATTGAATTGTGATTTATTGTTTTCTTCTCTCCAAGGAAGTATTAATTAGTTATGTCCTATAAGATATTCAGCTAGATCGGACATGTAAAGATATTTATTAAACTAATGAAAAGAATAATTCTCAAACAGGACTTTGAAATGCCAAATATCTGCTAACAAAAAATCTACTTCAAATAAACATTCAAGAAAAGCCTGGCTGGATGCTTAAAGATACTTGGCAGCTAACATAAGTGTACCAAAGGAAAGGGCTTGACTGCCATGCTAAGGATATGATCACAGCATCTTAGCAGTGGAAATTGTGTTTTATGATTAAGAAACTGAATCTCCAATCAAATCCTTGTTATCAGAAAAGAGCTACACCATGGAAAAAACATTTTATTTATACCTGAGATAATCCCCAGCCTTATGATGACACTTAACCTGATATTTATCATAAGCCACGATGACAGTATGTGAACTAGGAAATGATGCACTAACTTGTCTACAGGACAAAGATCATTTCTTTTTCTCTGAAACCAAGAAATGAAACGCCATGTGGGAGAGGTAATGAAATCCCATAAGGATTCTAAACAGAAAGGGGAGATTTAGTGATAATGACTTAAGCTCTAGCTCTACCAGTTTTTGCCAGTCAATGGAAGACAGAATTAAATGGCAATGGTAGCTGATTCAGAAACCTACCAAGTTAAGACTTTGGGAACTTACCTTAATTGGCCCAATACCTGAAGTTTGCACCTTGGGGTTGCAGGAAGACAGTATTAGTCCTCAAATCACCTCAGGATGCATGAGGTAATAATATGATGGTTTTAAATTCTTTTGTATAGCAATAAATTATGAACCCTGACTTGGTATCAAAATAGATCAGCCCAACTCATAGCCAACTGAATCATCTCATTTAGACAACCAGCTCATCTAAGAAGAATCAAAAGAAGGAAGCTGCTATTTAACTAAATAGGGTATCCATTTTTCACATACTCTACTTACTGTAATACTCAGAATATTTCAGATACTATTGATTACAGATAACAGAGGTAATTGAAGTACAGGAAAATGAAGAGAATCATCCTTGCTCTGCTTTGTCCTACTTTTTTACCTGTCTCCAAGGTAAATTTCTCTCAGATGCTTAAAATCATCACAAAATGGTCTTTCTTCTCTCTGTAGAATAAATGAAAGGACATATATGAACCATATTAGTACTTTTAGGATTCTAATTGGCATTGAATTATGTATAAAATGATTCATAATTTGGGATTTTTGTTGTTAGAATTATTTTATTTATTTGAAAGATTGAGTGGCAGACAGAGAGGGAGAGAAACAGATAGAGATGCAGATCTTCTACCTGATAGTTCACCTGTGAAATGGCTGAAGCAGGATCCCAGAACTCCATCTGGATCTCCCACATGGGTAGGAGGGGCCCAAGCACTTGAGCCATCATCTGCTGCCTCTTAGGCAAGCACATTAGCAAGAAGCTGGATTGGAAGCAGAGCAGCCAGGATGTGAACTGGTGCTCCAATATGTGATGCCAGCATACTAAGCAGCAGGTTAGCCTGCTGTGCCACTATGCTGACTCATGGAATATTTTTTTTTAATAAAAGGACTATTTATTTGAAACACAGAGCGACAGAGAGAGGGAGAGACATAGAAACAGAGTTCATCTGTGTTCAATCCCCAAATGGGCACAATAGCCAGGTATGGGACAGGCTGAAGCCAAGAGCCAGGAACTCCGTCCTTGTGTCCCCACATCAGTGTCAGGCACCCAAGTTCTTGAACCACCATCTGCTGCCTTCCTAGGTGCATTAGCTGGAGCTGGGTTGGAAGCAGAGCAACTAGAACTCAAACTGGCACTATAATATGGGATGATGGTATCATAAGCACAGGCTTAACCTGCTGCACTGCAACACCAGCCAGACCCTACAGTTTGAATCTTTGGAGTTCCCATCCAATATTAATGCAAATTTCTCTAGGTCCTTTTTTTTTGTATTCTTTTTTTTTAAATAACACTTTTATTTAAAGTATATAAATTTCCAAAGTACAGCTTATAGATTACAATGGCTTCCCCCCACATAACTTCCCTCCCACCCGCAACCCTCCACTTTCCTACTCCCTCTCCCCTTGCATTCACATCAAGATTCATTTTCAATTCTCTTTATATACAGAAGATCAGTTTAGTATATATTAAGTAAAGATTTCAACAGTTTGCCCTCACATAGCAACACAAAGTGAAAAATACTGTTGGAGTACTAGTTATAGTATTAATTCACAATGTATAGCACATTAAGGACAGAGATCCTACATGATATATTTTTTTAAATTGATTAATTTTCTATGCAATTTCCAATTTAACACCAAGATTTTTTTTTTCATTTTTAATTATCTATATACAGAAGATTGATTCAGTATATACTAAGTAAAGATTTCATCAGTTTGCACCCACACAGAAAAACAGTGTAAAATACTGTTTCAGTACTAGTTATAGCATTACTTCACATTGGACAACACATTAAGGACAGATCCCACAGGAGAAGTAAGTACACAGTGACTCTTGTTGTTGATTTAACAATTTGACACTCTTGTTTATGGCGTCAGGAATCTCCCTAGGCTCTAGTCATGAGTTGCCGAGGCTATGGAAGCCTTTAGGGTTCGCCGACTTCGATCTTATTCTGACAGGGTCATAGTCAAAGTGGAGGTTCTCTCCTCCCTTCAGAGAAAGGTACCTCCTTCTTTGAGGGCCCCATTCGTTCCACTGGGATCTCACTCACAGAGATCTTTCATTTAGGTCTTCTTTTTTTCCCAGAGTGTCTTGGCTTTCCATGCATAAAATACTCTCATGGGCTCTTGAGCCAGATCTGAATGCCTTAAGGGCTGATTCTGAGGCCAGAGAGCTATTTATGACATCTGCCATTCTATGAGTCTGCTGTGTATCTCGCTTCCCATGTTGGATCATTCTCTGCCTTTTTGATTCTACCAGTTAGTATTAGCAGACACTAGTCTTGTTTGTGTGATCAGTTTGACTCTTAGACCTATCAGTGTGATCAATTGTGAACTGAAATTGATCACTTGGACTAGTGAGATGGCCTTGGTACATGCTACCTTGATGGGATTGTATTGGAATTCCCTGGCATGTTTCTAACTCCATCATTTGGGGCAAGTCCGATTGAGCATGTCCCAAATTGTACATCTCCTGCCTCTCTTATTCCCACTCTTATATTTCACAGGGATCACTTTTCAGTTAAAATTTAAACACCTAAGAATAATTGTTTGTTAATTACAGAGTTCAACCAATAGTACTAGAATAAAAAAAACTAAAATGGATAAAGTATTACATTGTACAACAACAGTCAGCACAAGAGCTGATCAAGTTACTGTTTCTCATAGTGTCCATTTCACTTCAACAGGTTTACCCTTTGGTGCTCAATTAGTTGTCACTAATCAGGGAGAACATATGATATTTGTCCCTTTGGGACTGGCTTAATTCACTCAGCATGGTGTTTTCCAGATTCCTCCATCTTGTTGCAAATGACCGGATTTCATTGATTTTGACTGCTGTATAGTATTCTATAGAGTACGTGTCCCATAATTTCTTTATCCAAATGTTTGCTTTGAATTCCCTGTGATCTTTTGCTGTGAGGTTCCCTTCGTTTACCTTCTTTCATGTTGCTGGCCATGTTTCTGTGTTTCTGTGTATAACACATCTTTAAGCATCTTTTGCAGGGCTGGACGAGTGGCAACAAATTCTTTCAATTTATGTTTGCAATGAAAGGTCTTTATTTCACCTTCATTCACAAATGAGAGCTTGGATATAATATTCTGGGCTGGCAGTTTTTCTCTCTTAGTACCTGGGCTATGTCTCGCCATTCCCTTCTAGCTTGTAGGGTTTCTGATGAGAAGTCTGCTGTGAGTCTAATTGGAGATCCTCTGTGAGTAATCTGATGTTTCTCTCTTGCACATTTTAGGATCTTTTCTTTCTGTTTCACTGTGGTGAGTTTAATTACAACGTGTCGTGGTGAGGATCTCTTTTGGTCATGTTTCCTAGGGGTTTTATGAGCTTCCTGTACTAGGATGTCTCTGTCCTTCTCCAAAACTGGGAAATTTTCTGCTATTATCTCACTAAAAAGGCCTTCTAATCCTTTCTCCCTCTCCATGCCTTCAGGAACTCCTAGAACTAGAATGTTGGGTTTTTTAATAGTATCCTGTAGATTCCCAACAATATTTTTTAGATTTCTAATTTCCTCTTCTTGTCTTTGGTTTGACTGTATATTTTCCTGTGCTCTGTCTTCTAAGTCCGATATTCTCTCTTCTGCCTCACCCATTCTGTTTGTAAGGCTCTCTAATGTGTTTTTCATTTGATCTATTGAATTCTTCACTTCATTATGATTTCTCGTTACTATCACAGTTTCATGTTCTACTAATTGTTTCATTTCAGCTTGAGTCCTCCTTAATATTTCATTTTCACGAGAGAGATTTTCTACCTTGTCCATTAAGAATTTCTGTAGTTCATGAATTTGTTTTTGAGTACTTCTTAGTGTTCTTATCAATTTTTTGAGATCTGCTTCTTGCATTTCTTCTATCTCATCATCTTTGTAATCTTGAATTGGGGTGTCTTTTTCATTTGGGGGTGTCATAGTGTCTTCCTTGTTCTTGTTACCTCGGTTTTTGTGTTTGTTGTTTGGCATATTGGTTTCTTCACTGTGGTGTTTTTTTCTTGTTATACTATGACTCTAGATAAGTGGACTGTCTGCTTTCAATGGAGCCTTAGAGGCTTGAGATGGGTGTGGCCTGATAGCTCTGTTTGGTTCCTCAGGGTTGAGGGTGTGCCAAAGGTGACACTCCCAGGTTAGGTGTGGTAAATCTCTCTCTGTTTCTTTCTTTATTTTTGATTCAAAAGGGAAGTAATTCCACACAGCTGAATGGAATTGGGGGTGGTTAGCAGGCAAATGATATACCCACAGGAGCCAGAGATCGGAAGCTCTTTCCCAAGGACCACAGAGGGAATCTCTGCAGCCTTCAGTGTGGAATCAAATTCTCCTGCAGTCTCACCACTGGGCTACCAAGGCTACCGAACTGTAGCGTCTCTGGAGAGTACTCACGTGGTGAATTCCGTGAGTTCTCTCCCCCATAGTCTCTTTTTTTTCACAGTCTCAGTTCATTAGCACCACACATTCATTAGGTTCTAATCTCCTGTTATTTCACCCCCATGCCCAGAGTCAGGTTTTTCTGCTAGGCTCAGGGCCGGTGCAGACCTGAGGTCACCCTGCTTATTACGTATGTCCAAAATGGTGCCTGCTCTTTGTCTTGCTCACCTTTGAGAGGTGGGCGGAGAGAGAGAAACTCGTGTCCATATTGGTCACTTTATTCTTTCTCTCTCTCTTCTAGTTAGCCTCTTGAACTTTTCCCCACAGGGTTTCAAGCCTTGTTCGCTCTAGTCCCCTCTTTCCTCTTCCCTGCTGGTGTCTCAGGCTATTGAGGTTCGGCTCACCTCGCATTCCAATGCTGGTGCATTGAGTCTGCCACTGGTGTCACGAACTGCGGGCTCCCACGCTCTCCTCGAAGGTCCACTGTGAATCACTAGTTCCGGAAGAGATTCCTCTGCTGTTTCTTCCCCTACTCTTCCTTGACCCTGCAGTATCTCCACTTTTATTAAACTGTCTCTCCCCGGACTATCAGTGTGCTGCCTTCCTATTCCGCCATCTTGCCCTCGGATCTCTCTAGGTCCTTTTAAAAATGTTTTTTTCTGTAAATGTCAAAAGAGTTTGGTATAGGGGCCAGTGCTGTGGCAGTGGGTTAATGCCCTGACCTGAAGCACTGGCATCCCATATGGGCGCCAGTTCAAGACCGGATGCTCCACTTTTGATGCAGCTCTCTGCTATGGTCTGGGAAAGCAGTAGAAGATGGCCCAAGTCCTTGGGCCCCTGTACCCACGTGGGAGACCTGGAGGAAGCTCCTGGATCCTGGCTTCAGATTGCTGCAGTTCCGGCCATTGCAGCCATCTGGCGAGTGAACCATCGGATGGAAGACCTCTCTCTCTCTCTGCCTCTCCTCTCTCTGTGTAACTCTGACTTTCAAGTAAATAAGTAAATCTTTTAAAAAAAAAGAATTTGGTATCAAACAAGCTATTAAATTTTACATTTTAATTTAATTACTCACTTTTATGAACATCATAATTTCTAAAATTTGAGGGGTTTGTGCATTCTGTGAAATTTGAAATATTCCATGTACAAAATAGATATTTTTCAACTTCTCCATATTTATATCTCCTACTGTTTCCTTGCTTAATTGATTCTGCCAGCATTCCCCAAATATCCATAAATAGCAATTTTAGGCCTCTTTTTCTTGTTCTGACTTTTAAAAAACATATTTTAAAAACTCAGAGGGAGAAGCAGATCTCCCATCTTTTGGTTCACTGCCCAAATGCTCACAGAGTGAGGACTGGTCCAGGCCAAAACCAGAAGCTCACAAGTCAATATAGGTATCCTACATAGGTGCCAGGGACCTACGTACTTCAGCCATCACATTCCACCTGCCCTCACTCCCTGCAAATGTGTATATTAGCAGGAAGCTGGAACAGAGAGCAGAGCCAGGACTTGAGTCCAGGCAGTACCATGCAATATGGGACAAAGTCATTCCAAGCAGTGGTCTAACTACTGTGCCAAAAGCCGACCCCTCTTGTTTTGAATTTAATAGAAATGTTTCTGGTCTTTTATCATTTATTATGTTTCTGTTATATGTATGTTTACATAAATGTGTATGTAAGGATGAAGAAAATGTACATTTTTGAGGTTTAAGAAAGTTTCCTGTATTTCTCTTTTGGTGAGGGATTGTATGTTTAGGAATGACTATTGAAGTTTATTGGATGCATTATCAAGTTTTTTCAAAATGGTCTTATGATTATTTTTTGGTATGTCATAATCCTCATATTAATCATTCTGATAGTATGAGTACAAGATTGTCTTGAAGCTTTATTTTTTAAATGTGACTCTAGAACACATTGGGTAATATTTTACAAAAGATTTGTGTGCATACGAAGAACCCACATCCAGTAGGTCTTTTTATTTTGCCATTTTCTGACTTTATACGAGTCTTTAATTTCTTCTATAATATTTATGATTTGAATAGTTAATGACATAGAATATAGTCCCAATAATTTGAGTGAAGTGGCATATACAAAAGCAGTATATGTTTTGAAAGTAGTTCCTTTGACCAGAAGCTCTAATTCCTCCATTGTTAATTGGTTTACCCTGCTTTTCTTACTGTACTTGAGCCAATTTTAAGGTTTTAATATAACACTATACAAGCTATTAGCCTTTGAATGCCAGAAAATAGTCTCCTATAGTCCTTCTATTTTCACACACATTTGCTATTTCCCCCTTTCTTGACTCTAATTTTGGTTAATAGATTATTTTGTTTAATATATCAAAGGATTATCTCTTGCATTAATATAGCAATTATCCTCTTCTTTTTATGTTTTTAAAGAACAAACACTTGCCAGTTTCATGTACCTCTCTATACATGTATACCTTACTGGTTCTGCTTCTCTGTATGGAGTGAGGCCAAAATGACTTTAACTCTTGAGTATCAAATGTTCATCATACCTCAGCACAAAGTCTATACTGTGATCAGACATGCTCAGGTTTCAATAGCAAGCAAACTAACAGACATATCATAGGTTCTAAGCATACTTTTGAACTTGTGGTAAGAATCATCTCAGAGACTTTTAGGTGAGTGCCACGGAGCACTACAGTTGCTAAAAAAGGGTCCCAAGGGCACCAACATGGCAAAACTTTGGTTCCCAATAGGGCCATACATTCTACTGCATGAGATCTGGCTAGGGCCCTTAGGACCACAGCTCACAGGCATTCTGGCCACAAAAAGGGTCCCCAGTGCAGCAGTGAACTCCTCTCCACAGCAGTGTCACAACACAGTGCATGGGCCCCTTCTTAGCAGTGCACCTCCATGTAGAATGTGTCCTTGCAGAAACCATGTGGCCACCCTATTTCCTAGAGTTGCCTGCCTAGCGTTCTGACTTTCTTCTGGATCAGAGCTTCTCTGCATGCTTAGGAACTTCAGGTTCTTCCCAGATTGACCACTACTTGTTGTGGAAACAAGAGCAGATTCAGTTATCTGAGGGAACTTCAAAAACCTCATGAACAATGGAACTAAAGTGTGGGTTTATTATGGTGCAAACTACTTTGAAATCTATGCAGTTTTCTTAATATATATTTTCCATGAACTTTCTGCCCTGGCAAGTATGATTACTTACTTACTTAGCAGGAATTGTGATTCCTACCAACCCTTACTCACTCTTACACTGAGAATGCAAAAGTCATTTTTGGATCCCATTTGTCTGTGCAGCTGTTACCCTAGGGCTCCTTCTGACCAAGAGTCAGCTTCTCTCTAGGATGCCACGCTTCTTTCCACAACTCTATCTTCACCAACCTCTGTGCTGGTGATGTAAGAGTTCTTAGGGTAGCAGAAATCCAGCTCATGTCAAACAGCCTGGTGCTGCCTGAACACTTGCTTACCAGAATGCTGGTGACTGAGGCAATGTCTAAACACAATTTGACCACGCTCTGGTGCCCTGGATGCCCCATCAGCAAGAAGACCACTCACACTCCGGTGTCAAAAGGACCTTTATGGGTCACTGGCATGTTTCTATGGCGTGAAATGTTTTTACACTTGGCGGTCATCTGTCTAGCATAGTAGTGCCCCTTTGGCCACCAAACCTACAATATTCTTGCTCAGGGGAATCCTCCAGCCAGCAACCTCCCATCAGCTTGATTTATGAAAGTCATTTCTGCTTCTACTTGAGTATGTGCAATAGAATCGAAGGTTCTTCTGTCATTAATTTGCCTGTGTGGTGTAGAAACCAGAATCTTGGGTCATTGAACAGGCCTTGTGCTGGGGAATGGATGGTCTTTTCCAACCTTAACTAGCCCATATACAATGAAAATTAATACCCTTTCAGCCATTAGCCTTCCTTCATTAGTATCCTTGGGAACTTTTAAAATACCAGCCAGCCTGTTCCTTAGGGTCTGTCAATCCTATTAGGCCTAAGCATTATCTATGTGCTGAGAAACCAAGTACCCTTCTGATAAGCACCCTATCTGCTATTGAACCAACTATACTTTCATCCTCATTCTGCCCTGCCTTCTTCAGGTCTAGGTCTAGTTACTGTTAGGGTGCTTCCAGAGAGGGCGCTTCCAGTCAAAGTTTTCCGCTATCCTGTGCCCTGAATGCTTTTTCAGTGACCAGACTGCCTATTCACCAGGGTCTTGGGGGCCCTTATGGGCACTACCCTACTCACATGCTGTAGAATATAGGAACTTAACAGCAATTATTTGTACCTATTGTCAGTGCACAGGGCATGTTATGAGCTCCATTTTGTCCCCCAAATTCATGCTTAAATCCGAACTTTCAGCCCCTCAGAATGTGGTTATATGTGGAGACATGATCTTTAAAGAGGTAATTAAGATAAAATCATAAGAGTGGGCTCTAACACAGTGTGACTAATTTCATATAACATAGTGATGTCCTTATAAGAAAAGGATATTAGAACACAAGCATGCGTGTACAGATAAAAGATTAAGTGATCACACAATGATAAGGCTGCAAGCCAAGAATTCTGCAAGCCTAGCAGAGAGGCAGCAGAAGAAACCAAATCTACCAACACTATGATCTTTGATACTATGATAAAATAAATTTCTTACATTAAAGCCATTTAGTCTATGATATTTTGTTATGGCAGGCCTAGCAAACTAAACTGGGGCCCCATTCTATCACTGAAACTCCAGCATGCTTTCACCTTGGGGAATCTGGGCAATCAGACATCCTGCAACCAAGGGAGACTAGCTTCCTTCTGGCAGCCAGCTTTTCTGTTTTGTGGAGAACCAAGGTTTCTTTGTGGATCAGCCTGATGTGTATGTGGGAAAGGGGACACTTTTGGTTACATTACTAGCCTCTTGCAGAAGAACTATGGGCCCTATGGATCCCCCACTAGCCCATAAATTGAAAAATCAAAAGTGTTTTCATCTGTAGTCTTTCCGCAGCACTGGGAAAACTTCCAGCCAACACCAATGAGCCTGCTCACCAGGGGTTCTGAGGATTTTCCATCACCTCCTCTCCAACTTGCCTTTCTACTGGGATATAAGGATTCATAAGCTATCAGAAGTTAAACTGATAGTCCTTTCAGCCTTGATACAAATCATCCATTGCATGCCAGGGGCACTTAAGGGACATATACTTGGTAGAGTGTTGGTGCCCTATGGTCACTTCCAAGTACAATTTGCCCAATGCACTAATGTTCTAGATGTTCTTTCAGTGACATATTACCTTGCACTGGTGTCAGAATTTAGGGTTCCCTGTCTCTTTCTAGCTCCCATTCTGTCCTCTAGCCAGGGAACTGGGGTCTCTGGAATAACGCAGAAATTAGAACCTTTTTGATCATGCAACACTATCCTGGAGAAGCTTTTCACTAGCAGCCAGGCTACTGCCTAGGATCCTAAGGGTGTCTGTAGTGCAACCTGTATTTGTGCTGGGAATCTGAGGATTCCAGAGGCTCTCAGAAGTCTGGTCTAGTATGGAACATGGAGTCCTTTGGGCAACTTTCTGTCTCACCCTATGTGGTCCTATATCTATTCTGGATGGGTGCTAAGCAGAATTCTGGAACTCTGGGGATAGTTCTAGCCAAATTTATCAATGCAATTGATTCCTGAATGCTCATTTGGGGAACAGGTTGCCTGTACACTGCTGTCTCATGGTCCCTTGCAGGTAATATCGTGCTTTTGTACTGTAGAATGTGGACATACTGGCAGCCATCCATTTAGCACACTGGTGTGCATTTTGGTCACTGTACCTCCAGCCCACTTCTAACTCAGTGTACCATCCAGCCCACCACTTACTTACAGTGAGATTCCTGGAGTCCCTTTGGCCCCACATCAGCCTGAGTACTAAGAAACCAAAAGTTCTTCAGCTATAAGTCTGCCCATGTGACTTAGCAGCCAGAATACCGTCCATTACTAAATAGGTCTTACACTAGAGGAACTGAGGGACCTTCTGTCCATAAACCTGCCTACATGTTGTGGTACCTAGTATCCTTTTGGCCAAGGTACTTCGATGTGTGGGTGTACAAGGGGGCCTTTTGCTCTCTAGTATGTTCTATGTGTTTGGTAGCAGAGAGCTCATACACTATTAGTCATACTTTCTGCTATGAAACTCTTTCAGCTTTCCATCATCCCATTCTCTGTAACTTCTAGAAACTTTTGCCCTTGTACTGCAACAGTGGGTGCCCTTTTGGAGAAAAGGAAGCCCTTAACATAGGTTCCCCGGGACACTTATGGGCACTAGCCTGCTAGAGTGCTGTGAAATACACAGCCGCCTTGACAGGCACGTTTCCAGAATGCTGGTGTCAGGAACTCCTTTCCACCACTTCTCCATTGCACTATGCCCTGGGGAATCTTCAGACCACCAAATTTCTGGCCACTTGTAGCCATGGTTACAGGGTTCCTACAGAAAAAAATTTGCCATGTCATGGGGACCTAGAAGTTTCTGTAATCAGCTACTTCACTCTGTGGAAATGAGAGTAGTTTTTCTTATGGTACCGACCACCTACAGGGGAACCATGAATTCTGTTAACCCTTATCCAGCACACAAGCAAAGAAGCATGAACTATTTTGGTCAATGTCCATCCATCAAGCTGGTGTCCTGGGGAAACTTTCAGCCACAAGAAGGCCTGCCCACTAAAGTTCTGAGGGTTCTAATGTTCCCAATCTGCCTCTGTCTTGGGACAATGAGACTTTATGGTACATCAAATGTCTTGTGACATGTGGAACTGAGGGGCCAGCACCATGGAGTACAAGGTTAAGCTGCCACCTGGAGTGCAAGCATCCCATATGGGTGCTGGTTCCAGTCCTGGTTGCTCCACTTCCAATCCAGCTCCCTGCTAATGTGCCTTGGAAAGCAGCAGAAGATGGTCCAAGTCCCTGGGCCCCTGACCCACATGGGAGACCCAGAAGAAGCTCCTGGCTCCTGGCTTCGGATCGGTCCAGCTGCAGCCATTGCAGCCATTTGGGGAGTGAATCAACAAATGGAAGATTCTTTCTCTGTCTCTCCTTCTCTGTTTCAAAAAAATAAATAAGTATTTTTTTTTTTTTTTTAAAAAAAAAGGGAGATTTGGAACTGAAAGCTTTTTCAAAATTGGTCCATCTCAACCTCTGTACTCCATGGCTCTTAGAGACATGTATCTGGCAGGACACTTATCCCCGGGGCACTCCTAGACACTTGAACTGGTACCCTGGGTTACCTCTTAGTTACCAAACAACTTCACAGTAGGTTACAAGCTGCTCTTTTTCTATGAACTCTAGGCCCATACTATCAAAAACCTACCCAGAATTCTGGTGATCTGGGACATCTTTGGTCAGTATACATCCCTCACTGTAACCATTGAAGTTTTTGGCTACCAACTTCCTGACACTTTGAGTTCTAAAATTCCTTCTGGCCCTAGCTATCTGTGTTCTATGGAACCTAGCATTCTGCAGCTCCCTGTCTGCCTACATGCACTGACAGGAGAGTGATTATTGTCACAGGACTGGGATCTACCACAGGAACCATACAGCCCTGCAGACCTTCAAGAAACCTGAAATCTTGGGAGTGATGAGGCCTGTAGGCTGCCTTTTATCCCTCACAGGAGTTCCCTGGTTAGCCTTCTTGACACCAACTTGACTGCTGACAAGGGTTCTGGGAATCCTTCAGGTCCCCACACTGTGCTTATACAATGGAACTCTAGGTTTCTCTTACTACACTGTCAGCAGGATTAGGCACTTCTGACTGGGTCAGTTGTACCCTCATAGTCGAACTCTGTCAGAACTTTCTTCTACCTCACTGATGCTGCAGTGGCTACTTCCATATACCATCTTTCCTGACAGTTGCTTGCCATGAGATTTTTGGGAACCACTGCCTACATACTGGGATGTTATGGGTCCGCTGGAGCCCAAGTATGACCCTGTGCTATGAAATATATGGCCAGTTTGAAAAAAAAATACCTCTAACATACTTGTGTGCTAGGGTCACTTTTGTCCAGCATATTCCTTTTTAAAAATATTTTATTTAATTATTTGAAAGTAGATTTACAGATAGAGGGCGAGACAGAGAGAAAGGTCTTCCATCTCCTGGTTTGCTCCCCAAATAGCCACAGCAGCCAGAGTTGGGCCAATCCGAAGCCAGGAGCCAGGAGCTTCCTCGGGTCTCTCACGCAGGTGCAGGGGCCAAGCACTTGGGCCATCTTCTACCGCTTTCCCAGGCCATAGCAGAGAGCTGGATTGGAATATGAGCAGCAGGGATAGGAACCAGTGTCCATATGGGATGCTGGCACCACAGGCAGAGGCTTAGCCTCGTAAGTCACAATGCCAGCCCACCAGAGTATTCTCTTTAATATTAGTGTCAGAGCAACCCCCTTGTCTAAAAGATCCTGGGTGTCTTTCCTTCCCAGAGTCTGCTGCTAAGCTGAGAATCCATGGGTTTTGCAGCCTTAGGTTTGCCTACTTCTTGTTGACACCAGAGCATATTTTGTTTCAGTGCATGGCTAGTATTAGAGTATTGCTGGTGCTTCCAGGCCAGGAACAATGAAACATCTAGGCCCCTGTCTACATTAAGGAACAAGTTTACCACAAACTTGCCTGCCAACTAGATGATTCCTGGGCTTCTTCAAACCTTCACACTATGTGGTGGAAATCTGGATTTCTCCAAGTAGGCCTTCAGCAAAACACAAGCTGAACAAGAACAGGGCAAGAGGATTTCTCACCCTCTCATGTTCCTAAATGCTTCCAGGCATTTCTCTACCATTCAGTGGTGTCCAGCTGGCAGAGTAGAGCACTTTTGGTGTGTTTTTTCCCTGACACTACTTCTTGTACAATCTTTTTTGGTAGTGAGACCCATGTACTGGAGTCCCATGGACCCTGGTCAGATCCCATATGTCTCTGTTGGGAATCTTATTTCCAGCTCGCTGATGCTTTAGGGTTGCCTTTGGGCCTGGTACTCCCTTCATATTGCTGTTATGAGGACCCTTTTGGCCATAAAAGTTTCCAGGGATTCTTCCTGCCCATAGTATACCAGCATAATGGAAACCATGGGGTCACCGATTTGCCCACCTGTCAATGAACCAAAGCACATTCAAAGTACACCCTCATGCAAGGATAACCTGGACCTTTTTGGATCATTAATTTGAGTCTTTCAGATATCATTTAAATCCCTTATTTTTCCCTCCCTTCTCGACTCCATGGGTGCCCTGGTGGATCTTCTGACCATCAGTGTAGTACAAGGTAGGGTTCTGGGGTTATTTTAGGCCTTCTTCACCTTCATCTCAAACACTAGCCTGCAATACTTTCCTTTTTCTCCCCCTTCCCTCCTACACACGATTAAGCTGGTACACCTTCAGATCACTAACGAAGTACCTTCACAGGGTTCCAGTGCTCCTTCTGGCTTTGAGTGCTTTCTTCTTAGGAATCTGAACCTTTTCTTTTTCCTGCATGTCTTGGTTAACTTCACCACCAATGTGACTTTGGGCCATTATCTTTACCCTTTCTTTCCTCCCATTCCCACTCCCATAGGTGCTTAGTTATTGTTCCTAGCACCAATCTAGTGCATCACAGGATTCTGGGTTTCAACCTGACCTTCTGCACACTTTGGACTCAGGCACTGGAATCCTTTTGAGCAGAAAACATTGCCTGTCCCTGCATCTCCCCAATTCTGTGGATACCTAGATGAACATTTTAGCCAACAATGTACTGTCTCAATAGGGTTTTGGGGTTCCTTCTGGCTTTAGACACTTTCATCTCAGGCATCAGAGTCCTTTTCCTGTCTCCTCTGCTCCCTGTTTACAGGGGTGATTGGATGAACATGCCAACCATCACTGTGGTACCTGGTGACAGTTATGGGGTTCCTTCCAACTCTGGGCACTTTTATCTCAGGCATTGGACCACTTCTGAACACAGTCCTTTCCCATATATCACCCTCCACACTCTTTTGGGTACATCACAATGCCTTCTACAACAAATATGGTGCATCCACATGGTAGTAGGGTTTCTACTCGCTTTGTGTACTCTCCTCACAGGAGTCCTTTCAGTCACCTTCTCCCCTCTGCTCCCCTCTTCCATGGATACCTTAGGTAAATGTTTTGAACACCAATACAGTGCTCAGTAGGGTTCCATGGTTTAGAAACTTTCATCTCAGTCTTCAGAACCATCTTGACCAATGGCCTACCCACTTCAACCTCTTTCTTACTATACTCCTACAAAAAAAAAAAAAAAAAAAACACAAAACCTAGGAGCACCTTACAATTACCAATGTGGTGTAACAATTGAATTGAGGATTCTGTACACCCCTGTGCACTTTCTTCTCAGGAATCTGAGCCCTGTCAACCACACCAACAAAGCCATGTCTATCCCCCACACTTATAGGGGTGTCTGACTGAACATTACTGCCAAGTGCCTGCTGCTTTGATAGAGTTTCAATGCTTCTGGTTTGGGACGATTTCATCTCAGGGGTCAACCCAACTGGTCACAGTCCTCTCTCTACTCCCATGAATGCCTGCATGAATTTTCTACTAAATGTGTCCCCTTCACATGCCATTGGGGCTCCTTTCTGCCCCCATCAATGGCCCTCTTCCCTCTCACGCCCACTACTGTGGGTATCCTGGTGAAGTCTTGACTTTTGAAACAGACATCCAGTGATTTTTGCCACAAACCTTGTCCTTTATTCCTCTTTCGCCCAGATACCTGTGATAGACCACGTACAAACAGTGACTACGAATCAACTATATGAATAGCATTCCCGAGTTCCTTAAGACCATGCACATATTCCCATCAGATAACTGAGTCCTACCCACCACAGATAATGCCCCTTGCCTTTCCATGTCATTCTGTGGATGCCAGGATGAATATTAGCCCATAGTCAGGGAGCATCTATAAGGTTCATGTTCCTTCCTGCTTTTGGCATTCTCATTTTATGTATCAGAACTACTTTGGCCACACTCATTACCTTCCCATCTCTCCACCACTAAGCGTGAGGAAAGCCGGATGCAACAGCAATCAGCCATGTGGTGCAGCCATGGGCTTTCAGCGATCCTTCCAGCTTTGTACATTTTCTGACATCTGAACCATGTCAGGGATCATGCTTCTGAATTGCTCCCACCTCTCCTCATATCTATGGGAACCAGGACAAATAGTTGGCATGAGTATATAACTGCAATAGGGTTCCTGGGTACCTCCACTTTGGGACATTTTAATCACAGAAATTACAATCCTTCTGGCAAGAATGTTGTCCCATTCACACCATTTTCCTGCTTGTATGAAATTTCCATCACCAATATTATGTATCTAAATTGTGCCGGGGTAACTTCTAACCATCCCATCTGGGGCCACCCTTCCCTCTCATCCCCACGTCCATGAGTGCCCCAGTGAATCTTCCAACCAACAGTTCAGTGCTCACTAGGGCTCTGGGTTACCTCTTCAGCTTGTGTGTTTTCAAATAAAACATCTTACAATTTATTTTTGTCACAAGCCTCAGCCTTTAACCCTCTCCTGCCTAATCCTATAATAAACTGATCACACACAGGAATCATCATTCCTCTATATCACTAGTGTTCCAGGGTTCTTTACTATCTTGTGCACGACCCCCCATTCCCTGGAAAATAAACCCTGGTGTTACATCTTGCCCTCCGCACACCCACGTCATTTTGTGGATGCCAGGTTGCACATTTGCCCCTAGCAAGGGCATCACTATAGTGTTTGGGTTGCTTCTGCCTTTTCTCCATGTCGTCTCACCCATCCAAAACCACTTTAGCCACAATCATTTCTCACCCACTCTCTAAATCACTAAGTCTGGGGAAAATCGGAAGTATCTCATCATCACTAATGCAGTGCAGCTATGGCCTTTCAGGGATCCTTCCAGCTTTGTACATTTCCTCTCTGGCATCTGACCCCTGTCAGCCACCGTCCTTGCCCTTTGCCCCCATTCTGTCTCACTTCCCTGGGTGCCAAGATGATCATCCACCCCAAGTGATAAACTTGTCAGATGTACAATCATTATCTGCCTTCTGAATACTAGGGTTCCAGGGTTCTTTAGGGCAGTATGCCGGTTCCCCGCTGGAAAATAAACCCTGCTGTCACTGTTGTTGCCCTTTGCCCTCCCACGTCATTCTGTGGATGCCAGGATGCTCATTCACCCCTAGTGAGGGCGCCTCTATAGCATTCGGTTCACTTCCGGTGTTTGTCCCTGTCATCTCACACATCAGAACCCCTTGGGCCGCACTCATTTCTCTCCCACCCTCTCCACCACTACGCTTGGGGAAAACCAGAACCACTCACCACCACCACTGTGGTGAAGCCATAGGATTTCAGAGTTCCTTGCAGCTTTTTAAAGTTTCCGTCCGGCATCTGACCCGTGTCAGCCACCGTCCTGGCCCTTTGCCCCTACCCTGTCTCACTTCCCTAGGTGCCAGGATGAACATTCGCCCCGATGGTGTAACCGGAAAAAGGTTCCCAGTTTCTAACAGTTTGAAACACTTTCATCATAGATGCTGCAACCCTCTTGGCCACACTGCTGACTGGTTCACACCCTCTTCCTACTCCCCTGAATGTTTGGAGGACTTACTTTCCACCGCCAATGTGCCGCAGCCACATAGTATCTGGGTTTCTTCCGACTCACATCGTTGCGCTCCCTTCGCTCTCCTCCCCACTTCCATGGGTACCCTGGTGACTCTTCCGGCCTCCAAGCCACTGCTCACTAGGGTTCCGGGTACCTTCTTGCCTTGCATATTTTGCCAAGAGCTTTAGCCTTTACCCTCTTCCTGCATACTACAGTTTTAAACTCGTCACACGTTGCTATCATTATTCACCTGTATCACTAAGGTTCTAGGGTTCCTTAATATCGTGTGCAGTTTCCCCGCTGGAAAACAAACCCTGTTGCCACCATTCTTGCCCTTTGCGCTCCCATGTCACTCTGTATATGCCAGGATGCACGGTCGCCCTTAGTGAGGGCACTGCTACAGAGTTCGGGTCGCTTCGCCATTTGTCCCTGTCACCTCACACATCAGAACCCCTTTGACCACACTCATTTCTCTCCCACCCTCTCCACCACTGAGCTTGGTTCCACTTTTGTATACTTTCTTTTTGGCATCTGATCCCTGTCAGCCACCGTCCTTCCCTTTTGTATCCAACCCTCCTGACTTCCGTGGCTGCTAGTGTGAACATTTGCCTGGAGTGTGAGTGTGTAGCTGCAATAGGATTCCTGTTTTTTTTTTTTTTTTTTTTCCGGTTTGGGGGCACTTAACTACAAAACATTACAACCCTCCTTGCCACAGTGCTGTCCCATTCACATGTTCTTTCTACTTCTTGAATGCCTGCATGAACTTTCCTCCACACTGTTTTGGGGTTTCTTGGTCTCCCTTTCTTTTCATCCCCACTG
This sequence comes from Sylvilagus floridanus, assembly GCA_949820135.1. Classification (NCBI taxonomy): domain Eukaryota; kingdom Metazoa; phylum Chordata; class Mammalia; order Lagomorpha; family Leporidae; genus Sylvilagus; species Sylvilagus floridanus. The sequence goes on from OX463223.1 coordinate 117,146,483, forward strand.
CAGTGAATACCCTCGTGAATCTTCTGACCACTGTTTTGCTGCTCACTGTGGTTCCGGGTTTCCTTTTGGGCTTCTACATTTTCAAATCATATGGCAAACGATGTTTGCCATACGTCTTAGCCTTCAACCCTCTTCCTACCTACTGCTGTGATTAAACCAGATATAGGTAGTGATCACCAATTACCTACATCAATAGGGCTCCAGGGTTCCTTCGGCGTTTCTGTGACAGTCCTTTACCTCTGTGCTCCCATGCCCCCCTTGTGTGTTCCAGGACACTTGTTTCCACCAAGTATAGGGCGCCTGCATGAAGTTGCAGATTCCTTCTGGCTTTGACATGTTCATCTCAGACATCAGAGCTACTTTGGCCACACTCATTTTCCTCACATCCTCTCCACCACTACAGGAAAACGTGGTACCCCTTGATCACTGAAGTGGTGCAGCAATGGGCTTCCAGGATTCCCTCCAGCTTTGTTGCCTTTCTCTCTAGTATCAGAGTCCTATCTTTCATCATCCTCCACCTCACCCTCGGCTGTCTGTGCTTCTGCAGACGCCTGGATGAACATTTCCACCAAGCTATGGTGCCTCAATAGATTCTGGTTTTCTTTCAGTGGTGGCACGTTCATCTCAGGCATTGGATCCATTTTGCTGTGGTCTTTTCCTTTTCTCTCACCTTTCCCACTGTTGTAGGTGCCTATATGAACTTTCAGTCTAGTAATAGAGTTCTGGTTTTCCTTCTGGCCTTGCTCACTTTCATGTTAGACATCTAGACCAATCCAGTCATTGAGTACCTGGGTGAACCTTCTGACTACCAATGTGGTGCCTCTTGGGGCCTTGGGCATGGTCTTCTTAGGAATCTGGGCTCCTAAGGCCATAATCCTCACTGTACTCCTGTGATGCCCTCATGCACGTTCCCACCACCAGTTTTGTGTTCTGATTTTGTTGCAAGTTTCCTTCCGGACACTTGCATTTTTTCTCAGGATCTGGATCTGTTTTGGCCTCTGTCCTTTCTATTCCTTTATCTGGTGTGTGCCCTGATGAACCTTCTAACCAACAGTGTCACCCCTTGCAGGGTTTCTGTGATTCCTTCCAGCCTGGAATCACCTCATATGCCTTGGATCCCAAGGTCTTCTGCCAATAATCTGTTGGGTTGATAGAGAAAAGAACATTTCCTATCACAAAACATGCCTACACTGGGAACATGATACTTCTTTAATCCTTAGCCACACAGTTTCAATTTAACTTCAAACCCTTTAGATCACTGGCCTGCCCAAGAGCTTGCCTGTTTGCCTGGTGTGGGTGACCATTTTCAGTTATGGCACTGGCTCCCCACAAGGAATTCCAGAGCACTAAGCTTTCAGTAAGCGTGATGGTTCGGGATTGTTGATCTTTCTTGGTCACTATCTGTACTTGACTTGAGTGACTTGGTGATCCTTCTTTCACAGACACCTGCTTCTCAATAGGGTTCCAATGATTCTTTAGGTCCTAAAAAAGTCTTTGTGCACTAGAACTCCAGGCTTCTCACAGTAGCCTGTCATTAGGATTAAGCTTCTATGCCTGGGACTATTGTGCCTTTTCAAGGTCCAGTACTCTTCCTGACAGTTGCCTGCCACCTCTCTTTGTGCCTTAGAAGGCACTTCCAGATGTCTGGTGACCGGGCATTACTGTCTGGTGACCCTTTTTGGTGGACAAATTGTCCATGCACTGGAGTTCCATGGGCTGTTAACAGCACTAACACTGATCCTGTGCTGTGGAATATTCAGCCCCTTTGAGAACTGTATTTTCAGCACAATGATGTTTCTTTTGGTCCTGTACATCTATCACTTCTTTCATCAAGGTCCTTCTAGCGCTAGATGGTTCTCATGTTCCTTTTATACCACAGTGCACCGGTATGCTGGGATGTGGGGTTTTTCCAGCCATTATTTTGCATGACTATTGTTGAAACTGGAGAACAATTGATCATGGTAAAGATCACCACTGGGAAACCAACAGCCATTCTGACCACCATCTGTCTGTCTACTCTACCCACCCCTGGTGCCCAGTGGAAGCTTTTTTTTTAGAGATTTATTTATATTTTTTTTGAAGGACAGAGTTACAGAGAGAGAGAGAGAGAGAGGGAGGGAGGAATGGAGGAAGAGTTCGAGTGAGAGCAAACAAGTGAGTGAGAGAGGTAATCCATCAACTCATTCACTCCCCATGTGGCCAAAGTCAGAAGCCTAGAACTCCCCACGTGGGTGGCAGGAGCCCACGTTCTTGAGCAACCCTCTGCTGCTTTCCCAGGGATATTAGCTGGAGCTGAGTAGGAAGTGGAGAAGCCAGGGCTTGAACCGGCAATCATATAGGATGCTATCTTTGCAGGTGGCAGCTTAACCCACTGGGCTACAACACATCCCCCCAGTGGAAGCTTCTGACTACCAACCTGCACACTCAGCAGAGTTCTAAGTCTCCTACTGGCCCCAAGTTATCCTGAATACCAAAGGTTCTTCTGCCACCAGCCTACCTGTGTTATGTAGAAAATAACCCCTCTGGTCACAAGGTGGCATGACGCTGGGGAGCCAATGACTTTTTCAGCCCTTAGCTAGCTCATGTGCAGTGTAACCTGAAAGAATTTGATCACTGACCTTCCTATGCATTCTCGCCTTGGGGGTGTCCCAGACATCAGAGAGCCCAGACCCTAAGGGTCCTATATCTTCATGCCCCTCAGCCAGTGTATGAGCTGTGGAAACTACACAGCTTTTGGACCATCACTCTTCTTAGAGACTGTAAAACAGAATGTATTGGACATTGAGTTTATTCCTACCTCCAGAATCCCAGGGTTCTTCCACACATACATTGGCCAGCGCACTGGTATGCTGGAGCACCTTTAGACACCTTCTCCCCTTTACTCATCACCTATGGACCCTTTTTGAAAGAAGATTTCTTACATCCTGGATTCCAGAAAGTCATGTGAACCCTAGATCCCATATTATGGAGTATAGGCAATCATCCTTACAGCATGGTGTGCCTCAAGGATCCTTTCTGCCACCTTACCTAGTGCATTGGGGAAACTTCCGGCCACAAGAGTCCTCATCATCTATGATTGGGGTGTTTTTGCACACTTGCAACCTATTCTTTGGCAGGGGAACCAAGGGTTCTTTGGCTACCAAACAGCTCGCAATAGACATGAGAGCATTTTAGGTCAGTGTTGGCCCAACCCAGAGGTACCATAAGGCCTTTTGGACCCCAGTCGGCCTATAAGCTAATGATGCAAGAGCCCATTTGGCCTCAGTTCACAGAGCTAGTGCCCCAGGGAAAATTCTACCACCAGACATTCTACTAGCTACAGTTCCAGCCTTCCTCCTGCTACACCCTGCTGGCGTGCTGCTAATTCAAGAGATTTTCTGCCATCAGCCTGTTGCCTGCTATGCAAACCACAGTAATTTGGTTATGGATCAAAGAGCTAAATACAAAACACAGAAATATAAGAAACTTCTAGAAAATAACCTAGGAGAGAATCTAGATAACCCTGGTTTTGAGAGTGACATTTGTAGCTGCAACACAAAAGCATGAATCATGGAAGAAAAAAAAAAAGGCAAGTTGAATTTCATTAGAATTAAAATTTTCTGATTGAGAAGACACTGTTATAAGAATGCAAAGATAAGCCACAGATTGGAAGAAAAATCTCTGCAAACCATATTTGATAAACGACCAACATCCAAAAGATACAAAGAATATTTTACATTAAGAAAAGTAGGCAAATGAGATGAATAAGAACCTCACCAAAGAAGATGGCTAGTAAGCATATTAAAGATGCTCAATATCATATGTTATTAATGAGTTATAAATTCAAAAATACCATGAGACAGTTACCAGAATGTTAAAATACAAAACACTGACACAAAATGCAGTAGAGGGCATTGAGCAACAGGAATTTTTGTTCATTGATAGTAAGAACTTAAAATGATATAGAGACTTTGGAAGACAGGCTGGCAGTTTCTTACAAAACTAAGCATACTCTTACCACGTAGTCCAGCAATTACACTTACTCGGTATATATCCAAATGAATTGAAAATTTACAGTTGTACAAATATCTGTAGACAATCGTTTATAACGGTTTTATTCACAGCTGCTAAAATATGGAAGCCATGAAAATGTCCCTCAATAAATGAATGAAGAAAAAATGTGACGCATCCATATACCAGAATATCATCCCATAATGCAAAGGACAAAAGTCTTGAAAGGACATGGACGTACTTTATATGCACATTGGCTAAGTGAAATAAAGCTATTTACTATATAATATCAAGTAACATTCTAAAAAAGACAAAACTGTGGAAACAGTAAAAAAAAAAGTCAGAGGCTGCCAAGGTTTTTGAAGAATGGTAGAAAGAAGTGAATAGGTGGAGAACAGAAGATTTTTAGGGCAATTAAAGTATTCTATGTAACATTGTAATGGTTTATGTGTCAGTTCACATTTGTGAAAACCCATAGACTGTATAACACCAAGAGTAATCCCTAAAATAAATGATGGATCATAGTTAATAATAATGTATCATATTGACTCCTCAATGGTAACAAACATATAGAAGCAATGCAAGTTGTTAACAACAAGGAAAGCACGTACATGGGAGTGAGAACTCAGTACTTTCTGATCAATTTATTTATATACCTGAATTTGCTCTAAAAATGAAGTGTACTAATTAAAAAGAAGAGAGAGAAAAAGTAAAATTAATAGCCTAACTTTATGCCTTGAGCAACTAGGAAAAGAAGATCAAACTGAAACCAAAGCCAGGAGAAGAAAGAAAATACTAAGATTGGAGAGAAATAGATGAAGCAGAGAGCAGAAAAACCAACAAAAAAAAGAAAAGAAAAGAAAATCAATGAAACTAAATTGGTTCTTGGGAAAGATCAGCAAAATTGGCAATGCTTTTGAAAAAAAGAAGTAGATGCAAATAATTACGATTAGGATGAGAAATGAAAGTGGAGACATTTCTAATCACCACTGAAGGAAAAGATAGATTATAATGCTATGAACAAATTGCATGCCAATAAATTAAATAACCTGGACAAACTCTTAGAAACCCATAAATTACCTAAATTGATATAAGGAAGTAGAACTTTTGACAGACCTACACTGGTAAAGAGATTGAATCAGATATCAAAACCTCCCAACAAAGGATAATCCAGGACAAGATAGCTTAATTCAATCAATTCAATTAAACGCTTAAACGTTTAAAGAAGAATTAATACCAGTTCATTTAAAGATCTTCCAAAATCTACTCTCTTGGAGTGGATAATCACCCTGAAAGAATGCATGCAGTTAGATACAGCAACAGTAATTTCTAAAACAAGTTTTTCTAATTTTTCTTCAAAAGTAGAGGATATATTTAAGCAATGAATTGTCTTACAAGGCAAACAAATAACTGTAGTAACAACTAGATGTAATAAGGTAATTTCTTTTTTCTATATTTTCAAGATTTATTTTAATTTATTTGAACGAATTACAGAAAAAAAAAACCAGAGCGGTAGAGAGAGAGAGAGGTCTTTTATCCGCTATTCACACCTGAAATGGCCACAATAGCCGGGCTGGGTCAAGCCAGAGCCAGCAGTCAGGAGTTTCTTCCAGGTCTCCTACATGTGTTTAGGGGCCAACCTGTGCTGCTTTGCTAGGCCATTAGCAGAGAGCTGGATCAAAATTGGAGCAGCTGGGACATGAACCAGCCCATATGGGATACTGGTCTAGCAGACAGCAGTCTAACCCACTATACCACAAAAGATAGTTTCTTAGCTCTTTGAGCATGATTTTCTCAACACTAGGTATATAAAACAAAATTCAGAAGTACACTGGATATTGGGATTGATATAATATTAATAACTAGTTTAAAATTTTATGATTCATCAGAGAAGTTGGAGTGTTCTCATTTATCTACTTTACGTTAGTAAAAATTATATATCTGACCTTATACAATAAGTGGATATTGGGAAAATAGCTGTATTATCTGTTTAGCTGAAGCTTAGATTTATTTGAAAGATTCTACAACTAAAGATTAGTTTATAGAACATTGCACTGATTTATTCTGGTTCCTTATAAGTATTAAATTTGAATAGTGACACTGATCCTAGATATTGGTCCTGGAATTCTAAAAATTGCTACAGGTTGCTACTCTTCAAGTGTGCATTGTTTCCTGTAAATTGGCTATCCCCTGGGATTAGCAATTGAAAGCAGAAATAATAGGAGCTAACTGATATTTTTATAAATGAAAAATAAAAATCTAAAATAAACATAAATATTTAACTGTATAGTGAATTGATTAAGGAGTAACTCATGGCCTTATATTTAATAGACAAAAGTACATTTTTATAAGCCTGAATTAAAATAGCTTTATTTTTGAAGATACTACTCTAAACAAAAACTCATTTTTAACTCGCATCCCTTCTTTTATAGTGATTTTGTTAAAAGAACACTCTTTGTTTACATCTTTTAGTAGTCTTTTGTTTTCACTCAGAGTAAAATGCCACACTGACCCCTCCCCCCTCTCCCCAGGAACAGTAGATAATCAACCAACTAGAAGACTTCTTAGGTCTCTGTTCAAAAGCCACCTTAGCAGTTGAACTTTCCTTCCTCACCCAATATAGAGTTGCATTCCTCTACCAACTGCCCCTCATCCTATATTCTTTATTTTCTCCCTAGCACTCACTATCTGAAATAGCATTCATTTACAATTATTTGTTCATTGTCTTTTCTCATTAGAATATAAATTTATAAGTTAAAGTCTTTATTTTGTCTCCTGCTCTATCACTAGCATTTTGAACCTTGCCCAGAATATCGCAGGTATTCAATAAACATTTGAATTAAAGTATGAAACTTGCATACCTTTTCCTGTGGTTTATGAAAGTTCTAGTTAAATTTCAGAAGCATCTTCAAATTTCTCTGTTCTGCATAAATCAATTTTGAGTATGTGTGCACCCTCTACATTTTTTTATTTGTTTTAAGATTTATTTATTTATTTGAAAGAGTTGCAGAGAGATGGTGAGGGGTGGGAGAGAAAGACAAAGAGAGAGATCTTTACCATTCACTTCCCAAATGGCCACAATGGCCACAGATGGGCCAGGCCAAAGCCAGGAGCCTGAAACTCCACCCAGATCTCCTCCATGGGTGACAGGGTGTCATGTACTTGGTCATCTTCTGCTCTTTCCCAGGCGCATCAGCAGGGAGCTGGATAGGAAGAGAAATGAAGAAACCGAGGCTTCTACAGGACCCCGCCACATCATAGTGGGCAGCTTAATGTGCTTTGCAACATCAGTCCTACTCCCTCTGTTTTAAATTGACATTTTATGTTCTCCATCATAAGTTTAAACATATCTTTGTTACTCTTTCTCTCTCTTTGTCTCACTGCATTTAAAATAAAATTAATACAAATTTTAAAAAGCCATATGGGGGCAACTTCTGCATATTAAAATAGTGTTATATGTAAATAAAAGTGTTACATTATTCTTTAAAAAAATGTTCCCAGGTAATAGAAAAAGAAAGAATTACCTCCTAACTCCTTCTATGAGATGAGCATTACCTTGATAACAAAGCTAGATAAAGGCATCACCAAGAAAGAAAATTACAAGCCAACATCCTGTATGAATATAGATGCAATAATCATCAATGGAATACTAACAAACCAAATCCAACAGCATACTAAAAGGATTTTACACTGTTATCAAATGGGATTTAACCTAGGAATGTAAGTGTGACTCAGCATAAGAAAATCAATCAACAGAACAAAGGAGAAAATACATGATTATCTCAATTGACATGGAAAAACATTCAATAACACCCTTTCACAATAAGAACTCCGAGGAAACTGGGAATAAAAGGGAAATTTCTCCACACAATAAAGGACATGTCTAAGAAAATCACAAGTAGTATCATACTCAATGGGAATGAATGATAAAGCTTTCCTCGAAGATCAAGAACAAGACACGAATGTATTTTTCTACAATTCCTTTTGCATTGTACTTAAATTTCCAACCCAGAAAATTTGACAAGAAACAGAAATACAAAGAATCCATAATAGAAAGGTATAACTAAAACTATCTCTATTCACAGATGACATGATCCTATATATAGAAAATCCTAAAGATTTCACACACAAAAAAAGAATCATAGCTAAAAAAATCAAATTCAACAAAGTTTCAGTGTACAAAATCCAAACATAAAATTCACTTGTGTTACTACACAGTAATAGTAAAAAAAAATCAGAAGAAAGCAATTTCATTTATAACATCATCTAAAATAATAAAATGCCTAGGGATAGGCTTCAGCCTGGTCCAGCTCCTTGGGGAGTGAACCAGCAGATGGAAGATACCTCTCTCCCTTTCTGTTTCCCTCTCTCACTCTCTGTAACTCTACCTTTCATATATATATATGAAATATATATATATATGAAATATATATATAAATATATATATAAATATATATATATATATATGAAATATATATATTTATATAGTGCCTAACTGTAAATTGGACTGGATTTTGAAATGGCATCTCAGACCAAATTTTCAATTCTTTCAATTGCTGTTGGTATCTGGCTGCCTTACTCCAATCTTACACTCCCAACTTGACTCCCTCTCTCCTACTTTAGAAATACCAAAAATTAAAACATGAGCATACAGATCCTTTTAGGTAGTATCGTTAGTCTTGTAGTTGACTTTCCGGGGTCTGACAGAGCATTGTTGAGCTAGAGTCCAACAACGTTATATACACCTTAAGGTATTCTCCACTATAACAGACTGTGAATGGCTAGGATTTTCCCTGCACAAGTGTTTGAGATCCTAAAGCAGTCTGGTGAAATAATCAAGCCACACATATCGCTGTAAGAAAGGTAAGTAAAGACTATGGATGACATCACTAACCACAACAAAAACTTGCTGAGCGATGCTGCGCAGTTGAAAGATTTCCATCCATTGACATCTTGGGATTTGCTGAACTGAATACCTTAGTGTTCAATTCCTGGCTCCATATTTTAATATTCATTTCTTAAGAATAATTATCCTTTTCATTTGGTGCAACACTCTTTCAAGATGTCTCTACTATAGAATCCTGAAAAACTTGGGCTCTGCCAGCTGGCCCAACAGATGGTCTGATTGTTCCTACAGGGACAACACCACCAAGAAAACACTCACCCTGAGGTCTGTTTTGCTTAGCCATTCCCTCTTTTATATTCCCTTTATCCCTGATCTGTTCAAGGATGGTCTCTTGCCCCACCTGTCTTGCACAGAGACAGTAATAACAAGATCAAACATTATGCTTGAGATATCTTTGGACTGTCTTGAGTAGTACTGCTAGATCCTAATCTTTATGGGAATTTCTTTCACTACAAATTGTTAACTCATATCACCCTCAAACCTCTGCCTCATGTACTTAAACATGTCTTGCCTCAGATGTCCCTTTATTGCAATATTAGAACAATTTATGAAATTTCAAGCTATCCTGCTAACAATTTTTAGCATTTTCTGCCTTCTTCCACAGGCACTTACCCCGTGGTGTCTCCAATGAAAAGCTGTGCTCACCCAGCTCTTCCCTGAGATGTTTCTGGCTTAAATTTTGGGTCTGCTTAGTCTACCTGTCCTCCTTCTCCTATTTCAATAGTCCATCTGAAAGTCTTTCCTTAATCATTTCCAGACGTGTCTTTTTTTCCTGGACAAGACCTTTCAGTAATCTGTGTGTCCCAGGCTGGGAAAATACAGCCCTTCCCGCCACCTTTCATCCTACATTGGGAAACGAGGGCTCTTCCGCCTTCCTGCCACATGCTGGGGAATAAGGGCGCCAGCAATGGTTCTTCTGTGCTGGTGCCTGGGGTTACTTATGGTCACTAACATGCCCGAGTGGTGTGAAACCTAGGGCCCAATGAGCAAGTCATCTGTCCAGCAGGCCAGTGCCTTGGGGCCCCTTCCGGTAACTTTGTGTATGTGTTCAGACCTCTTTGCCATTCCAGTCACCATCTCTCCTATGCTCAAACCCAGGGTTCTTTTCCTGCTGACTCTTAGAACTGTTTTGCTAGCCACTTCTTCTTTCAGATTCACTTTATCCCTGTTTGCACTCCGGAACCTCAGGCCCTATTAGCAAACATCCATGCCATATCCTGATTTCAGGGCAGCCCTTTGTAACCAGCTGCCTACCCATGGGCTCTGAATCCAGTTGCCCTTTCAACCCCTATATGGTCTTTTCTCTGGGGACCTAGAGAGCCTTTCTTGCCACTACCATGGCTGTTTGTTGTGGAACTGAGACCCTACTGACCATTTACCTGCTCCTGTGCTGTGGAAATAAGCATTCGTCCATCCACTGTTTGCACCTTGTACTATTGCCTCAGAGGCCTTCCTCCCACTTCTATCCTTTGTGCTGGTTCCCCTAAGAGCTCTTTTGACCACCAGTGGCTCACTCACTAGGGTTCTGAGGGTCTTCAGGCCACCATCTGCTAGTGGCAGGGAACTGAGAATCTTGTGCCAGTCTTCCTGTGCCCTTAGGACCCTGCCAGGTTTCAAGTTGGCAACCACTTGTCCTGGTGACCTGATTATTACAGTGGCAGCCTCTGTGACCCTGGTCTCCCAGAATCCTGATGAGATCCTTGCACTTGTTTCCTGCAGTAAGTGGAGTCCAGAAGTTGCTAGATGTCAGAATGCCACGCAGGCCATAGGCACTCCAAAGGTGTGAGAAGTGGCCTATGGAGATGTGAGCTTGGCCACCTCGGCCTCATGGAGACATGTACATCACAGCACTTGGTGCAACCTCTATGTCCCAAAGGAAGTAGATCCTGCCTCACCATGACCAGACAGAGCAACGCCTTCCTTGGTGGGCCCAACAGAAGAGCAGCATTTTGGATGAGGCCAAAGGAGAAATCAGTGGCCAGCAAGTGGATAATTAGCCTGCTGCTAGTAGTGGAGGGTAGGTGAGAGAAAAACATGCCGGCGCTGTGGCACAGTGGGTTAACGCCTTGGCCTGAAGCGCCAGCATCCCATATGGGCGCCGGTTGGAGACCCGGCTACTCCTCTTCTGAACCAGCTCTCTGCTATGGCCTGGGAAAGCAGTAGAAGATGGCCCAAGTCCTTGGGCCCCTGTACCCACATGGGAGACCCGGAAGAAGCTCCTGGCTCTCGGCTTCAGATTGGCGCAGCTCTGGCCTTTGCAGCCAACTGGGAAGTGAACCATTTGATGGAAGACCTCTCTCTCTCTTTTTGCCTCTCCTCTCTCTGTGTAGCTCTGACTTTCAAATAAAATAAATCTTTTAAAAAAACACATTTGTTAACTATTATTAACACTCATAAAATCCTCTTTTAGTTGCATTTTTTGCTATATTTATAGTACATTGTGGACAAACAAGTCCCAATATTGCAATAACCAGTAAGTATCTTGTTTCAGTGTTGCATAGATTCTTAATTGTGTGAATAAAACTATCACATTTGTATATCTTGTGTTGAAACTTGGTAAATTTTTTCTTTGGAAAATGTTTTTGAAAATGAATTTGAATTCATTCATCCACCTCTGAGCAGTACAGTCACCTATAATTGTCTACTGGATTGGTGGTGAACAGGAAGAAGTGAGGAGGATAGGATTGAGAATCAGAATGGTCACAATTAGAAAACATCTTCAAATGTAAGCACCATTATGTATAAGAAGTTTTGTTTAATGGGACTGTGTACAAAACGGACAGGTAATTTCTTATTTTTGATAGGTAGATTTTCTACATCTTTAGAAATGTCCAATTGATTTATAGTAATGCTGATACAACAATACTTTCAAAGGAAATTCAGATGGTTTCTTGCTTTTCAGGATGCATGTGGCTAAACCCCCTCATTGGACAGTACCCATTGTCTGTACATGTTGAATTGATCAGAGAGAGGAGAAGATATGGCTTAGGGCTCTGTGCTGGTGTGTTTATAGTCAGATAGTTTCAGACAAGCCCTTGCCCTCTGTGTTCTATGCATGTTGCTTCCCTTCATTAGTGTATAATGTTTATAATGGATAAACTAGTTTTGATTTTATATTAGTCTTTCTAAAATTCAGAGGTTGCCAGTTATGACAAAAGTAGAGTTATTGAACTTTTCTACATTTCTGTTTAAAGCTAATATGAATGAAATCTCCTGAAAATAAAAATAACATATGGAAGAATAATTGCTAAAATTATCTCTTAGTGTTCCAGATGATTATAATTGTACACTAGGTAAATAAAGGTAAAAAAGAGTTTGAAGAAGAATCTTTCTAGGTAAGATAGTCTCTGTATAGAGAGAAATTTCCAATTATAGCCTTTGTTATACATATACAGCTTTTTCAGTGTTACTGTGTATATAGTGAACAAACCTATATTATAGTTTGAAATCATAGTTGTTAGAAGTGCTTAACATATATTAAAAGTAAATAACATGTAGCCACTGATGTATGTGTGCATTTCTTTTTTCTGTAGTATATGAATATACTATAGATGTACCCAATAGAAATAACTTCTAGCCATCATTTTAATAGTATATACTTGATAATGAATTATTTTAGAAGCATTATACTTATTGCACTGCATTGCTTTGTGTATCACTTTAAATTGAACATTAAGAGAATGTAGTATTTTAGTTATAACTCTGCCAGCATTTTATATCCAGAGGATTCTAATTTTTGTTTTTAAGCATTTTTTTGACCATGAGAAAGTCAGGATTGCATTTCTCTCCCACTGGGGTTGGTGTATTGTATTCTTGATTATCAAAATAGTCATGACCTCCAGGTTTTTAATTGGTAAATCACATAAACGTGTATTCATTGTGTATATGTACATATACAGAACAAACACAGCCACAAACAGAACTGGAAGGTCGCGTTAAACTGTAAACTGCTTGGGATTATGGATGCTTACGTGTTCTTTGTTTCTTGTATTTTTTAGTTTTCTAGAATGCACATATTAATGTTTAAAAGTTGAAATGCTATTTTTAGAAAATCCAGTCGGTATTGCTGTTTTTGCTTCCTACATCTAATATTCTTGAAGAGAAATAGTAGCCCATGTAAACATTTTTCCCCAACTTAATGCCTTAATTTCTCTAATGGCTTCTAGGTGATATGCTTATTGTTTTTATGATTTTACTAGGATATGTGTTAACACTAACACTCATTGTGGATTGTTGTAGCATATGGTGAGCTCTTTCAAATTCAATATTAACTCTTTCTTCATTATAGAAAAACTCTCCTTGTCTCATATTTTAAAATATATTGGTTTTCTATTTCACATGTTCTATTCTTTTTTTTAAGATTTGTATTATTTATTTGAAAGGCAGAATGATACAGAGAGAGAGACAGTGAGAAGGAGATCCTTCATCTGCTGGTTCACTTCCCAAATGGCAGCAACAGTCAGGGCTGGGCCAAGCCAGACCCAGTAAGGAACCTGGGTCTCTCCCACATGAGTGGCAGGGGCCCAAGTTCTTGGGGCATTCTCCACTGCTTTCCCAAGTGCATTAGCAGGGAGTTGGATCAGAAGTGGAGCAGCCAGGAGTTGAACCATTGCTCCGATATAGGATGCTAATGTTGCAGGTGGTGGTCTAAACTACTTTGCCACAACACAGTCTCCTCTATTCTTTTTTTTTTAAGGCTAGTCATTATACTTTTTCTGTACTTCCTCTGTGACTTACCAGTACTCAGTGTTAGACAACTGATTCACGTATTTGTACCATCAGTTTTGCTCTTTGCTACTTTTTGTGCATTTTAAATTTCTGCACATTTTCTCTTCTATTTAATCCCTTAACTCTGGAAGTTCTCTTGCTATATCATTCGTTTTTTTAATCTCATAATGCATAACCTCATTTTAATAGACAACTTTTTAAAATTTCTTTGATGCTATGAAGAATTTTTTAAACCAGATTTCATTTCATTTCTCTTATTTTTTAACGGAATACTTCTATGGTGTGCTCTGTTTCTCTCTCCTTTGTCTGATCCCACCTTCCTTCTCTCCATTCATTTCACTCTTTGCTGAATGATTTTCCCCTTAGACCATGAGCTGAAGGGCTGAGAACAGATGAACAGAAAAAAAAATATATTATGAGAATTTCTAGCACAGGCTTAGAATTTTTCTTCAAATAATTTCATGGTTTTTTGTTTGTTTGTTTGTTTTTTGTTTTTTATTGCACTGGCTCCTGTGGGGGAGAAATTCTGCTTCTGCTCTATGAGGAGGTATCCTCAGGCCTAAAACAGAAATTTAAAAAAAAAAATGTATTAGCAGGGCTGGTATTGTGGCGTAGTGAGTAAAGCCTCCGTCTGTGATGCCAGTATACCAAATGAGCAGTAGTTAGAGTCTCGGCTGCTGCACTTCTGATCCAACTCCCTGCTAACGGCCTGGAAAGAGCAGCTAAACATGGCCCAAATGGTTGGGCTCCTGCAACCCACGTGGGAGATACGGATGAAGCTCTTGGCTCGTGGCTTTGCCCTGGCTCAGTAATGGCCATTGAGGCCATCTGGGGAGTGAACCAACAAATAGAAGACCTCTCGCTGTGTGTCTCTTCTTCCCTCTCTGTAACTCTGCCTTTCAAATAAGTAAATAAATAAAACTTGTTTTAAAAATATTTGCTCATGATTTTTGATGGGCATATTATAATTATATACATCTATGGTGTGCAGCATAAAGTTTTGATACATGTGGCATCATTACATCAAGATGATTAACTTATTTGTCATCTCAGTTATCATGTTTATGGTGAGACACTGAAAATTCACTCTTAGTTACATTGAAATATATACATATTATTTATGACTACAGTTACCTGCTGTACAAAAAATCCAAAACCTATTCCTCTTGTCTATGTGAAATGTTGTATCTTTGATCAGCAACCCTCCATTAATAGTTTATGCTTGATAACTCTCCATTCCTTTCCTTTCCACCCCACTCCCCAGTCTCTGACAACTATTATTCTACTCCCTACCTCTGTGACACCAGCTTTATTAGAATCCACACCATGTGGTATTTGTCATTCTGTGGTTGACTTACTTCACTTAGCACAATGCCCTTCAAATTCATCCATGTTGTCAAAAATGACAGGACTGCCCTCCTTTTTAAGACTGATTAATATTCTATTGTGTACATGTGGGAGTACTTCAGAAAGGTTGTGGAAAATTGAATTAAAAGATGTTCATTTTGGCACGAGAAATTTGAAATCCATGCGAAGTTCTTCCAGAATAGATATTTTCCATGAACTTTTTAAAGATCCCACTTATGTATGGTTTTCAATTTTTTTGTACCAGAATAAGCTTATCTTTCAAGTACATTTTTCACAAGCTTTAAGAAATAATTTACTTATTTATTTGAGAATCAGAGAGAGATACACACATTGTGGGACAAATATATATTGAGAGTGTCCATATGGTGTTTCAATTTGCAAA
This sequence comes from Sylvilagus floridanus, assembly GCA_949820135.1. Taxonomy (NCBI): domain Eukaryota; kingdom Metazoa; phylum Chordata; class Mammalia; order Lagomorpha; family Leporidae; genus Sylvilagus; species Sylvilagus floridanus. The sequence continues at coordinate 117,161,857 of OX463223.1, forward strand.
TGCAGAAGATAGCTGAGGCTAGGCTGAGACCAAAGCTAAGCAGCCGGGGACTCAATTCAGGTCTCCCACAAGGGTGGCAGGACCCAACTACGTAAGCCATCACTGCTGCCTCCCAAGGACTGCACTAGCAGGAAGCTGGAGTCAGGAGCCTGAGCTGGGAATCCCAACCAGGTACTCTATTGTGGGATGTGCGCATTTTACTTGAATGGTGTCTTATTTGCTATGAGAGTGTATTAATTCTCTATCATTTGGGAAATAGTAACATACTCATTACTCTAAACAGAAATGTTCAAAGGATGGCTCATTGAAACAAAGATATTTTAGTGGCTCTAATACCTGATACAAATTATGTTCATATTTCTATAAATATTATTTTGAGTATTTGCTAAATACACTTTTTGCTGACTTTTTATGTAGAACCATATGATGGTAAATAATGCTATTTTAAAATGTTTCAAATTTACACTTATCTTTTAAAATAAACCAAATCTTCTTTTATTCGTTATGAAGAAAATATGTCCTTCTCTTATTACAATTCAGAAATGCTGATCATTATTTGTGAGTTAATTTTTTTAACTTTATATTTCAAAATATCTGTAAATATACAAAACAAAAATTGTGAATCAGAACAAATATTTCCCTTATACTCCACATTCAGCTTCCCCTATTATTAACAACTAACATTAGAATGATATACTTGTCACAATTAATGAACCGCACTCACCTTGCCCTATTTTTTAAATTCATATTCCTTCTATCCATTCTCCCTTCCTAACCTCTAGCAATCAACATTCTGTGTTCAAGTTTTCATGAGTGTCATTTAAGAAAATTGACAAATCTCTCATTAATTTGCCTACTAAGATAACTCAAGGTTGGTGAATGAGAACAAAAATGCATTCTAAAAGCATGCTTGTAGTGAGTGTAGATCTGAAAGGAAAATACATTGTGATCAACATGAGAAACTCTCTGTGATGTGCAGTTCAACACAATCATCCTAGCATGAATTTGTTGGTTTGGTAATTAATAATACAAAAAGTATGTTTCAAAAAACCCAGTGATTGACATATCGAAAATAAAGTGCCAACTAATTTTGTTTCTTTGTAATCTTTCCCATTACTTTGTCCTGTTCTTATCACAGCACTCTACACATTTATTAGCTGTGGCACTTTAAAATTACTGAATCTGATAACTAAACTATAATTTTTCCTAGTTTATATTTATGTTACTATTTTGATTCTGCATGAATAATCAATTCATAATATGAAAAATGTAAGAGCAAGATGTTGAATGGAGCTATTTTAATCTCATTTGTGTCAGGCCATAAGCAGATAAGCACTAATATTCTCCTATTCCAAAGTTAGCAGAGAATCATCCACATAGGACCTGTGAGGGAGGTATGCAAACACAAGTTTTCAACACTACTTGTTCACCAAATTCAGTATATTATTGAACTGAGGCTTCAGAAACAGGAATAATAGCAAGACAACATCACGTGGAAAGTTGGAAGGCATTTTCTCTCTCCCCTAATGGTAGGACTGAATCTCTGAAGCTCAGATTATCAACAGGGGGCCAGAGAGTGGTGAATAAGTAGACTGTAGTGTGGATGGAATCTGGGAAAATGAGCTCTCCTATCCTCCCCATCTCTCCTTAGAAAGCCTTATAGATTTTTGCTGATGACTCTGTTTCTGGTTGTACATGGAATCAAGTGTTAAGCCATTTCATACTATATTAAAGGAAAGATAACACCTAAAACAGGTTATTCCATAACAACAGACACATCTGTTAAATTAAAGGAACTAGAGATTAAACACCAAATCTCTTATCGGCAGCCTAAAGTAATAAAACATTAGAAATAAAAGGGATCATCATTATTCTTCTATAAAACACTGGTAAATCCTCAGTACTCAAAATTGTCACCAAGTGAATTTCCCACCATTTTCTCCCACCAAATCTTAGACTTGTCTTCATCTAGGCACCTGAGCTCTGATTACTTCAAAGCCTTAGCAAACATTAAAAGGTTGACTGCATCTGCTTTATCATCTTCTCCGTGAAATCAATTAACCACAGAAAGCCAGTTTTCCAGTGAGCTCTCTCTGGTTACTTGTCTTTCCATGTCCAGCTTCTCCTTAAATAAATCATTATTATTTTTGCCCATCCCTCTGTTATACTACAGAAGAAAAATATTTCTGTTTGATATTTAAAATATAATTATTTCTTTGAGAAGGGGGAGGGAGAGAGAGAGATCGTAGCTATCTTTTGGTTCACTTCCCAAACACCTGCAACTTCCAGGCTTGCGTCTGGGCCAGAGTCAGGAGCATGATATGCAGTTCAGATTTCCCACATAGTTAAGCCATCACTGTTGCCTCCTGGGGTATCTGTAAGCAGGAAGCGAGAATCAGGAGCTAGAGCCAGGGAACCCAGGAACTCTGTCAATGCCAGCATCTTAACAAGTATCTTAGCTGCTAGGACCACTCCTTCTGTGTGATTTTGAGAAGCAGATTTCTGAGAGTAGAGTATTGCAATATTCTTTCATTCTGATTAAAGTTTCTCCCTAAGTTAGTCTACTTTTCATTGCTTTAACTAAAATGCCTGAGAAGACTTTCTTAGGGAAAGAGGTTTATGTCAGATTACAGTTGAGGTTACTGGTTTGGCAGCGATTACATCGTGAGGCAAACACAGAGAGAACTTAGACTGAACTTGAACTGAAATACTCAAAACTCCCAAGACAGCCACCCTCCAAGGCAAACCCCCAATGACTCAAAGACTTCCCGCAGGTTCCACCTCTCAGAGACCATCATTAGATCAAGTCTCCACCCTTAATCAAATAGTCATTAAAATTAAGACATCGGAGTTTAAACAGTTGCATGAGTTTTCGGGAAAGAAAAATTCTGCTGAATACATAACACTCCCTAAGTCTGGCCATTTTTTTGTTTGAGACACTTCACGTACTTGAAAACATTTACATGAGGGGGTAGGGGAAATACATTCATGTTGAAGGTAACAGAAACCCAGTGAAAAATATCTAATACTTTATTTTTTAAAGATTAGTTTCATTTATTTGAAAGACAAAGTTACAGAGAGGGAGGGAGAGAGCAAGAGAGAGAGAGAGCTTTTACTAATTCACTCCCCCAAATGGCTGCAATAGTCAGAGCTGGGCCAAGCTGGAAGCCAGGAGCCTAAAACTCCATCCAGGTCTTCAGTGTGGGTAGCAGGGGCCTAAGTACTTGAGCCATCCTCTGGTTGCTTTCCCAGGAGCATTTTTAGCAGGGAGCTGGATTGGCAGTGGGGGAACCAAGACTCAAACCCTAGTGCTCATAGGGGATAGCAGCATCACACGTGGTGGCTTAACCTGCTGTGTCATGATGCTGGCCCTCTAAAATACCTCATACAAGAAATCAATTTGTCGGCCGGCGCCACGGCTCAATAGGCTAATCCTCCGCCTGCAGCGCCAGCACACCGGGTTCTAGTCCCGGTTGCTCCTCTTCCAGTCCAGCTCTCTGCTGTGGCCCAGGAGTGCAGTGGAGGATGGCCCAATGCCTGGGCCCTGCACCCGCCTGGGAGATCAGAAGCACCTGGCTCCTAGCTTCGGATCAGCGAGGTACGCCAGCCGCTGCGTACTGGCTGCAGCTGCCATTGGGGGTTGAACTAACGGAAAAGGAAGACCTTTTTCTCTGTCTCTCTCTCTCACTGTCCACTCTGTCTGTCAAAAAAAAAAAAAAAGCAATTTGTCAATTAATGTTATTAGAAATTTCCTAAAAGCTGTTGGCGTAAAATTGAGGACATATTCACAAGATCAAATAACATTATCATAATATGATCTTTCACAATGTTTTGACTCTGTTTTCCAATTTATTCCATTCTTATGAAAATTCTTCACACATAGGCATAAAAAATGGCCACCAACGCTTTCTTAAAAGATCCTGAAATAAAGACCTCCAAAGTGGAGTAACAAAAGGCAAAGCCTTTATTGGTAGCTAGTAGGGGAGTCGGTATGAAATGAAATTTCCCTGCCTTCTGACAGTCAGCTGAGGTTTTATGTGTCACAGGTACTCAGATGGTTAGAAGAAAATGAATAGGAAAACCAGTAAAAATGTGATATGTGAAGCAAAGCAAATAGACAGTTGTCAATTATCTGAAGTAGATGTTCTATGGATAAGCAGTTCTGGGAAAGTACATACTCCATTTCAAATTTAGCAAGAGAAAGAGACGGTCTTAGAAAACATAATTCCATGTTTAGCAGGAAGATTGGTTGCTTTATGCTAGGGGCTTGCAACTCTTGGTGTTGATACAACAATGTCTTAACCCTTTATAACGTCTACAACTATGTGGTCTCATTAAAAGAGTATACCTCTTTCCAGGTAGCTTCAGCACAATTTCTGGGGATGGTGGCTGTCTTAGGTCCACCTTATGTCAAGTATTCATCTCTCAATCAACTGTTGTGGACTGAGCGGTACAGAACTGTCATCAACCAGACCTAAGCCAAGTGCTCATAGGGAGGGGGACATAACCTCATCTGAACCACAGTTTGAGAATGGTAGAGTGGTGGCTTTCTATTAACAACATGGATGTCCACTGAGAAAGAAAAGAAAAACAGCCCTGACAGCTATCATCTGATAGTTGGATATTGTCTTTTCTTGATGAACATGAACATAAATTCACAGAAACCCACATTAGACAAGTTCATCCTGTGTCCGTAATGGAGTGAAGCAAAATATGGCCATTCCATAATCATTTCTGAGTTCAGACAGAAACAATAATACTATAGAAACCAAAAAAACATGCCCAAACCTGCTCCTCTCCCGGTTTACAAGGGTGGCTACCACTTCTTCACTTATTATAGACCTATTTAATGTCTTACACCTCTTGAATAAAAATTGTTAAGATACCCAGTCACCAAATTGTCTTCACTTTCTGAGAGCATCCAAATGCCCATCCACTTCCTTGAAAATTCATCAAAACGATCATGAAGCCAAATCCTACAAGGCCCTCCTAATGGCCGCTTGCAGACGTGCTGCCTTGTCATACGGTCTTCCTTGTTGCAACAAGTAATAAAGCCAGGTATGTGTTTTGGTGCCCTTTGGTAAAGACTGAAACAATATTTCTGTCTTAGGGAATCTTGGCTTCTCTTCAGTGGCCTCAGGAAGCCTTAGGGTAATAGAACACAGATGGCCTCATATTCATGACAGCATGACAATACTATTCAGATTCAGCTTCCATTGTCATTTTCTTCAACATCTACTGGTGTAATTTCCAAAGCAATCCAGTATTCTCATTGATCAGGGATTTAAATGATGAAGACTTGCTTGAGGTTACAGCAGAATATGATAAAGTTTGGTAAGTAAAATCATTTTTCAAAGCTCTGGGAAGTTCATTTCCAGAAACATAAATATGGTTTGCATTTTGAAAGGCCATGCTTGGATTAATTATAATTTTATTTTTATTATAATTATGATTTTATTTTATTCTATTTTTATTATAATTATAATTTTCCTTGAAACCTTAACAAGTCATTCCTAACCTATCTTCCTTTTGTTGGGTGCCACATCTGCCTAGAAGTATCCATTGTCATCGTACTGTTTCTAAGATATTCCAGGCATTCCATCGGCTGGACAGCTCTCCATACCCATGATATTTCCTTTCATCTCTCCTTGAGCTTCATCCTTTAGGGTTTTTTGCCAAAGGAAGATGAAAATTTCAACAAAAAGGCTGATGGCTGTTAATAGCTAAATGTATTTCCTTCTCAGAGATAAAATAAAATACTATCACAGAAAGTAACTCCTAGCCTCAAATGGCCTGAGTTTTAATGATTACACTTCTGTGTACATGCTTTTCTGGGCAAGTCGTTTATTCTCTTGGAACCACAATTTGATCATCTGAAAAAAGTAATCTTGATTCATCTAAGCACCTCCTGAAGGCCTTTGATGTTTTCAGGACCATGGGTAACCACTGAATCCACAACTATCCTCTTGAATTTGAAAATCTCACAGTTCCTTTGTTCTTGCCTAACAAAATTGTTATAAAACTCAAACTAGACCACTTAGATAAAAAAAAATTGGACAGTTCATTGTTATCATTAGGATAGCAGCATGTGTCCTTCATTGTGTTCAACCATAAGAAAATGTAAGAGAGGGCATTTCAGGAAAGAAATCAATAAAACATGGAGAAATGCCTTTCCAGAAGTGCCTTTCTTAGTAATTTTACATTAACTATAAGGAATTATTTCCCAAACCAAAGGATTGTTTTCTCTATAGTTTTATTCATCAGCATGCAAATCAAAAGGCTATACTTTCCTGCCTGCTTGTATTAGTATTTCTGTCTCTAGTACCACTATGCATTTTTGTTTTATTTTTAATTAAAAATTTGCAAACATAAAAAACTTGTTCTTATTTAGGAAGTGCCATGTGATTTTTTAATACACGTATACACTGTGTAATACCCAATAGGGTAAATGTATCTTAGCCTCAAACAGTTACCATTTCTTCATGATGAAGACATCCAAAACCCTTTCTTCTTATGGACAAACTTGCTTCTAAGCTTGTTCAGCCTACAGGTGTAACTAATTTTCTTGCACTTATATGAATAAGAATCCTGGTTGTTTTTATTTATTTATTTTTGCTGTCAGCTGCAGATCATCCCCAGTTCCTAGAGGTTCCCCACAATTCCTTGCCACATGGGCTTTGCCAATATGACCACCACATATTTCATTAAGCCAGTTCCAGGAGAATCCAAGCCCTTTCTTAAGGTATTTCATTCAATTAAGTCAAAACTACCCTGGAGAATCTCTCTTATGACTAATTCAGTATGTACTGAGTTGGGATCTTAATTACATCTGCAAAGTCCCTTCACCTTTGTCATGTACTATGGCTGGAGCAAATCACAGTTCCTGTCCACGTTCAAGGGGAGGGGATTATACAGGGGTGTCTATGACAGTCTTGCAAAGAAATCAGAGAAATGCTTTTATTTTAAAAAGTCTACATTTGATTCTACTTTTTACCACATGTCATTTTCTTAACTTGTCTAATATAGTTATTTTTGTTTTGTAAGAAACTCCATCAGATAGAACAGCATCCCTTCAGAGAACATGGTTAGTGCATGCATGCACTGGATGGAGAGAATATGAGGGCTAGGTTGTTGAGATTGGCAGTAATAACACTTATTAACTATGTGCTATGTATTATTCTAAGGAATCGACATGAATGCTTTAATCATCACTGCATGAAGTGGGTGGCACTATCATATGAGTGACAAATGAGGTCATTTGGAAGGTCAGCACAGGAGTGCTTAGTGATATCTGTGCCCTCAGTGCCTACTGTGGTAAGTAAGTAGTTGCTCAATATAGACTTGAACTAACACTCGGAAATATTCACGATTAACACTTGGCATCTACAAAACTTATGTAGTCATTACACCAAACGTTCTCTTCAAGTTGTAATAGATAGAAGGTAAGCTGGTTGTTAGGTATGCTACCTTTCTAAACTTGACCCTACTTTTTCACTTACTGAGAACTTGAACTGATAATCTCAAATTATTGGATCACTACAACTTTTCCTTTAAAATAAAAATTTGAAACTAGATCATCTATATTTTTCCGTATTTAAGCAAAGCCCATTCAAAATGCATGGGGAGATTTTTCACATAAGATCCATCTAATAACCAAGAAATATTTCCAAATAGGTTGACTGCATATGTAGGAGAAATAATGCTATGTGAGCTGCATTCACATTTGGGCAAAGTTTTGCTACCAGACAGACCTAATTTACATTCCATATTTAAAATTTATTAGCTGCAAGTGTTTTTGCCTCTTTGAACCTAAGTCTCTTCCCCTCTGAAACTAAAAAGAGAGAACTACCTTGCCAACTGAATTTGGGACTCAAAATAATTTACATAAAGCAATTAGTATAATGTCTGGTTCTATGATATTGCTCAGTTTCTCTTCTCATTTAGAAAAAAATAAAATAACAATCTAAAAACAATGGCAAATTAATTTTATCCCTATATAGCAATTCAAACTTTGGACATATAATCTTCTTAAAAGATATTTATAAACATGTAACATCCTCACTATAGTTATATCTGTGTGTGTGTGTGTGTGTGTGTGTGTGTGTGTGTAAAGCTACTGTGTGAATAAAAAAGTTCCCTTGTTAGCCAAATGAATCTTATAAGTTGGGAGACTTCAGTAGAAAATGTCTCCCTTGGTGGTTATAAAGGAAAGGCATGTGTACATTTCTGAATGTTCCATTACGCACACTTTAATTGCAGTGGTATTTTAATTGCACGGTGATTGCAGTTTTATAAGCAAGACTTATAAAAACAGTCTACACTATACTATATTGAATGAAGCATTTCAGCATTTAAGAAGATGATATAAATTAGAACTGTAAACTACATTAAGCTCTTTTTGTAAGGCGATTGGTCTTTAATTCCACCTTCACTGCTCATAGGCTGAACACAGTACGAGAATGAACACCGTAGTTAACTAGCATGGGAGATTTTAACACTTACTTGCAGTGTTGAGGGAAATCAGTTTCTGCACATCTTCTGAACTAAGCTAAAATCTCCATCTAGAGCATTCCTATTAAGTGTCCATCTTATCAACCTTGCCTTTATGTTTTCATTCTAATTTCTTCATGGGATATCCTTGCTCACATAATCAAAAATAAACATGGATACATTATGCCTTTAAGATCAGGTATGGCTTCTTTAATCATTCCTTTGTGACTATTCCAGGTATTAAGAAAGCACATGATTGAAAAATTATCTTTTTAGAAGTCCTATGCCCACAATATCAACTTCTGTTCTTTCCCATACCTTATTTTATTACTTTCTTTCCCATTTCTGGATCAATTATGTTCAGAAAAATTGATACTGCTATGATGAACACACTGATACACAGATTCACTCAAAGAAATTGAAGACTTTTGATCACAGTAGCTGTTTTTCATCTGTGCCCTTCTAGACAGATCCACATTTTAGATGAGTGGCTGATATTTATGAGACTTTACTGAGACAATAAAAAACTAGTTGTTGCAACAATTTTACTTTGGACTCTAAAACTTAACTAATTCTACTTCAAATGTAATACTTGGTATGTATACCAGAAATAATTTTCCTTTTCACTTGTGAGTATTGTTTTTATATACTTCAAGTTTGAGTTTTCTCCTGTCCTGAAATTCCAGCTGACAAGGCCTAGCACAAACAAATGTGTTTCTATCACTATCCTAATCTACGAAGTAAAGAAGGTATAAACTGATTTTAAAACTTTTAAAATTTAAATTCCGGGGCCAGCACTGTGGCGCAGTGGGTTAACGTCCTGGCCTGAAGCGCCAGCATCCCATGTGGGTGCCGGTTCGGTGCCTGGCTGCTCCGCTTCCAATCCAGCTCTCTGCTGTGGCCTGGGAAAGCAGTAGAAGATGGTCCAAGTCCTTGGGCCCCTGCACCCATGTGGGAGACCTGGAGGAAGCTCCTGGCTCTCGGCTTCGGATCGGCGCAGCTCCAGCTGTTGCAGCCAATTGGGGAGTGAACCATCGGATGGAAGACCTCTCTCTCTCTCTCTCTGTCTCTCCCCTCTCTGTGTAACTCTGGCTTTCAAATAAATACATAAATCTTTAAAAATTAAATTCTATGATTTAAGTTCAATGCCCCCATAGTTCCTGTTCAGATAATAACAGTGTTGGATTCACTCTGAGTCAGACCTTCCATCAGCTCAGCTCAGGGAGGAAGTAGACAATTCTTTTAGCACTGAGAGAAAGATTTTTAATTCTGTTGATTTCAATCTAAGAGACTTATTGCCTTAACTCATCATCCCTTGAGTCCTTCCTCACAGTATCTGAAGAAAGCTTGGTTGTAGTAGATCTGGCTGATTGGTACTCAGTGCTCATTTCAATTTCGTTTTTGTTTGCTAATCTGTATTTCAGAGTCCAGAAAGCTAAAAGTATTGTTTCTTCGTTCCCTTTTAGGCAGGGCATTAATATACATTCTGCCAATTAGATGAATTCATATGAATGTTGGAATGAGGAAATGTTGTTTCCTCATTTTATATTGTCTAGCAAGGTTATACCTGCATCTCTACCCCAACGCTCCCAGCAATATTCAACATTATCTCCTAGCTGTGCTGTTTTGCATCTATGTTAAATGGCATAGCACTAGAGCCCAGAACTGAAGTCACTTAATGACCAATGGATTGAAGCTAAGATGAATGTGATCTTGAAGCCAACATAATAGGAAACATAGCATCTCCATTGGTGTTGTGTTGCTTGTCATGGAATAATGCCTGTCAGCCCATTCACACAAACCTTCTAATTTTCTTTAAAAGTATTCTTAAAATAACCAGAAGGATTTCTGTTCCATATAACTGAAATCTGATTATAACATTGACCCCCAAATCACTTAGCTATTTAAAGATTAATTATGGTAATTGTACCATAATCAGAAAGACATATGCAAACGCACTGAAAATGAACAAGAAGTTCAAAACATTCAAAATAAAAAACAAAGACGATTTTAGAAGTCACACACATGGATGAAGAACCAGGTTCCTGAATTTGGACTGTCCCAGCCCTACGTGTTGCAGACATTTGACTAAACAAGAAGACAGAAGATTCTCTCTCTCTCTCTCTCTCTCTCTCTCTCTCTCTGTGTGTGTGTGTGTGTGTGTGCCTCTCCCTCCCACCCTTACTCTCTTTAACTCTGCTTATCAAATAAGTAGAGTAAATCTTTTGAAAGAAATTTTAAATTCTCTGAAACAAGGGTTACAAGATGTGATCCAATATTTGAAAGGAGCGAAATGAAAACATGAGAAATATAAACTGGAAAAATAAAAAAGAAAAAGAAAATTCATTCAAAGTAGGAAAAAGTTGGAACTACAAGAATAAAAAGTTCTTCAATTCCTGTCCAATCAAGTAAACACAAATTAGGAAAGCCTCAAAAGATGTATACAAAAATCTATACTCTAAAACCAGAGAACATATCTTCATTAAAAATGCCCACATGACAATCTTTCAAAATTGACTGCATATTTGATCATACACATAAAAAGTTTCCTTAATAACTGAAAATATTTTAAAATAGACATACTATATTTTCTTTATATAATGTCATAAAACAATAAGTTAATAATAAGAAAAAGCACTATGTCATAGAAACTAAATGAAAATACAAATAACTTTTAACACTCGTAATTATGTAACTAAGGAAACAAAAATTAACAGTCATAACCAACAAAAACTCATGAGCAAACACTATATATCATTACAAATAGGATCTGGCTAAAGCCATGTTCCAGGTTCCAATAACGTCAAATATTTTAAGTCTTAATAAGTGTGGCAGATATTGTTAGTTTCCTAACCAACAGCTCCCTGCTTTCTAATTACTTGCTGGAAGAAATTGCTTTCCACACTTTAGGCTTAAAATAGCAAAAGCTTTGTTGGAGATAGTTGAATTTGCATATGAAGCTGAGAACTGCTGTTTCTACCTGAAGGACATGAGTGGTGCTAACTCTGATATGATGAGTACGATAGAATAGAAAGACAGAAACTTGCTTCATTCCAATGGCTAGTGCTATTAGAACAATGTAAAATGATAAAAATATTTACTAACATATTGGCGATATTAATTAAAGAAAGGAGAAATAAAAATAAAATTTTCTCTGTAGGATCCAAATAGATTTCATAGATTTTAAAAAGCAGTATTAATTTGCAGAAGGACATTTTTAAACAGTAATAACAAGGGGAGTCCTTCATCAGAAGATCGAAAGTCAAATATAAGAATATTTTATAAACTTCTAGTTGAAAGGTTCTTTAATTTGGGAAGACGAAAACACAGTTTTTACTATTATGATCATTATTTTTCATTCTTGTTCTAGCGCTAACCAACAGAATTAAGCAAGAGAATGGAGTAAGAGCTACATGAACTCACAAGGAATTTGAAATGTTTTATTATTGGTAATGTGATTATATGCCTAAACACCCAAGAAAATCCGCTGAAAAACTACTACTAGAAGTGGACATAAAGTCAACTGCAGGTGGAGTCAGAACCCTTTTCCTCTAAAGGACCAGAAGGTAAATATTTTTGGCTTTCAGAGTCAGGCAGCCTTTGTTTTAACATTGAATTCTGCTGTCACTGCTTCAAAGAAGCCACTGACAATATGTAAAAAAAAAATAAAAATGGGCACGGATGACTCCTAATAACACCTTAGTCACAAAAACAGAAAGAGCGACAAACATGAGACGAGGGCCTCAGTTTGCTGAGTCTTGAATAATTATCAACATCTCTCCTAGATTTGAACAGTATCCAGTAAAAAAATAATAAAGTAATCTCACTTATAACAAGAAAAAAAGGAATCTAAAGTTAAGAAAGGTGTTAAGATTTATATGAAAAACTTTGAAACTCAGAGGAGCCTAATATTGTTCCTAGCATTGACGATTAACTCACATAAATATAAGTACATCTTTCTCCCCATTTTAATCTAGAAAGTTAGTAAGAGCCTATAAAATAATCAACATAATTATTTTTGGTATATTTAAATTTCATGTAAAAATCAAGAATTCTGAATGAATTGCAGTTATTGAAATATATTGACATTAGTAAATGAAACTGGCTGATCAAAGAAAATATTGAGTCCTGAATGAGATTTCCAAATTATGAAACTGTATCATATATTATTAAATTTAATGTTTCAGCTAAAGTAAATAATCCAAAACAACACTTAAGAACAACTAGATTCAAACAGAAGATAGTTTTAAAATATCTATTTCGTAATTTTGCATTGAGCAAGAACTTCCTAAAAAAGCCCAAAACCTAGAAACACTAAAAAATTTGACAAATTTGACTAAACAACCAAAACAACCATGATTGGTGATGCTGACCATAGCCTTTACTTAGAAATTAAGTATATGCTGTGTGTTCCACAGAAAATTTCAGAGGATTCGCTCTCCAAATCCTTCTGAAGACTCTGATACTAGCCCTGCCCTCATCTTACAGAGAGGGATCTAGCACAGGGAGGTCAGAGAGGAAGTAGCAGAGGACTTGATTTTGTGGTAAAATAAACCATATATATATATGAGACTATATAAAAATATACAGTTTCAATATGAAAACCAGCCATGCAAAAAGCTCTGGCTAGCTTCACGGAGACGATCTTACTTTTCTGACATATGATGAGTCCTTTCATAGTAATAATAAATAATAAAAAGACAATAAACCAATAAAAAAGGAGCAAATGTAACAATATGCAATTTAAAGAGAAAATATGAAATATAGGAACACACACTTTTAAAAGAGACAAATCCTAAATAAAAGAATATAGAATAAAAAGTTGAGATACAGATTTTATGCTGACAGAACCTGAAAGTTTGTAATTTATTTTATTTAAGATTTATGTATTTATTTGAAAAACAGAGTTACAGAGAGAGGTAGCAACAGAGAGAGTTGTCTTCTATCTGCTCATTCACTCCCCAGATGGCTGCAACGGCTGGAGCTGCGATGATCCGAAGCCAGGAGCCAGGAACTTCTTCCAGGTCTCCCACGCAGGTGCGGGGCCCAAGGACTTGGGCCATCTTCTACTGCTATCCCAGGCCATAGCAGAGAGCTGGATCAGAAGAGGAGCGGCCAAGACTAGAATATGCCCATATGGGATGCTGGCGCCGCAGGCCAGCGCGTTAACTCACTGCACCACAGCTCTGGCCCCATAAAGTTCGTAATTTATTAAAGACTTTGTGAGGAAAAAAAAATAAGACAAAAGCAAAGAAAGGAAGCAATCATTTGGAGTGCACTTTGGCATTACAGGAAATATTTTCAACTTAATATTTATTTATTATTTTTGAGATAACATTATGGTCAAAGTCTTAACAGCTCTACTAAATAAGAGTTCCAGACAGGAGCTGGAGCTCAAAAAGGAAAAAGGAAAAAGACCACAGCGCAGAAGGAAAACAGGCACGGGCTAGAAACAATAAAGAAATTAAAAGATGTTCAACTACACTCATATATAGTAAATTTTAAACAAAATGCACATATTTTTTAATTTTTAATTAATTTATTTTTTTTGACAGGCAGAGTGGACAGTGAGAGAGAGAGACAGAGAGAAAGGTCTTCCTTTGCCGTTGGTTCACCCTCCAGTGGCTGCTGCGGCCGGCATGCTACGGACTGAATCCGGTGCCCCAACCGGGACTAGAACCAGGGTTCTAGTCCTGGCTGCTCCTCTTCCAGTCCAGCTCTCTGCTGTGGCCCGGGAAGGCAGTGGAGGATGGCCCAAGTGCTTGGGCCCCTGCACCTGCATGGGAGACCAGGAGGAGACACCTGGCTCCTGGCTTCGGATCAGCACAGTGCTGGCCGTGGCGGCCATTTGGGGGGTGAACCAACGGAAGGAAGACCTTTCTCTCTGTCTCTCTCTCTCACTGCCTAACTCTGCCTGTCAAAAAAAAAAAAAGAAAGAAAGAAAGAAAGAAAAGAAAACAAGTGTTTCATAATACACTACTTAAAGAAGCTTGCAATCTAATGAAAATGATATGGCATGATACAGATAAAATCAGTACGATGACTAAATATAAATTGTGTGGGGCTGACACTGTGGTGCAGCAGATTAAGCTGCTACCTGTGACACTGGCATCCCATATGAGTGCTTGTTTTAGTCCTGGCTGCTCCACTTCTGCTCCAGCTCCATACTAATGTGCCTTGGAAAGCAGCAGAAGAGAGCCCAAGTTCTTGGGCCTCTCCCATCCTCCTGGGAGACCCAGATGGAGTTCCAGGCTCCTGGCTTCGACCTGGCCCAGCCCTGCTCATTGTGGCCATCTGAGGAGTGAGCCAGCTGACAGAAGACTGATCTCTCTCTCTCTCCTCCTCTTTCCCCTTCTCCTCCTCCTCTCTCTATAATTCTGTCTTTCAAATAAATGAATTAACCTTTAAAAATAAATTTTGTATCAAAAATGAAGATGAAAGCATATTGAGGCTACAAAATGGGAAAGATCATAAAGGTTTCTCTAAATACTCTCTGAGTTTTGTGGGGCCAGTCGCATTCTAGTTCTCCAGCTCCTCAAATAGGTGTCGGAAGTTTCTGAAGGGCAAGATATCCCCTTGCTATTACTTCACTTCCTCAGTGCCTTAGCATCGTTTCCCACATAAACGTGGAGCGACTTATGTCAACTGGTCAACATGAGCAACTCCAGCAGACTGATTTCCTTGTAAGATGGCAAGGTCACTGGTATTGTTACCCCTCACTTATTTTATATTGAAATAAAGACTCAGGTTTTAAATACAAACCACTGCTATACAAATCGGGCTAAAAATGAAAGTTCCTACCTTCAGCCTGCTAATATGCAAATGACCCCTGGAATAAGCTTAATAAAAATGTAGTCTATGCTGAGAGCCGTTTTTGTCAGGAGATAAAATAGGCATACAAAATGCTCAGAACACTGTTCACATCATTTCTGGGGAGTTATTCTTGTAGAGATTTAGAGCACTTGTTTTTAATCTCTGAGGGATTCTAAGCATTTCCTTAAGATATTTTTTTCTAGGGAAACATGTTTGGCAACTATAACATTCCAAGATGTAACTTAATGCATTGATGTAAATCCTGAAGAAAGAGAAAGTTCGTATGTGTTTAGTGAAAAATTAAAAATTCACTTACATCAGTTCAGAAAATATTTACTGCACATCTACTTTGTAGAAAGAACTAAGCTAGGTCCTGTGGTTTTTAAACAGAAGTAAATAAAATGTCAAAGTATAAATACTAATGAGAGAATTTATTAATGCTTAAAATTTAACCTTATACTATTGATATTTCTATACAATATACTATATGTTCAGTCTTGTGTTATTTATTTGTATTTTTATTAAAAGGTAGACTAACATACATGATATTTTATTTTCCCTTTTTTTCTATTTTAAAGTAACATCTTTACAATTTTCAGGAGGAATTCTGATTGTAAATAGAGAAGGCATACATATGTGGTAATATTTTATGTACACCTTACAAATTTCAAAGCATACTGAATTCCTTACAATTGTGTTGTTGTTCAGGAACCTGTGAGCAAATTACAAAAATGTACCTGATGACTGAAATTCTGTATTGTTTGCAGAGGCCTAATATCACTACCATTTGAAATGTGTGGATCCATAGTTTTAAATATTTGATATTCAAGAATGCTTCCTGCTGACCGCATAACTCTTTCTCTCAGAAACATGGAAAGGAAAAAAATGGAAAAGATAATCTGAAAGAAGCAAATTGTTCTTAAAATACATCATCAGGTTGAAATTGAATCAATTACAGATGGAATATACATTGAAATATAATTTTCAACAGAGACCATAATTTTATGATGATTTAATCTTTACATGAGATTTTCACTTACTAAATATGTAAAATGGACAAATACTCCAATTATCAAGAAATAAGCATTAACATTTGAACCCTCTGGATCGACAAATTGCATCATAATGAAACTTCCCAGTGACAGTAGGACCACAAGAAAATTTGAAGGTTATCTTTTTAATGTAGCAGTAATTATGTAGGCAGACATCTTAACTGTGGTGCAATTGGCCTAGTTTTCTTCAGGCTAAATTTCTTTGCCCATCTGGATATGGTCAATGACCTACTTTTCTCAATTCTACCGGTATTTTGTACTAACACACAAAGGTGGAAAGTAATCTACTGCTTTTGAAAAGGATGTAATGCAGTCAAAGACGTTTCTCTTACATTGTGGGGTACATGTAATTTCCTACAAGCAGTTTTATCTGGAGTCCCAAATTTAACCCCAATATATGATAAAAAGGAAAGCCTGGTTGTGAACACATAAACATATTTTCATTTTGATTCGGCTTTCCTATCTTCACTTAACATTTTAAACATGTCTTCTAACTTGCCTCCACTTGCTGGACTCTTAATGAAAATGACATAAAATTGCTATTCTTTATAAAAATGTCAAGACATGATCTTGAGCCTGAGTATTGGGCATTATTATCTGTGTCACCTTTATGTGAAATTGCTCCCTATTATAGTTTCACATTGATATTAACCTCAAAATGGATATCTCTCTTGGACTATTCACTACTATTCATTCTCCATGTGATAGTCAATATTTTGCTTTTGCTTCATTGTTCTATATATTTACTCATGAATATACAGCTTTAATAGATAGTCTCATTAAAACCATTTATTAGGCCGGCGCGGCTTAATAGGCTAAACCTCCGCCTGCGGCGCCGGCACACGGGGTTCTAGTCCCGGTTGGGGCGCTGGATTCTGTCCCGGCTGCTCCTCTTCCAGTCCAGCTCTCTGCTGTGGCCCGGGAGTGCAGTGGAGGATGGCCCAAGTGCTTGGGCCCTGCACCCGCAAGGGAGATCAGGAGAAGCACCTGGCTCCTGGCTTCGGATCAGGGCGGTGCCGTGGCCGCAGGGGCCATTGGAGGGTGAACCAATGGAAAAGGAAGACCTTTCTCTCTCTTTCTCTCTCACTGTCTACTCTGCCTGTCAAGAAAAAAAAAAAAAACTATTAAATACCTATCCTGAGCTGAATACTTTGAATTTAGTAACAATAACCATGGTTCTCTTGCAAATGGATATCCAGAAACTTAGAGTCTTTCTCATCTTGAATGTTTTGTCTCCATATAAACAGAGTCTAACTTAATATTTGAAACTAAGTACTAAATATTTAAATATTAGGAACATGTTATGGCAATTTGAAGCTCAATTTGACTCAGACTAGTTTGGTTTGCAGTAATGAAAATTTCTGATTTCAGTATGGCATTGTGGCACAGCAGGTTAAGCTGCTGCCTGTGATGCTGGCAACCCATATCTGAGCGCTGGCGAGACCTGGCTGTTCTGTCTCTAATCCAGCTCCCTGCTAATGTGCCTGGGAAAGCAGCACAATATGGCTCAGATTGAGATGGAGTTCCAGGCTCCTGGCTTCGGCCTGGCCTAGCCCTGGCTGTTACAGCCATGTGGAGAGGGAGCAAATTAATATAAGATTCTCTCTCTCCCTCTCTCTAACTCTGTCTTTCAAATAAATAAAATAAAAACTCCTTAAAACCACCTTCGTATTTATTTATTTTATAGAGAGAAGGTGAGGGAGGGAGAGAGCATGTGCACTCCCACCTGCTGTTTCCCTCTCCAAATGCCTACAACTACCCTGACTGGGCTGGGTTGAAACCAGGAGCTGGAAATTCAATTCAGGTCACCCACATGGGTGGAGGAACACAATTCCTTGAGCATTTTCCCTGGTGCCTCTCAGAGTCTGCTTTGGTAGGAAACTGAAGTCAGGAGCCAAAGCCAGGTGTGGATGTGGCGTGAGAGTGTGTTAAAACGACTTAACTACTGGGGCTGGACCTGTGGCACAGTGAGTTAACACCCTGGCCTGAAGCGCCAGCAGCCTATATGGGTACCGGTTCAAGACCCGGCTGCTCCACTTCTGATCCAGCTCTCTGCTGTGGCCTGGGAAAACAGTAGAAGATGGTCCAAGTCTTTAGGCCCCTGAACCCATATGGGAGATCCAGAAGAAGCTCCTGGCTCCTGGCTTCGAATCCGTGCAGCTCCAGTCGTTGCAGCTAATTGGGGAGTGAACCAGCAGATGGAAGACCTCTCTCTCTGTGTAACTCTGACTTTCAAATAAATAAATAAATCTTCAAAAAGAAATCTTAACTACTAGGCTGAATACCTCCTTGACTTGGACACTTTGGGACTGGTCAGGCAGTGAGTGGAATGTATTAGGGGGACTTCAAAAAGTTAACAGAAAAAGGAATTAAATTATTTTGGTGCAGAAACTTCTGAAATCCATGTATATGATAAGCCTTCAGAAAGTTCTTGCAAATGTAGTATTGTGAAGAAACTTAATTGTGGGCACTTTGCTATAATAGCTTTTTCCCATACGACACTTAGTACCACAGTTAATGCCTTTGTATTTGTGATTTCATTATGACAGCATCCCGTTTCTAATAATCAGCTTGGTGGCAGTCGTGTTTTGGTGTATTATGTTTTGTCACCAAAACTGCAGACTGTATAGCTCAGTGCTTAAAGAAACCGTTGATTTTTTTTTACTCGTGCTACATGTCAAGCACAGGTCGGTAGAGAGGTTCTGCTCATGGCAGCTTTTCATGCCTTCGCGCTGATGAAGCAGCCACCCTTCTCAATCTTTCTGCTCATTAGGGCAGAAAGGGGAGAGAATGCTAGGGTATTTTACATCGGCCAATAAATGCATCAGACTGGAAGAGACACACTATGCTTTTGATCCTAGCTCATTGTTGAACCTAGTCATATGGCACCACTTAACCATGATGACACCAAGAAATACATTCATACCATGTGTTAGGGAGGGAAAGATCAGAAATATTTGACAAGCAGTATCTGCAATAACCACATTTCTACCATAACACCTTATCTTTTAAAATTATTTTACAAAGTTGTATTCTGAGTTTGTACTTCAAATATAATGAGTAATTTGAAAATAACTAAAAATATCAAGAAACAATATCCAGTTATTCCTAACTTACCCCTCAAAATTATTCATGAGTGGGGTCTGCATTTTGGTGTGGTGGGTTAAGTCACCACTTGCGATGCTGGCATCCCAGAGTTCAAGTCTTGGCTGCTCTACTTCTGATCCAGCGCCCTGCTAATGTGCCTGGAAAGCAGCAGAAGATGGCCCAAGTCCTTGAGCCCTTGTATCCACATGGGAGATCCATATGGAATTCCAGGCTCCTGGCATTGGCCTGGCCCAGCACTGGCCATTGTGTCCATTTGTGGAGTGAACTAGTGGATGAAAGGTATCTCTCCCTCCCTCCCTCCCTCCCTCCCTCTCTCTGTAATTCTGCCTTTCAAATGAACCATCTATTGGTTCATTCCTAATTGGCTATAACAGTCAGAGCTGGGCCAGGCTCTAGTCAGGAGCCAGGAAGTCCAACGGATAGCAGGAACCCAATTACTCGTGTCATCTTCCACAGTGGAACAGTCAAGACTCAAACTGGGATGTGGAATATGGAACACTGGTTTCACATGTGACAGCTTAACCTGCTGTGCCACAATATCTGCCCTTTTATCAGTCTTTTATATCATCATTTATTTTGCCAATGGTTTTTATAATACCTCATAAGACAAAGTATCACATTTATTGTATTACAATAGATTGAGCATGTTAAAATTTACAAATTAATTTATTTAAATGTGTTTAATTCTAAGTGATTTTCTTTTTTTTTTTCTAAAATTGAACTTTAAAAATTATTTGTTTTGGGAGCTGGCATTATACTGCATTGGGTTGCGCCATCAACTGCAATGCCAGCATCCCATCCAGTTTTGAGTTTGAGTCCTGGCTTCTCCACTTCAGATCCAGCTCCCTGCTAATGGCCTAAGTGTTTGACCTCTACCACCCATGTTGGAGACCCAGAGGAAGCTCCTGTCTCCTGGGTTCGACCTGTCCCAGCCCAGGTGATTGCAGCCATCTGGGGAGTGCAGTAAACCAGTGGATGGAAGATATCTCTCTCTCCTCTCCACTTCCCCTGCCTTTTAAATAAATAAGTCTTTAAAAATATTTGTTTTCATTTTATTGGAGAGGCAGAGAGAGAGAGAGAAACAGAGTCAGACAAAGATAAGAGAGATCTTCCACCCACTGGTTCACCCTTCAAATGCCCAAGCTGAAATGAGAAGGCTGAGTCTCCCACACGGGTGGCAGGAACCTGGATTCTGGAGCTATAACCTGCTGCCTCCCAGGGTCTGCATTAACAATAAGGTAGAATCGGAAGTAGAGCTGGGACTCAAACCCAGGCACTTTGATATGGGATGTGATCATCAAGCAACATCTTAACTGCTGTGCCCAATATCTGCCCTAAAATGTAACTTTTAAAAATTAACTTAAATTATTTTTTCTTTAAAGAACATTCAAACCTACAAACTTTTTTGAACAAGTAGTGCTTCGACCTATTTTCTATGTTTGGATAAACAATATTCTCATTATATTCTGAATTATCCACAGCTATATTTTCCTATGCTATTCCAATTTACTTATGTAAAATACAAAAATAATGTATTATTGTAACAATTAAAGGAACAAAAATTCATAAATAAATGTTGATATCATCTTTACCTAAAGATTACCAATGTTATCTGGTGGTTTAATATCCCTTTGCACCTTTCTTTTTGCTTCTGTAGATATATTCAAACTTCTATATTTGCTCCCCCTCATCCTGTCTTTACAATGACGGGGTTAATCTAAACATATTACTTAACTGCTTTAAAATTTTATTTGTTTTTTCTTTGCAATATGCTGAATACCAGCCTTCTGGGATAGCTCATTGTTTAAAAATAATCACTTAATATTCTCTAGTATTGATGCTGTTTATCAAAGAAGTTAATCTCAGGCTATAAATTATATTTCCAATGATGCTCTGTTATCTTTTGTAACTAGTCAGATTGTTTCTAGGTTCTCTCAAACAGTTTCAGCTAATTTAATTTGAGATATGGTGACATTTTGTTTTCCTTTTCCTTTTGTCTTTGACTAGTAGATACTATTTGGAAAGAATATGAGAAAAGACTATGTTGGCAATTTCTAGCCATGCCCAATTTTAAGTTAGTATTCTCCCTACCTTTTATATTCATGTGTTATTCTTTTCAACAAGCCTTGCTTTTCTTCTTCATTTATGACAGTTTGTACTTTTTCAAATTAAAGTTAAAGCTAAAAAAATCAAACTTCTCAAGAAGATATACAAAGACCTCCATTATATCTCCTCTTGTCCTCTCTCCAGCCTCATCAACAGCTACTTCCCATATCCAAATAGACATTCAGACACTACCCAATCACTTTCCATCCCTAGATTATTCCCGGCTCTTTGAATCTCCTTATCTAAATTCATGTTTTTCTTTCTGCCTTGAATATCCTTTTTCTTTTTTGGTTTCTGATTCCTATACATCCTCAGCAATCAACTTAGGAATCACCGTTTCTCTAAAGCTCACAGCACTTCTGCCCCAGTCCAATTTCAAGTTCATTTGTTTCCCTTGCAACTGTCTATAATAGCATCTATCATCCTATTGCTGCTGAATCTGACAAAATTATTTCTTGAGTTTCCCTGATTCCTCACATCCTCATTATGCATTTCTCTTCTTTGTTATCATGAACAGCAAAAATCAGCAGCAGCTGCCACACAATTTAGCATTTAAACATAAATGATAAAATGTATGAAACACATACCTATATATGTACTTATTTATAAACTATATATATATATATATACCTATATCTACTTATTTATAAATTAGGTTGTATAAATATAGATAGCAGATATCAATGTAGCCTTAAATTCCTAGATATCCAAAGAATGCAATGGTAATCATCTATCACAACCCATATTTAAGCTGTATTTGCAATTGGTTTTCATTGTATTTGCAGGAGGCCAGCAAATTGTAAATCTTTATAAAATGATTATTTTCATCTCCTCTGGGATTAGTAATGATATTATTATTTAGTTTCTTAACTATCAAATTTTTAGCTAATAAAATCTATCTAAATTACCGAGGAAATCAAGGCAGGGGCCTGAGAGATTTATTGTTTTCTACAGTGAAAGAAATTAGAATTCATTTTTATCTTAAATAAACATAATATTGGCATATGTCTTAATGTCAGTGATCCCTTACATTGACATCCCCAGCTTAAGTCTAACAAAGAGAATTTAAAATTTAAAATTTTCAAAAGGTAAAATGGGAAAAGACCATAAATTATTTTCTAACAATTAGAGATCGGTAATTGAAACTATATTCATTCACAAACTGGAGCGTGATGAACAGCTTGCATTTATCTCATTTTCGTCATCTAGAACACAGCCTGGTACATAAAATATGTTTACTAATTATTGGATGAATGAACTTTGTTGGGCTCTAAAGAAGGAGCTCCAGAGTAAAATTATTTAAATTAAGAATAAATTATACCCCAACAATGAACAAATGCATTGCTCTATGCGTACCATGAGTTTGGACAGGCTTAATACATAATTAAATGTGCATGTCCATTTACAGAAAAATGGCACCATAGCGTCACTTGAGTAAGCATGCTCACAATTTGAGTATAAATATGAAAGTACTGGTGGACCTGGAACAAGTCATTTAATCACTCTAAGCCTCAGTTTCCTCATTAAAAAGATCAGGAATTTGGGCTAGATTTTCCTTCCATTTGTCACATTCTGAACTTCTCTCTTACTGAAATAAAACAAGTTCATTAGATAACCTGGGTTTTGTGGTGATTAAACAGAAAAAAAACATTTACTTAGTGCACAGTATATGTAATATGCAACAAAAATAAATTATTTGGTCATATCCTTTGTAGTTCACTGTTTTCTCTATTTTACTTTCAAGAAAGCATATTTTCTTGCTATTAATTTTATTTTTATCTTGCAGCTATGTAAGAAAAAAGCCCCAATTACTTTTTTAAACATGTATAATGAGTATATAGAAAGTGTGCAAGTTATAAAAATAAAGGGAATTTCTTCTTTTAAAGATTATTTATTTATTTGAAAGGCATGGCAACAGAGAGAGAGAGAGAAAGACAAAGACAGAGATTTATGTCCACTAATTCACTTCCCAATTGGCTACAACAGCTAGGTCTGGGCCAAGTTGAAGCCAGGAGCAAATCACTTTTTTCCCATGTGGGTGGAAGGGGCCCCAGCACTTGGACCATCATTTGCTGCCTTCCCAGGCTCATTAGCAGGAAACCAGATCGAAAGCAGCGCCTCTGGGGCTCAAACCAACACTCTGATGTGGGCCAGTGTTGCAAGTGCTGGCTTAACCCACTGTGCCGCAACGTTGACACTCAATAAAAGGAATTTCTGTTTCTAAATTCAGTGTTTGCAATAGTCCCAAAGGATTGGGAATTGGTTTAAAACACTGTGCAAGTTAATGTTTCTGACTAATTGCTATTAATAAGATTGTGTTCTTATAGTATCCGTATACAGAACATCCAAATCTCATTTTTAAGTTGCAAAAACAGTAACAAAAATTATTAACTTTGCAGGTGCAGTTTCCATGGAATGCTTTTCTGGGCTTTATCTCAGAAAAATGTTTTATTTTCTCCTCAGAGTCAACTGATCTTTTTGTTCACCTATATAGCACAAAAGAAATGGGAGGGATTGTTCTACCTATTTAAAATGACATATGGTGAGCACATAAATGTTATCTGGATGTATTTTAGTTAAATTTCTTAAAATAATTCTCTTTTGGGCCAAGAGTAAGCAAGAAATTTCAGCCCCCAAAAGTAATTTTTCGCAGCAAATAGCTGAAGCAAGGATTTGGAAGGAAGGTGCCATGCACGCTCAGCTTGGCCGCTGTGATCATTTCAAGCCTGAGGAAAACTGATTCCAGTGTTTGCTCATCTTAGAAGGCAGGGAAATCCTAGGAACACGGCGGGAAACAGTGTAGCTTGGTAATCTAACTGACTCTCCATGGTTAGAAATAAATAATGTAAATAATAAAAACAAAAAGAGGTTTCGTTATTATCGCACAATTATATGTTTTAGTGTCTGAATATTAACCCCTCAGAGTAACACATTTTACTTGAAATTCTAAGGGCCTGTATCATACAGAAAGTCCTACCATATACATAGCCAGAGTCTAAAGTCCTAATATAAAACTCTGCTCAAAGTGGCTAACTCAATTCATCCTTGCTTTGAAAACGTGATAAAACATGGAGCTATACACTTACAAGGATAGAATGGTTCATTTTTACATCTTTTTTTAATCTAAGAATGAGAAATGATTTTATTTTATCAGAATCCTGAAAACTTTAAAGAACATGGACAATAGAACTTTAATGATAGAAATACAATTGAATGCCATTTGACCACCCTCCAGCTCTCTTTGCCCCCACTTTAAAGCTCTGGAAGCAGAGGTTCTGGAAGCAAAGATTTGTCTTAGTGCATCACAGGGCTGGAATTTAATCTTATAATACTCTGCCCTTGGCTTTTCTTCCTCACTGTACTGACTCCAATATTCAGCTTTTCTTTTTTTTTTCTTGTATATTTTATGTAATTCATCTCTTCATTGCTTACTGGACAGCAAGATTATATAACCAAGCATGCATATTTGGTTTTCCAGATAATTCCCAGTTGTCATGGCTGTGTCCAGGATGTCAAGGTTATACATAGTCCTATGAGTTCTAAGGGAGAAATGAGTAAAAGTGAGGTACCACACGCCAGGACCTTCTCTTTTGTCCTACTCCAGTCATACACAGTCACTTACTAGGGGATGCCCATATCTTGGACTCCATCCTTGCCTAATACACAAGATGGCAAGAAAATTGACGTTGGATTTTTCTCCCTCAGGATGGTCTTCTGTTGTTTTAATCTTTTATGCCATGGGCCGACTTTTCATATCTCATAACTTCATGCTCTAACTTCTGTCATTAAAAATTAGTAAATAAAGTATTCCCAGCCACTGGCAGTGTGGCCCAAGGATGTGGCCCGGATTAAGGGTAGGGGGCGGTCAGTAGATGGGATTCTAGTCCTTCAGATGATTTCTAATCTATTGCCACATATAGACTCAGGATGACATTATAGTTCTGGGATGTACCTATCAAGGAGTTCAAACTATGGGTTCAAATCTAGTATGTGATCTTGAGAGAATACCTTGAGAGTTATGTGCCTGTTTCCCCATCAAATAGGATGATAATAAAACACAAAGCTCAGATCTTTAAGAGAAAAAAGCCCCAGGAATTTATTTGACAACTTAAACATTTGGTCTGATAAACAGTAGCATGCGATAAAATTTAGCTGTGATTATTATTATTGTGGGGGCTGTTCCACTGCCCAGCCAATAATTTCTACCTCATCTCCCTGCTAGACGGTTTATTGAAATCTGCTGCTACAAGCTATTAAGTGTATAGATTCTGGATAAGTTAGTTATTCAGTTTTCACAGCCCTGGTAGTCTTTATCTGTAAAATGCAGATCACATCAGAGAATTATTTTAAACATTAAAGTGAGATCTGACCATCAAAGAGGGTGTGTGTCTGCGTCTATCAGGCACTGGTGTGAAGGTGAGCCTTATGGGAAAATGCATGCATGGTGGGGTAGGGGGAGCTAGCAAGGAATTTAGAATCTTCAAAGGTTCTTAAGGAAATAGCTTAGTACTGGGTATATTTGTGCATTTGGTGGCATGTTTGTGTATTTGGGAAATGTAACATAGAAAATAAATTGCCCAATGAAAGATAAAGCAAGACATTATGTGTGTCACCCTATTCACTGTAAAAGAGCATTCATGACATTTTGCGGCTGTTAGTGGGTATGGTATATATGTTAAAAGCCCAGAGGTCTTTGGAAATTTGAATCCCCATAGCTAATAAAGAACACAAATGAAAATGATAATATTGCAGTTTCAGTAGGCTGAGTTTTGGATTATTTTATAATTATGATGTTATGCTGTTTATGAAAATACCCACAATTCACTAGGCCAGTAAATCCTAGTAAGTTGGTGGTGTGCCAGTTATGGAGGGCATAACGTTTGATTTGCTTCTTATTTTCAGAAGAGTTTGAGTGCTTCTGAAGGATAAACAAAGGAAAAGAAAGTTCATTTAAATAATGTAATCTGGAGTGAAATAGAGAAGGGGATCAAAACAAAACAAAGCAAGCTTTCCTGATGTTCAGGGATAATCTGGATCTGATCCAATATGCAGGTCCTCTCCAGAAATACAGCTCCCAGGAGCTATGTTAAATGACACCATCAGCAGTTACACATGTCCTATTTTTTTGGTCAAAATACAAATGTATTCAAAAACTACATCAAGTCTCTCTCATTGGTACTCAGTGTGTTCTTACTTGATTTTCTCCCGGGGCTAAAACAAGGAGCCTTAGGAAGAGAAGCAGAGAGGAAAGGTGGTACGGTAGGTCATATCACTGCCTCCCCCATTCAAGAGGTGGAGTATATTGCCCTACCCTTTGATTTTGGGCGTTTGTCTTTGTGACACGCTTTGACTAATTAAAATGCGTTGAATGGCCGGCGCCGTGGCTCAACAGGCTAATCCTCTGCCTTGCGGCGCCGGCACACCGGGTTCTAGTCCCGGTCGGGGCACCGGATTCTGTCCCGGTTGCCCCTCTTCCAGGCCAGCCCTCTGCTGTGGCCCGGGAGTGCAGTGGAGGATGGCCCAAGTGCTTGGGCCCTGCACCCCATGGGGAGACCAGGAAAAGCACCTAGCACCTGGCTCCTGCCATCGGACGAACGCGGTGCGCCGGCTGCAGCGGCGCCATCCGCGGCGGCCATTGGAGGGTGAACCAACGGCAAAAGGAAGACCTTTCTCTCTGTCTCTCTCTCTCACTGTCCACTCTGCCTGTCAAAAAAAAAAAAAATGCGTTGAACATAGCAGCATGTCTGATTTCAGCCTTGCTATTAGCAAGTCTTGTGTTTTTATGCTTGTAGGACTCTCTGGGCTAGTCTGTCAATTCAACAAGGAGGAAGAGGCAAACATGGAACAGAGCTGCTCCAACCACACCCAGCTGAGATTCATTGAATCCCCTGTGTACTCACTGATACATAAGAAATCTATGGGCAATATTTTGTGGAACCAAAATTTTGTGTTATAAGACTGTAACGGCAATTGGTAAATGACAGAGTGAGACATATGGAAAAAAGTTTTCACTATTTTTTTTTTTTTACAGGCAGAGGGGACAGTGAGAGAGAGAGACAGAGAGAAAGGTCTTCCTTTGCCATTGGTTCACCCTCCAATGGCTGCCGCGGCCAGCGCACTGTGGCTGGCGCACCACGCTGATCTGAAGCCAGGAGCCAGGTGCTTCTCCTGTCTCCCATGGGGTGCAGGGCCCAAGCACTTGGGCCATCCTCCACTGCACTCCCGGGCCACAGCAGAGAGCTGGCCTGGAAGAGGGGCAACCGGGACAGAATCTGGCACCCCGACCGGGACTAGAACCAGGTGTGCCGGTGCTACAAGGCGGAGGATTAGCCTATTGAGCCGTGGCGCTGGTCTCACTATTCTTTATAATTCTTCAAGTTACTTTTTCCTGAAGCTAGGCTTGAAAATATTTGATTTTTTCAGACCCAAGTAAATAATTATGCTTTCTCCTGAAGTATAGTAAATTCCCTCTCAAGCTGGTTGGGCTTTGTTAGTTGTGTCTATTGCTTTTAACTGACATAATTGCACGAAGAATATCTTGAACACCATAAGCAATCAGTGGAGATGTCATACTTGTCTCTTTTGCTGTGGTTTTCTTGAATCTCCTTACGATGATTTGTACAAGCTGACTGTTTGAGATTTTCTCTTCAACACCCAGGTCCTTAGTCTTAGTATCTTCTTCAGCTCCGTGTTGCTTTCTATTTTGCATTGTGTGGAGGAAGATATATTTCTGGAACTTTAAAAAAGTGTATGAAATGGAAATAGAGTAAAGCATATTCGCCTTTATTTTGATCCTTTCAGACATGTTCTTTCACTACTTGTGAAACTTAACAGAAAATTGGGCACAGATTGATAGCATCTCAAAACTCTCTTTATTCTTTATAACATGTATTAGCTATAAAGTGAACCAATTCAATCAGAGCCGTAAGTGAAAACATTAGCTTCCTCATTTCTTTATGCAGGTTAATGCCACCACTGTTTTGCAAAGGGAGGCCCAGAATTTAGTTCCTAGATAAGCTATGGTGAAGGTTTTAGTACATTGAGTGGGATACCTCTGTAGGAAAAGCAAAATTTGCATAATATTTGTCTACATATCTCTGGCATTTGTATGGCTTATTTAAAAATTAGCCCACACTGTCATTTTTCAAAACATAATTTTCTTTTATTTGGGTATTTTCCATTTATAATTTTATTACTTGAATATTTTGAGTATTGTAATAGTGATTTTTCCCTATTATCCACCATTGATACTGTTAGAGAATCCTATGTATTCTTAAAAATTTCTTTCCTACCTCTATTTTAATTTTGATTCAACTCTCATCAAACCACTCTTCACTTACTAGTCAAAGTGACAGCTTAAAATTCAAATAAGATTTATTTTTTCTCATATTAATATGATATTAATAACAAAGAAGAGACTCAATATAGTTCCAAGACACAATTCTAATACCCTCCCTCCATCCCTCTTCACTTCTTCCTTCCTACCTTCATTTCTTCATAAATTTTTGAGGTAACCTATTTTTGATTTACATTATAGTCAAAGGCTTAATAGTCCACTAAATAAAAAGGTCAGCAAGTTCAACAGGAATGTAGACAGAGCTATAAACAGCAATCAAGTGATAAAGTTCCATTTCACTTATACACAGTAAATTTTTTTGACAGGCAGAGTTAGACAGTGAGAGAGAGAGACAGAGAAAAAGGTCTTCCTTTTGTTGGTTCACCCCCCAAATGGCTGCTATGGCTGGTGCGCTGTGCCGATCCAAAGCCAGGAGCCAGGTGCTTCTCCTGGTCTCCCATGTGGGTGCAGGGTCCAAGCACTTGGGCCATCCTCCACTGCCTTCCCGGGCCACAGCAGAGAGCTGGACTGGAAGAGGAACAACGGGGGACAGAATCCGGCGTCCCAACCGGGACTAGAACCCGGAGTAAATTTTAAAATAATCACAGATCACTAAAAGTATAATAGTATATCTGTCCTTATATGTGTGAGCTAAAATTTAAAAAGAAAAATCAATAAAAAGAGAAAGAAATGCTTGTGTGCATCAGTATTGCTGCAAATATAGTTTTGTCAAGCTTTGCTCTATATCTTTGTCGAATCAATGGCTACGAGAGGAGGTTAGATTATTTAATTTTTTTTTTGCTTAAATTCCTCATTCATTTCCAGTTTCCCTTGGAATAAAATGGAAAGGCTTAAACATATTCCTAAATTCTTCATTTCTCCACTCTTCTTTGATGCCACTCTCACTATCTTTTTCATGTCCTCTGAAAGTTCTTTTTCCAGGAAACTCTTTTTCCATCTCAGGTCATAGTCCTTCTTCTGGTTAATTTCTTTGCCTCCAGGTCTCAAATCAAATATTACTTCTTCAGAGAGCCCTTCAAGACTTCCTTCTAAAACAAGTTGGGTTCACCCTATCCTTTTTGTGTGGTTCACTCATGGCACCATCAAAATTCGTAATTATACATTTCTATACTATAATATCTAAAGTCTAAATGTCTTCCACACTAAAACCTGTGTGGTTTAAAGATTTCATCACCTGCCTAAAGACTCAACTTCAGGCAGCATTTCTCATAGGCAAACATCTTTTTTGGTGAACTTTATTCTTTGTGGCAGTCTCTGTTCTTATTTCAGCTCAAAGGTGCTCAGATTAACCTCCTACCCTTTGCAAAATTAGTGCTCTAGTGTCAGTTTTGGATTTGCCTGTTCCTCAGGCCTGCTACTGCTTTCATTTTAGTAGAAAACTGTGTGCTCCAGACCTTGATACCTAACCTTAACCTTGTCACCTTCCTAGACAACCTCAGGAGCTAGTGGGGGTTTAAATGAAGAACTGGACAATCAATCGCTAGACATCATTGTCTAGGTTCCCAATTATTTATGAATAGGTGGATGACGTTCATCCCATCTTACTTTTTCCATAACTAAGAAATATGTCTTTTCCCAATATAAATTTCAGCTCAATCAACAGCAGACCAAGGTAGACTGGATGGGAACCTGACAAGGCCAAGGCAACTTCAGCTGGCTGACAAGGTCACAGCAGAAGGTCTGTCTCAGCAAGGCATGAGAAGGACAGCTGCGGTCCTCTTGGTGGTTTTAGGTTTGATGGGAACTACAAGCTGGAGCTTCCTGGTGGTCCTGCTAATGACTGCTGTATTCCTAATTTTACGGAAGAGCACTTAGTCTCATAACCTCCAAAATGTCCATTGCCGTGTAGAATTTTAATCAAGCAGAATGTTAGTGTAGAAGAAAGGGTTAATGCCTTATGCAAGGTTGAGCTGTTTGTGGAAAAGAATGAAAAGGCAACAGGCTCTCTGGTATATACTTCCCACTAGAATAAAGATAGATGTTAATAAAGCTTTAATTCACTATATGCTGCAAATACTACAATGGTTAGGATGTCAAAACTGTAGAACAGATTTAAGTAAACCTTTAAATAAGTGCAATAAAGAAATTAAAGAATTACAAAAAAATTGCAGAGAGGGGATATATTTTAAAAAGGGCCTGCTTTGAATTTGGGGCTTCTAGTAAAGATTAGATTAAGATGGTACTGTTCTGGCTTATGTAGCCAATTTCTGCATAGTTCAGCAGCACTGGAGGCCTTGGCTTGTGTGGGCAGCCTGTTATCTTGCACCTGTCTGTGACTGTAACCCATGCTCTGAGTATGCCCTTGAAAATAAAAAAAAAATTGTAATTAGAAAAAATAGACAACAGGCTTTTCATTGTAAGAAGAAAAGATCATTATGTGGCTTATAATATAAATAAAGTCTTGTGCTCAAAAACCAGAGCCATGCCATCAGCCTTGCTGTGTCTCTCATTTCTTCAAGCACTGACACCTCTCACACCTTGGGGTCCCTGAACTGGCTGGAGCTGGTCTCCGGCAGGAACCATCCTGTGCCTCTTTCTAATAGCAATACTGAGATTTCTTCAGCAAAAACACATATTGTCTCCCAAAGTTGAGATTTTAGGAAAAGATGAATGGGTCTTTTTGTTCCTCATGTGCTACCATTAAAGGAAGAAAGGTGAACAATATCTTTCGTAGCCTGTGAAGGGATTGTGGCGGGGCGGGGAGGGGTGGTTTGTGGTGACTTTGGGACCTCTACCTTTCCCTCTTCACTCCCAATAGCTAGGTCATGACAATCATCCCTATTTGATGGTGCTAGTGGGAGAAAGAAACAATTATCTAACCAATTTCACATTCCTTTCTGTTTGTGTATCAAGTGAACTGGAATGAGTCAACACTTATGTCCCAGGATAGCCAATGCATATCCAGAGGCAGTGGATCTGCAATAAAAGTATCTGACTTTCTAAGTGTGCTCACTGTTTTCCCTTCAGTGTTTGTATGAATACATACATGTACACGTTCACTGTTGGGGATTTCAAGAGAGAAACTAAAGGAGTGAAGCACTCCAGCTGAGTCAGAGAACAAACTTTTTAGGACAAGTTTCTTGTAATGCATCAATAATTTGTCAGAAGCAATTAAAGAATCAGCAAAATTTTTGAGAGCTAATAATGCCAAAAATTGGATGTGGAGGAGTACTGAAAACTGAAATAAGACTTTAGGTCTAAAACATTGGGGGTGTGGCTCAAGGGAATATCTTGGAGATTGACATAAAATATCAAGCATAGAGAGGGTGAAACAAATTGACATTTGAAGACAAGACAAGAAAAAAAGAGGGCTGGGAGACAATCCCCAATTTGTGTGTGTGTGTGTGTGTGTGTGTGTGTTTCTGCATGACTTGAAAGCACAGGCTCTGACTGCTTTTTTCTGGATCATCTTTTCAGAGACGTTTGTGCAGCAGACATCCTTAAAATACAGAGATTGTGTCTGCTTCTGGAGCACAGGGGAGTATGCTTACAGCCCAGAACAAAAGATTTGGATTTCCTCATTTCAGGATTCCTTTCCTGGTAAAGAAACCCATTAAAGCACTTTGTTTTCAGGCTTTGGAAATCCAGGTTCAGGGAATCAACACACTGGCTACTGCTCTTGCTATGGGTAGCAAAGTGCTTTGACTCTGACCTTGGAGTCTTGTGTTTTCTGCCAGCACATATGAAACTATTTTGTGCTAATTTGTTAGCTTGAAGGTGGGTAAAATCTTGGACTTTTCACAATGCTCAGCCAGATTCTTGGGGTAAAAATCAGTCAGGTAAGTTGAAAATAAAACAAGGGTTGTTTTTATAATATTGAGAATGATGATGCAGTACACTATTCATACACTCCTGTGTTATCAGTTCCCAAACGAGGAAACAGTACATCACTAGTTACTCCAAGGCTCCCCTGGTCCTCTCTTCCCCTTGTATTGGAATTATAATTTTCCTGACATTTAATGGTACTAATTAGATTTTTCAAATGAATGAAATAATGTAACATGTACTTTGTGTCATTTTTATTTTCTTCAACCTATATTTTGTGAGTTCCATCCAAAATTGATGTGTGAAGTTGGATGTAATGGATTCAGTTTGCTTCGTAGTATTAAACTAGGTGAATATATGAGTGTGGAAAACTGGAATGAAAAGATAAGGTTTTTTTTTCATGCAAAAACTTGAAATGCACACATAGTTCTATCAGAATATGCATTTCCATGAACTTCTTGAAGATCTTTCATATACATGAATTTCAAAATTTTGGCACCAAATAAACATGTTTTAATTCCATGTTTCATGACTGTTTTGAAGTGCATTCATATTAGAGTATGTTTATTCTTTCTACTATTTATGGCTATTTTGATAGTCTTCTGTTTTGAGCTAATATAAATAATGCTGCTATGAATACAGGCAGATATACATAGATAGATATGGATGTATCTTTTGGGTTTTTACATGGGGATGAAATTTCTGTTTCATAAGTTCAGCATGTTTGGATTTAACAGACACTGCCCATCAATTATCCAACATGAATTGCAGAGATTGTTCGTTCCCATTAACAGTTAATGAACGTCCTCTTTGTGTTCCAAATGCTTGCCAACACTTGGCTTTGTGTGTTCTTTTTATTCATCTCTGCAATTCTGGTAGATTCACATAGTAATCAGTAGCATTTTAAACATAGATAAAGTCAAATTACTAGGGAATAAATAGAGGAAACATCTGGAATTATTGTGCACATAATATAATATATAATATATATATAATATAGATGTGCACAATATATATGGTGTTTTGATCATCATCCTTGAAGTTGGATATTAAAGATAAGTAAAACAATGTCAATTGTTAAATCAGCAACAGGAGTCACTGTGCACTTACTCCCCATGTAGGATCTCTGTCCTTAATGTATTGTACTATGTGAATTAATGGTATAACTAGTACTCAAACAGTACTTTATACTTTGTGTGTCTGTGTGGGTGCAATTTGTTGACATCTTCACTTAGTATATATTAAGTCGATTTTCTGTATATAAAGATAATTGAAAATGAATCTTGGTGAAGAATGGGATGGGAGAGTGAGTGGGAGATGGGGTGGTTGCAGGTGGGAGGGAGGTTATGGGGGGAAAAACTGCTATAATCCAAAAGTTGTACTTTGGAAATTTTTATTTATTAGATAAAAGTTTAAAAAAAGATAAGTAAAGTAAAAACAAATAACAGACTTCAAGAAGGCTATAGCCCAAGGGAAAATGAAAGCTACCTGGGAATCCTTCCTGAAAGAAGTGATGCTTTATTGCAGTTTAAATGAGAAGATAGAGGCAGATAAAGTAAGGGCCTGGCATTGCACACTGAGTTATCAGCATTTACCAAAAAAAATAAATAAATAAAAAAGGAAGCACAACAATATATGTAAGATTCAGGAAAGGAAAATCGTTCTTTACGATGTGGCATAGGGGATATATGAAGAATAGATGGATGCATTACCTTATGTCTGTTCATATGCTATAGAACGTATTTGTGTTTTGTCTGTATGTGTGATAATATATGCAATATTTAATTGCATATAGCATCATATTTTTCTTGGGAAATCAAGATTAAGTGTAATAAATTCAAGTTAGCAAGTGTGATCAAATGCCTCTTAAAATATACATGATATAAATCATTTAAGCTCTTTGAGCCTCAGGTTTTCTATCTGAAAAAGAGAAAAATAATCCTCACAGAGTTGTTGTGCTGCAGAGGTTATTTTTTGTGAGGTATACGAAGCATTCAGCACACTGGAGCTGTTCTCTGCACACTGAGGAGTTAACTGTAGTGAGATACATTAAAAACAAAGCAGATTTTACTTCCAGTGATATTACAAGCTCTCTCATAAGAGAAATCTTAAAAGGGCAAAAAGGTTTAAGTACCCATTAACCTATTCATTTTTAACATAATAACTAAAAATAGTATTTTTACTTTTTGGACCAAGAATTTCATTTCCCAAATGTAGGCTGCTGCTATGAGGTCACTGAAAAGAACTTTGATGGAACTCAAATATTTAAATGACTCAAGTCACCATGTTGTGTTCTGAGGATTCGTTTCCCAGCCACTGCATATTTCTTTCTGAGTAAGCACACATTCTGATATTAACTAGCATTTGAAACACGATCACTTCCAGCCAAACCAAGTCTCCATGAGTGTCTTAACCAGCTGCATCATTCAGGAAAACAGCTGAAAGTTACCACACTAGTTAAGTTTTTAAGAGTGTGAACATGTCAGGTAATAGTGGCAAGACTCACAAGGACAGATTTTTCACCAAGTTTTTAATGCCTCTAGTAACATATAGAGTTACTGTAAATGCAACTTGTATTGTAATATTCTAACATTTGCTGTATTATAATGTTCTAATAATTTGTTTTAGTTAGAAATCATAATTTGAGAAAATGTTATTAGAACAACCTCAAATTCAAAATATTGAAGCTGCAGTTTGATACTAATTGGGAAAGAGTCCTAAGAGAAGAATACAAATATTAATCATGGCTTTACAGATTGATGCATAAAATGATAATTTCATCTTACATAAACTTTTTTCTCTGTTTATTTTTATTTTTTTTAATTTAGTATATAACAAGCACAGGATTTTGTCCTAGAAAATTTCCTTGGTACAGTTACTCACTTTTAAATACAGTGGATCCCTAGGATAGAAGCTTAAATATTGTATTCTCTCTGATATTTGAGAGCTCTTATGATCAAGAGAAAAGTGCAGACAGAATGTATATTGTATTGGCATGGTTCTTTATGTCTGGCATGAAATGTAGATATAAATCTTGCATAGCAATTTCATGACATTGGGCAAGTAGCTTAACCTCTCTATGTCCCAGTTTTCTTCTAAGGATGATAGCAATGCCTTCCTTTTAGGGTCTTTGAGATGTTGTAATGAGATAACAGCTAAGTTGTAAGTCTCACTGTAGCAGATTGGGCTCCCCAGGAAACTACCTATGACTGGAAGATGACGTTTATTAGGGAACATTCCTGGAGTCATCATGGGGGAGGGAAGAGAAAGA
Organism: Sylvilagus floridanus; assembly: GCA_949820135.1. Lineage (NCBI taxonomy): Eukaryota > Metazoa > Chordata > Mammalia > Lagomorpha > Leporidae > Sylvilagus > Sylvilagus floridanus. The sequence goes on from OX463223.1 coordinate 117,197,819, forward strand.
AATAGGATCAGGCAGAGGGAGAAGTTGAAGCACAAGGTAGACACAATGGAAGGGTCAGCTGATTCATGGCATGTTCTGGGATGGGATGAATTTGCAGAGGAGTCTTGAGTTGGGAGTGAGAGGAATGGGTCTTTGTACTCCCAGATAGATCAGTCATTAGTTATGGGCCATATGGAAGGAAGAAATGACCTTGACTGAATTTTTTCTTCAGGTGAGGCGATTGTCGAAGATGGCTTGGCAGCTTGAAGTCTGTCAGTGAAAGAATTCTGATAGCTGAGATAATGAACCCCTTGTTCCTGAAGGGGAATCTGGGCAGCACACCAATGTTCACAAAAGTACCTGTAAGTGGGGCCAGCATTGTGGCACAGCAGCTTAAACACCTACATCCCAATAAATGCTGCTCTTTGCTGCTCTGCTTCCAGTCCAGCTCCCTGCTACTGTGCTGGAGAAGGGAGCACAAGATGGCCAGAGTGCTCACGTTCTTGTTACCCACGTGGGAGACCGGAATGGAGGTCCTGACTCCTGGCTTTGACTTGGCCCAGCCCTAGCTTTTGTGGCCATTTTGGGGTAGTGAACCGGCAAATGGAGGATCTCTTTGTCTCTGTCTCTGTCACTCTGCCTTCCAAGTAAATAAAGAAATCTTTTTTTAAAAAAATCACCTGTAAGTGTTTAACAATACCAAGGAACCTCAAGTAAAGTTCATGGAAATATACATAATTAAAAATTGTGTATGGATTTCAATTTGTTGCAACAAAATAAACCTATATTTTAATTGCATTGTCCATGAACTTTTTGAAGTACCTTCACATACATATAAAACAGCCTTAAATAAGAATCAAATCCTATTGATAATTTGTGGGATTATGTATGAATTTGGAGTGCATTATGCTGAGAAAAATAAGTCAGGCACAGAAAGAAAAATATCATATGATATCACTTATAAATATAAAAAAAGAACTAATAGAAACAGAAAATGCAAGAGTGGTTACCAGGGGAAAGGGGATGAGGGCTATTGGGCCAATGTTAGTTAAAATATACAAAATTTCATTTAGGCATATAATGACTGAAGTTGAGTTATAACATAAAAATAAAAATGAAAAAAAAACTTCATGGAGATTTTTTGTTTCATTCTTAAATCTTGAATAAATAGAAATCTCCCTAAATCAGTATTTCCAGAAGGAAGTCTAAAGTTTTCCTGGCTGGGTTAACTGCTCTCTTAACTGATGTTTCACTGTCCTGCCTTCACTGGATTGGAGGATATCCTAGTGTCCACAATTGCCTGCCACTTTCAACTAGACTGTAGGTACAGAAAAGGCAAAACCCTAGGCCTATTAGGGAGGTGCAATGATAGAATAATGGCAAAAAATACATTACAATCTTTGGGAATGAGTTATTGAAATGTTAAATCAAGCAACTGAAAGTGTCAATGGAAAGATGATGGTGTGGATTAGGTGTTACTGAGAAGAATTAAGGAAGCAAATAGGTCAGACAGGGTTCAATGAGGTCTAAGTGTAGAAGTAATGAGATTTATTATGAGTCTATTAGACATAGAGGGTAGTGAGTTCATTAATAGAAGATTCAAACTGAAGATTTCACTACTAGAGCTTTTCTGAGTAATGATGGAGTTCAGGAAATGTTCCTCTACTGGAGTGGATAGTTGAAGTAATGATGAGTTGAAGATCACTGGAGAGAAGAATATTAAGTATCTGACATACTAAACTTTTGGATAAGTTGGTATAGAAATTAATCATGATTACAACAGGATCTATGATAGAGAGGGCAAAAGTGGGGCAAGTGCTAAAGAGTTTAATAAAATAAGACAGATTTACCAAGATGATGGCAAATGGCAGTGTAGTGGAAGGCATGATTATGAAAAAGAAAGAGCTACTGCTTGGCAGTTGGGCAAGTCTATCCTGAAAGTAATGGTAGAATACACTGTGTTCTCTAACTTATGTAAACTTGAAAAATATAAGTAGTACACCATGAGAAGGTATTATGAGATAGCTGTCTTGATTTATTTAGCTATAAGTATCCCACTTACATATAAGGGAAGTGGGCAGCATATTCAGTGAAGAAAATAAGAGGTTAGGGGCATTTCCCCAAAACTCAGGTCTCAGGAAAAAGGTCTCAGAGGTATAGACAAAGTGAAAAAGACACAGCAAAAAAACAATCAGCAGAGTCAACAAGTATCCAACAAAATAGGAAAATATATTTGCAAGCTTCCTATCCAAAACATGCTTAAAATCTAGAATTTAAATTTAAATATCAGTAACTAAAAATAAAAAACCCTCAACAATTAAAAAAGCAATCAATCCAATTAAGAAATGGGTAAAGGAGCTCAATAAACAGTTCTCCAAATAAGAAGAAATACAAATGGCCAACAAGTATGTGAAAAAATGCTCAACATCACTACCCACCAGAGAAATGCAAATGAATACAACAATAAGATATCATCTCACTTCTGTCAGAATGCCTACTATCCAAAATACAGAAAGTAACCAATGATGGCAAGGATGTAGAGAAAGGGGAACTCTTATACACTGTTGGTGGGAATGTAGATTAGTACACCAACTGTGGAAAACAGTGTGGGCATTTCTTTAAAAAGTAGAAACAGACTAGTCATAGGATCCAGCAACCCCACTACTAGGTATACGCACAAAAGACTTGAACACATTATATCAAAGAGATACCTGCCTCACTGTGTTTATAGCAGCACTGTTCACAATGGCCAAAATATGGAATGTACCACGGTGTCCATCATCAGATGAATAGGCAAAGAAAATGCAATGTATACATATATATAATATAGAAAATTATTCAGCTATAAAAAGGATGAAATTATACCATTTGCATCAAAATGGATGCAACTAGAGGACATGATGTTGCATGAAATAAGCTGGACATAGAACATCAAATATGTATGTTCTCCCTTATATGTGGGAGTTAAAGTTTCAAAAGAAAAAATCAAGTTCTTTCTCAGTGATGGTATTGTTTGTGTATAAAATGGTTACTGATTTTTGAGTGCTTGATATTATATCCTGCAACTTTACCAAAGTTTTTTTTAAATTAATTAATTAATTTGAAAGTCAGAGTTACAGAGAGGCAGAAGCAGAGAGAGGGAGAGAGAGGTTTTCCGTCCACCAGTTCAATTCCCAAATGGCTGCAACAGCCCAAGGTGAGCTGATCTGAAACTGGGTGCCAGGAGTTTCCTCCTGGTCTCCCACGTAGTTGCAAGGGGCCCAAGCATTTGGGTCATCTTCTACTGTTTTCCCAAGCCGTAGCAAAGAGCTAGATTGGAAGCGAAGTAGCCAGGACTTGAACCAGCACCCATATGGGATGCTGGCACTGCAGGTGGAGGCTTTACCCACTATGCCACAGAGCCAGCCCCCTTTATCAAACTTATGAGTTTGAATAGTCTCTTAGTGAAGTCATTTGGTTTCCCTATATGTACCATTCACAATAGCTATAAAAAAGCTTTAAACAGCTTGCAGAAAATTTGACTATGGATGTGAAAGATCCTTATAATAAAAATTAAAAACATTGGGCCAGCACCGTGGCTCACTTGGCTAATCCACCTGTGGCACCAGCATCCTGGGTTCTAGTGCTGGTTGGGGTGCCGGGTACTAGTCTCGGCTGCTCCTCTTCCAGGCCAGCTTTCAGCTGTGGCCCGGGAGTGCAGTGGAGGATGGCCCAAGTGCTTGGGCCCTGCACCCACATGGGAGACTAGGAGGAAGCACCCAGCTCCTGGTTTCGGATCGGCGCATCACCGGCCATGGCGGCCATTAGGGGAGTGAACCAACGGAAGGAAGACCTTTCTCTCTGTCTCTCTCTCAGTCTAACTCTGCCTGTCAAAAAAAATTGGCCGGCGCCGTGGCTCAACAGGCTAATCCTCCGCCTTGCGGCGCCGGCACACCGGGTTCTAGTCCCGGTCGGGGCACCGATTCTGTCCCGGTTGCCCCTCTTCCAGGCCAGCCCTCTGCTGTGGCCCGGGAGTGCAGTGGAGGATGGCCCAGGTGCTTGGGCCCTGCACCCCATGGGGAGACCAGGAAAAGCACCTGGCTCCTGGCTCCTGCCATCGGACGAGCGCGGTGCGCCGGCCGCAGCGCGCTGACCGCGGCGGCCATTGGAGGGTGAACCAACGGCAAAGGAAGACCTTTATCTCTGTCTCTCTCTCTCACTGTCCACTCTGCCTATAAAAAAAAAAAATTTTAAATATTAAAGGAAGAAATAGAAGAGGACACAAACAAAGGGTAAACTCTTCCATGTTTGTGGATTGGAAGAATTAATATCATCAAAATGTTCATACTACCCAAAGAAATTTACACATTCAATATGAACCCTCTCAAAATACACAGTAAATTCTTCTTGGGTCTAGAAAAAAAAAATGATAACATTCATATGGAAACACAAGAATCCCCAAATTGCTAATGCAATCTTAACAGAAACAAACACAGATGCATCATAATACCAGATTTCAAAATGTACTACAGGGCAATTATAACAAAACAGTTTGGTACTGGCACAAAAATAGACATGCAGACCCATGGAACAGAATAGAAATCCCAGAAATTAAACCATGCATCTAAAACCAGTCTATCTTTGACAAATGAGCTAAAGTCACTCCTTAGAGAAAGGACAGTCTCTTCAACAAATGGTATTGGGAAAATTGGATCTATGTTTGCAGAAATAAGAAAAAGCAAATCACAACATATCAATTACCTAAATCTGTGATCTTATACCATCATAATAATAGAGGAAAACATTAAGGAAACAGTACCACAATGGCATAGGGGAAGATTCCTTGGAAAAGACCCCAGAAGCACAGGCAATAAAAGCAAAAATAGACAAATGGGATTGCATCAAGCTGAAAAACTTCAGCACTGCAAAGGAAACACTCAACAAAATTGAAAGATAACTGATTTGAAGCTGGCGCCGTGGCTAACTAGGCTAATCCTCCGCCTGAGGCGCCAGCACACCGGGTTCTAGTCCCGGTTGGGGCGCCGGATTCTGTCCAGGTTGCCCCTCTTCCAGGCCAGCTCTCTGCTGTGGCCAGGGAAGGCAGTGGAGGATGGCCCAAGTGCTTGGGCCCTGCACCCCATGGGAGACCAGGAGAGGCACCTGTCTTCAGATAAGTGCGGTACGCCGGCCGCGGCAGCCATTGGAGTGTGAACCAACGGCAAAGGAAGACCTTTCTCTCTGTCTCTCTCTCTCTCACTGTCCACTCTGCCTGTCCAAAAAATAAAAAAAAATAAAAAATAAAAGAAAACTGATGAAGGATCAATATCTAGAATCTATAAAGACTTCAAGAAATTCAACTACAAAACTAACAATCCAGTTAAGAAATTATTATTCTGTTATAGTAATATGAGTAAGACAATCATCAAGATATATATGAGGACATTTTAAAAGTTCATAGACAAATTGACATCTACTTTATGCTTTTTCCCGTAATGCATATCTTCCACGAACTTTTTGAAGACTCCTTGTGTACATGGATTTAAATTTTTTCCCAAAATAAACTTACGTTTAATTTCCATTTCCACAGACTTTTTGAACTCCACTTGTATATTGGAGTACAAAAAAACACAATTTCATTTTCTGGATGAAAACTATAGACAACAAAAGGAACTAATTATTCAAAACTTCAAGGTAACATTGATACAACCAAATCAAAATCTTACCTGGAAATACTTTAACTTCTTGTTCCAATGCTTCCTCTAAATCTATCTTTCCCAAGTATTTATTGATAGAAAGAATCATTGGAAAACTCAAATGTGATAAAAAGCATGATTGCTTGGTCTAATATTTTTGGCTAAGCAGGTATATGTTAACTACATTTTAAAAAAAATTTTGAAGTATGTTGAAAGTATATCAATATTTCTACCATTATGAATACGTGGTTAGAGTCAGTTGCCTACGGTGTTTTCTTAAGTGTAAATATGTTGCTTCTTTCACTGAAATGAACTTTCCTTAAGGTCCAGAGGGATAAAGTTTGAATTGCATCTGTTACCATTGATGCTTGTGTATCAAACTTTGCACACAACTAAGATTCTACATTGTATTATAGGAATGATCAACAAATCTGTTAATTTTGCATTTCTTACAGGCAAAAGCTAGGGTTAAAAAGAGAGATCACAAAGAGACTAAATAAAATCGAAATTGTAAAAGTTAAAAGAAAATTAAGAAAAGAAGGAGGCAGGAGAATGAGAATGAGTGAGGGAGGGTGGGGTGGGAGTATCATTATGCTCATAAAACTTCATATATGCAATACACGATATTTGCTCCCTTTATATAAATAAAAAAGAAAATGACCGCATAAACCAAATAAAATATTTACATGTCATTATTTTCAGTGAGATCATTTTTCAACACATGTACAACTATTCTTTTAAAGCAATCAAGTAAAATAGCAGCATATTGATGGTTTATCCCCTTCAAAACATTTCTTATAATGTGCATCCATCACAAAAAGCATAACTGAAAAATCCACAAACATCATTCAAATAAATATTCCTGTTTCGCAATCAAAAGATGTATTATTAAGTACCAGAGCATTTGCTAGTTCCACAGACATTCTGCTGGATAATAGTTGTTGCCATTTGACATTCCATAATTTGCACTCTACTCAGACCTAACTGCTTAAACAAAACTGTTTAAGTCTTGGGTGCCTGATGATACTGTTCTTTTCCTCTGGAAACCACATTCCACTTTTTTTTTTTTAATAAAGATTTTATTTATTTATCTGAGAGGTAGAGTTATAGACACTGAGAGGGAGAGACAGAGAGAGAGGTCTTCCATCCACTGGTTCTCTTCCCAAATGGCTACAATGGCCGGAGCTTAGCTGATCCGAAGCCAGGAGCCAGAAGCTTCTTCCAGGTGTCCTACGTGTGTGCAGGGGCCCAAGGACTTGGGCTGTCTTCTGCTGCTTTCCCAGGGCGTAGCAGAGAGCTGGATTGAAAGTGAAGCAGCCGGGACTCGAACCGGTGCCCATGTGGGATGCTGGCGCCACAGGCAGAGGATTAACCTACTGTAGCACAGCGCCAGCCCCCACATTCCACTTTTAGTAGAGCAATTAATGCTCTCTGCTATAACAAAATAAAACCAAACACCCACCCCAACTTGTCTTAATGTGTGAAGATTTACTGCATTTCATTAACGCTAAGCTCTTATCTTTTTTAAGATGCATCACTTTGAGTAGTTTTAAAGAGGAGAAATAAATTATTTCAATTAAACTTTGGCACAGGGCTTGCTTATCACCTAAATATTCAGGTTTATCTTGATTACGGCAATGTTACAATTTGTGAGTGAGGGAAGCACTTGAGAACGATATATTGTGTTTTCCTTGTATGCTGTGTAATGAGGATCGCATGGCTAACAAGGGTTTCTGCCAGGCTGGAACTAAGGCAGCCAGGTTCTTCCCACCTTGAGGCCTCACTTCCGCTTGGAGACTTCTAGTCCTCCATGCGATGCCTTCCATATGGACAGTCAAGAAACCATGAAAGTCCAGAGAAGGCTGAAGCAGCTGGGACTTGAACCAACACTCATATGGGATGGCTGCTTCACGGGCACCGGCTTAACCCACTGTGCCACAATGCCAGCCCCAAAATCAAAATTTTTTAGGACTAAAAAAATGGTACAAAGAAAAATATGTTTTCAATTATTTAATTCATAAGCTTATAAAAATATATATTAATAAACCACCATAGATTAAAGGAGGCACTAAATATCCAATGGAATTGAAACTAAGTATCTTCATCAGGAATGTAATTATCTGAGAATAAGTGTTTGAAAGTAAAAAAAAGCCTTCAGTTAAATAGAGAAATGGGATATATTAGTTTAATTGTTTTCTAATGAAAAAAGTATCAAGAGGATAAAATAATATATTCCAACTAATAATATTATTAAAATATGTTAGCTTCTCTCACAGAAAATATCCATTTTAACTATAAGAATGTTTCCTTTCTTGTAGACTTCTGCTTTGGTAACATTGTTGAATAAATTAGGCACTTTCATTTTTATTATTGTTTTAATTCACATAATCATTCTCTGTATTACATGTTATTATTTCCTCAAGGAAACTGAGGATCGGAGAAATTACATAATGTGCTCAAGGGCTCATAGGTAGTAGGCCTCTTGGAGTTCGCACCCACACCAACCCAATTTTAATACCGTATTTTTTCTACCACAGCCCTATGGCATTTGCTGAGAAGTGATTCATTAAAATATGTAAAAAAAAAATTGAAACAGGCTAGACCATTTTCAGTGAAAAATGAGATGGGATTCTTCTTGGTTGCAAAATGGATATTGAGCTCTGCTTTGGTTATGAAATGCTAGCCCTTTACAAATTGGAAGTTTGATCTTTAAACAATGGCTATTTTCAGTAAGTTTATTGAAAGAAAAAAAAGACTAAAAATGGAAAGAAAGAACACAAGGAATACTGCTTTAATCCAATAATGTACTAGACATAAAGTGCTTGAATAAGTGAAAATTTTCACCTCTCACACAGTTGCTCTGATTCTGAGTAGTTTCAGACACCATTGGCTTAAAACCAAATGATTCCTCTGAGACCCTTTTCTACCCCCAAAGCAGCAATGCACCTAAAGAAACCCTTGTTGGCAGGAGCTTCAAAGCTGCTGCAGTGTTTTGTATGACAAAATATCTGACAGGAACTCCTCTCACTGGGAAAGCCATTAGAAACCTAGGAAATATGCCAATAAACCAAGCAATCCATCAGCCTAGGAAGATAGAGCTCCGTGGCTTTTTCATTCTATTTATTGTTTTCTTTTACATTTTTTAATTTTAATTTTAATTAGTTTTTACAGATGCAATGTGATTTGTAGATACAATTCTAAGAACATAATAATATTCCCTCCTTCCCTCCTCCTCTCTCCCTCCCACCCTCTTTCCTTTTCCCTTTTTTCTTATTTTTAGATAACATTTTTAAATTGCATTACAGTAAAAAGGCTTAATACATTACAAAATAAGAAGTTTAACCAGCAAAAAGACTGTAGTTTAGTGGGAACATAGACAACTTATAAACAATAACTGAATGGAAAAATGACCATTTCATCTATACAGAGTAAATTTTAAAGTAATCACAAATCGTTAAATTATAATGATATAACATTCTTAACTGTTGGCTTCACAAAGCTTTGCAAAACTATATTTGCAGCAATACTGGGAGAGTCCAACTGGTGCTGTGGCTTATAATACCAATAGCCACAGTCCTAGGACTAGAGGATGTGACCTGGACTTTGTTCCAGTACTACAGGGTGACTACAAGGCATACAGGAAATTTTACCCTGGAAGGTATGAGTCCAGAGAGGCGGAATGTAGGTATGTTCTTCCCTGTGTCCACCAGGCAGTTTTCAGTGGCACCAAGAAATTTAGAATGAATTTCTACAGTCCTGGTGTTGCAAGGTGTAGTGGGGTCATTACCCAGATCTGCCAGGGTGGGAGTAGATCATTTTATGGGCTACTTCTGGTGTTAGCCCCCAGAAGCTAAGGTGCATCCCCCTTGTTCACATATATTGAAGGATGCTGCTGCTCCTGATCTAGGAGCATCACTTAGAGATGAATCACAAATAGAGAATCATTGGTTTAAATCATAGGTATGGGTGTGCATTTGGTCTAGCAATTAAAACACTGGCTTCCTGCTAATGAAGACCCTGGAAGACAATGATGATAGCCCAATTGATAGTGTTCCTGTCAAATACCCATGTGGAAGACCTAGATAGAGTTCCTGGTCCCACCCTGAACCTGTGGATATTTGGAGAGTGAACCAGTGAACGGGTTCTCAAATTGATTTTAAAAATTAGAAACAATATAGATGATATTTTGAGATTTGCAAACTAAAACTCACCTAAAGCCCTTTGAACTCAAAAAATGTTACTAATAAAGAAACACAGTTTTCTTTAAAAAATTATTTCTCCCACTGATTTGTTAACTTTATCCTTGAGCCTAGGTCTTTACTATACAATACAGTAGCTATTAGGCTCATGAGTCTATTTAACTTAATTATTTTTTTTAAAAAAAGCTCAGTTCCTCAGTCATACAGCTATGTTTTATTGCTAAATATTCACAAGTAGTTAGTGACTACAGGACTTGACAGAGAAGAATATCTCATACACTAAAGGTAGTCCTTTTGGATTGTTAAGAAGAATCTTCCTTTATTTTTTATGTAGCCTAAACCAAAGCCAGCCTTTTGCATAACCAGAGATAGAAGATCCATCTCTAGTGTAAATTCAGGCACTTGGCATTCTTTATCATCTCTCTCCATCTTGGAGTATCTGCGTGTGCTCATGGACACAAATACACTCACACACAAACACACACACAATTCTCTCATTCAGTAGCTCATGTATAAAAACTAACCTTTTAAGGCTTGGATCCAGTTTAAAGGCATACTCACTGTGGAAGATTATCCCTACATGTTTTGATTATATAGAAATTTTTCAGTTTCCTGATGTTCTATTTCGAGGATGATAATAGAGAAAAGTAAAACAACAGAATATATTTTGATCCTGGAATGTTGGAAGGGACTAATGGGAAACAGCTATATGCTACTTAGGAAGCTGGTAAAAGCATCAATTTAACTTTGTTTTTTTTTCTAAATCTGCTTGGATAATCTTTTGCTTTCTTTCAATGGTGCTATTTATGAATACTAGAGAGCAGGGGGCTGTAAGTTCCTATACGGAATGCTATATGTCCATGTCCTCACTTTACTACTCTTCTGTGGCATTCGATAACATCTTGGATGTCTACTGATATGGGTGCTGGTTCTAATCCCAGCTGCTCCACTTTGTTTACAAAATACTCATAGAACTTTTAAGATTGTTGTGAAGAAGCCATGAAGAATGTCTTGTGAACTGTCAATACTTATGCAAATTCTGTGTACTGCATTTTCCTCATGTTAAAAGTTCATGTACTTTTGAAGAGAAGCTGATAGATTGCTTCAATAGAAAGTATGGTAGTGAAATCCCAGAAATTCTCGTCTTCCTCTCTGTGAAATAGGACTGTCAACTCAGTGCACTATTGTCATACTAGGCAAAGATAAACAATGATTCTGGCCTTTTAAAGCTTCACCTATTTTGTTTAGAAATATAAGAGCAATGGACATGATTCTCAGATGACCCTCAAAGTCTGTCATCTGCTCTGTGTCCCCCTGCCCTTGAATATGGGTGGAAATGTTGAATATAATAATTATTCCCATAACTATGTTATATCTCATGGCAAATGGCATTTTGCAGACATCAATAAGATCACAAGTCAGTTGATGTTAAAAAAGGGAGGTTATCTGAAGTAGATCACACCTAATCAGCTGAGCCCTTCAAGGCACTTATGTGGAGAATGAGGGATTTATTGGGAGCGATGATTTTTGTTGCTGGCATTGAAGAGAGAGGAGGCTACATGGCAAGGGATATGGGAGCCTTCTTGGAACTAATATTATCTGCAGATGATAGCCAACAAGTGAAGGGGGACCTCAGTCCTACAATCCATTGAACTGACCTCTGTTAACAACTTGAAAGAGCATGTAAGAGGATCTCAAACTCCAGATGAGAATGCAATTGTATGATACTTTAATATCAGGCTTGTGAGATTCTGAGCTAAGAACCCAGCCATGCTATGTCTACCTTCTACTATAGAGAAACTGTGAACTAACAAAGTGGTGCTGTTTTAAGCAGTTAAGTTTGTGGTAATTTGTAATAGAAAATTGAAAATTAATATAATGGACCATTACATAGAGAGTTGCTTTTTACTACTTGAGAGTAAGAGAGAGTTTAACAGCAACATTTTTAAATCTAGTCTTTCAAGTCATAGTATGTTATTTATAAACAATGTAGTCCTTTTCTTAAGATTTATTATTTATTTGAAAGGCAAAAGAGAGAAAGAGAGAGCTTCCATCCACTTGTGTACTCCCCACATGGCCACAATAGCTGGGGCTGGCCAGGTTTAAATCAGAAGCCAGGAGTTTCATCTGCGTCTTTCAGGTAAGTGGCAGGAGCCAAAGCGCTCGGGTCATCTTCCCTTGCTTTCCCAGGTGTATTAGCAGTGAATTTGATGAGAAGTGGGGCAGCCAGAACTCAAACCAGTGCTCATATGACATGCTGGCATCTTCAGCAGTGGTTCAACTTTCTGTGCCACAAGCTGGCCCCTCAGTGTTTTCAATTCCTCCAGATTAAGAAGAGATAAAGAGGAAAAGTCTACATTGAGTAGACAATGATTCCTGGGCTCTAGTCCAGTAAGTTTTGAGATGTGGCCTGTAATTAGGGTTACCAGGGAATATCTGTATACGGTTCTTCAGAAACAATTAAAAACAAGATCATTTGGCCTATAAAATGAATTGGTGAGATTTTATGGATATGCAGCAGGAGAGTCAACTAATACTCCTCAAAAGTGAATTAATGATACGCACATATTTGTGATAATATAAGTGTCAATAAGCCATCTTAAAATTCTTTAATCTTACATTCAAAACTGTAATAACCTATAATCTGGAGGATAGAAAATGAAGATAACTTTGTCACAGAGGTATCTGTGTTTTGAAACATCTATTTTTCCAAAATTGTACATGACCAGGCTACTTGCGATCTTTGGCTATGTATACGATAGTTTAGTCCTAAGTTACACTTCTAAATATATAGATTTATTGTTATTACTGTTATTTTTATTGGGAGTGATGAAAGACCCTACAAAGTATCTTCAGTATTCAACTCAATTACCTGAAAAGTCAAGAAACAATAAGAGGTCATATTAAACACTGTGCTTCCTAAAAGCCATTTTGCTTTAATATCAGAGGTACTGCAGTTATCAGAAAGCTAAATATTTTCTATTTCTTCTCAATCACTTGTAAATCTTCTTCTAACAGCAATATTATACACACATATGATTAATTATATTATTTCTCAACACCCATGAATTCATATTTTTCATAATTCTTCAGTTTGATCTTACTGAAGCTGGTACATTGATCTATCTTTGAAAATATATTGGAGGGGCCGGCGCTGTGGAGCAGCAGGTTACAGCCCTGGCCTGAGGCGCTGGCATCCCATATGGGTGCTGGTTCTAATCCCAGCTGCTCCACTTCTGATCCAGCTCTCTGCTATGGCCTGGGAAAGCAATAGCGGATGGCACAAGTCCTTGAGCCCCTGCACCCATGTGGGAGACCTGGAAGAAGTTCCTGGATCCTGGCTTTGGATCGGCACAGCTCTAGTCGCTGCGGCCATCTGGGGAGTGAACCAGCTGATGGAGGGCCTCTTTCTCTCTCTGCCACTCTCTGTAACTCTGTCTTTCAAATAAAAAAAAAATCTTTTTAAAAAAGAAAATATATTGGAGAAAACAATGATAGAGGACACTAAGGGTAGCTAATAATTATTTTGATCAATCTCCTATAAGATAAAATTAGTAAGTACCTATGGACTTACCCATTTTGTCTATGGGATTAATATTGATAGTCAACTCTTAGTATACGAATTGCTATCTCTAGAAAATTCTCTCTTAAGTACACACACTGGTGTTTCCTAAGATTGTCCAGTCAATCATCCACATCAGAATCTTCCAGAAAGATTACTAAAATGCCCATCTTGGCCTCTCTCTACTAGATACTTAGGAACATCCAGTTGACGAAACAGTGATAAATGGAAGGCAAGAAGTACAATTGTTTTGCTTTTGTTTTTGTTTGTTTGATTGCAAAGTAGTACTCAAAATCGTTCAGCTGTAGCATTCCCTGTCTTATGAACTTCATGAGGTTTACCTTCATGGTCCCTACAATCAGGTATAGTGAGAAATCTTACCTGTCTATTGAATGGATTTTTACCCTTTGTCAACAACATACCTTAATTAAGGGACTATTTCCAACTTGTCTCTAGTCTTAGAATTCTTTCCAATTTCTCTCATTTTTACTCAGGAGAATAAATCATATAGAATGCTTTTTGAATACATCAATATTTTACCCTAACTGAGTTAAGATGCTAAGAAGTCTGTATGCTTCAGGATATCACATTGTTTTCTTTAACAAAAATAAGAAAAATACTGAAAAGCTAGTGACTTTCCAGTGCACAGTAAGTTTCAATGCAAATTCTATTGAAATAAGTCATGAGATCATGGGATTGGCATGAAACTTCTGGAAATATAAAGATGATTAACTTTGGTAACCATGGGTTAAAGGAACCCCTCAAAAGTCAAGAGGTGAGTTTTTATATATTTATTTTATATATGAAAAATATAGGTGATTATATAATAAAATACACACACAGGTCTTCAAAAAGTTCATGAAAATGTATAATATGAAAAAATTATGGGAGCCAGCGCTGTGGCGCAGTAGATTAATGCCCTGGCCTGAAGCACCGGCATCCATATGGGTGCCAGTTCGAGACCTGGCTGCTCCACTTCCAATCCAGCTCTCTGCTGTGGCCTGGGAAGGCAGTAGAGGATGGCTTGGGTCCTTGGGCCCCTGCACCTGGGAAACCAGGAGGAGGCTCCTGGCTTTGGATTGGCGCAGCTCTGGCCATTGCAGCCAATTGGGGAGTGAATCAGTGGATGGAAGACCTCTCTCTCTGCTTCTCCTTCTCTCTGTGTGACTCTGACTTTCAAATAAATAAATAAATATTTTAAAAAAAGAAAAAATTATGCACAAATTTCAAAAATTTAAACAAAATAAACCTGTGTTCTAATTCCATTTTTCCACAAACTTTTTGAAATTCCTCATAAGATAAACAAATTAAGTCTAGAGAATTGCTGCGGCATAACCCGGTGGAGCAACATGGAAAAGTTTGGGTTTTGGAGATGGATAGAACTGAAACTGAACTGTGATACTGTACAGATTTACATTCAATCCCTATATGTCTCAGTTTTTTTTTAACAACAAACTTCTCTTGCCCTTTATGGTAGACATTCCACATAAAGGATATTCAGTTAAATTAGAATTTCAGATAAACTGAATTATTTTAAGGAAATATTGATTAAAAAAAAAATTACAGAGAGAGAAAGCAAGCGAAAGAGATCTCCCAACTGCTGGAGCACTCCCCAAATGGCTGCAAAGGCTTGCCTGGGCTGGGTCAAGTCAAAGCCAGGAGGCAGGAACTCCATTTGTGTCTCCCATGTGAATGGCAGGAGCCCAAGCACTTGAGCCATTTTCCACTGCCTTCCCAGGTACATTAGCAGGAAGCTGGATCAGAAGCAGAGTTACCAGGTCTCAAATTCCTGCTCCAATATGGGATGCTGGCATCTCAGGCAGCAGCTTAACCCACAGTGCCATAGTGCCAGTCCCAAAAAGTGAATTATTGGTATGACTAAGTATGTCTCCTAGAATAACAGGGATATCACTACACAAAAATTATTTATTGTTGATCTGAAATCAAATTTAACTAGGCATTCTGTAGTTTACTGTGTCTCACAAAACTACTTTAGATATATAACTGCATATATGTAAGGCTTTTTGGAAAAGTTAAATGAGGGGTCATGTGCAAAAGGTGCAAATGAGTGCTTGGCAAATATTTGGCAGTGTGGCAACCCTTTCCTTGCTTATTGACATTAATATGTGCTCTAGTTTGGGCACTGTGCTTGGGTAGAAGCACTAAAAGAGAGAGACATACTGTTCTCCTAATTTTACCATACAAGTTTTATAACTAAGTTGCTATTAGCTGTCATAGCTTTGCTGAAAGTAAATTCCCATATTTTACCTTAAAAATGAGATGACCAGAAAAATGAACCAAGTATTCTTTAGTTTATTCTCTGGAACAAGTTAATAATAAATATATCTAATAATAACTATCAAAAAGTTCATTTTATTGATATGAAATATGTAGATTATAAATGGGACATATTACAGAGGAAGTTATTTCCTTTGGGTCTGTCTTGAACTTTTGGAAAAATCTCATGAAATTGCATATGTAATTTTTATCATAGTGCAGAAATGTTTCAAGAAGCCAAACTACAAGCCAGTTTCTGTATAACCTCTTCATAAGAGATATAATAATATTTCAGCCTTAATTCTAGCTGTGACTTTCTGTATAGGAAGAGAACCTATTTTTCATTTTTAAACTTCATATTAAGTACTTATAAAGATTATAAATCTAGGTTTACTTCATACAAGGAAAATGGTAGGCTAGTTTATTATCACTCACATCAAATTGATGATTTGATTTCCAGTTGGGTGCTATTCAGCAGATCCAATTAATTGGAACTTCTAGGCACAGTTCAGCAAATACTGCTAAGTGATTTTTCAATTGTCCTCAGGCAACAATTAGGAGGATAATAATTTTTGGTCTTTTTACAATCAAATATACCAACATTTTAGATTGAACATACCTGATACCAAATAGTTGAGTACATTTTGCTTTCATAGATAGAACAAAGGAAAATGATATAGCCTACCTTTGCTAACAAAACTCATTGAAGAGTTAAGTTTATATTTGCTTCACTTTCTGAAGTTTCCAGAGTGTTCTTTTATTCAAGTTCCATATTGGTTCCCTAAATCTAAAGAGATCTTCACCTAACAAATGTGTCAAATTTTTGTAGTAATATCATTGTTGATCACCAGAGTGTATGGTCCCCAACTTCCTTTTCTTCCAAAATTAAGGGTCTCTTGTGTGAGGGAGAGAACTATTATGCAACACAAGGCTTAGTCTAGTAAAAAAAAAAAGTTCCCTCCAAAATTGCCTCTTTCAAACTGTTGTAAGGCTAATTGCAATTAATCTGGGTCTTTCTTCCCAATGTTTTTTTTTTTTTTGGACCCCCCCAAATGGCCACTACAGCTGGCACTGCACCAATCCGAAGCCAGGAGCCATGTGCTTAATCCTAGTCGCCCACGTGGGTGCAGGCGCCCAAGCACTTGGGCCATCCTCCACTGCCTTCCCAGGCCACAGCAGAGAGCTGGACTGGAAGAGGAGCAACCGGGACTAGAACCCAGCACCCATATGGGATGCTGGTGCCGCAGGTGGAGGATTAGCCAAGTGAGCCATGGCACCGTGCTTTCTATCCAACAGAAAAGACCATATCTTCAATTAGTAGCATTGCTCCCATTGGGATATTTCCCTTGACAGTTTTAAACCTAAAAACTAATAATGCCCTAGTGGCATCATCTTGGAAAAGAACAAAAACAAATAAGAATTATTATATTTATTGAGTGCTTCAATGTCCTATGTACTTTTGTAGGTAACCTACATATACTCACTCTCTTTATATTCTGTACAAACCTATGAGGTAGGTATTAGTATCCTTATTTTAAAAATAATGTAATTGGGACACATAAAATTTAAATAGCATATCTAGCATTACAAAACAGTGAATTAACTAATGGAAATCAGATTTGAGACCAGACAGTCTGATTCCACAGCCCTTACTCTTATGATTTATATGTCCCATAACTATAGAAAGATGGTTAGCCCGTCTTCTTAGTTTTGTCTTCCTACTAAGAAATTATTACTATTGACTGGATCCCAAGTTAAATCTAGGAGCAAAGTATTTAGCCTTAATTATTGTCTGTCACATGTCTTTAGTTTCCCCGCACATTAATTCATTCAACAAATATTTAAGGAGAGTCCACTATGTTTTGAGGATTATTTGAAACTTCAAGGTTAAAAATACAAATAAAATTGGGTTTGTGCCTTCAAGGAGCTAACAGTCTATTAGGACATACCAACTATTTAAAAAGCAGGTCAGGGGCAGCAATTTGGCGCAGTAGTTAAGATTTTACTTGGGATATCTACATCCCATGTTGCAGTGCCTGAGTCTGAGTCCTGCTCCACTCCTAATTCTGGCTTCCTACTAATGTGTACCCTAGGGGACAGCAGGTGGGACTCAAGTAGTCCTGTGTCACCCATATGGCAACTTGGGTTGATTTCTGGGATCCTGGTTTTGGCCTGGCCCAGCCTCAGCTGTTGTAAGCATGTGAGGAGTGAATCAACGGTTGGAAGATCTCTGTATGCCTGTCTGACTTTTCAAATAAATTAAAGCTAGATATCAGAGGTGCCATGTATAATAATATGTGCCAGACAGCACAAATAATAAGACCCCAAATTCTGCCTGCATTCTCAGGAAAGTCTCCTTTCAGATTTCCTCTCTAAAATTACGTGGCTTTAAGATCAAAATTAATATTTTCATTGTTAACATCAAGAATCTACAGCACTCATGTTCTACCTTCATATGTCAAGACAGCAAAAATTAACCACATAAAATTTTAAGTATTATAAAATAGTATCTATTTACACAATTTTGATAACACGGAAATTGCACTGCCAATTCTCACTCAGCTATTCTGCTGAACAAACACATAACTCTACATTCTTGTTATATAGTATTAGTCATAGTTTTCTTCATGTGGAATATAACCTCATCTTGATAGCCCTCTGGTGTCCTGCCCATCCACACTTGGAAAAATTGAACAATTTCTTTAAATTTACACGATAGAATGGTAATTTCTCTGCCACCACGGTTAACAGCCCTTTCTGTAATGGTGCCTTCAGGATATGTTTTACACTATTCTGTTTAAACTGGCATGTGTGTGTCTGCAACTGTGTGTGTATGCGTATGAGCAAGCAAGTGGAGGTAGTCATAGGACTTTGGGAAACAGAAAAGGTTTTGTGCTGTTACTTGCGGCAATAAAGTATCTGAGTTACCCAGGATTCCTAGACTTAGTTGATAATAGAGTAAGTTGGTACAGTTGATTTATATTTATGGTTTAATATATCATCTTCATTTTTTCTTTATAGGTGGTTCAATCTTTTCTTATTGAATCACCTGTACAGGAAAGGAAGATAGAAACATTTATAATAAGTCATTCAATAGGAAATTGAACTTACAAGGCTACTGAAAAGTTAGCATTATTAATGAAGCTTGTAGTAGAAACTTCCTGTGCTCTACAATATCCAGTTCTCTTTCTTCAAGTAACAGAAGAGGTGTGCATCTTTACTCATCTGCAATTACATGGAACTGTTGTGACTAGTTGTTGCTGGATTGTGACTTGAAGTCACTTGTATCTTGAGGCACTTCAAGAGTGAAGAATTTAATTTTCGGAGTGAAACTCCCTGGTGCTTTTCTTTCCTGATTAACCAATGAAGCAATGAGTCACAGATGGTACAGAGTGGATAACAGAGCTTCTGTTAGCTTCTATGTCACTCATGACATATTGCTGACCTGAAAGAGTTGCCTAGATTTACAAGGAAATTTGCAAATTTTGTTGAACCTCTGAGATTGTAAGATGTGTGTAATATACCCTAACTAATCTATCCTGTTCAATACATATTTCAAGAGATATTTTATAATTCTGCAAGCACTTTTCTCCATATAATCTTGGATATTTGTGATTCTTCCTCTATTTTGAATGTCTAGTAAGATTTAAAACTAAAAAATAGCAATTACATTACTTGCATACGTATCATTATTTTACAAAATTATTTCCAAGAAACTATACCATTTGATGCTCATTTTTATAAAAATTGAATGAAGAATCAGGTGTAGAAAATTTAAGTGGCTTTGTTCAAAGTCTCAAAGAGGGAGAGTACAGATAGATCTTGTTCTGCATTCCTTCAATTTTACTATTTTAGTATTCATTAATAAAGGCTCTTTGATAAATGTTTTTAAATGGTATTAATCTCTTACATTCAAACACTATAGAGGTGTTGCTTATAGCTTTGCTATGCATTCCAAGTTGTAATCCAGTGGGTCTACCAAAACATATGGTTTGAACCCCAAATAGTACCCCTGAGAGAGTTTAATTAGGGCAAATTGGTCCTGGTGGTGATAATAGCTGCAGTAGTGATGCCTATATTACATGATCTTTACTCACTAGCTAAAATAATGAAGCAGTGATCATTTGATCATTTCTGGAGAAAATGACTCTTACTTATAACATTTACAGGAAGAAGAAATGGAAATACTCCTCTCTTTTATCTACATGATTTTGGATAGCTAAATTACATATGTAGTAGTATGGTATATGATAAACACAGTACATGTACACACTAATAAGCATACCTCCCCTCTCACCTACAACATGTATGCACACTCATTAATACACACATACATACAGGAAAATGCAGACTGAGATAATACTCATTTATCTCACATTTCATATAAGGCAGAATAATACATTTTTTTCGTTTCTGGTTTGCTTTTATAAACAATTCAGGATATTTGACAATGAGATGACACAGATATATTACTCTGTGGAGATATGTGCTTTCACGACACTGGCAAGTGGTTTGAGATTGATGACACAAGACTGCTCCAGCAGTTGATTTGGCATTGTGTGCTCTTCTCCTCTAATGAAAGAAGGACCTACACATGGATCATAATTATCAAGAACTATCTGTTACTGTCAGTGACAAAAGAAAATCATATTCAGTTTCCCTGTGTATGTACTCGATATTACTGCTAAAGATGAAATAAAGGTGTTGCATTGTAAATACAGAAGGAATACATTAAAATTAGCACAGATATTTATTAGATGCCACAATAGAAAGCTGAGTTTGTGGCATTATCCAAGATAATAATGTTTTTGGTATTGAATGTAACATATATTCATGTGATAGTAAATTTTACTGTTTCAGAAATTTATACATATATATATATATATATATATATATATATAAATTTATATATATGGAGAGAGACAGAGACCAAGAGAGGGAGAGAGAGGAGCAACAAGCATGTAATCACTATATTAAGTGCATTAAGAGGAGTAATTAGGCAGATGCAGTCTTTTTGGAAATTCTCCAGTGTTGTAAAAATATGCTTAATCACCTGGTTATATTGTTGGTACATGACCTGTTTTTCAAAAAATAAATAGGATTATGAAGCACGAATACTTTAAAATACTTTCAGTGTTAAACAATAACAAATATTGTATGTTGGCAGGAAATAGAGCAGAGCTGTATGTAATTTTATCTATGTTCTATAAACTGAAATGACTTCACTATATTGTTTTGAAATCTAAGTTCAGTATCACAGGGGTCTTCAAAAAGCTTATGGGAACAATTCATGGAAAATAAGTGTTATGAAAAACTGCACAAATTTCAAATTTTTTGCAACAAAGTAAGCTTATCTTTTTATTTTCCATAAAACTTTTAAAGTCCTTTTGCATTTAATTTGGAGATAGAAATGACAACAGACCACAGAAATACTACTTTACATTACTTGATATACATTTTCAATTATTCATGATAATGGAACAAATCCTGAATACTGATGCCCATTAAATTTGGAGTTGTACTCACCTATTCACGACCCCAGAATGTACTAATAGTTTTTCTTTTATTATCACTTTATTATTTTAATTATTTTTTTTTTAATTTGAGGCGGGGAGAGAGAGCGCACTCCTATCTGCTGGCTGACTCCCCAAGTGCCCACAATGGCCAGGACTGGGCCAGATCCAAATACAAGAGCCAGGAACACAATCCAGGTCTTTCAACTGGTTAGTAGGAACCCAACTACTTGAACCATCACCGTTACCTTCTGGGGCCTGCATCATCATGGAGCTGGGACCAAAAGCTGAAACCCAGAATTGAATCAAGGTACTTCAATTTGGATGTGGGTATCTTAACTGCTAAGCTAAATGCTCACTCCTATTTTTCTATTATATATTCTTAAATTATTTTAGATATATATATATATATATATGCAAAAGTTAGAGGAATTGGGGGTATAATAACAAATTCCTTAGAGAAAGTGAGTGATCTTTTAACACATTAATCAATTCTACAATTGATGATACTGAGCAGAAAGAGCAATCAAAATTAAGAGCTCCAAAATTCCCAATGAATATTGCATGGCTTTATTGCAGTAGTTATTCTGCTTTGGCTGTGTGCACTCAGTAGCAAGATTTGGTTTCCTTAAACACTTCTGTGATTGTATATTAATGCTATGCTTTGAAATCCACTTTCAGAGGCTCTCCATTTGCTGTTTTTTTTTCTTATTTGAGTTTTTAAAATTTGTTTGTTTCACTATTGTGACAATTAAGAGTATATTTCTTATAAATCCAGCCGATGAGTTCATGCTTAACTGATAGTTAACTATAAAGAGAGATGAGTCATCAATACATGTTCTACAGTGCCATTCCAAAACAGGAATAGAGTTGTCTGATGTATTTAACACAAGGTTTAATAGGATATCACAATCATTGAAATAAATGTTATTTTGGCACTTTTACTTATTATTATTTTAATTGATGATATTTGTACTTATTTATCCATTTTACTATTTTTCTGTTTTATTTTTTCCTCTTTTTTTAAGCCGGACTAAGCTGATTTTATATGTTCTTTATGTTATTTCAAAGGGAAAAATCTTTTCAGAAATTCTAAATTTGGATGACATTTAGATGACTAAAATGTTTGACATTATCAAGTGTTATCTAGGATATAGAGATATTAGAACATGTACACATGGCTCATGATGATTTAAATTTGTACAATTCTTTTGCAAAAAGATACCTAGCAGTAGTTACTGAAGCTATACAGCAACTCCAACAACTAATTTTATTTCAGGATTTATACTCAACAGAATTAAATTCCTAACAATGTACAAGGCATATATAGAAATGATTATTGAAGTTGTATTCAGAATAGCCAAAAGCTAGAAACAATTCAATTGTCCATCAAAAGTTGTATGGGCAGATTTTGATATTTTCATTCAATGGGATACTGCAGAATAAGAAAAAAAGAGCAGACTATGAACACACACAACAATGTGCCTCCGGTATGTCCTCTACAGTATTTTTTATATGTAAGTATGTATGTATATGAAAGACAGAGTAACACAAAGCTGAGAGAAAAACGGCAAAAAAGAATACACATTGTATGATTCCATTTATATGAAGTTAAAAAGGCAAAATTAGCCTGTGATAATAAAAATCAGAATAGGGTTCATCCTTATATGGGGAAGTGACTTGCTGGGCAGGGGCCCAGGAGAGTCTTCTGCAGCGCTGCAGTTGTTGTGTAAGTTAATCTGGTTACAGTGTGGACATATACAAAAATGCGGTTCCATATGTGAACAAAGAAATAAAGAAGAATAAATACTTGTGTATTTTTATTTTGACTCCTCAATTCACAAAAAATATACTGGTGGTTAAATATAAACATCAAGAATTACTGAGTATATATTTACTTATTTGGCAAGTGTTAAGTATCAAATCAGACTTTGATATTTTCTATCCTCATACGTGAAAAGAAATTGCTATCTTTTTCTATATGTTGTTGGTTTAGTCTGATACCTTAATTTTATTGTTACATTTTAATTTTTTTATTTGAGAGGAAGAGATACATAGATGGAGGGAGAATCCCAGCCACTGCTTCACTCCCTACAATGCCTGGAAGCCTGGAGCTCAATCTAGGTTTCCCATGTGGGTACTAAGGATCCAGCCGCTTGTGGTATCACCTACTTCCTCTCAGGATGTGCATTAGTGGGAAGCTAGAATCAGGAGCAGAGCCAGGACTTTAACCCAGGTACTCTGATGTGGGATGTAGGCACCTCAAACAGCACCTCAACCACTGTGCCACTCACCCTGGAATCTTAATTGTAAACATTATTTTGGTTTCTGTTTTTCTTGTTAATTTAAAACATGAAAATGCTTTTGATTTCTCTCTATGGCCACATAATAATTATGTAAAATTACATTTTTACTATAAAAATTAATCATCTCTGTCAATCTTCCCGGTTTTCTTATTCATCTCCAAATACTCCTCCAAGATTGAACCAGGATTTGAATCAGGCATTCTGATACAGGATGCGGCATCTTTACATACTGTACAATTCATGAAATCTATAGCAGGCTAATTTTCAAGTTGATGTTTTATATGGCCTGCCAGGATGTTATAAATACACAAATGGCCCTTGGCAGAAAAGAGGGTCCCCGTGCCTGCATTAGGGAAGAAGCAGAATGTGTTGGTGCTTCGGATTCCAGGCGGTGGTCTACCATAGCTGCAGGTGCACTGAGAGGTAGGCCTAGGAGATACATGGAACAACATTAATAGCATCGTCACATGTCCTTGCCCTACAAACACATACACATCATACGTACCTATACAAATGGTAACTTATTAGTACATCTCTATTTCCTTTCATTTACCATTATCAAAATTATCTTCTTCATATGTTAACTATTTTGGCCTATTTATTTTTGTTCTCCCTACCAAGGGTGTGAATGTCATAAAAAAAAAAAGAGGTCCTTATGCTTCTTATTCATCATAACTCCCTGAGTGCCCTTGAACAGTGATTAAAATTTATGTGGTGGGGTCGTTGCTGTGGTATAGCAGGTAAAACCACCAACTGCAGTACCAGCATCCCCTATGAGTGCCGGTTCGACTCCCAGCTGCTCCACTTCCAATCCAGCTCTCTGTTATGGCCTGGAAAAGCAGTAGAAGATGGCCCCTGCATCCATGGGGGAGACCCAGAAGAAGCTCCTGGTTCTTGGCTTTGGATCAGCGCAGCTCTGGCCATTGCAGACATCTGGGGAGTGAATCAGCGGATGGAAGACATCTCTCTCCCTCTGCCTCTCTGTAACTCTACTTTCAAATAAATCATTTTAAAAAATCCATGTGGCAAGTATCTTTTATGTGAAATAAAGAACAATATTCATCAAAAATTTCTTACTAAACATACTAGAATTATTTTCTAGAACACACTGAATAAATGCCTTCCTTATAAAATTCTTAAAAGTTTATGATTTTTCCTTTCTTGTTAAAGGGGGAACTGTGCTTTGAAACGGTGACTGTCTTGCATTATTTACTACTGTAGATTTCAGCATATTTTGAGCAATTGATGACACTCCTAAAAACTGCCATCTGCCAGACAAAGCAATCAGTAAGTGACAACGGATATGTAGAAAAATGCCTTTAAGCACAACTGACAGGAACATATAAGCATGTACATTACCAACTGTATGCAGCTGTTCCAAGAAGGAACTAAGTGTTGTATACATGATGAAGTGTTAAGAGATGAGAGGAGAGGGAGAGAGAAAAAGAGAAAGAGGGGGAGAGAGAGGGGGAGAGAGGGGGAGAGAGGGGAAGAGGGGGAGAGAGAGAGAGAGAGAGAGAGAGAGAGAGAGAGAATGAATCAAGAGGAATAGATCTTAAGTAGTTTCTGAAATGGCAGCCATAAAAGGGAGATTCATTTTAGGTAAAATCTTGAAAGAACATAAGGATGTGGATTTACAGAGAAAATACATCAAGATAAGGTAATATGTATCTGTTCAGAGATGAGTGATAGTGTGTGAGAGTACACTGAAGATGAGGCAGAGTTTTTAATGTTGATAGTGAAGAGAACAAAATGGGCTTTGGCTGGAGTGGAGATCAATGCTGTGAATCATGATTAATCATCTAAACTCTTTGACACTAATATGGATGTCTGTAAATGCTTACACCTGTGAAATGTCTCGGTTTATTATACAACCTCAGTCTAGAGATCATTCAAGGTGAAGATAACTGGGAAAACACCTAAAAGTGGAGATGTAAACTACTTCAAAAGAAACTAACAAGGCAATATTTTGTTTGTTTATATACATATACATGTATCTCCATTTTGAAAATAAATAACTTGGGATGGTTTCTAAGATGGACATTTTTAGAGAGCAATTTAAAATTCTACACGGGGAGCAAATGTTTGGTCTAGTTGGTAAAACTCAGGATAGGACATCCCACATCAGAGTACCTAAATTCAACCCCTGTCTCTGGCTCCTGATTCCTGTTTTCTGCTAATGCACAACCTGGGAAGCAGCAGATGATAGCTCAAGTACTTAGGTCCCTGCCACCCAACTGGGAGATGCAGATTGAGCTCCGGGCTCCTGGCTTCTGCCTAGCCTGCTCCTGGTTGTTGCAGGCATTTGGAGAGTGAACCAGCAGATGAGATAACCCGTTCTGTCTGTCTCATTGTCTCTTTGCCTCTCTAATATATTAATTAATTAAATCCTACTTACAACTTTACACATATCTCTAAAGTATCTCACACTCTTTATGTATTCACACACATGTATATAGATGGACTTCTTTTCTAGTTAAATGAAATCCATGATGGGAAAGACTTTTGTATTTCTTATTCATCATTTTATCCCCATATCTAAAACAGAGTCAGACTTATAGAAGTTATCTAGGATATATATGCTAAATAAACAACCCAACAAAGTAGGATTCTTTTTCAGAAAAAGTAATAACTGAAGATTGAATTGATGGTGGGAGGGACAAAGAAATATTTTTCCCCTGAAGTTCTGAGTAATTTTCTTCCCTTTTACCTATTAAAGAGTTTCCATATGCTGAGTAAACTGTGGAGCTCTAGGTTCTATTATACCTGTGAGAATAAGTTCCTTTTCCATCTAGGCCATGGTTATACTTCATTCCATTATGAACTCTTCTAATATCATTTCATATTTTTATGTATTCACCTATTTCAGATTTGAGAAGCTATTTGAGGGCACATCTGTCTCCTTCTTCTTTTTTCAACAAATAGTAGAATCTTAGCTATTGTGCTGATTAAAATCCCACCAATAATTTTTGAGAATGCTTTTAATAAGTAACTATTGCATGTTGTCCAAAAGTCAAATGCAGTCATATTTCAAGAACTTCAACAGTTAGATAAAAGTATTTACTGTGAAAATAAAATTTATATAAACATTTGACAAATGGGATAAACATAATTGCCTTATCAAAATAGACATTTGGTTTTTATGTGAGTATAAATTGAATGAAATTAATGAATTTTCATTTGAACATGTTCACTTTTTTCATAAACAATTTTTAATTTAACTCTGTATTGTCAAAAGCAAAATCTTTACTTGAATTTTACATTTCAAAGGACAGTTCAGCCCTCAACTTATTTTGTCACTTTCAACTTAGTTTCTTACACTGATCAAATCAATTCAATGCTGTGCAAACCTCAGTACATGCTGAATAAACCTGCTCTCTGATTGACAAACTACTGTACAGTCTACATGTCAAGTCTGTAGTGTGCTTCAAGCTGAATTCTAATTCCCACTTCTCAGTTGTTAGGTATTGATTAATTGCACATTACCTATCAAGTATTTTCATTGTAAGTCCTTGTTGCAATAAATATATATTTGTCTAGTTATTTTGCTTTTGAAGAACATCTTGACAGTTAATTCTATAGTCTAAATACCATTTTGTAAAGAAACTTTGCTTGAATTGCTTACAAAATAATCCCCTACTCAAATTTAATCAATAAACCTCTTGTTTTTCTAATTAGTTATTACCATGGCTCAAACAGCTTATTGGAATCAATCATCCATTCCTTTCTATTTAAAATCTCTGTACCATGCAGTGATCTTACAATTTCATTTCTTTGACTCTACCAGTCAACTCTGACTAATCTCTCCTTATATTTCACACCCACAACCTTGAACTATTCCTGTGCCTTCTAACCCAATCATCTTAATCTCTAATATTCTATCTCTAGCTTAAGAAGATTTGAGGTAACCTGATATTTTAAATATGAGACTACCTCCTTTTAGTGGGACATACCTAATAATTTTATTATAAAATGCACTTTGTTCCTTTTACATGTTTTCCTCAGTTTGGAAATATTTTGGCTTTTGTTGACCCATTGTTGATACACTAAAATCAAATAAGCTAATGCTTAACAAGTCTGAAATGGTTATATGATATAATATGCCACAAGGAAGATTTATTAGCAACTGATGACAAATTATAAAATCACATTTTATTCTTTTAAGCATTTTTATATTATATACAGTAAAGCTCACTTTGTGTCATACAATTATATGAGTTTTGACAATATAGAGTCTTGTATCTACAACCAAATCATGATACAGAATAGTTCCATCAATATGAAAAATGTTCCTATGGTTTTCTTTTCTTTCTTTTTTTTTTTTTTTTTTTTGACAGGAAGAGTTAGAGAGAGAGACAGAGAGAGTTACAGACAGTGAGAGAGAGAGACAGAGAGAAAGGTCTTCCTTACATTAGTTCACTCCCCTAATGGCCACCACGGCTGCACCAATCCAAAGCCAGGAGCCAGGTACTTCCTCCCAGTCTCCCATGCGGGTGCAGGGACTCAAGCCCTTGGGCCATCCTCCACTGCCCTCCCGGGCCACAGCAGAGAGCTGGACTGGAAGAGGAGCAACCGAGACTAGTACCCGGCGGTAACTAGAACCCGGGGTGCCGGCACTGCAGGCGGAGGATTAGCCAAGTGAGCCACGGCACCAGCCCTGTGGTTTTCTTTTGTAATAAACTCTTTCCTCCATCATTTTAAAAATATTTATTTATTTTACTTGAAAGACAATTACATACAGGGAGTGGATCAGAGAAAGAAAGAGAGAGAGAGAGATCTTCCATTCTCGGATTCACTCCCCAAATGGCCACAATGGCTGGAGCTGGGTGATTGCAAGCCAGGAGCCAGCAGATTCTTTCAGGTCTCCAACATAGATGTGTGGTCCAAGCTCTTGGGCCATCTTCCACTGCTTTCTCAGGCCTTTAGCAGGGAGCTAGATCAGAAGTGGAGCAGCCTGGACTTGAACTGGTGTCCATATGGGATGCTGGTACCACAGGAGGAAGCTTAGCTTACTATGTCACAGCACCAGTCCCTTTCTCTTTTCCATTCCTATAGCTTTGCCTTTTCCAGAATGTTGTTTTGATCTGGCTTTTTTTCGGTTAGAAAATGCATTTCAGATTTGTTCATACTGTTATAAGTATCAATAGCTGGATTTTTTTCATTGTTGTTGCTGAATAGTGTCTATTTGTATGAATGTACTACAGTTTACTCATTCAACTCATAGTTGAAGGATATTTGGATTGTTTTCAGTATTTGATGACCAAAAATAAAGTTTCTATACACATCCACATATAGGTTTTGTCATATTTTTTCTCTTTTGGGGAAAAGTGGGATTTCTGGATAGCATGTTACATGTATGTTTACCTTTGTAAGAAACTGAACTATTTCTGCTTTCCAAAGTAACCCAAACATTGTGCAACATATAATCTAATTGCTCTGCATCCTTGCCAGCAACTGATTTTTTAAATCACTCTAAAAAACATATGATGTTATATCATAATGATTTTAAATTGAATTTTCCTAATGAGTAGGAATGTTGAGCATTGTTCCATCTGCTTATCTGCCACTCATATATATTCTTCGATTGTCTGTTCAAGTCTTTTGTTCATACTTTTACTGAGTTGTGTTTTTTCTCATTGATGAGTTTTGAAAGTTACATATATATATATATATATATATATA
Organism: Sylvilagus floridanus; assembly: GCA_949820135.1. Lineage (NCBI taxonomy): Eukaryota > Metazoa > Chordata > Mammalia > Lagomorpha > Leporidae > Sylvilagus > Sylvilagus floridanus. The sequence goes on from OX463223.1 coordinate 117,227,009, forward strand.
TGCGCTTGTGTGTGTGTGTGTGTGTGTGTGTGTCTAGAAACAAGTCTTTTGCTAGGTATCTGACTAATATCTTTGCCCTGTGAATTGTTTGTTCATTTTTTTGACAGTGTGTGTTTTTTTCCTCTCAGGTCTCCTTCCAATTTGTGCGTGTCTGTATGAGGTGTGTGTGGAAGGGGAAGGACAGTGAGATCTGTGGAGAAGAATATGTCTTGGGAATGAATTTGCACGTCCTGCTGTCTGTGACCCTCAGAAACTCCACACGCTCCTGACAGTCGCCACTCTCTTGACAGTCTACCAATCTGTTAACAATTCAACTTGGATTCATTTTAGATTTGGGGATAGTTGGTTGCCTTGTGACTTAAGCTTAATTATGAATTAGAGAAAAGTCATCAATGTGTAGTTTGTCTATATTTTGTTGTCTTTGTTGTTGATGCAAGGGTGAGAATAATGTTCTTTTGTGCTCTTTACTTATTAAGTAGAAAAAAGTCCCCTTCTCCTATTTTGTTTTTAATTTGACTTTCCATTTCCCCATGTCACAGAAATGTAATCAAAAACAAAAATTTCTTGCCAACTAAGAAAATTTGTCCAAAAATTAGAAGAGAAAGTGGACAGATTTATTAATAAGCATTAAACTGGAACATGATGCGCATTGCAGGCAATCTAAAGAGATTAAAAAGACAGAAAGAAGCTCACCCTTTTATGCTGCCAATCTAATACAAGCCATTATTCTCAAGATAAATGATAACAAGTCCTCAAGTAAGAATTCTTGACAGCATCCTTTGCCACACAATGCTCATCTTAAATTCATCTAGTAATTGAAGTGTGCGTTTGTGTTTTCTGATTTTCTTTACCAAGGGAAATACAGTTTCTCAGATCTTTATGACCAGAGTTAGGTTTGAAACTTAGAACCAGGCAGGAGCCTAAGTTATCTTCATGTGGAAACTGGAAGATAGGGGTGCCCTCTTTCCTAATGTTTACATTTCAAAGAGGTGACTCTCAGGTCCTAGAGGAAACATCCTGGGGTTTAAAACTGGAAGAGCTTATTTAGCTTTTGAAAAGATGCATGTAGATTTCAAAGATGCAAAGACAAAACTTATAATGAAAAGTTTTCTTTAGAAAATATTCTAAAGGAATAGAAGGATGCCTATTTGTTTATATGTGGTAGAATTATTTTTTCTTAGTTTTAATTTTTTCTTAATTTTTCTGATTTTTAATTTGCTTTTCCTTATATTTGTAAATGTCAGGAACACTTAGCCCACAAAAATTTATACTAATATATTTAATGCTTGAGTTTACTTGAATTTCATAGTGATCCTATGACATGAGACAGGAAATCATTATTTCCATTGGTCTGATTTAGTAGATGAGACTCAGAGAAGCCAGTTGATCTGCCCAACTGCATAATTCTAAGGAGACATAAAACCAAAACCTCAAATTCAGCTTCTCTGATGCCACCTCCAGGCCTGCCGTTCTAGACTGCCTTCTCAAAAGCATGTATTTTGAGACCCAGAGTTTATTTTCAGAAGGAAAACAATGCACATATGCACAATTGGTGGCCACAATGAACTTTTTTTTTTTTTGGACAGGCAGAGCGGACAGTGAGAGAGAGACAGAGAGAAAGGTCTTCCTTTTTGCCGTTGGTTCACCCTCCAATGGCCGCCGCGGCCGGCGCACCTGATGAAACCTGAGTGAGCTATGATGATATCTGAGAAAAGAGCATGTAAACTAGGGAAGACGAAGTAAAACGTTGCTGCGACAGACTATATGTACTCAAGTAACAGGAAAGCAAGTATGTGGAGCTGCATGGAGGAGGAAAGGGAGTCCAGAGGGGTCACAGCCTTGCAAATGAGATCAGAACTTCAGGTTTTGATGAGGAGTAACGTGATCATTTAAAAAATATTCCCTCTGAATCACTATAAAAAATTCACTCTGGCTCACTCTAGTGGGGCTCAGGAAGGAGCAGAGAGACCAAATAGCAATTTAGCTGATTTAATGGTACAAAATCGGAGAAAACATTTTCATTTTGACTTGCTGTTATAGTTTTAAAATTACTTTTTCTAAAAAAAAAATTCTGATTTTTTTTTTTTACAGGAATTATAGCGACTTAGATTTATAACACCATGTGAATAGAACATATTGACTTTGATACATCAGAAAGGCACTTGCTTAGGAACTACTCCATTGACATTTCCTGTAAAAAAATCACTTCACATTTGCTTAGGATAGCTGAGACCATGACAGAATGAGTCAGTAAGTACCCTCTGAGCTATGTTTTTCAAATAAGAATTTGCTTGATAGCTTACCAAGCAGACAATATTCAGGGTGAAAGACAGAATTTGCACATTTAAATTCACTTTGTGATAGCATTTGGGACTATGATTAAGGAAAGATGTACTGAAGCAAATTTCTATCTGCATAAGAATGCAAAACATTTGATTTAAAAATCATTTGCCATTTTCTCAGCTACTACTGAAATAAGTATTGGTCCACTAATAAACATCTGGAAAATATATTTCACAAATTCAGCAATATTTTCCGCATGGCGTTTTCATTTTTGTCAAGTGACTGTTCTAGCACCTGATTCTTCAGTTTTTGAGTAGCTTTGAAATTCCTTTTTATGTCAAGGAAAAATCTATCTAAACATCTTTCAAATCTTGTTACAGTAGCTCTGATCTTTATACTTGATTAAGTTTGAAAAGACTAACTGAAACCTTCGGAAGAAAATACATATTTAAAAAATGTTTCCCCTGTTTAATGTTAGAATAAATCAAAATAAGTGTGGAGATCTCTTTTGTCACCTTTAAATTTCTCATTGCCCTCACAGAATCCACTATTTGTTTCATCCCTAATTGAAGGACTACTATAGGCACTTACAATCACAGATCTTAGTAAATTCATTCATGTAATTCAGTATTCTTGTGTGGCACTCATTTCTTAAGGAAAAACTTGCTCTTTAGTGAATTATGTGAACTTATTTTCACATTATTGAGTACTAGAGAAATAGCATCTGACTTTCCCTTTTCTTTTTCTTTTATTTTCTCCCAGCTTTCATCTCCTTTTTTGATTTCTCCTATTACCAATGTCTGTAAGAATCTAGATCCTACTCTCATCTTTACCATAGATGTAACAGTAAGAATGACTAAATAAAGATGTCATTGGACTAGCGCTGCGGCTCACTAGGCTAATCCTCCGCCTGCAGTGCCAGCACCCCGGGTTCTAGTCCCGGTTGGGGCGCCGGTTCTGTCCCAGTTGCTCCTCTTCCAGTCCAGCTCTCTGCTGTGGCCCGGGAAGGCAGTGGAGGATGGCCCAATGCTTGGGCCCTGCACCCGCATGGGAGACCAGGAGGAAGCGCCTGGCTCCTGGCTTCGCATCAGCGCAGCACACTGGCTGTAGCGGCCATTTGGGGGGGGGTGGGTGAACCAAAGGAAGGAAGACCTTTCTCTCTCTCTCTCTCTCTCTCTCTCTCACTGTCTAACTCTGCCTGTCAAAAAAAAAAAAAAAAAAAAAGGCCGGCGCCGTGGCTCAACAGGCTAATCCTCCGCTTTGCGGCGCCGGCACACCGGGTTCTAGTCCCGGTCGGGGCACCGATTCTGTCCCGGTTGCCCCTCTTCCAGGCCAGCCCTGTGCTGTGGCCCAGGAGTGCAGTGGAGGATGGCCCAGGTGCTTGGGCCCTGCACCCCATGGGAGACCAGGAAAAGCACCTGGCTCCTGGCTCCTGCCATCGGAGGAGCGCGGTGCGCCGGCCGCAGCGCGCTGTCCGCGGCGGCCATTGGAGGGTGAACCAACGGCAAAAGGAAGACCTTTCTCTCTGTCTCTCTCTCTCACTGTCCACTCTGCCTGTAAAAAAAAAAAAAAAAAAAAAAGATGTCACTGATATCTCCATGATCACAATATAAATAAGACTGGTCCAAATTAAAAGTTATCATCTTTTAGGCTTCCATTTCTTTAATTTCACACCTAGATATTTTAAATTTTTCTAGTATTTTGTTATGATTATTCAATTTATTTTTTTCATCAGTACTCATGTTAATGTGCTATTAATACAAATGGAAAAAACTCAATGCAGTTCTTAGGTAACAATACTTGGCTTCCTCCCTCCTTCCCTCCTTCCCTCTCTCCTTTCCCCTTTCTTCCTTCCTTCCTCCCTCCCTCCCTTCCTTCCTTTCTTTCTCTTTCTTTCTCTCTTTCTCTCTTTCTTTCTTTCTCAGAAAAACTTGGGTCCTTTTGCCATAAATTCACTCACTTGACATAACTTACAGCATATAGACCTCATGGTATCATCAGAAAAGTCAAAGGAATTCACACTCCCAAATACCCAGGAGGAAAGAAGAGGCGCAGAGGCATGTGTTGGCAACCTGTCTACAAACAGCATTTGCTAATTATTTCCCAGTTACAACAACTTTCTTCAGCAGGGCATCAAAGGGGCCAAGCTGAGGCTGGCTCTGGTTCCCTCATTGCCTAAGGCAAGGAAATTTGCCTCAGAAGGCTTGTCCGGGCCCCAGTGTGCACCTGTCACCTGGCCCGAGGATTTGGAGGTGTAATTCCCCTAGTCTTGGGTCTCTGGAGGAGTCCTGTCTCCGCTTGGCATCAAAGCACCTGCTACCAGGCTGACAGCCATCATGGATCAGGAGTCAGGCATGCCTGCAGGGGTTTCAGGGAGTCACAGGGATTCTGGGACACATCCAGGAAACTGACTGGGCTCCCAACTTCACCCAGTGTTTCCCATCTAAAACCAAAGAAGAAAACACATGTGCTTGGATGAAGAGTTTGACACCCACACAAGAAAGAGGTCTTGGGAGAAGTAATTCTAGATACTCTGTGTCCTAGGATATGCTCTAAGTTAGAGTTGAAATGAGGCTTCCAGATTTTTAAAATAATTCCTTTTATTTCATTTTTGAGGAAACCAAAGGCCTGAGAAGTTAGGTGACAATATACAGGATACACAACAAAGTGCAAGCACTGAATTGGAGCATTGGTATCTTGACTGCCATTTGATTTTTCTGGTACTGCACTTCAATGATTTCATTTTTGTACATAGTCATAGCAACAGTATAATGAAACAGTATGTGGAAAATGGGGAGAATTAAAATTATGCTGATGGGGCCTACACTGTGGTATCACAGGTTAAGCTAGTTTGAATGCCAGCTGCTCCACTTCCCACCCAACTCCCTGCCAATGCACAGGGAAAGGCAGTGGAAGATGGCCCAAATGCCTGAGTCCCCAGCACATAGGTGGTAGACCTGGATGAGCTCCTGGCTCCTGGCTTTGGCCTGGCCCAGTGCTAGCCATTGCAGCCATCTGGGGAACAAACCAGCAGATGGAAGAGCTCTGTCTCTTCTATTCTCTTCATAACTTTGACTTTCAAAATAAATAAATATTTTTTAAAACAATATTGTGTTTATGACAATTATATTACTAAGAAATGCCTCAGATATGCCATTTATTCTTTCTTTTACTCCAAATTACTGAAGTAAAAAGCACTTAAACAGATATAACTGTTGTCTCACAGTAATTCATAAGAAAAATATGATCATGCATATCATATAAATAATTTTCTGAAATTTATCAATTTCTGAAACATTTTCAAATTAGTGAGTAAGCATTTGCTTTATTAAAAAATAGTGGCAGAGATTTTTTATTTGAAATATATGAACTCAAAGAAGGATCAGGTAAAATTCAGTATACTCTTCCTTTTGGAAGAATAGGAAGAATTTAAGTGGAGATTTCTATGTGAATGTTAGATCAGAAAGTCAGAGAGTCATAAGGTATTCTAGGTAAGCATCAAATGAAATGATAATTAAATGATGAACCCCACTTACTGCATTCTTATCATGTACTAGATACATGGTTGTGTGTTAAAAGAAAATAAGACTAGTTTTGTCTCATAGGGACTTTGAAGTCTGATTGGAAAATATTGAAATGAATTAATGCTATACAGTAAACTATTAAGGCACAAAACATGATATATAAGGAATGCAAAGGAAAGTAAATGATTTGCTCAACACATCAATGCTGAGAAAAGTCTTGCCAAGGAGGTGAATAGTAATATTGAAGTCAAAAGGTCAGATTTCACTCATGTAGATGTGTGGACTATCACATCCCAGCAGGAGAGTCTGTTTAATGATGTGAGGAATGAAGACTTCACACATTGTGGCATATTTGATCATGGACCAATGTTTTTCCTCTAGGCTGTGCTAAGAGTGGTTTTAGGAGATGAATACGGAGAATCAGACAGAGAACAATACTTAGAAAGCCTTGTACTCTTGGCAACAAAAGCAAAAAAAAAAAAAAAAGCAAAAAAAAAAAAAGAAAGCCTTGTACTACACATGTATTGGACAGCTTTTTCATGAGGAGAGGAATGGACATATGGATGGGAGAAATAATAAAAGAAATTTAAAAATCCATTTTTTGTGAAATCTATTGAATCAAAAACTTATGAATCATGGATATATTGTAGTAGGAAATGATATCACAACTTTAGGGAAGACAGAAAGGAAACTTTGGCTGCACCTTTTACATTGATCATCTTGAAAGTTTGTGGCAACAACATACTCCTTCACACTTCTTGTGAATATCACCCACCCCACTCCACTTCCTAGATGTGTAGGCTCTTTGCTGCTGTCACTCTCATAACTTTGTGACCTAAAGAAATCATGGGATTGAAAAGTAATTCTTCAGGAAATAACAACAAATTCATTGATTTCAGGAAAAGAGGACTGGTCAAATCAATTAATTCAGGTGAGAAAAAGGTTTGGTTAAAGGCAACAGAAATGGATTAGGAGGTTCATGTTTAAGTCAAAGAAAAATGAAGAGGAAGCCATTAGAAGTGATTTGTGTGCAAGACTCTAGGGAACTGGCGCCTAAACTAAGACCCTTAAAGCTGTATTCTAGATTAAATGTGCAAAGTGACAGTAACGTGAAGCAAAGTTATTGTAACGAAATATAATAAAGAATACAAATTGTGCCTTTTCATAAGCAAAGGCCATGATTTAGTGGCATTTTCTTTGTAATGGGAACTCTATAGGAAATCTAAAATCAATGCTGGATATAGATTTACTTGCATTAAACATGCTGATTCTGCACTGTTTTTGAAAGGTTAAGAAAAGATTTCAGAAGTTGATGCAGTGTAAAATGTTCACTTGGTTTTCTTTTTAACCTGGATAAGTTGAATCAAACTATAAACTGATTCTTTAAAATGATAGCTTTAGGAGACACAATTAGTATCCTGCTCATATCCTCTAACCCTCATCAGCCCTGTTTGTACCTGTGGACTTTAAACTGCCACCTCCAGAATTTATACTTTTTGGCCTCAGGGACTTGGTTTGTAGTTTTCTATTTAGTGTGAGCTCTGGGAGGCAGTAGATGAAGGCTCAAGTAGTTGGGGCCATGCTACCTATGTGGGACATCTACACTGAGTTGCTGGCTCCTGGCTTTGCCCTGATCCAGTCCCAGATTATTGTGGATATTTGGGGAGTGAATCAGCAAACTAGATTGATCTCTCTCTCTCTTTCCCCAATTCTAATAAATCAAATATTTTTAATTGTGTATGCCTTGCCTTTAATAGTTATGTCTGTATGAATTAGCTTTTACTGTATTATAAACCACTCTAAAACCTAGTGACCTAAAACAAGAACTGTTTATCTGGCTCACAATTCTGAATCCCATCCATTTAGACTGGGTTTAGCTGGGCACTTCTGGTTTTCAGCAGAGTTTCTTCATGGGTTTGTGATTAGCTGGCAGATTAGCTAGAGACTGGCTGACTTACCATGCCCTTGACTGGGATCATGTATCTCAACTCTACATCCTCCAGAAAACTAATTCAGGCTTGTTCTTGTAGGTGTAGGAGGGTTCCAAGAGAAAGAGCAGAGACACAGATGGCTTCTTTGAGCCCCATGCTTGGAAATAGCACAGTGCCTCACCTACCACATTCCATAGTTCAAAGCAAGTCAGGAGGTCAGCTCAGATTTGAAGCAGGAAAATGCATCATGTCTGTTAATGGATGAAACACTGAAGTTACATTGCAAAGGATATGCATTCAAGAATGGATGAAGAATTGGATATCAATGTATATTCTATATGCATTATAAAATGAAAACTGATAATCCATAAAAATGAGAAAAAATCAAAATATACTTGTTTTCCTATGTTTCTAAAATATAAAAACTATATATTAATTATTATGTAATACAGAATACTTATCAAAAGGAATCATAGATTTGAAATATTTTTCTATAGATATATTTGGAATTACCTAGGGAGGGCAGTATTAGCTGCAATTAAGAAACGAAAAAAGCCCTTAAATGTACAACTTGATCCCACTTGTCTGCATGTTACAAGTGATCAATGTCACCAACCAAATTTGTTAAGAAGAAAATGTAATTTAAAATGACTTCAAATATTTACTATGCGTCTGAGGGATTATTTTCTTTTAATAGCCAAATGTTAACCTCTGGAAAAGAGGAATATTGAGTGAAAATAGTGACAGGTCCTTAATTCTGGTGGAGCTCTCGGGTACTTCTAATTATAATTTCAATTGGCCTATTACAGTAGGAACAAAAATATTGATTTTATTCATGTAATTCATTAGATCACTCTTCTCTATTAATGTGAATCACTGAAGTCTGCAGTTCTTCCACCTTCTCAAACTGCACATGTATATTCTAGACAAAGAATGAGGGCCAATTTAGCCCAAGAATTTTTAAACTAGGTATGCCAACTCAAAATTGTTCCACTAAGGTGAAAGAATGGAAGTAATAGGATGTCTGCAATAGGCAAGTTAAATTTTGAAAAAAAAAATAGCAAGTTAAACTTTGAAATGCAGAGGCATGTCTTTTGGCTTCTTTTTATATCCCTGTTATGTCTCAGCTAAACTGTCAAGTGTTAGGAAATAAATAATAATGTATTTCATAGAGGATATCAAGTAAAAATGAAAGCCCTTCATGTACGCATGTGTATGTGCACACACACACCCCCCCCAACACAAACTGTTTGGCTTTGTGTGGCATGTTGATGGCCAGTAAGGTATTTTTCTAGTATGAGGTGAACTTCCTCCTAGATAAGTGGGGGACAAAAATTAGGTATTGGGTGGATAAGAAATCATAATAATAATAGATGCCATGTGCCAAGCACTATTTATAAATATTAAAAAGCTGCTGGGACCAGTGTTGTGGCACAGTGGGTTAAAGCCCCACTCTGCAGCACCAGCATCCCATATGAGCACCGGTTCGAGTCTAAACTGCTCCACTTCTGATCCAGCTCTCTGCTATGGCCTGGGAAATCAGTATAGGATGGCCCAAGTCTTTGGGCCCCTGCACCCGCATGGGAGACCCAGAGGAAGCTCCTGGCTCCTGGCTTTGGATCGGCATAGCTCCAGCCTTTGCAGCCAACTAGGGAGTGAACCAGCGAATATAAGACCTTTCTTTCTCTGTCTCTGCCTCTCTGTGACTCTGCCTTTCAAGTAAATAAATAATAAATCTTAAAAAAAAAAAAAAGAAAAAATTCCAAAGTGGTATAGAAAAGGATAATAGTAATTGGAGATCTTATAAGAGAAATCTGTGGGGCCGGCACTGTGGCACAGAGGGTTAAATCCCTAGCCTGCAGCCCCAGCATCCCATATGGGTGCCAGTTGGAGACCCAACTGCTCCTCTTCCAATCCAGCTCTCTGCTATGGCCTGGGAAAGCAGTGGAGGATGGCCCAAGTCGTTGGGCCCCTGCACCCACATGGGAGACTTGGAAGAAGCTCCTGGCTCCTGGCTTCGGATCAGCGCAGCTCCAGCCATTGCGGCCATCTGGGGAGTGAACCAGCGGATGGCAGACCTCTCTCTCTGTCTCTACCTCTTTCTGTAACTCTTTCAAATAAATAAAATAAATCTTTTAAAAAAGAGTAATCCTTAAGATGTAGAAATAGTTTATATTAAAATAAAGGAATTTATAGTGGGAAAATGGAAGAAATTACTGTTTGTAGATATTTTTTCTTTTCTCACTGAGAAATAGCAAATTTTAAAAACATTAAAATGATTACACTGGGTTTGGGGAGGGCACGGCTCAAGTAATTCAGTTCCTGCCACCCACATGAGAGACCCAGACTGAGTCCTGGGCTACCGGCTCCCCTGTCCCACGTGCTGTGGATATCTGGAGAATGAAACAACCTATCAGAGTTCTATCTGTCTCTCTGTCCAGCAAATAAGACAATACAAGAATAAGTCATATCTTAGAAATAAGATAACATGGTTACTTTTCATCTCTTAAGTTTTGTAGAAAATACAAGTATATTTCCTCTTTGTATTTCTGCTTTTCTATACTGCAAACATCTTCCTTGGCAATTCTCCTACTTTTACTTTTAGAAAAGAAAGCCAACACACAAAATTCCCAGGGTAGTCAAATATATTCATTGTGTGACAAAAACATGACTGAAGTTTCGAAGATTTATAAGAAGATAGAAGACAAAACAAAATAATCTCTGTATTTTTACAATTTCCTATTGCTGGTTTCTGCACATATGACGACACAACCACAAATATACATGTGGAGAAGAAGGGATTTTGTACAATTTTCAATTTAATTATATTATAATGTGAACCGTAGTAATGTATCTGTACTGATATATTATATTTATTGTATAAATCATTACATCTTTGTTATTGCACATTTAATTCAAGAGAGAATTTCTAATATCTGTATGTTGCATGGTTTTTCCCTCCATGAAATCTGCTGTAGAGTACCTGAAATGTAACGTATTGGAGTGATAGAGATTTTGAGATTCAATGATTGCTTATAGCCCTGTTTCTTCCATTGAAATACAGTGGGTTTTTTTTCTCTTCATGCTACTTGTTGAACAATTTTACTGAGAGTAAGGTTAATGATACAATCACTAAGTATACTGAAAATAGGGTTTTGTAAAAATTCAGAGTGGGAATGTGAAAGGGAGGGAGACATGGAGTTGGAGCATGTGCAGGGGTGGGGGTAGGGGGAGAAGTGTCACTGTGTTCCTGAATCTCTACATATGAGATACATGAAACTTGTATAACTTAAATACAATTTGAAAAGAAATCTATAGTAAAAAAGGCAAGTCAAGAGAGCAGATTCCAAATAAAGATATGCAATTTTCTACTGCCAAAAAATATTTTATTGTGTGTACATAACACTTTGTATCTCTTTTTAATTGTATTTCATCTGGCAATGTAAAAATTCAGGAGCATATTATATTAGTATGAAAAAGAAGTAAAATAAATTCAACAACTTGAACTTGATCCTATCAAATTACAAGATTCCAATCATATATTTATAAGAAAAAAATAGTGCAGTTACAAGTTTTTCTCCAAATATCTTAGCACCTATAGTTCAGTTCTTACAAGTACAAAAAATTCATTTTCTACTAACTCACAGAAGAAATAGAAAAACTTTCTCTGCATATTTTCAGGTTTACTATCTAAATAACATCTTTTAAGCAATTCTAAAGATGACCTCATTTTGAGAACTGACTTGAGATATTAAACTCTGGGAATTGCTAACGACTGCAAGCATCCTAAATGCTACAAGCAGGTATGTGCTGAACGCTGAATGAAAAGGAAAATAGTGCTGGTTCTGAACATATCTACACCCCTGCACATGTTGTGACCTCTGTGCAGTGCTCCTGACTAATGGTCAATAGAAAAGTACCTTGGTAGCTTAAATGTAGTGAATATATACACATTTCAACAAACTCTAAATTTAGCAAATAAATCACCAGGTCTTTTGACATTGTAATAAAAACAATAGGATCGTTCGTCATTTCTTCACGTCTTACAGTAAAATATGGCAAGACATAACCATCAACGGATTTAATTTCCTCTTGCATTGTCATGACTGCTATGGTCATGAAACAAATGAATAAGAATTAGAACATGATATTATGTAACTGTTCACTTCCTGTATAAAATGCATTAAGTCCATTGTCTCTTTGCTTCTTAAGGCCTGAGACTCCTTATTCCTTGTAGGATGCACAGATTTCCAAACTCTAATTCGGAAACAAGTGTGGGTGAATGGAAGGTGGTGTCTGCATCTCCTAAAATTATACTGCTTGTTTGTAGGCTCGGTTGTACCCACAAATGAAAGCAAATTTGAAGTTCGTTGAATTTTTCCATTTTTTGTCCAGAAAATGTTTGTATCTAGACTAGCCCATGTGTTTTGCCCTAGTCCAAGTCTCTCTAGCCATTTTTGCTTAGATATCTATTACTTAGTTTTATCTCCTAAAATTCTTGACAGGAACAGTCTAATCTATGGTTGTATCTATCTGGGTTGCTCCTGGAAATAAGCTTTAGATTACCATCTGCAACAATAGCTAAACTGTTAAATGTCATGCCCTTCTAGTCAATTTATCAAGCAAGAAGCCTCATCATTTTCATTCAAACTCTGTATGTCACTAACGATTTCTACTTTTATCCTGTTTCTAGGCAAAGACACAGCTCTAGCTACCTCTACACTGAAATCATTGCCCAAATGTTCATTTAGTTAGTACTGGTTCCATTCCTTTCCAGGAAAAATGAAGTCATTTTCCCTTTAAAAGTCCTTTTCTGGATCATAGTGACACCAGGGTACATTATTCAACAAAGGATTTTTCTGCTCCTGTCTTATTTCATAAAAGATACAATTTGATTGTTTAATGTTGGAAAGAATTTTAAGAGACAAAACTAAGTAGTAGATATCTAAGCAAAAATGTTTGGAGAGACTTTGGACCAGGGCAAAACATAGGGGCATATGTGATTGATATGCACAGTAAAGTCTAGGAAGCACATTGAAAAATATTTTCTTTCTTTAAAAAATTAGGGTTTTTTGTAATACAGAGAGAGAGAAAGACAGGGAGACACACACATACACACACACACAGATCTTCCATGTACCGTTTCACTCCCCGAATGGCTGCCACTGGACCAGGCTGAAGCCAGGAGCCTGGAACTCTGTTCAGGTCTCCTACATGGCTGGCCCAAGTACTTGGACCGTCCTCCTCTGCTTTCCCAGGCTCATCAGTAGGGTGCTGGATCTGAGCAGCCAGGACTTGAGAAGGCATTCATACGGGATGCCAGCATCACAGGTGGCGACTTAACCTGCTGTGCCACAACACCGCCCGCCCCCCCCCAAAATAGTTTCTGAAGTGACAAAAAGAATCCCACCTCGTCATTCAAGTTTTCCTATGATGTACTCACTACTTGTTTCCTTTTGCCTCCTCCACAACAGGATCACACACCTTTGCCTGGATGCTTACTGTCCAAGGTGTCTAAAAACGTGCTAGTTTTCTTGTGGATATGAGATTGAAAAGATACCATTTCTATGAACGCAGTTTTTCTACATTTACATGGGCATTGCATTTTCTGACTCAAGAGCTACACTGTCCAATACAGCCAGCACCAGCCACTCATAGCTGTTTGGAGATAAATTAACTAAAACCAGATCAGGTTTGAAGGAAAGTTCCCCAGTCATTCCAGTAACACTTAAAGTACAGATTATGCATTGGATGTTGCAGATATTGACTATTGACATCATCATGGAAAGTCCTGTTGGGTAGCAATTGTCTAGAGACTACTGCATTCTAAGTTAGGCTTTGAGACTGCCAGTCGCAACAGCTTCCAGATCAGACTGGCAGTTTCAGTGAATCAGAATAGCCAGTTGAAAGAGAAAATCTAGTTAACCCAAGGGGTTATTCCCAGTTCAGCTGGTCTATTTCTGAAGTGTCAGTCTATTTATGTAGGTTGGAAATGCAGGAGGAAAGATAGTAGAACATGACTCACATTCCACTCTGCGTTTTTAACACTGCAAGGAGATCATGGCAAGAGCATCCTACTGGAATGGGGAGTCTTGGAAATGAGAGCATAAACTCCAGTTTCTAGTCAGTCACTGAATGCGTGACATTGTGTAAATCGCTTGACCTGTCAGACATGGGATGTGCTCATCTATACAACAAGAATAGCACGTTCAGTGGCCCTCGGGTCCCATCTGCTTCTGTAATTCTCGACTCTATGAATTAGAAATCTTTAGTTCCACTATCTGAAATTAACTCATAATTATCATGGATATCATTTAATGACTGATGAGCATTTTCCATGCATCAAACACAAATGCTGAGGTTATGTGTGTGTACGTTCAGAGTATCTACTCTCAAAGGAATCATAATCTACAGCAAACTATAAAGTGTAATCCATGTACCTCAGGAGGACCCAAGTTAAATCACCCAACTGAAGGAATAGTATGCTAAGATTTCTATTTTCATTGTCTATTATAAAACCACCTTGAAAGCTGAGTATTTATAAATCGCATACATACAGGCCGGCACCGTGGCTCACTTGGCTAATCCTCCACCTGCAGCACCGGCACCCTGGGTTCTAGTCCTGGTTAGGGTGCCAGGTTCTGTCCCGGTTGCTCCTCTTCCAGCCCAGCTCTCTGCTGTGGCCCAGGAGGGCAGTGGAAGCTGGCCCAAGTGCTTGGGCCCTGCACCCGCAAGGGAGACCAGGAGGAAGCACCTGGCTCCTGGGTTCAGATCGGCGCAGCACACTGGCCATAGCGGCCATTTGTGGAGTGAACCAAAGGAAGGAAGACCTTTCTCTCTGTCTCTCTTTCTCTCACTGTTTAACTCTGCCTGCCAAAAAAAAAAAAAACAAAACACACATACATATATATGAATGACACATTGTCAAAAACATTTATCAATTAGTATACCTGCCTTATAGATGTCATAACACATATACTTTTGAAAGTGCATATTCAGATATTTTTCAGCTTTTGGACTGGAAAATCATACAAGTTTATATAGCATTTGTCAGAGGGGAGAGACCAGAAAACAATAATACATTGTGTGTCAAAATTGCTTTAAAAGGAACAACAGGATTTAACAAGTGCTCAAAAGGGGACATGTAACACTGAATGGAAGTTAGGGGCAGGACATTTTGGATGGGGTCTTTGAACTGAAACATCAGCATGAACAGCAAAGGAGGTCTGGGCAGAATCAACAGGACATGTAAAGACATAAATGCCCTAACCAGAATGAAAAAACTGTAGGAACCACACCCGGTTCATTGTGGCTAGAGGCGATTTTATGTCAGAGAGGGATAAAGGACAGGTTAGAGGACTCATAAACACCAACTTGCATCTATATCCACGTCTAGACCTACCTAATCTATACAATATTCCAGAATAAAATGAAGTTTATTAAAATGTTTCAACTCTACCTTTCTTGCAAGTCTTAGTTTCAAAATATTTTTAATTGGAGTTACATATATTTGCGTTTTAATAATTTGAATTATTTCCACATAACTATGCAAAACAAAGATGGCACTTTGATAATGTCACAAGTTTCCATGTTTCTTAAGGTAGCTCAATCTTAGATTACCATCTGCATAGGATCTCTAAAAATCTTCCAGACTTCTCCAAATTCTTACAAACATTTTACCAATTTTGAGCAATAAACATCATTTTGATCTTTCAAATTTCCAGTTTTTAGCATTATTTTTATTTTCCTTCCTTTTTTACTATTTTTTTCAAACCCAATATTCAGAAAAAAAATATGAAACTATAATTTTGATTTTTCTTAGGAGAAAAAGGAAAAATACTAGTTTTCTACAACATATGATGCTATTTAGTATAGTCAAGGAAATGGTTGACTATGACATTGATAAATTTCTCAATATATATCACAATAAAGTATAACTATATCCAACATAATTTTATTAATTTAATTTAATTTATAATTTAATTATGATTGATTTAACAATTGCCTCAGATTAAATATAGATGCTATCACTCTTTTCACTAGAGTGAAAATCACAGAGACATCCCAATAGAGCTTTGTATAAATAATCTAATAGGAAACAAATATTTCCCAGGGAATGTATTGCTTCACCACCTAAAACACTTGAGATTATTGAAGGCAAAAGGACAGTAGGTGGCTAACTTTCTTCTCCCAGGCCCTCAGCAGTATAAGAAATGCCACTACATTTTCATTTTTTCCCCTTCACTGGTTGCAAACCTCTTGACTTAGAAATATAACTAGAAAATAATAATAATAATAGGATTAAGACTTAAATTGCCTGAACCTTTTTGCTGGCTAGTCAACATCAATTCACCAGGGTTTATAATAGCTAAGATATATACTTGAAGATTCAATTAAGGAATTATCCGTTACTGTTTATTACTAATTTTCAGGTCGATTAAAAATAATATTAAGCAATTGTAAATATTCTATATAATCATGTGACTACTTTAGTTTAACTTTAAGGAATATATTTGTACTATAGATTACAAGGTTAGAAGTTGTGTAAATTATGGATATACAGCTCAGCAGATGATTCCCTTTAAAATGTTTCTAAAATCCTTACAAAGATTTCCTGTGAAACTATTTCATCCTGTTAGCTAACTATGAAAAAGAAACATTTTCTAATAAAACTTAATGACAATAAGCCATTTTAGAAATTGTTAAAAATAGTTGCAACTCTACTACTTCAGCTATTGCTTCAAGAAATAGCAAAATTCTGAAAATGCTTAGAAGGAATAAATTCCTTACATTCATTTCTGTTTTTCACTTTATTCATTTTTTGTACTAACGTAGCCTTTTTAATATGAAACGGGAAAGTGGATACTTCTTAAGGAGCTTTTTTCCACTCTCAGTTAACAATAGATGGGTATTTGAGAATAAAAATTTTATCAACTCCACTTCTAAATTGACGAATCATGATCAGATTATGAGCTCTGGAGAATATTTGATGAACTTTGGTGTATTTCCATGAACAATAGGATAAATATAAATGAGCAATAATCTATTTTAAATTCAAGCTATATTTTATGATGTTAAAAAGATTAGTTTATATTTAATGTCGACCATTTATTAAATACTGTGTATGTAACCTGTTGCATACTAAGCCATTACTTAAAATATATTTTGCACAGACTATTGGAAAGAAGTGGTAAATATTTTTTAGCAATTAAATGAACTGAGTTCAGAGAAAATAAGAAGCAGCATAATGTACAATTAGATGCTAAAACACTATGTGGATTTCAAACCAAGCATTTCTGAGTTGTGGTACACTGAAAGCTGTCTGTTCACTTGAATGGCTATTTAATTCTTAACTTCTCTTCCTTTATAGTTTAAGTTGGCTACAATTTGTGGATATCATAGACACAAAAGTATTTGAGAGATCTTCAAAAGTTTTGTGGAAATCTGTAGTGTGAAAAACTACAAGTTAATTTCTAAATTTTTGCATCAAAATAAAAATCTTTTAATTCAACTTTCCACAAACTTTTTGAAGTACCTTATATAAGAAAATGAATTACTCTCCCTGTTATAAATAATAATAAATCAATACAATGAATTATTTAGATTAAAAGAGAACAGCTAAATTTTAACTTTGAATGACAAAAGGAAAGTATAAAGAATTGGAGGGACTGAAAAATTAGGAACAATAGCTGAATACACTCTATTCCTTTTCAGTCACTGGATATGTAGCTATGCTCTGATAAAAGAAACTGTTTCAACCAACTTAATTTCTAAGGGTTGCATACTTACATGTAGCTTTAGAAATAATGAAATTTTTAGAACTATAGTATATCATTTATAGGCTAATAAAAAATTTACATTAGAAAATATGTTTGCTTTTTGAGGATTAAAATTTAAATATATACTATCAGGCTCTGGTGGTGTGAATTATTCATTTGATCAACATTATCGTTTTGTTTATATTATCCAAGAAATAGAAATCTTAGAGCAGCAAAGCAATTGTATAAATAGACATATAATTTTTAATTCAGTTTTATATATTTCCTCTGCTAAATAGGGCATGCAGCTTACTGGACAGTGCATAACGCACAGTTTTCCCTATTGGTACCAAGTTGGCAGGCAATTTAGTTTTAATCCTGTCTAGAGATTGCTTGGGCATTCCTTTACATTTCAACTCTGATCCTTTAATGGTCATCTGTTATGTTGTGATTATATGGATGAACTCCAAAGAAATCATCTAGCTAAATTGTCAAGTTAAGGGCATAGTATCTGTACAAAGGAAAAGGGCTACAATTCCGAATAAAGTATGCTGGTGATTTACAATGAAGTCTGACACTTTAAATAGAATACAAACATGACACTTAAAAATTCTATCCATGAAAATGTTCTAAAGGGTAATCCTCTGCATCATTGGCAATCACAACAAAATGATGAGACTCGAGATGGATATGGGGATGTAAATATCTTTTCATTCCTGTGCTTAATAATGTTAAAGCTAGAAAGTCTGAGAGGTGATATCACACCTTTATGGAAACTGAAGGAGCTGAGTTTTGTATAGTAAATTTTGGTACAGTGTTAACAGAAATGAAATCCTGCATATTATAACTTTTCCCAAGAATACTGTAATTCTTGACCCAAAACACCATCACCTCCTTCAGTGCTTCCTTTGATGTGATAATAAACAAGAATAAATTTTGTCAGGAACTCAATCAGTTCTTTCATGGATAACAAGTGGTTCAGTTTGGAAAGGTCAAAATCTAAGATGAGCAATAATCTTATGCTTGGTATGCAGAGCTTGGTACTCTATTCCCCATTTACTCAAGCTGTATCAGAATGTCAACAAAGATTGCATATTTCTTAACATCATCTTGCTTTTGATATCTCAATATCAAATTCCCATGTATACAATTTCACAGAGTAAATCAAATACCTGAACTCCACTCAGAATTTTGAGGACAGTTCATTTCACTTTGCCTCTAATTTATCTTTTTCTCATTATTTGCCATCATTTAATGAGAATTTTCTAGTTTCATCATCTCTACTATCTAATAATTAACTGCTGCATTTTCTTCTGAAAATCGGAAATAATCATAGTACCCAACTCTTCAGATGCTTTTAAGGATTAAACAAAATGATGAATGTGAAGTGCTTAGAAAAAAATTCCCAGGATAAAATAAATCATAATAAAATGTGCTTCCATTCATCCACTCAGCAAATACATAAGAAACATCTACATGCCCAAGCATTGTTCTAGGCACTAGGAATTCAATTTTGACCAAGACAGATAAGAATCCAATTCTCAGAGTTGACATTTTAGTGACAGATTACAAAAACAAAAAAAAATCAGATTGTATGAGTAATACAACTATTTTATAAATGAGGAAATTGAGTTTGAAAGAAGATAGTTAACCTGCTCATGATCACAAAGCTAAAGGTCAGTAAAGTCCAGGTTAGAATTTGAAATTATGGTACCTCAAAGCCTGAGCTTTAAACCTGTCATCATGCAGATGCTGTTATGCTCATTCATTATGGTCTCTGAAATATTGTCCCACTGTAGCCTTCATCTTTTACCCTTCCTACTCCAGGCTCTGAAATCACTATATCCTATCTACCTTTACTGCAACTTGATTCTCCTCGGAATTGATTGCATCAGTCATGACTGTGGTTCTCAACCTTCAGAGCATATTTAAATAACTTGGGAGTCTGTAATATCATCCTGATGCCTGGTTTGCCTCCAGAGATTCTGCTTTAGTTATTCTGGAGTGTATAACATGTGATGCCAATATCCAACCTTTTAGAAAGACGACTGCTAATACTTCTACTCTGCATGTATTCAACAGCTCATCATCTAGTCGCCTCCTTTTGAACTTCATCTTTTTTCTTGGGAAATATTAGTCCTGGATTCTTTGGAAATTCCTATTATGAGAGATCACTTCTGCATTATTCTTGATAAAATTGAATTTTTCTATCATCCAGGTAGTTGCTTGCAACTTTCATCAAAGCCCTGTGTATCTGAACTACTTCTAGCTCCTTGATGATAAAAGCTAACTCCCTTTAGATGGCCCTTCTGGATAGTCTCTTAATCCCTCCATTTTATTCCTGTCTCTTTACTAAATTTTAAAAAAAGTTTATTTGTATATTACTCCAATGAGCATCCTATAACTAGTTCCACATTGCAGCCAAATTTCTGAGAAGTGTTCCTGCATTTTACCTTCACTTATTTACCTGCAAGTCAGCGGTTGAATTTGTATCCAGTCTGTGTCTTCATGTGTTATAGAATATATGATACACAAGTTGGTATGTGAGCATAATACAACCTTTTTTGGTCTCACTTCACCTAGTTTTTTCAGTGGGGCTTATGTAATTCTACCCATGAACCGGGATCAAAAGAAAATCTTACAGGCTCTTTCTCAGACCTACTCCACAATACATATTTGGGCATTTCATGCTCCCAAAGACTTTAGGCTGAGCTCAATGCAGCCACCCGAATCCTGCAACTGCATGTATTTTAAACTTTTCAAGCAGGATTAAAGCACTGGTCTCCCATGACTCACAATTGCCGGCATCAAGCTTTCTGAGCATCCATATGGCAAGCTCTCCATTATAAGCCCCATGACAAAGGAAGGCGGTGAATCACAAATCTCCAAAGAAGCCTCATCCTTCTCCATTATTCAACTCATTTTTATAATGGAATGGAATAGAATATGTTCTACATTTGGATTGAAATACATTCTCACATTATTTCCTTCATTGCTTCACCTGAATCCACTGAGATCAATCTTAGCATCACCCTAAGTGGTACAACCAGACATCATGTGCCTTATGATGTGATGAAATGAAGTATTCTTGCTTTAAAAAAATTGAACCTAAATCAAATCAGCCTCTAGATGTAATTTAGAGTTTACAGGAAATACATGGCATAAAGGAACAAGTTAAATGATAGTACTACAAAACACACAACTAAAAAAATGTAAGAAGCTTTATAAGACAAATGACCTAGTTTCCTCAGAAAATCAATGACAAAGGGAAAAAGAAGAGGAGATAAGGAGCTCTTACAGAATAAAAGAGACTTAAAAGACAAAAGAGCCACACATGATAAGTGGGTGTTGTTAGGAAACTAATTAAAAAGAAAGAAAAACCAAAACAAACTAACTGTAAAAATCATCTTTGAGAAAATGAGTATATTTGAATGTTGTCTGGTTACTAAATGTCATTAAAAGCACATTTTAAATTCTTATACGAATGAAAATAACGTAAGTGTCATGTTAAAATGTCTATCATTAATACAGACATAAAAAAGTACTCACATGTAAACTGAGACAAAATGTCTGGAGTTTATAAAAAAATTTTCATTTTCTAAAATTTTGGAGATCAAATAATGGACTATTCTTAAACCCAAGACTAGGTATAATATACTAATTTCTCTGTGTATACTTAAAGATTTCTAAAGAAATTAGTAGTATCAGTTTTTGCCTTCTTAATTCTAGTTTTTATTCTTATTGATTTTCTCATAGCTCAGGTATCCACGTGTTTAAAACTCCTCCCCACTCTCCCATGTGAGTTTACCATTGGCTAAATGTAGTCACTCATGTTGGTGATGAGTCCTAGCTGGGTATTTAGCTTCAATTTATCACTAGATTAAGAGTAAGAAACTTATCCAAAATTAGACCTAGTAAAATCTTCAGCATTGAAGGAAGATCTCCTGATGTGTGGCTATGCAAATCACCCTGGTTTTGAAAAATTAGGGAAAAAAATAAGCATTTTTATTTTGATCATCCTGAAACCATTTTTGTCATTTAATTGTTACAGGCAGTACGCAAGTTATAAGCACATAAATGAATTTTTCAGTAGTGTTTAGAAATAAAACTAGCCTGATCTGTGTGTTTTATAATTGGTATCACAAATGGAATTAATCATATGGGGTATACCAAGTCTGAAAAGATTGCTAAGTTCCAACCAGAATGTGATATCCCATTTGCCTTTTGACTATATATCTTCGCATCACCTCAAAAATTCCCCAAATTTTATGTAAGGTAGCCTTTGTCTGTTTTCCTGTGTGATGACAGATGCCTCCTTGGAAAGACAAGAAATATTGAAAGTTCAATAACTTAGTCTATAATAGTGATTCTCCCCTAGAAGTATCTAGCAAATTTACTTCACCCTAAGGATCACCTAGTACATTTTTTGAAGATACAAGTTCTGGGATCCTCTCCAGAAGATTCCTAAAGATTTTTATTTAGTAGATTCTGGGTGGGCCATTTAATGTATTTTTAACAAGCTCCCCAAATGTGCATGCTTTCTACTGTTATGGCAACCCAAGTTTGAAAAACACCATACTCAAATTATGTCTTTCACTCTAGGCATGGGACACATAGGTATCAGCTGAGTGCCATCAGTGAGCTCTGTTCCTGTAAAACGACTTATGCAAAAAGTCACAAAATATTCAATTGCAAAGAAAAAGCTAGAATAGTTATATTCTTGCTCAGATTATATCAAGCTGATAGACTCAGTTTGTAGATTTTCTCAATGCTTCATATTATAATCACTTGAGAAGCAAAAAAAAAAGCACAAGAACAAATACCAGAGGACATTATTTAATTATATATTAAATTAAATAATTTAATTTTTTAGTGTATAAGGGCCTCATTATTTGAATTTTTGAAACCTCCTATGAAGTTCTAACATGAAACCAGATTTGAGAATCACTGATATAGCCAGTTGCAATTTTTAGCTAATGTGTTGTACTCTTTAAAGAATGAGCTTAGCAATCTCATTGTCCCATAAGATGTAAAATGCAATAGCTCAAACCTACTTCCCATTCTCCCTTCAATATTTACAAAAATTTGCTTCTTTGTTGAGTGGGGTGGATGGGGTAGGTTTGAACTTATTTTTTTCTTAGTTATATTTTACCAGTTTTCCCTTTCAGTAACTTGTTGTTCTTTACGCTGTGCCTTAACGTTTCTCCTTTCTGAATTTATATACAAATTAAATGTGGAATTCAGCCTCTTTACTCTTTCCTCAATAAAATTGTGTTAAGTTAAAGAAGATTTGCCCTACTGTATGCTAACTCCTATTTGGTCCAGCCAGGTAATGGAAGTCAATGGGGTGCCTTCCCTAAGGAGATTCACACCTCTCTTGTGATATCTATTACAGTAGCCCCTGAGAAGAGATAGATTTACAGATCAACTCTCTCTCTCTCCCTCCCTCCCTCCCTCCCTCCCTCTCTCTCTCTCTCTCTCTCTCCTCTCTCTTGCTGTATTTCTGCCTTTCAAATAAATTAATTAATTTTAAAAAAACGCTATAGGACAGACAGCTAAAGAATACCCATAACCAGCTCTACACCCATATGCCAGCTTGAGGAATCTACAGAAGACAGACCTGCACTCATTCTGCCCCATAAGATTATGGGCTATTTCTCTTGAGGAAGAAATGTTAGCTAGCAAGACATTAGCCTAAGTGTGTGAGAGGAGCTGTGGATCAAAAATAGGGATTTTGTGCAGTTGAATGAGAGAAGAAATATAGAATCTTATCTTGGAGGAAGACAAGCATTTGCATATCAATTTTCTGACTCTTGGTTGATAGTCTTGTTAGTTGGGTCCCAGGCCTCCCTGAGGGGCAGCTTAGGGGAGTCTTCCCTACCCTGCACCAGAGGAGTATTAGGTACATTAACACTGGGCTGCTAAAGTCCTGGGAGGAATTTCGTTGATTGCAAGTCTGGGAATCCCTCCACCTAGCAATATCCCAGAAGAGGGGATCTGGACTGGGGGAAAATTGTGGGCTATACCCATACCCATCAAAATGCCAGTCTTAATGCAAACTGGACTCTCAGTTCTTTCCTGAGAGGCCCACCAGGCCTGTGAGGTATATTCTTGTTATTAAACTTGGATAGCATACTTACTAGCATATTTGACTAAGTATATGTCAAATGCATTGATTGTTGCCCAAATACACCCATACAATATGAATATGATATTTAGTAGATTTACTTGAGTGGCTCTAAACACTCAGCTACTCTACCACATTACTTGGGTATCCACACTCCTCTGTGATCTTAGTAGTAAAAAACTGAACATGAAAAACTAAACCTGGAGTTTCCCTGATCTAAAGAGTCATTTGTGCTTTCCCTGTTCTGTGTCATGCTAGCATAGATACAGAACTCAGCTCATTTTTTTTGTCTTCACAAAAGATCTTTTGAATAGTGAAATTTTTTAAAATATGGGGGCATTTAAGCGAATTTAAGAGAGTTACAAAGAAAAATTAAAAGGAAATAATGATATATCTATTCTATAGAATAGCCTCTCCATAGTTTCTCCAACTTGAAATTCAACCTCTTGTTTTGTTTCCTGTGGAATACTGTTTACAGTGTCCCTGCAGTGAATAAATTCACACGAAATATATTTTATTATAGACTGCATGTCTGTATATATGCACATATATAATAAAAAAATCTATGTAACCGATTTATTTAGAAATTTAAAACTCAGCATTTCCTAAAATGTATAGATTCCAGACTAGATTGCCTTTCATGTATTGAATATTTCAGAATATTTAAGCATCTTGGACAAAGTCAAAATTGATGTCTATAAGCAAGATGAGAAAAGAAACTGTTTGGTATTTTAAAAAATTAAAAACATACTAAAACTGTCCAGAGATAAAATAATTACAAACCTCAAAATGAGAGAGTTTACAGAATGGAAAGTCAAACAGCCAGTAAACATATGATGATATGCTGAAACTCACTAGTTACTGAATAAATGTGAATTAAATTCCAATAAAATGCAAATTAAAAGCACAGTGAAATACTATTTCACATTTAATATGCTTAGCAAAATATTACTTAATTTCATCAAAGATGTAAAGAACACAGTTTAGTTAACATGAATTTCTCTGTAAATTAGGGACCTCAAAAATCTCCCACTGGATTAATTCTGAATCAAGGTAAGAAAGTCCCTAGATTCAATAGACATACAATTTATTTCTTACATAGCAATTATTCTGTATCATAAGCATTTTGTTTCTTTAATTATTGACAGTCTTCCTCTTAAGTATAAAAGCCCCATAAAGACAGGAATCATAATCATTTGATCACATCAGTATTCCAGTCACATGGCAGAAAGATTCCCATATAGTTTAAGTTCAATAATATTTCCTAAAATTTTTTTTTTATTCATTGGAAAGGCAGAGTGACAGTGTTGAGAGGAGATAGAGACAAAGAGAGGTTCATCCACTAGTTCACTACCCAAATGGCTGCAATTGCTGGGGCTGGGCCAGCCTGGAACTCCATCCGGGTCTCCTACATGGGTATCAGGGATCCAACCACTTCTGCAATCTTTTACTGCTTTCCCAGGTGCGTTAGCAGAGGCTGGATCAGAAAGCAGAGCAGCTGGGCTCAAACTAGCACTCTGACATGGGATTGCAGGTGGTGGCTTAACCTGCCGTGCCAACATGCCATCCCCTCAATAATATTTTTCAACAAATAAAATTATTTTGATATTCGTACATTATTTTGGCATGTGGAGATAAGGTTATGCTGAGGTTGGCATTAAAGATAATTGAGGAAATAGCATAACATTTCTCTTTCAACATGTACACTAGAATTTTTAACCAAAAATACAGTTCAGTTAAATTAATAGAATCTCTAACCTTTGTCAACTCTGTAAGTTTTGGACTATTTATGAAACTTCTTCCTCACTCCTAAAAATTTTTCCTGGCTCTCATGTAAGAAATCACTAACTTAAGATCTTCCAATAAATTTTTTAATGCAACAGCAGTCAGAAGTCCACCATGATATATATCCTTTTATCATCAAATACTTATAGAGACAAAATAATAAAGAACATCCAACATGTGTAACTTGCATATATTATTCTTGCTAACTCAATTAGATGTTCCTGGAGACCCAAGAAGTATTTTATTTCTAGCCTTGACCTCATTATCCCAAGATTTTCTCTACCACGATGCCTCAGGAGTAAAAACGAGTCTTCAGAAAGTATTCTCTTTGCGAGCCTTGCTATTAGCTGTTATTTATATTACTACTTCCCAGCACCAAAGACAGTACCTGGAACATTGTAAGTGTTTCATAAATATTTGTTGAATGAACAAAATGCATTAACTTAGTACATTAAGAGCTGAATATAATCTGAAGTATTCAAAGGCCAAGTCATAATTGTTCAGAATTGGTTGTACTTGTTTCTATAGGACCTTTCTTCATATATACTTAAAATAGTATGTGCCAATCCAAGGTCCCACCAGGGACTCATTATGTTATAAAATAACAATTTAGTGTTTAATTCATACATTCTTTTCCTTCAAGCAATTAACACCATCTAGAGTATCTGACTTTCTTTCATTAGGGCTTTGCAGTCTCCCTCATTAATTTGATTAAACTAATATTTGAATGGTGATTGTTGGTTGGTCTTAACATACAATTTTGTAGTTTTGTGTTAGATAAAATGTGTCATTTTGAGTGAGATTTTTTTCTTCTTTTTCTGTCTTTCCTTTTAGAGTATTTATAATTGTCATCTCAGGGCCTCCTCAGAAATTATCCATCATATTACCCATTCAGTGTTCCTGCCCCCAAAAAGATGGGGAGTAATACAGAACTAGTGACAAAGCCAGAATCCAGACACACACACACACACACACATACACACACACGCTCATTTGTTCGTCAAAAAGTTCTTGGGAATGTGTATCCTTTAAAAGCTATGTAGGTTTTCAAATTTTTTGCACCAAAACAAGCATACCTTTTGTTTGTTTATTCATTTATGTATTTGAAAGGCAGAACTACAGAGAGAGATGAAGAGATAGAGGTAGAGAGATTAGAGAGAGAGAGAGAGAGAGAGAGAGAGAGAGAGAGTCTTCTAATCTCTGGTTCACTCCCTAAATGGCTACAAGAGCCTGGCCTGGGCCAGGCCAAAGCCAGGAGCCAGGAACTCCATTCAGGTTTCCCCCATGGTTGGCAGGAATCCAAATACTTGTGCCATCTTCAGCTTGTAATCTTTTTTCTTTTTTACAAATATTTTGAAGCATTCTCACATAAATAAATGAATAAATAAATGCATTTATAGATGTGTGTATACAAATCCTTCCAAAGCCTTAGACCAACATTTATTACCCAACATTATTATCTAAAGTATTTTATGCATGCAAAAATATTTTTACAGGAGCAGGCACTGTGGTACAGCTGGTTAAGCCACCATTCCATGTGGGAGCACTGATTCCAGTCCCAGCTGCTCTGCTTTCTATCCAACTTACTCTTAATGCACCTGGGAAGGCAGTAGAAGATGGCAAAAGTACTTGGGCTCCTGCCACCCATGGGGGAGACTAGGATGGAGTCCTGGCTCCTGGTTTTGGCCTGGCCCAGCCCTAGCTGTTGTGGCCATCTGGGAATGAACCAGCAGATGGAAGATCTTTCTCTGTCTCAAGCTCTGCCTTTCAAATACATAAATAAATAAATAAATTTTAAAAAGTTACAGTGCATCCTCACATAGTCTATACCAGTATTCTAAAATTCATTTTACTTTGCTTGATTTATTACATACATACTTATAATGCATCGCGCTACTCATTCGCCAATTGATCTTATTTTTGTAGTATTTTAAAGCAAGTTACACATAGCAGTACACTTCAGTCCTAAACATTTCAGCATGTAAATCAGGTGGGGTTTTGTTACAGTTCTTTAACTTCACATGGAAATTCGAGATAGCTTAGTTACAATGATATGTACCGATTTTAAACATATGGTTTGATGAGTTTTGACAAATAACCCAGATTCTTATCACAATGTAGAACATTGCCAATACACAAGAGAATTTTCCTCTGCCCCTCTCCAGTCAGCTCCCTCTCCTCCCCCTCCTCAGAGGAAACCACTATTCTGAAGTTCTTCCATCACAAATTAGTCTTTCTCTGGTTCTTCCAGAAATCCCCACGAATGGAATTACGACTACGTACTCTTTTCTGTTAGGTCTCTTCCAGCATGATTTTTTTTATATATTCATCATGTCATTCCATGTGTATACAGCTTACTGTTCTGTAATGTGAAGCAGCATTCCTTTATATTAATATACCACACCTTGTTTATCTATTTTCCCATTAGCAGACACCTGAGCTGTGTTTCCAGTTTACTTTCCATGAATAAAACTCCATGAATATTTTTGTACATCGTATTGTGTAAAAGTATTTTTGCATATACCTTGAAAAACTACCTAGAATACTTGCTGGTTGCAATGTAGGTATATCTTTAGTCTTATCCAAAACTTACATGAAACCTTTTCCTCCAAGGTAATAATGTTATCTCACACACTCACCCAACAATGAATGAGAGTTCTAGCTGTTGCACACTCTTGCCAGTATTTGGTGTTGTTACTCTTAATTTAATTATTATGGTGGGTGTAATGGTATTTCATTGTGATGTTAATTTTCATTTGCTGAGTGACTAATGATTTTGGACTCTTTTCATCTGCCTTTTGACTATTCCTGGTATAAATAAAATTTTCTTTTTAAAGATTTGAGGTCAGTTTGCTAATATGATACTAAAGATTCTTATGACCATATTCATTAGAAATACATATTTTTGGCCAGTGCTGTGGCTCAACAGGCTAATCCTCTGCCTTGCAGCACCAGCACACCAGGTTTTAGTCCCGGTTGCCCCTCTTCCAGGCCAGCTCTCTGCTGTGGCCCGGGAGTGCAGTGGAAAATGGCCCAAGTGCTTGGGCCCTGCACCCCATGAGAGACCAGGAAAAGCACCTGGCTCCTGCCATCGGATTAGCGCGGTGTGCCGGCCGCAGCACACGCCAGACGTGGTGACCATTGGAGGGTGAACCAATGGCAAAAGGAAGACCTTTCTCTCTCTCTCTCTCTCTCTCTCTCTCTCTCACTGTCCACTCTGCCTGTAAAAAAAAAAAAAAAAAAAAAAAAAACTACATATTTTTTCTTATTGCCCTTACTAGAATTTGATCCATCTAGGTGGAACATATTTTGATACCACTATCTCACAAGATGTGACTACTTATTTCTTGCTTCCAGACTTATAGACTGGCAAGTATATATTTGAGGTTTATGATCTCTATTTTGGTTTTGGTCCATGAAGATATTCATCTTTCTTTCGGGCCTGCTGTTTTTGTTTTCTATTTTTATATTATCTATTACTCTATCTGTTTGAAGTAGTAAGGACAAATCAGAATGTTCTCTGTCATCTTGGCCAGAATTCACATCTTTACCATTGTATAATTAATTTTGGTTTGTTGCCACCCTACTTTTTCTCAGTTAGTGTTGTATAAGATTTAAATATTCCTTTGATGAGAGGACACAACACAAAGATACTTGAATAGTTCTGAAAGGTAGAAATCTTTGCTAACTATAGCCAATTAATTTCCCCTAAAAGACTTTGAAGTTGAGTTAGGGTCATGGGGGTTGGGATATCCAACAGAGGTTTAAGGGGACTGACTTGGGTTAGAGTTAAATGGGAACCAAGCACCTTAAAAGGAGGTACCCTCTGAATCTTACTAGGAGCCACCATAAATCCTCCCTCCGTGAGTGTTATAAGGACCTGGGTTAAAAGGCCCTCCAGGAGGGCAGGATCCTTGTATCCAAGGATGATGTCATCCATATAGGCACAGGCAAGGGAAACATCTGAACTTAATATGGGCTCCAAAAGTGTGGCCAGGTACTGTTGGCAGAATGCTGGACTATCAGCCATCTCTTGTGGTAATACTGTCCACTCATACCATTGATCGGGTGGAGAAAAATTAAGGGAGGGGACGGAAAAGGTAAAGTTTTCACAGTTGTCCGGGTGTAATGGGATAGAAAAGAAATAATCCTTAATATCTATTACAGCCAGGGTATACTCTGAGGGTATGGCGGGGGTCCAGGGCATGCCTCTCAAGGGGGTGCCCACCAATTCCATCCTGTCATTTATTTTACGAAGGTCCATGAAGAATGCGCCAGGCCCCGGATGCCTTTTGGATAACAAACACTGGCGTGTTCCAGGGGCTCATGGAAGGATGTAAGTGTCCAAGGGTCATTTGTTCCTCCACCAGAAGGCAGAGCACTTCGAGTTTAGGTTGAGTTAGTGGCCACTGCTCCACCCAGATGGGATTTCCTGGCCTCCACCTGATAGGTGGCACCCGGGGGAGCAGTGGCCTTTAGGATTGGGGGTATACTCGAGTGGGTCCCTTGGGTTCCTTACGATTGCTGAGACAATCCTTTTGCTTGACCCCTTCCATGCCCCAATTGTGGCCCTGGGCCTCTCCTTCCTCTGGAATACCCTCATAAAAGGTCCGGTGATCTGTGGTAACCACAGCATCCATTTGCCCTAGCATATCCTGTCCCAACAAATTCACTGTGAGGTTTTTTGCTACCAGGGGCCGTATTTTTCCCTGTTCTCCATCAGAACTGACCCATTTCATGAGGGTGACTGTTTCCGTAGATCGAGAATTGCCCCCCACTCCCAATAATGATGGCCTACCCACCAGCTCCCAGGTGGGTGGCACCTCCTCTTCCTGGAATACCGTCCTATCCGCCCCAGTGTCGATTAGGCAGTGAAACCTTTTTCCACCTATGACAACACTCATTTTGAGACGGAGCCCCTCCATAAGGGGGGCAGTCCAGTGGGCTTGGATTGTCCTAGTACGGGTTACCCCTGGTTTCCCCTTGGATGGGGTTCCTCCTTGAGTTAACGGGGCTGGAGGATGCCCCTCCTCTAGTTTAAAGGCTTCCCTTCTCTATCAAATTTGGACCTGCAATCCTTTTTCCAATGATATCCCTTCCTGCACCTAGGGCGGGGTATGGGGCAGCTTTGACCCTCCCCATCTATTAGTCAAGGAGGCTTGAGGGCACTCCCATTTAAAATGCCCCTCTTGCCCACACTTGAAGCAGGCTCCCTCAGTGGCCTGCCCGAGTGACTTGGAACTTTGGGTGGCCAGAGCCTGAGTAATAGCCTCTGTCATTGCCGATGTCTGGGCTGAGAGGGCCTGGGTCATGGCCGTCGTCTGAGCCTGCAGGGTCATGGCCAGGGATTGATTTTGATGCTGTTGCGTACCTACATCCTGCGAGGCCACTACCCATCAACTTATCGAAGCTTCCCTCAGGCCAGCACAGGCCGTCCTATGACCAGCATTCATTCCTTCCCAGATGAGCATCTTAACAAACTGATCCCGAAGGTCCCCAGCTGGCAACTTACGACGGACACTGTGTTGGACCCTAGCTACAAAATCTGGCAATGCCTCTCCCGGCTTTTGTCGCACCCCGGCAATGGGAGATTCGGTGGGCCCCTCATCCAGCTTGTACCAAGCATTAAGTCCTGCCTGCCTCACTTGTTCACGGTACGGAGCAGGTAGCGCAGCTTGCTGGGTCCCCGTAGAGAATCCTTCCCCCGTCCCAGCCAGCATAGCGGATGTAATAGGGATAGCTGGCTGGGCTGCTCGGTCAGCTTCGGCTCTCACCCGGCGCGCCTCCTTAAAGAAGGCACACCACTTTATGAACTGGGAACTCGTGAGGACTGCTTTGGCCAAGTCTAACCAGTCCCTGGGGACGCATGTGTGATAGGCTATATCTTGTAGCAATGTTTGGGCCCAGGGGGAGTTTGGGCTGTCCTCTGCTACTGCCTTGCGGAGTTCTTTGAGGTCCTTGGCCTCCCAAGGGTACCATTCCAAGGGCCTATTAGCCCCCGGGGCTAAATTAACAGGGTAGGCCTGAGGCGGCAAGTTCCCAGGCCCAGAGTTCACTTCCCTACACTGCTTTATGTCCACCGGACAAGCCTTCGCATAGGTTACCTCCCCAACGCCCTGTCTTTCAGTGCAGGGCTGGTCATTGGGATTTAGGTCACACAGGTCCCTCTGTGGGGCCACATAGAACGACGCTCCCTCCTCGCTCCCAGGCGTGTATGGCGGGGGCCTGGACTCCTCTGAAGTGTAGGCGGGTGGAGGAAATTTTACTTTTGTCCTAACTTCCACTGTCTGTGTCTCCTCATTTTCCTACTGTCGATATCATCCTCTGTCTCTTCTGTATCCCAGACTGCCTTAAAAATAGAATGACCCATAGTAAAGGTTTCACTCACCCTGAATGACCGCTTAGCCTCAGCCGAAAAGTAACTGTTCGTGCTCCACGTTGGGCGCCAGATGCAGGGTCTGAGTCCACCCGTCCGAGGATGGACTGGGTCCGAGGAAAGGTGAGTGCGCCGCTCGCCCGTTCCCCAGAGCCTCCGGATCCCGGAGACAATCAGGCGCAGCGGGGAGCCAAGTCTAGGGAGGACTCTTTTACTCCGTGCATAACCGAACCTTTTATAGCACAAAACTGCAGCGTCATTGGGGCAGGGCTAAGGACCAACCAATCACTTAAACGGTCACTTTACAGGGGTTGGGGGGGGGGATTTCTATAGGACTAGCCATATGTCTATATACTTGTTACTAGTCTTGTTACCTCCCCTGATGTTGCGTAGCCAATTAGCTTTTTAGTTCCACCCATCTGGGAGCCATCTTCTTTGCCCCTCTCGTAGGGCCCGGTGGACAAGAGGCCGCGGCATCATTGTCGGCAGCCTGGCCCCTCTCCGTCTGGTTCCCAACAGTCCTCTTGCTGGGGGGAGGGGGGCTGTGGCGGCCATGCGAGCTGCTCCAGGATCTACTCCCCCTCCTCGCGCCACAGCAGCTTGCTCATGGCCGGCCCTGGGCACAGCGGCATCATGGCGGCAGCTGTGCACACGCTCCAGCCACAGTCCCGCTCCTCCAGTGCCTGCAGGCTGTAGATGAAGTCCTCCTGCAGGCGCTGCAGCCGGTCCTGTGCCTCCTGGAGCTAGGCGCGCTCCATGTTGACCCCTCCTTGGTGCTGCCCGGTCCGGGGGCCGGAGCCGCCACCGCCGCGCACCCCGCGGGGTCACTGTCTGCCATGGCGGTGGACGGGGCCACGTGCGCATGCGCCGGGTCCCTCCCTGCGCTGCCATCCCCGGGACACCCGCCAGCTGGCTCCGTGGGCCTTGGTTCAGGTTAGTTCGCGGGCCTGGCTCTGCGCAGCTCCGTTCTGCGCAGCTCCATTCTGCGCAGCTCAGGCGGGGGCACCCAGGGGCAGCTGCGCATGCGGAGCCCCCGGGCCTGGTCTGGCCACGCCATGGCCACACTCATGCCCCACAGACTATGTGCAGGAATTAGAAATTTGTGTGGCATTGGTTCAGTCACTAGGAAAACAGTGTGGCAGTTCCTCACAAAATTAAACATAGAAGGGCTGGCGGTGTGGCTTAGCAGGTAAAGCCACGGACTATAGTACTGGCATCCCATATGGGCACCAGTTTGAGTCCTGACTGCTCTACTTCCGATCCAGCTCTCTACTATGTCCTGGGAAAGCAGTAGAAGATGTTCCAAGTCCTTGGGCCTCTGTGCCCATGTGGGACACCCAGTAGAAGCTCCTGGCTCTTGGTTTCAGATCAGCCCAGCTGCAGGCATATTGTCCATTTGGGGAGTGAACCAGCAGATGAAAGATCTCTCTCTCTCTCTCTCTCTCTCTCTCTCTCTCTCTCTGCCTCTGCCACCTCTGTAACTCTGCTTTTCAAATAAATAAATAAATCTTTAAAAATAAGTAAATACGAATTTAAAAATTTAACAGAATTACCATATGACCCAGCAGTTCCATTTCTGGGTATATATCAAAATAATGGAAAGTTGGGTATCAAAGAAACATTCTATAACAATGTTTACAGCAGCATTATTCACAAAAAAATTAAAAAATTGAAACAACACAAGTGTACATTAATAGCTACAGGGGTAGACAGAATGTGATATGTAAATATAGTTGAATTTTATTCAGTCTTGAAAGTAAGGATACTCTAATACATACTACAACATGGATGAACCTTGAAGATAATATGCTAAGATAAATGAACCAGTCCAAAAAGACTGCATGATTCCATATACAATAAGGTCTTTGTAATCAAATTCATAGAGACAAAAGACTAGAATGGTAGTTGCTATGGGCTGGAGCCAAAGAAGGGTGGATTGGGAGTTATCATTTAAAGAGTATAGAATTTCAGGTTTGCAAGATGAAGAGTTTCTGGAAATTGAATATTCAACAATGTGAATGTACTTAACATTAATTAAATGTATATGTAAAAATGGTTAAGATAGTAAATATGTATTAGCAAAATTTTGAAAATATTTTAGAAACTGGCATTGTTTTGTCAAGAATTAATTGCTATTATTATAATTATATTTTAACTGTGATATATGAGGAGACTTCAAAAACTATGAAAAATGAATTAACAAGTAAGTTTGTTTTGGTGCAAAATGTGTAAAATCCATGCACAGTTTTTTCATAATATTTATTTTCATGAATTTTTGAAGCACTCTAGAATTTAATTATATAGCTACTACTTTTATATCATGTATTATAAATCTATAAATTTTATAAAACATAATTATTTTATTAAATATTTATGCTGCTTTAATTCAGATTCCACTAAGGAAAAATCTGAATTAAGGGTTACATATTTAATGTTAAAGCATAAATAGAAATATCACTAAAATCTTCTTTCCTAAATTTTCTCCAGTATCAGTGACTCTGAAAAACTCTAGGTGAAAATTTATTGAGCTCTGAAGACTATTACCAATTAAATGTAAAGCAGTGTGCTAATATTATTTATTGTACTATAATCTAGATAATATGTTTTTAAAATGAGGTGTTTTATTATTTTTTGAAAATTCCATTGCCAGGGGCCAGCATTGTGGCGAGGCAGATAAGGCATCCTATATCAGCACCAGTTGGAGTCCCACTTCTGATCCAGCTCCCTGCTAATGGCCTGGGAAAGCAGCAGAGGATGGTCCAAGTGCTTGGGTCCCTACCACTCCCCAGGGAAGCCCAAATGAAGCTCCTGGCTTTGAACGGACCCAGCTCCAGCAGTTGAGGACATTTGGGGAGTGAACCAGCACATGGATGAATTCTCTCTCTCTCTCTCTCTCTCTGTAACTTTGCCTTTCAAATAATAAATAAATCTTGAAAGAAAAAAGAAAGGAAAGAAAGAAGGAAGGAAGGGAAATTTCATTTCCAAAACACAGCTGGATATATACAGTTTGTTTGTGCCAAAAGCATTCTGCCATCAGTAAGAAATGATATTATGTATATAGGAACCTTAAAGAAATCAGAAGACAAATGTTAAGGTAATGCTCATAATTTCAGTCTTAAAAAGATGTCCAACATTCCTAGAAGACTAAGTGGTTTTCAGAAACATATTGAAACTGATACATTTTGAATGGTCTCTGCCCTTTTACATGTTATTATATACACATATGTAATAACATATTTCCTAGCACATTTTGTTATTAAATACAATTACATAATTTATTTTGTTATTACTCATATAGTAACATACTTATTTCCATATGATAACTCCTGCTTCCTGAGTCCTATTCTGTTTGTTTATATCTTTTTTAAGATTTTACTTATTTATTTGAGAGGTAGAGTTACCAAAAGAGGGAGAGACAGAGAGAAATAGCTTCCATTCGCTGGTTCACTCTGCAATGGCTGGAGCTGAACCTATCTGCAGCAAGGACCCAGGAGCTTTTTCTGGGACTCCCACATTGATACAACACTTGGGCTGTCTTCTACTGCTTTCCCGGGCCATAGCAGAGAGGTCCATAGGAAGAGGAGTAGCTGGGACTCAAACCAGCACCCATATGGGATGCCAGCACTGCAGGAGGAGACTTAGCTCACTATGTTACAGTGTCGGCCTTGCTTATGTCTTCCCCAACCCCCAGACAGAGGAAAATTAGTTAAGCTTAGTATCCATGGAATTATTAATTAATTTTTGCTAAATTGGATTAAGAATTAAATGTTTATAGGTGATAAATTTTTTGAAAATATCAATATTAGAAAATTTGTTAAATAAAGTGTGGCTTGATTTACTGAAAGCAACCCAAATATACTCATTGGAATACATTTACCAACAGAATTCTCCAACATTGGTTCCCAACTGTGGCCAATTTTGCCTAAAGGGGGATATTTGGCAATATCTGGAGACGTTTTGCGTTATCATAACTGGAGGTGGTATATGTGTGTGTGTGTGGGGGGGTGTTTACTACTGGCATATAGTAGGCAGAGGCCAAAGACACAGATATCTATCCTA
The DNA here is from genome assembly GCA_949820135.1 of Sylvilagus floridanus. Classification (NCBI taxonomy): domain Eukaryota; kingdom Metazoa; phylum Chordata; class Mammalia; order Lagomorpha; family Leporidae; genus Sylvilagus; species Sylvilagus floridanus. The sequence goes on from OX463223.1 coordinate 117,262,852, forward strand.
TGGTGGACAGGATAGTCCCCCAACAATAAAAAAATTATTTGACCCAAAATGCTGACAGTGCCTAGGTTCAGGAAAAAAATGTTCCAGAGGAGCTTCATATTGCAATGTGAAGAGATTAGCATATGTGGTCCACAATAAAGCTACTACAATGTAACTTGGAAATCACTTCTGTAAACTACTGCACTGCTTGAGGATGAGTTCAACATTTTGGGAACTCAAAAGTCACACATAATGTACAATCTGTTTGGCCTAATCATAAGGAGACCCTGCTTGGATCCTGACCATTAACACTCAAAAGAACCCACCAGAACAAGTTGCGATGAACCAGGTGCCTAATGTCCTGCGTTTTCCAAGGATGTTCTTCTGGTGCTATACACAACAGCTGAACTGCTGTCCTGACTCAAACATTTAAAGGCCTTTGAAGATGGTGCCAGGAAGGTTTTAGCCTTCTTTGGAGATACACTATGGCTAGATTGACGTTTACAGGCATGCCAAAAAGATCTGTGAGTTTTCCCACCAGAAGCCAGACTCCTCTGGGCTGATTATTATAGCCAAGTCAATGGAAGCCATGGACCACTTGCTTTCATCTGTATACATCACTACCCTACAAATGGCCTTCGTTCTCTTCCTGAGCTGTCTTTACAGTGCCCTGTAGATCAGCACTGAAGGGCGCAATATTCCAACTAGTGTACAGTGAATACTTCGGCTCTGTGCAGAGCAAAGGAGCTGCTACATGCCGTCCTGTCACGTCAGAGACCGTGGCTATGTGCTTATGCCTGGCTTCCTGCCACCCCCTCCTTGTAGAGCACAGCAGGACGCCCTGCTTCTCCGTGGGCGTCTCCACATCAGCCGGGATGATGCGCTGTGTGCCCTGAACGAAGAGCCAAGGGCTCTGAGAGGAAGGACTGTGACCTGCTGTTTTAAAAGAGCTCGTCTTCTGTCTTTAAAGCATACGGGATTATTGTGGCAAAGTTTACTGAGCAGAAATGAAAATATCATGTATTTTGAATCTTTGACTAAGTAAAGTGCTTCTTAAAGAAAGAGCATTAAGAGACAGTCACCTCACTAGGATAATTTTCACTAGTTTGGGCATAGTTGATCCTGAGACTATCCACTTAATCTCCATTTTTAGCCTCCAAAACATTCATTCTTTCACCAGGAAAGTATATGTTTAAACACCAACTAGTTCCACAATCTTGGGAAATTCCAGAACAGCTCTCTAGGCTTAAATAAAATGGTAAAAAGAGAGGAAACTAAAATTAGCGGAATCCTGTTGTATAGCATTCCCTCTCATTTCTGTCATGCTACTTCCTCCAACAAATGATAGTGATGTTACCTAGATTGTAACTCTCACCAAAGACCCTTAGAATCCCTTTGTTTTTCCTTCTAGATTATTTTACATTTAGTTATATCACCATCCACACAATCATTCTAGCTAGATACTTGGGGCTCATTTTTTCAACTTTATTCAGATGCAATTGACAAATAAAAATTATGTACATTTAAGTTATACAGTTTGATGTTTTAATACATGTGTACATGGTTATAAATATTATTAAATAATTATCACATTTATGGAATTTGATAAAATTCAACACTCTTTCCTATTAAAATCTCTTAATAAATTAAAAATACAAGGAAATTACCTCAAAATGATAAAGGCCTTATAAAAAAAGTCATAACTAACATCATAGTCATCAGTGAAAAACCGAAAGCTTTTCCTCTAAGAGCAGCAACAAGGCAAGGTGCCTGCTCTCACTGTTTCTACTCAACATAGTACTGCCAGTTCTAGCCAAAGCAACTAGACAAGAAAGTGAAACAGACAGGAAAGAGAACCAGAAAGGAAGACAAGGCTCATCAATAAATCGTTCTTTGTCCCAACAGATAATTATTTGTTACAGTATTCTGCCATCTAACCCTTCAAATATTTTGAATAAGCCCCTTTCTATTCATTCTCATAATAGCTCACTTACTTCTACTTTCAAATTATAACACGTTGTTATTACAACATCTGCCTAAGAACGCTTGTGGATGAGTAATGAAACCAAAAGAAAAATAAGAATGGAAGGAGAGAGGGTGGGAGGAAGGGAGGAACCATGGGAAGTAGCATGTTCTTAAAAACTATATAAATGAAATACATGAACTCTGTTCCTTTTATATAAATAAATTGAAAATTAAAAAATAGTAAATAAAATTTAAAATAAAATAAAATTTCAAAAAAGTACAGTTCAACTATAGGTCCAGTTTTTAAAAAATAAGAATTCCCCTCATCCAAACTGTGTAAATTCATCCTGTAAAAAGTCACTAATGTTCAATTTAAAAAGTAATATTCCAAATAACTCAGCTGCTTAAAATGCTTCCAAAATTACAAAAATTACAAAAAAATTACACTCTGTAATTTTGCTTTACAAAGACTTTTATTATAATGTACCAATGCTCAAGAATATCTTCTTCCCAGTCTCTACCTCATGTTTTTCTTACCCCTAGTCCATAACCAATGCCTACTCATGACATAATGCACTATACAGGGCACTTTCTTTTGAAACTCCTCATCTTAAATGATGTTATAGCTGCTTTTAGGCATCCAGTAATACTGTGTTGTCACATTTGTGCTATTTTTGCTACAATTTACTATGTTTTTTATTATATATCATTTACCTTCACTATTTATTGCAGCAAATTCTAATTGGTACTCAACATGTGTTGATTGAATAAATCCTTAAATAAATGAAAAAAAGAAGGAAGAGGGAAAGGAAAATAAAAGAAAGAGAAGGAGGGGGAGAAGGAGGGAGGAAGGGAGGGAGGAAGGCAGGCAGGAAGGAAATCTGTTGTAAGCTATTTTCAATGTGTGAGTCTCATTTCCCTCATTTGTAAGGTCTCTTCATTCTCATATCCTACCATTTGAGTGAGAATGGAAGAAACTCTAACAATAGATTGATATTCTGCTTTTTGTCCTGCAAATGTCATATGTCCAGATGTGGCAGAGATCTTCATCCATCAAACCAGATGGTTGACTATGGTAGTATGTTAAAAATTTGTATTCAAAATGCTGATTTCTAAGATCAGGACTTTCCCAACTGTTACTTTTTTCTGGCCCTTTGACTGAATAGCAGTAACGCTTTTTATGGCAGGTATATTTGCTTCTGAAATTTATTGTCCAGCTATATTCCACTTTAACTTGCAAATTGGGCACTACGCTTGCAAAGAGAAATTTTTCTAGTCCTCACAGCTCTGTAGCCAGGTCTTCTTTTATTCAGGAGGTAATGCATTGGTCCCCCGCGGCCAGAGAGAGGGAAAGTTTAACGCTCAGGGCTTCTGTTTCATGCCCAAGCTTCCACTGTTACAAAATATGCAGTCTCACAGCTTATTTATTGCCAACCACAGCCTTTATTATGCATTTTTCTATCTTCATAGAAAAGATAAATATAAATAAAACAGCAGATAAAAAGAATGTAAAACAGCATGACACAGATAATTTAAATGAAAAAAATGAAATCAGGAATTCTGAGAGTGGAAATGAGATATAAATGTCATTTCTGTTTTTGAAGAATCCAATTATACATTCTGTTTTTATACTAGATATAATATAAAACTATAAACCTGCTTTAAATCCACAAAAACAATAAAATTTAAACATCAAGGCTGGCAGTCTCATTAAATAGTACATGTACCCATCCTCAAGATTGCTTCAGAGATGACCAAAAAAATGTATTTCTAACCAACCATAGAAATTCCTGGTCTCTAGCCTCTTATCTGGAAACTCTGCAGGCCACAATCTCTCTATTTGAGAAATCCAAGAAATTAAGCTTCAAGAATGAACCTTCATCATCACCACCATCATCATCACCATCCAACTCTTATTTAACCAAATTTCAGAGGACTAAAAGATAATATGATTTTTTAAATCCCCTAACTATTGCAAGCTCTTCTATTTTCAGAATCTGAGAGCAGCCTTTAGAAAGAAATTCATTAGGATTACTAATTTCCAGTTTTGACTAATTAAGAGTTCCACAGTGAAGGTAGAAGTAACAATGAAATTACCTCAAGATACATAAGGAGATATGAAAATTTCTTGAATTAGATAACAGTGAACTTAACCACACTTGATGATCTTACTGAGTGCCCAATAGTTCTTTTAAGAACTGGAGGCAATGAAAAATTAATATGTTCTACTGATTTGAAATTAAATGTTCTTTACAAACATTAATAATTGAGTCTTGAACTATAAGAAACACTAAATGGTGCATTGTAAGCAAATATAGTTACAGGTATATATGTGATAATAGAAAAATTTAAGCAAGCAAGAAGAAAAGATTTTGGTAGTTGGTTAAGAATTCTACATGTGGATAGAGAGTTGTTAAGGTAGTATATTCATATTTCAGCCAGAATCACAGAAGAAGACAAAGAGTGAGAGCAAGAATGAGAGTGAGTGTGACTGTTAATATAAAAATATTGTGGAGGCCGGCACTGTGGTGTAGCTGGTAAAGCCTCTGCCTGCAGTGCCAACATCCCATATGGGCACCAATTTGAGTCTTGGCTGCTCTACTTCCAATTCAGCTCTCTGCTATGGCCTGCGAAAGCAGTAGAAGATGGCCCAAGTCCTTGAGCCCCTGCACCCACATGGGAGACTGGAAGAAACTCCTGGCTCCTGGCTCCAGAATGGCGCAGCTCCGGTGGTTGTGGCCATCTGGGGAATGAACCAGCAGATGGAAGACTTCCCTCTCTCTTTCTGCCTCTGCCTCTCTGTAACTCTGCCTTTTAAATAAATAAATAAATTTTATAAAAAAGAATATTGTGGTTTTCTCTAAAACTTAAAATTAACATATTAAACATTAAATATATTAAAACAGAACATTAAAGATTCATTTTAAGAAAAAAATGACCTCACATATAACACATAATACAGTAAGCTATGAAAATGAAAATAGAATTTAACAGAAAAAGATTTTTAAGAAAGAAATTATAAATATAATTTCAAATTTAATTGACCATCTACAATTGATGTGGGAGGACTATTCTCTTTATGACAAGTAAAGCTGCTCTTAAGCAAATTTTGATAAAAGTCATTTCAGAAATAATTTGGGGTCAAAATCCTTTATATAAAAATGAATACACACAATTTAAATCAAAATGTTATTTTAAAAGTAACTCCAAGACATTTACAGTCAAATAACATGAGATTATAAGAATGGTGAAGATTTGAACATCATCCTAACATAAAGTAATTGGGAAAAGATTAAAATTAAAATATCATTCTTTTATATCATTTTTTATTGAGCCCTTATTAACTTGTTGGCAAAAGATTATGTAAAAATGTAAAAGTGGGGCCAGCCTTGTGGCACAGCAGGTTAAGCGACTGCCTGCAACACTGACATCCCAAATGAGCACCAGTTGGAGCAAAGGCCTGAGTCCTTGCGTAGCTGCCGTTTATGTGAGAGACCCCAGTGCAGTTCCTGGCTCTTGCCTTAGGTCTGGCTCAGCCCCAGCCATTAGGCCATTTGGGGAGTGAACCAGTAGATAGATCTCTCCCTCCCTCCCTCCCTCCCTTCCTCTCTCTCTCTCTCTCTCTCTCTCTCTCTCTCTAACTCTGTCTTTCAGATAAATGGCCCCAGCCATTAGGCCATTTGAGGAGTGAACCTGTGGATAGAAGATCTCTCTCTCCCTCCCTCTGGTTAGGTTTTAGGGATAAGATTCAAAAAGTCATTTTCCATTCTCTTAGTTTCTCTGAATATTCACTACTTATCCTTCTCAGGATATTATTTAGTCAATCTTTTTTAAAACTTTATTAAATATAACATATAATGTGTATAAGATATATTAATCACACATTACGTTTTGATTATACAGTCCTCAAGTTGGTTCAACCTGTGATTTTTTGATTTTATAATGGTGGGAAAATGATACATATTCAGAGGACCACAATTCAAATTTTGAATTTTGATCACTTCCTGGCCTGGTAAGCAATATTATACTCTTCAGATGCTGGGCAGTGGTACCCAGCCACAGCTCCCAGTTAGCCATATGATCATGACAATGAACAACCAAAGCTCTACAATGTGCAGTGTGGCTGAGTCAGAATGTCTGGTGGGTTAGATGTATTAAATGTATTTCGGACTTCTGATACATTTGACTTATAGCAGGTTTATCAGACGTGACCCTATCTTAAGTCAAGTGGCATCTATATTTGTATAGGATAATATCATTTTCCTTTTTTTTTTTTTTTTTTTGGACAGGCAGAGTGGACAGTGAAAGAGAGACAGACACAGAGAAAAAGGTCTTCCTTTTGCTGTTGGTTCACCCTCCAATGGCCGCCACAGCCGGCACGCGGCCGGCGCACCGCACTGATCCGATGGCAGGAGCCAGGTGCTTCTCCTGGTCTCCCATGGGGTGCAGGGCCCAAGCACTTGGGCCATCCTCCACTGCACTCCCGGGCCACAGCAGAGAGCTGGCCTGGAAGAGGGGCAACCGGGACAGAATCCGGTGCCCCGACCGGGACTAGAACCCGGTGTGTCGGCGCAGCAAGGTGGAGGATTAGCCTGTTGAGCCACGGCGCCGGCTTCAAAATCATAATTGTTTCCATTATTATATCATTATTTTTAAAAATCTAGAATGGTCTTTCCATCATCAATGGAAACTCAAACCAACCATGTTTGATAGATAATTTTTGAATATTCTTTAAATCTTGTGCAGTACATTTAGATTATGTCACTTTTGTTATAAAAGGTATTATTGAGTTTGTTTTGTTTATTCTTCATGGTGAAATTTGAATATATATGCTGTGACATGTAGCATGGAGAAAAGCCCATGGCCATAGCTTGCAAAATGCTCCACTGTGCTGTTGATTGTTTTGAGTATGCCTATTATTTTGAAGAAATAAATAGAACATTTTAGAATACTTCCTTATGAAATATTATGAGTAAAGAGGCAATAGCTTTTTTTAAAAAAAGTAAAGAATCTATGAAACAGCATCAATACAAATATATTGAATGTAAGCTAATTATCTAATATTTAATTGATGCTGAGCTAGAGACACAGTAATGAAAAGGACAGCTCTGAGCATAGATGTGTTTGTAGAATTCACAGGACATTAGTGCAAGTCAGTCTAAAATAAATAGTATGTAGACAATTAAATAGTTGTAATTGTGATTAACGTTTTAAAATAGAGGCTTTGCAAACGCTGCTTGGGAAGTCAGGTCCCACATTGGAGTGCCCAGGTTCAAGTTCCGGTTCTGCTTCTGATTCTAGCTTCCTGCTGATGCACTCCATGGGAGGCAGAAAGTAATGGCTCAAGTGGTTGGGTCCCTGCCACCTGAGCATGAGGCCCTGGGGTTGAGCTCCAGGCTCCTGGCTTTGGCCTGGCTCAGCCCTGGTTATTGTTGGTATTTGGGAAGTGAATGAACAGATGGGGAATTTCTCTCTCCATTCTTTCCCTTTGTCTTTTTGCCTTTCAAATAAAATGAAAATACATTTAAAATATTTTGAAAAAAATGTTAAAAAATAAAATGCAGTGTTTGAGAGACCTGCGCCTGGATCAAGGCACAGCTATTTTAGACTAGGCCTCCATCTTGTACCTCGGCCCTGACCAGGCCCTGAACCCTAAGCCAAAAGCTCCTGAAAGATGAAAAATAAACTCCCCTTGCGATAAACTCCCCTAGCAACAGCCAATCAGCCGATAGCAGGGAAATATCTAAAGTTCCAGGTGTCTTTTCAGGCAGTTAAGGTGATTGATAACATCCCGAAACCCTGCAGTTTGGCACGTGCACCCTAGCGGCTCGGGCCCTATACTTTAGCCAATCCCAAAAGCCATCCAACCACTTTTACTAGGTCCACTCCCACCGCTGGATGCACTAATCAGTTTTAAGAGATGTTCCTGGCCGGCGCCGTAGCTCAACAGGCTAATCCTCCGCCTTGCGGCGCCGGCACACCGGGTTCTAGTCCCGGTCGGGGCACCGGATTCTGTCCCGGTTGCCCCTCTTCCAGGCCAGCTCTCTGCTGTGGCCCGGGAGTGCAGCGGAGGATGGCCCAGGTGCTTGGGCCCTGCACCCCATGGGGAGACCAGGAAAAGCACCTAGCACCTGGCTCCTGCCATCGGATGAGTGCGGTGCGCCGGCCGCAGCGCTGCCGACCGCGGCGGCCATTGGAGGGTGAACCAACGGCAAAAGGAAGACCTTTCTCTCTGTCTCTCTCTCTCACTGTCCACTCTGCCTGTCAAAAAAAAAAAAAAAAGAGATGTTCCTTAAATTCCCCGCGGAATGAGATGATTTGCTGAATGGTGCTATACTGTATAGAATGTCTCTGAAAACCCTATACAAACTCCGCAAAGGAAACGGGAGGGGTCCTTGTCAGAAGTCCAGAAGACCGCTGCGTGGGTTGGAGGTGTGGACCCTAGCTCAAACTTGAACGATAAACCTCTTTGCTTTCGCATCACCAGAGTCTCTCATGGGGTTAATTGAGTGTGATCCGAGTCCAGTCTAACATGTTATGAACAAATTAAATGTGGAGACTTGTTTCATTCTGGACAAGAAAGAAAAGTTAGAACTCATATGGTTGGATGTAAGAGAAGAATAGCACATGAGGTGAAAACGAAAATATTAATCAGAAACTAGGTGACCCTGCATGTCTGCACCACGCCAATTCTCTCTGAGCTGACCAAATTGTCTAGGAACTCCTTCTTTCAGAGTTCCCGAAATGGAGACTTGATCTTCAAATTTATTCACTATGACACAGCAATGCACTCAGAAGACGCTCTTAGAAAATCTCAAAATGAATGAATCCTCTTGTTCTAAATCTTTGAGTCCGTAATTAGGTGCAATTGCTCTTTCTACTCTCCACTCTTTCTTATTTCCATTAGTCACTATTGGGTTTCCTCTAGTAGCTAACTTGTGAAACTTAAAAAAATAATTGCGCTATTTCAAGTCTTAGGGAGATAAAATGTGTACCTTGAATTTGCTTACAGGTAGGGGGGCACACACTGCTCAACGGAAGATTCTATTTTCTGATTGAAATTCATATCAGAAATTATTCTAACAATTAAAGTTTAAAATAGCATAGTTCACTGTGCATTGACCAAGATGGCCTTAAAGTTTCTCTCAGTTTGTTTGAACTTTAGACAGGTATTTTCCTGACTGTGGGCCCAAATCTCCTTTTTTTAGAGTATTTTCTACTGAAAGCTTTCAATTGTAAATTCTTTCTCTGGCTCTTTGATATGTTAATTTTGTACAAACTGGGAATGTCTTTCTCTAAAACTTGGGAATAATCCCTTTGAAATATAATCATCAAGAAACAAAGAGTCAGGCCAGTTTTGGGGCCCAGCTGGTGAAGCTGCTGCCTGGAGCTCCTGCTTCCTATATAGGCACTGGTCCAGGCTGCTCCACTTCCTATCCAGCTCCCTGCTAATGGCCTGGGAAAAGCAGCATAAGATGGCCCATGAGTTCAGACCCCCACCATCCACATGGAAGACTGGAAGAAGCTCCTGGCCCATCCCCTGCCAACCGTTGAGGCCATCTGCAGAGTGAACCAAACTATGGAACATCTGACTTTCCCTCTCTGTAACTATGACTTTCAAATAAATAAATCTTTATTTACCTTTTGTTTCAGGACAGTTAAGTTTAATCTTTCTCCTCTGTTGTAAAAATCTTGAATACAATCTTCCTTACCTGGTTAAATGGCCCCAGGTAATTTTTCTTTTAGAGCATAGAAAACTTCCTTGATGTTAGGAAGAATAAGATGAGTTGTTGCACTTATACTAGGGACCATAATCAAGGTTAAGGCAAACACATCAAGGAATGCAATGCTTTTCATAAGGAGAAATTACATAGATCTCATGATTAAATTCTATTCTTGGAAAACCCAGTAAATTCTACCCAATCAGAGCTGTGAAACAAAGGTAACACCTCAGTATACATTTTACAGGGCTAGGCCCTAACTAACTTTTTCTTTTGTTTTGTTTTTTTACCTTTTGATATTTAGAAGGGGAAACCAACTGCTTAACTGTTATCCCAATTCATTAAGAAGGAAATAGATATTGATGTCTAGTTTTGTTATGGTCACATGAGTCTGATTACTGGAGTCTGTAGATTAGCAGTGTACAATAACACTTTCTAAAATGATGGAAATATTCTAATGCAGTGAACTCTAGCTGTATGTGGCTATGAGGCATGTGAAATCTGGCCAGGGAAATCAAGGAATGGAAATTTCATCTTTATTCTGAGATAATTTTTAGTGAAATGTTATTAACCACAGGGGGCTAGTAACTACTGTACTGGATAGTGCACTAGATAATATCAATCGTAAATCTATCTTATTGTAAACGGATGAGAGCTTGCAAGGAAGTCAATTATACAAAGTAGTTTGCAATATTATCATAAAGAAAAATGAGATGCATGCCCACCTAGATCAGATTTTCTAGTATCATCAGCATGTTGACATTTGGGTTGGATAATTCTTTGTTATACGTTTGGATGTGTGCATGCATACCAGAGAAGTATTGCCTTGTGCATTCTCCTGGTCTTCATCTCCTAGATGACAAAGCACCTGTCTCCCTCATTTAGGACAACAAAAATGACTTCAAGACAAACAAGACTTGGAATAGAAGAGGGAATAGGAAGAGGGTTGGCAGTGTGGGTGGGAGGGCAGGTATGGTGGGAAGAATTACTATGTTCCTAAAGTTGTATTTATGAAATGCATGAAAATAAATAAAGTAATTTAAAAAAAAAAAAAAAGAGCACCCTCTAGACCACTACCTTTAAGTCTGACTATTCCTGGTGGAATATTGGTCCTTATTTAGGCAACCTGTCTCCAAGATTACCTGGATCAATTAAAGATGCCCATTGACAATGTCCTGGGCTATCTTAACATATGACTGTTTAGTCAAGGGTGGAGAGGAAATAGTGTAATGGGGGGCAAAGGAAGCGAAGGACTAATTCCATTATAGACATGTTTTAAGAAGACTAAATGTTAAATTAGATACTTTGATGCACTTTAGACTGTGCAATATGACCTGGTCTATTTTTCCTAATGTGTTTGATCACTTGTAATTACCATTCATTTAAAAAATTTCTAACATCATATTATTTTGGCACATTTAATTTAATAAGTATTTAAATAGCACTTTAAAATCTCCCCCAAATGAGACAAGAATAGAAATAAAAATCTATCCCAAATCTGTCTGGGGTCAGAGTCACATTTACAACCTCAAATGACAGCAAATTAGCTCAGTGCAACTGCAGAAGGAATAAGTATGGTGGCAGCAGCCAGTGAGGGTGAGGCTCTATAGGCATAGTACCGAATACAAAATGTCTGGAAGCAACAGTCACATACAGTCCTGCAAAGAGAAGTCTTAGAATCCACAATGTGAATTCTAGTCTGATCTGGGGTACTCAAGCTCTGTAATATTTGACAATTATGTTACTTCACCCTGAATTTTCTAATTTAATTGTACATGTAAAGGCAGATTCTATCTGCGTTCTTCATCTTTGATTTAGCACTGAGAATAAAATGAAATGCTGTATTTGTAGCATTACAAACACGACCAGATAATTACCTCTTTACAAGCTTGCTGATGTAGTCCTGGCTGCAATAACTTACAGGTATATTGATAATGAAGATCTACAACAATATAATAACCACCCATGATTCTTCATGGTACATAGTACATATTCATTTTCAACATGATATTTTTCACTTAAAAATTCTGACTCCAGCCTACCATGTCTGAATCAAATACACATACTATCATTTATCAATGTGTTAGTGTCTTTATTTTTTCAGTTGAAATATACTATTGTGAGACCTGAGCCTGGAACAAGGTGTAACTATTAGGCCTCCATCTTGTAGCTTGGGCCTGACCAGGCCCTGAACTCTGAGCCAGAAGCTCCTAAAAGTAAATACATAAACTCCCCTTGTGATAAACTCTCCTAGCAACAGCCAATTAGCAGATAACAGAGAAATACCTAGAGTTTCTGGTGTCTTCTCAGGGCAGATAGGGTGATTAATAGCTTCCCGAGACCCTGCAGTTCAGCACGTACACCCCAGCAGCTCGGACCCTATGCTTTGGCCAATCAATTCAAAAGGCATCAACCCCAAAGCCATCCAACCACCTTTAGTAGGTCCCTTCCTGCCACTGGATGCACTAATCAATTCTAGGAGATGTCCTTTAAATTTCCCGCGGGATGAGATGATTTGCTAAATGGTACCATAATGCATAAAATGTCTCTAAAACCCTATAAAAACCCTGGCCTTCTTTGTCTCAGGGCTGCTCTGTTCCTGCGTGTTCAGACAGCCCCAGCATGCTGGAATAAATAAACCCTTTGCTGATTGCATGAGAGTGTCTCTTGGAGTCGTTCTTGGGGCAGTGGATGTTTTCGGACTCTAACACTATGTTTTTGGAATATGAGAAATATTCGAAAATGTTCATTGAAAACATATATGATGAAAAATTATGTATGATTTCAATATTTTTACATTAAGCTTACTTTTAAATTTTCCATGAACTTTTAAAAGTACTCTATGAAAAAATAGGCAAAAATTAGGTAAAATAAAATTACTCAGACACAGAGGACTAATAATGAACCAAACACACAGAAGGCTAATAATGCATGCAACAGAGGAAATTGTTCAACTGGCCTAGGACAGAAGCCACTTTAAGGAGACACTCAAATGGGTCCTGAATGTTATCAAGTTGTCAGCAAGGAGGTAAAGGACTTTTCCTTCCAGCCTAGCCTCTGGCAGCCAATGCCTTTTCAGAGTGAAAACTCATGGAGGGTGGAGTCACAGCAAGATGTGACTCAAACAGTGGTCTGAAGCCACTGATGTTTATCATCCCAGAAGGTGTATTATCTCAGCTCCCAGATGCCAACCTCTGAGGGAAAAGTCCTGAACCCAAACTATCTCTTTTGCATATCAATGCACAGTTGTCTATGTGATTTGTCAGTCAGCCAATGTAAGGTGACTCTCAGCCAGTCACTTGGCTCAGTTACAGCTGTGTTACAAGAAAAAGCTCAAAATGGAGCTGATTCCATGAAAGCATAGTCGCATTAATTGTAATTGAAATACCAATTCACTTAGATTCACAAGAATCATAACATGGCAAGTCACCACAACACCTGGGTCTCCTGGAGGAAGTTGGAAACCTTGTAGGAACTAGAACCACAGAGGAGAATCAGCAGCTGCTGAACATGCCTCCTTGGCAGGCAGAGGTGAAAAATACCCTTTCTTCTTCCTTATTCTGACAGTGTTACAGAAGCCAGGTGACAACGTAATCTGCAAGTATCTCTCCTAGGGTCAGCCCCCAGGTGGCACAAATTGGAAAAAGGAGAGGAATATACATATGAACAAGTAATTTTTTAACTTGACGATCTTGCAAAGCCAAATCAAATTGGAAGCCCCATGTGAGAAACTCTGTAAAATTGCAATGCCTAATGAAAAAAAAAAAAGAATTTCACTTAAACATTTCAAAGACTAAGGCCTATGCTCTAGGTAAAACACCTATAAACTGAAGAGCTTTTATCTCAGCACTTTCAATGTAGAAAGACTTAGCCTGACTTGAAATAATTGGACTTGATATTATCTCTCATAATACAGGAAATCATCAAGAATTCCCTGCACAGAATACATCTATGAAAGATTTAAAACTCATTTTATTTCTAATTATTTTCTTCTTTTTGACTTGGTGAATTTTTCATTTTTTAAAAGATATGGAATAGTAATAAAATGAGATGTAGATAGATGCATGTAAAATATAGTTTCATCACTTAAGTTGCTACAGATACTAGTTGATCAAAAATTTTAAGTATTATTAGTATGGTAAAATATACAACAGTATACAATTGTGGTGGGCATTGTTAAAGGTCTCACAGCATTCATTCCTCATTTTCTGAACCCTAAAAGTGTCCTGATTTGGGTGAAACATTTAATGCTCTTATTACAGAAACCTGGGGTGGAAAAACTCCCTCCATTCTAACAGGCACCAGAGCTAGTGGAGGATCAAGCAGTTTCTTACACCAACTGGCTCGGCTGGGATCATTTCCTGAGAACGGAGCAACCATCCCAATTTTCTTACAATATTTATAGGTTCATCAGTGTCATACCTTAGCTGTTACAGCATTGGTGGGTTTAAACTGCAGCCTACGTGACTTGGGGCCACACTTCCAATGGTCGGTGGGCCTAGTATGTTAAAGAGATACCAGGGACAGATTTATTAGGATAGCTTTATGGCTGGAGTTTACAGAAGCAGAACTTAGGACTTCTTCCATCCATAGACAAGATAATAGTGGGCAGCTGCTTCACTACTTAATTACATGCAGCCACTTTTCAAGGTCTGTGTTGGGAGGAAGGATCGGCTTTTCTTTCTTTGTCTCTGGTTGCAGCCATATTTCCTCTACACTCTCATTCCATGTGCCTGAAGGGAAACTGATCCCACAAACCTCAGAGGTGCAAGCTTGATTGGACCGAGCTAATTGGTACATATTATTTGCTGCAGACTGGAAAAAAATGGGCAAGTGATATAAATTGATAATGCCAAACCGTCTTAAGTCAATGAACCAAGTGTGTGTGTGTGTGTGTGTGTATGTGTATTACTTCCCAACCTTGTAACATTTACACATTCTTAACTATGTGTATATTATTTTAAACATTTAAGATGCTAATAAATATTAAGAAAATCCCCACATAAAAATTCTGTATGTTATATCTATTCATCATCTCATGTAATAAGATCTGACCTGTAGTATTATTTTTATTAAATGTTTATTCTTTATTTTATCTACTTGAAAGGCAGAACTAGAATGAAAGAAGGGGAGAGAAAGAGATCTTACATCTGCTGGTTCATTCCTAAATGCATGAAATAGCCAGCTCTGGCCCAGGCTTAAGCCAGGACCCTAGAACTCCATCTGAGCCTCCCACGTGGGTGGCCCGGGCCCAAGCACTTGGGCCATCATCCACTGGCTCTCAGAATGCAATAGCAGGAAGTTGTATCAGAAGTGGGATAGACAAGACTCAAGTCTGCACTCTGGTGTGGGTCAGGTGTCCTAAGCAGTGGCTTAATCAGTTGTGCCAAATATTGGTTTTAATAGAATTTTAGCTTAATGAAAGGATTTGTACCATTTCACTTCATATTTTAGTGTTGAAAACCAAATTTTCTTTATATTTGAATTGATCATTATTCCTCTTTGTATATGTCCAAGACACACACAAGTAAGTCAACTTTTGCTTACAGGAATGTTAACAAAATACATTTGACAAATTTTAGAATTCAGCTTAAGATTGTAGTAGTATGATAGATACTAGAGCAAAAGTTCTTAATTCTCTTAGAATCATTAACTGTTTCTTAAATCATTTCGCATTTTATTTAATGTGCAAGTAGTAATAATTTATATTTACTGGATACACTATGATGTTTTGATGCACAAAGACATACACAAACTAGGGAATAATTAAACCAAGTTAACTAACATACTCATCGCCTCACTTACGTATCAATTTTTGTGATAAGGACATTTAAAATCTACTCTTTCAGCAATTTTGAAATATGCAGTACATTATTATTAACCATAGTCATCATGTTATGCAATATGCCACTAAATGCTTTTTATTAAATATAATGAAAGGCACTGACTGCTTCCCATGTAGGAAAACCATACAATATGACAATGCATACAGAATTTGAACAAACCCTTCTGGTTTCTCAGACTGAGTGATGTCAATATCTGATACAGGTATCATTTATTCATTAGGAAAATATAGTTAAAGAAATAAAACTCACTGGTGTTAATGAGCATCATTTATGACATTTTAAATAGAGCTAACAGATATCTCTATTCTTCAATGGGGAAGAATCTATCTTCAAGTTTTTGATTTGAGATGTTGGCTTGGAGAAATGAAATATTGCTTCAGAGACAACTATACGCTCATTCATTCTAGTGTTCCTGAATGTATGACTTGAATATGTTTTATTGCTGGATTTATTTTATTTTTGCATATTTAATGTTAGAGCTTTTCAAAGATATTCATCTTGTATATATTAATATGTGATGTATGTAAAAGAGTGTGTACTTAAATGCCCTGATGGAGGAGAGAATTAATTTGCATTCATCACACCTACAACAAATAGTGTGTGTGGGTTGCATTTGGAAATATTGTATAAAATTTTTTCAAATATCTAATAATAAAACTGCACACTGATACAGACATCAAGGTCAAGTTAACAATATGCAAAGCACATAAGTATGCCATTAGCATGTCAGAAATTTAAGTTTTGACATCTGTAACAAAATTTGGAGAGAAGTAGGCATTTAGCCTAGCAGTTAAGAAGCTGTTTAAGAGTGCCTGGGTTCAGTCCCAGCTCCAGGTCCCAACCAGTTTCCAGCCGATGCAGATCTTGGGAGGCAACAGGTCATGGCTCAAGTCGTTCTTTCCCTAACACCCATGTGTGAGACCTAGACTGAGTTCCCACCTCCTGGCTCAGGCCTCAATCCATCTCAGGTTGTTGCGGATATTTGGGGGCAAAATTAGCAAATGGGAGATTTTTCTGTTTCTGTTTGTCTTTCTTTCTATCTCTTAAATAAATATTTTAAATTTAGGATAATTTGATAAATTTTGTCTCTGTTTTATAAGCAAATGTGCTCATTTTTATACATAGAACTTCTTTGTCAAGGTGATTAGCATTGAAAAATAGAATATTCCATATATAAGGGTACTTCATAAAGTTCGTGGAAAAATGAAATTAAAAAATAAGTTTGGGCCGGCGCCGTGGCTCAACAGGCTAATCCTCTGCCTTGCGGCGCCGGCACACCGGGTTCTAGTCCCGGTCGGGGCGCCGGATTCTGTCCCGGTTGCCCCTCTTCCAGGCCAGCCCTCTGCTGTGGCCCAGGAGTACAGTGGAGGATGGCCCAGGTGCTTGGGCCCTGCACCCCATGGGAGACCAGGAAAAGCACCTAGCACCTGGCTCCTGCCAACGGATGAGCGTGGTGCGCCAGCCGCAGCGCGCCGACCGCAGCAGCCATTGGAGGGTGAACCAACGGCAAAAGGAAGACCTTTCTCTCTGTCTCTCTCTCTCACTGTCCACTCTGCCTGTCAAAAAATAAAAATAAAAAAAAAATAAGTTTGGGGAAGGTGTATGGCCTGCTCGATAAGCCACCGGTTAAGGGGTTTGCATCCCATGTAAGGATGCCTGGGTTTGAGTCGGACTCCACTCCAGCATCTAGCTTTCTGCAAATATGGACCCTGGGAAGCAGCAAGTGAAGGGTCAAATACTTGGGTCCCTGCCATCCACATAGGACAGCTGGAATGAGTTCTTGGTTTTAGGCTTCAGCTTGGATCAGCCCAGTCTATCTCTCTTTCCCTCATAAAATAGCTACATAGAAGATTTAAAAATACGTTCATTTTCATGCAACAATTGAAGTAGCTGTAGCTTTTTCATAATATGTGCGTTCCTTGAGCCTTTTGAAGACCCCTAGTATACATGGATTTCAAAAATTTGCCTCCAAATGAATTTATCTTTTTAAAAAGATATATTTTATTTATTGGAAAGGCAGAGAGAGAGCGAGAGAGAAAGATGTTCTATCTGTTGGTTCACCCCCACAATGGCCATAGGAACTCCATCTGGGTCTCCCTTATAGATGGCAGAGGCCCAAGTACTTGGGCCATCGTCTGCTGCTTTTCCAGGTACATTAGTGGGCTGTTGCATCAGAAGTGGAGAAATTGAGACTTTAACCAGAGCTCCAGTATAGGAGCTCCAGCATCCCAAGTGGCAGCTTAACCTGCTGTTCCACAATTCTGGCCATAAGCTTATCTTTAAATTCCATTTTCCATGAGCTTTTTAAAGTACCCTCTTATATTCTATATATATGGTATTTTATGTGTATGTACATACACACACACACACACACACACACACAATCAATCAATCAATCAATCCACACTAGGAATTTTAATCGTCAAAAACTCTCCTCCTAAGCTTTTGAATTGTTCGTATTATTTGCACATATACTTTTGTACTGGTTTGACCTTAAACTATTTTGAATAAGAGAAGCAAACCTTTTGACATTGTATTCCATAATAGGTAGTTAAAATGTGTTAGGTAAACAAAGTCTTTACCTGAAAAACAAATAGAAGAAAAGGGAAAAAAAAAAAAACCCTTTTCCTTGAGATAGAAAAGTCTTTGCTGCTTTTGCGGCATGGTTGTATAACATGAACCTCAATAATAAAAATATTAATGATAAATCTGACTGATTTGTCTATATTGTATCAACAAGTGAACGATTGGAAATAAACACAAGCAGGAAAAGTAACTGCTGTTTTGTCCATTCAACAGCATTCCATTTCTTATGATTTAGGAAATTGTACAGAAATGATAAAAATAGTAAAATTGTTCAAAATTCTAAACTATTCTTATTTAATGCTAAAGTTTAGTTTCTTAGTATTCAATTTCCTTTTAAGAAGGGATGGAGAAGGAATAATTTAAGCTATTCAAGAGAAAAGCTGTCAGTACTATTTGAAATGGAAAATAAAAATTGTTTGTATTTACGGTATACAGCACTATGTTTTGATACATGCATGCATTATGGAATTAGTGAACTATTAATTAAATCAATTAACATTCCATCACTTCACATAGTTGCCATTTATTGCAGAAAGAACATTTGAAATCTAGTGATTTTCAAGTATATTACAGATTGTTATTGATGATAATGACCATGTAGTACAACAGATCCCCTGAAACTTGTTCCCTCTGTCTAATTGACCAACAGCTCCCTAACACCCTCCTCCCTGGTAACTGTCCTTTCACCCTCTGATTCTTTGAGTTCCACTTCTCTGAATGAGTCTGTGTGACATGAGTCCTTCTGTTCCTAGTTTACTTAGCACAATGCCCTCCAGGTTCACCCACATTGTCACAAATGACAGGTTTTCCTTCATTTTACTTGTTTAGTTTACCTATTTGTAAAATACAGTGAGAGATTGAGAGTGAGATAAGAGACAGATTTTCCACTGACTAGTTCATTCCCCAAATGCCTGCAACAGGCAGGGTTGGAATAGGCAGAAGCCAGGATCCTAGAACTCCATCTAGATCTCCCACATGGAATCCAGGCAGTTGAGCCATCATCTGCTGCTTCCCAGGTGCATTAGCACAGAACTATAGCAGCAGTGGAGTAGCCAGCACACG
The DNA here is from genome assembly GCA_949820135.1 of Sylvilagus floridanus. Taxonomy (NCBI): domain Eukaryota; kingdom Metazoa; phylum Chordata; class Mammalia; order Lagomorpha; family Leporidae; genus Sylvilagus; species Sylvilagus floridanus. Next base: position 117,282,011 of record OX463223.1, read on the forward strand.
AACCACCACTCTGATATGTCCCAAGAAGCACCCTAACCTGTTGTGCCACAATGCTTACCCACCTGCCCCCAACTGTTTAAACAGAAGTAAAAAAAAAAAAAAAGGCCCCAATAGTTAAAGCAGTCTTGAGCAAAATGAATAAAATTGAAGTCACCATACTAGCTGATCTCAAAATTTAACACAAAGCTACAGTAATCAAAACTGCATGATGGCCGGCGCCGCGGCTCACTAGGCTAATCCTCTGCCTTGTGGCGCCGGCACACCAGGTTCTAGTCCCGGTCGGGGCGCCGGATTCTGTCCCGGTTGCCCCTCTTCCAGGCCAGCTCTCTACTGTGCCCAGGGAGTTCAGTGGAGGATGGCCCAAGTGCTTGGGCCCTGCACCCCATGGGAGACCAGGAGAAGCACCTGGCTCCTGCCATCGGATCAGCGTGCTGGCCGCAGCGGCCATTGGAGGGTGAACCAATGGCAAAGGAAGACCTTTCTCTCTGTCTCTCTGTGTCTTTCTCTCACTGTCCACTCTGCCTGTCCAAAAAAAAAAAAAAAAAAACTGCATGATGTTGGCACAAAAATAGATACAAAGACCAAGAAAGCAAATTAGAAGAACCAAAAGTGAATTAATGCATCTACTACTACTTTGGTCGTAACTAGATATGAGTAAGAAGGTCTGGAATTCTATTGCATAGTGAGATGACCATAGATAAAGCTAGTACTCCATGGTATTCTATAGAAAAATCAGAAGATAGTATTTTGTATGTTTTCACTATAAATGTTAAATGCTTGTAAGGATATATTTACCTGATTGAACATTGCAGAATGTATACACATAGTGAAATATCACATAGTACCCCATAAATATGTATAACTTTACGTCTTACACTTCTAATTTAAAAATTATATAAACAAATAAACAGAAATAAAATAATAAATAGCCGAAATGCTTTTATAATAAAAGAATAACGAAGGTTTCATGCCAGTATCAGTTCACTGAAGCATTATATTCCACTTGCACAAAAGACTGTATGTAACTTTATTTTAAGACATTTTTAATGATTTATTTTATTATTGATTTGAAAGGCAGAGTTAGAGAGAGAGAGAAAGAGATTTTTCCACCCTCTGGTTCATTTCCCAAATGGATGCAATGGCTGGAGCTGGGCCAGTCTGAAGTCAGGAGTCAGGAGCTTTTTCCAGGTTTCCCATGTGAGTGCAGGGGCCCAAGCACTGGGTCATCTTCCGCTGCTTTTCTCAGGAGCATTAGCAAGGAGCTGGATAAGAAGTGGAGCAAACAGGACTCAAACTAGTGTCCATATCGAATGTGGGCACTGCAGATGGCAGCTTTAACCCACTACACCACAGCTGTGGCCCCTCTTTTAAAACTTTAACAGGTTTAAAATCAAAAGGGTGCTGACAACAATTTTTTATGTTTGCTAAAATAACCAAAATAAAAGAAACAAGAAAAAATAAATGAAAAAATTTCTAAACCTTATTGGTTTTTCAAATGATGTTGGGGAAATTGGACATGCATGTGTGGAAGAACGAAACTGGATTCAAAAAATCCCAATGTACAAAAGTCAACTCAAATTGGATTAAAGAATTAAACATAAGGCCAGAAACTGTAAAACTACTAGAAGAAAACATAAAGGGAATGTTTCTTTACATTGGTCTTTGTAAAGAAATTTTTGGATATGATGCTAAAGTATAGGCAATAAAAACAAAATCAAACAAAAGGAATCACATGAAAAAAAAAACATATGTGCAGTAAAAGAAACAATGAAAACCTACAGAATGGGAGAAAATATTTTTGAATCTGATAAGGATATAACACATATAAGAAACTCAGATAATTTAATATCAAAATGTCAGTTTTTTAATACATAGAAACACTTAAAGATGAACATGTATCTTAAAGAGAAGCACATCAATTTTATTGTACATTTTACATTCTTGTAGTATTCTTTTCTTAATAAAAAAACCTATGCATAAAATGGTCCATTAAATAACAGAATATGATTATCTCACTATTAACAAAGTCCAAGACATGAAGATAAATCTAAAAACATGAATTTTTATATCTCTTTGTTATATGAAAAATATTGATTCTTACTTATAAAAAGTGTTTAAATGTCAGATAAGAGTCAGTGATTTGATTCCTGGAGGAATTGCTGTGGAATACTAAGAAGACATCTTTTGTAAGAGTTTAATATCTGTATATCCATGGATCTCCATGTTTTAAAAAGTCTGTTTTTTCCCCCAGAGTTGAAAGACTGATACCATTTTGCCATCTGATACTTTTTGACATTCATGTAGCAAATATTTCAAATGGGACGTTATATCTTGAGAGGGCAGATATCTAAAAAAGTGAAAGCAATCCTCTTCTCTGCTTTTCATAGTAATCACAAGTTGGCCTTTGATCTAACTGGAGACTCTTTATCCTTCTCTACAACACAGTGAGAAGAGGTTTCTTCTGCTAGAATTAAGTAGGGCAAGGCACTATGCGATAGTTATAACTGCTTCTATCTCTCCTAATATGCAGTCTTTAGGTACTAAAAGTACTTGGTAAAGACAGATGCATAATGCATTTTTTTTGAATTTTATTTCCATTTTTTTCTGCTGGTTAGCATATTATTTTTTTTTCTTTAAAAGCTCTAAAAGTTTCATGTCAGTGAACAGGAACAGAATATTTTACAGAAAAATTTCAAAGAGGTTTTTTTTTTTTTTTTTGGTAAAGAAGCACCCCTAGTGATGAAGTGTTTGTGCTGAGAATGATAAGGGTAGTTTCCCTATTGTTCACACAGCAGGTTGTCATCTTTTTCTTCTTAATAGGGAAAGGTCTTATCCTCAGCAATGCTGCATGAGTTTTTCAGTTACTTGGCAACAATAATAAAAAAGACACAAGCAGTAAAGGGCCCATCTTCAACATCATGACAAATAGAAGTGCCTCAGCTCGTTTTAAAGGCCATATGGAGAAATTAAATTCTTTGCTTTCAAGAATCAAACTCAATGTATCTGATCAGGGTAAGCCCTGGCAAAGCAGTAATTTGAAACATTGTGACTGTTGTATATGAATTAATATGTAGAAGAGAAACAACAAATATGATGCATTCACATGCATAAACAAAACACCTCTGGAATGCAGAAGAGTGACATAGATTTTTTTTCTAGCTTAAATATCAGGATACATAATTTTGGCACATCTCTATGATAACAGACATACTGACATTCTTATGATAAATAATATTATGAGGTTATATGTATGTTGACATTTGTTGTTAAGGAATTAGTAAATAAAAATACTTAAGAATTGTCATCATTATTGAGTGAACAGTCAAAACCAAGCAGAATGTGGGAGAAATCCAATATAGCATGCAAACACTAACAAATGAAACTACTTGTAATAAAAATGAATAACACAACCATATGGTAGGCAGAGGGGAAAAGAACTAATGTAAACACCTTTGGAAAACAGTAACATGCCTGGATGCTGTGAGACTAATGACGAACTATGCACAAATGTGGCTATCTAATCAGGAAATGTTTTTCTCAAAGGGGCATTGGTAAAACACTCTGAAACTAATTTATGTGGAAACTAGAATTGAGCAAATAAGTAACAATGTTGTGGATAGTAAAAGTCAAGTTTCTTACTATTTATAAAGCAGTTACAAATAAAGAAAGATGGAAGATTAAAATGATTTCTGTGGTGTTCAATTGGAATCTTGAGGTATCAGCATAAACTCATTATATATTCATACACAAAGATATAAAAATAAATATATGTGTAGACATCGGTTAACCTACAAATATTTCCTAGCTCTATATGCTAAGAGGGCTTACAAACAATGATACCCCAGTAACAATTAGCATATCTAGCACAAGTATCTTGGTTTCTAAGCACCATTCCCATATGAAAGGAACCATGGGCCCTTGGTGAAGTGACTCATCCCAAGGCAGGAGTAGGGCAAATCATAAGAAAGTCATAACATCTTATGGAATCAGACAAATGATTGTTCTCAAAATATATGGGAGCAAGTTATTGAAGAAAACACAAGCTATCCTGAAGGAACTCCTAATTGGACAAAATCTTGAGCAATAAAATAAAAAATGACAATATTTAATTATGACCCAAAGAATAAAATACATATCCATAAGCCCATGATGATATAAAGATAATTGATTAAATAAATATGTGGAAGACACCAGAAAGTTTCTCCTTGTAGTGGAATTACAGTTCATAATTGTGTAAAAGGTAAGAAATAGAAATCACCATTAGACAAATGCTACAGTGATGATAATTTCATATAAGATCCACTGATGGGTATTAAAATCAGCAAGCAAGAATTTGAAGAGAGGAGATATTTGCATTGTCTCAAGGTGTCTTCCTAGCTTGAGCCTGATCTAGCACGGGCATTTAGGGACTGAACAAGCAAATGAAAGATTCTCTCTCTCTCTCTCTCTGTCTCTCTCTCTCTCTCTCTCTCCCTCCCTCCCTCTCTCTCTCTCCCTCTCTCATTCTTGTCACTTTATCTTTAAAATAAACAAATAAGTAAATAAATCTTTAAAACACATCACCATACACAAAAATCAACTCAAGATGGATCAAAGACCTACATTTAAGACCTGGGACTAAGAGGTTGCAGGAATCAAATGTAGGATTAACATCCCAAAACACTGGTGTAGGGGACGACTTCTTGGACAACACCCTTAAAGCATTAAGTAACAAAAAGAAAACTAAACAAATGGGATTTTATCAGACGCAGAAGCTTGTGGACAGCAAAGGAAATGATCAATAGAGGAAGAGACAACAACAGAATGGGAAAAATATTTGAGAGCTACCCATCCAACAAAGGATTAATACCCAGAATACATGAGCAACTTAAAACACTCAACACCAACAAAAAAATCAATCCAGTTAAGAAATGAGCCAAGGACCTTAATAGACAGTTCTCAAAAGAAGACATACAAATGGCCAACAAATATATGAAAAAAATGCTCAACATCACTCGCCATCAGGGAAATGCAAATCAAAACCACAATGAGCTATCACGCCACCCCTGTCAGAATTGCTAAAATCCAAAACACAGAGAGTAACAAATGCTAGAGAGGATGTACAGAAAGGGGAACACTTATACACTGTTGGTCAGACTGTAAATTAGAGCAGTCACTGTGGAAAACATTATGGAAATTTCTTTAAAAACTAGGAATAGACTTGCCATAATGATCCAGCAATCCCACTACTGGAGATAACCCAAAAAGCACGAATACGTATCAAAGAGATACCTGCACCACGATGTTTGTAGCAACACTGTTCACAATAGCCGAAATGTAAAATCAGCCTAGGTGTCCATCATTGCAGGGTCTGAGTCCACCCATACGAGGATGGACTGGGTCCGAGGAAAGGTGAGTGCGCCGCTCGCCCATTCCCCAGCCTCCGGATCCCGGAGACAATCAGGCGCAGCGGGGAGCCAAGTCTAGCGAGGACTCTTTTACTCCGTGCATAACCGAACCTTTTATAGCACAAAACTGCAGAGTCATTGGGGCAGGGCTAAGGACCAACCAATCACTTAAACGGTCACTTTATGGGGGGATTTCTATAGGACTAGCCATATGTCTATACACTTGTTACTAGTCTTGTTACCTCCCCTGATGTTCCGCCCATCTTACTTCCTCTGGGCGCCATCTTCTTTGCCCCTCCTTGGTGCCGCCCTGTCTGGGGGCTGGAGCCGCCAACGCGCACACCCCGCGGGGTTGCTGTCCGCCATGGCAGTGGACGGGGCCACGTGCGCGCATGCTGGGTCCCTCCCTGCGCTGCCATCCCCAAGACACCCGCCAGCTAGCTCCGCAGGCCCTGGCTCGGGTTAGTTCGCAGGCCTGGCTCTGCGCGGCTCCGTTCTGCGCAGCTCAGGCGGGGGCACCCGGGGGCAGCTGCGCATGCGGAGCCCCAGGGCCTGGCCTGGCCTGGCCGCGCCATGGCCGCGCTCATGCCCCACACATCATCAGATGAATGGATAAAGAAAATGTGGCACATGTATGTAATGGAACAGTATTCAGCTATAAAAAATGAAATTCTATGATTTATATCAAAATTGATTCAACTGGAAGACATCATGTTGAGTGAAATAAGCTAGACACAGAAAGACAAATGGCACATGTTCTCCCTTGTATATATGGGAGCTAAAATTTAAACAAAAAAGAAAAAAATAAATTAAAAGAAAGAAAGAAATGCCTGTGTGTAACAGTATTGCTGCAAATATAGTTTTGTAAAACTTTGTTTTAGGGGCCAGTGTTGTGGTGTAGTTAGTAAAGCTGCCACCTGCAGTGCCAGCATCCCATGTGGCACTGGTCCAAGTTCCAGCTGCTCTACTTCTGATCCAGCTCCCTGCTAATGATCTAGGAGAAGTAGTGCAAGGTGGCTCATGTGCTTGGGATTCTGCACCCATGTGGGAGTCCAGGAAGAAGTGCATAGCTCTGGTTTTGACCTTTCTCCACCCTGACCACTGTGGCCTCTTGGGGAGTGAACCAGCAGATGGAAGATCTCTCTGTATCTCCCTCTCTCAGTAATTGACTTTCAAATAAATAAATAAATCTTTAAAAATGCCTTATTTTATATCTTTGTCAAACCAATGGTCAAGAATTTTATACTACTATAATTTTAATGATCTGTGATTATTTTAAATTTACTATATTTGGGTGAAATGGTCATTTTTCTATTCAATTATTGTTTATAGCTATTGTTTATATTCCCACTAAACTAGGGCCTTTTTGTTATTCCCTTGTTAAAGTTCTTATGTGGTGAAACTTCAAAACCTAAAAACAGAAATAAAGAAAACGAGCCACAGAGAAAGAGAGAGAGGAGGGGAGAGGGAGGGGAGAAGGAAGGAAAGACTGAAGGGAGGAAGGAAAGGAGGAAGGAAAGGGGAGGGGGGAGAGGGAGGGAGGGAGATTGTTTTCCAAAGCCACTTCTCTAGCCTTAGGGTTATAAATCAAGAACCAGTAGGAGGGAGGGAGGAAGGAAATACCATTATATTCTTAGAACTATACTGAGTTTGTCAAAAACTGATGACAATCTAAATATGTAGATATGCTGAAGAAAGAAATTAGGCTGCCCATTTTAGTAGCTCTGGCCAAGATTGAGCAAGATGAGTGAGGATTATATGCCATGTGGGAACAAAGACAACAGATGAAAGTAATGTAAGCCAAGCCCTCTCCCCTGCCCTTGTTGAGGGATGGCATATGTGTACATGAACTGAGATTTTCAAAAGCAGGAAATGTGAGTACCAATGCAGAGAATGTCTGTTATACTCTGAGATGCTAAAATGCTACCAGGTAAAAAAGAGTAGTAAAAGTCTCTTCCCCATAGGAGAGTTTGAAACTCTGTAGTGCTACAAAAGGGGCAGAGAAAAGGACTGGGATCAGCAGGAAGGAAAATTCCTGTCAAATAGTAATGAGGATGGTGGATTGAGGAGAGAGTGGCCATCCCCCTGGTAAATGAGTAGGAGGACGCCATGTGCTTATGTGTGTCCAGGTGGGAGTGAAGTAGGAAACGAGGTTTTGGAAACAAGAGAAGAGATGATCAGGTATGCTGGGGATGCAGGAAAAGGCAGCACATTTCCAGAGTGCTGGAAAGCCAAGCAGCAAAATCGGAGTACAGTATATTGGCCAGAATGGAATCCACACAGGAAGATGCCTGTGCAGGCATGTGATAATCTCCTTATCTGAGGACAAATTTTCTTGCATGGAACTTCCCCAGCAGTGCTTAGGGAAGTCAGAAATGTGTGGGTCTCAGGGAGCACCAGCCTGAGTGAGATGGAGTGGCATTGAGTGGGCAGGATCCAGACTGCTCTGTCTTCGAATCAAGTATTGGATTGCTAGGGAAGGCTTAAATCAGGTACGAGGTCCCATGTCGAAAATATTGACAACCACTGCATAACAGATGCAATGTGCATCATGGAACCCCAGCCTTCTAGGGCTTACACTCAAAACTTGGTAATCCCTCTCATGGACACTGGAAATTGCTATGCCCCTAGGTCCTCCTGATGTTCCTCATTAGCTGAGGGTGTCCTGTGTGGTTCCATTCCTTGGCACCTGCTCATTTTGACCACATACTTCTTCCTCAAAAAAGAGGGAAATGTTTTAGTGACATTTCAGAATTTTAAAACACGTCCAGAGGAATAGTGGTACTTAAGACATCACTGAAGAAACTCCACTTTCTATGGATGGATGATGAAGTTAATTTTATGCTCAACTTATTTAGAAAATAAGAAAATTAAAAACAGCAAGACAAGATATTTTCATCCAACAGAATGGCCAAAATTTAAAATAAAATGCCTGTGAGGGTATAACTTATTCATGGACTTTAACATGGAAGAATATGAATTGGAGTAGCTTTATTAGAACAGAACTTCAGAAATATTAATAAATATTTACAATCATTATGTTTTCTACTGTGATCCAATTTGCACTTTGCTATGTCTTTCCTATATGAAAACATGCGTTACTTGTCCAAGAATTGGCGTTCAATGATGTTGCTGTCAGTTCAATTAAGCATAGCAGCAAACGAAAAACAACTTATGTGTCCATCAGGAGGAAATTGGTTAAGTTAATTACAGCAGATACACACTTTAGAATTTCAGGGAGCAGTTAAAATGGTGAGATGGATTTATAGGTGCTGTCAGAAAGATCTGCATTCATTTTACTCAGTGAAAATGGCAAAAGGAACAACATTGTTATCTATGTACTTTAAAAACGCACGGTGTAATTTTTATAAAACAAATATAGGATAAAAAGCATAGAATAAATTTGAAAATAACGCACATTTTTAATTTTGCTGAATTCTGATGAATTCTGGAGGCATGTGACTAAGCAGGGAGAATTATGATTTATCCATGTTGTTAGAATTCAGGGACAACAAGAATATCTTACCTATTACCTAAATCCAAAATTTCCCTCAGGAGTGAGCAGAGACTAGAGACAGTGGAAAATGGCTGAATTATTTCTTCTTTTCTTATAAAAGGTAGCATATAGACAATGAAATCATTGTTCATCTACTTGAAAGACTCCTGCAATTTTAGAATTTAGCCTCAATAGATATTTACTTACACAGTAATCTCCACAATCTTCCCTCATTGACCACTTTTTGGAGAAGCTTTGCTTTTTGACCATCTAAATAAGCTCATATATTGGTGTATGTGTTCCATGGTAAGTCTCAAATAATTTTTAAGAGATTTACTTATTTATTTGAAAGGCAGAGTGAAGTCGGGGGGATAATCTTCCCATCTGCTGGTTCGCTATCCAAATTGTCACCACGCCTGGGCCTGGGCCAGGTCGAAGCTAGGAGCCTGGAACTCCATCCAGGTGTCACATGTGGGTGGCAGGGACCTAAGCACTTGAACCATCTTTTACTGCCTTCCCAGGCACATCAGCAGGGAGTTGTTTTGAAAGTGGAGCATCCGGGACACAGACTGGCATTTATAAAAGATACTGGTATTTCAGGTGGCAGCTTTAAGCCACTGCACCACAATGTTGGCCCCAGACTTGAATAATTAACTCCATTAAAATCCAACCTTAAATATTGGGGTGGTTTACAAAACTTCTTCTCTAGTCTCAGGGTTATAAACCAAGAACCAGTAGATTCGATACCAAATCAGACTTTCCTGACTAACGGATCTGAGAACACATTGAGAGTGTGGTGGAGGTGCCCGGGGGCTCAAGTGTCTGACATGAACAATTGGTGAAAGGGAATGTGGTTGTCACAGAGGGTCCACTGTGAGGGGTGAGACCCACTAGGAAGTGGAACCCTCTGTGGTGGCGATAGGGCAAGTGAGTATGGGCTTTCAGCTCCTCTGGACTCGGGTGCAGGCTCCAGGGGAGGAGGGCACAGTGAGGAAGGTTGTGGGAGGGGTGTTGTAATGCAGGAACATGCAGGGACTAAATATGTGCTAGAACCAGGACAGAGTCAACTCGCAAAGACCCCAGGGCCAGGGGCACAAGACCCTTAGACAAACAAGGCCCTCAGAAAGTCCCAAACTGTGTTGGATTCTCACTTGGACCTTCCTTCTTTAGATCTGTTTTTGATGCTTGGACATTGGATCTTTCTTTTTATTCCCTCAGAGACATTGTGGAGTAGTCAGAAGAGAAATGAATTAATACATCCAAGATCTGCCTCAGGCTAAGAGGAGGCAAACATCATGGATTCTAGAGAATGCAGACCAGGGGTATAGTCCCAGCCCGTTGCTTAATAGATGTGTGAACTAGACACACTCTTAAACTCTTTGAGCTTTGATAGTGATTAGTGAAGTGAGTTTGATAAGCCCTGTCTTCTAAGACTGCTGGAATGCAATGCTTATAAAGCACCTGGCAAACGGACTGCTATGCATTGAGACATTAAAGAATGGCAGCTATTGCTATGATTATTACTAAGATTTTTTTAAGCCTATATGATACCACCCTTCAACTAGGATGTCTTTTTGCTTTGTTTTCTAATCCAAGATATGATAATGAATATGCAGTACTATAGGACACAGAACACCAAGTCAGGCAAAAATTCTGCTTATCGGTGGTGGTGGGAAAACATCTGCAACCTGCCCCCTCCCCCCGCATCTTATTGTATTATTTGCTTTGGATGGTGAGGAATATTTACCATCTGGATGCAGCTCAAAGTTCCTAGAATGTGTGTAAAAAGCAACTCCTTCCTTCTCTCCTAGCTGCCATTTTATCCAAACCATCCCAGTTTTCATTCATGCAACCTCTACCTAAATCAAGCCTTCCTTTAGACAAAATATACTGAAAATAACCTAGTGTGTTTTTTTTTTTTTTTTTTGACAGGCAGAGTGGACAGTGAGAGAGAGAGAGAGAGAGAAAGGTCTTCCTTTGCCGTTGGTTCACCCTCCAATGGCTGCCGCGGACGGCGCGCTGTGGCCGGTGCACCACGCTCATCCGATGGCAGGAGCCAGGTGCTAGGTGCTTTTCCTGGTCTCCCATGGGGTGCAGGGCCCAAGCACTTGGGCCATCCTCCACTGCACTCCCGGGCCACAGCAGAGGGCTGGCCTGGAAGAGGGGCAACCGGGACAGAATCCGGCGCCCCGACCAGGACTAGAACTCGTTGTGCCGGCGCAGCAAGGTGGAGGATTAGCCTGTTGAGCCACGGCGCTGGCCGAAAATAACCTAGTTTTAAGAATCTAAAACTTCTCTCCCTCTCAGTTTCACATGTAAACCTTTTCAACATTTTCATTAATTTAACCACCACCCTAGACTTTGCCTACGGTTTGTCATGATAACCTGAGTGCTTTTTTAAATGGAGTATGCTCTGGATTCCTCAAGCCAATGCAAAAGGTGCCAATGCAATGGCTTTTGGGCATTCCTTCTCCCTTAAGGACATCATTTTATTTCTCTGGAGGTTACTGGACGTGATGTGTATAGAACACTCAGTGTGTGCATCACGTCCACCTGCACCAGAACACAGGACAGGTTCCAGCCCTGGCCCAAGTGGAGATTCTCTTGGATTTTTCCATGATCCCAAAGTGGTCCTCCATTGGAGGATGAGTCTCATCTCAGATATACTAGCTGAGAATCCAGCCCTGTTCATCACTCCGATACCCTTGTGACACACCACCCAGCTTAATTTGAAATTCCCTCCCGGCCGGCGCCGTGGCTCAACAGGCTAATCCTCTGCCTTGCGGCGCCGGCACACCGGGTTCTAGTCCCGGTCGGGGCGCCGGATTCTGTCCCGGTTGCCCCTCTTCCAGGCCAGCCCTCTGCTGTGGCCCGGGAGTGCAGTGGAGGATGGCCCAGGTGCTTGGGCCCTGCACCCCATGGGAGACCAGGGAAAAGCACCTAGCACCTGGCTCCTGCCATCGGATGAGCGTGGTGCACCGACCACAGCGCGCCGTCCGCGGCAGCCATTGGAGGGTGAACCAACGGCAAAAGGAAGACCTTTCTCTCTGTCTCTCTCTCTCACTGTCCACTCTGCCTGTCAAAAAAAAAAAAAAAAAATTCCCTCCCATTAAGGGGCTTGGGATTTTCCAAAGCCCCAAATTGCTTTTGTCTCAGGGCACTTGCCCTTGACTCCTCTCATCTGGACTTCCCTCTCCCTACTTAACCCACCTCTCCTCACTGCACCCCAGCACACTCTACCCCACCATACTCCATTCCACCCCAGCACACCCCACCCCACAATACCCTACCCCACCTCACCATATCCCACCTTGCTCCCCCCCAGCATACTTTATCCCATCCCACTGCTCTCCACCCCACCCACACCATACCCCAGTCTACTCCATCATACTCCATATCCGCATATACCACCCTACCCAGCCCACTCTACCCCACCACTCCTCCCACCACAGTACACCCCACCTCACAATACCCCACCCCCCTCACTGTATCTCACCCTGCTCCCCAGCATACTCTATCCCACCCCTCTGCACTCTACCCCACTCACACCATACCCCAGTCTACCCCATCATACTCCATACCCTCATACCCCACCCCAGCCAGCACACTCTACCCCCACTGCACTCCCTCCCACCTCAGCACACCCCACCTCACAATACCCCACCCCCTCACCATATCCCACCCTGCTCCCCAGCATACTCTATCCCATCCCACTGCACACCACCCCACCCACACTATACCCCAGTCTACCCCATCATACTCCATACCCGAATACCCCACTCCACCCACCCAGCACACTCTATCCCGCTTTACCCCACTCACCTCACCCCATCCTACCCCACCACCCTCCTTTTCACTTGTTTTTATATGATAGCTACTACTCAACTCTCAAATCCTACTGACAGTGATGTATTCTTTTACTTATCACCCTGATACTACCACAGTATTTCCCAAAGAGTAAATAATCAATTAATATTTGAAGAATAAAAAAGACAGAGAACAAAATATTGATTTTATTATGATTTGCTGCATTTCTGAACATACGAAATAAATATACGAAGCAAATATATGAGGCAAATAACTTTTATTTTTCAGAACAGAATAGAAGGAAATAAAGGAAACTGAGAATTTATCATCTTTTACTTTTCTCCATTTTTAAATTCTATTTTACTGCTGCTTTCTTTCACATTTCTAAGGAAATGCCTAGTCTATTGCCATGTTTTATTATTGCAGATCACTAAATAACATGGAAGATTTCTCTATTTGTTTTATTAACAAAACTGTTAAGCCTATTAAATAACAGTAAATATGAAACCAATAGCATTCATGAACTTAGATTCTGAAGCTAATTAAACTTTTTTCAAAGAAACATATGTAAACTTTCAAAATCAGCAAAAGACAACGCTATAGGTCACTTAAGTAGACCAGAAGCCCAGGTATGATAGGTTAGTGTCTCCTTAGATTTCACTAGTGGTTGGAGAACCTGTTGGAACTGACTCTGGGATGTGCACTGGGAACAGAGCTGCAAATTTGGATCTCATTCTCTCTTCCTCATCTACCACGGCATCTTCATACCAGGTTGGGAAGGCAGTGGGCACTGTGTTGTGCATCTTGGCCAAAAACTCAAGGACTTTCATTTTGCTGGTTTCAGCGTGTGCTCTTGGGCCCCACAGGAACTCATAGGATGGAGGATCACTGTTGAGCACCTGGCGATATTCCAGGTACTTTTCCTGCACCAAATCTTGAGTGATGAGCTTCTTGGGCTCACCATGGATGAAGTGGTTCTTTCCGGCATATATCCCCATCACATTAAGCACTTCCCAGATGTCTTCCTCAGGAGCAGAGTTGCCTTTTATGAAGATCACACACAGGATGGTCATCAGGAGGCCACTCCTGGGCATGATCTCACCATTCATTCTTGGATCACCGGTATGATCCAGCTGGCGGACCAGGGCATAGTAGTGCTTGACCGGATCAACTTCCTTCACATCAATACCAAAAGCTAGCACCATAAGCTCAGCGGCCTTTCTGAGGATCTCATGGAAGTGCATCTTGTACTTTTTAGTGACATACTTCAGCAAATCTTTCTTTGTTATCAGCTCTCTCTTGTTGTATTTACGCAACATAAATTGCACCAACAAAACTGCCTTCTGATCTAGACGGTTTGCGAGTGAACTATCAGTGGTGGACAGCGCCTGGGAAGTGCTTGCTCTTTCCGCATCTTGGCTCTGGGCACCTCTGTTGGAGCTACTGCAGGACCCAGAAGCAGCAAGGGAGCTCTGGGGATCGCTATCGCAAAGGGCAGGGGAGGAAGAGATGGTGTCTTCCTCCTCCTCGGCAGCAGTGGCCTGAGCACCCTGGAGCCTCTGATTCTCGCTCCGGGCCTGGCGGCGTTTCTCCCGGGAACGGAGCTTACTTTTCTGACCCCGAGGCATGATGACTCTGCTCAAGGAGTCAGGGCAGGAGAGCAGGCACCTGCAAGGAGGGACAAGGAAGTGGTGTGTGTGCCTTCGCCGGAGGGCTAACGCGTTAGTGTTAACCATCAGCATGTCCCCTGAGAACCCGCAGCAATTTCCGCGAGAACAAGGCCTTCACCTCCCTGAAACTCCCAGAAGGAAAGAGGACACTCCTCAGCTTCAGGACCCCGCCCAGAGCCTCCCCGCTTAGACCACAGGGGCAGGGGTCTGTGTGGTCCCTTTCTGTTGTAGGGTTCAGGGTCCCGTTAGTACTTACTCAGGATCCTCTCCTTTCTCCTTACGATTTTTCTCTCTGTTGATCTTTGTCCGCTAATCCAAAATGCCCGCCTGTAGAATGTGGGGGCGGCAGCTTTAACAGTCAGCTGGCGCGCGGTGGCGCGAGACCAGCGTGGGGGGAGAATTCTATAGCCTCCCGTGCGCACGTGCGCAGGCTGAGCGCGCGCCGTTCCAACTACGGGTCCTCACTTTGACTCAGTATCACCTCCTTCTTCCAAAGATCTAAGGCAGCCCTCCTCATACCAAGACTGTCATCTCCCTGAGACTCGTGGAGTAAGTCAGAGAGTGCGTCAGGCTCACGGCTGTGCCCTGGGCTTCTCAGGGGTGCGAGTGAGAACCGGGCGCCGTTGGGTGGGGATGAGTTTTCCTGTCAATCCTCAAGGTTGGGTATGGGGTATGAGGAGTAAGGAGTCCTCCTTTTGTCCGCTTCTTGAATGGCTTCCTGGGAAAGAACTGCCCGAAAGATTCTAGCTGTTTCCCTACCGCAAATCTTGCAGAGAATGGGTCGAAGTTTCAGACTAGATAGAGATCGGGAAGCTACCGCAGGAAGCAGGGCCCCACGGTAAGTAGTGGCTTGGAAGAGAAAAATACATTGAATTATTGAGTCTATCTGCCAGGCAAACAGACTTTTGGGAACCTGCTGATCTGAAAGCTGTGCTTTATAAGGGAAGAGGCTAATATGCATGATTTTGTAAGACATATTTTTTGCTGTTAATCTAACATTGGCTACTTCAAGACAATTCATGCTTTGACCCTCTTTCATAGTTAGAAATATATTTATATCTCTAACAAGTATGGATGTGTATTTGTTACATTTTATGAAAGAATACTTACCCTTGTTATGTGTGAGTCATTCAATTTCTTTTCTAAAAGATTATTTATTTATTTATTTGAAAGACGGAATTACAGAGAGAGAGGAGAGAGAGAATTGATTCCATCCATTAGTTCACTCACCAAATAACCACAATGGCCAGGGGTGGACTAGGCAGAAGGCAGGAGCCAGGAGCTCCAACTGGTGTCCCACATAGGTGGCAGGGGCCCAAGCACTTGGCTCATCTTCCACTGTTTTCCCAGGTGCATTAGCAGGGATCTAGATCAGAAGTGGAGCAGCCGGGACTCAAACCAGCATTCATACAGGATACTGGTATTGTAGGTGGTGGCTTAACTTGCTGTACCACCATGCTGGCCCCTTGATAGTTCTCTTTCATTTTCCTTTATGTAGTTTTCTCCAGGTTGATTTTAGGAAACGCCAGCCTGCATCTGGTTGCCATCTTGCATGCTACATATAAGGCAATGCATTAGTCCACTCTGGCTGCCATAACAAGACACCACAGACAATGTGGCTTAGACAGAAATTCATTTTCTCACAGTTCCGGAGGTAGGATCAGGATCAGTGTAAAAGCAGGGTTGGTTCCAGTAGAAACTCTTACCCTCACTTGCAGACAGCCACTTTCTTGCTGTGCCCTCACATGTCTTCTTCTCTGTGTAGTGACAGCTCTGATTTCATTGCCTCTTCATAGAAGGAAACCAGGCCGTTTGGATTACAGCTCCACTATTAGGACCTCATTTAACCCCAATTACTTCCCATAAGTATTTCACCAATAAAATCACATAGGGGGATAAGGCTTCAATATATGAATTCTGAGGGGGACCAACTTAGTCCACAATAGGCAGTGAATCTGTAAATAATTTAAGGAAAAGTGACATCTTTACAATATCCTTTGGGATACCCTTTTCTCAAGTTGTTTTATAGTCGCCTCCGAAAGACTGTGTACATATTTGTTGGGTTTCTTTTAGGTACATTTTTGATATTCGCTGTTGTTGTGTTTGGGGTATTTTCCATTACTTGTCCTAATTAGTTATTGATTTTGTACAGCTGCACCCTGAGTTTGCTATAGTGATACATACAACAGCCTGCTGAAGTCTTACTCATCTGACTAATCTATGCCTCAGTTCCCTTAGATTTTTAAACTAGAAGATCCTGTTGCCACCATTTATCATCTCTGTCTTTTCAAATATTCCTACCTCATATATTTCATTATGCATTTTCTTGCTATGGTTATGTATACCAGCCCATTACTAAACAGTAGGGATTGTCCCACACATCCGTGATCTGTGTCCTGGTCCTTCTTTATTAGGAATACATTACATTTTACAATTATATAATTTCACTGTACCTTTAGGAAATGGAAATTTGCTTTTAGTGCTATTTTGCTAAAAGTTATTTTTCTCCATGAATGTGTGTTAAATGTTTTTCCAAAGGCATTTTCTGCACTCCTGGAAATGGTCATATGCCTTCTGTCTTTTAATCTATCAACTCAGAGCAATTGTAATTAACCGTTTTTTTCCAAATGTTATTATATATCATCTTTGCATTTCTCTGACAGACTACTTATTCACTGCTGCAGTGTGAGCATGATATGATTTTATTTAGGATAGATGCCTCTATGTGAGAGAGCTTACACAAGTGATCTTTTCCAGGGGGTATCCTTATTTGGTCTTGTATTGAGATCAATGCACCTGTTAAAATGAATTTAGTAATTTTCCCTAATTTATATGTTTTGGTAGAATTTACCCAAGAAGGCAATTAGTTTTTCTCTGGAAATTTAAGGAAACTGGCCTTTGAAATTTGCTTCTCCTGCAACATTTTGAGGCCATTCTGGAGCTTAAGCTAGAGTCTTAGACACCTAAGTACAAACTGCAGTAGAAAAAAATACATACACATGTATGTAAAAGTTGAAAAAGCAAACAGTTTTACACAGAAAGGATGTTATGAAGAATGTGAAAAGATAATTCACAAAACAGAAAGTGATGTTTTATCTCCTTTGTCTGATAAGGGTATATAAAGAACCCTTTATACACAATCAAGAAAAGACAACCCAACTAATAAATGGACAACATATTTGAATTGACAGTTCTTCAAGGGAGAGTAGAAATAGTCAGCAAGCACACACAAAGATATTCAACATCATTGATCATTAAGGACATGAAAATCAAAGCCACAGTGAGCACTACTTCACACACACTGGAGTGTCTTTGATTCTTTTTAAGGTAAATATTAAGTGTTGGAGAAGATGTGGAGAAATAGGAACCCTTGTATGTTGCGGGTGGAAATTACAAAACTGTAGACATTATGGAAAACATTTTAGTGGCACCTCAAAGTAGTAAAGATAGAATTACCTTACGACCCTGCTCCTACTAAACTCTGACTCCCCAGGGGCATTCTCGTGATACACGTGCTTTTCATTTTTCAGAAGCTCGAAGCTGGGCCTCAACTCCTTCCAAAGGAGCTCCGTGACCTGGCCTTTAAGATCTTTACCAATAGAGAGGAAGAGCAGGGACGGAGAAAATACCAACTAACAATAAATGGGTCCAAGCACGGTCCCAGGCCTTCCAACTTTTGGCCTTCAGTCCTTTCCCACAACCAAGAGATATGCCCACAGGGTCCCTTCAAAGGTGACAAACTTTCCTCCTGGCAATTTCTTCAAGTGTGGGCAGCCTGGCTTTGGAATAGCCCCTGTCCACAGCTGTGGCCTTCCTTTGGACCAAGAAAGACGAGAGAGTCTGTGGCCACGTTGGCTATAAGAAGTGGGACTGTCCCACTATTCTTTGAAGACATTTTATTGGTAGTTTAAGGCTTACTAATAAAGGAATCACTTGACTTGGATGGTTTCTTTGGTGAACTGTTGAACATTAAAGGAAGAAAAATTACCAGTAATCCACAGTCTTTTCCAGAACATAGAAAAGAGGAGAATTCGCAATGCTTTCTTGAGGCTATCATCACCCTAATACCAAAGTCAAATAAATACATTACCAGGAAAAGTTACTACAGACGAATAACTCATGAATTAAAATATCCTTAACAAAATAATAGCAAATAGAATTCAGCAATATGTAAAGAGAATAATACATCATGTCAAAGAAGGGTTAATTCCAAGAATGCAAGACTGATTCAGTATTCATAAATAAATAAATGAACTTTTAAAAAAAGCTTTATTTTATTTATTTGAAAGAGATAGAAGAGAGAGAAACAAATCTTCTGTCTGCTGGTTCACTCTCCAAATGGCTACTATGGCTAGGGCTTGGCCAGGCTGAAACCAGGAGCCTTGAACTCCTTCCTGGTCTCCCACATGGGGAGGAGGGGTGCAAGCACTTGGGCCATCATCTGTTGCCTTCCCAGGCACATTAGTAGGGAGCTGGATGTGAAGTGGAGCTGCTGGGACTTGAACCAGGGATCTGATATGGGATGCCAGTGTCACAGGCTTAACCTGCTCTGCCACAACACCAGCCCAATTGATGAAATTATTTACATTAACAGATTGAATGTAAGATAATTTATTACATCTATATATGTAGGACAATAATTTGAAATTCTTAATAACAATTTGTGATGAAACATTTTAGAGATTAAGAGTAGAAAGGCACTTCCTTAACCTGATAAAGAATGTATAAGGAAACCCACAGTAAACATTCCATCTAATAATGAGGAAATGAATAGTTTTCTCCTAAGTCTGGAAATGAGACAAGGTTATCCTCTCATGATACCTATTTGGTATAATGAGTGTCTTATGTAGTACAACACAACTATAAACAAATAAACAAATGGTGTAATATGGGTAAAAGATAAATAATAATTGTCCTTTTTTGCCAGAGAAAGAAACTGTATAGAAATCCCCCCAAAATCCACACAAAAAAAATCCTTCCTTAAAAACTAATAAGCAGTGGCCGACGCCGTGACTCATTTGGTTAATCCTCCACCTGTGGGCGCCAGCATCCCATATGGGCGCCAGTTCCAATCCCAGTTGCTCCTCTTCCAGTCCACCTCTCTGCTGTGGCCTGGGAGAGCAGAGGAGGATGGCCCAAGTGCTTAGACCCTCTGCACCCATCTGGGAGACCCGGAAGAAGCTCCTGGCTCCTGCTTGGATCAGCTTAGCTCTGACCATTGTGGCCATTTTGGGAGTGAACCAATGGAAGGAAGACCTTTCTCTCTGCCTCTCTGTCTCTCTGTCTATAACTCTACCTGGCATTTTCTAAGCTTTATCTCTTGAGTGGACTGAGAAGCAGCAAGACTATAGGATCAAGGGAACAAATTGAACAACAAAATAATCTAATAGTGGATTATAATCCAAAGCATAAAATTAATATCCATTAGTCCAAAGTGATATAAATAAGTGAAAAAACAAAACATGAAGAATAAAAAAATCTTTTCTACAGAAGAATTATAAATAATTTCTCCTTCAAGGAGAGGAATACTCCACCTTCAAGGAGATGGAGCGAAACTACCCAGCCTTTATAGACTGAGATAGTGCCATCTCTTGAAAGAGTGTTTTATGGAAAGTGTAGAAAAAGAATAACTTTACATTGCAGAAAATCTGTCAAACACTACCTCTGCCAGGTGGTCAAGGTGAACATTGTCAGTGATAAGTCATGTTGATAGTGTTCACTCTTAAATTAATATGATAAAAATGGCACTCTACTCACGAGGTCTTTTTCCCTAGAGGCCATAATGACAGTCTAATAATGAGAAAAATATGAAACACATCACAAATGAAGGACAGTACACAAAATACCTGACCGTTATCCCCTAAAACTATCAAGGTCATTAAAAGTAAGCAACGTTTGAAAAACAGTCACAACCTAGAGAAACCTAGGGAAAATGATGACTAGAGCAATGTGTTGTCATAAATGGGATCCTAGGAAGGAAAAAACCCTGGGAACACTGAAGGAAATCTGAATGATGTATGGATATTAGT
Organism: Sylvilagus floridanus; assembly: GCA_949820135.1. Taxonomy (NCBI): domain Eukaryota; kingdom Metazoa; phylum Chordata; class Mammalia; order Lagomorpha; family Leporidae; genus Sylvilagus; species Sylvilagus floridanus. Next base: position 117,302,400 of record OX463223.1, read on the forward strand.
TAATAAAAATGTGTTAATATTGGGTCATTACTTATGAAAAATAGATCATTAATGTAAGATATTAACAATAAGGGGAAATGAATGCTGAGTCTCTGCACTATCTTTGCAACTTTTTGTGAATGTAAAACTATTTTAATTATCAATTTATAAATAAAGGGCTTTAAATAAAGTACTTAATTAAATTAAAAAAAAATCAAAGAGCTGAGAGAAGGAGTAGGGTTCTGTTGGCTCCCTTAGTTCTGTAGGGGCAAGCTCCTTTGGAGTTCACTCAGGATCCTTATCTGGCCTGTGGCAAGCCCTGGACGACTACACCCACAGATCTGAGGCCAACACCCTTGTCCAATACTCCTGGCTCCCATATTCCCCGCTGGACAAATTCAGAAGCCACTAAATCAAGTGATTACTGTCCATGGCCCATCTGAGCTGAAATCAAGGATAGGAGTCTGGTGTGCCCCTCTCACTCCTCCTGGCCTCTTCCGCCACCCCCACCCTCCACCACACCACCCTACAATCTGGCAGGCTGCCCCCTCAAACTCAAGGCAGAGTTCTTACCTTGCCTCTTGCAGGGCTTGAACTTCTCTAGCTGCTAAATCGTCACCAGCTCACTCGTACCAAACCCTTCATTTACTACCTTAAAATGTCAGAGGTGGGCTGGCGCCGTGGCTCAACAGGCTAATCCTCCACCCTGCGGCGCCGGCACACTGGGTTCTAGTCCCAGTTGGGGCTCCGGATTCTGTCCCGGTTGCCCCTCTTCCAGGCCAGCTCTCTGTTGTGGCCCGGGAGTGCAGTGGAGGATGGCCCAGGTGCTTGGGCCCTGCACCCCATGGGAGACCAGGAAAAGCACCTGTCACCTGTCTCCTGCCATCGGATGAGCGCGGTGCGCCGGCCGCAGCGCACGGGCCACGGCGGCCATTGGAGGGTGAACCAACGGCAAAGGAAGACCTTTCTCTCTGTCTCTCTCTCTCACTGTCCACTCTGCCTGTCAAAAAAAAAAAAAAATGTCAGAGGTGGATTGTGTGCTGCAAAGCTACTTCCTGCCACTCCTGTTTAAAGCTTCCCAGAACTGACAGCAGGGGTGGGGCTCTATGCCAACCCCCCTTCTACTGTGGAGGAGGAAGTAGCCTCAGTCCTCACTTAGGTTTCTAAACTTGACTCCTGGATGGTCACTTCACCTCCTTGAGACTTGGGGTGGCTGTGAGGGGTGGAGGATAAAGAGGTTTGGCCTACATATTCCCATCACCCTCAGTCAATTTGATGATGAACTGCACCATCTGCAATAATTCTCCCCATTCTGAAAATATTTATATTGGGCCAAAGTCCTACTCCAGAAGCATCTGGTGGCAACACAGACAACCAAAACCACAACACATTTTACCTATGGCTGCAGAGCACTGAGGAACCGAAGGAGATAGTCTCAGGCAGGGGTAACAACTAGATACGTTATTTTCAGGACATATTTACAATCAGCCCTTCATTTACAGAGTTACTAAGGTACTGAGCGTGAAGAAATTCCCTCTCCATCTTCTCACAGCTTTCAACTACAATCTATCTCCCATCACTCACTCGTACTCCCTGGCCAGTTTGAACAGTCATCTTTCACCATCTTTCCCATACACATAGCATCAACCACAGTGGTGGAAGGACCCTCACACAGGAGAAGAAATACCTTCTTCAAGTAGGCATCAACACGGTTCACGGCTTCAATACACTGGTAAGGAAGTAAAGCCCACGAGAGTAATGAAGAGATGTAGCCGTCACAAATTCCATAAAAACATCACTTGGTAAAACAGGAGAGCTAGCTACTCTCTGCCTGACAGCGAGTAGAGAAGATTCTAAGGCAGAGTATCAGGAACGCTTGTAGACTTTTTATATGGTACATCTGCCCACTTGGACTACCCTACCAGTAGTGATAATTCAGACATTCCCCAAGCTTCTTCATCTAAGTTGTCCAAGACCCTCCAAGATTCCACACCTTTTTTTCTACTACTTCTATCAGAGGAAAATCTCAGAATATATTTTAAAGCAATATGCACAGCATTTTAAATTCTGGATACTTCTGAAGAGGGTTGAATTTTGGAAGAATGTAGTAAGGAAGTAAAATTGTGATTTATTCATATTGTCAAAATATATAAACTATTAGTTTTTAATTAAAATATTTAAGACACAAGTGGCCGGCATTGTGGTGTAGCAGGTTAAATCCCACTTGTGACATCAGCATCACATTTATCAACTCAAGTTCCAGTTTCAGTGGATTTGCTTCTGATCCAGCTCCTAGCTAATCCAGCTCCATGCAGCAAAATGGATGGAACTGGAAGGCATCATGTTTAGTGAAAGAAGCTAGACACAGAAGGACAATAAACACTTATTCTCCCTCATATGTGGAAGCTAAAAAAACTCAATTTGAACAAAGAATAATAACTGATACAGGTTGGGAGCGTTAGGGGGATAGAGGGAGTTTGAATAATGGGTTACAAATTAGAGTTAGATCAAAGCAGTAGTGAGCAGAATGAGGTGACTATAGTTCACAATAATGTATCGTATGTTTTATAAGCAAATAGAAGAAAGGAGCTCCAACTCACCAATCATAAAGTATTGTCACAGCAGGAAATCTTGATAACCCTGATTTGATCAGCACACATTGTATAAGGGTATTGAAATGTTATACAGAACCATGCATATTTATAGTTATTATTTTAAGATAAACATTTAAATTTTTTTTTAAAATAAAGGTTCCAGCAGTAAGGATTAAACATGTAATTGCTCACTCAAGACAGCTAGATTCCCGTGCAAGGACTGGAGAGAGATACTGACAAATCATGGTTGCTACAGCTAAATGCAGCCAGAAATATTATTTTAGTCTTACAACTGTAAAGGACTGATATCTACCAACAACTTGAAAGATCTTGAGAAGAGATTCTTCCCAGAGCCTTACAATAAGGATCCAAGCTCTGATAACTTGGTATGGACCTTGTAAAATGCAAGCAAAGATTAACAGAGCCAATCTGCATTTCTCACTCACATATGTGTTATAATACATGTATACCATTGTAAAATGATGTTTATGGTAATTTGTTACTACATCCATAGAAATCTATTGTAACCTCCTAGAAGGATTACAAGGCTTGTTGGAATGCAGCCACTGTACATGATTGCTACACGGTGACTTTGTTTTTAATTTTTTGATACTTTGTTTTTTCACGTTAGTGTGGTATTGAAACAAAAAGAATGTAGTTCATAGATACAATTCTAAGAATATAATGACAGTCCATTCCTCACTCTCCTCCCTCCCTCCCTCTTCCTTCCTCCTTCCTTCCTTCCTTTTCCTTCTTTCTTTCCATTCTTGCTTTCTTGCTTCTAGTTTCTGAGATTGCATATTTTTTTTTTTATCTTTTTTTTTTTTTTTGACAGGCAGAGTGGACAGTGAGAGAGAGAGACAGAGAGAAAGGTCTTCCGTTGCCGTTGGTTCACCCTCCAATGGCCGCCGCAGACGGCGCGCTGCGGCCGGCGCACCGCGCTCCTCCGATGGCAGGAGCCAGGAGCCAGGTGCTTTTCCTGGTCTCCCCATGGGGTGCAGGGCCCAAGCACCTGGGCCATCCTCCACTGCACTCCCGGGCCACAGCAGAGGGCTGGCCTGGAAGAGGGACAACCGGGACAGAATCCGGCGCCCCGACCGGGACTAGAACCCGGTGTGCCGGCGCCGCAAGGCGGAGGATTAGCCTGTTGAGCCACGGCGCCGGCCCGAGATTGCATATTTTTAATTTACATTAAAATCAGAGGCTTAATGCTCCACTAAATATTCTTCTTGATCCTTCTTCATCTACCACTTCTAAGGGAATTTTTGGGTCTTGACCACTCATCAGGGTATGGATTCAGTGGCCAGTCTCAAATAAATCACCAAATTTGCCTTCATTTCTAACATTTGTTTTCTAAAATCACTAACTTCAGATTTATATCCCCAAGAACCGGTAGGTAGTGTGTTAAATTTGACTCTTCTCACAAGTCAATTTGGGAAAAAAATGTAAGTTACTTACTGTAGAACATTTTTGAAGATATGTTATTTATGGTCAGTGTGGAGGAGCCTTACACACTTTGATGCAAATCAAAACTCCTATAAATTGTGTCAAGGTCTACCTTAGTCCCTCCCTTCTTCCTGCCCTTCCTTCCAAACTACTTATACTTGCAATTACTTCACCTCCATTTAAATACCTAGTTTTAGCTTTAGAGTTTGTCAAGTTACACACGTGGTAACCTCATTTAAATGGGTGAACTGTGCCTCTCAGCCCACTGCAAAAGTTTCCAGCATACTGGTTTCTTAGCCCTCCGCTGTATATGATTATCTCCATTATTTCTCAGACACTTCCTTGTGATGGTGTATATAAATTATCCTTTTGTACACTGTGTTCACCTGCACTGAGACAAGAATACAGAACTTTGTCCATTTCTTCCTTGGGTAGAGAATTCTTTCTGGTATGAGGCACATCATCTAATGTTTTGGCCCTTATCTGCTATTCCTACAGGTTCATCTAACCCACCATTCAGATTGATTTACAATTAGCTCACATTGAAGGCCTTACCATTTTCCAAAGTCCCAAATTACTTTGTCATAGAGCAGTTACACTCTTACAACTAAAGTCTCCAAGTCTTCAGACCTTTTCTTGACTTATCAGTTTGGTTAGGAGATATCTCATTTGTATGGTCTGCATGTTTGTGTGTCCCCTCCATTCATACAGTGAAGCCTAAATCCTCTGTGTGAGGGCATTTGGGGTGGAGCCTCTGGAAATAAGGTCATAAGAATGGAGTCCTCATGAATGGGATTAGTGTCCCTAGAAAGGGATAAAGAAATCAGAGCTTTTTTCTCTCCACCTTGTAAGGATATGGTAAGTAGAAAGAGCCTTTCACCAAGAATTTCAGCTGACAACCTGATCTCAAGCCATCCAACCTCTAGAATAGTGGAAAATAAATGCTTCTTGTTTAATTTACCTAGTCAATGATAATTCATTATAGAAACCTGAACTATGTCTCTCACCATCTTTCTTTCATTATGACTTCTCCAAAACTTAAATTTTCTGTGGGAGGGCTGATTCTTGTTTATCTTAGCACTCCAGGTACTAACACAAGCTCTCCAAAGAATATGTGGTCAATATTTGTTAAAGAAAAAAAAAAAGAAGCTCCTGAAAAAAGGGGTCTGCTTTATTATTTCTCTTACATTTTTAAATAAAGTAAACATAACCAGGTTTGAATGTTACAAAACATTCATAGACCAAAAGTGATAAGTGAAAACAACAATTTATAATCTTTTGTTTTTTCTCCATTTCTTGATCTCAACCATCACAATGGTGAATTCTTTTACATTTCCAACAATACGCTCAATTTACTGTTATATGATCTTGTTCTAAATCACTAAATATTATGGACCATTTCCTAGTTTGTTTTACAAAATAGTAAAACTCTTAAATTTCATGCACAGCAATGAATATTTGAGCAGTATCATCCATAAACTTAGATTCTAAAGTTACTTAAACCTTCTGATAAAGGGAACAATATTTTTAAAAACTTATCTAAGAACAAAGAACAGAACAGGAAAGCAAATATGACATATATATTATGTTGTCTCCAGCCCCCCACCCTGACACAGAATGTGGATTTTTTTATGAACCACAAAACAAGGAATGACTCAAACTTTACTAGTGTGGGAGGGCCTGATGAGTAAGGCCCTGGAACGTGCATCAGCTATGGCTCTAATGCGAGCTTTGGCGGCAGCTCTGGTTCGGGCTCTCTCTTCCTCATCTCTCAAAGCTTCCTCATACCAGGATGTGAAGGCAGTAGGGACAATATCATGGACCTTGGCTAAAAACTCAAGGACTTTCATCTTACTTGTTTCAGCATGAGCTCTTGGGCCCCATAAGAATTCATGGCGTGGAGGAATAGTATTGGGAACCTCCCGGTATATCAGGTATTTTGCTTTCACCAAATCCTTGGTGATGAGCTTCCTGGGATCCCCAAAAATGAAATGCCTCCTCCCATCATATATCCCCATTATATTTAAAATTTGCCATATTTGCTCCTCAGTGGCACAGTTGCCCCTCGCAAAGATCACACCCAAGATTGTCATTAGCAAGCCAGTCTTGGGGATTCCTTCATCATCGTCCAGCTTTGCATCGTGGCTTATATCCAACTTGTTGATGAGGACATAGATGTGCCTGTTGGGATCCAGCTTCCTTATGTCAAGGCCAAAGATCAGCTCCATGTACTCAGCAGCTTTCATCAAGATCTCGTAGAAGTGGCTCTTGGGCAAACGGATTATATTTCTCATCAGCTCTGCCTTCCAAATAGGCTCTTTCATCTGATACTTGAGCAGCAAGTATTGCACCAAAGTAACTACCTTCTCATCTAGAGGGGCACTGCACAAGTGCCCAAAGGCAACCTGGGCCTGTGAGGATATGGGCCTTTCCCTCACCTGGTTATTGTATCTTGAGTGTGAAACAGCTGCAGCAGTAGTGGTGGTGGCCCCAGAAGCAGTTGATCTCTGGGGAGTACTCCTGACACGATTAGATGAAGAAGAGTGGGCCCGTTCTGTCACTCCTGACGTGGACTGAGCACCCACCAGATTCTGGGGCTGTTCCTGGGCCTGACGGCGTTTTGCCCGGGCTCGGAGCTTGCTCTTACGACCCCGAGGCATTTAGGCAAGTTAACTCTGTAACCTAGAAGATAGAAGGTGAGATGGTTAGGTCATTTCAGCTGGGAGATACCTCATTGCTCCCATTCGAAGGTGCTCACTTCCCTGATAGCATAGTTAGAAGTCAGGGTTTTTCACATCAATTGCACATTCACCCATCTCTCAGGACTACAAGCATGGGCATAGGTGTGTGAGATCTCTTCTGTTCTGGAGTGGGTGATTGCCTGAGACTTCACTCAATGTCTATGACTTCTCTATCACAGTCTATTGTGGCTATATCCAACTTTTTTTTTTTTTTGTAATTTGACTTACTGAATTCTTCATTTCTAAGATTTCTGATTGTTTCTTTTTCAAGATCGCTTTCTTCTGAATTTCTCATTCATATTTTGCATGTTATTGCTTATTTCATTCTAATATCTGTCTATTCTCTTGTATCTTTTTGAACATCCATATGCCCGATATTTTGAATTATTTATCAGACATCATTCAAGTCTGGCATACACCCTGAGACTGTGATGTTTCTAGTGCCTGTGAGACTCAGTTTTGACTCAGCTTAATATCAGCCTGGGTGGCCACAATACTGTCCCATGCTCCTCTCCCAACCTTGGGCAGTCAGAAAATCAGGGATCCAGTCAGGAGAAAGTAGTATAGAAAAGTGAGTTTAGAGCCGTGCCCTGAGGCTCAGGTCTGGGTCTATTGTGGTAAGATCCAGCTCAAGACAAAGCCCAAAAGTCTCTATCCCCAAGCTAGGACTCAGAGATGCAGCCTCTAGATCATCCTGGCTTCAGGCAGACTTGTGCTCTGGTGCCTAGTGTGTTAGACAAGTGTTTCAGCCTGCATCACCCTCAGTATCTAAGGGACTAGGTGTGCATCCACAAAACAGCATAGGCCCTGTAGTTGCAAGACTCAGCTGCAACCCAGCTTAATGTAAGCCTGGGCAGCCAAGGAACTAACTGCCTTCATCACCGCTCCCTCAGCCATGGGCAGGCATAACCAAAGGAAAAGCTCCATTCACTGGAGAATAGGGTACCAAGGTGAGCACAAGACTGTGTACTGGATCTGGTTATACAATACCTGGCAGATATTAATGAACCTTGTCCCCAGGTCACTGATGATAGATGGAATCCCTGAACCTGCCCCAATCCCAACTTGGGACATGTGACTCCAGTCATCCAATGTCTATCCTAGCCTGACAATGAGTGCAGCAGCCTTGGGCTATAAGCACACCTCAACGACAGGTAGCCCATAGCGAATTATTCCTTGGACCTATCCTGTGCTGCACCAGTCTTGGGAGACTGTGGGCCCTGGATGTGACCTGGCGTTACCACATAGGTGGCAGGGTTGTTCACGCCTTTCCTCCTCCAATCACAGGCACAATAACATAGACGGTGTACTTATCTGCTTGGAGGAATAAAGGTAAGTGATTGAGAAGACACTGCATAGAAATCTGAGGCTGGCACTGTGGGGACATACACATCTCTTCCTGCAATACCAAGCCCCTGTCAACACAGGCACTCAAGCAACCCCTCCAGAATTCTAGCTGGTGTCCCCACAATACCAGCCAGAATGAACTGAGGGCTGGTGTCCCCATTCCCTCAGACCCTGCCTCGTGGTCTGCTGTCAAGACATAGGAACTCATGCTGGGTCTGAAAGGGGCACCCCATGCCACTGCTTCTGCTATTAATTACTGTGGAAGAAGATCCAGGGAAACTATATTATAGCACCAACTGGGAAAAAAGGCCAAAACAGCCTCTCAAACAAATACTGAAGAGACATCTTCAGGAAAAAGTCTTTTACCATGAAAGCCACTCACTAAAAGTCATAAAAAATCTAATTAGATAGTTGTGAAGATGCCATTGTAGGGACATAGGAAGTAGGAAAACAGCAGGCAATATGACACCCACAAAGGAACATAATAATGCTTTAGTAACAAACTCTAAAGAAAAGGACATTGATGAAATAAAAAAAAAGAAAAAATACAAAATAATTCAAAATACCAGGCAAATGGATGTTCAATAAGATACAAGACAATACAGACAGATATTTGAATGAAATCAGCAATAACATGCAAGATATGAATGAGAAATTCAGAAGAAAGAGATCTTGAAAAAGAAACAATCAGAAATCTTGAAAATGAAGAACTCAATAAGGCGAATTAAAAAAAAAATAGTTGGAAACAGCCACAATGGACTAGGTCAAGCAGAAAAAAAAAAGAATATCTAAATTTGAAGACAGGCCTTTTCAAATATCCTAGTCAGAGGCTGATGTTGTGGAGCATCAGGTTAAGCTGCCACTTAGAATGCCGGCATCCCATATCAGAGTGTCAGTTCAAGTCCTGGCTGTTCTGTTTCCATCCAGCTGTCTGTGAATACCCCTGGAGGGAAGGCAGCAAATGATACCCCAAGTGCTTGGGTCCCTGTCACACACATGGGAGACCTGGGTGGAGTTTCAGGCTCCCAGCTTCAGCCAGACCCACTCATGGTGTTTGCAGGCATTTGGGAAGCGAACAGTGGATAAAAGATCCCTTTTTCTGTCTGTTTCTCTCTGTCTCTCTTGCACGCGTGCTCTCTCTCTGTCACTCTGGTTTTCAAATAAATACATCTTTAAGGTATTAATTTTATTTTTATTTATTTTAAATGCAGAGTAACTAAGAGAGAGAGACAGAGAATGAGATCTTTCATCCACTAGTTCACTCCTTAAATGGTTGCAACAGCCAGGCCTTGGCCAGGCTGAAGCCAGGAGGTTGGAACTCCAACACGGGTGACAGAGGCCAAAGTACTTGGGCCATCTTTGAATGTGTTCCCAGGTGCATTAGCAAGGAGGTGAATTGTAAACAAAGCAACTGGGACTTGAAGCAGCATTCTGACATGGGATTCTGACATGGGATTCTGACATCGTAGGTGGCAGCTTAACCCACTGCACCACCATGTTTATAGGAATAAATACCTACATTAATAAAAGAGATATCAAATAAACAACACAATGATATATCTTAAGGACCCAGAAAAGCAAAAACAAATCAAATCTAGAATAGAAGGAAAGAAATAATTAAAGACTAGATCAAGTTTTACTGTATCAATTCCTTTTAGTGTATTAAATGGAGGGTTTTATTAAATCTCAAAAGTTATAGTTATGTCTAAGAGCCTGCAAAAGATGCAACATCCTTGGGTTCTTCTTTAAAGATAATTAAGTTTCTAAAAGGAAAGAAGGGGGAGGAAGGAAGGGAAAAGAAGAAGGGGGGAAAGTGAAATCACCTTCAAGAAGCAATAACAGAATAGCCCTTTTCTAGACTGTTGAGGAATAGTTGTCTTTTTTTTTTTTTTATTCCATTCTTTCTTTTTTTCTTTTTCTTTTTCTTTCTCGGACTAAACAGAAGAGGGAGGAGGAAGTGGAGTGGGATGGTTGATACGGTGGGAAGAACTATTATGTTCCTAATGCTGTATTTATGAGATACACACAAATCAAAAATTTTAAAAATGACTAGATTAGAGATAAATGAAATAGAAACTAAAAAATACAAAAGATATATGGAATGATGAGTTGATTTTTTTAAAAAAGAAATGAAGTCAATAAACTTTTAGATAATTTAAGAAAAAAGAGAGAAGATTCACATAAATAAAATCAGAAATGATAAAATAATTTCACAGATATACAAAGGAAAGGGTCCAACATTGGATGCAGTGAACTAAGCCACTGCTTGCAATGCCAGCATCCCATATTGGAATGCCAGTTTGAGTCTCATCAACTGTACTTCTGATCCATCTCCATGATAATGTGCCTGGGAAAGCAGTGGAAGATGGCCTGAGTCCTTGGGCCTTTTCTACCCACATGGGAGATCCAGATGATGCTCCAGGCTCCTGACATCAGCCTGGCCCAGCACCAGGCATTGTGGCCATTTGGAGAGTGAACCAGCAGATGAAAGATCTTCTGCCCCTCGTGTGTGTGTGTGTCCTTCTCTCTCTCTCTCTGCAATTCTGCCTTTCAAATAAAGCTTTTTTAGGAAAATACAAAAAAATAATTAGGGACCAATGAAATACCAACTAACTGGAAAGCCTAGGGGAAAAATGGATACAGATAAGTTACAAAAATGGAACCCAGAAGACATAGAAAATCTTAACAGATCATTACTTAGTAATGAGATTTAATCAATACTCAAAGGTCAAAGAGATAAGCTAAGAACCACATACTTCACTGCTGAATTCCATCAAACTCTTAAGGAATAGCTAACACTAATTATTCTCAAACTACTTCAAATAATTGAAAGGAATGAACCCTTCCAAACTATTTCTATGGGATTGGCACCACCTTTATTCCAAAACTAGAAACAGATACAACCAAAAAAGAGAACTATAGACAAATATCCCTAATGGTCATAGATTTAAAAATTCTCAACAGAATATTAGCAGTTCAATCCAAAACCCATCAAAAAGCTCATTCTTCATGACTGTTGAGGATTTATTCAAGGGAAGCAGGGATAATTCAATACACACAAATCAAAAAAATATACTATGTCCTATCAGTGAATGGAGACTATAAACCATTTAATCCTCTCAATAGATACAGAAAAACATTTACTAAAATTCGACATACATCCATTAAAAAATACTGGAACAAATTAGATATAGAAGTAACATACCTCAACATAATAAAGGCTACATATGACAAGCCCATAGCCATCATCACACTGAATGGGGAAAATCTGAAAGCATTTCCTCTATGTTCTGGAACCCCACAATAAAGTCCATTCTCATTACTGTCAATACAGTACTGGAAGTTTTAGTCAAAGACATTAAGCAAAAGAAAGAAATATAAGTAATATAAATAAGAAAGGGAGAAGTTGAATTATACCGATTTGAAGAAAACATAATTCTATATAAAGAGAAACCTGAAGACTCCACCAAGAGAGTATCAGAACTGATAACTGAATCCACCAAAGTCACAGTATATAAAATCAACATGCAAAAATCAGTAGCATTTTCATACACCAATGATGAACTCACTAAGAAATTACAAGAGCTCTTTAAAAACTCTTAGAATAAATTTAACCAAGGGTGCGAAAGACTTCTACAATGAAAACATACAAAACATTGATAAAAGAAATCAATGAAGACACACAAAATGGGGTGACCTTCCATGCTCATGTTTTGAAAGAATTAATATTGTTAAAACGTTCATGTTACCCAAAGCAGTTTAGATTCAACGCAATCTCCATAATACCAATGAGGCTCTTCACAGAACTACACAAGACAATCTTAAAATTTAAACAGAAGCACAAAAGATCCTACATGGTCAGAGCAGTCTTGAACAGAAAGAAACAAAGCTTAGAGGCATCATGTACCAGGGTTCAAACCATTGTATAGAGTTATTGTAACCAAAAACAATATGGCAGTGGCACAAAAGATACTGATGCCAATGGAACAGAATAGAGACCCCAGATATCAATCTATATGTTTCCAACTAAATGATTTTTGAAAAAGGCGCTGAATATTGGCAAAAGGACAATCTCTTCAATAAATAGTGCTGGGAAAACTGGATAACTGCATACAGAATATTCAAGCTTGACTCCAACCTCTCTATACAAAAATCAAAGACCTAAGTGTAAGCCCTAAAACTATGAAAATACTAAGAAAACAGTGGAAACACTTCAAAACATTGGCATAAGCAACAAATTTTCAGGTAAAATGCCCCAAAACAGGCAATGGAAGTAAAAACAGACAAATAGGATTATATCAAACTAAGAAGCTTTTACACAGCAAAAGAAAATGAGAAGGGGTTAGTGCTGTTGTGTAGAGGGTTAAGCCACTGTCTGCAGTGCCAGCATCCCATGTGCCACCAATTTCAGTCCTGGCTGCTCCACCTCCAATCTGGCTCCTTGCTAATGCACCTCGAAGGCAGCAGAGGATAGCCCAAGTCCTTGGGTCCCTGCACCCATGTGAGAGACCCAGAGGAAGCTCCTGGCTCCTGGTTCCACCTGGCCCAGCCCTGGCCACTGTGGCCATTTAGGCAGTGAATCAGTGGATAGAAGATCTCTCTCTCCTCTCCCCTCTCCCCTTTCTCCTCTCTCTCTCCTTCTCTCTCTGTATCTCCACCTCTCAAGTAAATAAATAAATCTTTAAAAAAGAAAATAAAGAGAAAACTGAAAGACTGGAATCAAATATTTGCAAACTATTCATCCGAAATAGGATTAGTATCCAGAATACATAAGGAACTTTAAAAAAACTGAACAAAATGCCCAAATAATCCAGTTAATAAATGTTCAAATTATTTGAATAGGCTCTTCTCAGAAGAAGAAATACAAATGGTTGACAAACACATGAAAAAATGCTCAAAATCACTAACAGTCAGGGAAATGCTATAATGAAATATTATCTCACTCCAGTTAGAATGGTTAGTTTCAAAAAAGACAAAAAGTAACAAATGCTAGCAAGGCTGTAGAGAAAAGGAAACCCTTATACACTGTTTGTGGGAATGTACATTTGTGCAACAATTATGAACAACAAACAGTTAAACACAGATCTACTATAAGATTCTGCTATACCATTTCTGGGTATATATAACCCAAGGAATTGAAATCAGCCTGTGAAAGAAATACTTGCACTCTCATGTTCACCTAGATATGGAATCAACCTAAGTGTTCATCTACAGATTAACAAATACAGAAAATGTGGTATATATACACAAAGCATAGATAAGAAATCGGAAAGACTAGTCACTTGATTTAATCAGCTTATACTGTTTAAAATATTGCACTGCATCCAATAAAAATTTACCAATATCCCGTTAATCAAAAATTTTGTTAAATAAAATTTTCAAAAGTATATGCTTTTTTAAAAAAAGATTTTAGTTATTTAAAAGAGTTACAGAGAGAGGTAGAGACAGAGAGAGAGGTCTTCCATCTGCTGGTTCACTCCACAGATGGCCGCATCCGGGATTAGAACCAGCATATAGGATGCCGGCGCTTCAGGCCAGGGCTTTAACCCGCTGTGCCACAGCGCGGGGCCACAAGTTTATGCTTTACTTCTGATAGAGCCTGGAATCGTCCGCGCCCGCCACGCCTGCCCCTGTAGCGATCTGAAGCCAACGCCTGGATCCGATACTGATACCAACCCCGCACTTCGCCACCCTCATTATGCCCAGGGCACCTACCACACCACCCACCCTCCCTCTCCGCCTCCGCCATTTTTTTTGGAAAGAATTTAGAAAATTCTTAGAGATCACTATGCCAGAACTGACAGCAGGGAAAACGTTTCCGGAACCCCTCCAATCTGGGCTGGGAGGTGTCTTCACTCCTAACTCTGGGTTTTTACCCAATTCCAGGCGGCGTTCAGAGCTGCCCCTTCGACTAAATGGATCTGACTCCCCTTACCAAATCTCTCCCTTCCTTCAGACAACAGGGCGTCATTTCCGTTCATCGCAACGAAGCCCCTCAGGACTAACGGCTCTCTAACGCTTCCTCTATTCTTGGTGGGAGATTACCAGATTTCATTCAGGGGCTTCTCCTTTCAAAAAACTTGGGAACCCGCTCTCTGCTAGTCTGAAGCCAACACCTTCGTCAAATAACCTCATCCCCTCAATCTCAGAAAAATGTACAAGGTTCTCGAAGGTCGGCACGTGAGACGATTCTAGTAAAGTTGACAACCGAGGCCGAACTGTTGGGGAACCCTCCATTTTGGGCTAGAGAATCCCCTCACACCTAATTTTGTCCTTACCTAATTCCGGGCAAGTTCTGGAGCTCCTCTCTCAGCCAACTCGGTATCGCACCTCTCCTAACAACGCCTTCGCTTCGAAGAGACGTCCAGGCGGATATCCGGGTTCACCACTTCCACCAAACCGACCCGGATGTTCCCTCAGGGCTGAGGAAGGGGCGGGGCTTAGTGATATTGACACAGTTCCAACACCGGTAATTCTATTAGAACTCACATACGGGCCTTTTATTGATTCCTAGCTGGGACTCCTCCCTGTGGTAACTTAAATTAGCCGGCCTTAAACCAAGGCCCTCCAGCCCTTCGCCATTCATTTTCCTGAAGGTGAAGTGAAGGGGCTTCCAAGCCTCACAGCCATGCAGGAATCTCCCAGAACTGACCGCAGGCACTGCTGTGCCTTCCATGCGGGTGATTTCTGTCATAACCGCGTAGAGTCTTCATCTTTACTGAAAACGGCTAAAGCAGAATCCATTTCTTATTTTAATTCCTTTCAAGTTGTGATTATTACAACAATGAAGCTATCACTTTGTACACCACCCCACCCTGAATAAATGTAATACCATCTACAGTGGCTCTTGATCCACCCTGCAAATATCTGTACTGTAGGCAATCCTCTACTCCACCCAATATCTGATTGCAACAGGCCAAGAAAAATGTCCTCCTCACTCCTTGATATTCTTTCTCCTGCTTTAACTGTCACTCATCACCAATCCCTCCCATAAATACAGCTTTAATTTTAGTGGCGGAGGACCATATGCAGAAGGAAAGAAAATACAATTTTTATTTTTTTTTACTTATTTTTTACTTTTTTATTTTTGCCAGGCAGAGTTAGACAGTGAGAGAGAGAGAGAGAGAGAGAGAGAGAGAGAGAGAGAGAGAGAAAGAGGTCTTCCTTTCATTGGTTCACTCCCCTAATGGCTGCTACCACTGGTGCTGTGCTGATCCGAAGCCAGGAGCCAGGTACTTCCTCCTGGCCTCCCAAGCGGGTGCAGGGCTCAAGCACTTGGGCCATCCTCCACTGCACTCCCGGGCCACAGCAGAGAGCTGGACTAGAACAGGAGCAACCGGGACTAGTACCCAGCACCCCAACCAGGACTAGAACCCAGGGTGCTGGCACAACAGGCAGAGGATTAGCCAAGTGAGCCACAGCACCGGTCGAAAATACAATTTTTAAAAAGATTTATTTATTTCTTTGAAAGGCAGAGTTACAGAGAGAGAGAGAGAGAGAGAGAGAGTCTTCCATCTGCTGGTTCACTCCCCAAATGGCTGCAATGGCCAGCACTGAGCTGATCCGAAGCCAGGAGCTAGGAGCTTCTTCCAGGTCTCCCACGCAGGTTGCAGGGGCCCAAAGTCTTGGGCCATCTTCTACTTCTTTCCCAGGCCATAGCAGAGAGCTGGATCCGAAGTGGAGCAGCGCTGCAGGCAGCAGCTTTACAAGCCACACCACAGTGCCGCCCCCCCAAAATACCATTTCTTATCAAACATCAAGACAGCTCTCAGCCCTGGTACATGAAAAAGAATGCACTGAATCACCAGAGCAGTGAAGAGATGAGGCTCTTCCAGGATCCATCAATACCAACTGTGAATGATGCAGGGGAGCTAGTTAGTCTGTCTGACAAGTGAGAAGGGGAAATTCTCAAGGCATGTGGGGTCTATGGTGTGCCTCTTATCCTTTCATCCAATAAATCTGCCCCTTCAGATATCCCTATAACTTCATGCTAATAATGAGAAATTAGACTCCCAAAACTATCTGTAAAAGTTACTCACCATCTTTTCTTCTCTGGTCTTTTCTTTACCTTGTGCTGAACTCTGGATACAGATCTTTGACTACCATCTGCCCTGGGCTTTCTGTATTTGGTTTAACATGTGATCTCTCCTGTGGATCCTGGAAATTTCTATCCCCAGTTTTTTAGATCCCACATTAACTCAATTTGTCCTGTTTATGTTTGTTTCCTTTTCCTGGTCATTCTGACCAAATTGTTTCTTCTCAAAATATAGAGAAAATGTTTACTTACATGGAATTTTAAAACCTGTGTCCAGACGATTTCTGGTGCTCAAGACACCACTGCAGATAGCCTGTTTTGTATGGAAGAAGGATTGTGTTCATTTTCTGTTCAACTTACTTGGAAAGCAGTTAAATAAAAATGGAAATAACAGTAAGAAAATATAATTCTCCAAAAATTTTCCACCAGTTTTAAAATTGATCAGTTTAAATGCTTATTAAAAACATTTTTGAAAGGAAATGTTAGTACTATTTTTTAGAATTTACAATCATCACCCTTTTTTTTACTTTAAATTTGCACCTTTGTGCATCTTCCTTCAAAGAAGACATCCATGTTTGCCAATGAATTCATGTTCATGGATATTTATTTCAGTCTTATTAATCATGGTAGCAGATGGGAAACAACTTACGGGTCCATCAGGAGGAAAGTGGTTAAATTAATGATAGCATATATGCCCTTTAGTATTCCTGGTAGTAGTTAAAGTGTGGATTTATGTGTGCTCTCACAGAAAGCTCATGTGTTCACTTTATTTGGTAACAGGGTGAGAGACAAAACAGCATGTGCATTGTTATAAAGATAAGTTTAAAAAATCACAACGTGTTTTCCTAGCACATATATGTAAGAAAAAGTCTAGAATATGCTTAAAAATAAGAGACTCTGGAGCTGGAGTTGTGGCACAGCAGATTAAGCGGCCACCTGTGACGCCACGCAAATGCCTTGGCCAGGAAATGGCAAACATTGGTCCTGTTCCTATGTCAGTAACATGGGTATTCACAAGACCCTTTATAACAAGTAGATTGGGAATGTAGTTTCTTTATGTGTCCAAGAAGGACAAAACAAGAAATCTATGGATACTGGCGATCTCTCCCACAAACTGTTACATAGTAGGTGCCCAGTAAAGAAGCAACTACAAACGTTTGTTATGACAACAACCTCTTTATTCTTGGAGAACTTTCTGCAAAGGATAAAATGGCCTTAAAATTTGCCAAATTTTTTCTAGTGTCTACTGTGTTATAGGTGTTTTCAAATGTAGTATAACAAACATTTTCTAAAAGACCACTTAAACCTCAGCAGGGAGGGTTTGCCTCTTACCACTAAATAGCACCTTTCTCCACTGGCCTTTGTAATAACCTCCTTAGATGGATAATTTTCTTTTTCCACTTAGTATCTGGTCTGAATCACAACTTTCAAGTCTCTATTACACACCACTTGACGACCTGCTGGAACACACTCCTATAGGAGCCCTTAGGCACAACAAAATGTCAAGATTTTCCTCTGGGGCCGATAGAAAAAAAAGAGTAAGAATACTGGTGAACCAGTGAATGGAAAATCTCTCACTGTCTGTCTCTGTCTCTTTCTGAATCTCTTCATTTCAATTCAGTGAAAATAATCATTTTTTAAGATGCTAATACCCTTATTTCTGAAACATGAATATGTTATGTTTCATGGGGAAGGACACTTTGAATGTGCAGTGATGTTATGAAATAACTTAAAATAAAGATATTATACTGAAGTATCCAGGGGAGCCCAATCATATGATAAGGGGACTTACAAGCAGATAAGTTCCCATGGCTGGAAGCAGTGGAGAGTTGTAGCAGAAGTTAGAGAGATTACAAGTGGGGTAAGGATTCAAAGTGTGTGGGCCCTTATTCAGGGACTGGAGAGAAGTCTTGAAAAACTATGACAGCTAAGAGTCAGCAAGGAAATAAGGCCTCACTCTTATTACTGCAAGGAGCTGGAGTTTTCCCAATAACCCGAATCATGTCAGAAGGAGAGTTTTGTCAGGGTCTGGCTCTAAAGGGACCACTAGCTCAAAGCTTGGTTTGAGCCTTGTGATACTCTGAGTACAGAATCCGACAGAACCATTCCATCCTTCACACCCACAGTGAGAATAATTTGTGACAAAAGTCAGAGACAACTACAACTGCCTGGAAAGTCTACAGGGTCTGTAAGAATTCAGCCTCTGCAGATAGTTTTTGCATGTGATCTCCTCTGTCTTTTCTCCTCCAAGACAAGAGGCTGCCTTTGGTTTTTGTCACTTAGTTATACTCCTTTATTAGTATATGAATTCGGCAGCAAGATTGAAAAGGTCATCAGACTAAAACCACCTTGCTTTGAATTGTATCTGTTTTCTAAAGCCTCCTCTGTACTTCAGGATTATATCTGTATTTGGAGATATAATAGCAGTAGATTTTGTACTGAGTCAGACTCTCCCGACTAGCAGATCTGAGAACACTTTGAGAGTGTGGTGGAGGCACCCAGGGAGCTGAAGAGGTCTCTAAGCTTCAGTGTTGGAGGTGAATAATTACGAAAGGGAATGTGGTTTTTAGAGAGGTTCTACAATGAGAGATAGGACTGGCTGGGAGTTGGAAGCCTCTATGATAGGGATGGGGCGGGTGAGTATGGGCTGTTTTTTTTTTTTTTTTTTTTCTGCTGTGCGTGGCTGCAGGCTCCAGTTGAGGGCACAGCAGGGAAGACCCAGGGAAGTGTGTGTAATGCAGGAAACTACTGGGACTGCACATGTGTGTACTGGGACCAGGGCAGAATCAGATCTCAATCCCAGGGCTAGGGGCAAGAAGACCTCAGGCAAACAAGGCCCTGCAGAAGTTCCAAGTTGTGTTGGATTCTCACTTGTACTTTCCTTCTTCAGGACTGCTTTTGGTACCTGAGCATGGGATCATTCTGTTTTTCCCTCAGAGACATTGGGGAGTAGTCAGAAGAGAAATGAATAGATCCAAGATCCACCTCAGATTAAGAGGCGAGGAAAAATGTGGGGTGCAGGGAAATTCACCTCAGCACTCTTAGAAATCATATACATTTGAGAAAATTTCGATGTTGTTTTATAGAAAGGTTTATATACGTATATATGTATGCATTTATGTTTGTATTTGAAAGGCAGAGTTAGGGAGAGAGAAAGAAGCTGTCCCATCTGCTGGTTCACTCCCCAAATGCCTGCAACAGGTGGGGCTGGGCTACAGTGAAACCAGGATCCTGGAATTCCATCCAGGTCTCCCATGTGTGTGGCATGGACCCAAATAATCGGGCCATCCTCCACTGCTTTCCCAGGTGCATTAGCAGGTAACTGGGTTGGAAGTTATCCGAAAGCAGGAGCCAGGTGCTTCTCCTGATCTCCCATGGGGTGCAGAGCCCAAGCACTTGCGCCATCCTCCACTGCACTCCCGGGCCACAGCAGAGAGCTGGCCAGGAAGAGGGGCAACCGGGACAGAATCCTGCTCCCCGACCGGGACTAGAACCCGGGGTGCGGCGCCGCAGGCAGATGATTAGCCTAGTGAGCTGCAGCGCCGGCTGAGAAACAGATTTCTTTATGAGTTACCCAATCCCTGGTATTCAACTATAGCAGCACAAAATGGACTAAGGCAAACTGTGTTTCTTAGGCTTCTGAGTATTGCACGTCAAGCTAGGATGACCCTTAGTTCTCAGAAATTTGATGGAGATGATGTGTTTAAGACACATATTTGGGGCCGGCGCTGTGAGGCAGTGGGTTAAAGCCCTGGCCTACAGTGCCGGCATCCCATATGGGTGCCGGTTTGAGCTCCGGCAGCCACTCCACTTCCAATCCAGCTCTCAGCTGTGGCCTGGGAAAGCAGTAGAAGATGCCCAAGTCCTTGGGTCCCTGCACCCATGTGGGAGACCCGGAAGAAGCTCCTGGCTCCTGGCTTCAGATGAGCTCAGCTCTGGCCTTTGCAGTCATTTGGGGAGTGAACCAGCGGATGGAAGACCCCTCTCTCTCTCTGGCTCTACCTCTCTCTGTTAACTCTTTCAAGTAAATAAACTCTATCTTTAAAAAATGAGACACATAGTTTGTGTGGAGTGTGTTCGGGGGAGCACAAAATACCTTCCATTCATGCCTCTGATGAAAATTTCTACCTGGCTTATCCGTTATCACAAACAACTTCTATAAGTAGTTTTCTCTTTTTAAAAGTATTTAAAATTTATTTTAAAGACAGAGAGAAAGAAAGAGAAAGAGAAAGAGAGAGAGAGAGAGAGAGAGAGAGAGAGAGAGAGAGAGAGACTGACTCTCCGATCTGCTGATTCATTTCCTAAGTGCTACAAGAGCTAAGGCTGGCCCAGCCAGGAGCCAGGAACCTGGAACTCAATCCAGGTCTCCCACATGGGTGGCAGAGACATAAGTACTTGAATCATCACCTGCTGCCACCTAGGGTGCACATTAGCAAGATGCTTGAATTGGGAGTGGCGGTGCCTGTTTGTTTCCCGGCTGCTCCACTTCCAATCCACCTCCATGCTAATGTACCTGGGAAAGCAGCAGCAAATGACCCAAGTACCTGGGCCCTTGCCACCATGGAGGAGACCTGACTGGAGTTCCAGGCTCCTGGCTTCCCCCTGGCCCAGCCCCAGCCATTGGAGCCAGAGTAGCCGTTTGCTGAGTGAACCAGCAGATCAAAGATCTCTCTGTCTGCCCCCACCCTCTCTATAACTCTTTCAGATAAATAAATAAGTAAATATTTTAAAAGTAAAAAAAAAAAATCAACTCACACTGAAGGACTTGTAGTTTCCCAACACCCTAAACCTCTCTGCCTCAAGGCATTTACACCAGATGCTTTTATTTAGACATCCCTTCTTCAACCTGCTTACTCGGTCTTCTGATTTGTCCTTTAGATCTTAGGATATATCATATTCTTTATATAAAATAATATTACATCCTGCCATTCTTACTACCAGTACAAAGGTTTCCAAAAAACAAACACTAGATTAATGTTTGGGGAATAAATGAACCAGTATGCAAGATGTCTAATTTGTTACAACATAATGAATCCTATATTTTTGTATGACCTATGCATATCCAAGTATATATCTGTTAATTTCACAGAATCATAGAGTTAAGGGGAATAGAAACTACAATAATTAGCTTTTACCTTTCTTCTCTGTTTCATGACTCCAGATATCACACTATTGAGTTATTTTGTTTCCAAAGAAATGCCTAATTCATTTTCACACTATCTTGTTACAAATCACTAAATAAGATGCTTTCCCAATTTGATTCACAAAATAATAAATCACTCTCGAATCTCATATGCAGAAAAAATTTTGAGCATTGTCATTCATAAGCTTGGATTCTGGAGCTACTATTAAAGGGAGTATCCAAGGCTACCACATAGAACATGAGCACAAACATGTTAAAGACTATGCTGTCCCCAGCCCCACCTTGAACTTCTGCTGCTTAGAATATGCATGACTCTTTTCAACCACAAAGTGAAGAATCTGTCTCAGACTTTATTAGGAGTTAGAGGTGCTTCCAGGCATGGCTGTGGAACGTGCATTGGCTCTCTCACTAACGCGAGCTCTGGCTGCAATTCTAGCTTGGGCTCTCTCTTTCTCATCTCTTAAAGCCTCTTCATGCTCGGATACAAAGGTACTGGGAACTGTACTGTGGATCTTGGCCCAAAACTCCAGGACTTTCATTTTGCTTGTTTCAGCATGAGCTCTTGGACCCCATAGGAATTCATAGCGTGGAGGATCACTATGGGGCACCTGCCGGTACTCCAGGTACTTTTCTTTCACCAAGTCTTTGGTGATGAGCTTCCTAGGCTCTCCATAGATAAAGTGCACACGCCCATCATATAGCCCCATCATATTTAGCACTTTCCAGATTTTCTTCTCAGCGGCACGATTGCCATTTGTAAAGATCACACCCAGAATTGTCATCAGCAGGCCAGTCTTGGGGACGCTTATTTCATCACTCAAACTCGCATCACAATTTGATTCCAATTTGTTGATGAGCACGTAGATATGCTTGTTGGGGTCCACTTCCTTCAAGTCAAGGCCAAATATCAGCTCCAGGTGCCCAGAAGCTTTTCTCAGGATCTCATGGTACTGGTTCCTGTATACTTGGATTATGTTTTTCAGCATTTCTGCCTTGCTAATTGGCTCTTTCATTTGATACTTGTACAGCAAGTAATGCACCAGCATAACTACCTTCTCATCTACAGGGCCATTGGGGAAATTCTCCATGGTTGATGGGCTTTGTGTGGACCCTGGCCTTGCGGTATTTTCATTTGATCTTGTAGCTGGAGCAGCTGCAGCAGTAGTGGTGGGGAATGTGACAATCTCAGGGCCTTGGGAGTTACTGAGTGTTCCAGTAAGTGAACTCTGGGGAATATCATTGGAATGAGCAGATGAAGAGGGGGAATACTCAGATCTTTGAGCATCCACCGGATTTTGGGGATCTTTTTGGGCCTGACGGCGTTTTTCCCGGGCACGGAGTTTACTCTTCTGCCCTCGAGGCATGATGAGTCTGTTCAGGAGCAGCAGACAAAACAGCAGGTGAACCAGTGACCTGGGGGAGAGAGAAGGAGATGGTGTGCGCCTACTCACCAAAAGGATAGCACTTTGGCTTTATCCATGGCTCTTCTGCAAGTTTTCTTGTATCCACTACTCAAGGAATGCACAAGGTCTTATTCTCTGCTCTGGGTGTGCCCTGACTACCCTGTGAAATAGCAGGGTGTGTATTTTACTGCTAACTGCCAGATCTGCTAGGGGCTTACAAGGGGAATGACAGCAAGGTCTGGCAGGTCTAGACTTTGTGGAAGTCCCTTTGCTATTGGGTAGGGAGATTTCTCTTAATTCACATTCAGGGCCATCATCTTGATTTCTGTAAGGTTCTGAATCCTCCTACTTTGCTGTTGTGAAACTGATCCCTCATTTCAACACCCCCATCTTCCTTTTATCCTGGAGGAGAAACTCATCTTACCACATCTGCCTGGGGCACCTGGGATGACAGATGAAGGATAAAAGTAAAGAGACTCTATTTTTTAAAGATTTATCTATTGATTTGAATGGCAGAGTGACAGAGAGGAAGAGAACGAGAGAGCGAGAGGGAGAGAGCGAGCGAGAGATATCCACATGCTGGTTCACTCCCCAAATGGCTGCAAACGGCTGGGGTGGTGCCAGAAAACCAGGAGCTTGGAACTGCAACCAGGTCTACATAGTGGCAGGGGCCCAGGCACTTGGGCCATCTTCTGCTGCATTCCCAGGAGCATCAGCAGGGAGGTGGATTGGAAGTGGAGCAGCTGGGACTGTAACCAGTGCTCATATGGTCACTGGTGGCGGAGGCAGCGATTGAACTGGCTGCGCCACAATGCTGGCCTGAGTCCCTGTTTATTCCTCAGTATTTGAGGTTCTCATTCTTCCTTCAGGGCCCCCTCCTTGACATCTGATAAGGCCTGGGACTACACCTTCTGCTGACCTGAGGCTTATCTCATCAGAGAAAGACCCTCACATCCCTGAGATCCCAAAGGAAGACATTAGAGACACCTCCACTCCACCTATCTACCCCTGAATCACTCAGGGTTAACAGTGCAGATGGGACACAGTGCCTGCCCCTCTTGACCTTGAGAGGATGATTCCCTCTGAACTCAGGATCCTCCCCTTTGGTACTCTTGTACTACGGGGTCTGGGACTCCTTTTCTGCTGGCCTGAAACTGACACTTTAGTCTAACAGCCTCATATCCCTGAGCTCTCACCAGAACAATTTGGAGAATGCTCCATCAGGCATCTCTGCTCAGGGTCTATCAGGAATCCGTAGGGTCCCCTATCTTCTGGGGGACTCTACACTTAATATTTATATATTACTTGCCTTTCAAGACCCGGAAATAATTCCTTTGACAGCCAAAAGCCCTTCACTTTTCTGGGAGGTTGGTAACAGAATTCAGAATGCGTCGCATTTGGCCACTCCCACCCGAGGCCTCCCTAGGTCCTTGGCAGGGGTGGGACTCTGTACAAACCCTTCTCTTTTGTGGGGTGAGGGGCTCCCTCATATCTCCGGGTCCTTACCTTCTCTTCTGTTAAAGCTTGAGACTCTTCCATCTGGTGGCCTGAGGCTGTACTGCTGTACTTTTCTTAAATCTCTTTGCCCCGGGTCTGCTACCGCTGACCGCAGGTGCGGGACTCTGTGGGACCCTCTCGCTGGGTCAGGGAACACCCTGACACCTCATAAAGGGTCCTTTACCCTCTGGCAGGGCTTGGGACTCCTCCCCCTGCCAACTAAGCACTGCCCCTTCTCACTCTGTGATTAGCTTTCCTGAAACGCCAAAGGCGGAACGCAGGGTAGGTTTTATCTGGCCACGCCCACCAACGGCCTTTTAGGTCAGACAAGCTTGAATTCCATTCCGTGAGGCTCTTCCGGGCTGGGGTAGGGGGTTCCCTCAGATATTATTGAGGGTCAGCTGTTACTGCTTGAAGGCCTGGGAGCCTCCCCAACTTTGCTATCTGACAAGGAAACCTATCTCTGAATCCTTGAAATCCAGAGTGTTAGTTGAGATAATTCCTATCCAAGGTCCCCCAGGTTTACACAGGGGATGGGATTCTATTGGTCTTCTCTCTTCTGATATAGGGGGTACCTTCAAATCTCACTTTGTTAAGGTCTTTACTGTAATTTTGGGCAGTGTCTGTAACTCATTCCTGAAACTCTCTGCTGACCTGATGTTCCACGCTACTCCAATCATTGTCTTAGCTTCTCTGACAACTCAGAGGCAGGAGTTGGGGAAGCTAATTTACGCCAGCCCTATATGAGGCCTCTCAGGGTTGAGAGGAGGAATGAAGCTCTCTTATGGGGTGGCCTCTGTCGTGTGAGAGTGGGAAACTCTGACAGAACTTGCATAGATGTCTTTCATTGACACATGAGTGCGAGATGAGGGACGACTCCTTCTCCTGATCTAAGTCAGGTCATCCTTTCCAGCCACTCCACTCTTTAATCCTCCATTCCCAGTCTCCAGAGATGAAGTCAGGAGGTGCTCTGGTCAGATCTGCAGGCATGGGGTTAGAAGTGCTAGCAGCAGTCATGGGCTCTGGGCTGGACCCCCTGCCCTGGGGTCGGTGATTCTCTCAGAACTTTCTAAGAGTTTCGGCTTACACTTCTTTTGGACTCTGGGATCCCCGTTCTCTGTGAGCCTGAAGATAACATGTGAGCCAACACTCTCACCTCACAGTGAAAGAAGATGCAAATTTTACTACTATCATGTACTACCTTCAGGAACTTCTAGTACATAATCCTTTAAAAAATTTTTTCATTTCAATTAAGTCAGGGTTATAGCAATTATAAAGACAGAGATTTGGGGGCTGGGGTTGTGGCACAGTGGGTTAAGCCACTGCCTGCAATGTCAGCAACCTGTGTGAGCGCTGGTTCAAGTCCTGGCTGTTCCGTTTCCAATCCAGCTCCCTACTAATGTGCCTGGGAAAGCAGCAGAAGATGGTTCAAGTGCTTGGGTCGCTGCCACCCATGTGGAAGAACCACATGGAGTTCCAGGCTCCTGGCTTCAGCCTGGCCAGGCCCAGCCCTGGGGATTGTGGCCATTTAGGGAGTGAACCAGCAGATGGAAGATTTTTCTCACTCTCTCTCTTTCCCTCCACTCCTCCCTCCCTCCTTCCCTCTCTTTTTCTCTCTTCCCCCTTCAAATAAATACGAATTTAAAAAGAGATTTGGGTTTGTGATTCCCCTGCCCCTAACCAACTGAACAATGAATTGCACCATCTGCAATGGTACTCCAACAGCTTGGAAATGTTTGCATTGAAGATAGGTCCCCTCAACCAGACACAGCCACAGAAAATCCACTCATTTTTCTGCAAAGAATTCAGGGCTAATGAGAGGCAGTCTGAGCTGCAGAAAATGGCAGGGTCTTTGATCAAGGTAGAGATAATTAGCCTCAGGGAATTCTTCCTCAAGTCTCCCAGTCCTTGCAGCTGCCTATTCCCCTCTAGTCTTCACTGGTACTGCTTTCCCTCTTTTACCCATTGTTCATCACCAATCCCTCCCACATGTACAGTCTCAATCTTAGTGAAGGGAAGGCCACATACACAGAAGGAAAAGTACCATTTCTTACCAAACAGCAGCACAGCCCTCAGTCCTGGTACATGAAAAAGGATGCACTGAATCACCAGAGCAGTGAAGAGATCCATTAACACCAACTCTGGGTGATGCAGGAGAGCTAGCTAGAGTCGGTCTGACAAGCGGGAAGTGAAAATTCTTAGGGCATGTGGGGTCTATGGTGTGCCTCTGGCCCTCTCATCCAATAAATCTGCCCCTTCAGATAATCCTACAACTTCTTGCTCATAATGAGGATTCAGAGAGTTCCAAGCCTTTTCATAAAAGTTTTCCAGAGTGCCACCAGTGCCCCTATCTTTACTTCTGGTCCCTTCTTTACCTTGTGCTGAATTCTGAATATAGATCTCTGCCCTGTGCTCTCTGGACTTGATCTCTCATGGATTCTGGAGGCTGTGCTATCCCTGGTCCTCCTGATGTCCCTCATTAGCTGAGTTTGTCTTGTATAAGCTTGTTTTCTTCACCTGGTCATTCTGACCAAATTCTTCCTTCTCAAAGTAAACAGAAATGTTTTACTGACATGCCAGAATTTTAAAGCATGCACCAAGAGCAATCCTGGTTCTTGAGACACCACTGCAGGTATCTTGCTTTGTATGGATGTAAGATTGTGTTATTTTTTCTGTTCAACCTACTTAGAAAATGAAGAAATATAAATGAAAATAACAATGAGGCAATATATTTTCAATCAAGTTTCACCAGAATTTAAAAGATTGATAAAATGGCCCCCAAGAGCTTAATTTATTCATACACATTAATATGTGAAAATAAAAATTGGCACAGTACTATTGTAAAAGAATAGCAACAATATTCATAAAATTTATAATCATCAGTCTTTCCACTTTAATTCAATTTTCACTTTTCTAATCTTTCCTAAAACATGCAAGGTTGTCTAAGAATTGATGTTCTTTCATGCAGGTAGTAATTCTATTAATCATAGCAACAAATGGGAAACAACTTGTGTGTCCATCAGAAGATTGGTTCTGTTTATTATGGCTCCTACATATTTTAGAATTTTAGGGAATAGTTGAAAGAATAAGGTGTGTCTATATATGTGTGACAGAAAGATTCTTTTTTTCAGATTTATTTGAAAAGCAGAGAGAGAGATCTTCCAACTGCTGGTTCACTCCTCAAATGGCTGCAATGGCCTGGGCTGGCTCAGGCTGAAGTCAGGAGCCTGGGACTCCATCTTGGGGCTCCCTTGTGGGTGGCAGGAGACCAAGCAAGCATTTACAGAATCTTTAGCTGCTTTTCCCGGGAGCATTATCAGGGAGCTGGATCAGAAGCCAGAGCAGCCAGTACTCACCGATGAACACAGACATAAGCCTCAGCCATTCTTGCTCATTGCCCAAAAGAGACATAGCACTGGAATTTATTCCTTGCCCTTGAATCTCAGTTGGCTCTCACACCCTATTGTCTTTACACCCTACCTCTGCATTCCCATTCTTCCCCAGTTGGGAGGCCCAGTGGCCATATGCAAAACCAACTCTGAGGAATTCACCTCCTCCTGCTGCCCCCTACCCCCACCCCCACCTCTAGCCCTCCTAAGATACAAAAAGGCGTGGCCCCTGGAGCCAGGGTCTCCTGCTGTGTGTTCTGTCAATGTGCACACTGGCAGTTGGTCACTCACCTCTGCAGATTTATTTTCTCTGAATAAATTTGGTCTGGCTGTACATTCATATTCTACTCCCTATCTGTTCTATGTCTCTTTTCCTAACACTCACCATCATTCCAGTCTGAGATGGCAGTGTTGCAGGTCCCCTCCCTGAAGGATTCTGAATTCATGTTATTCAGTGACAAGGATAAGAAGCAGACAAATATGTACAGTTGTTAATTTGTGGTAACTACTCACAATGCATTTTGCGAGCACATGCATATAATAGAAACCCTAGAATACATTTTAAAATGCTGCATGCAAGATACTTTAATATGAATACCTTTGAGGAGGGACTGCATAGTAAGAAGGAAGAATTGAGATTGTTTTGTATTGTTGGACTCTTTTGTGACAACAAGAATGTTTGTAATTAAAATCTTTCATTAAGACTAGCAATAAAAATAGTAGCTGTGTACTATATAAATAAAGTTCATATAAGATGTAATGGGAAAAAAGCCTGAAATCTGAATGGCTTAACAGTCAAATTTTATCTCTTACGCAAATTAAATATTCTGTGGATTGGTAGATGGTCTCTGCTGTAAGGTGACCAAGAGATCTAAGCTGTTTTCATTACATAGCTTCATATTTTAGCACAGGTTCTTCATGACTGCTGCTGAATGAAACAGAAAGAATGGATGTTGCAGAAAGATGGAGATAAGCCACCACCTTCTATGCTGGCATCCCACATGGGCACCAGTTTCAAGTCCCAGCTGCTCCATTTCCAATCCAGCTCCCTGCTAATGTGCCTGGGAAAGCAGCAAAAGATGGCCCAAGTGCTTGGTCCCCTGCAACCACATGGGAGACCAGGAAGAAGCTCGTGGCTCCTGGCTTCATTCTAGTCCAGCCATAGCCATTGCTGCCATTTGGGTAGTAAACCAGCAGAAGTAAGATTCTCTCTCTCTCTCTCAACTCTGCTTTTCAAATAAATAAATAAATCTTTAAAATAAAAAGTTACTCTTGTTATGACAATAGCTTTCTTAGCTCTTTGAGGAGTTTCTTAGACTATCAAGTAATCTTTCTATTCAACAGTGTTTTCTAGGGCCTATAGATGACAGGAGTTTTCAAATCCTAGATCGTCCCATTTTTTTAAATGATATTATGAATTTCAACAGGGAGGATTGACTCTTCAGTCAGTAGCATCTCTCTGCATTGAACTTTTCAATAGTCTCTATAATCTCAATAGACAGGCATTTCTTTGTTCTGTTGAAATATATACAAAATCACAACTTGTGAGTCTTTGCCCCACTCCACAGTGAACATACACAAACACTTTAGCAGGTGCCCTTGGGCACCAAGTTAGTTACCTCGGACAGATACAGACAAGAGTCAGGAGAATTATGGTGATGATTACGTTCTCTTTTCTTAGAAAAGCTGGCATATCTGCCAGAGAGACATTTTAAAAATCTTTATTTATTTGAAAAGCAGAGTTACAGGGAGAGATATCTTCCATATACTGCTTCACTCTCTAAATGGCCTCAATGGCAGGAGCTGGGCCTATCCAAAACCAGGAGCCAGGAGTTTCTTCCAGGTCTCCCACATAGGTGCAGGAGCCCAAGCACTCGGGCCATCTTCTGCTGGTTTATCAGGTGCATTATCAGGGAGCTGGATTGGAAGTGGAGCAGCTAGGGCCATATGGTATGCCAGAGCTGCAGACAGCAGCTTTACCTGCTACACCACAATTGCAAGGAATTTAAAAAATTTTTAATTTATTTGTTTCTCTGCTACTTGAGGGAGAGGGAGAGAGAGAGAGAGAGAGAGAGAGAGAGAGAGAGATTTGAGATTCCATCCACTGGTTTACTTCCCAAATAACCACAATATCCAAGATTGGGCCAGGCCAAAGCCTGGAGCCAGAAACCACATCCAGATCTTCCACACAGATGGAAAGAGCCCAAGCACTTGAGCTATCATCTGCTGCCTTCTGAAGATGCATTAGCAAGAAGCTGGATTGGAACCATATGTGCCTGGACTGGAATTGACACTACAATATGGCATACAGGTGTCCAAACAGGGGCTTGACCCCCTGTGCTATGACATCTGCCCCGTTCTCATCAGTGAATGAAGGTTATTCTGAGACTTCTTTGCCACAGGGAGCAGGTAGAGCCTTTATGGAAGGAAGTAGGCAAGAGCTAGACAGCAACTCCAGATCCAGATTTGTGCACAAGGGCCCACTGGCCAGACTCAAGCAAACAACAGAGTAATTTGTGAATTGCTGAGTGTAGGGTATTTGCCTGGAGACATTGTGTAGCAGTAAGAAGAGAAATGAATCAAAAGAGAACATTTGCCTATGAAAGGAGGAATGGCACAATGTGAACTCTAAGCAAATTCAGACCAAGCTTCTAATTCTGACACTTAGGACTCAAGTGAAGTCAGAAAAATGCAAAAATCTATGGGGCTTTGTGAAGTGAGCTGGAGAAGGCCTGCCATCTAGGATTCCTGGGGTGTACAATATAAGAATGTTCCTGGCACAGTGCCTGGAATTTATGGCATCTTTAATAATTGGCAATTATTACTGTGTCATTTTGACCTCAGAACCTACCAAAATCTGCTCTGTGACTTTTGAAAAACAAAAATATGTCAGAGAATATGCAGCACTCTATGATGTGGCACACAGATCAGCCAAAATGTTGCTTATAAAATAAAACTAAGTTATATACTATATATAACTTTTTGAGGATATGTTATTTATAATGAATATGGGCTACAAGAATTGTGTCACCTTCCCAACACTTCACCCCTTCAAGTTTCCTCACCTCACAATCTACACATACATTATCTTCCAGAAAAGTCCCTGTCCAAGGAGTACACCTGGGGTGTGGAACATTACATCCAAAAGCCATAACAATAATACAATTTACAACAATCTATAAGAGATAATATAGACTAACCCAAACCTGATTGGTTTTTATTTATTATTCCTGGACTAAAGTCTTTGCATGAGTCTAAGTGTGGTTCCATAACCAAGTCCAGTGCGGTCAGTGGCTATGGTTACCTTTCAAGGCAAAGCCAGCAGGCAACTCAGTGCATACCCAACAAGCTGATTGGTCAGTCACCACTGCAAAGGTATCCAGTCCATCAGGATATTTGTAGCCATCGGGCTGTATCCATCTGATTGGGGCAGAAGTCCAATAAAGTCTATTTGCTACCTCTCAAGAGGTGACTCTAGATGGCTCAGCAAAATGAATATAATTGCTTTCAAATCTGTAAAAGAGTCACAGGTTAATCCTATTAAATCATGACATAAGGTGGTGCTGTGCCATTGCCACAAGGCTGACTGCTCAACCAGTCACAACCATTGCTTTGGGTTTAGCCCCAAGAGCAGGATTTTGTTCAGCCCTATATCCTATAAGTGGGTGAACTCAGAAGTCTTGAACAACTTCGGAGGTTTAGTATTGTCCTCGTCACCAGAGGACTCAATCATTACAATTGCCAGGTTGTCTCCAGCACTGGATGTAGCCAAGGGTTGGTGACCCCTCCTCCCAGGACATAGAGGACATTTTCTTCCATCTCTACCTCCCATCAGCTGTATGGCCTTTTCTCCATCTCCCACCAGCAGCTGGGGCTGCAGCAGTTGAAGTATCACCCTCTGTGCCAGCTGTGTGCTGCCCAGGCTTTGGATCTTGTCTCTCAGGTAGTCGTGGCCCACTGCCTTACAAAGATCTGAAGGCCCAGGTGGTCCTCACCTTAGATGCTCTGGTTGGGTACCTAAATGGTTTTCTTAGAAGAGTGCTCACCCTCTCTGTTACCATAGGTCTTTGTGCAGGTCTGTTTGTGCCACTGCCAGTGTAGCCACCACCCAATCCCCACCATGGGGAGGGAGTGCAGGGCCGACTGGTGCTCACCTTTTGTGAGGCCTCAGGCTCCTGCCTGGCACTGGCACTGAAGCCCCTAGTGGGCACATCCAGCCCTGTGCCCAGTACCAGGGAGAATGCAGCCTGCAGTCCTCGCATAACTGAGTGGAACCGCCCTACTGAGGGAGAATATGCTGCAAGTCTGGGTGCTGGAACCCAGGGCTCTTAAAGGGGCTATGCCATGGATCGTATCGCAGGGACAGAGCCAGTAGGAACTTTCAGAAGACAGAACATCCCTCCCTGTTGCCCACAAATATTCCCAAGGGCCTGGAACTTATAGCCAAGGGTGCTGAGATCAGCAGCCTCACCCACCCTCACAAGCTGCCAGCAGCTTTTCTTGTGACAGGCATTTTTACCTTTCTCTAGGTCTTTGGTTCCTTTTCCCGGGTATTGCAGCTCCCTTACTTGTTGCTTCATTAGGGCTGTCTGATTCAAGGTCTCTCATTGCCACTCCCACAGCTGCTCCAGCTGCCACTTCATTCTTCCCACCCCTTCCTCAGAAGGAAGAGAGATGGAGTGTGTGGCCTTGGAGCTCCTCATGGCTGCTCTCAGTATCGATTTTTTTTTTTTCATTTTTTCCTCCCTGAGGTGTTTGCCAGCTCTTTTCTCGGATTTTGTCTGCAACTCAACATTATCCTCTACCCACAAGGCATTGAGGACTCACACCACAGCATCAGCTGTCGTCTGGGTTTCCCTCTGATCCATTTCTGCTTCCTATAAGGAAGCCAGCAGGCCCCATTGCCTCCTGCCCACAAGCCAATTAGGAAGACCCACCTGGTGGCCCCCGTTGTACTCTGAGTACATGTAATGCCTTCTCTGTACTAGTGGGGGCCACCTACTCCAGCCCACTCCTGGGGAGTCACTTCAGCCCACAAGGCCACAGCCACAAAGCACCACATACTTGTGGTTAGCCACTCCTGAATTCTAGCCTCCAAGGGAGCAAACGATTCTGTACTGGCCAGAAAGGAAACTTGCCAACATCTAAGTGTATGCCCAGGGCTTAGGGCCCAGGACAAGCAGATCCAGATTCCAACAGGTCAGAGAACAACTCAGAGATGTTTATGGGTTTGTATCTCCTTTACTCACAGTGGTGGTGAGAAATGCACAAGGAACAGCCACTAGTCCCCATGGCAGTGGGGCTACAGTACATAGCCACCTTTATGTCTGTGGCAGCAGACCCACACACACACACACAGTGACATCTATGTGCATTCCCATATAGGCACGTCCACGTGTCAATATCCATCTGCCAGCAGCCACTTTTACCCATGCCCCCTCCCAGTTGTTTATATGGACCTACACACATTGTGTCTCAGGGCCAAATGATTACATTAACGCAGTTGTGGGCAGCTAGCAAGCAGGTGAGCCTGTTACCATGACAATGGCTGCCATAGAGGAACACACAGAATGGTGAAGATACTTGGTATCTTCACCTTCCCAACAGTGTCACTGCCACCTATGTGGGATACTCAGATACAGTTTCCAGCTCCTGGCTTCTGTCTGCACCAGCCCAGGCCATTGTGACCATCTGGGGAGTGAAGGAGCAGATGGAAGACCTCTTTCTCTATCCCCATCACTCTGCCTCTCAAATACATACATCTTTTTAAAAAAATCCCATACTAGAGTACCAGGGTTCAGTTTCAGGCTGCAGATCTTGATCCCAGCTTCCTGTTTGCTAATGCAGACCCTGGGAAGCACCAGTGATGGCTCAATTACTGAGTCCCTGCTACCCATGTGGGATACTTGAATTGCGTTCCAGGTTCCTGGCTTTAGCCTTTGCCTTTACAGACATTTGGGGAATGAACCAGTGGGTGGGAGCTGTTTCTCTCCCCCACCCCTGTCTCTCAAATAAATGAATACTTTTAAAAACCTGGCCTTCACTTAAAGAGCTTGCCAAAGCATACTTCGGACAACCTAATAAAATGCAGTGGGCATTTTAAATGTAGAGAGCTTTGTCTCTTCCACACCAGAGCAAATACTGTCAGCAGAATGCCTTCTGAGCACACTCATGTGGAGTGGTATCAACATTTCTCAGAAACTCCCAGAACCTGATGTGCATGAAACACATAGTTTGTGCACTGTGCTTAATTACACTGGGCAAAGGACATGCAGGACACCTTCCAGGTATTAATTTTAAACTCTAGACACACCTTTTTGAGGACCTGGCCTGACTGCCATTGCCACAGCCTCATCTAAGCCACCAATCAGCTTAACTTAAAAGTGACTCACATTTAAGAGTTTAGTTTCCCTAGGCCCCCAACTCACTTGCCTCAAGCCATTTTTCACTTGGTTGCTGTTATATTATCGTTCTTTTGACTTGTTCTTTATATCTTATGGTTTAATCTCACCATTTTTTTTTACATGACAGCTGTTCTTAGAATTCAGTGTACACGAGTGGGTCTTGATTAGCCAGATATCCCTAGTACTAGTACCATTACCAGTCAGCTGGAAGTTGAAGCTTGGCACTTCTCAAATCTGCTTCACTTCCTTAAATGTGAAAAGAGCTATGGCTGCATCACCAGGGGGCACTAAAAGGGAGTTTTGCCTAGGCAAATAGGACCATCCCTAATTTCTCCTGAGAAGCAGACCACCTGCTAAGAGTATCCTTGGTTAGGCTGGCTGGTGATCTCTGTCTTCTCAAGAAAAGAATTCAGACGATATCTAATGAAGTACACCTGACAGATAAAGAAGGGCACCGAGGCAGAAAACTGAGTGTCTGCCTTCACACAGACAGGAGCTTTTTGTGCATACAGGGCGAACTTTGGATTTTTCTCCCCCAGTTTCCTGTCTGGAATGCTACCATAAAGAAAGCTTCCCAGGCATGGGACCCCCACTTAGAGTATTATCAGACAGGAGGGTGCCTGGGTACAGGATCTCCCCTACAATGTTATCAGACAGGAACAGGAAGATTCCAGAGTGCAGGACCTCTCCTATGATGATGTTGGGCAGGACTTCCGATGTGCAAGTGTTGGGTTGGTTTCAAGGCATCCAGGTCTCGTAACCTCAGAAACTTCCTTTCTTCTTCACACACAGGCCCATGTCTGTCTCCCTGCCTAACAGTACTGAGTCCTCCAAAAAGCAGGTGCTTGAGTAATGTTTGCAAAACAAATGAGACAGTTTTCAAGAAGTGTAATTTATTAATTTCTCCAACATTCTTGAAGAAGTTAATCATATCCAAGTATATAATTCTTACTTTTACAAACAGACTGAAAGTGAAATGGAATGCAAAAGTTATCATCTTTTACTTCTTTCTCTTTCTAATCCCAACCATTTTACTGCTTAATCCTTTCACATTTCCATTAGTATTTTATCTTGCTTGGCATCACTAAATAAAATGGGAGTTTTCTTAATTTATTACATAAAATAGGAAAATTCATACTTTCAAAACATTGTAAACATCAATAAGTGCATGACTTATATCACTCATAAATTTGAATTCAGAAGTTACATAAACTTTCAATTAAAAGATGCAACATTTGAACAAATTTCCAAGTTACCACACAAAACAGGAACATGGGAACACAGCATCTCCCGATACTTTACTAGTGAGAACATTAATTCATGAACTGTCCTCTTCAAAATAGTAAAGTATCTTCTTTAGCCTTTACTTCGGGCAAGGAAGGCTGCTGGTCAAGGCCTTGGAACGTGCTCTGGCCAAGGCACTAATGCGAGCCCTGGCCGCAACTCTGGCTTGGGCTCTCTCTTCCTCATCTTGCAGTGCCTCTTCATACCAGACTGGGAAGGCACTGGGCACGGTATCATGGATCTTGGCCAAAAACTCAAGGACTCTCATCTTGCTGGTTTCAGCATAAGATCTTGGACCCCACAGCAACTCATAGCGTGGAGGATCACTGTCGGGCACCTGGCGGTACTCCAGGTACCTGTCCTGCACCAAATCTTCAGTAACGAGCTTCTTGGGATCCCCAAAAATGAAGTGAATGCTATCTTCATATACGCCCATCATATTCAGCACTTCCCAGACTTGCTCTTCGGTGGCACAGTTGCCCTTTGTGAAGATCACACCCAAGATAATCATCAGCAGGCCTGTCTTCGGCACACCTCTGTTATCAGTCACTCTTGCGTTGTAGTTTGGCTCCAATTTGTTGACCAGGACATAAATGCTTCTGTTGGGATCCACTTCTTTAATATCAAGGCCAAAGACCAGCTCCAGGCGTTCCGAGGCTTTCTTCAGGATCTCAGGGAAGTGATGCTTGTACATCTGGACTACATTTTTCAGCATGTCTGCCTTGCTAACAGACTCTCTCACTTGATACTTGTAGAGCAGGTAATGCACCAGCATGGCAACTCTCTCAGCCAGAGGGCCACTTTGCAAGTGCTTCATGGCAGCCCGGGCCTGTGAGGCACTTGGCCTTTCTCTACCTGGGTTGCTGGTGCCTTCTTTGGATCTTGCGTATGAAACAACTGCAGCAGCACCAGTGGCCATTTCAGGCTCTTGCTCATTGCTGGGTGCTCCAGCAGCAAGTGGCTCTTCGATAATATCTTCGGTATTGGAAGCTGAGAAAGAGGGCGACTCTTCTTCCTCTACTACAGTGGCCTGAGCGTGTTCCACACTATCCTGTTGTCCTCGTGCCTGGCGACGTTTCTCACGGGCACGTTGCTTACTCTTCTGACCCCGGGGCATGATGACTTTGATCAGAGATGGCAGGCAGGAGGATGGGACAGAGGGCAGGTGATGCAGTGGCCTGGAACAAACAGGATGGGATGGTGTGATCCCTGCTTCAGCAGAGATACTATGTTGGCTCTCCGAGGCCACCTCCACAGGTTTCCTCGAGGGCACTTCTCAAGGAACACCCGAGACTTCACTCCTCTGATGTGCCTTTTCCTTACAGAAATAATTACAGTGTGCCTTAGGCTTCACTTGTCCAGCCTAACCTGCGTTTCTCTGGGGGTTGACAGTATCTGATAGGTCCAGACTCTGTGGCGACACTGCTGTTCTGGGATTGGGGATATTTTTTTCAACATACACTTAGGAGCATTTGAGAGGAAATCTCATTTGATCCTATATGCCTGGGGACACTCTGGGATGGCAGCAATGGCAGAGTTCTGTGAGACCCTTTTTATGTCGGAGTAATTAGACCAATCAGTCCTCACACTCACTCCTTATGGGGCCCGATTCTCCTTTTCCCAGCTGACCTGAGAACTACCCCCTTAAAAGCAAGGCCTTCATATTCCTGAGACTCTGGAAGAGGAAGATAGTAAGGCCACAGAATAACATACTTTCCCTAAGGCCCCCGTCAGGAAGGGCAGCTTGTGTAGGTCTCTGCAAAACCCCCAGGGTCATCTCAATATTCAAGTTCATGACCCCCTTTAGTTATACTGCCTGGTACCATCCCCTCTGCAGACTGGAGGTCTCTACCAATCAGACCAAGACTTGCATTCACTTGATGTCACAAAGTATGCAGTTGGAGGGGGCGTGAGTACTGACTGACAGAATGAGATATTCCCAGGACTTCCCCAGACTGTCCACAAAGGCAGGATCTGCAGCCCTCAGTCAGCACTTGGGATCCCAGTAGATACTGGGATGACCTCCCTTCAATGACCTACCACTGCCCTGTAAGACCAAGTCACCCCTCTGACTACTAAGGATTAAATAAAGTATATACCTTTACCCGAAAGCCATGCTGATGAGCCATTAGGGCTCCTAGCAGTGGCAGTGGTACTCTGTGGGGCCCCAATTGTCCTGGGTGAGAAAGTCCCTTCAGCCTCTGCTCAG
Organism: Sylvilagus floridanus; assembly: GCA_949820135.1. Taxonomy (NCBI): domain Eukaryota; kingdom Metazoa; phylum Chordata; class Mammalia; order Lagomorpha; family Leporidae; genus Sylvilagus; species Sylvilagus floridanus. The sequence continues at coordinate 117,339,871 of OX463223.1, forward strand.
ATTTCTGAACTTAACCGCTGGGCAGCCCCAAAACAGCTCCCTCTGCTTGCCTGAATTGTCTAGCCTTAGACCCAGGCTCTTGCGCACCTATGCCGCCCTCCCCTCCTCGGCCTCCCCCCCCCCCTCCCCGCGCCTCTTCCCCAACCCTACTTGCAGCTCCCCTCGCTCCTACCCCCCTTCCTCAGACCCCCCCCTCCCCGCACCTCCCGCCTCGCCTCCCCTTAGTCTCCTCCCTCATCTCCCCCTTACTTCTCCCCCCCCATGCCTCCATGTCCCCCCACCTCCTGCTGCTCTGCCCTCTCCCAGCAATCCACCCCCCAGACTCTCCCACCGCCTCCTCCCCGAGGCTCCACCCCCTACCCCATCCCACCCCTTGTGGCCCTGCAGATACTACCCCCACAGCTGCCCCCGATTGCGACCCATCCCCCCCATGCTCCCCCAACCACGCCGCAGCTTCTCCTCCCACCTCTCCCCCCTCCTCGCCCTGCTGCTCCGTCTCCTGTCACACCCCCCCACCTCCTATTGCCAGCCCCGCCCCGCCATGTTCCCTGCCCCAACGCCTTCGCGGCGCTGTGCCCCCTGCCGGCCTGCACAACTGAGCGCCTAGGCCTTCCAGCCACGCCAGGAGCCTCTCAGGGCTGACAGAAAGGTGGCGCTCTAGAAAGTTCTCCACTCTTCCGGGACTTTCTCTCCCAGCTCCCATAGGGGGCGTTTCGCTGAATCGTGACGCAGCCCCGGAACCGCTAGGGGGAGAAGTGGCGTAAGTGTGACGTCTTCCCAGGCTAACAGCAGCTGCCGTGGTCTGCGCGGATCTTTCCGCTACGGGGAGGGGCAGTTTCACTCAACTGCTTTACAGCTGATCACAGGCCTCGGGGTTAACGTCAGTATTCTGGTTCAGCTTTTTCAGAGACCCCAGAAGGGGGCTTCTGAGGGCAAAAAAACGGACCAAGTGCGCCCTGCCTGAGGCTTTTTAGGCTGGTGGCAGCCGCGGGACTACAGGGCTCTCTTTCTGGGGCAGACGGTCTCCACAGACCTCACCCAGGGGTCTTACCGTCTGGCGAGGCCTGCACGCCTCCGTCGGTCGACTCGACGCTACCCCTCTGGCAAAGAGCTCGGAACTCATCAACCTCCAGGAGCGGAAGTCGGGGGGCAGCATATCCGGTGGCTCCTGCGTGGGACCTTCCAAGGTGGCCGCGGGGGTGGTACCGTGGCTTTGCGGCGAACCCTGTGTTACCGAATGGGAGCTACCATAGGTTCTCTCCTCGGAGGTAAGTCCATATTTTGTATCCTGCCTCACCGTTAAAGTCCACTTTGGGGAGTGTCACCTCCCCGTAAGCTCTAGACAGTTTCGAAGCTTGTACCCTTAGAAAGAATGACTTTGCGTCCCATTCGTGATGTGCGATGGCGAGACTGCGGCACAAGGTGGGGGGCGCGGGACAGATGCTGAGCCGTACCAGAAAATTCAGAGTGACCCGCCTATCTCTTCACTAGCCACATTTAGACGTGTGGGAATTTTCCCAAAGATACACTTTCTGTAGAGAGTTGCGTAATTTTCTGAGACTCAGATTTGATTTTATTTAGCATTGTGTTGTACTATAATGTGAAATTCACTTTAATTTTCACTCACATTATAGCAACAGATGTATTATATACGTGCTCTATAATTTGTCCACCAAGGCTCTTGGTTTTACTACAGTAAAACATTTGCAAATGACTCATTTTAATTATCAATTGCTTTTTCTTGGGTTTTCTAAAAGGATTATATTTCGCCAAATAATTTCTATTCCTTTTTGATACTTCTAGAATCTTTTTTTTTGTTTCTATATTATGCACATGTATTCTGGTAGCATACTGCTATGTCGTGTTTTTTACTTTAATGGAAATGCTCCTAACATATACATTTTGGAAAATAGGAGTCAGTTTGCTAAATGCTGTTGAAGGTGTTTGTGTTGATTGCTTTTTTTTTCCAAAAGCTTTTTCTGTACCTTAGAAAATGTTCAAATGCCTTTAAAAATCTCCTCTCTTAATATGGTAACATGTTAGGCAGTTTTTCCTTTGCATCATAGCATTTTTACATTCCTTGGGCACAGAATGTATTCACTGCTATCTTGGACTTGCTATGTATTTAACATGTCCTTTGTCTCTGTGTGGATGCACTTGGCTCAAGTGTCCTTTTTTTTTTTTCAAAAAATTTATATTTTATTTCTTTGAAAGGCAGAGTGACAGAGACAGATGGAGAGACAGGGAGGGAGGGAGAGAGGGAGGAAGCAAGGGGGGGGGAGAGAGAGAGAGAGAGAGAGAGAGAGATCTTCCACCTACTGGTTCACTCCCCAAATGGCTGCAATGGCCAGGGCCAGACCACGTCAAAGCCAGGAGCCTAGATCTGCAGCTGGGTCTCCCACACAGGTGCAGGGGCCCGAGCACTCAGGCCACCTGCTGCTGCTTTCCAAGGCATTATTTCCAAGACATTATCTGGGAGCTGGATCAGAAGTGGAGCAGCCAGGACTCCAGCCAGCTCCCCTATGGGATGCTGGTGTCCCAGCTGGCAGCTTAACCTACTGTGCCACAACGCAGGCCCCTTTCATTTGCAATTTCAAATTTAATGGTTGTATGTATTCTATTTTTGTTGCTTTTAATCTTCATTTTTACTTTTTATTTTTGAGATAACTTGTTTTTAATTTACATTATAGCCAGAGGCTTAATGCTACACTAAATAAAGAGTTAAACAAATAAAAAGTAAACAGACCACATTACTTCTGAGTTTATTGGCTGAAATATATCTTCACATAGAAAGCATTCTTTATCTGCCATGTGGTAATGCTATTTATTGTGTTCTTATATACTTTAAATTCTTTCTTTTTATACAATATTATTTAACTGGTTTCACTTATTTTTTCTTTTGTGATTGATGATAGCTATAAAATTGTCCACTTTATATTTTTTTCAAAAGAATTTGTTTTTATTTGGCTCCGCTGTCTTATTCAACATTTCTGTATTTATATTCATTAATTTCTATATTCTACTTCTTCTGATTTAATATGTTATTGTTTTTCTAGCTTCTTGAATTTTTGCATGTTTAAAAATTTTTTGGATTTTTTTCTAATCTATTTAGAGCTATAAATATCCCTCTGAGTACTGTGTGAGCTGTTTCTCCAGAACATATTAAAGAGCTTTACGTGTAGTGCATGAATATTTTATAGTTTGAATATATGAGGGTACTTCAAAAAGTTTGTGGAAAATAGAATTAAGACATAAGTTTATTTTGGTGCAATTTTTTTAATCTATACATTTTTTAATCTATACATTTCCTTAAGAAGCATTTAAAAAAGTTTATTTATTGGAAAGTCAGAGTTACAGAGAGAGAAGGAGAGACAGAGAGGGAGATCTTCCATCTGCTGATTTACTCCCCAGATGGCCACAATGGCCAGGGCTGGGCCAAGCCAAAGCCAGGAGCTTGTAACTTCATCTGGTCTCCCATGTGGGTGGCCAAGACCCAAACACTCGGCCCATCCTCCGCTGCTTTTCCCAGGCTATTACCAGGGAGCTGCATCAGAAGTGGAGCAGCCGGGACATGAAATTGTGCCCATGTGGGATGTAGAGTCTTAGGCAGCAACTTTACCCGCTATGCCACAAAGCAAGCCCCCATAATATGCATTTTAAATGAACTTTTTTGAAGATTTGTTGTAAAAATACAAATATAGAATAAGAATAGAATGAAAAGAAGACTAAGGAAAAAATGAATATCCAATAAGCTTTATTTTGATATTGCTTAATTATGTACTTTATTTCATTGATAAACATAGGTCAAATATTTGAATAATTATACTACATTTATGCTTTTCTTATAATTGATGACATTGTTTATATATTCTTTTTTTAAAGATCTATTTATTTATTTGAAAGGCAGAGTTACAGAGAGAGGGAGAGAATGAGAGAATCTTCCATCCATTAGTTCATTCCTCAGATGACTGCCATAGTCAGAACTGGGCTGGTCTGAAACCAGGATGCAGGAGCTTCTTCCAGGTCTCCCACGTGGGTGCAGGGGTCCAAGCACTTGGGCCATCCTCCACTGCTTTTCCAGACACATTAGCAGGAAAGTGAAGCAGCCAGGACATGAACCAGCACCCCTATGGGATGCCAGCAAAGCAGGTTTTGGCTTTACCTGCTACACCACAGCGCCAGCCCCTATATATTCTTTTATAATATGCATTTTATTTATTTGAAAGACAGAGTAACACAGAGAGAGAAACAGAGAGAAAGAGGTCTTTCATCTGCTGGTTCGCTTTCAAATGATCCTAACTACCCAGGCTGGGCCAGGTCAAAGCCAGGAGCCAGGAATTCCTTCTGGGTCTCCACTTAGGTAACAGGGGCCCAAGTACTTGGGCTATGTTTTGCTGCTTTCCCAGGCACAATAGCAGGGAGCTGGATTGGAAGCAGAGCAGCCAGGATTTGAGCCAGTACTCCAGAGAAGGGATGCCAGTGTCACAGGCAGTGGCTCGACACAGCACAACAAAGCTGGCCCCATTCTTTCTATATTCTTCAATTGATCTCAATCTCAATGTCAGTTGTTTTAGAGCTCACTTTCTCTTTATTCTGTAATTGATTTCTAATATATTTGGTCATAGATAACCAACTCCCAAACATAACAAAAATATGCTTTGCAATTAAGGCTAAATAAGTTCTAGGTGAGTAACTTTTTGAAGCTCAGATTATTAGAAAATAATCTGGTAGTTTACCCATATAAAATGTTACTAATAAACATTCATTATTATCACAAAGGAAGCTCATTACTGCCTAATTATAATAAAAGTCTAAGAAATATCCAACATGTTAAACAGACAAGAATAATAAGCTAATTTATGACAAATAAATGTTTATGTGAACTAAATTAATTATACATAGAAATTATAAGGCATAAGCCCCAAAGAAGGGAGTAAGATATAGTACAGGAGAAATTTATACATTGCCTAGCCTTTGTCTAGAAGGACTAGCTTTTTAGCTGTTCATTTGATAAGGATGTGGCACTTTGCCCAAAATTAATCACTGTGGCTTATTTATGCAACTGATGTGGTTAGTCTCAGAAAGATCAAATTTTGATATTCACATTGATTTTATAACCATGAGCCAGCTATTATGGTCTAAGATGGTTTTGGCAAGTCTTTTGTGCAACAGGCATCTTTACCCCTCGCTGCTACTTCTGCTGCACCTGAAATTTATATCTAATCAGTGGGCTTATAGTCCCCACTTTACTGAAAGTGTCTTGAGCCCTAACAGTTTTTCACATTATTAATCTCTGCCCCATTTAAAATATACTTACTTACTTTAATTGTATTTGAGACAGAACGCGTGCATGCACACACATACCAACACACACACATACAGAGAGAGAGAGAGAAAGAGAGAGAGAGAGAGAGAGAGAGAGAGAGAGAGAAAGAGAAAGAGAAAGAAGTGAGAACGAATCTGCCATCTGCTGGTTCACTTCCCAGATGAACAAAACATCCAGTGCTGGGAAAGGCTTCTGGAAGTCAGGAGACAGGAACTTTATCTGAGTCTCCCGTGTGGGTGCCAGGGACCCGTGCTTTTGAGTCATCATCTGCTCCTTGAAGGGAATGTGTTATCAGGAGGCTGGAATCCGAAGCAGAGCCAGGATTTGAACCAGGCACTCCAATATGGGATGAGAGTGTACCAAGTAAGTTCTTAACTGCTGTGTGTATTTCCTGTCCCTGACTCATTTTTAAAGTGTTAATCAATTACTGGTTTCCATATTTGTTTCCAATTATTAGACCTGGGGATGAGTTGAGATTCGTGGCAGTACAGAGGTAGTTTTAAAGGGGGAAAAGAATGCTTTCATCATTTAATAATTTAGGCATATCATCTGTCATAATTTTTAGTTTGTATTTTTAGTATGCTTCTAGAAATTAGGAAACACATTAGCATTGCCTTTTTCTAAGTTTCTAAGTCTAAGAACAGGAATAATAGAACAGGAACTACAGACTTAAAACATCCTCAAAAACTAATACTCCTAGGACTGCAGTGAATGCTCCAAAATCTATTTTCTCATGTATATGTATGTCTGGGTTTTAAAGTTCCAATCCTGGGGCCAGAGCTGTGGCATAGTGGGCTAATCTTCCACCTGCGGCGCCGGCATCCCATGTGGGCACTGGTTCATGTCCCAGCTGCTCATGTGCTAGGGTCCCTGCATCCGTGTGAGAGACTCCAAAGAAACTCCTGGTTCCTGGCTCCTGGCTTCGGGTAGGCCCTGCTCTGGCCGTTGCGGCTATCTGGGGAGTGAACCAGTGGATGGAGGATCCTCTCTCTCTCTCTCTGCCTCTCTGTAATTCTGCCTTTCAAATAAGTAAATAAATCTTTAAAAAAATTCTTCCACAGTGAAGTAGAGATATAGGAAGAGAGACAGAGGGATAGGGGACTTAGATTCATGGGTTCACTCCCAAATGCCACAACAACCCTCATTCAAGCTTGGGGCTGGATGCAGGAGCCAGGAACACAAGTGCTTTGAGCCATTATTGCTGCCTTCCCGGGTCTGCAGTCACAGGAAGGTGGAGTCAGGAAGTGTCATGGCCTGGTACCAAACCCTGGAAGTCTGATGTGGAACTTGGGCATCTTAACTTGCATTTTACCCTCTAGGACAAATACCCACCCCTCAATGCAAGTTTCGAGTACCACAAATTTGTATTCTAAGATGAAAAAACAAACTTTTTTTTTTCTTTGACAAGCTCAGTGTCAGAGACTTAGAGGGAGAAATAGGCAAGAGTGATCAAGAGCAAGAGAGAACTTCCATCTACTGCCTCATTGCTCAAATGGCCATAAATGCTGGGGCTTGGCCTGCCTGAGGCCAGGAGTTGGACATTGCATCTGGGTCTTTCACAAGTTGAAAGAGGCCCATATACTTGGTCCATCATCTGATGCCTTCCCAGGTTCCTTAGCAGGAAACTGGATCAGAAGTAGCAAGCCTAGAACCTCAACCAGCATTCCCATAAGCAATGCTGTTGTTGCAAATAGCAGTGTAATGGAGTGTGCCACGCTGCTGGCTCCAGTTTCTAGCTTATAGTTTTTCATGCTACTTAACCATAGAAGAACAGAGGTTAAAAATTCAAATAAGTAGCTAGCAAAGTTGCTTAGAGGGATGTTGCTTAAATACTCACATGTATTTCTCAAATACTATATCTATATATAATTTATAAATAGTACTATAAAATATTTTAAACTGTATATTATATAGAATATCTTGATAGTACTCACATTTATTTATTTTGTATTTTTTTCCTTTTAAAAGTTTAATTTTTTTTAGTTTATTTTAAATGGAGAGGGTGAGGGAGAGAGAGAGAGAAAGAGAGAGGGAAAGAGAGGGATCCATCTGCTGTTTCACTTTTCAGAAACCCACAACAGCTGTGCCTGGGTCATGCCAAAGCCACAAAGTCAATGTGGATCTCTCACATGTTTGCAATGGTCCAATATCTGATTGTTCCAGCACATTGGTAGGAGCTGGAATCCCAGCCAGAGCTAAGACTGGAGCCAGACATGTGGATGTGTGATACAAGTACATCAAGTAGCATCTTAATCACTGAACCAATCCTGCCTGCTGACAAAATTCATTTAAAGTAAAAAACGAGCATAAGAAGTAAAAAAAACATGTTAACACAGGACAGCATTGTGGCACAACCGGTTCAGCCACTGCTTGTGACATCTGTTTCCCATTTCTGAGTGCCTGTTCGAATCTTTTCTGCTCTGCTTCTGATCCAGGTCCCTGCTATTATTCCTGGAAGAGCAGTGGAAAGCAGCCCATGTCCTTGGGCTGGTCTCAGTCATGTTTGAGACCTGGAGGGTTTTGGTCTGGCACAGGCTTGTGGCCATCTATGGAGTGAAGCAGGAGATGCAAGGTCTTGCTCTAGCTTTGTCTCTCTGTTTTATTCTGTCACTCTGCTTCATTGTGCCACTCTGCATTTTTGTTTTTAAAGATTTATTTTATTTATTTGAAAGGCAGAGTTATATATAGAGAGTAAGGGACAGACAGACAGATCTTCCATCCTCTGGTTCACTCCCCAAATGGCTGCAACAGCTGGGGCAGAATCAGGCTGAAGCCAGGAGCCAGGAGCTTCTTCCAGGTCTCCCACCTGGGTGCAGGGGCCCAAACACTTGGGCCATCTTCTGATGCTTTACTAGGAGCATTAGCAGGGAGATGGATCAGAAGTGGAGAAGCCAGAATTTAAACTCGTGCCCATATGGAATGCCAGTGCTGCAGACACCTGTTTAACCCACTGTGCTACAGCATTGGCTCCAAGAGGAATCTTTTTAAAAATATTTATTTATTTTACAGTGAATAAGGGAGAGAGAGTCAGAGACAGAGAGAGTGAGCACTCATTCATTAATTCATTCCCTCAATGCCACAGTATTCTTGGTCTAGGCTAGGGGCTGAACCCAGGAGCCAGAAATTCAGTTCAGGTTTCCCATGTGGGTGCATAAGCACAACAAGTTTGAGTTATCACTGCTGCCTCCCCGGGGTCTGCATTAGCAGGAAGGTAGAGTCAGGAGCCAGAGTCTGGTATCAGACCCAGGAACTCTGATATTTCACTTGGGCATCTTAAGCTGAATCTTTTTTGTTTTAATTTACTTATTTGAAAGTCAGAGTTACCCAGAGAGAAGGAGAGGCAGAGAAAGAGAGGTCTTCCATCAGCTGGTTCACTCCCCAATTGGCCCCAACAGCCGGAGCTGTGCTGATCCGAAGCCAGGAGCCAGGAGCATCCTCTGGGTCTCCCATGCAGGTGCCGGGGCCCCAAACAGCTTACCATCCTCCACTGCCTTCCCAGGCCACAGCAAAGAGCTGGATTGGAAGTGGAGCAGGCAGATCCCGAACCGGCGCCCATATGGGATGCTGGCACTACAGGCGTTGGCTTTACCCGCTATGCCACAGCACCGAACCCTTAAGCTGAATCTTTTTTTTTTTTTTTTTTTTTTTTTTTTTTTTTTACAGGCAGAGTGGACAGTGAGAGAGAGACAGAGAGAAAGGTCTTCCTTTGCCGTTGGTTCACCCTCCAATGGCCGCCGCGGTCGGCGCACCGCGCTCGTCCGATGGCAGGAGCCAGGAGCCAGGTGCTTTTCCTGGTCTCCCCATGGGGTGCAGGGCCCAAGCACCTGGGCCATCCTCCACTGCACTCCTGGGCCACAGCAGAGGGCTGGCCTGGAAGAGGGGCAACCGGGACAGAATCCGGTGCCCCGACCGGGACTAGAACCCGGTGTGCCGGCGCCGCATAAGCTGAATCTTAACCACTAAGACAAACAATCATATCCAATGCAAATTTTGAGTAGAATTAATTTGTTTCTTTTAGAAAATTTATTTATGTATTTGAAGGCACAATGACACAGATTGAGAAGGATAGACAGTAACACACACAAACACATGCACAGAAAGAGAGAGAGAGAGAGAGAGAGAGAGATTTGGCTCACTCCCCAGATGGCTAGAAATGCTGTAGCTGGGCCAGGTGGAAACCAGGAATTTGACACTGCATCTGGATCTCACACATAGGTAGCAGAGGCCCGTGTATTTGGGCCATCATCTCCTTCTCCATCTTCATGAGCAAGAACCTAGATTGCAATTTGAGCAGCCAGGACTTGAACCAGCACTCCTATAAGGGATGCTGGTGTTGCAAGTTGCAGCAAAACTCATTGTTGGCTCCTGTTCCTGTCTTAAAATCTCTCATGATGCTTAAAAATAGAAGAGGGGAAAATTTGTATAAGTAATTAGCAAATTTGCTTAGACTGGCATTGCTTAAGTTTTCATACGTATTTTTTAAATGTTATATTGACATAATTTATAAATATTATATCATAATAGACTGTAAACTGTATATTATATAACTTTCTTACAGTAATGTTATTGTTTTCCTTTTCAGATTTTTACTGATTTATTTTTGTTTATTTGAAAGGAGGAGGGAGAGAGACAGACAGAGATAGAGAGACAGAAGAGATACAGAGGGAGGGAGATCCCTCCCCCTGTTTCACTCGGAGACATCAACAGCAGCTGGTTCTGGATCACAGGAATGCTAGGAAGTCAATGTGTGTCTCTCACGTGGGTTCAAGAACCCAAATACTTTAACTGTCACCTGCTTTCTCGCAGGGTGCAGTAAACTGGAATCAGAACCAGAGCTAAAACTGGAGCCAGGCACTGTGATATGGAATACAAGCATCCCAAATGGCATCTAAACTGCTGCAGCAACACCACACCCTGAAAACATTCATTTAAATTAAAAGAATGAACATGAAGAATTAAAAATTTCATAACACTAGCTGGTGTTGTGGCACAGCAGGATAAGCTGCTGCTTGTGACGCCAGATTCTCATTATTGGAGTGCCAGCTCAAATTGTGTCTGCTTACCTTCTGATCCAGCTCCTTGCTAATGTGCTTGACAAGGCAGTTGACGATGGCCCATGTGCTTGGGCCTCTGGCGCCTATGTGGGAGACCCACATGAAGTTTCAGGCTCCTGGCTATAGCCTGGGCCATACCTGGTTGTTGGCAGCCATTTGGGGAGTCAGTCACTGAATGGAAGATCTCTTTCTCTCTGTGTCTTTTGCTCTCTTTCTCTGTAACTCTGCCCTTTAAATAGATAGGTAAATCTGCAAAATTTGTAACAATATAGTGCTTACTTAGATCATCATTTCATAACCTCAGTGATTTTGATGTTCTGTTTAGATGTAGTATTGCTAGTGCACAAGATGAAGTAAGTGGTTGTAGAATCACCTTGAAAGTTAACAGATTTCAATAATACAGTCTCTTTTTGCTTTCACTGTCATGTTACATATCACATATTTTAATGGATATTTCATGCTTGTTAGTTGAATTGAAGTTCAAACTCATCATGTACATTAATTTAATTGTAGAAAAAATAGGAGAATATAAGATGTTAATTATTTCCTATCTTTACACTTTCTAAAGACTCTTAATGGGTTATGACTTTTTTTAGTAGGAAAACAGATATATGTGTTATCTATGGAGAACTTCAAAGAGTGTAAGATTTTTCCCTTATTGCAAGCTAACAAGGCAGCCTGTCACAGTTTCATGGTTGCTGGCAGAGATACATGGCTCTTCCTGGGTTAGAGACAAAAAATGTTATCACACATAGCGCTGGTAGTAGCCAGAATTTCAGCATTTTCTTACATTGGCTTCTCAAGCCCTGGTCCTGTAGGATGACTTGATGATGCCCAGGTGACATTAGCACATTTGGTGGGCTGTGTTTCAGGAGAGGAACTTCGAACTTAGGAAACTTGAATCATGTACAATGGGCAATAAGCCCACCTTCGCTCTTCTCTGGAGATGGTATATTTATCTTCCAAGGATGTTCTCTACAAAAGTTCTGTGAAAAGACAGTCTGGAACAAATGACAGTTAGCATCTCACTTGGAAGATGTACAGAAGTGTAAGCAGTCGATGAAGAATTGTCCCCTAAGAGTTACATGTCCCATTTAATTGCCAAAGTCACTTTGATACATAATTTTGTCCTTCTTAGACTTAAACTTCCGATTAAGTAATATGAATGGATGTGGTTGGGGGTGGGGGAGCACATGAATATCTCATCTAATCCATTTTCTTAATATCTACATGAATGTTACACATTTTGAAGAAGATAAGTATTAGGGTATCAATTAAAATCCACATGAACAAGTTGGTTTCATTGTATGTTTAAGTGACAAGTTACAAAGTATACTTGCTATTGTGGAGATTATGTCAGATGAGTTTATGCAATAGGAAGTTAAAGCTTAAGCAAACGGAAATAAGATTCTTTTGTTTCTATTTTGTATATACAATTAAAAATATTCTGCAAACATAAGCATGTGTGTTCTCAAATGGGATTAATTCAAGTTATAAAGTACAGATAGTTAAATATAATGATAGCTGTAGAAATGGGACAAATCTTTATTTCTCTTAAATTTTACACATACTTACTCTGTTCGGATTTCAAGGTCCTAAGTTTTTCAGTGGCACAATAAGCATTCATTTTCTTCCCTAGTGAAACATATTTTGTGGTCTCTAATATCCAATGAAATATAATAATGCATGAATCCTTACCAGTGTCTTAATGGAAATATTATCTGATTACAGAAAAATCTTTCAAGCATGAAATATGAAATTTGATTTAAAGGTTTACAGTTAAACATTGTGAGCCTTATAATAATCTCCTTACAAAAAAACCTGAGGAATGATCCTCATTACTTTAGAATATAAAAGAAAATGCCTCTACTTTTGTTTTTGAACCTAGCAGTGAATTTAACACATGGAACTTCTTGTTGAAGAGGTGCAGTAGGGTACTTTTGGAGGAAACCGTCTTCAAATCAGCTTAAATCACAAATACTCACAGAACTGCTAAAAATCTTCTGGTTATTATATCACTTATCAGAATGTGTTGAAGCTATGTTTCAAAACCAAATATGGCCATATAAAAACTGCCTGTAAAACAGTCCAAAACATATCAGCTCTGCCTCTAAACATTCATGAGAGTATAAAAATAAAAACACTGAATATACTGTATTAAGTTAAAGATCCTTTAGGATTAACATTTATTCTTGCTACTAGTTTATAAACATGCCAGTAATTACTGCACTAACTGAAAAAAAATGTTATGAACTGACCATGATGACAAGAATACAAAAGTCCGCATTTTTAAAATACAAATTTGAATTTCTCCTTAGCATTGACATGAAAACAGGCAGTGACTAGAGTTACATCAATCCTTCCCAACTGTCTCAAAAAATATGTGCACTCTTACAATAAAAACAGTTCACCAGCTGTTTATGTAAAAATGATTTGACGAAAAACAAGCATGGCCATATGGTGCTCTAGCTCTGCTGTGGGAGCATGAAGAATAATTTCGTAGGCTGTAGTACATAATGGTCATGCTAAGTAGGGTGTCAACTCTTGCAGGCACATTACATTAATAGTTAATCTGTCCTTTTATCCTCTAAGTACTTACATTTCTTAACAGCTTGTAGTTTGGAAACAAGTTAACAACTCACTGATTAAGAATTAAAATTTTGGAAATGACAAAATATTTGATGTAATGTGGACATACACAATATTCATTTGCTAATTAAAGATATTGTTTAAATAATGCATTAATTAGATGATATTAATGTGATAGGGCAGCTTGTTCTCATTTATAATTAGAGATTCCAAAAATATGAATAGCTGAAGGTACTACACCATTGATTTAGAAGGAAAAAGTAGTAATTAGAAGAGGCACTCCATGTAAGAGCCAAATCAATATGCACTCTTGCATTGCTACAGAATAATAAGTGTACCTTACTCACTTTTATTTTCTTTGCAATGTCTGATGCTGTGTCTTGTACATAGTAAGCATGTAATAAATATTTGCTGAATAGAATACTCTCAGAAAGAATGAGTTATAAATGCTACCACAGACCCTTAACTCTCAAGTTTATTTAGAACTTCTGGAATACATCAGAGAATAATGCTTACCTATTACATAGATAGCATACTTAAATATTTATTAGGTTATGAAATTTGACTCTCGTATTAATTTTCCTTTTTGAGTTGTTTGCATATTGAGAGCTAGAGTTCATTGAAAAACAAACTGAATGACCTAGCTCTCATTCAGAAAATCAGAGTACTTGACTTAAAGTCCTTTAAAAGAATAAGGTGGAAACTAAAATGGAGAAGGAAAAAGCTAGTTTAGAGTCTGGTCATTCACATTCTTACGCTTTAGTCAATACTCTAACAGAAAGTTGTTCATTGACATGTAGCTCTGTCATTAATAATTTCAAAATGTCAATTGAGTGTCATGGTGACATTAATAACTGAGAAAGAAACCACAGTAGAGATAGTTCTGTAAGAAAAATGTTGCAGACATGCCCTCTATTTCTAGAATTCTTATTCTCTGTGATTTTTATGGTTCATTTGATACATGAATGCCTAGTTTTAAACTCATAATCTGTGTTTTTTTCCTCCCATACCAATTCCAAGACAAATATATTAATCTTTTATCTCAGAGATATACAACTACACATTAAAGAATTTCAGATTGGTAATGATTTCCATGTTTACAAATGGTAAGCAATTAATGTTTGGTTGATTGTGTCTCAAAGGACATGATAAAAGGCTACAATCTCTTGTATGAATACATGATACTGGTTCATGGAATGTAACAGACATAATCAGTAAGGATGTATTAGAAAAGTCATTGGAAAGAACATTCTATGAAACAAAGTCATTGAATTGCTTTAGATACGGATAGCGAGAGCCCAAGGCTTGATATTAAATAATGGAACAAATAAATACTGAAATCACAGAAGTACTAACAATTTAGTCAATGACAACAGCAATAGAGCAAAGTTCACAAGGTTAGAAGACTCTAAAATTATTATCTATGATTTTAATGTATAAGAAAGATTAATTTTTTCAGTTGAGTTTGTTTCATATGTTACACAAAATCTATCTAAAAGACAATTTTCCAGGATTGCACATCTTTTTATTGATTGCTACTATGGCATGTAATAAAAGTAACTGATTTTTATCACTTTAAGGTATGTTTTTTATAAAATAAGAAAGATCACCGTCCATTTATTGAATACAATAAACAGTATTTTGAGTAAAATGTTAGATTCATATATATATATAGATAGATAGATACATAGATAGATAGATTTTCAGGGCAACATAAAAATTTGAGAAAGCACATGTACTGGTATTGAGATTCATATTCATCTACATTGGGGCAGTATGTGTAGAACGAGGTAATGAATGACACTAACAATAAAATAAAATGCTACTTAATGAAAGAAAAGTCATCTGCCATTAAAAAACAAGGGGGAATTGAGGTGTCTTGATTTATGAGTATATATATATATATATATATATATATGACTTCTATTTTTAAAATAGTCATTGTATGCCATTCAGATCTTGATGTTCAGTCAGATGTTTAAATTTTTTAAGATTTATTTATTTGAAAGACGTCAGAATTACAGAGACAAGGAGAGACACACACACACACACATACACACAGATTATCCATCTGCTGGTTCACACCCCAAATGAGGACAATGACCTGGGAGGGGCCAGGCAGGAATCAGGAGTTTCTTCCGGTTCTCCCGGAAGGGAGCTGGATAGGAAGTGCAGCAGCTGGGTTGTGAACTGGCATCACAGGAGGCAGCTTTACCTGCTAAGCCACAATGCCAGCCGGCCGTCAGATGTTTATTTTCTTAAGTAAAAAATTGGCCGGCGCTGCAGCTCACTAGGCTAATCCTCCACCTGTGGCGCCGGCACCCTGGGTTCTAGTCCCGGTTGGGGTGCCGGTTCTGTCCCGGTTGCTCCTCTTCCAGTCCAGCTCTCTGCTGTGGCCCGGAAGGGCAGTGGAGGATGGCCCAGGTCCTGGGCCCTGCACCCACATGGGAGACCAGGAGGAAGCACCTTGAAGCTCCTGGCTTTGGATAGGCGCAGCACCTGCCGTAGCGGCCATTTTGGGGGTGAACCAATGGAAAAGGAAGACCTTTCTCTCTGTCTCTTTCTGTCTCTTTCTCTCTCTCTCTCTCTCTCTCTCTCTCTCTCTCTCTCACTGTTCACTCTGCCTGTCAAAAAAAAATTATGTGAAGGGGCCGGCACTGTGGTGTAGTGGTATGGTGTGGTATGGTGGGCTGGGCCTCCTCCTGCGGTGTCAGCATCCATATGGACACTGGTTCTAGTCCTGGCTGCTCCTCTTCTAATCCAGCTCCCTGCTGTGGCCTGGGAATACAGTGGAAGATGGCCCAAATGCTTGGGCCCCCACACCCACGTGGGAGACCCAGAAAGAAGTTCTTGGCTCCTGGCTTCGGATTGGCCTAGCTCTGGGCGTTGTGGCCATCTCTTCTCTCTCTCTCTCTCTCTCTGTGACTCTGCCTCTCAAATAAATAAATAAAATCTTTTCTAAAAAAAAGAATTATACAAAATAGAAATAAAAATCATGCATACTTTCCTATAAAGAGGTAGCTTATGTACATATATGACGGAACCTCTAAAAGTATATGGAAAATTGAATTAAAAGTTAAGTTTATTTGGGAGCAAGTAAAATTTTCAGTCTACACAGTTTTTTTGTAATATGCATTTCCATGAAATTTTGAAGACACTCTTCATATTTTTTGAATGTTTTTTCACAACATTTTAAGTTTTCTGTATTATTAGTTGCAGAGACTGTCCCATATATATTTTTCCTCTGTTCATTCAAGTACAGAATTTTATTTTTGTAATTAAATCTATCATTATTTTTATATGATTTCTGTATTTGAAGTTATATTATAAAGGTTGTTCTGTCTCCCATATGTTCTTTAATACTATTTCAGTACTTTTTAACCTTTACATTTATAATACATTTTCCAGGCAAAAATCATAAACAGGTGATCTACAGGCAGAATTTTTCCTGGAATTTTTTAAATTCACACACTGAAGATTTTGTGGTTGCTATTAGTTCATTTTAATGTGTTAATGTGTGTGCTAATAAAATTATTAAAGTACAATGTACATAAAAACAGAAATGTGAACAAGTCATAAATGTAGAGTATGAAGATGTTTTACAAAGCAAGAACTCATGTAATCACCATCCAGATCGAGGAAAAAAATAAACAGCAGAGACAGTACTGGGGAAAAAATGTTGTAGACAACACCATTTATTTCTAGAGCCCAAGGATTGTCCTCACACCTTGCAGTTCCTATTTTTTTCCAAAGATAACTACTTTCCTAAGCTTAAAAAATTCTAAAAGATCAATGTGCCAGTTTTTGAGCTTTTTATAAATTGAAGCAATGGCACAGACTGGGTTTCCTATGATTATTAGCTATTTGTACATCCTGTTTTGTGAAGTGCTTATTAAAAATCTTATCCTTTTATTGGGTCATCTCCGTTTTTCTTATTATAGGAGTTCTCTATATATTTTCTTAATAAGAACCTTGTTAGCAGTTTGCGTTGAATCTGTCCGCATTTCATGACTTGCTTTTTCATTCTCTTAATAGTTTATTTTGATAGTAAAGGTATTTCAATCTTATATATTCTGTTCAAATTTTATCAGTTTTTTTTGTCCTGGTCAAAAATTTATTGCTTATTCCATGATTATGATTGTGTTCATTCAAATTTCCTTCTAAGCATTTATTATTTTTACCTTTCACAGATATCTAACTCATCTAGAACTCATTTTTATTATGTGAATTAAGTCAAACTATTTATCCCTCATAAATATCCAATTGGTCCAGAGCCATTTATGAAAAGAGTTTTTTCTCAACTGTACTGCAGTTGTCATAAATCAGGTGACTATATATGTTTGAGTTTATGGTAGTCCTCCTTTTCCAGGGTTTCATTTCATATTATTTCAGTTATCCATAGCCAAGGCAATCTGATACTCTTTGATGGAAAACTCCAGGAATAAACAATTCATAAAATTTAAATGATGTGCTATTCTGAATAGCTTGATGAAATGTGGTGTCATTCCATTCCATGCTGCCTTAGACTTGAATCACTGCTTTTACCTGTGTATACACACTGTATGTACTACCAGCCGATTAGTCACTTAGTGACCATCTCATTATCAGATCAGCTGTTGCAGTATCACTGGGTTTGTGTTTAAGTTAGCTTTATTTTACTTAACAATCACTGCAAAGTGCAATTGAAATTCAAGGTTCATATAGTGTTTGGTATTGTTCATGGTTTCATGGTGGTCTTGGAACATATCTCCCATAGATAAGGGGGGACTACTGTATTTTAGAACTCTAGTCTTTTCCATTGGCCTATTTGTCTATTCTTTCACAAATACTAATAATATATTGTCTTAATTACTGTGGTTCTGTAATATTTTTAAATATATGGTACTGTGAGTAATCAAGTTTTTTTCTTATTCAAGATTGCCCTGGCTTACTTGACTCATTATGTTTTTTAATGCATTTTAGAAATAACTTGAGAGTGCACTGAATCTAATGCTGCATTGGGAAGACTTTAACATCTTTAAACATTGAATTCATTCAATGAATAATTGTTGTTTTTTACTTTACCTCTGCAATATTTTGTAGGGACATTTTGTACATATTTGTAAAGCTTATTTATGTGTATTTTAAAAAAGATTTATTTATTTGAAAGGCAGAGTTACAGAGAGGCAGAGGCAAAGAGAGAGGACGAAGTTTTTCATCCGCTGATCCACTCCCCAGATGGCAGCAATGGCTGATCCAAAGCTAGGAGCCAGGAGCTTCTTATGGGTCTCCCTTGCAGGTACAGGGGCCCAAGGACTTGGGCCAACTTCTACTGCTTTCCCAGGCCATAGCAGAGAGCTGGATTGAAAATAGAGCAACCAGGACTCAAACCAGAGCCCATTTGGGATGCCAGCACTACAGGCGGTGGCTTTACCTGGTACGCCACAGCACCCGCCTCTGTTTCTGGGTATTTTGTGTTTTGTTAGGTGATTATAGAAAGGATTTTTATTAATCTTGTTTTTATTTTTTCATTTAAATGAGAATATAGAGATAAAACTAGTCTATATTGAATTTGTTCCCCACAACATCAATAATTTAGCTTATTAATTCCAAATATTTTTCTATAGATTTATAAAATTGTATATAAAGCAGTACATTGTAATTAATGACAACTAGCCTTTTGTATATTTATTTTGAATCCTCTGTCTTAATGTATTTATAAATGTATGATTTTTTTTTTTTTTTGGTCTTACTGCACCTCTTTGGATGGGCTTTAAAATGTCAAGTGAAAGTGGTAATAACGTTTCTAATGGGCATATTTGTCTTATTTCTACTTTTATGGAGAAAAATTTAATATTTCATTATTAACTAAGATGTTTGCTATAGGAATTTAGATCCTCTTTATTCAATTCAGGAAATTTCACTCCTGTTCTACATTAACACTTTTTAATAATAATGAGTGTTACATTTTATTAAATACACATTCTGTATTTATATATATATATAATTTTCTCCTTTTGTTTCTATTCATTTTATGAATTAAAATGTTTGAAACTTTTAAAAGAAGACTTATTTTATTTATTTGGAAGGCAGAGTGCCAGAGACAGGGAGGGAAGGAGGGAGGGAGGGAGAGAGAGAGAGATAGGTGGAGAGAGAGAGAGAGAAAGATCTTCCATCTGCTAATTCACACTCTAAATGGCTGTAATGGTGAAGGCTGGGCCAGGCTGAAGTCGGGATCTCAGAATTCCATTCAGTTCTCCCATGTGGGTGACAGGGGCCCGAGCACTTGGGCAGCATTAGCAGGGAGCTGGATCTGAACTGGAGATTAGGGACACAATGCACCCTCCAAAGGGGATGCTGGTGTCTCACACTGAGTTTTAATGCCTGCGCCAAAATATCTGCTACTTTCAATGTTAAATCTTCCTGGGAGCAGGTGTTTAGCCCAATGGTATAGACACTTGCATTTCACAGTTGAGTGCCTAGGTTCAAAGCCTTTGTCTGGTGACTCCAGCTTCCTGCCAATACAGACCCTGGGACACAGTGGTGATGGTTTAAGTAACTGGGTTCCTTCCACCCAATCGTAGTAAGATATACTTCTCTTGGTATTTATTTAGTTTATTTTTTCAATTTTTCTGTATATGATTGGTCATGGCCAAAAGTCATATTTTAGTAACTTATATGCAAGTTTGATTTCTAATGATATTCCTATTTCATACTTAACAGTGATCTTTTCTGCTTTCGTTTTGTTTTTCTTGATCATTCTTGCTAGTTTATCCATTTAGTTAGTCTTTTTAGATGACTTTTAATTTGAACTTTATTTTAATAATTTTTACAGCCCATTTTGTTTTCTTTGGGTTTATTTTGATTTTCTTTTGCAGTTTTCTCCAGATGTATGCTATTTTCTTATTAGTTCATGAACTTTGACCCTTTCTTATTCTCTAAATATAACTTTTAAACTGGAAACTTCCCTCAAAGTACATGTTGAACATTATTCTCTAAATGTTATGGTGTATTTTTTAACTTTCATCCATTTCAAAATGCATTCTAATTTACCTTTTGTTTTTTCCCATTTCTCCATGATTTATTTAAAAGAGTATTTATGAATTTCTTTTTTTTAATTTTTTATAATGCTTTTATTTAAAGAATATAAATTTCCAAAATACAGCTTATAGATTACAATGGCTTCCCCCCCCCGTAACTTCCCTCCCACCCGCAACCCTCCCCTTTCCCACTCCCTCTCCCCTTGCATTCACATCAAGGTTCATTTTCAATTCTCTTTATATACAGAAGATCAGTTTAGTATATATTAAGTAAAGATTTCAACAGTTTTCCCTCACATAGCAACACAAAGTGAAAAATACTGTTGGAGTACTAGTTATAGTATTAATTCACAATGTATAGCACATTAAGGACAGAGATTCTACATGATATATTTTTTTAAATGGATTAAATTTCTATGCAATTTCCAATTTAACACCAAGATTTTTTTTCATTTTTAATTATATTTATATACAGAAGATTGATTCAGTATATACTAAGTAAAGATTTCATCAGTTTGCACCCACACAGAAACACAAAGTGTAAAAATACTGTTTCAGTGCTAGTTATAGCATTACTTCCATTGGACAACACATTAAGGACAGATCCCACATGAGACGTAAGTACACAGTGACTCCTGAAGTTGATTTAACAATTTGACACTCTTGTTTATGGCGTCAGGAATCTCCCTAGGCTCTAGTCATGAGTTGCCGAGGCTATGGAAGCCTTTAGGGTTTGCCGACTTCAATCTTATTCCAACAGGGTCATAGTCAAAGTGGAGGTTCTCTCCTCCCTTCAGAGAAAGGTACCTCCTTCTTTGATGGCCCCATTCGTTCTACTGGGATCTCACTCACAGATATCTTTCATTTAGGTCTTCTTTTTTTTTTGCCACAGTGTCTTGGCTTTCCATGCCTAAAATATTCTCATGGGCTCTTGAGCCAGATCCAGATGCCTTAAGGGCTGATTCTGAGGCCAGAATTAGGACATCTGCCATTCTATGAGTCTGCTGTGTATCTCGCTTCCCATGTTGGATCATTCTCTCGCTTTTTGATTCTATCAGTTAGTATTAGCAGACACTAGTCTTGTTTGTGTGATCCCTTTGACTCTTAGACCTATCAGTGTGATCAATTGTGAACTGAAATTGATCACTTGGACTAGTGAGATGGCCTTGGTACATGCCACCTTGATGGGATTGTATTGGAATCCCCTGACACAATTCTAACTCCATCATTTGGGGCAGTTCCGATTGAGCATGTCCCAAATTGTACATCTCCTCCCTCTCTTATTCCCACTCTTATATTTCACAGGGATCACTTTTCAGTTAAAATTTAAACACCTAAGAATAATTGTTTGTTAATTACAGAGTTCAACCAATAGTACTAGAATAAAAAAAACTAAAATGGATAAAGTATTACATTGTACAACAACAGTCAGCACAAGAGCTGATCAAGTAACTGTTTCTCATAGTGTCCATTTCACTTCAACAGGTTTCCCCTTTGGTGCTCAATTAGTTGTCACTGATCAGGGAGAACATATGATATTTGTCCCTTTGGGACTGGCTTAATTCACTCAGCATGGTGTTTTCCAGATTCCTCCATCTTGTTGCAAATGACCGGATTTCATTGATTTTGACTGCTGTATAGTATTCTATAGAGTACATGTCCCATAATTTATTTATCCAAATGGATGCTTTGAATTCCCTGTGATCTTTTGCTGTGAGATTCCCTTCGTTTACCTTCTTTCATGTTGCTGGCCGTGTTTCTGTGTTTCTGTGTGTAACACATCTTTAAGCATCTTTTGCAGGGCTGGACGAGTGGCAACAAATTCTTTCAATTTCTGTTTTCAGTGAAAGGTCTTTATTTCACCTTCATTCATAAATGAGAGCTTTGCAGGATATAATATTCTGGGCTGGCAGTTTTTCTCTCTTAGTACCTGGGCTATGTCTCGCCATTCCCTTCTAGCTTGTAGGGTTTCTGATGAGAAGTCTGCTGTGAGTCTAATTGGAGATCCTCTGAGAGTAATCTGACGTTTCTCTCTTGCACATTTTAGGATCTTTTCTTTCTGTTTCACTGTGGTGAGTTTAATTACAATGTGTCGTGATGAAGATCTCTTTTGGTCATGTTTATTGGGGGTTCTATGAGCTTCCTGTACTAGGATGTCTCTGTCCTTCTCCAAAACTGGGAAATTTTCTGCTATTATCTCACTAAAAAGGCCTTCTAATCCTTTCTCCCTCTCCATGCCTTCAGGAACTCCTAGAACTCGAATGTTGGGTTTTTTAATAGTATCCTGTAGATTCCCAACAATATTTTTTAGATTTCTAATTTCCTCTTCTTTTCTTTGGTTTGACTGTATATTTTCCTGTGCTCTGTCTTCTAAGTCCAATATTCTCTCTTCTGCCTCACCCATTCTGTTTGTAAGGCTCTCTAATGTGTTTTTCATTTGATCTATTGAATTCTTCACTTCATTATGATTTCTCGTTACTATCACAGTTTCATGTTCTACTAGTTGTTTCATTTCAGCTTGATTCCTCCTTAATATTTCATTTTCATGAGAGAGATTTTCTACCTTGTCCATTAAGGATTTCTGTAGTTCAAGAATTTGTTTTTGAGTACTTCTTAGTGTTCTTATCAATTTTTTGAGACCTGCTTCTTGCATTTCTTCTATCTCATCATCTTTGTAATCTTGAATTGGGGTGTCTTTTTCATTTGGGGGTGTCATAGTGTCTTCCTTGTTCTTGTTACCTCGGTTTTTGCGTTTGTTGTTTGGCATATTGGTTTCTTCACTGTGGTGTTTTTTTCTTGTTATACTATGACTCTAGATAAGTGGACTGTCTGCTTTCAATGGAGCCTTAGAGGCTTAAGATGGGTGTGGCCTGATAGCTCTGTTTGGTTCCTCAGGGTTGAGGGTGTGCCAAAGGTGACACTCCCAGGTTAGGTGTGGTAAATCTCTCTCTATTTCTTTCTTTATTTTTGATTCAAAAGGGAAGTAATTCCACACAGCTGAATGGAATTGGGGGTGGTTAGCAGGCAAATGATATACGGAGCCAGAGATCGGAAGCTCTTTCCCAAGGACCACAGAGGGAATCTCTGCAGCCTTCAGTGTGGGTTCAAATTCTCCTGCAGTCTCACCACTGGGCTACCAAGGCTACTGAACTGTAGCGTCTCTGGAGAGTACTCACGTGGTGAATTCCGTGAGTTCTCTTCCCCCACCGTCTCTTTTTTCACAGTCTCAGTTCATTAGCACCACACATTCATTAGGTTCTAATCTCCTGTTATTTCACCCCCACGCCCAGAGTCAGGTTTTTCTGCTAGGCTCAGGGCCGGTGCAGACCCGAGGTCGCCCTGCTTATGACGTATGTCCAAAATGGCGCCTGCTCTTTGTCTTGCTCACCTTTGAGAGGTGGGCGGAGAGAGAGAAACTCGTGTCCGTATTGGTCACTTTTTTCTCTCTCTCTCTCTTCTAGTTAGCCTGGTGAACTTTTCCCCACAGGGTTTCAAGCCTTGTTCGCTCTAGTCTCCTCTTTCCGCTTCCCTGCTGGTGTTTCAGGCTATTGAGGATCGGCTCACCTGGCGTTCCAGCGCTGGTGCGTTGAGTCTGCCGCTGGTGTCCTGAACTGCGGGCTCCCACACTCTCCTCAAAGGTCCACTGTGAATCACTAGTTCTGGAAGAGTTTCCTCTGCTGTTTCTTCCCCTACTCTTCCTTGAACCTGCAGTATCTCCACTTTTATTAAACTGTCTCTCCCCAGACTATCGGTGTGCTCCCTTCCTATTCCGCCATCTTGCCCTCCTTCCCATGAATTTCTAAAGTTAGGGACATTTTTAGTTATTTATTGTGGGTATTTTCATTTAATAGTATTGAAGTGAGTGACTATAAGTGATCATATATTATTCTTCTAATTAAAGTTATTTTGGGGGTGGAGTGATGTGTGGTGCAGCATGGTAAGCAGCCTCTTAGGACGCTGGCATCCTATATCTGAATGTTTGCTGCTAATACAACCTTAGGCAGCACCATATAATGATTCAAGTGCTTGGGTCCTTGACACAAACACAAAAGACTCCAGATGGAGTTCTGAGCTCCAGGCTTGGCCCAGCCCAGTTTTGACTGTTGCAGGTATTTGGAGAGTAAATCAGTGGGTGAAAAATCTCCCTCTCTCTCTCCCACTGTACTTTTCAAAAAGACGAAAATAAACAACTAAACATTTCAAAAGTGATTCTTTAAAAAATTAAGGTTACTTATGACCTGGAGTACAGTGCAGTACCTAAAGTCCTCCATCATTGTATAAAATAATATGCATTATGAATTTGTTGGACAAAGTGTTCTGTATTATGTATTTTATATCAAATATGTTACAACTGGTAAAACTTATATATTTTTTTTTTTGGACAGGCAGAGTGGACAGTGAGAGAGAGAGATACAGAGAGAAAGGTCTTCCATTGCCGTTGGTTCACCCTCTAATGGCCGCCGCGGACGGCGCGCTGCGGCCGGCGCACCGCGCTCGTCAGATGGCAGGAGCCAGGAGCCAGGTGCTTTTCCTGGTCTCCCCATGGGGTGCAGGGCCCAAGCACCTGGGCCATCCTCCACTACACTCCCGGGCCATAGCAGAGGGCTGGCCTGGAAGAGGGGCAACCGGGACAGAATCCGGCACCCCGACCGGGACTAGAACCCGGTGTGCCGGCGCCGCAAGGCGGAGGATTAGCCTGTTGAGCCACGGCGCCGGCCAAAACTTATATTTTTTAAGTATTTTATCTATTTGATCTATCAATTCAAATAGGTAAATTAAAATATTATTATTCTTTCTTTCTGCCTCTCCTTCTCTCTCTGTTTAACCCTGACTTTCAAATAAATAAATAAATATTTAAAAAAGGGGAAGAGGGCTGGCACTGTGGAATAGCAGGTAAAGCTGCTGCCTACAGTGCCAGCATCCCATATGTGTGCTGGTTCGAGACCTGGCTGCTCCAATTCCAATCAGCTCTCTGCTGTGGCCTGGGAAAGCAGTAGAAGATGGCCCAAGTCCTTGTGCTCCTGCACCCGTATGGGAAGACCAGGAGGAAGCTCCTGGCTCCTGGCTTCAGATCGGCACAGCTCCGGCCGTTACAGCCAACTGGGGAGTGAACCAGCAGATGGGAGACCGATATTCTCTCTCTCTCTCTCTCTGTGTGTGTGTGTGTAACTCTGACTTTCAAATAAATAAATATTTAAAAATATTATTATAGATTTTTCTATGCCTTATTCTAATTCTGTTACTTTTTGCCTGTGTGTATGGTGTCCATGGTATTTGAAGTAAAAAGTGATTTAGAATTGATATGGCTTTCTAGGGAATTAACCTTTCGATCATTTAGAAGTAATCTTTGTATCTAATATTGCTTTTTTGCCTTAAAATCAATATTCCCTTTTATTAATAAAGCTGTGCTAGACTTATTTGATTCATGTTTACAGGATATAACTTTTCCTACACTTTTTCATTTTTTTGTATTTTATCAGATAATTCTCTTTTAAATACCATAGAGTTGAGATTGGCACTGCAGCCGTAGTGGGTAAAGCCTCTGCCTGCAGTGCCTGTATCCCGTATGGGTGCCAGTTTGAGTCCTGGTTGCTTCTCTTCTGATTTGACTCTCCGCTATGGCCTGGGAAAGCAGTGATGGATGGTCCACGTGCTTGGGCCCCTGCACCTGCATGGGAGACCCAGAAGGAGCTCCTAGCTCCTGGCTTCAGGTTGGATTGATCTAGCACCAGCAGTTGCGGCCTCTTGGGTAGTGAAGCAGCAGATGAAAGATCTCTCTCTCTAACTCTCCCTCTCTTTGTCTATTCCTCTGTCTCTCAAATAGATAAGTAAAATCTTTTAAAAAATACCATAGAGTTGATTTTTTAAACCAGCTGAATTTATTTATTTTTGTACTTCTTTTCATTTTTTTATTAAATGAATATATTCAGATTGATAATACTAACTTATTGTTATTGTCCCCATTTTCACTCCTTGTTTATATTCTCTCGAATTAAGCATCTTTATTCTTATTTTCCTCTATAATGTTTTTGGTTTTGCATTCTTTAATTCTTTTGCTAGTCTTTCTTTAGAAACTGCAGAATACACCATTGAATTAACAAAATCTAATGTTTGTTGATTATTTTACCCTCTTATCAGAAAAAGTTAGAAATGTAGACTTTTTTTATAAGAGTTTTTTTTATTATTATTTATTTGACAGATAGAGTTAGACAGTGAGAGACAGAGACAGAGAGAAAGGTCTTCTTTTTCCATTGGTTCACCTCCCAAATGGCCACTATGGCCGGAGCTGCGCCTATCCGAAGCCAGGAGCCAGGTACTTCTTCCTGTTCTCCCATGCGGGTGCAGGGCCCAAGCACTTGGGCCATCCTCCACTGCCTTCCCGAGCCACAGCAGAGAGCGGGACTCGAAGAGGAGCATCCAGGACTAGAACCTGGGGCCCATGTGGGATGCTGGTGCTGCAGGCAGAGGATTAGCCAAGTGAGCTACAGCGCCAGCCAGAAATGTAGACTATTTTAACTACAGTAATCTCTCTCCTTGACTTCCATATTATTATTTTTGCAGACTTTAATTCTTTATTTTTAAAACACTGGGGCTATTAATATTTTGTAACATTGATTTGCATTTTTTCATTCTTAATTTCCTCTTGCATCTTAGACTTTCCATTTCAGATATATAATATATATTTTATATAATATATATTTATAAAATAGAGTAATATACATTTAATACAGTATATATTAATATATATTTATACTGTATAAATATATATTACTGTCTTACATACACACTTTAGTATTTTACTTTACTGTGAAATGGCTGGTGATAGATTATCACTTTGTTGTTAATCTTTGTCTGTATTTCATGTTCATCCTTTAAGGATGTTTTTGTGGAATATAATTCTATATTGGTAGTGATTTTACTTTAACATATTGAGATTATAATTCCATAAACTCTTGGATTTTGTTGTTGATGTTACATTACTGCTTCATAATTTCGGTTTTGTACACTTAAAACTTTTCTGAAATAAAATGTTAAAAAATTGTATGTATTTTTATTTATTTGAAAGACAGATGAGGAGAGAAAGAGATTGAAAGATTGATTTTTCATCTTCTGATTCACTTCCAAAATACTTGAGACAAACAGGAGCCAAGTACTCCATCCAGGTCTCCCATACGGGTGGTAGGAGCCCAAGTACTTGAGCCATCTTCTGCTGCCTTCCAGGATGTGTTCGCAGGAATCTAGATCGATTGTGGAGGCGAGACTGAAACCCAGGCACTCCAGTGTGGGATGCGAGTGTCCCAGGCAGCTTAACCTGCTGGACCACAATTCCTGTGCCCTTTTAACTGTAGATCCCTTAAGTGTGATCTCTTATTAGCTATTTTTAAGATGTTCTTTATTTTTTTTTTGCATCAGTTTTAGATGGGTGTACTGTAATATGGCTTTGCCTGATTTTTTGTATATTTATCTTTCATGTAAAATTTTTATATTTTTAAATATGTGGATTTCTGTGTTTTATTAGTTTAGGAAAAATACGTAGCCCTTTTTGTTCCATTGTTCTTTCTTTCCTTCTGAGCTCCATTTAAATGTATTTTAGAACTTTTCATTGTATTCTGTGTCTCTAAGCTTCTGTATTTTCTTTATTTTTTCTTTTCTTTTAAATTTTTATTTCAAAATGTTTCAAATAATAAGAAAAGAATAAAGAGCTCAATGAGCACACATAGATTTATCAGTTTGTAACATTTTGCTGTATTTGCTTATGTAAATGTTATATATATTTTCTATTTATGATTCATTCTGAAGTTTATTCTAATCCATCTTCCAAATCACATTTTCAATTGTATTGATGCTTTTTAAACATTCCTGCTTATTTTTTAATTTAATTAATTAATTTTTTAAAGAGCTATTTATTGATTTATAAGTCAGAGTCACAGAGAGAGAGGGAGAGACAGAGAGATGGATCTTCTATTTGCTGATTCATTTGCCAAATGGCAGCAATGGCTGGGGCTGGGTCAGGCCAAAGCTGGAAGCCAGGAGCTTCCTCTAGGTCTCTCATGTGAGCACAGGGGCCCAAGGTCTGAGACCATCTTGCACTGCTTTCCCAGGCATGTTGGCAGGGAGCTGGATTGGAAGTGGAGCTGCTAGGACTTGAACTGGTGCCGACATGGGATGCTGGCACTGTAGGCTGTGGCTTTAACTCTCTCTGTGCCACAGCATTAGCCTCTATAATTTTTTTAAGAATTTATTACTTGTTTGAAAGGCTGAATTACAGAGAGAGAGAGAGAGGGAGAGACAGAGACAGATCTTCCCTCTGCTGGCTCACTCTCCAAATGGCTCAACAACCAGCGCTGGGTCAGGCCAAAGCCAGGAGCCAGGAGTCCCCTCCTGTGGATGCAAGGGATCAGGCACTTGGACCATCCTCCACTGCCCTCCCAAACACACCAGCTGGGAGCTGGATGGGAAGCATAGCAGCCAGGACTTGAACCCATGCCCGATATGGGATGCTGGCATCACTGCTGGTAGCTTTACCCATTACTCCCCAGCATTCATGTTTCTTACTGGCTATTGTAAGTTCAATACTTACCCTGGTGGTCTTGGTTAAGGCTGCTGACTTACAGTCTGTGTCTCTTAATTACTATAACTGTATGTGCCTTGATTTAGGTATTTGTGCTGACAGCCTCTTGGGAGGTTTTTTCCTCCTCCTGCTCAGTATGTGGAAGTACTAGCAATTTATTGTTGTCATAAGCCAATTTCAAGTTTGAGATTTTCTAGGGCTCAAATGACATAAATCTGGGGTATTTCTGATCACACTTGTGGTATACAGGCTCCCAGAAAGCATGCTAAATAAGGCATGCTCAACAAGACTGTTCTCCACGTTGGCAGGACCTGCAGCATGATTTTTCACTTAGCCTTCAAATTTATCCAAAGCATTGCTTGGTCTCCTAGCAATCTGCAAAAAGTGGCATCAAGTACTGGAAGCACTGCTTTCCCTTCCCTGGATTTCTGTCTTCTTGAAGCTACTTGCTTTCTACTTCCTCATTACCTCATTATCTTTCTGACAATATTTGTGTTGATTTTTTAATCCTGTTTATTGGTATAGAGGTTCTGAATTATGCAGTCCACCCTTTCAGTAAATTATATTAGACATCATTTTAAAACATTGACACACAAGTGTTGAAAAGGAATGTATTCTATCTCTAGTCAGTCTTCTTCCACACATAGATTTTTTTTAAAAGATTTATTTGAAAGGCAGACACACACACACACACACACACACACACAAATGGAGCAAGAGCGAGAGCAAGTGATAGAGATCTTCCATCCACAGGTCAGTCCTCAAATGGATGAAACAGTCAGATCTGGACCAAGCCATAACCAGGAACCAGGAACTCCATCCAGGTCTCCCACATGGGTGGACAGGGATCCAAGAAGTTGGGACATTTTCTACTGTTTCCCAGGCACAATAGCAGGAAACTGGATCATAAGTGGAGCAGCCTGGACTGAGCCAGCATTGTGATATGGGATGTAGGTGTCAAAAAGAGTGGCTTAACTGGTTGTACCATAATGCTTTCCCCCACATGTAAATTTTTTAAAGATTTATTTATCTATTTGAAAGTCAGAGTTACACAGAGAGAGGAAAGGCGGGGGGGGGGGGGGGGGCTCCATCCAATAGTTCACTCCGCAATTGACCACAACGGCTGGAGCTGCACTGATCTGAAGCCAGGATCCAGGAGCATCCTCCGGGTCTCCCAGGGGAGTGCAGTGGCCCAAGAACTTGGGCCATCCTCCAATGCTTTCCCAGGCCATAGCAGAGAGCTGGATTGGAAGTGGAGCATCCAGGTCTCAAACCGGTGCCCATATGGGACGCTGGCGCTTCAGGCCAGGGCATTAACCCACTGCGCCACAGCACCAGCCCCCATGTGTAAAATTTTAAGGATAAAGATTACATTTGAAACTTTCTCCAGGGAAAACAAAAAAGAAATTGGTGCAAGTTTACCAAGGATTCAATGTTTAAGAAAGCTTTGTCAGTTCTTGATAACCATTACATTGTTTGCTTTATTTTACTTTGAGAATAGATATTATTTCCATGTTAATAATTTCAAATGTAAATATTTTTATTATTAATATAAAGAGTACAGATTTCATGCATTGCATAAGTACAGTTTCAAGAAGACAGCCACCCTTCCCATTCCCCCCCCCCCCTTCCTCCCTTCCTCCTCTCTTTGTTCCATCAGTTTTTGCAAAGGCATAATTTTAATGTACTCTGTATTCACAGGCTTAACTCATGACTAACCATAAAATTCAACAAGTAAAGACTAGGAAGACCACAGTTCCACAGGACTATAAACAAGGGCTAAAAATGACAATCCTATCAGATGTAGATCTTGAACTTAAGGGAAAGGTTAAACAAGATGCTTAAATACATCTGGCTGCCAGTGGGTGGATGATACCTATGTCTGCCTCTAGAAAATCATACTGGAACCATCTGAGAAACTGACAGACTAAGCAACCTGAACCATGCTGCATTTCTCATCGGATCTTTTAATCATTTAATTTAACAACTTCTATTAACTATCTATCATGTGACAGACCCCATCTCATGGAGTAGGGATGTAAAAGATGCAGTCCCTATTCTTAAAGATTCCATAGTCCAATGGTAGCAATTATTCAGTAAAGAACTACTTGTAAAGCAGTTCTGTGAGTTATCTGATAGAAGTAGTGACGTTAAAGTCTCAGTCCTGAGGATAAAAGCATTGATTGACAGCAGTACAGTTCTGAAAAGTTGGTGTATTTCTCCCCTTATGCTAACTAAGGATGTGCCTAAAAGCCTATTCTATGGCCAATTTCTCCTTTACTTTTCTTGTGCTTTCCAAGAGAGAATGACATTATTCCTAGGCTTTTCCCACTACTTGTCACATTCGTGAATAGAATCCATAAAACATATGAATAATGTTATGAGCAGAGAGGCCGACACTGTGGTGTAGTGGGGCTTCCTGCTGCAGCACCAGCATCCCATATGGGTGCCGGTTTGACCTGGCTGCTCCAGCACTCTGCTATGGTCTGGAAAAGCGGTGAAAGATGGCGCAAGTTCTTGGGCCCCTGTACCTATGTGGGAGACCCAGAAGAAGCTCCTGGCTCCAGGCTTAGGATCAGCTCTGCTTGGCTGTTGCAGCGTTTGTGGAGTGAACCAGGAGAGGAAAGATTTCTCTCGCTGCCTCTGCCTCTCTGTAACCCTACCACTCAAGTAAATAAATCAGTTTTTTTTTTTTTTTAAGTTATGAGCAGCCGGTGCCATGGCTCAACAGGCTAATCCTCTGCCTGAGGCGCCGGTACACCGGGGTTCTAGTCCCGGTTGGGGCTCTGGATTCTGTCCCGGTTGCTCCTCTTCTAGTCCAGCTCTCTGCTGTGGCCCGGGAGGACAGTGGAGGATATCCCAAATGCTTGGGCCCTGCATCCCATGGGAGACCAGGAGAAGCACCTGGCTCCTGCCTTCGGATTGGTGCAGCGGCGGCCTTAGCGGCCACTTGGAGGGTGAACCAACAGAAAAAGGAAGAACTCTCTCTCTCTCTCTCTCTCTCTCTCTCTCTCTCTCTGTCTAACTCTGCCTGTCAAAAAAAAGTTATGAGCAGAAATGACATGTACAAATATGAAAGAGTAAATGAAAAAGGTGAAAACAAACTTTTTTTGAAAAATCCTGAAAGAACAACATGTTAAGGAAATATAGCAATTGTTTCTTTTCTCTGAGAATATTACAGTCTTTAAAGTAATTTTCAAAGACATGCCTGAAACATTTCAAATTTTATTTGCTTTTATGCATTATGAAAAATTACATTCTGATTCAATCTTAAAATTTGCTGCAATTGTAATTCTAGATGTTGTTTATCACTATACACACACAATATCATGAATTCAAATTTTCTCAAGTAGAACCTTAAAAAGTATTTTAGTACTTATTTATTTGAAAGGCAGAGAGAGAGAGAAATGGGTTTTGAGAGAAAGAGATTCTCCATCCACTGGTTCACTACCCAAATTCCCAAAACACCCAGGACGGGACCAGGCTAAAGCCAGGAGCCAGGAACTGCGTCTGGGTCTTTCACATGGGTTGCGGGGGCCCAAGCACTTGAACTATCATCTGCTGCTTCCCAGGCTCATGAACAGGAAGCTAGAAGGGGAGTGAAGGATCCTGGACTTTAACCAGTACCCTGATAGGAGATGCAGGTATCACAAGCAGTGGCTTAACCTGCTGTGCTACAGTGACAAAATTAAACTTAGACGTAAAAGCGAGTTTTCTAAAATGAACTAACTCATGATACTACTTCAACTCAGAGACTTATAACGTATGTTGTAAGAATTATTTTAGTTGTAGTTTGCTTTGGGCCTAGACAAGTTGGATATGTTAGCAAAAGGATTAATTAAATAACGATAAAATGCATTTTTTTTTCAAAGTATGTATTTTTATTAGACTTTCAAATTTTTTCAAATTTTTAGTTACTTAGTTTTTTTTTATAACGCTTTTATTTAAAGAATATAAATTTCCAAAATACAGCTTATAGATTACAATGGCTTCCCCCCCATAACTTCCCCCCCACCCTCAACCCTCCCCTTTCCCACTCCCTCTCCCCTTGCTTCACATCAAGATTCATTTCCAATTCTCTTTATATACAGAAAATCAGTTTACTATATATTAAGTAAAGATTTCAACAGTTTGCCCTCACATAGCAACACAAAGTGAAAAATACTGTTCGAGTACTAGTTATAGTATTAATTCACAATGTATAGCACATTAAGGACAGAGATCCTACATCCTATATATATGAGAAACAGTTACTTGATCAGCTCTTGTGCTGACTGTTGTTGTACAATGTAATACTTTATCCATTTTAGTTTTTTTTTTATTCTAGTAATATTGGTTGAACTCTGTAATTAACAAACAATTATTCTTAGGTGTTTAAATTTTAACTGAAAAGTGATCCCTGTGAAATATAAGAGTGGGAATAAGAGAGGGAGGAGATGTACAATTTGGGACATGCTCAATCGGAACTGCCCCAAATGATGGAGTTAGAATTGTGCCAGGGGATTCCAATACAATCCCATCAAGGTGGCATGTACCAATGCCTTCTCACTAGTCCAAGTGATCAATTTCAGTTCACAATTGATCACACTGATAGGTCTAAGAGTCAAAGGGATCACACAAACAAGACTAGTGTTTGCTAATACTAACTGATAGAATCAAAAAGCGAGAGAATGATCCAACATGGGAAGCGAGATACACAGCAGACTCATAGAATGGCAGATGTCCTAAATAGCACTCTGGCCTCAGAATCAGCCCTTAAGGCATCTGGATCTGGCTCAAGAGCCCATGAGAATATTTTAGGCATGGAAAGCCAAGACACTGTGGCAAAAAAAAGAAGACCTAAATGAAAGATCTCTGCGAGTGAGATCCCAGTGGAACGAATGGGGCCATCAAAGAAGGAGGTACCTTTCTCTGAAGGGAGGAGAGAACCTCCACTTTGACTATGACCCTGTTGGAATAAGATTGAAGTCAGCAAACCCTAAAGGCTTCCATAGCCTCGGCAACTCATGACTAGACCCTAGGGAGATTCCTGACGCCATAAACAAGAGTGTCAAATTGTTAAATCAACGTCAGGAGTCACTGTGTACTTACGTCTCATGTGGGATCTGTCCTTAATGTGTTGTCCAATGTGAAGTAATGCTATAACTAGTACTGAAACAGTATTTTTACACTTTGTGTTTCTGTGTGGGTGCAAACTGATGAAATCTTTACTTAGTATATACTGAATCAATCTTCTGTATAGAAATATAATTAAAACTGAAAAAAATCTTGGTGTTAAATTGGAAATTGCATAGAAAATTAATCCATTTAAAAAAATATAGCATGTAGAATCTCTGTCCTTAATGTGCTATACATTGTGAATTAATACTATAACTAGTACTCCAACAGTATTTTTCACTTTGTGTTGCTATGTGAGGGCAAACTGTTGAAATCTTTACTTAATATATACTAAACTGATCTTCTGTATATAAAGAGAATTGAAAATGAATCTTGATGTGAATGCAAGGGGAGAGGGAGTGGGAAAGGGGAGGGTTGCGGGTGGGAGGGAAGTTATGGGGGGGGGAAGCCATTGTAATCTATAAGCTGTATTTTGGAAATTTATATTCTTTAAATAAAAGCATTATAAAAATTTTAAAAAAAATTGATTAATTTTCTAGGCAATTTCCAATTTAACACCAAGTTTTTTTTCATTTTTAATTATCTATATACAGAAGATTGATTCAGTATATACTAAGTAAAGATTTCATCAGTTTGCACCCACACAGAAACACAAAGTGTAAAATACTGTTTCAGTGCTAGTTATAGCATTACTTCACATTGGACAACACATTAAGGACAGATCCCACATGAGACGGAAGTACACAGTGACTCCTGAAGTTGATTTAACAATTTGACACTCTTGTTTATGGCATCAGTAATCTCCCTAGGCTCTAGTCATGAGTTGCCAAGGCTATGGAAGCCTTTAGGGTTCGCTGACTTCAATCTTATTCCAACAGGGTCATAGTCAAAGTGGAGGTTCTCTCCTCCCTTCAGAGAAAGGTACCTCCTTCTTTGATGGCCCCATTCGTTCCACTGGGATCTCACTCACAGAGATCTTTCATTTAGGTCTTCTTTTTTTTTCCAGAGTGTCTTGGCTTTCCATGCTCATGGGCTCTTAAGCCAGATCTGAATGCCTTAAGGGCTGATTCTGAGGCCAGAGTGCTATTTAGGACATCTGCCATTCTATGAGTCTGCTGTGTATCTCGCTTCCCATGTTGGATCATTCTCTCCCTTTTTGATTCTATCAGTTAGTATTAGCAGAGACTAGTCTTGTTTGTGTGATCCCTTTGATGCATTTTAAGGAGAGTAAATTCAAAACAAATCTACTTCAATAAATAAAAGGATGTGAAACTAGATTATTTGAACTCTGCACTGAAAAGGAAAATAAAATAAATCAAATTAAGTAACTTGGTTCAATGCTGGTACTTCAGCTACCCATGTATTTTACATATTGATTTCTTTCTTTTATATTCTAAAAATGTTAGCAA
Organism: Sylvilagus floridanus; assembly: GCA_949820135.1. Taxonomy (NCBI): domain Eukaryota; kingdom Metazoa; phylum Chordata; class Mammalia; order Lagomorpha; family Leporidae; genus Sylvilagus; species Sylvilagus floridanus. Next base: position 117,374,958 of record OX463223.1, read on the forward strand.
ATTTTACAAGAAGTGATATTTTTGTGTTTACTTATATATGATGAGGATTTTTGATAAAAATATTCTTTTAAAGATGGCAGGATTTCCTACAACTTGGAGACCCATAAAATGCTTTTCTAGTACCATTTATTATATATTATGTATCATAAATAAATATAATTAAACTCATTGATTTTGCAGGTATATGTGAGGAAATCCAGTTGATACATCTATGCTGAGAATAAACATACACAAATCAATATTTGTATGCACTGGAGTATCTCCTCTTTATTTATTTTTTTTGACAGGCAGAGTGGACAGTGAGAGAGAGACAGAGAGAAAGGTCTTCCTTTGCCGTTGGTTCACCCTTCAATGGCCGCCACGCACCGCGCTCATCCGATGGCAGGAGCCAGGTGCCAGGTGCTTTTCCTGGTCTCCCATGGGGTGCAGGGCCCAAGCACTTGGGCCATCCTCCACTGCACTCCTGGGCCACAGCAGAGAGCTGGCCTGGAAAAGGGGCAACCGGGACAGAATCCGGTGTCCCGACCGGGACTAGAACCCGGTGTGCCGGCGCCGCAAGGCGGAGGATTAGCCTGTTGAGCCACGGCGCCAGCCCTGGTGCTAGACTTCTCATCAAAAACATAAGCTGCTCAGGAGACAATGGTGATGGCTCAAAAATTTGGGTCCCTGCCACCCATGTGGAGACCCAAAGTGAGTTCCTGACTCCTGGCTTCAGCCTGGCTCGGCTCCAGCTGTTGTGGCCATTTGGGGAGTGAACCAGCAACTCTGAGATCTCTCTCTTTACCTCTCTTTCTCTTTATTTCTCTCAGTCTCTCCCCCTTCTCCTTCCCTCCAAAAATAAAATAAATAATTTATAAAAAATAAAATGGAGCAAAATCTTTAAATTTTGATTAAGACAACATTTTGAAACTAGAATTCCCCACACAGTCATATTATTAAATATGTGTTGAATGTCAGATAAATGTAGTTGTTTTAGACACTTAACAACAAAAGCATCTAACATCCATGAAAAAAATTGCACAAAAGACATTTCAACAAAAAAAATGAGGTGGCATGTAAGATATGAATCATTGGTATTAGAGTATGACCTATAATATTAAAGAAAATTAAATTTAAAGGAAAATCCAGTATACATTTACAGTATTTTTATTTGCAGCAGAAAATAATGATTCACAGTCTACTCAATTGTACTATTTATTTCTATGATAAACATTATTTGAATAATTGAATGGAAAGTATTTATCGCCTTTCATCACAATATCAACATACGGAGAAAATATTTACAAATTATACATATAAATAGATCATAAATATTTTAAATGTCACATCATAAATATATGATGAGTGAAGATTAGAAAGTATTACAGGAAAGAGAAGTATAAAGAAGGAAAGTGTGTTAGTTCTAATTTCCTCTTTTAATAGCAAACAGTTATTTTCTTCAGGTGAGATATCAAGAAATTCAAGTTCAAATATATTGTTTAAATTTGAAAAACCAGCCAGCAGAAGAACTAAAAAGAATAATGTTAAGACTTGTGAGAGATAAGAAGCAATAGGAACGGTATTCTCTTCCATTTGATAAATAAAGCTATTTATAAAATTATAATTGAGGCCTGCATTATATTGCAGCATGTTAAGCTGCCTCCTGTGACAACAGCATTCTTCATGACATAGGTTGAGTCCTGTCTGCTCCATTTCTGATCTAGCTCTCCACTAAGTCCCCTGGGAATGCAACAGAAGAAAGCCCAAGTACTTGGGCCGCTGCCACCCACGCGGGAGACTCTGCTGGAGTTCCAGGCTCCTGGCTTTGGCTTGGCCCAGCTCCTGCACTTGCAGCCATTTGGGGAGTGAACCAGTGATGGAAGATCTCTCTCTCTCTCTTTCGGTCTTTCCTTCTGTCTCGCCTCTCCAACTGACTTTCAAATAAATAAATCTTTAAAACATGGAACATAGTTAAAATTAAAATAATAAAAATATAATTGAAAGTATCATAAAAACTAAAGAAACAAGCAAACAGAATTAGCTGTGAATAACTAAATTGTGAATTGGTGTGTGTGGGTGTGTGTGTGGGGGGTGTGGGAAAGGAGAGGCTTTTACTTTTTTATTTTAGTCTCTTCCATAACATCATTTTTCTTAATATGTGTATGCATTTTATTAATAATAAAATAGTTTTATAAAATTTGAACATGCTTATCATTTACCAAAACCCATCTGAATTGAAAGCATGTAGTACCAGTCCAATGATGAACCGTTAGGACAAGAGAAAAGACCATGATATAGCATCTAAAAGATCTGTAGGCAGGCCTGTTGATTAAGATGCCAGTTAGGACACCTGTGTCCCACATTGGAGTGCCTGGTTTCAATTCCCAGCTCCAGCTTCTATCCAGTGCATACCCTGTGCAGAAGCAGCAATGGTTTAAGTAACTGTGTTCCTACCACCAACATGGAAGACCTGGATTGAGTTCACAGCTCCCACATTTGGCCTCAGCCTAGCCCGGCTTATTGCAGGCATTTGGGGAGTAAAACCAGGGGAGGGAAGCGCATCCTTGCTCTCTCTCTCTCTCTGCCTCTCAAATAGTAACAATTAAGTCTGTAGGCAAAAGAAAGTATTATTAAGTAAATATTTCTAGAATATTTGAAAAAGTAATATATATTTAGCCTTTTTCCTGAAGCACATGTGAGTTTTTCTCTTTATGTGAGGAAATATTTTCTTTTTTGTGTGGTATCTTTTTGATTTATTATGCATTAACATAGTAATAATGTTAGTAGACATAAGAGGTCCATTACTTGAGCTGTCACCAAATAGCCTCAAACCGGAGATGCTCGAAGGAAAGCTTTATTTACTCTGACAAGTAAAGGAGACCGTGGGCAAATATAGCTTCCTAACAAACCCCTGCACCCCTGAGAAGCAGTTTTCTGGGGCTTCTACCGCAAATGTTAGGAGAGTGTCCAAAGCGTAGAAAAGGGGGAGAGGGAGGGTCCTGGCTGTTTGCAATACACACCCAAGATGTGGAAAAGAGGTAGCAGGAGGGCCCTTTCTTTTTTTTTTTTAAGATTTATTTGAAAGACAGAGTTACACACAGAGAGTAGGAGAAGCAGAGAGAGAGAGAGGTCTTCCATCCACTGGTTCACTCCCCAATTGGCCACAACAGCCAGAGCTGTGCTGAACCGAAGCCAGGAGCCAGGAGTCTCTTCCGGGTCTCCCACGAGGATGCAGAGGCTCAAGGACTAGGGTCATCTTCTACTGCTTTCTCAAGCCACAGCAGAGAGCTGGATTGGAAATGGAACAGCTGGGAGTGGAACCGGTGCCCTTATGGGATGCCAGCACTGCAGGCGGTGGCCCCACCTGCTACGCCACAGCGCTGGTCCCATGGAGGGTCCTTTCTGTTCAAGTAACACACATCTTCATACAGTGGATGCTTGAAACTCTTGCTCAGACTGGTTTCTTGCAGCTTGCCTTGATTAACCAGTAGGCTGGCCTTCTTTCAGTGCGGTGTCACAAGGGATGCTTCTTGGAACATCCTCTGAAAACCAACTCCTGATAAGTAATTTGTTCAGATTTCCTGTCTTTGCTCCTGTAATCCCTTCTTGACTAAATCCTACAGTAATCTACTTTACAATTAAGCATAGGAACTTTTCTTTCCAGCAAAACATGGTATCTGTCTTGTCATTAACTTCTTTTTGTTTGTTTGTTTCCCTCAGCTGTATTGAAATCTGACCGAGAAACAAACTTTCTGTGTGTGAAAACAATATTAGGTGATGAAATAGTAAATATTGTAAAATTTTATCTTTTTAAAAATTCTATAAACAGAAATAGCAACTATTGAAACAGAGAATGGTGGGGGGGATCGGCACTGTGGTGTAACCAGTAAAGCTGCTACATGCAGTGCCAGCATCCCATATGGGCACCGGTTTGAGCCCTGGCTGCTCCACTTCCGATCCAACTCTCTGCTGTGACCTGGGAAAGCATTAGAAGATGGCCCAAGTCCTTGGGCCCCTGCACCCACGTGGGATACTAGAAGAAGCTTCTGGCTTCAGATCAGCCCAGGTTCGGCTGTTGCAGCCATTTCGGGAGTGAACCAGCAGATGGAATACTCTCTCTTTCTCTCTCTCTCTCCCCCTCTGCAACTCTACCGTTCAAAAAAAAAAAAAAAAAAAAACAGAGAATAGGGGGCCAACATTGTGGTGTAGCAGGTTAAGCCACTGCTTGCAACGTCAACATTCCATGTCAGAGTGCTGGTTCAAATTGCAGCTGCACCGTTTCTGATCCAGCTCCCTGCTAATGCACCTGGGAAGGTAACAGAAGGTGGCCCAAGTTCATGATGGTTACTAAATACATGACAAAATTTTCAATCTCAGTAATGCTCACATGTTTTTCAAGAATTAAAACCACATGATTATCTCAGCAGATATAGAGAAAGCATTTGATCATCCTTTCATGATAAAAATATTAAGCAAATTGGGTGTAGAAGAAAAATTCCACAACACAGTCAAGGCATATATGACAAACCCACTGCCAGCATCATACTTTTTAAAGATTTTTTTTGTTTTTAAAGATTCATTTATTTTATTTGAAAGGCAGATTTACAGAGAGGCAGAGGCAGAGAGAGACAAAGTTCTTCGATGCACAATGGCTAGAGCTGCACAGATCTGAAACCAGGAGCCAGGAGCTTCTTCCAGGTCTCCCACATGGGTGCAGGGGCCCAAGGACTTGGGTCAACTTTACTGCTTTCCCAGACCATAGCAGAGAGCTCAGAAGTGCAGCAGCTGGGACTTGAGCTGGCACCCTTATGGGATGCTAGCACTGCAGGCAGTGGCTTTACCCGCTGTACCACAGAGCTGGCCCCTTACTTATTTTTTTGAAAGGCAGAGTTACAGAGATACAGAGAGAGAGAGAGAGAGGGAGAGAGAGAGAGAGAGAGAGAGAGAGCACACTTCCATCTGCTGGCTCACCCACTAGATGGCCTCAATGGCCAGAAGTGGGCAGATCTGAAGCCAGGAGCTAGGAGCCAGGAGCTTCTTCTGGGTTTCCCACAAGAGTGCAGAGGCTAAAGAAATTGGGCCATCTTCTGCTGCTTTCTCAGGCACATTATCAAGGAGCTGGATAGGAAGTGGAGCAGCCAAGCAAGACTTGAGCTGGAGCCCATATGTGATGTCAGTGCTGCAGGTGGTGACTACTGGCTATGCCACAGCTCTGGCCCCACCAGCATCATATTGAATGGGGAAAAGTTGTAAGCATTTCTACTGAGATCTGGAACCAGACAAGGATGCGCACTCTCACCATTGCTATTCAATATAGTACTGGAAGTTTTAGCCAGAGCCATTAGGGGAAAAAAAAGAAATGAAAGGGTTACAAATGGGAAAGTGGAAAGTCAGATTACCCCTGTTTGCAGATGGCATGATGCTATTTACAGGGGAATGAAAGGATTCCACTAAGAGACTATTGGAACTCATCTGAGAGTTTGGTAAAGTTGCAGGATATAAAATCAACACACAAAAATCAATAGCCTTTGTATACACAGACAATGCCATGGCTGAGAAAGAACCTATAAGTTCCATTCATAATAGCTGCAAAAACAACTTTAAATACACTGGAATAAATTTTTTTTACCTCCGAATGTGATTTTATTTGGAAATCAGGTCATTGCAGAGGTAATCCAATAATCATGAGGTTATTAAGACAGGCCCTAATCCAGGGTGACTACTGTCCTTGTAAAATGGAGAAATTGAGCCCAAATGCATTCTCACACAGGGAGAACGCCCACCCTGTGGAGTTGGAGGTGGAGGTGAAGGCCGAGCTCAGGGAGACATTTGCCCAAGCCAGCCCTCACTGCAGAAGCCAGGAGAGAGGCATGGGTAGATTCTCCCTCTTGGAATAAATTTAACCAAGGATATGAAAGATCTCTACAGTGAAAATTATAAAACATTAAAGAAATAGAAGACACAAAAATGGAAAAATCTTCCATGTTTGTGGATTGGAAGAATTAATATAATCAAAATTTCCGTACTTCCAAAAGCAATGTACAGATTCAATGTGATCCCAATCAAAATACCAATGACATTCAGATCTTAAAAAAATGATGCTGCAATTCTTATGGAAGCCCAAGAGACTCTGAATAGCTAAACAGTTTCAAACAACAAAAACAAAGCTAGAGGCATCACAATACCAGACTTAAAGACATGCTACAGGGGCCCGGCACCTTGGCTCACTAGGTTAATCCTCCACCTGCGGCACTAGCATCCCATATGGGCGCTGGGTTCTAGTCCCGGTTGCTCCTCTTCCAGTCCCGCTCTCTGCTGTGGTCTGGGAGTGCGGTGGAGGATGGCCCGAGTGTTTGGGCTCCTGCATCTGCATGGGAGACCAGGAATAAGCACCTGGTTCCTGGCTTCAGATCAGCACAGTGCCAGCCATAGTGGCCATTTGGGGAGTGAACCAACGAAGGGAAGACCTTTCTCTCTGTCTCTCTCTCTCAGTGTCTATAATGCTACATGTCCAAGAAAAAAAAAAAAGACATACTACAGAGCAGTTATAATTAAAACAGCCTAGTACTGGCACAAAAAAAGACATGCAGACCAACAGAAAAGAATAGAAAACCCAGAAATCAGTCCACGTATCTACAGCCAACTAATCTTTGACAAACAAACTGAAATCAATCCCTGAAGAAAGGACAGTCTCTTCAACAAATGGTGCTGGGGAAATTGGATCAACACATGCAGAAGTATAAAACAAGACTCCTATCTTACTCCTTATACAAAAATCAACTGAAAATCCATCAAGGACCTAAATCTGATAGCGTCAAATCACTAGAGGAAAACATCAGGGAAACTCTGCAAGACATTGGCATAGGCAGAAACTTCTTGGAAAAGAACACAGAAGTACAGGTAATAAAGACAAAAAAGACAAATGGGAGTTTGTCTAACAAACTTCTGCTCTGTAAAAAAACACTCAATAAAGTTAAGAGGTGACTGACAAAATGGGAGAAAATATTCGCAAACTATGAAGCTGATAAAGGATTAATATCCAGGATCTATAAAGAGCTCAAGAAACTCAACAACAGCAAAGCAGTCTATCCAGTTAAGAAGTGGACAAAGGACTTGAACAGGCATTTTTCAAAAGTTGTAATTCAAATGGCTAACAGACATGTGAAAAAATTGTCAGAATCAGTAGTCACCAGGGAAATGCAATGAGGTTTCACTTCACCCTAGTTAGCGTGACTATTTCCAAAAATAAAAAAAACAACAAATTCTGGCAAGGCTGTGGGAAAAAGCTATCCTAATCCAGTGTTTGTGGGAATGTACACCATATGGACACCAGGTTGAGTCCTGGCTGCTCCACTTCCAATCCAGCTCCCTGCTGGTGTGCCTGGGAGGGTGGCAGAGGATGACACAAGTGCTTGGGGTGTCTGCATCACATAGGAAGCCCAAATGAGGCTCCTGGCTCCAGCCATTTTGGCCATCTGGGGACTGAACCAGTGGATGGAAGACTCTCTATGGAAGACTCTCTCTCTCTCTCTCTCTCTCTCTCTCTCTCTCTCCCCTTCTCTCTTCCTCTGTGTAATTCTGACTTTCAAATAAACAAATAAATGGAAGCCTACTAAAATACTTCTGATACTTTCATAAGTAATTTCATTAGCCAGTTAGAGGGGTAAGTTGTGGTTCGGTTGTCATTTTTTCAATATAACTTAGTCATGCAAAAAACAGTTACCTGATATTTCAGTTGTCACTCTATTGAGTTATTTAACTAGGAAATACCTACATAGTTGAATTTGCAATTTCTATTTGAAAGATCTTCATAAACATTTTTCTGTGACACCAACAATGACTTGACAGACTCAGAAAGTTCATTTTTAATATGTTTTTGAAAAGAATTTCAGAGTACATTTTTTACAGGATATGGCTTGTCAGATAATGTTACGAAAGGCACGGGAAATTACCTATTTACTTAATGTAGAACACAAGATCTTAAACTAAAACATGTTTGTGACTACATTTATGTTCTATAAACAGCTGATAGCAAGAGTAACATTACACATTTTATTTGTAATTCATAATTTGTTAAATTTAGGATGCAGATTTGACCCAGTGGTACTATAGCATGTATGCCTTTAAATTAAGCTGTCCATCCTAAAAATAGTTACTTTGTGCAGTGTTTAATGAATAGCATGACACTTTGATTAAAAGGAACAAAGCTAAGCAACAAAAAGAAAGGAAAATTCTCAAAGCCCCTTCACAGTTAACTGACAATAAAAATCCAAAGCTCTTATTCAGGCCTACAACACTTTAACTGACTCCTTGACTTCTCTCCAAATCTGTCTCCTGTCACTCTGTATCCCGTGCTCACTCTTTTACAAAATACTACCTTTCTCACAATCTGTCTACCACTTGTAGTTGTAGTAGTAGTAGTAGTGGTTCCTTGTACCAGGAAATTGCCTGCAGAGATTCACATGGCTCACTCTCTTAATTTTTTCAAAGCTCTTGATAAAGGCCATCCCTGACTAACCCCATCATTTTGTAAGTCTTGTTTTTGTAACACTTGCTTTCCGTTTGTTTCTTTGTTTTTTCCATAGCAATTACCTGTATTCAACATTCAGGTATGTGCTTGCTTCTATGTTATCGTCTTCTGTGTTAAAATCCAAGCTTCAGAAGGTCACAGAGTTTATTATTCTTCACAACTGCACTGTCATCACCAAGACATTGCTTGTCACTTAATAGGTTGTCTGTTAATACACATCAAAGGAGTAGTACTATGTACAAACTGCTGGCAGCTGAAACTAACTCAGTAGAATATTTAAATTCTCCATGTGAGGCTAGCTAATAAACTCCACTTTGATTATGGATTATGGCATAAAAAAGAAATCAGTTATTTATAGGCTAATTCATGTATTAAAGTGATACAAATTTTAAAAATCGTATAATACAATTTTTACAAAACTGTTATTAAATCAATGTCATTTCTTATTATATTCAACATCTTTTCATATGTTGAAAAATATGTTTAGGTTACTTATTAAATTTTAATCAATCTTTCACTGATCATTATCTCCTCTTCTCTCACCACTCTCTACGCCTAGCCTCCTCATTCAAATGCCTTGGTTCACTGCTTTGGGAAAGGAATGAGACAACAATAAAAGCAACTTCAAGTTTATTTACATGTAGACATCTAAAAATGTAAAGTACTTAGATAGAGGATGTGTTGAACATTAACAAAATGGAAAGAAATCACAAGAATAAGCAGCATTTCTTTTTTTCCCCTGATTTTCATTACCCAATCTATTTCCAGAAATTGGGAGTGATTAGAAGATAGTAAGAAAGGTGTTAACTCCAAATATGGAATAACTAACCAGTACCTGTCTTCTCTTGACCATAAACAATCTGTATGAGCTATTTTGGATGAAACCTGCTAAAGAGGAGTCTATATATTGGAGTATTCTAGAGAAAAACGCCTGTCCCTGGGAAGGGAGAAATTCCTTGGGGAAAACATGGCCAAACAATGGGCCTCCATACCCATGATGGTCAATGACTATACCAAGAATTATCTTATTCTAACTCTAATAAAATCTTTAAGGTACCAGGAACTTTTTTTTATGTGACAGGTAGAGTTATAGACAAACAGAGAGAGTGACAGAGAGAAAGGTCTTCCTTCCATTGGTTCACTCCCCAAATGGCCACCACTGCTGGCGCTGTGCCAATCCAAAGCCAGGAGCCAGGTGCTTCTTCCTGGTCTCCCATGTGGGTGCAGGGCCCAAACACTTGGGCCATCCTCCACTGCTTTCCCCGGCCCACAGCAGAGAGCTGAACTGGAAGAGGAGCAATCAGGACTAGAACCCAGCGCCCATATGGGATGCCGGTGATGCAGGTGGAGGATTAACAAAGTGAGCCATGGCGCCAGCCCCAGTACCAGGAACTTAGACTAAAACTCTAATAAAAGGGGTAAGGTAGCAAGCAGTTGATTAAGAACAAGTTTCCACTGCTTCAGAAGAATTTGGAACATGAGTAGACATTAAGTGGGTAAGAGAAAAAAATAAAAATAATTTTATTTTGTGCACAGCTAAACTCTATGTACTGGCTACCAAGTGGCGGATGTTCTGTGAGACGGATGAAACTTAAGCTTCAGAACCTCTCCCTTGCCCAGGTCCCAGGATTTCTGGTAGTACTTGAAATTACAGTGTGTGCTAGAAACCACACACACATGTGTACACACACACATAGATGGATGAGGGTACTGCAGAACTTTCATGTCAAATGGAATTAAATGATAAGTTTAGGAGCAGGTGTTGTGGCACAGAGGGTTACTAGGCCACTTGGGATGCCCACATCTGTATCAGAGCGCTTAGGATCAAGTCCAGCCTCTGCCTCTGCTTCTGATCCAGCTTCCTGCTGATGCATCTGGGAGAGAGTAGATGATGGCTTACGAACTTGGGTTCCTGCCAGCCACGTGGAAACCCACATGAGGATCTTGACTCCTGGCTTTAGCCTAGCCCAGTCAAGGCTTATTGCAAGCATTTGAGGATGAACCAGTGAATGGAAGATCTCTCTCTTGATCTCTCTCTACCCCCCCTTCCTCCCTCCTTTTTCCTCTCTCCCTCTTCCTCCCACTCTTTGTCATTCTGCCTTTCAAATAGTAACTGCTACAAAGTTAAATTTATTATGGTGCAAAAAACTTGAAAAACTATATGCTTTTTTTCAGAATATGAATTTCCATTAACTTGAAGATTTCTCATGTTTTCCAACATGATTATAAATGTATAATTTAGCATTTTTCTTAAGTCCTCAAATTGAATCAGTTTTAAGTTCCACCTTACTGTATCCCACACTGACATATACAGAGAACCTTAGAAAGACACACATCTGGCAGATAAGTGCATTGACCTTTCAGAAGCAGTGGTGAGAGATAAGGAAACATTTTCCAATTGTGCTTCATATACTTTCATATACTTCCAAAATTTCTGAGTGAATCATGCTTTATCTGTATATTATTAATTCCCTGATAAAGAGAAACAACAAGAAAATTAACTTAGCTTTTAATAAAAGTTGCCAGAGCAAAACAAAATCATTGTTTGGATTTGTCAGTGAAAGACACTAATGCCCCACCTCCCTGTTTTGTTTCACAGTCATATTTTAACTAAGTTTATTTTTTCAGCTTTTTAAAGATTTAGTTTGTTTACTTGAAATAAAATATATAATGGTGACAGAGAGAGGGAGAGACAGAGCGTGAAAGAGACCTTCCATTTGCTAGTTCACTCTTCAAATGGCCACAATGACCAGAGCTGGTCCAGGCTGAAACCAGGAGCCCAGAACTCCATCTGGATCTCTCATGTTTGTGGCAAGAACCCAAGTACTTGAGCCATCATTGGCTGCTTTCTCCGGGTGCATTTGCAGGGTGCTGGATTGGAAGCAGAGCATCTGAGACTCAAATTATGTCTCTTATCTGGGTCGCTGGCATTGCAAGAGGCAGCTTAATACACTATGCCACAACAACGGTGCCTATTTTTGTTTTATATGGGTAAACTTTACACATCATATGAATTTATACATTGTGTCAATTCTATTATTTTAGTGACTTTTTAGACTCAGGTAAGCAGACTCAGGTAACCACAATCCCGAAAGAGTCCATCATGCTCTCAAAATTCATCTGAGCCCATGTGTATTCTGTAAATTATTATTTTCAAAATTTTATTTTATTCAAGAGCCACTATCTTCACATGCTCACTCCTTTTTCTTTACATTACTCACTCCTTTTGACTTCTGCTGCGCCACTAATCAAAATTTTCCTTGCCATGGTCAGTATAAACTTTTTGGTGTTTAATGGATGTTTTTCAGCTTTCTCTCATTTACTCTTTCAGATATCTTTGCACTGCTGGGAATTCCCTGCTTTATGAAACATTCTTAGCTTTTGCAGCAGTGAGTCCATCAAGTTTCTATTCTTCCCTTTCCTTTATCCTTAATAATTAGAAATTCTAAAGTGAGGTGTGACCATGTGATAAGCTCAAAAACATAAATTACAAAGGCCTCTTGAATTTGGGGAAGAGGTACAAGAAGGATGGCTAGGAACTTGTGGGACAGATTTTAATTTTCTGATAGGAATACCTCCTCTCCTTGCTTCCTTCACTTTCTTCTTTCTGTCTGGAATACAGTAGGTTATTGAAACTTATTGAAGTTTCATAGATTGTCTCACCACCGTGATAAAAATGACAACATAAAGGTAGAAATTGCTCTGGATAGTGAAGACCTCATGTAGCCTTTATAACAGCCTTGAACTCCCTATCCTTGCACTTGTTTAAATGAGATAAAATACATGTGCGTCCTGTAAAACCCCTGAGAGTTTGGAATTCTTTAACCAACATGTGATTGCAATCAATAACTAAAACAGCTTAGATGTCTTTTCTCATTTTGAACTTAATGGGAATGGTGCCACCTGGAAAAATCTTTGCAGAGAAAGATCAGGGATGTTTTCTGATGAATCTACCTTTGAGAATATCCTATGATGTAACATCCTCTTCTGTCTTGAAGAAGACAATGTCTTTGGTTGCTTGCTCAAATATAGTAGTTAAATATATCTGAGACCATGGATTTTAAGGATTACAGCTTCTTACACAAGGAGAGGCTGGTGTGCTAAGTAAGCAGACAACTTTGTTTAGAAAATCAAAGGTACTATTTGCATGTTAGTGTTATAGTCCTAGGGGAAAAATATCCTTTAGCTATTTAAGATGCTTGGATGTTTATTCCCATTAAACTAGGGTCTTTTTGCTTTTTACTTGTTAAGCTTCTTATTCAGTGAAGCATTAAGAATTTTTACTGTAATGTAAATTTAAAATGCTATTTCAAAAACTAAAAAAAGGGAGAGAGGGGAAGGAATATCATATTCTTAGAATTTTATTTATAAACTATATTGAATCTCTTGAAAACATTAAAAATTAAAGAAAAGATATTCTGATGAAATTCTTTATAGACCTATGTTCCATCTTTCTTTGTTATCCCTCCCTCCCTTTCTCTTTCTTGCTCTCTCCCCTCCTCCATCTTTCTCTTCCTTTCCCACACATATTCCAGCCTTGAAATTAATAAGCCAAATAGCATATATGGGGATGACTATAAGAGAATAATAATCCTCACTTCATATTATGGATTATTTCACTGTTTTAAATCCAACAAAACAATATATTTTGGCTATTTAAAAACTGAGACAGAAACAAAATTATAACAAAAGTAACCAGATACTATAACAAAGGTTTCCAAGTTTGTCTAATTTGTATACAGTGTGGGGAAATACGGAGTGGCTTATGTGGTGGGTGGGAGTTTTAGCTGCCAGAAATCCATGGAGGATCTCTCTCAGCCAGGGATAACAAAATCCTCAGTCTTTCATATATTGGTTTTTCCACCAATGCTATTTCTGTATACTTGTCTTAAAATAACAATTTTGAAGAAAGCTATGTGGATGGAGCCTTGTATTAAGGTTAAGACCTGCTTAGACATCATCCTTGTGCACTAGGAAGACAGTAAATACAGGAGACCTGGACAGGGATCACTACCTTTCTCAAAGGCGTAATCATTACCTTGTTGTTTTTATAAAAACTCTGAAGTACCTTCTGATTTTTCCCTGTGTCTACTGCAAACCATTACCTAACTTGAGATTTGAGTTGGCATTGTACAGAAATTAACAGCCATATTGGTCTAGAAACGTTAAACTTAATTTTTTTTCCATTTGTACAGGGGTAACGCACTGTATTAAATATGTAAGGCCTTATCTACGTGGGTTTGATTACAGAACTAATAAACTATTCTCTAAATAATGAAAAAAATAATTTGAGATTTAAGAGCAGAGACCATTTCTTCCTACATCAAGTACAGTCATTATTAAAATGGCTTGTCATTAGAATAACAATTAAAATTGTCTCAGGAAACTGTTTCAAATTTAAAAGTTCATAAATCTGAAATCTCATTTTTATGATTTATATGGGAAAAGCAACTATCCATATTTAGGCCAGAGGGAATATTGGAAATAGAATGTTGATTTTTTTTATTTATAATAAAATAACTTGGAGAAATAGTAATTATATGGGGTGATACACTATTTCCTTTAAGTATTTATATATCTTATGAAAATTTTACAGTATTTTGAAGGAATCATATTTTGTGAATATATTTGAAAGTGAGTACATTTTTTTATCTTCAGTTTTGTTTTGTTTTTACCAAAAAAAAAAATGGTAAGAAAATCTAGCAGTGCAACATGACCTAGGACTTTAGTTTGTCAGATGTAAAAAAAGAATGCATCAACATTTATTTCAGAAAACCATTATTTGTAGAGGCCAACCAGCCTCCTTCCACATGATCTTCTGAATTCCTTCAGGGAAGTCCTAGCAGCCTCAACAACCAAGGAAGCAACCTTGCCCGTGCTATAAAACTTAGCAGGTCTCCTAACTTCTGAGATGCTAAGAATTCTGATTCTTTTGCATTATCTTCTCCCTGTTCAAATATGTTCTTGAGGTCTTTAAATAAGGACTAAGTCTCAAGAGAAATTGCCAGAAGCTCAGCAATTCACTTTTCCACTGTGACTAATGTAGGAGTTCAAAATCCCCTAGAACTTCTAAACATGGGATGCCCAGCCTCAGCCACTTCAGGTGGTTGTGTAGGGCTGCAAACTGATTCAGTGCTCCGATGTTTTTCTTGTAGGAACTGATAAAAAAGAAATACATCTTATTTCTTTGACTTGTTCCTACTTTCTTTACCCCTCTAGTTTTACACTTAAAGGTAAGGAGGTTTTATCCTTTTCATATTTAACAACTTCATACAGTATCTTTTTAAAGTTTTTGTGCTATTTTTAAATTTTTATGAACAATAATTGTACATATCTATGGACTAGAGAGTGATATTTCAATGTATACATGTATACATTTATACACATGTTAACAATGTATGTATACAATGTGTACATATGTATACAATATGTATCTATCAAAACAGAGTAATCAGCATTTCCCCTTCTTTGAAATTACTTTATGACTGGAGGTTTGTAATTCCTTTCTTCTATTTGCTCATAAGATATATACTCGGCTCTGATGAACTATAATCTCCCCCACTGTGTGGTATAACATTAGGAATTTATTCCTTCAATCTAACTTTGATTTGATAACCATTATCCAAACTCCCCTTAACCTCTGCTGACCCTCCCAGCCTTTAGAAATAACCATTCTGGGTTCCCATTGAACTTCTTCTTCTTTTTTTTTTTTTTTAATCATCCACATATGAGGGAGGATGTGTGATATTTGTCCTTCTATGTTTAGCTTATTTCATTTAATATGTTGATCACATTGCCAGTCAAAATTAGGCCCAGGCTGCTCAATGCTGGGTCAGTCTGCCAAAGATGAGTTGATGCAATAGTATAAGTTTATTTGAGAGGCCACAGGGAGGAAAGAGCAGACTCCTTAGTCCCAACTATACTCTTCCAAATTTGCAAGTTAGTGGGAGTACTTTTAAAGAAGAATGGAGGGATGGGGAGGAGCATTCTCAAACAGGTTTCTATGGGTGGTGCTGACCTCCACTTACTTGGAATCTTCTTTGATGTGAGGCTTGGCCATGTTTTTCTGGTGGTCATAAGTTCTGTCCTTATCCAGGACTTGCTGTTCTAGCCACCTCCTTGTAGTCAGTTCTTGAAGATTTTAAGTCCTAATCTACTTGAACAAACATTTTGATCAGCCACAAAATGAGCAATTAGCTTTTGTTAATTAGAATGTGAAAAAGAAAGAAAGATGTGCTTTTTTTACAATTTCAAATGTGTGACTAGTCACAAGGTTAGAATATGAAAAGAAAAAAGGAAGGTGTATTCAGTATGGTTATAATTATATAATTTTGCTTTAAAAGTGTTTTCAAAGCTTGATTGATTGATTGATTGATTTGAAAGGCAGAGTTACAGAGAGAGGGGGGCAGAGAGAGACAGAGAGAGATGTGCAGGGGCCCAAGCGTTTGTAAATGTGTGTGAGTATAATCCAAAATGAGGCTTTACGAACTTTTTGGTGGGAAGTTCAAAATCCAGATTTAGATGAAGCTGGC
Source organism: Sylvilagus floridanus (assembly GCA_949820135.1). NCBI lineage: Eukaryota > Metazoa > Chordata > Mammalia > Lagomorpha > Leporidae > Sylvilagus > Sylvilagus floridanus. The sequence continues at coordinate 117,390,999 of OX463223.1, forward strand.
TTGACAATGCATGTGGATGCCAGATAAATTCTACTATATAAATCATACAGAGACATCTCTTTGTCTCCAGTGGACTTAGTTTTAAATGCATATCTTTCATTTTAAATTCATCTCCAATGTACGTTTGCATTTCAAATATCAAGGTGATGACTAAGGCCAATTCTTTTAGTCAGAATTTTGTTTTAAAAACTAAATCCCTTGAAAAGAGTACATTTCTGTGGGATGTTCATTTTCCCAATTTCTAACAAAAAGTACATCCAATTTCCTCTTTCTTTTCAAAACTTTAAAATTCTTTCCCCATTGGAGTCTAAACCGATGGCCTTGTATCGTATTTTACTGGACAGAAAATCAAAGCAATACCATCAATCTGTTAACATGCAACTTCCCACTCTCAAACCTGTCAACATACATGTCTCTGAATTCAGAATATCTGGCCTGATCCCAGGATAGGCCATTTCTCCACTGGTTTCCAGATTATATCTCTGCAAGTTGCTTGAATCCTGGAGTAATCTACTGTTTCCTGCATCATAGTTTCTCTATCACATCTAGATGTTTCCTGTCAATATATTTTTTCCTAGTAAGCTTTATCTTAAAAACAAAATGTGACAGGGCTCCCTTACTTGCACATCTGAATTCAGCTGTCACTCCAGTTTTCTTTTCCTCTGTATAGCAACACTTCTTGAAAGACTTTCCTGCCCCCATTCCTTTTACTCCTTCTCCTAAATAACCTCCAACTAACTGGAATCTGGCTTTCACTCCACCCCTATTCTAAACATGTTGCTAAGACTTTATGAGCTGTGAGGACAGAGAAATTTGTGTTAAATGATCAATGATTTAGAGAAAGCAGCTATGCATGAATATGTTATATAGTCCCCAAGTACTAAGTACTTTACAACTAACTTTAGTGATAATTTTCCCTTTTAAAAAATTTCTTTTAGGAATTTGCTAAAGGTTTGCCTTTAAAAATTTCATCCTTATTTCAATGTAGAGTGATTATTTTTGTATTTTTATTAGAAGCAACTCACCAGAAGCACATCATCAAACAAAATATTCAAAGAAGGATAAAGTACATTTTTAAAAGGTCACAAATAATGAAAATTACTAAGCATGAATTAAAAAAATTAGTAGAAACTTCAAAAATCAAGGGAACTGGGGCCAGTGTTGTGACCTAGCTGGTAAAGCTGCTGCCTGTGACACTGGCATCCCCATATGGACACCAGTTTGTGTCCTGGCTGTTCTACTTTTGATCCAGCTCCCTGTTAATGGCCTGGGAAAGCAGTGGAAGATGGTCCAAGTAGTGTGCCCTTGCTACCCATGTGGTCCTGACTTCAGCTTGGCCAATCACTGATCATTGCAGCCATCTGGGGAGTGAACCAGAGGATGGAAGATCTCTTTCACTCTGTCTCTCCCTCTCTCTCTCTCTAACTCTTGCAAAACAAATAAATACATCTGAAAAAAAAAACAAAATCCTAAGGTAATTGAATTAGTTCTACACAAGATGAACATTACCAGAATTACTGTAGCTACTACCATTAAAGATTCTTTCTACAGATTTTCTGACATTCAACATTTTTATATTGTTTATTTATTTGAAAGGCAGAGAGAGAGAAACATAGATAGATAGAGATATATCTTTTATTACTGATTCACTCTCCAAATGCCCACAGTAGGCAAGGCTTGAGCCAGGCTGAAGCCTGGAGTCTGGAACTCAATCCAGGCCTCTCACTTGGAAGGCAGGGACCCACACTTGAGCCTCCCACCCTTCCCAGGTACACATTAGCAGGACGAGAAGCTGGAGCAGAGCTAGGACTGGGGCCCAGGCACTCTTAGATAGGACACTGGTGTCTCAGACAGCATCTTCAGCCCTGCACCAAACACCCACCCCTCAAATGTTTTATTGCTTTGGAATAATTTTAGATCTAAAGAAAAATTCCAAAGATAGTGGTTTTCACAGTTCCCTCTAATATTTACATCTTACCTTGGGATTAGCAGACAAAAGAAGTCCATCCACATCGGGTGTTACAGAATAATCAGCCTCAAATGGGAGGTGCTCAAAGGAAAGCTTTTATACCTGTGACAAGGAAATTGCCTCTCTTGAGAAGCAGTTAGCCAGGGCTTTTATAGCCAGGGTTGGGAAAGTGTCCCAGCAGTAGCAAAGGGGAAACGGGAGGGTCTTTCTTGCTTGTAATATGCATCCCATATGTAGACAAAGGGGAGTACGAGGACCCTTCCTGTTAAAGCAGTGTACAGCTTCATACATTGTAAGTTGAAAACTGTGACTCAGAGGCATGGAATTGGTGCAGCAGCAGTCCACTTGAGAAGCCCACAGTCCATATCAGAGTGTGTGAGTTCAGGTCCCAGCTCCACTTCTGATTTTACCTTCCTGCCAGTGTGCATCTTGGGAGCCACATGTGATAGCTCAAGTAGCTGGGTCCCTGCTATCCAGATAGGATATCTGGGTCAAGTTCTAGTGTCCTGGTTTGATCTGGCCCAGCCCCATGAAGGCATTTGGGAAATGAAGCAGCAGAGAAATTATTCCTCTGTCTGTCTCTGTGTCTCTGTCTCTATGCCTTCCAAAAAAATGAAAATAAACAAATAAAAAAGGTTAAAAATACCTCTGCCTCAGACTGGCTTTTGCAGCTTTCATTGGTTGACTGGTGTTCTGATCCTCTCCGAGTACTTCCAAGATAAATCTTCCTGGAATATCCTTTGAAAATGAAGCTCTGATGAGCAAACACAAAGTCTCTGCCCCTGTTTTTGTGACCTCCTCTTGCTTACGCCCTATACTCTTGGTTCCTCAACTGTTCCTCAGTTTTGTATTGCCTGAAATTTTCCTTATGGCTAGATGAGGGGGAAGGCAGTTAGTGGCTTTGGAGAAAAACTATCTAAGAGGTGAATGCTGATGAATGCACAGGTTTGGAGGCCTACAGTGTGAACATGACTTACAGTGGTGATGTTAAGCTCCACCAGTTGGTTAAGTGGTGTTTGTTGCATTTATTTAATAAACAGTGAGTTTTCCCTCTTTTTATACTTTGTTCTTTTGATGCAAGACACTAGATCCAGTCACAAAGAGGGAGAAAAATCAAACTCCATCTTTTGAAGGAGGAAATAACTACTTACATTATTTGGAATTACTCTGTAGGGAGATGTGTCCTTTTTCTTCTGTTTATTTATTCACTTTATATTAGTATGGATTAATGAGTATTTATTTTATACTTTAGATTATAATATAATACCCCATTGTTTGATTTTCTAATTAAATGATTTCAGCTGTGTCCACTTTGAACTTGCAGTTGGTTCATACCTTTGATATGTTCTCATATTTCTGTTTTATGAGAACTTCTTTGCTATCTGGTACACAAGATGCACCAAGATAATCTTTATATTCCCTGTCCCAAACCTAGAATCAGCTGTTTCTCCAAGGATTCCTGGTTACTTGTATTAGAGAATGCTTTCAGGATGAAGATCTGGGTGCTGGGTGTGCTTGTTGATCCTGAGGTATTACTGTTCCCAGAGCATCTCAATGAGGAGAGTGATAAAATATGTATGGACACTTACCCATGTATATACACACTTCTATAATTATTTAGGCCTCTAGGTGCTAAGGTAATCATGAGTTCAGACCGACATCTCTAACTATAATCCGATACCACTGGGTTCACCTAGCTTTCATTCCTTGCTTATCAATGAGCTTCCTCTCTCATTGTGACTAGTTCTTAACATCCATCATCCATTTACTTAATATTCAATTCTAGACATATATTTAAAGTGGGTTGAGAATTAGTAACCTGAACATCAGTGAGAAACAAATTTAACTACTTGAGTATAGTTTTTATGTACATTTCCTTTTGCCTTTAGCTTTGTAGTTGCCCTTTAGAACACCATTTGACAGTTATTTAAGACAGCTTCTTTTTCCATTCACCTGATGTCATACATTTGTAATGGAGTTAGATTCATTTGTAATATTCTGTATCCCATCCTGAGATCTCTTGAAATTCTGGTTAAAATTTTTAGTTTATGTATATTAAAATTTGCTTTCTGACATACAATTATATGAGTTTTGACAAATGCAGTGAGTCATATATTCACTACTCCAGTACCATACTGATCAGTCCCATCATCCTAAAATTCTACAAAAATTTTTGTTGAGAGGGTGGACTACTGTGAGAAAGCACAAGGAACAAAAAAATTTTCTCCCACACATTTGGTTCTGTTGGTGTAAAGGTCAGTTTATTTCCATATTTCCAAAAACAGTTTTTAAAGTTGGACACAGAGCATTGCCCACCAAGAACTCATAATTGCAGCTATAAAAAAGCATTCATGAGTGAATGTAACTATTAGTTATCAGTTATTAGTTTGTTACTAGGGTAACAAATATCTAAGGCTCAAATCTTGTCTTTGGGAGAGTAACTCACTGTAGAGAGGAGGCACATCTGTATATGATCTAAGATCGTAATGACTACTTCTCATGGATCTCAGTCCCTCACAGTGTTGGTCATTCCTGTAGGGAAGATAGCCCCTAGAATATCCAGGCCATGCTAGCTTTTTAACGCAGTAATCAAAAGAACCAAGCACCTGGGCTCAGCTATGATTTGAGTTTGATTCCAGAGACAGATTTGAAAGGAACAATATTTGCAGCTAACGTGCAGATCAGTGTGTAGCTGAGATTGGAAGTATTGTCACTATCTCACTGTGTACGGTTTTGGTATTTTCATTTTATTTTAGTTTTTATATTGCTCTTGTTTTTATTTATCCTCAGAGTCCTATAATTCAATTTAAGGGGTTTGAGTCATTAACATGGTTGCCATTTCTGCTTTCTCAAGAGAGCTGTCAGGGAAGTCTAAGGTGAGACTTGGACTACATAGATAAAATGGTGATTCTTAAATGTCATGAAAAAATCTGAGATCATGTGCTCTCAGTTTATATTGTCATTTAAGCCTAAATCACCATGCAACAAAACAGTGATGTTTTGCACCAGAGTTTGTTGGGTTGAATTATAAATTCTATTTGAGTTCCTACACTGTATTTTTTTAGCTGACTCATTTTGGAAAGTTATTTAATTTTTCTGAACTTAAGCTTCCTCTCTTCTATTTTCATGTGGTTAATATGAAGATGAATTGATATATTGCACTTGAATATATTCTTGACACTATATGTGTCTTTAATTTCCTTAGATGGTTGCTTATTTAACAGGGCTAAAGATAAAGAGAAGTTAAAGTTTGAACAGAATAATAGGCATTATATTTTGAATGAAGAGCAGGATAGGGACTTTCTCAATCCCATCGCAGTGAAAACTTCCAAAGAATCCCTAGGGCTCCCCAGAACATGGCTTGAGACTAATGTAACTAAGTTCTTTGTGAACCTGGATTATCATACATCCATCTCTGAACTCCCACTATCAAGTGAAGAAGTAATTATTATTTCCTGTCCTCAATAGGGATAAGATAAGTAAATCTAAAGATCTAAACCTCTCATTTTACTACTGAGACTCTCATACATTCATCTCTGAACAGTTACCATCCAGCAAATATATATTAAATGTTCCTATGGACATGAGAACTAAATCTGAAAATTTAAACTTCTCATCCTCTGTTGAGACTAAAATTGAGGCAATTTAAGATAGTGACGATCATATAAGTTGATCACAGGATAGTTAAGTTCCAGTCTATTCTGAATTTGTTGCATTGTCCATAGAATGGATACTACTGAAGCTCACTGTTGGACTATGAGAACTCTCCCAAAAACTTTTGTCCTGCCATTTAATCAGTTGTGCTTCATTATAGTTTTCCATTTCTGCTCTTTTAGACACCTACTATTAAGGAATGGCTGCCAGAATGTGTCTTTAAAGGAACAAAGGAAAGCCATTATCAGGCCATAGGATGTTTCATTACATCCTTTTTTTCCCATCAAAACTCTGTTATAGTTTATGGGTGTTGGTGGAATCTTCTTCATTCACTTATGAGAATAATATGTTAAAACCCAAATGAATATTATTATTTAACAGTAATTAGACATTGAATATCCAAAACTATATTAAATAAGGATTAAAATCAACTTGTATTTTTAAACATTTTTTAACATGTAATAAAGGAAGTTTGAGTAATTAGTACCAAAACATAGTCAGATAATTTTTAAAAATTAATTTAACTTCTTATAAACTACTGGAGAGAATTCTAAGCTATATATTATATCAAGTTATATCAAATATTTATCAATATGTATAAACAGTTTTATTGCAACACTAGCTTATTCCTAAAAGTTACTTAAATATATATGTTTTCAAATGTAAGAAATTCTTATATTCCTGGCTGGCATCTTATAGGAGACGGCCATTCCAAGAGGACTACCTGAAAGATAATCCTTTGAGTGTTATCAACTATGAAACTTTAAGAAAATTGAAACTGCAAAGTGACAGTGTCATATGATTAAATTTAATTCATAACAGCTTAAATGTACTCAAATTAATCAATATTATTAACTATGTATTCAGAAAATGTGGATAACCCCAAGTTAGTTATTCTAAAGGAATGAATTACCTCACTATGCATTTATCTACCCACCTTTTCTTCACTTTTCCTTATCTGTGAGAGTATGTGCATGTCTCCATACCTGAAACCGTGCATGTGTGGAAGGGGCCAAGTGTCAGCATTCAAGGAATAAAACCACAGTTTGAGTTTACCTTTCTTCTAAAGAATAAACACATTTCTGAAAACATTTGCCCTTCAGAATAGATAACTAAAGTAATAAACAAATCTAATAAAACTATTTTTTTAACCAGAGTTAAGAAACTTTAGAGGTCAACTATAAGTGCACAAAGGAAAAGAAGTGTAAGAGGTATAAATTTCTTAGACATTCACATAGAGATAATGAGGAAAGAAAGAAGAGTAAAGAAAGAGTAGAGGAGGAATATGTGGAAGGAAACTAGTCAGACAGAGAGGAAGGAGATGAAAGAGATATTTTTGACATGTTCTGAAAAACAGAAGACATTAGCCAAGCTGAATTTTAAAGTCTTGTCTACTAAGGTAGCATCTAGCTGCAGTGGATATGAGAACTTCAGAATGGTGGGTGCTGTACTTCACCTTGGTTCTCCTCATCTTCAGATGTCTCTGAGGTGCTGGAAGACTCAGCCACGTCTGCAGCTATGACCTCAAATACAGGACTTCTTGAGCGCTGGTGACCATCTCTCTGTGTCAGGCGATTCACAAGTAACCGAAGCATGTAGCTATCTAATAGGCCACTGTGGTGTAAGCTATCTTCAGCTCGTTCCTGCTTATTCTGCTTGATCACATTCTTCAGCCCAGTAAGCTTAGTGCAAGTTTTAGCTGTGGGTGCCCAGATCTTGGCATCATGATCTAGGCCACTGGTTGCCATCACAGGAAGGTAAGGGTGAGATTCAAGACAGTTTACTGTCCCTTCCTTGTCCCCTTCCATGAACTGAATGATCTGACAAGATGATTTGTCCCAGAGGAAAATGTGTCCACAATCACTACCGCTCACCACAAACTCACTCTTGGGGCCATAGAAATTCACACCTTTTACTGTGGCAATATTTCTGTGCCCCTTATATTTCTTAATATATTGAGCGCCATCACTGTGAGAGGGGTTGAAGAGGTAAATATCTTCATCGTTGTAGCTGGCCAGGAGCTCTGTGCCATCATGGCTGTACACAAGGCAGGTGATACTTGTTCTGGAATCATAGTCGATGAGGTGATGAGGACAGAATTTCTTAAGTATTCCATCATTCTGATTCTCATCAATTTTCCTCTGGTCATAAATCCTTACAAACTCATCTTGTCCACCCACTGCAAACTCGTAGGTATTAGTGGGATTCATATGGATTGTGTACAGACCCACTTTGTTCTCCCTGTCTTTTGTTACCACCACTTTTGAAGCTGGTTGGTCTTGTCTGAGGTCAATGGTGAAGACAACTGCATCTTCACCTGATGTTAAGAACTTAAAGGGAGAGTCTGGCTCCAGAGCCAACTTGTGGGAGGCTCCTCTGTGCTGGGCCACACACTTGGTACTCTGGAGGCTTGGTGCAGTATACAATGTTGCCACCCTCACCTGCCCATCTCGAGCACACGTGGCGATGATGGAATCTGAGCAGTTCGGAAGGAACTTAGCCTGAAAGACATTATTTCTGTGACCACTCTCAAACTCCAGGACCGGTTGCTGCTTCATCCAGTCCCACACTATTACTCTCAGATCATCACTGCTACTGGCCAGCCAGGTGCCACGATGGTTAAAGTGCACGGTATTGACACAACCAAGATGGCCTTCAAGACCATACTGTAGACATAAACGCTGCACAAAGGCTCTTGCCCCACAGGCCTCATACACAAAGTGGGGACTTGAACCCAGCTGTCGCTGATGAAGAGCAGTAAGGATCTGCCAGTGAGGTCGGGGTAGAGAAGATGTCTCCGAGGACATCAAGTCCTCTAGGGACCCGTCATCATTTGATTGACACTGCTTATGGATAGCCTCACTGCACTGTGCACATAGGTAAGGAATTTCTTCCTCCTCGTCTTCCTCCTCTTCCTCCGATTCCTCCTCCTGTTTCTCTAAGGGGTGATGGGCAGGACTTCGCACATTGATGATGAAATGCCCGCCCGAGGCCCTCCCGCTGTTGAAACTGATGTTTTCATTTGAACTTTCTGGGTCTGGGTCGTCACTTTCTGCACTGACATGACTGGGGACACCATCATCCATATTTCTGCCACCATCTCTGGTCAAACCCAAATTCAGTTCTGGGGCCTCCATTTCAAGATCTAAGTTTGTATCTATCCCCGCCTCCGCTCCAGACCTTGCCTCATGACTGACGATCAGGCTTCCGTGTCTAAAGTCTGGTACGCTGCCTGTGCTGCTTTCTTGGCCAGACATTCTGAACGCCGTTTGCTGTGGCTGGTCTGGATCAGAGAAAAGTGGAACTTTATGAAGCTCAGGAAAGCAGGCGGGCCCACCCCAGAAGGTGATGGGCCAGAATAGAAGAGAATAGGCTAGCGGTAAGGAACAACGCCAACGTATTAGGCCAAAGAGGGACAGAAATACCCGGATGAAGCGGTTGCCCGTATGGAAGCTGGCGCCGGCGATGCTTAAGACTCCTTCCCATCTCACCTCGCGGTGTTCAGAGCTCCACCCCCAAAGCCCTCTCAATGCCGTGAGAGGCTGTACGCGCGCTTCTTTTGAAAATTGAAACGCTGCATTTTGGAAAATATTCTTATTAAAGAGTCATCAGTAAAAGTGACTCTTCTTAGGCAAAATAGTTTTTATAAGCCTATCAATGCTTTGCTTGAAGATAACATGTAGTAGTATGAAATGAAGATGGAGGCAAGAACAATTAAAGGCTAGCTAAGGGCGCCACAGTGACTTCCTGACATACAACAAGTAATTCAAGTAACTTGAGAGAAAACTTAGAGACTATGAAAACTGATACAGGGCTGCCAGATAAAACACATGATGCATAACTAAGTGCATTTCCAAAAAACAATACTATTTTTTTAGTATGGGCAATTTAAAATATTATAGTAGACAAACCTTCACTAAAATTGTATTCATTATTTATCTGACATTCAAATTCAACTTGGGGTCCTATGTTTTTATTTGTTAAATATAGCAGGCTCCCTTAGTGAGAAGAGTAACCAAGGCTAAAATGAATCAATTTAAAATGGACACTGAAATGAGTAACAGTTCTACCAGTTTGATACAGAAATGTATCCTGTTTCTTTCTCCACCAGAGATTCTAAATATTTATTTGGAGTCAATTCAATTTAAGATACTTACAGAACATCAATATAATTTTATTAAAGCATATTATGTTTTATAATAGAACTATAAAAATATTTTATGTATCTCCCAAACATGTGAGAAACTTATTTTGGGCCTTTTAGGAGAATAAAACAGCTCTGCAGAGACAGCTAATTGGCACTGCTATGTTAACTTCAGAGCTTCTTGGAATGGATTATCTAAAGCGATGTAAATACATTTTAGAACAGCTAAGGCACACTGCAAAGAATTTAGGAGTGGGAAAAACATGATCTTCTTCAGAATAAATGCAAGATGATCACAGAATTGAGTAAATACAAGGAGAAGTATAAAAGAAGTATAAATTCTGTAGAAAGATATCTGGTCTTAAGGGTAGTAGTAATGAGAAGACATGTCAAAGAATATTCATAGAAACTTGTAAAGAATAGCATAGCAACCTGGGAACCATGTGAAAATCCATCAGGAGCAACAGAGGTAAATAAATCAGCATATTTTCCTATAATGGAATAATATAGAGAAGTGAGAAGTAAGGAATTACAAGTGGCCCAAGGATAGTTAATAACTTTATTTTTATGCAAGTCTATATAGTTTTCATATGTAATAAAATATTTTAAAAGGCAAAGAGATTATTTGGGTTAATAATTGTCTTTTGAGGGAAGAGGAGGTTGCAATCTGGGAGAGAGTGATTCCAAAATTCTTGGAAATATTTATAGCTTACCCTGTGTATAAGTATACTGTTATTCTTTTTATTACTTATTACCATGCATATGTATTCAGATACTCTTTTATGTATGATATACTGCATAAAAGTACTGTGGGTTTTTTTAAAGATGTTATGTTCATTAACACAGGCTCTTGCTCAACCATGGAGCACAAAGTCAGGAAATCTAGAGCATCAAACCATGGCATGCCCTATTGGCATTATGCAGGAGAATAAGCCTTATTAACAGACTTTGAATATACCCTGCCTATTGAAGAAAGTTTCAAGTGTTAGAGGCTGAATCAGATTATTTTAGCCTCATGCTATTGTACCAATTTTTCTTTGTATTTGCTCATTAAGCAAACTTTGACTACGAACTTTTCATCTAAATTTAGCTTTACATTTAATTGATTAATTTGATTTATTTCCCACACTGTTCATTCATTTATTTACTACATCTTTTTTAAGGTCTTCTATGTGCTACAAATTGTTTTAGGTACTGATACTAATTTGGTGAATAAAAGTGACACTCTTGGACCAGCGCTGTGGCACAGTGGGTTAATGCACTGGCCTGAAGCGACGGCATCCCATATGGGCGCCACTTCAAGTCCCCGCTGCTCCACTTCTTATCCAGCTCTCTGCTATGGCCTGGGAAAGCAGTAGAAGATGGCCAAGTCCTTGGGCCCTTGCACCCAAGTGGTAGACCTGGAAGAAGCTCCTCGCTCCTGGCTTCGGATTGGCACAGCTTCAGCCATTGCAGCCAATTGGGGAGTGAACCACTGGGTGGAAGACCTCTCTCTCTCTCTCTCTCTCTCTCTCTCTCTTCTTCTCCTCTCTTTTTGTAACTCTTTCAAATAAATAAATAAATCCTAAAAAAATGAAACTCTTTCCACTCATGGGGTATATAATATATAGTGGAGAAAAGAAATGTAGACACACACACACACACACACACACACACACACACACATATATATATATATATGTATGTGTATATATATATATATATATATACACACAGAGAGAGAGAGAGAGAGAGAGAGAGAGAGATATTTTATTTATTTGAAAGGCAGGGTGACAGTGAGGCAGGAAGAGGCAAAGAGAGATCATCCACTAGTTGGCTCACTCCCCAAGTGGCTGCAATGGAGCCCAGAATTCTATTTAATTTAGTCTCCTACAAGAATGGCAGGGGCCCAAGTGCTTGAACCATCTTGTGCTGCTTCCCTAAGCAAATTAGCAGGGAGCTGGATCTGAAACAGAGCAGCTGGGATTGAACCAGTACTTGGATATGGGATGCTGGTATCACAGGAGTGGCTTGACCCGCTGTGCCATAAAGTGCCATAATGTACCATAATGCTGGTCCTCACTATATAAACAGACCAGATGAAGCAGTGTTGAATACTATGGACAGAAATAAACCTGTGTAAGTGGATATAGAATATGGGTTGTTATACTAGATAGTGCACTCAGGGAAAGTCTCTTTTATGGGGTGACATTTAAGTGGAGGGCTGAACGAAAAGAGAAGTGGCCCATTAAATATATAGGTAAGAATGTTTTATATAGAATGACTTTGTGTGTAAATTCTCTGAAATAGTAGCACAACTTGAGTGTTCATGGAAATTCAAGGATGCACTGTGACTGATATATAGCAGGTAAGCCTAATGGAGAGTGGCAGGCAAAAGGACTGAAAGAAACCACAAATAAACTAAGCAAAACCTGGATGGCCATCTAAAGGAATTTGAATTTTTATTTTATTCTTAGTGTGCTGGGAAATCTTTGGAAGCTTATAAGTAGGGGATTACATTATGTGATCTACTTATTAAAAGGATGACATTGGCTTCTGTGTGGAGAGTAGCACGAAATGGGAAGCGTGTGAAAGTACCAAATGATAGCACAAATACAAGAGAAAAATTAAAGCAGTTTAAACAATGAATGAAAATGGTTTAGGCGGTGAAAATTGGTTGATTGCAATGTATTTTCTAAATGGAAATGTTAGCATCTGCTTGTGAGTTAAATTTGTGAAGTGAGTTAGTGAGGTTACTAGCATAAAACACACCGATTGTGTAATTTGAAGCAGTTCAACAAGTGAAATTTTTGCAAAGCTGAGAGCAAGCTGTTGGGAAATCACAAGGGGAAGATTGAGAATTAAGCATTGTTATGAGCAGGAAAGTATAACACCCTGAAGCCTAAATGTATAGAGGAGAGGAGAGGAGTTATGAAATACCTGACACATAAAGGGCATTCTGGAGAGATGAGCAGACATTAGGCATACTTCTGTGAATCCGCTGGGACAAAATAAGGGAAATAAATGATTTAGATTCGTTCTACTACCTCTGCTCTCCTGTTGGTGCTTCCCACTGAGTCATGTAAAATAGGGAAGAGAGGGAATCTGGATGGGCAATAGTAAGCTACCAACCTCGGAGGGACAAACAGGAATCAATGATAACTCCTAAATGTTTTCCAGGAACCATGGGGAATAGTGGTGTCATTTACTACAAAGAAGGCTAATGATGGGAATGTTTCATTTTTATCATGTGTAAAAATGTTCATGAAACACTGAGAAAATGAAAGTATTGAATTGGCAATTGGATATGCATGCCTAGGAGTTTTCATGAAAGATTATAAATATAAATTTGGAAGTTACTGGAAACTGGACATCAAGGGAGTGAACACAAAGTGAGAAGAGCAAAAATCTGAGGGATGGCTACTGAAAAGCTCCTAAATTAATTTTAAGAAGAAAAGAAGAAGAAAAATAATAAAGGGTCCGGCGTTGTGGCGCAGCAGCTTAAAGCCCTGGCCTGAAGCCCAGGCATCCCATATGGATGCCGGTTCTAACCCCGGCTGCTCCTCTTCCGATCCAGCTCTTTATTATGGCCTGGGAAAGCAGTAGAAGATGGCCCAAGTCCTTGGGCCCCTGCAGCCACGTGGGAGACCCAGAAGAAGCTCCTGGCTCCTGGCTTTGGATCAGCACAGCACCGGCCATTGTGGCCATCTGGGGAGTGAACCAGCAGATGAAAGACCTCTCTCTCTGTCTCTACCTCTCTCTATAACTCTGTCTTTCAAAAAAATAATAAAATAAATCTCAAAAAAATAAGAAGAGAAGAAGAGAGGTGCAGTAAAAGTGTCCAGTCATGCAGGAACAAAAGTGAAAATATAAAGTATGGAGACCATCTCAAAAAGCAAGGAGTAATCAGCTGTATCAAATATTGCTGAGAGGTTAAGCTTGCCTGGGACCTGACCATTGTTATATCCTGAACTGTGAGTCAGTCATTCCCTTGCCTTTTAAAGTAGTTTTATTTCATATGAAACAGGCTAAGGAGTGACTCCTTGGAACTTTTTTATAGCACTTATGAAAACAAATACCCAGCCAGTAAAGTTTCAGGAGAGAAAAGTGAACACAATGAGTAGAGAAAACCTTATGAGGAATTTTGCTGCAAAGAGGAGGAAAGAATCAGAGTATCAATCGCAAGAAATGGGGTTCAGTGATTTTTTTAAAACTTTAAGGCTATCACAAGATGTTACATGCTAATGACAGTGATTCATTAGTGAAAAGGCAAACCATATTGAAGCGAAGGGAAAGTTTCAGGGGGATAAGTCTTAAATAGGGGAGAGGGAATAATAAGCAACACAAGGGTGCAGGACTTGTAACAAGAGAGGAGGCAGATATTTGTCTTAGAGGCAGGTAGGCTGTTAGCTCTGGTGTGGAAGAAAGTGTATATTCTCTTCTAATTGCTTCTATTTCTGAGTGAATAAAAAAGTCAAAGGAATGATCTGTGAATGAGGAGGATAATGCTTTGCTGGAATTTTGAGGCAGAAGAAGGTTTGGAAAAACCAAGTCAGAGAACAAGAGAGTGAGTCCAATAGAGAAATGATATTTGGTACCTAGAAGTAGAAAGGTTCCACCTGTGCTTTCATGTCATAAAAATAAAGTAAGACAGAACTCTTATTTTTTTTTAACCTTTTCAGGTGTTTGAGTGCAAGAATAGAGTAAGCAACTATTTGGATTCGAGTAAATTCCAAATTATTTTGCTGCTTAAGGATGACACAGTTTGGGGAAAAAGGAGCTTAGATTCCACACAAGGTAATTATGGTAACAAACCATGGAATGCAGCTATATTGTAGAGGGAGTTAGGAACATGAAGGGGAAGATGGACAGAGCAAATATGATAGGGGCTACAGACTGGAGGTCCCAGAAGAGTCAAAGTTTGCTGTGATTAGCAAATGTGTTCAACAAGAGAGGAACTAGATCTCACTTTGCTTATGATCTCTAAATATACATTAAATTCAAGAGAACAGGATGATCCAGAACACCATCATCTGTGCTCAAGCTATAAAGCAAAAGCAATTTGACAAAACCATTATAGTAGTTCACTCAAAAATATGGATGACTGATAAGCCTAATTTTCCCAGAAGCTATTTCCTTATTCTAAGGGGGAACATCTTTTTCTGGGGGAAACATCTTTTTACAAGAAACCTTCCCGTCCAATGTAAATATCACAGGACATTCCCATTACTACCCTTGGAGAGCAGAACATGACAATCTGATACTAAAATTGTCAAAGAAAAAAATTGTTCCCTGGGGCCCGTGTTGTGGCATAGCAGGTAAAGTCACCTCCTGCAACACTGGCATCCCATTTGGGCACTGGTTCATGTCCTGGCTGCTGCATTTCCCATCTAGTTACCAGATAATGGCTTGGGAAAAGCAGTGGAGGATAGTCCAAGTGTTTGGGACCCTGCTACCAATGTGGGGCACCCAGATGAAGTTCCTGGCTCCTGGCTTTGCTTTGGCCAAGCCCTGGCCATTGCAGCCATCTGGGGAGTGACACAATGGATGGATGATCTCTCTCTCTCCATCTCTCACCCTCTCTCTGTAAATCTGACTATCAAATAAAGAAATCTTTCAGATAAATCAATAAATAAATCTTTTTAAAATAAGTAAATCTTTTAAAATAAATAAATCTTTTAAAAAATGGTCCCCTTATCTGCTTGCCACAGTGTGTTCAGAGATTCAAAAGACAGTCACTTCTAAAATGCTGTATTACCTCTCTCATGGAATGGGTTTGTCTTATTTTCTACGCTCATGGAAATAACACCCCAGCAAGGAAGCTAGATTTGTAAATCAGTAATTATCATGAAGTGAAATTCATATCAAGATCTGCAGAAAATTTTCTGTGATGATTTCATAAGATGTTGGCAAAATTTACATTTAAATATGAGTCCTAGATTTTAGAAACATCTATTCAAATTTCCGGGAAGCTTAGTTACTTCATTCCATCATTTAGAATCAAGAGAGAGGGAAAATTTTTTTCTGTGTTGTGGAATAATTTCCTTTATAAACAATTAAAAGAGCAGAATATATGCTAATTGAATTATCAGCAGAGGGCTCTGTGAAAGCAGGGTGACAGGAGATCCTGTTTTAGGGTAGACATAGTGTTCAGCTCGGCTTCCAGGAAAGACATTTGAGCATAATGTTGAAGGACGAAAAAAGGAGCAGCACACAGCCACCACCTAATGTGAATTTTTCTCCTGGGCCCTTTGCTATGCATGCCCACACTCCTCTGGCTCATCCTCATTCTGCTTCAGTACCTCTTCTGTGTGGGATCCAGTAAGGCAGGAAGCAGGTGGAGGTTAACACATGGTCTGTGACAGGAAGGAAGAGAGAGCATGACATATTCTAGAAAATGGAAAGTCTTGGTGTTGTTGGAGCACAGAGTGAGTGTAAGCAGCAGTATGCAACAAAGCAGTGTCTTAACTTGATGTGTTTTATTGTAGCAGTTCTTAAACTTTTTGTCTCAGGACCCCTTTACACTCTTAAAACTGAAAACCTCAAAGGACTGTGTTTATATGAATGCCTATTGATATTTGCCATGCTAGAAATTAAAGCTGAGAGATATTTAGATGTTTATTAGTTTATTTAAAGCAATAGTTAATTCATTGCATGTTAACATAAATAATATATTTTATGAAAGGTAATTCCTTTTTGCCAAACAAAACAAATTTAATGAGGAGATTGGCATTTTACAATTTCACATATTTTTTATTGTCTGGTTTAATAGACGACATCTGGATTCTCATATCTGCTCCTTCATGCAATCTGTTGCATTATCACACATTGTGCAGTGTCTGGAAAATTCAGCTGTACACTTGTGAAAGAATGAGACTGAAATAAGCAAATAACATTTTTGGATTATCATGAGAATAATTTTGACCCTGCCACTAAAAGATCTCAGAGATCCTTCCTTAAGGTCCCCAAGCACACTTTCTGAAATGATGTTTTCTTTTTTAAAATTAATTGATTTATATAAATTAGCTGATTTCATATATGTCATACAAGAATTTTTAAGCACATAGTGATGTTTCTCATCCTCCCTTCCTCCTCCTTTTCTTTCTTCCTTTTTTAATTAATATTTTGTGATAGCATGATTTCAATATACAGTATAATCACAAGTTTAATTGTCCACTAAATAAATAATTCAACAAGTAGAAAGCAAAAAGACCACTGTTACACAGGAGTATAGACAAGGTCTAAAAACAATAATCAAATCTTGAGATGTCAGTTTTCCTCATACATATAACTTTTTTGTACTCTATATCTACCACAAATCAGATAAAATATATGATATTTGGGGGTCTAATCCTTAATCACTAAGCATACTGGTCTCCAGTTGCATCCATTTTATTGCAAAAGATAGGATTTCATTCTTTTTATAGCTGAGTAGTACCCCATGTTTATATATATATATATATATATATATACACACCACATTTTCTTTATACAGTTATCAGTTTATAGACATCTGGGATTGAGGTAGGACAGATAATTCGTGTGCAGATTTAACTTGCTTTGCATAAATTCCCAGGCTTGAGATGGCTAGGTCATATGGTAGATCGATTTTCAGATTTTTGAAGAATCTCTATACTGTCTTCCATAATGGCTGTAGCATTTTACATTTCCACCAACAGTGTATTAGGGTACCTTTTTCTCCACATCCTTACTGGCATTTGTTAGGATTGATTTTGAGATGCTAGCCATTCTAACTGGGGTTAGGTGGGGCTTCACTGTGGTTTTTATTTGCATTTCCCTGGTGGCTAGTGATCCTTAGCATTTTTCATGTGTTTATTGGCCATTTGTATTTCATCCTTTGAAAAAATACCTGTTCATATCCTTTGTCCATTTCTTAATTGGATTGTTTGTTTTGTTGCTATTGAGTTTCTTGAGTTACTTATATAATTTGGATATTAATCCTTTATCAGATGTATAGTTTGTAAATATTTTCTCTCATTCTGTAGGTTGCCTCTTCACTTTGTCAAGTGCTCCTTTTCTGTGCAGAAGCTTCTTAGCTTGATGTAATCCCAGTTGTCTGTTTTTGCTTCTGTTGCCTTTGCTTCTGAGGTCTTATCCAAGAAGCTTTTCCTGTGCCAGCGTCTTTTTAAAAATATTTATTTATTTATTTATTTGCAAGTCAAAGTTACACAGAGAGAAGGAGAGACAGAAAGAGCAAGAGTGAGGGAGAGAGAGCTTTCATCTACTGATTCACTCCCTAAATGGCTGCAACAGCCAGGGCTGGGCCAAGTCAAAGCCAGAAGCTTCATCTGGGTCTCCACATGGATGCAGCAATTTGGATGTGTAGTGCTTGGGCCACCTTCTGCTGCTTTCTCAGGCATATCATCAGGGATCTGGATCAGAAGTGAAGCAGTTAGGCCTGGAACTGGTGCCTGTATGGGAGGTCTGTGCTTCACATGGCAGCTTAAACTGCTGTGCTACAGTGCGCCCTTTATGCCAATGACTCAGTGTTTCCCCTGCTTTTCTCTAGTAATTTTATGATTTCAGGGCTTAGGTTTATATCATTAATCCATTGTGAGTTGACTTTTGCATAGAGTGTAAAGTAGGGATCATATTTATACTTACGCACGTAGAGATACAATTTTCCAAATATCATTTAACAGATATCAGTTGTTCCAATTCATGAACATAAAAGATTTTTCCATTCCTTTCACTTCTTCTATTTCTTTCCTTAATGTTTTACAATTTTCATTATACAGATCTTTAGTTTCCTTGGTTAAATTTATCCCAAATTATTTCATTTTTTTGTAGCTTTGTGAATGGGACTGATCTTACAAATTCTTTCTGGACCAATAATTCATTGTTTGTGTATACAAATGTTATAGATTCTTGTGTGTTGATTTTATATCCTGCAACTTTGCCAAACTCTGTTATGAGTTTTAATAGTCTCTTAATGCAGTCTTTTGGCTCCCCTAGGTATATGATTCCCAGGATAAGGCAAATAGAGGCTGTTGTGGCCTAAGTGCCTCTTGTTGGATGTTGTCTGAGGGAGAAATCTTTGGTCCCCACTGACTTCAAGTCCAGACTGAATAGTGGCAGGAGCCAGGTTTCCCATGAATCACCATGAAGGAAGGGCAAGTTACTCTCTTCCTTTCTCACCTACCGAAGTGCCAGACTCCAGCCTGCCAAGGGAGAGCACTGACCAACCTCTGTTGGGCAGGTGACTGGCTCCAGGGGTGCTGCAGCTCTCTCCATGGACAGGTAGGCTGTCCATGTTTGGCAAAGTTGCAGGGATCATTCCATTTACAAACATATAATTTGCCTTCTTCCCTCCCAGCAGCATTTCTAACCAGTGTCATGTGTGGGTTTCTTTAACTCATGCAGTTGCTTCTCTGTATTTTTGAGTACTCTTACATTCATTCTTCTAATTTTTTTTCAGGCCTTTCATCAACCTTGTCTCACAGTCTAATATTGAAGTATTATTGTGTTCCTTTGGGGGGGGGGGTCATATTGTTGTCCTTGTTCATGTTTCTTCTGTTTTTACATTTATTTTTACACATCTGGGGAAACATTGTTGGTATCTCCTCTGAAGTCTTTGTTCTTGGAAATGTACCTTTATTGCTTACTGGAGTGGCTGTACCTTCAGCAGATACACAATTTGTGTGCTGAGTGTGGCCAGGAAGCTCTGGCCAGTGTTTATGGATGGAGTAACAGTCCACTGTGACACCCGAGTTGGGGGTAGTAGATCTCCTCTATCTTCAGTAGAGGGGAAGGGATGAATTTCTAGAATCAGACCAAATGATTGCCAAAGTCCCAGTCACATCCCACACCCTTCTCTGTTTGCTTGCCTAACACCCAGTGACAGGATTCCCACAGCCACAGGGTACAGGAGATCTACCTTATGCCCAGTGAGCCTCCCTGTCCATGGAGAGAGCTGCAGCATCCCTGGAGCCAGTCACCTGTCCAACAGAGGTTGGTCAGTGCTCTCCCTTGGCAAGCTGGAGTCTGGCACTTCGGTAGGTGAGAAAGGAAGAGAGTAACTTGCCCTTCCTTCATGGTGATTCATGGGAAACCTGGCTTCTGCCACTATTCAGTCTGGACTTGAAGTCAGTGGGGACCAAAGATTTCTCCCTCAGACAACATCCAACAAGAGGCACTTAGGCCACAACAGCCTCTATTTGCCTTATCCTGGGAAGACAACACATTCTCCCTGCCAGTCACTGAGTGCCTTGGTCAGGGGACAGGAGGAAAGTAATGTACCCACCCTTAACTGAGTTAAGTGGGCAACCTGCCCCCTGCCTGTTCTTCAAGCTAGACTCAATATCATTGGGACCCTGGAGTTCTCCCTCAGACAAGATTGCCCATGGCATACAGGCTGCTGCAGGCTTCTCTCATCTCACTCTGGAAAGATTGTGTCTCCACCAGCCCGCCAGATCTAGGAATCACTGGTGGCATCTTCCCAGCTGTTGAGTGTTTGTACAGTCTTTGCTGTTCCCTGGAGTCCCTCTCCCTTCTGTAGACTTTCCACTGAAAACTTCTCTCCAACTGCCCCCTGGAAGGTCATTCTTCCCCTGTTCTTCTGGTATCTTCCCATGGTCAAAATCAGTGCACCTTTTCCTCATCCAATCATCTTGGTTCCTCTTTGTTGCTTTCTTAAAAAGGCATAGAGGGAAAATGAATTTTAACTAGTCGATGATATATAGATACTTAAATAACTTAGACAAGAGATTACCTGATTCAATTTACCTTGTATAATTATTGCATACTAGGTGGGAAATAGTTGGAGAAACTAAAGGCTAGATAATTGGAAGCTAATTAAATTTCAATATTTTTTCAAAATACATAAGGAATGATTGTTTTACACACATAAACATAAAGCTGGTGATACATGTTTATGTGTCTAGTACCATCTACTCAAGACTAAGTTACTTGAAAGCAGGTGCTACTTTTGATTCATCTTCATAACTACAGCTTATGGTATACAGAGTAGGCACCAAGTAAAGATTTGCTGAAAATGAATGAAAGAGCCAAATAAGTTGCCATCAGAATCGTGCAGGTAAATGATGATATAGTCATAAATTTAATGGCAGTGACAACACAAAGAAGTAATTTCATGCAGTAAATTCAAGAGATACACTGAATTCACTGTTGAGTTACTAGAAATGACATGGACCTACTTAATGAATAAGGCCTATGAACGAAAGAGAAGTAACAATGACGTGTTGGCTATTCACCTACCATGTGTAACCCTGATCCAGAGAATATTGAAAGAACAGAATGGGGTGGAGTTTGAAGAGGTGATTTCTGATTTCATTTTGAATGAAATGAGTTTGATATGCTTGTGGTACCTGAGCTTTTCCTCGCACCTTAGGCTGTTTTAAAGTTACATCTGTGTCTTATGTAATTAAGCAAATATCATAATACATATTTATTTTGAATTTTTAACATTTTAATATTTTAAATATTTAATCAGAATTCTTGAAATTTTCCTTGCCTAAATTTCTAGTTCTATTGGCAGGTGCTGATTTGCTGCCAACCAAGTGGGATTAATTTGGCTGCTGCGCAGTGGATGCTATTTTGTTTTCACATTCACTGTAATGTACTGCTAGCCTACATTCAGAATGTAGAAAGCTAACTTACCGGTACAACTGTGAGAAGGAATCTGCTGACCTGGCTCTTAACTTGCATCTGTGGTCGAAAATAGGAGGCACAGTATGTGACATACCATTCACAGAAACTGACCAAATCTCCTGTAACCATCCTCCTTTGCAAACCCCAATTAGAGCTGATGGCACATTTAGGAGCGTGAATATCAGCAATCATGAACGCTAACAACTCACAAGTCATTAAATATACACAGGTGATTGAAAATAAAGTGTTACTCAAAGAGTATGTTGCAAAGAACTTAAAGGGAGTTCAAAAGGTAACAAAACAATCTGGTTTCATATTTTCAAGAGAGTGGCCCCAACAGAGAGGAAAGAACACTTTAAACATTAAAGGGATTTAGTTCTCATGTCATTTATTGCTGCTTGTCTTTCCATCCTGCCAGAGTTGCATTTTCATCTAGTACTTCTTTGTTTAAAACAATCCTGTCTTTACACTTTGTTCCCAGTGTACTCAGCAAGCCTAATTGTTGCCCTGTCCCAGGAGAATGTGAATCATTTTAAAGTTAGAAAGAGAAACATCTGCATAGATAGAAAATAGCAGCCATTTCGTTATAATTACTGTTTGTATTTCTTTTAATTATGCCAAAAATGTATCAATATCTCCAAAGAATGAATTACTACCACCTGTCAAAAAATCTGAAGGCAGCCCCCAAACTCTAATTATTTTTTATCATTTCATATAAAAAAGTGTT
Source organism: Sylvilagus floridanus (assembly GCA_949820135.1). Classification (NCBI taxonomy): domain Eukaryota; kingdom Metazoa; phylum Chordata; class Mammalia; order Lagomorpha; family Leporidae; genus Sylvilagus; species Sylvilagus floridanus. Next base: position 117,413,103 of record OX463223.1, read on the forward strand.
TGTGAAAGTTTGATTTCTTGATATATACAACTCTTTGCAATTGGTTACATTATTTAGTAAGTACAGAAATTGTACCATTCCAGAAAAATAAAAATATAGTTTTGAAAACTATATTGTATTTACTTTTCATTATTGGCTGTGCACTTAATAAAGCACATATTGAACAGAGAAAAAGATATTCAGGCAACTCATTAAGATGTAATTTTGTAATTTCAATGAATAACAGAAGGCTATTTCTAAGGGTATGCAAAATGGATATTTAGGGTAATGTGTGAAATAAAGTTGTAAATCTAAAATACAAAAAATTTGATATAATCCAGTGGAATGTTTTCACTTTTCAATAAAAAATTAGGTACACTAGGTTAATAGTTAGCAAAGGTATGTTTTATTAAACATATGTTATTAGAAATGGTATAACAATTTCTTTCTCTTCTCATGTACATGCAGAAGAGAATAATTCTTCCTTTATTCCTAACATGACCTTTCATACTTTGAAGTGTGACAGTTCACATTTTATTAGTGGGCAGTCATGGCTCACATGTGACATACTGTCTTGTTCTCTTGCCCTCTTGCCCTCTTGCCCTCTGTATGTTCAGGCAGAATGGGCACAATCGTTCTTCTTGTTAACATGAAGTAAGCATGTTGGGACAGTGCCTAGTATATGCCTTCAGAAGTGATGGTCATCCTTCCTCCTGGTTCTCCTTCTCACCACTGAATGTGTGTTATTTGGATCTTGCATCTTGTTCATGCATCCAGTGCCCTGCAAGTCCCATCAGCTCTCTGTTTACATGCTTTTCTTTCTTTTGACTTTCTCTCCCCTGTCCCTTTCCACAGCTCAGTCACTTTCCATGAATATTCACTTCCAAGGTTTAGATTTGGCTTTGCTTAGGAGATTATCACTCAGCCTCCAACTTTAAATGCTTTCCACTTCAGATTTTACTGGACCATGTTGTTTTGAAGGAGTCACATAGTGTTTTAAAAATTAATGAATCCACTTGATGGGAAAAGAGGTGAGTGGTTAGATTTGGTTGCTTAGAATTAGTTTTCAAAAATTGTAAATGAGCGGACTAGAATATGTGATACCCAAAGTGCTTGAGTCATCACCTGCTATCTCCCAAAGTGCCTATTAACAGGAAGTTGGAATCAGAAACAAACCTGGGATTGGAATCCAGGCACTCCAATATAGGCTGTGAGCATCTCAAATGTCATCTTAACCACTGTGCCAAATGCTTGTCCTATATTTTCATTTCATTTCCATTCACATGCCAAGAACTCATTCAAAGAGCGTGCATTAATTACCAAGTGAGCTGTACAGTTATAATTAAAGAGATTCAGAAGAGGGAGGGGTCTCAAAGTTTTAGGCAGTTAGGGAAACAAAATGCAAGAGTTGAAAGAAAGAGACCAGTTAAACAAACTGAAAAATGAAAAGGAAGAGTCCTGGTAAAGATGTAAGAGCCACGGGATTGAGAATACACAAGAATTCTCTCTTTTAGAATATGGGCAGACACATTTTTTTTAATCAGGCTGATAATTCATGTAGAATTACAAAATCAAAAATCACGGAAGAGGAAATTGTTCAGTGTTTGTTACATATTCTTAAAGTTTTATGGAGGCACAAAGATTTTTAACTACTTGACAAGAAAATGTGATTTTCCCAAGTGATAAAGTCACTCTTCATATGAACTGAGAAATTATGATAGGAAATACAATATCCTCCTTCCCAAAGATGTCAGAATCCTAATCCACAGAACTTGTGAATATGTTGCCTTACATGGTAATGGAACTTTGCAAATGTGATTAACTTAAAACTCGAGCTGAGGAGATTCTTATGGAATATCTTGGTGTGTTCCATGTCATGAGTCCTTATAAAAAAGGGATCAGAAGTGTCAGAGTAGAGAAGGAGATGTGACTGTGGAGACAGGAGTCAGAATGTTGTGAAACAAGGTATGGAGGAAATCTCTAGAAGGTGGGAAAGGCAAGGAAAGAGATTCTCCTCTAGTGTCTCCACAAGGAACACAGCCCTGCCTACTAATTTTAAACCTTTGACCTGCAGAACTGGAAGATAATACATTTATGCGTGTTTGAACAGTCAAACTTATTTATTACAACAGAAACAGGAAACTAAAACAGCTATGGGTGTGTTTATTAATCTCAGCAAGCCACTTCACAATATGTGTAAAATGCTTGAGGTGGGGCAGGCATGCGGCTCAGCAGTTAAATCACCACTTGAGGCACCACATCCCATCTCAGTGTGCCTGGTTCGATTCCCACTTACTCTGCTTCTGGTTCAATTTCTTAGTAACATACACCATTGGAGGAAGCTGATGATGGATCAAATACTTGGATCCTTGTCTCTAGGATAGCCAGATGGAATTTCAGGATACTGGTTTCAGCCTGGCCCAAACCTGGTTGTTGTAGGTGTTTAGGGAGAGAACCAACAGATGGATGGACAATCTGTTTGTCTTTCTTTCTGCCTTTCAAATAAAATGAAAATAAATAAACAAAAACATTTAAAAAGAAATAGCTCATCATTATAGTGAAATAAAATGTTTGAGTAAAAATGGAGGAATTCTAATTTTATAATTATATGTGTTAGATTTGCAATTGTCACAGTATATATGCCCAAAATATGGTGATTAACTATGGAATCAAGTATTATACTGTTTCAACTACTATAGATTTGCAATATAATTTCACATTAGGAAATGTGATTTCTCCAAATTTATTCATTGCTACTTTGAATATTTTGAGGTCTTTTGTGGTTCCATATGAATTTAACAACTGCATTTCTTTTCCTGCGAAAAATGTTATTGAAATTTTCATAGAAATTTGACTCAATTTGTATATTGCGTTGGCTATGGACATTTTAACAGTATTAGTTCTCCAGTCTGCTAAATTTCCATTTGTTCATGTCTTTTTTTTTTACTTTTTTAAAACTTTTATTTAATGAATATAAATTTCCAAAGTAAAGTTCATGGATTACAATGCCCCCCCCCCCGATAACTTCCCTCCCACCCACAAACCACCCATCTCCTGCTCCCTGTCCCATTCCATTCACATCAAGATTAATTTTCTTATTTTTTCTATTTTTCTTTTTTGACAGGCAGAGTGGACAGTGAGAGAGAGAGAGACAGAGAGAAAGGTCTTCCTTTTGCCATTGGTTCACCCTCCAATGGCTGCTGCAGCCAGCGCGCTGTGGCCGGCGCACTGCACTGATCTGATGGCAGGAGCCAGGTGCTTCTTCTGGTCTCCCATGCGGGTGCAGGGCCCAAGCACTTGGGCCATCCTCCACTGCACTCCCGGGCCATAGCAGAGGGCTGGCCTGGAAGAGGGGAAACCAGGACAGAATCCGGTGCTCCGACCGGGACTAGAACCCGGTGTGCTGGCGCCACAAGGCGGAGGATTAGCCTATTGAGCCGCGGCACTGGCCAAGATTTATTTTCAATTATCTTTATATACAGAAGATCAATTTAGTATAAATTTACATTTCAACAGTTTGCACCCACACTGAAACACAAAGCGTAAAAGATTGTTTGAGTACTAGTTATAGCATTAATTCACATTGTACAACACATTAAGGACAAAGAAAGTACATGAGGAGTAAGTGCACAGTGACTCCTGTTGTTGACTTCACAAATTGACAATCTTGTTTATGGCATCAGTAATCACCCTAGGCTCTTGTCATGAGTTGCCAAGGCTATGGAAGCATTTTGAGTTTGCCAACTCCGATCTTATTTAAATGAGGTCATATTCAATGGAAGTTCTCTCCTCCTTTCAGAGAAAGGTACCTCCTTCTTTGATGGCCTGTTCTTTCCACTGGGATCTCACTCACAGAGATCTTTCATTTAGCTCATTTTTTTGCCAGTGTCTTGGCTTTCCATGCCTAAAATACTCTCATGGGCTCTTCAGCCAGATCCGAATGCCTTAAGGGCTGATTCTGAGGCCAGAGTGCTGTTTAGGACATCTGCCATTCTATGAGTCTGCTGTGTATCCCACTTCCCATATTGGATCGTTCCCTCCTTCTTATTTCTATCAGATAGTATTAGCAGACACTAGTCTTGTTTATGTGATCTCTTTGACTCTTAATCCTGTCATTATGATCAATTGAGAACTGAAACTGATCACTTGGACTAGTGAGATGGCATTGGTTCATGCCACCTTGATGGGATTGCCTGTGTATACAACGGCTGTTGATTTTTGTGCACTGATTTTATATCCTGCTACTTTGCCAAACTCTTCTATGAGTTCCAATAGTCTCTTACTACAGTTTTTGGATCCCCTAAATAATCATATTATCTGCAAAAAGGGAGACTTTGACTTCTTCCTTCCAGATTTGTATCCCTGTAATTTCTTTTTCTTGCCTAATAGCTCTGGCTAAAACTTGGAGAACTATATTGAACAGCAGTGGTGAGAGTGGGCATTCCTGTCTGGTACCAGATCTCAGTGGAAATGCTTCCAACTTTTCCCCATTCAATAGGATGCTGGCTGTGGGTTTTTCATAAATTGCTTTGATTGTATTGAGGAATGTTCCTTCTATATCCAATTTGCTTAGAGTTTTCATCATGCAAGGGTGTTGTATATTATTGAATGCTTTCTCTGCATCTATTGAGATAATCACATGGTTTTTCCTTTGCAATTTGTTAATGTGGTGTATCACATTGATTGATTTGCGCACATTGAACCAAACCTGCATACCAGGGATAAATCCCACTTGGTCTTGGAGGATAATCTTTCTGATGTGTTGTTGCATTCTATTGGCCAGAATTTTATTGAGCATTTTTGTGTCTATGTTCATCAGGGATATTGCTCTGTAGATTTCTTTCAATGCTACATCTTTTTCTGGCTTAGGGATTAAGGTGATGCTGGCTTCATAGAAAGAATTTGGGAGGATTCCCTCTTTTTCCATTGTTCTGAAGAGTTTGAGATGAATTGGAGTTAGTTCTTCTTTCAATGTCTGGTAGAATTCAGCAGTGAATCCATCTGGTCCTGGGCTTTTCTTTGTTGGGAGGGCCTTTATTACTGTTTCAATTTCTGTCTCAGTTATGGGTCTGTTTAGGTTTTCTATGTCTTCCTGGTTCAATTTAGGTAGGTTGCATGTGTCCAGGAATCTATCCATTTCTGATAGATTTCCCTGTTTGCTGGCATACAGGTCCTTGTAGTAAATTCTGATGATTCTTTTTATTTCTGTGGTGTCTCTTGTTATGTTTCCTTTTTCATTTCTGATTTTATTGATTTGGGTCTTTTCTCTTCTTTTTTTTAGTTAGTTGGGCCAATGTCATGTCAATTCTTTTATTTTTTTCAAAAAACCACCTCTTCGTTTGGCTGATTTTTTGTAATTTTTTTTGGATTCAATTCTATTGATTTCTTCTCTGATTCTAATTATTTCTCTTCTACTAGATTTGAGTCTGGTTTGCTGCAGTTTTTCTAGATCCTTGAGATGCGCTGAAAGCTCATTTATTTGATGCCTTTCCAATTTCTTGTTGTAGGCACCTATTGATATAAACTTTCCTCTCAACACTGCTTTTGCTGTATCGCGTAAGTTTTGATATGTTGTGTTGTTATCCTCATTTACTTCCAGAAAGTTTTTGATTTCGCTTTTGATTTCTTCTATGACCCAGTGTTCATTCAGGAGCATGTTGTTCAGTCTCCATGTGTTTGCATATGCTCTAGGGATTCCTGAGTTGCTAATTTCCAGCTTCATTCCCTTATGGTGTGAGAAGCTGCCTGGTATGATTCTAATTCTTTTGAATTTGCTGAGACTTGCATTATGGCCTAGAATGTGGTCAATCCCATTGTAGGTTCTATGCACTCCTGATAAGAATGTAAATTCTTTAGATGTAGGATTGAAAGTTCTGTAGATATCTGTTAGATCCATTTGGGCTATAGTGTGGATTAAATCTGCTGTTTCCTTGTTGATCTTTTGTCAAGTTGATCTTTCTATTTCTGAGAGTGGAGTATTGAAGTCCCCCAGTACTATTGTATTGGAGTTTAAGTCTCTCTTTAAGTCCTTTAACATACCTTTTAAATAAACCGGTGTCCTGTAGTTAGGCGTGTATATATTAATAATAGTTACATCTTGAATTGATCCCTTAATCATTATATTGTGCCCCTCTTCGTCTCTATTAACAGTTTTTGTGTTAAAGTTTATTTTGCCTGTTATTAAGATGGCTATGCCAGCCCTTTTTTGATTTCTGTTGGCATGGAATATCTTTTTCCAACCTTTCACTTTCAGTCTGCATGCATCTTTGTTGGAAAGATGTGTTTCCTGTAAGCAGCAAATAGATGGGTTTTTTTCCTTAACCCAATCAGCCAATCAGTGTCTTTTAACTGGAGAGTTGAGGCCATTAATACTCAATGTGACTATTGATAAGTAGTAACTTTGCCCTGCCATTTTCCCAAAGATATTTTCTAGTATATGCTTTGAGCTTCCTTTGATCTTTTACTTAGAGGTTTTCTTCCTTTACCTTCTTTCATATTGATGGCCGTGTTTCTGTGTTTCTGTGTTTCACTTATCTTTAAGCATCTTTTGCAGGGCTGGACGAGTGGTAACAAATTCTTTCAATTTCTGTTTGCTATGAAAGGTCTTTATTTCACCTTTATTCGCAAATGAGAGCTTTGCAGGATATAACATTCTGGGCTGGCAGTTTTTCTCTCTTGGTACCTGGGCTATATCTCACCATTCCCTCCTAGCATGTAGGGTTTCTGATGAGAAGTCAGCTGTGAGCCTAATTGGAGATCCTCTGAGAGTAATCTGATGTTTCTCTCTTGCACATTTTAGAATATTTTCTTTATGTTTCACTGTGGTGATTACAACGTGTTGTGGTGAGGATCTCTTTTGGTTATGTTTTTTAAGGGTTCTATGAGCTTCTTGTACTAGGATGTCCCTATCCTTCTCCAAATACAGGAAGTTTTCTGCAAGTATCTCACTGAAAAGGCCTTCTAATCCTTTCTCTCTGTCCATGCCTTCAGGAACTCCTAGAACTCGAATGTTGTTTTTTTTTAATAGTATCCTGTAGATTCCTGACAATATTTTTTAGATTAGATTTCTAATTAGATTTCTAATTTCCTCTTCTTTTCTTTGGTTGAGTGTATTCTTTCCTGTGCTCTGTCTTCTAAGTCCGATATTCTCTCTTCTGCTTCACTGACTCTGTTTTTAAGGCTTTCTAATGCGTTTGTCATTTGATCCATTGAATTCTTCTGCAGTATCTCCACTTTTATTAAACTATCTTTTCCCAGACTATCAGTGTGCTCCCTCCCTATTCCGCCATATTAGAGGACTTTTGTTCATGTCTTAATCATGGGGAAGGTGGCTCAGTCCAACTTCTAAATTCAAACAAGGATTATCTGATAAATTTCTTAATGTTTTGACCAAGCACTATCACATAGAGATGTTTTTGACAACCAATCTTAAAATCTTATAGCTAATCCCTACATAATCTACCAGTGAGAATCTTCAAGGGAGATTCATGTCCTCTCAAAACTATGTGTTAAAATCCTAACCTCTAAGGATATGGTATTAGTTGGTGGGGGTTTTAGGTGGCAATCAGGTCAGGAGGGTAGGACTAGTGCCCTTACAAAAGAGACTCCCTCCCACCATGTGAGGATACAGCAAGAAAGTGGCATCTACAAACAAAGAAGTAGGTCCTCAGGATGTGGGGAATCTCCGGGTGCCTTAATATTAGTCTTTCAAAATTGTGGTACATAGATTCTTCTAATTTTAAGCTGCCCATTTACATTTTGTTATAGCAGCCCAAATTTACTAAGACAGAACAGTGATAGGACAGGGTAAACAAAGTCATTGGTTATCCTTGGGCTGAAGCAAGGGAGAAGACCGAACACAAAAGAACATTACAGAACTTTTGGGCAGATGATGGAAATAATCTATATCATGATTTCTTTCCTATTTGTATGAGTTCATTCATTTAATCTCATCAAATGGTACTCCTGAAATTGATGTGTTATATTAAATATAAATTGTACCTCACGGGAGCTACTTCCTCCCAGTCTCCTTCCCTCTTACATTCTAAAAAACTTAGGACTTACCATTTTCATCTTGTTAAATATAGCGTCTTGTAATACTCTATCTGTATCTCCAAGGAGGTTCATATTCTACCTATTTTTATTTCATGTTTTAACTTAAATTCAGTTATATGGGTGGCAATTATGAGTATATTGCTTTTTAAAAATTAAATGGTATCTTGATAAAAGATTTATTTATTTTAATTTAGTAAGTTATCCTTTCAATAATTATTATTGAAAACATTTGCTTATTGATTTATTTGAAAGTTCCTGGTTCCTGAATTTGCTCTGGCCTAGATCTGGCTTCTGCATCCATTTGGAGAATGAGTCAGCAGGTGGAAGATCTGTCTCTCTCTCTTTGTTTCTCCTTCTCTCTCTCTGTTGTTCTGCTTTCAAATGAATAAATAAATACTTTTAAAAGATTAGCAACTAATTTCTTGTCCAGAGCAATTTTATAATATGCTTCTTATTATGTTGAAACTTCATACATTTTACTTATAATTTACATTTATAAAATATATTTCAACTATAATTTATTTTATTTATAAAAATTTTAATTTACAAGTTCTATTATTCCACCTATAATACTATTCTCTGTGCATGTATTTTCAAGTGCATTTGAAATGCAAGGTATGATCTTTACAATTTCCAACTCTGTAAATATTGGACTCATCTAGACCCGTATCAAACACAAAATCTGAAAATAAAGGGTTAAAATGTAAATATACTATCTGTTCAAATACTAGCATCTATATTCAGCAAGTCAGATTTATTATTTATAATTTTCACAAATAAGTAGGTTCTTGTGTGAAGAAAAACAAATTCTCCAATCCTAGTTACCATTAACTCTCAATGCAGCCTCCATTGTCTTAGTACTTAAGTAGAATTTGAAATATTTTTTGAAGGGGAATTCATTCCTTAGACAGCTTGCATGTCCTTTGGAAACGAGATTAGTATTTGATTGTGTCGTCCTACATATTACAAATTTCAATGTCATTGGGGATGAATCTTGCAGAGCTCCTGAAAGATTCAGCTAAAGACTCTGACTTGGTCTATGCAGTCTGTTCTTGTGGATGGAGTCTTTCTGTCCTACAATTAGCATGTACTACATGTATTATCATGTATCATATTTTTTATAAAAATGTATAAAAGTAGAATTGCAACCATGGAATCTGAATAGAATAATTGATATTATTCCTAGAACAATATTAATAATTTATTTTCCTTAATAGTTACCCGAGTTCAATATGTTTAGACAAACAAGCTGCAGCTGGCATTGTAGTGCAGAGGGTTAAGTGGTCATCCCATAGAGGAACGTGAAGCTGATATCCCATAGGGGAATGCCAGTTCAAGTCCTGGCTTCTCTGCTTTCAATCCAGCTTCCTGCTAAAGTGCCCGGGAAGGCAGTGGAAGATGCTCCAAGTATTTAGGCCCCTGCCACCTGTGTGGGAGACCAGGATGGAGTTCCTGGCTCCTGGCTTCAGCTTGGTTTGTTCCTGGCCATTGCAGCCTTTGGGGGAGGGAATCAGCAAAGGGAAGTGTACTCTCTCTCTCTCTCTGTCTCTCTTTCTGCCTCTCTCTCTCTCTCTCTCTCTCTCCCCCTCTTCCCTGTGCTATTCTACATTTCAAATAAATAAATGTTTAACATAAAGAAATGCAGTTGCTATTACATTTTCGGAAGTACTATGCACGCACACACATACACACTTACATTAAATTCATATTAACAGTTCCTTTTGCCTAAAATATGACTTTCTTCCATTTTAAAGTATATGTGAGATGAATGACATCTACAATATGCAAGAAGATATGCTGTATTTAGTTTAAAATCATGCAATAGTTTATGAAGTTATTAATACAGGTAAATTATTTGGAGAATCAATTCTGTAGCAGAGAGAAACTAAATGTGCTTATTTCTTTTCTTTTTAAGATATGAAATGACAAAATGTGTTTTTATAACCCACTTTTCTGTTATCTGATGAATTTGATATATTCCAGCAAAGGTAACAGACAGATAACTCACTGAATTATAATGTAATTACTGCTGGAATTTTTAAAAAGGATTATTTTTCTTGTTCTTTCTAGCAAAAAATCAGTTCTGTATTACAAACTGCTACAAACTCAGTTTCCCAGTAGGTTAGCCCAACTTTCAATAACATATGAAATAAACAAGGTATGCTGTTCTCCACAAAAAGGTAAAGATATTCATTAATAAAATGCTTATCTCATAGGTGGGAAATATACAAAACATCTTATATCAGATTTATCCAATAAAAATTTATCTTTCTCCATATGTAATCATATCATCTAAAGCCAAACAGAAAAATCAATTGAAGCTATTATTCCTAATAATACTTCAGACTTGGAGTGCAGGGACCTATTACTACTTATTATTCTTTGACATTTAATTTTTTTGAGTAAGCAATTTATTTTACATTTCAAAATCATATAAAATGCTGGCTAGGAAGTGTTGTTAATATCCCAATCCCCTCTACCCCACCCCAATCCATTCTAACCTACTGTATACTGTTAAATATTTTTATTATTTTTTTCTTGTTCTCCCAGTACTTTATAGAAACAAATGCAATAGTGAAAATATATTCACTCAGGACTGGCGCTGTGGCATAGAGGTTAAAGCCGCTGCCTACGGTGCCGGCATCCCTTATAGGCACCAGTTCTAATCCCAGCTTCTCCACTTTGGTTCAAGCTCTTTGCTGTGGCCTGGGAAAGCAGTAGAAGATGGCCCACCCAAGTTCTTGGTCCCCTGCACTCACATGGGAGACCCAGTGGAAGCTCCTGGCTTCGGGATGGCCCAGCTCTGGCCATTTTGGCCACTTGGAGAGTGAACCAGCAGTTGGAAGACTTTCTTTTTCTCTCTGCCTTGCTGTAATGCTGCCTTTCAAATAAATAAGTAAATCAGGAAGGGAGGGAGGGAGGGAGGGAGGAAGGAAGGAAGGAAGGAAGGAAGGAAGGAAGGAAGGAAGGAAGGAAGGAAGGAAATATATGCACTGGTTTCATTTCTTTGAATAAAAGATAGCACACACAATATTGCATTTTTTAAACTATCAATGGAGATTTTTCTAGATTACTCTAGTTCAGTACATAAAGGCTATACACATTCTTCTCACAGGTGCATAATATCCCACTATGTAGTTGTAGGCTGGACTACTGTACTAATTTCCTATTTATACATAGTTGGTTTGTTTCCAGTTGATTATTAATACAATGCCTCAGTGATGAACCTTTTTGATATACCATTTAAAATGCATATGCATTTTTGTAGTACAAGTATTCAAAATAAGGGATAGTAATGTCAGATTTCCTTGCACAAGAGTTGTGCCGTTTTTCACTGTTACCAGAAATATATGTGAATGTTGTTTCCACCTCAACAATCATGATTTTCTAAGAACTTAAAATCTGATTGATCAGAAAATGTATCTTTGCAGTATGTGTTTTCATACTGTATTATAAATAAAGAATCTGAAAATGATTTTCTATTTTAAGAAATCTTTTGTATTGGTTTTCCCCAAAATTTTCAGTTTATGTTATCTTATTTGTCTTATTATTCTTGTTTTCTAAGAACTTTTTATATATTAGGAAGGTTGATCTTTTGTCCATTTTACAAAGTGTAAAGATGTTTAACTGCTTTTAATATGTCTTTCAATTTTGCTTATTTAAAAAATTTTAGAAACCTTTATTATACTTCTCATTATTCTTAAAAATGTTTACTGTTTTAATTCTTCTGATTTTGATTTTTTGAGAAAATACTACATAAATACTCACTTCAAAAATTTCCCCATATTTATTTATAATACTTGGTGGAATTTAAAAAAAATTTTTTAATTTGGACTTTCTGGGTTTTGGCTTTTAGCTATAAAGTACTGCCTAACTACAAAGTTTAAAAATTCACTATGTTGATTATGATATTTGTGGTATTTCCTTTGTTTTAAAAAGTTGAATCCTTTAATCCAATTGGAGTTTATTCTGTTATATAATGTGAAAGATAGATTCAAAAATGATCTGTCGTTCCCTTTAAATGGCTTCCAGTTATATAAAGTTCATTTCAAAATATCACTTTTACTCATTGACTTTAGATAATATTTTTATCCTGCACTCTCTCCATATTTGTTTTGAGCTGTTTCTGAACTTCCAATACTATTCATTGCTTTCTTTATTTAAATACAACTACAAAATGGTTTTCATTATTTCCATATTAGTGGTATATTTTAATTTTGGATAGGGCTAGTACCCATTAACTGACTTACTTTTACAATGTTTTTTAATCTATTTTTACCTTCTATGTTTGTAGTATGAACTTTATACTTTCTTATTTTTTTAAATAAGACAAACAAGTTAGTACTTGAGATTACATTCAATTTTATTTATAAATATTATATCTTATAAATTAACTTTAAGAGGAATGGACATCTTTATATTGTTGAGTTTCTCTAGATAAAACATTCTATTGTGTCCTTCAGGAAACTTATATGTGTATTTCTAGGTACATTCTCTTTTTTGTTGCTATATAAATGAAGTCTTTTTTTAAAAAGTTGATTTCTAATATATTTTTTGAAGTAGATGTCTATAGATTTCTTAATACTAGTTTTATATTCCAATAATTCCAATAACGGATTGTTTCCAGGAGCTTTTCAGAACACCTTCCTAGGATTACACGTATACTTTTTATCATTTGCTATATGAAATACATTTGACACCCCATTTTACTCTGTGCACCTCTAACTTCTTCCTCACATTAATCTCACTGGTTAATGCTTCTTATGTAATGTTAAGTAGTACTTGTGGTAGTGAGCATTTGGTTCTCTTCCTGATTTTAATATCAGCAACATGTCATAATTAAAATGTTTGCTTTGAGATTTTATTAATACTAGTGTGTATATTATATGCATAAATATTTTTAAAAGACTTTATTTATTTGCAAGACAGTGTAAGAGAGAGAGAGAGAGAGAGAGCGAGCGAGCGATCTTCTGTCTGGTGAATAATTTCCCAAATACCTGCAAGAGCCTGGGCTGGGCCAGGCTAAAACCAGAAGCCCAGAACTCCATCCAGGTCTCCCATATTGGTGACAAGGACCTAAGCATTTGGGCCATCATCTGCTGGCTTCCTAGGCACATTAGTAGGGAGCTGGATCAGAAGCAGAACAGCTGGGACTCAAACAAGTGCTCTAATATGGGATGCTAGTGCACCATAATCCTGGCCTACATAAATCACTTTAATGAAGTACATTTTAATTCTGTTTTAGTGAGGTGTTTATTTCCTTTTTAAAAAGATTTATTTATTTATTTGTTTATTTATTTGAAAGAGTTACACAGAGAGAGGAGAGGCAGAGAGACAGAGAGAGGTCTTCCATCAGATGGTTCACTCCCCAGATGGCCACAACGGCCAGAGCTGCGCCGATCCAAAGCCAGGAGCCAGGAACTTCTTCTGGGTATCCCAGGTGAGCGCAGGGATACTTGTGCCAACTTCTTCTGCTATCCCAGGCCGCAGTAGAGAGCTGGACTGGAAGAGGAGCAGCCGGGACTAGAACAGGTGCCCGTATGGGATACCGGCACTTCAGATCAGGGCATTAACCCACTGTGCCACAGCACTGGCCCCGAGGTGTTTATTTCATTTTGTTTTAAGAAGGGATAGTTTTGAGAAAAGTCAACTTATCTTTTTAACATTTTTTGAGACAAATCATATGGGTTTGCACTGAATTGCTTCAATGAGATGCTTTGAAAGATAAATGAGAATGCTCTGAAGTTTTTCTTTTTAGTGATTTTTTTTCAGGTATGGATGAAATATCATTCATATTTAATAATGTTTTCCTGATTTTATGTACTTTTGAATATGTGAATTACCATCAGAATGATACTGTTCTTTATGGATTTGGTCAGATTTCATGTCAAACCATCTGAAGTGGGTGTTATTTGCAGAGAGGAGAATATTACTTTATTTACAAATTTCTCCAATTATCTAGAGAAATTGTCTGTGTCAATTTTCTCTTCTGGTAATGCTTCTTATAGATTTTATCCTAGAAAATAATCCATTTCATTTTTTAGCATGGGACTACAACAATAGTTTTTGGGTGATTTTTTTAACCTCCCTTAGTAACTTTGACTCTTATTATTTCTTATTTTGTGTTTTATTGCTTTCTTTTTTCTTTTGTAAAGGAGCTAACGTTTTATTTTATGGATTTTTAAAAGCCGCTCTTTAAAAATTATTTTCAGATTTTTCTTGTCCATCAATTCATTTTCAATCTTTTGATATACATATACATACATATTATAGAGTTCACCTATATTAGGTATAGATGGATTATAGATTTAAGCTAGATTTTACTTTGTGTTTCACTTCTCACATTAAAATAAAATAGGTGAGTAATATCCACTTGCATTTATTTAAACATCTTCAATGTTTTGCAGTTCTGTCAGTATTTGGGACATGGAAATAATTTTTTGAGAGGAGAGAGATAGAGGCAGAGACAGACAGAGCTCCTATCCACTTGTTCACTCCCTAAATGCCTGCAACAGCTGAGGCTGGCCTGGGGCTGATGCTAGAAGCCATCAAGTCAATCCAAGTCTACCAGGTACCAGAGGCATTAATCCAATTACAGATGTCATTCCCACTGCCTCTCAGGGTCTGCAGTAGCAGGAAGTGGGAGTTAGGAATCAGAGCTGCATATCGATGCTAGGTCCTCTAATATAGAACGCCAGTATCTTAATGGGCATCATAACTGCCAGGGTAAATGCCTGCCCAATATTTAAGACTTAAAAAAAAAACTTAGTTCTAGTGCTTACTGTTAAATTTATAGATTTATGTAATGATCTTAGTCTTTTCCTTCTTTAGATGGTATCTATTGACATCTATGAACAACAGTAAAATTAATTAGCTTTTTATGTTTCTCTTTTTCCTCCTCATGCATCCAATATTTTCAGGAGTTCTTACCTTTAAAATATTTACCACTATTATATCATTATATTCAGTTCTAGATAGTACAAAAAGATAAAATTAAGTGGATGAGTAAATGACACCCAGTCAATGACACATTTCTCAAAGGAGCTTATGGTAAGGTTTGGAGGGCCAGTGATGTAGAAACTGTGGTATTTTAAACCCTTTAAAAGGTGAATGGGAGGAAAATGTAAACATATAAGGAAAATGATGTTTGATTTATTTCTGATCCCATTTTATGACAAGAATCTCTATGTGCTTTTCAATTGCTTCATATCTTTCTTGAAATGTCATAGTTAATGGAAAACGTTTGCATCTGACATTAACTAATATTCAAGCACTTTTATTAGGTACACTATTATTTGCAATGCCTTCCTAGCTTTCCATTTTAGTTAGAAACTCTCTGTGCCTGCATCATTCTCTGTTAATGACTTAGACACTGGAGGCACATTAAACTGGTTAAAATCACTAAGAAATCACAGATCTTTTAGGAAATTGCTGCTGCCATGCATAATTTGGTACCCACGGCACTCACCTGTGCCAGTAGCAATTGGAATTTTCCCTACTGATTCCACAACATGCTGAAAGAGTTAATGGGCCTCTCTAATAGTATGACTTCCTAATAGGATCAAATAAATTGTTTCAGTGCAAGTCTAATCAGATTTCTTAACAAAAATAATAAATTTATCTGATACCAATGAAAAAGAACATAACAAATTTAAATGTTAGGTTATGCAGTTGGGGTTCAGAAACGTTCGATTAAATACTAAAAGACCTGAGATAGAAAAGCAAAACTATTTTTGTTCATCCTGAATAAGAGGTATCATTAATCTAGCATAAGGCATCTTTGAAAGTCTGGATATACTTGTAGCCAAGGTGACTGAGGCAGAATGACTTGGAAGCATAAATACAATTGTGTTTCACTACTCTCAGTGTTTTTATGACATAACTTGATGCAGTGATGCCTCCGAACCCTTTTCCTGTGTCCTTCTTTACATCAGTGACTTCCCTATCATGTAGTATTTATTTTTTATTTAAACATAATACCTGTTGTGCAAGGCAATACTCTGAAGTTTCCACAAATATTAAAACACTACCCCTTGTAATAACCCATGAAGCAGATATTACTGATATTTCTATTTCACAGATGACAAAACTGAGATCCTGAGATGTGAAGTAACTTTCCCAAGCTTGTGAGTCTGAATCCAGAATCTGTGCCTGCAACCATTAGGTTAAAGTGCCTTGATGTTTTATTACTTTTCCAAATTCCACCCTTGATGTAAGACTAGATTTAATATCAGTGCCTTTTGCCTCCTATTTCCCTGCAAATGTGCTCTTTTCTCTAGAAATTATGGAACACCATGCCTTGTGGAGGGCAAAAAATGCATGCCACAGTAAAGCATTTTAAGTCTCCAGCATACAGGTGAGAAACTATTTTCAGAAAATTCTACCTGAATACAGAAATACTTGCCTTTACCTTTTAAAAAAAATCTGCCTACGCTCTTTCTTGAAACGTGTTTAATAAGATGTCTGCAGTCTTCTTACCCCTAAGACTGAGGTAATAGGATCTCAAACCTGAAGGAGTCCAAGAAACTGACATTTGCAATTGCTTCAGAATTGGAGGAGGAGGGAAGATGGGCAGGCTGGAACACACTTGTCAGTATATTCAATCTATCAGAAAACACAAGTTTCTCAAACATCTTTATCCTCATCACTATGACGTTTGCAGTCTCCATAGTTTATGGCACTCTGCAATGTAATGTTGGCTTCCAAAGAATAGCTCCTTCTCCCAAAGCCAATGCTTCCTAAATCTTAGTGATGGTAAAATATAGTTATCTTATAGAATGGGAATAAATACTTCTCTAGTAAACTAGACATATTTAGAGAAAAATTCTTTGAAGTTGAAAGAACGTAGCTACGAAAGGAATTGCTAGGCAGGTTTCTTTAGCTTCTTATTATAATACACAAATTTATCATTTGACTCAAAAATAAAATTCATCCATTATATTAGAATTTAAAGTGAAATATGGAAAAGGCAAAAGAAGTGGTAGGTCACCTATAAAACTGTCTCAAGTGACAAAAATGGTTAACATATATTTAGAATATGATTGGGCACAATTGAAGATTAAATTAACTCCAACAGTTTGGTTTCTTAGAATGATCTTTTTAACTATTTGATAAGAAGCAAAATTAGGGTTATGCATTAAGAGATACTGCACTTTCCTCTCTTTCTCCTAGTATAAAATGTCTTTAATTTAGGGATCAGTATTTGGCACAGTTCTTAAGTCTCCTCTCCACTTGGGATGACTACATGCCATATTGGATTTCATTGTTCAAGTTCCAGCTACTCTGCTTCTGTCCCAACTTCCTGCACGTTCTGGGAATCATCAGATGATGGCTTAAGTAGTTGGGTCCCTGGCACCCATGTGGAAGAGCCAGATGGAGTTCTGGGCTCCTGTCTTCAGTCTGACCCTGCCCTGGGTATTGTGGATTGGGAGAGTGAACCAGTGGATAGAAGATATCTCTGTCTCCTCTTCCTCTCCCTCTCCCTCTCCCTCTCTCTCACTGTTTGTCTCTCTGCCTTTCAGATAAAATGGGAAAAATGTTTCTGTTACTGTTATCAGGAGTTGCTATGGGATAAGCAGAACTTAGGATATTCACCAAAATATGCTGGATAATTAAGATAATATGGACAGTTTAACATTTCCTAACATGGGATCTCTACACGCTTCTACAACCACAATCTACCTTTCTGTCTGTATCAGGGCACATAGTTCATCTCAGATTCTGTTGAAATGGAAACATCTTTCTCTTTTTTTTTTTTTTTAACTTTTATTTAGGATATAAATTTCCAAGGTACGACTTATGGATTACAATGGCTTTCCCCCCATATTTTCCCTCTCCCCCCGCAACTCTCCCCCCTTGCCCGCTCCCTCCACCCTTTCGTTCACATCCAGATTCATTTTCAATTCTCTTTGTATACATGTGATCAATTTAGCATGTGTTAAGTAATGAATTTGTCCCTTTGCCCTCATATAGTAACACAAAGTGAAATATACTCTTTGAGTTCTCGTTTTAGCATTGAGTCACAGTGTACTTTCATACTGGATCCTATCAAAGTCCACCTACTCAAGCACTTCATTTCTAATATTATCTTCATTTCTCCCATATCAGGGGTTGGCCTATATTGTGTTTGGCCCACAATCCAAATCCCATATTTCATCTGTTAGAAAACAGTGTTTTATTGAAACACAGCCACATATATTCATTTGCACATTGTCTGTAAATGCTTTTGTGCCATAACTGCAGAACTTGATAGTTATGACACATATCCTATGGCCCACAAGTATTTTATATCTGGTCCCTTAGAGAAAATATTTGCCATCTGCCGTCTTATTTTCCTCTCTATTGATTGGTTTCTGATTTTCAAGAAATAAATACTGTGCAGTCAGTTCAATGATTGTTGTTAAAGAAACAGTCACATGTAGGTGGGAGAAGAATGGCCTTCAAAGATAACCAATCAGCTCTAATAAGAATGCAAAACTGTTGCTTGTGTTTTAAGTCCATGGTTTTTCCAAATGTCTAATAGCACAAGACAGAGAATATTAAGGAGAGAAGTTTTTCCCTACTCTTGGCTTTCTTTTCCTCTTCCATTAAAATGTATTTCCTTAACATGTATGGTTTATTTCTTAATGTGTTAACACTTCTCAACATATAAAAGAAGTTTTCCCTGATCATTGATCTTCCTTTTTCAGTTGGCTGGACTATCCTATCAAAGTTAGAGTGCTCAGGAGAATTGTTCCCTCCTTCAGTTTAGAAATGGGAGGCAAATATTTGGATAAATTATTCTGGCTTAAACGTGCAATCTTTCTTTGGGTAGGTTGATCTAAGATTTAGATAAAAGGACCAGAAAGTTATCAGTCCATTTTCAAACTTATTGTAGGCTCTGTGCTCCAGTTCTAGACTTTATCAGTTAAAAATATATATAAACATAGTATTTTGTTATTTATCTGCTTAACTGTATTTTTTTCTCAGTGGTCTCACAACCTGAGTATAAAGGAAGGTGTTATTTGTTAGATCACCTTAACACCTCAGAATTCTACTGTATCATAGTTGCTCTTAGCTTGAGACACCATAATCTGTGGCTGGTATAATGACAATATCATAATTTTTCATTTTCTTTACATATTTGCTCATCTATAAGCTCTTTGCCATGTAAGCCAAGTGATGTCAATATTATACTCAAAACTCTGCAGAGACTTTTCTGTCTGTGTGGAAGTCGAATTCCTCATAAAGGCCTCTAAGGCCTTTCTTCTCCTAACTCATTTATGACCTTCTTCCCCCTTACTCGCTGTATTTTGCCCACTTTGATAGCATTACTATGCTTTCAGGGACACACCAATACTCCTGCCTCAGTGCATTTGCCCTTCGTTGATCTCTCTTCCTGAAGAATTTTTTCCTGCAAATATCCACATTCTTCAATCGCTTACATTTTAATGTGTATGTGAAGGATGATGTTACTAACTGTTGTTTCTTTAAGGCACATCAAGTTGTAGCGTCTGCAAAATTGACACTGAAAGTTCAACTCTTTGAACAGAAAAATTTCTCTAATTAAAGAGTTAGGATCATATTTTTTTCTGTTTCTCTGTATCAGTAATTTTACTACTACTAAGTGAAAACAAACTCAAGTTTTAAAATAATATTCTACAGATAACTTTTAGGTATCCAAAGGTATCAAGTAGATTGGAGAGAGAGTCACATATGCTATTCTTATCTTATACCTATGAGATTTTAAAGTGCCCCATGCTAGTCTTGTCTTTCATTATTATGACAATAGAAATGATCATACTTGAAATGTAAACATGCCTAGTATAATAACACTCTGCCTACACTGTAGGACTTTTTTTTTTTTTATTTACAAAGGGCCACCTCAGAGAGTTGAACTCTGACTAGATAATGGGTTTTAATTGCCTGTTTTCCCCTCCTTTCCAACTAAACTACATCAGTTTGCAGAGCATACAGAATAGACGTAAGAGTTTGGAGATTTGGTTTACAGATATGATCCTCTGAGTGAGCTCACATTTTCCTAAAACTTAATTAGCTTCATGATCCTACACAGCAAATAGGTTCCAGTTTCCCCCTGTGAAAATTATTGGGTTTTATTTCATAATGTCTAAGGCTCTTTCCTAGTATTCCATTTTAAGAGAAGGCTAATGGATGACTTAAAAATCACTTTTATGAAGGGTACTATTATTTTTGCAAGTTAGATTTCTGGTAATCTATTGAATTTATGCAGAACAATGTTACTTTCCAATACAAAAAAAAAAAAACCTGTGTAAACAACCTTTAAATTAAATCAGAAGAGAAATGAGTTCTGATTTGTTACTGGGATGGGATACAGAATAGCATTATGGTGTTAAAGGATAAGAAGTTGGACTTTGAAATCAATCAACTAAAGTAGAATCAGTCCTCTGTCACTAGTTAACTGGATGTCCTTGAGAAGTCCTTTACTTTTTTGAGTCTCAGTGTCCTCATATAAAATATGCATATAACACTAGTTGTGGGCTCATCCTGCAAAGCCCGCACTGTTGGGATGGTGGAGTGACAGCGTTCTTTGACAAGAAGCACTGGAGACAGTTTCAGTGAACATGTCCATTTACTAGCAGTTAGGCACAAGCTTTTATAGGGCAGGTAAAGGGGAGTAGCTAGCTTAGGGTAGCAACACTAATTCTATGGGATAAAGCCGATACTGGCATCCCCTATGCTTCTTCAATCAGCTTGAAGGTCACGTAGCCTTCCAGGTAGTCTTATGGATCTGGGCCACACCCAGGAGCTGTTTACCTAGTTGATAATTACAAGGCCCCTCAACGGGAAGTGGGGTGGGGAAAATGTGCCAGGGGCTCCTGCAGCCTGCCAAAAGTCAGGTCATGGGTGGGTCTCAGTGTGCTGAGGCCTCAACCAGGGTTTCCCCCACGGGGCATGGTGTGCCACACCCTCTTGACCTCCTGTATAGGATAGGCAGGCAGTCTTCAAGCCAGGCACAGGATCACCCACACTTACTTTTCAAAATAAAATCTTTAGAGCCTAGCATAGTGCCTGGCTTGGCAGATGACATAATCATAGTGAATTATAGTCATAAATATTATAACCCTTTCTATGATTAAGAAAGTATCAGGACCAGCACTGTTGCATAGCAGGTAAAGCCACCACCTGCAGTGCTGGCATTCCATATGGGCACCAGTTCAAGTCCTAGCTGCACCTCTTCTGATCCAGCTCTCTGTTAATGGCCTGCAAATGCAGCAGCAGATGGCCCAAGTACTTGGATCCCTACACCCACATGGGAGACCTGGAAGAAGCTCCAGGCTCCTGGCTTAGAATCAGCCTAGCTCCAGCCATTGTGGTCATTTAGGGAGTGAACCAGGAGATGGAAGATCTCTCTCTCTCACTCTCTGTCTCTCTGTAGCTCTGCCTTTCAAATAAATAAATGAATCTTTTTTAAAAAAGAAAGTAATCAACATTTATGCCCTGATGAATCCATATACTTACATTTAATGCCTGTATACATTATAAAGAATTCTCTCTAACTTATTTTCAGTGGTGTACCAGAAACAATCATTCAAATTTAAAATATTACATTTTAAAATTTACATTTGAATTTGCATACAAGTATATTTAAAATTCAATATAATAAGATTTATGTTGCTATCAGAAATTAAAATGCAGGATATTGGATGGAATGTTAGAACACTGCCAAGATTGACTCTAGCTTTGGGGCCTTGAAGAAGATACTACACCACGTTCAGTTATTTGTTCTTAATAAAATGAGAGTTGAGGCTGGACGTTTCCACAAGCCACTTTATGTTTTGATTCTATAATTCTAAGATATCTACTTCTCCTGTTTACTGTTTAATAGTGACAGTTTTCTGAAGTCCGTACACAGATGGTCCTTTAACCAAAGAAGTAATACAGGGCATATTAGAATGGATAAGTTGTGAACAAGTGACCCTCAAGATATACTTTTATTTTCCTACTAAATATTAGGGTTTTTTTAAACAACAAAAAAATGATTGATAAGCTGCTTCCTGTCAAGTGAAACAGAAATCTTTCTGAAAGACTGTCAGTGGGCTTGATTCTTCAATCTCTCTTTAAATAGACTCCATAGGGCAACCCAGACAAAGAACACAATAGCTGGGAAGACATTTAGAGTCAAGTCATAAAGCCTTGCATCTTTTAGAAGCAGTCATATTTCCTTCTAAGTATAGAATTGATAATATCCCCAGAAGGAGATGTCCACAACGCACCTAGAAGCTCGATCTGGCATTATTTTAGCAGGTCAGAGGAGGGTGAGGAGGGCACTACTGCGTGTGCTACAAAAGTTTAAAAAACACTTTGAAAATACTTTCTGTAAAAAGAATGTGCACAATATTCTTCTCATAACCTGACCTAACCCCTGATACTCAAGTAAGAGCAAAATGGCACTTTTTCTAGGGTAGAAATTTTCATCAATAAAAGCCTAAGGTCACTGTTTTGCAATTGTCTGATTGACAGAAGAAAATCCTAGAAAGAACTTTACAGAGGTGAATAACAATATTAAATGATTAAATAAATGCTAAAGAAAATCTACTTATGGAAATTTTATTCATTGTACTTTGTAACATTTTTAAAGATTTATTTATTTATTTTAAAAGAGTTACAGAAGAAAATGGGAGGGGGAGAGAGAAAGAGAGAGAGGGAGAGGAATATGGAAAGAGAGAGAGAAAGAGAAAGAGAGAGAGATTTTGAATCTACTAGTTCACTCCCCATATGGCCACGATGGCCAGGGCTGGGCCAGGCTGGAGCCAGGAGCCAAGAATTCTATCCGGGTATCCCAAATGGGTGGCAGCACCCCAAACACTTTGGCCATCTTCATTTGCTTTTCCCAGGCCACTAGCAGGAAGCTGTATCAGAAGTGGATCTGCCAGGACACAAACCAGCACCCATATAGGATTCTGGTGTTGCAGATAGCAGCTTAACCCCACTATGCCACAACGCAGGCCCCTATAACATTTTTTATCATTAAGAAAATCCTCTCCCTCAAACCAGACATCTGGATATATAGAGACTTTGTATAAAGATTTATGTTTTCCTGGTAGCTTTTGGGATTGAGAAAATGAGAGTAATGTCCAATAACATATAATATCAGATACAGCTATATCCTGTGTACCTTTCAGTAACTGCTATAGTGCTCATCTAAATTTATTTACTAAAATTCAGAATTGGAAGATTGTATTTCCAGCACTCCAAAAATCAATTCAACAGAAACACAGCAAAAAACAGACAGATTTTATAATGGTTTATTAACTATTCTGCTCTTTTATGTTTTTCTTTACTTAATACAGTTAAACATTAGGTATGTTTTTTTATGTTTAATGTATATCAAAGAAACTCTTAAAATTTTGAAAACAGACTGTCTCTAGGCAAGCTAGCCATCCTATAGTAATCCTCCAAATATTGAGAATCTCTTTATAATCAAACATTCTACTAGGCAATGAGGGAAAATAATGCTTTTAATATGATTAGGGAAATAAAGTAAGTGAAGGAGAGCAAAGAAAGAAGAGAGAAAAATGAAAGATGGTGTTATCAGAAAATACATAAAAATCAATACAAATTTCATAAACATAAGTTTCTTTCCCCTTAAGCCCTTTGCTCCAAGTGCCAAAAATTCTTATAGTAAAGTAATAATAATTTATGGAGTAGTGGCTTTCTTTTTTCCCCCAACATTTAATTTCTAGTTAATTCAGATACTCATAGATATGCAGCAGCAGCTACACTTTATAAATTTCCCGATTTATAGAGCTTAGTTTGTGTAGTTGTTTGTTAATGGGCTCCACGGTTTTACTAATGAGACATAGCATGTGGCAGTTTAATTTCCATATATTTTAAGAAGCTTCAAAAAGATCCTTTCAAGTCTCTCTCCCCCTCTCTAACTCTCCCCATGTCTGTGTGTGTATGCATGTTTTCTTTTTAAGGTTAAGAGCCATTTGCTGTTAGAAGATCCTAGTAAAATAATAGGCTTCTCATTTGTTAGTCGTAATACAGCTCACACATGAAATGTATCTATCATTGATCTGGTTAAAATAATTGGTTCATACACTAGCATATATGTAGCATAACAAAATATTGGATCCCATCCCTTTTATTTATCCTAAGACTTTGCATGATTAGGGCAGAGTTTCTCAACCTTGGCACTATTGATATTTGGGATCATATATAATTTTTGTTGTTTAGGGAACTGTCTTGTACACTATAGAAGGTTAAGGAGACTCCTTGGTCTCTACCCACTAAAAGCCAGTAAGGACCCATCCCTCATACCTCATAAATGTCTCTAGATACTTGCCAAATGTCCCTTGGGTATCATAATCACTCAGATGGAGAATTAGTGGCTTAGGAAGATAGAGTTAACTCACCGAAGCAGAAAGATGATTTTTGTCTAAGTCTCATATTCTTCTTGTTTGAAATCATGGAATCATCTGAGTCTGGCTATCTCTCTCAAAAAATTTTCACACAGAAACAGTATTTTGTTTTTTACATGCTTATGATCAAGATTTTAAAAACCCATTCATGTTCTGTGGTTCAAAAAAACCTTCTCTAGGGAGTATTTACAAATAACACATTGGAATAAACATAACAATTATGAAGATGAGAAAAAAAAAACATGTTCTTTGGGTACTTAGATTGTATTCTTGGTACACCGAAGATTCATTTCAACTGCCAATAAAGTCATATCCTGCATGCCTATAGGTAAGTAAATCCTGTCTAGTCACATGATGAAAAGTCCATTTAAGGCTTTTATTCTTTTCCCTCTTAACATTCATGTTAAGTTAATGTTCAGCTTTAAGTACATATCTCCTAGAAACCAGAAATCTTAATGTAACACTATTGATGACAAGCAATTTTGTAGTAAACCTAGGTTCATAGAAACATCGTAAAAAGGAGGGCTATGTTTTTTGTAAGATAGTTAGAAAATTCCAGTCACTCCTTAAAATAAACTGTACTCCCTTTCAACTGAATGATTTTCTAAATCAGCACTATTACGATTTCAGCTGCTTAAAAAACATTTTCAACTATATTCCACACATTGACTACATCTTCAACAGAAGCACAGTCTCTTTACAATGGAATTGGCATTTCACCCAACTCTCTTCTGATAACCTTATTTATACTAATTACAGTTCCATATTTTCAATCTCCTAGTCTATGAATCTCACTTTCTGTTGCTAGGCACCACCTACCCTTGTTCTGTTTGTGCACATAGTATCAATGGTTTTAGATTTTGACAGTCTTAGTTTGCCACTTGCTGTCATGTAATTCTTTTTTTTTTTTTTCAAAACATGGACACATCACTCTGAAGACATCCCTTATTTGTAAAATATAGTAAGAGTACCCGTACTGGGGCCAGTGCTGTGGCACAATGGGTTAGGTGGCCATCTGCAATGCTGGCATCCCACATCGGCACCAGTTTGAGTCCCAGCTACTTCACAAATCCAGCTCCCTGCTAATGTGCCTGGGAAGGCAGCAGAGGCTATCCCAGCCCTGGCCATTGCAGTCATTTGGGGAGTGAACCAGCAAATAGAAGATTCTCTCTCTCTCTCTGTCTGTCCCTCTGTGTGTGTGTGTCTCCCTCTTTCTGTGTAATTCTGAGTTTCTTTTTTTTTTAATTTTATTTTGACAGAGTGGGCAGTGAGAGAGAGAGACAGAGAGAAAGGTCTTCCTTTTGCTGTTGGTTCACTCTCCAATGGCCGCCACGGCCGGCGCACCGCGCCGATCCGAGGCCAGGAGCCAGGTGCTTCTCCTGGTCTCCCATGGGGTGCAGGGCCCAAGCACTTGGGCCATCCTCCACTGCACTCCTAGGCCACAGCAGAGAGCTGAACTGGAAGAGGGGCAACTGGGACAGAATCCGGTGCCCAGACCAGGACTAGAACCCAGTGTGCTGGCGCCGCAAGGCAGAGGATTAGCCTATTAAGCCGCGGCGCCAGCTCTGACTTTCAAATAAGTAAATAACTATTTTTTTCTAAAAAAAAAAAAAGTACCCATATTGTAAGCTTGTTTTAAGATTATTACATGCACACTGATAGGTCTAAGAGTCAAAGGGATCACACAAACAAGACTAGTGTCTGCTAATACTAACAGATAGAACCAAAAAGGGAGAGAACGATCCAACATGGGAAGTGGGATACACAGCAACTCATAGAATGGCAGATGTCCTAAATAACACTCTGGCCTCAGAATCAGCCCTTAAGGCATTCGCATCTGGCTCAAGAACCCATGAGAGTATTTTAGGCATGGAAAGCCAAGACACTCTGGGAAAAAAAAAAAAAAAAAGAAGAAGACCTAAATGAAAGATCTCTGCGAGTGAGATCCCAGTGGAAGGTACAGGGCCATCAAAGAAGGAGGTACCTTTCTCTGAAGGGAGGAGAGAACCTCCACTTTGACTATGACCCTGTCAGAATAAGATCGAAGTCAGCGAACCCTAAAGGCTTCCATAGCCTCAGCAACTCATGACTAGAGCCTAGGGAGATTACTGACGCCATCAACAAGAGTGGCAAATTGTTAAATCAACAACAGGAGTCACTGTGTACTTACGTCCCATGTGGGATCTGTCCTTAATGTGTTGTCCAATGTGAAGTAATGCAATAACTAGTACTGAAACAGTATTTTTACACTTTGTGTCTCTGTGTGGGTGCAAACTAATGAAATCTTTACTTAGTATATACTGAATCGGTCTTCTGTATATAAAGATAATTGAAAATGAAAAAAAAAACTCGGTTTTAATTTGGAAGTTGCATAAAAAATTAATTAAAAAAAATATATCATGTAGGATCTCTGTCCTTAATGTGCTTTACAATGTGATTTAATGCTATAACTAGTACTCAAAGAGTATATTTCACTTTGTGTTGCTATGTGAGGGCAAATGGTTAAAATCTTTACTTAACACATACTAAACTGAGCTCCTGTATACAAAGAGAATTGAAAATTAATCTGGATGCAAATGAAAGGGGAGAGGGTGTGGGTAAGGGGGGAGGGTAGCAGGGGGGGGAAGGTATGGGAGGGGAAGCCATTGTAATCCATAAGTTGTACCTTGGACATTTATATTCTAAATAAAAGTTAAAAAAAAAGATTATTACATGCAAATTCCTTGGATATTCCATTGCCCAATATCTTAATAACATTGACACGTGTAATGAAAAGAGGGCACAGAAAAAGAAGTAGATGTTTCAATGAAGATTAGCTATCATTATTAATTTTTTTATATTTCTCTTACATGAAACCATCTTTTCATTTAAATAACCAATACTCTAGTTTTGGCATATATTAAATGATACAGCTAGGATTTTAAAATTATGTTTTATTTGCTAATGAAATACAATCTTGTCTGTATTTTCCTATCCCAACATGGGTTTAAATTCACTCTATAAATGCTTAGGATATATGGAATATCTTAGCTACATTTCTCTTAAAATGATTTTCCAGAAATAAATGAAGCAAAAAACTCCATATCTATTTAACATAAACATAATTTATGGTATAAAATCAGTTACTTTATGAAGAGCTATAACCTTGTTAGATTCATATAGTTAATGAGTTGATACCATTTGATTTGGATCTTAAATGTGATATTTTGTTAGGTTTTTTTCCTTAATATATTAAATGTCACTTTGATAGAATGATAAATGTGCATATATCTAAAGAAGTTTCAGGTAAATGTGCAGAGAAATACAGAAAAATTGCTTGGCACAGGGAAATGCATTTTTGTCCTTCATTTAAAAAAATGCTTGTTTCAGAGATATTCGATGACACATGGGAATATTAATAGACATGGGCCTTTATGTTCTCAATTTGTAGTTTCCATCTCAGTTAAGAAAAACTTGAAACTACTTCTAATTTAGGAATCGTTGTGGTTCTAAATAGAATTGCTTTTTGTATCAATTCAATTGAGTTGTGAATAGTTTATATCAAAGGCATTACTGAATGCATAGATTCAAGAGAGAAACAGAGCAAAACTCTGTTTGATGTACCATATCCAATAAAGGGAAAAGTGGAACTAGTGAGTAAACAAAGATTGACAGAGTCAGATAAGAGGATTTCTAAGTCATTATAAAACTCTGGCATTTTATTGTGCTGATAGTCAAAAGCTATTAAAAGTATATATATTTCTTTTAACAATCAACCCTTTGATGTAATTCACATGTCAGCAAGATCATCTTACAAAGATCTGGTGGGCGGACCTTGGTGAGCAGGAGTGCCAAATACTAGAGATAGTTCTTGTAAGAAGATAAAGAGTTGAAAACTTTTAAATTTGTCTGAAAGAAAAATTAAGCACTTACAGTCAAGGCAGGCATTCTGTACTTTATTGCATGCTCTATAATTCCCTATACTTTTTTAGCCTGTCTTATTTACAGTTATGTTATTGCAATGGCTACTGATGGCATTTGGGCTTGCAACCCAGCTAAATGTTCATACCAACAAAGATCATTGCCTGCAACCAAACTCCTGGCCTCATCTTGTTTTATTCTTTGGAGAATAAGGTGTGTACTTCATTTAAAAATCCACAGTGTACAAGATGCATATCACAAAAGTCATACTTTACTAATGTTAGTATTTTGATATTTTTCTGTTGTAATTTAGTCCTCAACCCTTTTTCAGAAATATTGTTTATCAATAGCATATTATGCATCCTCCAAAGTCTCTTGAATATTAATATACATAATAATATATTCATATTCTCCTTACCTTTTTAAATGTTAAATATATTTTCATCTACTTGAAAGGGAGATTTTGTGTGTGTGTGTGTATGTGAGAGAGAGAGAGAGAGAACCATCCACTGGTTCAGTCCCTGAAAGTCCTCAACAGCCAGGGTTTGGCCAGGGTGAAGCCAGGAACCTTGAACTCAATCCGGGTGTCCCAAGTGGGTGGCAGAGACACAGGTACTTGAGCTGTCTTCTGCTGCCTCCCAGAATGCGTATTAGCATGAGACTGCATCCGAAATGGAGGCAGGGAGGCTGGCATTGTAGTACTGCTGGTTAAGCCACTGCCTGCGATGCCAGCATCCCATGTGTGTGCTGCTTCATATCCCAGCTACTCCACTTCTGATCCAGGTCCCTGCTGTTGCTGCTGGGAAAGCAGCAGGCGATGGCCCAAGTACCTGAGCCCCTTGTCACCCACGTGGGAGACCCAAATGGAGTTTCAAGTTCCTGGCTTCAGCCTGGCCCAGCCCAAGCCATTGTGACCATTTGGGGAATAACAAGCAGATGGAATATCAAGCTTGTGCGCGCTATTCCCCCCCCCCCCCCCCCCCCCCCCGTGTAACTCAACTTTCAAATATAAACCTGAAAACAAAACAGAAGTGGAGGCAGAACTCAATTCTGGGCACTCTGATATGGAATGTCGGTACTCCAAATGAAGGCTTAACCCACTTTGCCACAATGCCCACCCCTTTTTACTTGTAGCACAGCCAGGACTGTACTAGACAAATGGTTCTGTTTGTTTATTTCTACTGAGCAATATGCACTTTTTGTTGCTATTTTCTTATTTTTATGGCTGTTAACGCTACATTGCATGCTTATTTTTGTTTAATGTCTTCTCTTACTACACTGTAAAATCTATAAAGGCAGGGCTGTTGTCTTGTTCACAGCTTCATCACTAATGGTTAGAAATTGGTATGAACTGAAATATTTGCTGCATGTGTGAATGAATAAATCATTTATATTGTCTCATGTCAGCCTATATCCTGTTCACCCTAATGACTGCACTCCATTCTGTTCTATAAGTAACGCTAATTTATGTAGCTATCGTTCTCTTGCTTGTTATAAAGGCTTTAATATGACAATGAATTTTCATACATAATTTTATTGTATAATATTTGTGAATACACTTGTTATATGTACATTTTGAGTACATTCATCTAAAGGAAAGTTTGCTAAATCAAATTAACATATGATTTCAAATTCGATAGCTATGGTCAATTGTACTCTGCAAAGGGGATATTAATTTAGAATTACAGTAAAACAGTGTCTTTGCTCATATCCTTTATGATCATCAGCCTGAGGCCTCTGATTCAGAGTTAATCAAACACATAAGGATGAACATTAACAATAGATTTCACCCCTTGAAGACTTGAGTCTCTCCATCTATAAAGTGAGAATGATAATAAAATCTACCTTGAATGTGACTTCTAAAAAGCACTTGTCTTTAGATTTGAAAAAGATCAACAAATAAGAATGAAAATGAAAAAAGACCTCCATATGTTTACTCAGTAGATATAGTTAGATATTAATATTTTAGTGGCATTTTTCTTACTGATATCCTTTAAGATTACACATTTTATCTCATGGGAAGAATCATATACTTTTTTTTTGACAGGCAGAGTGGAGAGTGAGAGAGAGAGAGACAGAGAGAAAGGTCTTCCTTTGCCGTTGGTTCACCCTCCAATGGCCGCTGCAGCTTGTGCGCTGCGGCCAGCGCACTGTGCTGATCCGAAGCCAGGAGCCAGGTGCTTCCTCCTGGTCTCCCATGTAGGTGCAGGGCCCAAGGACTTGGACCATCCTCCACTGCACTCCCGGGCCACAGCAGAGAGCTGGACTGGAAGAGGGGCAACCAGGACAGAATCTGGCACCCTGACCGGGACTAGAACCCAATGTGCCGGCACTGCAGGGGGAGGATTAGCCTAGTGAGTCGCGATGCTGGCCAAGAATCATATACTTCTAACGCTTTAAAGTTTTCTGACCTGTCTTTTTACAAAAAGATGGTTCAAAAAAGATAGTTACATATTATGTTCTTTTGTTATTGTTAGCGTGTTTTAGAATAAAAAAGCATTAGGCGATGGCAGCAATACAATAACAAAAAAGCTTCTGAATTTTGAGCAATTGTTTTAGATAATCTTCATGCTAAATATTTATTTGAAACTTAGAATCATCCTTTTGAATTATACATTATTTCCCCATTGTATAAATGGAAACAAAACAAAACAAACTAATGTGCAAAAGTTTCAAGTGGCTTACCCAAGGCCATAGATCTTGTCAAGAAATTTAAAACTGGGAGCTCTAGCTCTAGATTTAACATTGACTTGATGAGGTGAATTTTGTGATTAAATTTCTGTGTACTTCTTGGTCCAAAGCATGAAGAGGAGAGATCAGATGGCAATTTGTTTCCTTTCAGTCCTAGCGGAATCATTCATTGGTATCCACAGAGATTAGTTCCAGGACCATGCTTGGATACTAAAATCCATATATTCTCAAATTCCTCACATAAAATGACAAACATATTCCTGTAGATTTAAATTCTCTCTAGATTACTTATAACACCTAAAATATAAATGTTATGTAAATAATTGTTATTCTCTATTGTTTAGGGAATGACAAGAAAAAAGTCTGTACATGTTCAGTATAGATACAATTGTTTTTGAATAATTTTATAATTACTAAGAATAATTATGTATATTAATGGGTTTACAGTGAGGTATTACAATATATGTATACAATGTGTATTGATCAAATGAGGATAATTAGCATTTATCCCGCTTTGCCATTCCCTTTTTTCAAAAAAAGATTTATTTATTTATTTGATATGCAGAGTTACAGAGAGGCAGAGGTAGAGAGAAAGAGGTCTTCCATCTGTTGGTTCATTCCCTAGATGGCCCCAATGGCCAGAGCTGTGCTGATCTGAAGCCAGGAGCCAGGAGCTTCTTCCGGATTTCCCATGTGGATGCAGGGGCCCAAGGACTTGGGCCATCTTCTGCTGCTTTCACAAGCCATAGCAGAGAGCTGGGTCGGAAGTGGAGCTGCTGGAACTCAAACTGGCACCCATATTGCATGCTGGCACCACAGGTGGCAGCTTTACCTGCTACACCACAGCACCATTCCCTCCTTGTCATTACTTCATGATTGGATCCTTGGGGCTCCTTTCTTCTATTTGCTCATAAAATATATAACCGGTTATCGTGAACTACAGCCACCCTACTATGCTCTGCAACACTGGGCAGGTAGACATCCTCTATCTGAATTCTGATTTAGTACTTGTATCTGATCATCCTCTGTCCCTCTCTGATTGTTTTTAATCCATGATTTTTTGGATCTGTGAATGTGGAACCTGCAGATGCCTAGGTCCAACTGTATTTATACATGTGATTGTTGAAAAAACTCTTCTAAATGTCATCATAATGAGCTCATTGTACCTTATCAAATAAATAACCACTTCAGGACCAGTACTGTGGCATAGCAAGTAAAGCTGCCGCCTGCAGTGCCGGCATCCCATATGGGCGCTGGTTTGAGTTCGGGCTGCTCCTCTTCTGAACCAGCTCTTTGCCAATTACCTATGAAAGCAACAGAAGATGTCTGAAGTCCTTGGGCCCCTGCACCAGCGTGGGAGACCCAGAAGTAGCTCCTCCTCCTGGCTTTGGATCGGCCCAGCTCCTTCCATTGAGGCCATTTGGGGAGTCAACCAGTGCATGGAAGATCTTTCTCTCTGTCTCTGCCTCTTTCTGTCTATAACTCTACCTCTCAAACAAATAAATAAATCTTTAAAAAAGAATAAATAACCACTTCTTCATGTGTGACTGAAATATTTATTTCATTTAGGTCCATTTCTTTTCATTTGATCCTCTGCATACAAAAAAATATTGTACTTAAAATTAATAATCAGTTCACATTTTTATTACATTTCTTGAATAGGCAAAAACTCTAGCATTTTAATACAACTAGACGTATCCTTTTACTATATAAAATATTATTTGGCATAAACATCAATTTCTCCATGTCCTTTATTAAAATAGCCACCCAAATTAAATATAATAATCTAATAAGAGTTTTAGCTAAGTAACTGCAGCCGAGTATCATTATAAAGAAAGAATGATTTCTTAATGATTCAATAGCATTGTATTTTTAACACATTTCAGAATCATGTGGACTTTATTGTTACATTGTCCAATAGTTTAAAGATTACTTTTTGTTGTCATTTAAAAATAAGTTCAACATTTGCAACTATTTTTGTCTTGGTATCTTATTTTGAGGTTACAAATTTCTTTTTGTATTTTCCTTCATTTAATTTATTCATTCCAAACAGGTTCTGCCTTGCCAACTGTTCACACACATTTTACTCTAAAAATGACAATATGGTCAAGCCATTTGATAATCATATTTCAGTTCTTTTATACAGTGATTTAATATTTCAAAGAAATTGTCTTGTGAGACAAAGTCTTTTTACACATAAATTGTTTTTTCATTCACTCCAAATTATTGTCACATTCTTTTTAAAAATGTTTATTTGAAAGTCAGTATGACAGAAAGAGAGGGAGAGAAAGAGATAGTCCATATATTGGTTCACTCCCCAAATGGCTGCAATGGCTGTAGCCAGGCTAGGCTGAAGCCAGGAGCCTGGAACTCCATCTGATCTCCCAGATCAGTGGGCAGGGGCCCAAGCACCTGGGCTGTCCCTACTGCTTTCCCAGGCTCATCAACAGGGAGCTGGATCAGAAGTGGAGCATCTAGCACTTGAACCAGAATTCTGATGTGGGATACAGATGTCCCCATCAGCAGTTTAACTTGCCATGCCAGTCCCTATGATCACATTCTTAATATTCTCTTGATGTAGATTACCCTTACTATTCTGCTTTCTTCAGAATTATAAAGGCAATATAAAAAATCCTTTATCTAGTCACTTAGGTTTTCCCACTTGTGTTACATTTTACATACTATTTTAAGATATAATTTGAAAATTCTCCTTAATTTTTCTATGAGAGATTAATTGCAAAGCATAAAGTTTCTTTGCAATTAACTTACAGAGGAAAAACCACAGTGTATAAGTTCAGTGCAATGTCAATGAGAAGATACCACTCCCATTCTAAAACTGATTGTTTACAATGATCCCAGAGGACATGAATCAAAAGGTTCTCATTTTTAAGAGGATACTAAGGTAGGCACAAGTTTGGATTTTAAGAAGAAAAAAGTAAAGAGGGGCACAGTTGTTACTTCCTAATTCTCATATTATCAATAAAAGTAATGGATTAAAGTTACAGGTTTGTAATTGAGTAGGACTGAAAATGACCAGCAAATGAGTGACAGAGCTTTACATCACTGAAATGTCCAAAAACAAATCTGTAGAATATTGTGTAAGAGCCCATAAGTATTTAGGTGGCTAGTTTGGACTAGATTACCTATACAATTTTATATATCGAATTCACATCAAGATGTGCTACCATGTAGAGCATTTTATTAGTGAGCCCATATGAAATTTTTTATGATTTTGTACTTATATTAATAATACATAGTTCCATCTAATATAATAGGACTTATCATTGCATTCTGAATGCCCAAAATATAGCATATTATGTGGTTCTGACCTTTATTAGAGGAATTTTATTTGCTGTCAAATGGTCTTTGGGCTGGTAGTCTCAATCTTTCTTTTTATTGTCCACCAGTATACTTTCACCTCTTTTGCCATCCTGAAGCTCACTTTCACTGGGCATAAACAGATCTTCATAACTCAAGCCTGTAACAATTTACTGAGTTTTCACGTATGAAAAAGTCTATTTTATCCATGTATGATGATAAAAGATGCTATATTTAATGTGTCTCAGATGATGGGATTCTATGGCTCTGATACTCAGAAAGCTTCAGGCCTTCCCATATGGTTTCCCTTTTGTTTCCTAATGACCTAGCTGTGCTAATCCTACCTGTGGTCACATTTGCTGTCACTTCTCTTTTGGTTTCAGACATCCTTAGCTCTTTGAGTGTAGACATCATGGAACTGTGACATTGTTTTCTTTGTATCTCTCTCAGTATCCACTGCAGAGCATATATTCTATAAAAGGTCATGGAGTAAAAGCAAATAGCTCTGATATTCTTAATGTTGCCACCAGGCAGTGATATTTTGTCCTGATAGTGAGATCTCTAGGTGTACCTTAAGTTAGACACACACTCTGAGGTGAGGATGTCTGTTTGGATAATTTAAGGCAGCTCTCCCAAGGGGATCTTGTAAGAGACAGTGGAAGCTAAGGAAATGAACCATCTCCAGTGAAAATCCCTCACAGGATAGTTTTAGCCTGATTTCCTGGGGAACTCTGGAGATTTATCCTTATCTCGGGCAATGGGGCTAGACTTTGATATTCCTACCCTGTTTAGTCATTGATTAAGGACCACCCTAAGGATTGTGCACATTATCCTTGAGAATTCATAACTTGAAAATTCATAATGTTAACTTCTAGATGTTTCAAAATCTCTATACCTGGGGCCAAAAGCAGCATCAATTTGAGGACCAAAATGCTGCATCCTGGCACTGGTGCTTGGAAGGGAAAAGGATATAAATGATGTCAAAAGGGGTTTGAAGTGCTCTGGCAAGAACATGGTCATTAAAAACCAATGGTACCGGTGCTGGTGCTGTGGCACAGTGGGTTAACACCCTGGCCTGAAGAGCTGGCATCCCATATGGGTGCCAGTTTGAGACCCGGCTGCTCCACTTCCAGTCCAGCTCTCTGCTATGGCCTGGGAAAGCAGTAGAAGATGGCCCAAATCCTTGGGCCCCTGCAACCGCGTTGGAGACCCAGAAGAAGCTCCTGGCTCCTGACTTCGGATCAGCACAGTCCAGCCATTGCAGCTAACTGGGGAGTAAACCATCGGATGGAAGACCTCTCTCTCTCTCTCTCTCTCTCTCTCTCTCTGTGTGTGTGTGTGTGTGTGTGTGTGTATGTGTGTGTCTCTGCCTCTCCTCTCTCTGTGTAACTCTGACTTACAAATAAATAAATCTTTAAAAAAAACTAATGGTACCTATAAAGTGACTGTTGGGAGGGTTGTTTTGCTACTGTGTATGCTGGTAAAATACCAAAAAACTCACTGAACACAACTTTAAGAAGTGTGTAGAAACTTAATTTGGTATATGAATCTAAAGCTGAAGTCATGACAAAGAAAATGCTCTTCATTTGCTGTATTTTGCTGGGTGATAGTTCAAATCCTACAGTTGCTACACTCTTCTTTGTGCCCGTTGAATGAATAACCTGAAATACAGTTGTGGGGTACAGGAAATAATAGTGGGAAGGGCTTTTGAGTCTCTCTAAAATGAACACTGATGAATCAGTACAGAAAAAAACAATTGTTTCTCCTTTTGTTGCATGGCACAAAAAGATTGCCAATGTCAAGTCAAAATTTGAGTTATGAATTCTCAAAGTTGAGAAGACAAAATCATAGAAGCTTCATTGCTCAACTACTAATTAGTCCTTTTTGAAGAACTGAGTTTCAAAGAAGTCTCATATGTGTTTATAATGATCTTTGGACAAGCTTATATGGGAGACGTGGCTGTGACACACACTAATTGCTACCAATGAAAACTAAAGTTTATTCAAATAAATCAGTGACCCAACTGAGAACCTCCCATTCAATATCTTGTGGTTCTAACAGGAACTATTAAATATGTCAGGAAGACAAAGAGTCAATATAAAGCACATAAAACCTTATAGGATTTTTTTCTTAAGAAATACAATTTTCTTTCTTTAAATAAAAGACTCTGGGAAGATTCTTGGCAGCTTCAACATATAAAAATACACATTCTGCCAACATCATGAACTTGCATTGACCTGAATTACAATGACCCACAATCTTTTGTTATATGGAAATGTACTATGTATTATCTACAAGAACAATCAATTTAATTCCATTATATAAATTAATTTTATTGACAAATGTAAGGCGTTTACTCATTAAAGTTTTTTTAATAATTATTTATATATTTGAAAGGTAGATAAGGGAGAGAGAAATACACTGAGAGAGAAAGATCTTCTATCTGCTGGTTCACTCCCCAAATATTCTCAATAGCCAGCTCTGGGCCAGGCCTAAGTAAGGAGCCAAGAATTCCTTTTTTTTTTTTTTTTTTTTTTTCTCCCAGGTGAATAATAGGAACCCAAATACTTGGGCCATCATCTGTTGCCTCCCAGGTGCGTTAGTAGGGAGCTGGTTTGGAATCAGAGGTGAGACTCTATCCTATATCCAGTATGGAATGCAAGCTTGCCAAGCCATAGCTTAACCAGCTGCACCAAAATGTCTCCCCTAGAAAAGGGTTTTTTCTTTCCTTTTTTTTTCTAAGGAAGAAAAATCTGAAAAAGTCACTAAAATAGTACTCAATGTTCCTTTCTTATTGGATATTCTTTAAAACAAATTATTGTGCTTTGCTTTCTTATATATACTTTTAAGTATCTATCTTTCCCTTCCTTAATTTCATAAGAAAGTTCTATATTCAGAGACTTTCTTGGAATTCATTTACTAAGTATATCATCAATTTAACATTTAAAATAGTTTAAGTGTTTGGCAAGTCTCATTTCAAAATTAGGGGTTGTTTGACATAACAGTTAAGAAACTGCTTGGATGTCTACATCTCAAGTTTGAGTGATTGATTTCTAGTCCTGCCTCTGATCCTGATTCCAGCTTCCTGATTTTGTGAACCATAGAAGGCAGGAGGTGACAGGATGATGGTTGAGTGCCTGATGCCGATCTGAGTTTCCCATTCTTTGCTTTGGCCCCAGTTGTTGCAGGCATTTGGGAAGTGAGCAAACAGATGGGAGATCTCTATCTCCTGCTTTCTCTGTCTTGTTCAAATAAAATAAAATAAATAAATAGAAGAATTATTTTTTTAAAAAAAATTAAACCAAAAAAGTGACATTTTGTGGCAGTTTGTGACCAGAAATAATTCTTTGAATTTCTACATTATGTTAGGTAATAAAATGAATTTTTGTAGCACAGCCATGGACTCTGGGCATTTTAGGTTAGAAGAGAAGTAGTATCTAAATGAGCACACAGGGTGGATCACTTATCTATTAATTTGGAAATTTGAGGTCCAGAAAGATTCAGAGAGTAAATATTCAAAATGTAGACTATTTCTGTAAGACATTTTAATAGGCAATTATGTATAGTATTGATATACTATTTCAGATATGACTATATAATTATAATCAAATCACCTAAGTAAATATACAGCTCAT
The DNA here is from genome assembly GCA_949820135.1 of Sylvilagus floridanus. Taxonomy (NCBI): domain Eukaryota; kingdom Metazoa; phylum Chordata; class Mammalia; order Lagomorpha; family Leporidae; genus Sylvilagus; species Sylvilagus floridanus. The sequence goes on from OX463223.1 coordinate 117,451,066, forward strand.
TTTAATAAAATAGAATACTAAAGACTGATATATATTTAAAGATTTATTTACTTATTTTTAAATTTATTTTATTTATTTGAAAGACAGAGTTACAGAGAGAGAGAGTGAGTGAGGCCTTCCATCTGCTGGTTCACTCCCCAAATGGCTACAAAGGCTGGAGCTAGGCCAATCTGAAACTAGGAACCTGGAGCTTCTTCCAAGTCTCCCATGCAAGTGCAGGGGCCCAAGGCTTTGGGCCAGCTTCCACTGCTTTCCCAGGCCATTAGCAGAGAGCCACCAGGAGTCAAACCGGTGCCCATATGAGATGCTGGCACTGCAGGCAGTGGCCTTACCCACTCCACCACAGCTCTGGCCCTTAGACTGATATATTTTTACATAATGAAATGTACAATAAATGACTGATCTGTTGGAAATAGGTATACTAGACTTTTTTTTTTCTTTATTTTAGTTAATAGAATTGCACATGATTGATATTCAGAGTGTGTAGGTCTAATGACCTAATTGCCTTGCAACCCCATTCAAGAAAAGAGAGGGGCTGGCACTGTGGCACAGTGGGTTAAAGCCCTGGCCTGAAGCACTGGCATCCCATATGGGTGCCAGTTCTAGTCCCAGCTGCTCCTCTTCCAATCTAGCTATGGCCTGGGAAAGCAACAGAAGATGGCCCAAATCCTTGGGCCCCTGCACGTGGGAGACCCAGAAGAAACTCCTGGCTTCAGATCAGCGCAGCTCTGGCCTTTGCGGCCATCTGGGGAGTGAACCAGCATATGGAAGACCGACCTCTCTGTCTCTACCTCTCTCCGTAACTCTGTCTTTTAAATAAATAAAATACATCTTTTTAAAAAAGAGAGAACTAGTGTCTCATAATCTAGAGATATAACACTATTTCAGGACTATTCCCTGTCTCTATTCCTACTTATTAGGAATACGTTGTATTTCTGCTTTTTCCCCCACTTTACTCTCTTTCTGTTCTCTCCCTAATTGTGCGGCCAATACTGACTTACAGGTTGTGCTTACAGATGTGTGTGTATGTGTCTGTGTGTTTAATTTCTGTCTTTACTGTGGACTGCAATTTCATTCCCAAGCTTAACCACACAAAGGATTTAATTTCTTCCTTTATTCTTTCAAACTGATGAGTATGAGAGCTCCCCCATCAGACTAACTGAAGAGCACTGGCCAACCTATAGATAACTACCTATAAGACAGAATTCCATCTGTGTTCAGTAATCTTTGGTTACAAAAGCTCTTGCTGTATCTCCAGCACTATTTTGGGTCCAACCTTCAACAATGCCATCTGATAATGATCTCATCCCCCTAGAGTATGTTTCTTTGTATGAGAAAGCAAATCCAACCTGCTTCCAGCTCTCCAAACTTCTAAAACTGACTGAATCAACTTTATTTTCACATAAAATGAATTATCAAATATATTAACATCTTGAAATATATTTCCAGGAGTGGATGTTGTGAAGGAGCCAGTTAAGCCAGTGGTTGAGATGTCCATATCCCATATCAGAGTGCTGGTTGAAGTCTTAGCTGCTCTACTTCTAATCCACTCCCTACTAACGTGGCTAGGAAGGTGGAAGATCATGGCCCAAGTATTAGGTCTCTGTATTCCATGTGAGAAACCCATGGAGTTCTTAGCTCCTGCCTTTTGCCTGGTGCAGGCCCCACTGTTGGGGAATAAACCAGCAGATAGAAGATCTCTCTCTCTCTCTCTCTCTCTCTCTCTCTCTCTCTCTCATATTATGCCTTTCAAATAGTAAATAAATGCTTTTTAAATGCCTTTTTTTAATGCATTTCTACTTTCTTGACAGTGCCTGGAATTCCTTTATTGTAGAACACAGGATATCGCTTAACAGTTGCATTAAAGTCCCAATTCTTAACCAGGGAATGCAGGGAGGTCAATTAGCCAGTTGTTTAACTACTCTAAGTGCTTGAGTTTTGATACTTCCAGTTTCAGAGAAATGGTGAACTGGAGGTCAGATAGGTAGAAAAATAGAGAAGGAGGTAGATAGCCTGTGAAGTACAGGGCAAGAAATGCTTAAAGGGAAGGCCAGGCCTCTGTGAATACAATTTCCAGTGCTAGTGATTTTTTTTTTACTATTGTTTAACTCCAACTTTGTGTAAAAGGAGAGAAGTGATTTACAGAGTGTTTTATTGATTTTTCTCATACACATTCATGCTCATGCTTACTTTAATGCTGCTATTAAGATCCTGCATGACTGCTGACCATGGGTGACATGCTTTATGAAGTTGATTTTTCTTAACTAACAACATTGTAGAATGATTTTACTATCTTGGGATTTGAAGGGCAGAAGCAAACTTTCACAATTCTGCCCTAGGGATATGTCAACTCTTAGGAAATGTGCCATTAGTTAGTCCAGAGGGATTCCAATGGACTCATCCTGCTACAGGTCACTGTGATGAACTTATACATAGATAACTTCTCGCAATAAGATCTATGAGGGAAGAAGCAAACAGGACCCTAGATGCTTGAATTTGATGCCAGAGACACAACACAACAACACAAGGAAATTTTTCTTGATTCGCATTGATTTGACACAAAATAAAGGAGGCATTTAGGCATCCTTACTTCCTTACCACTATACATGCCTGGAAGATTTCTCAAGATATTTGAGAAATATGAGAGTTCTGCAAAAAGCTCATTGAAAATGGAATTAAAAGATTGTTTTGTGCAAGAATTTTGAAAATACATACATCATTTTTTTCTTAACACATTTTCCATGAACTTTTTGAAAATACCTTGTGGTGTGTACAAGTTACATGAAAAGATTTTAGGACTATTTATTGGATTAGTAAAGTGTGTGATATGAAAAGTGCTAGGTCTGCTTACTGGATAAAGCAGAAGCATGTTTGTTTCAGTGGGGTCCACAGCAAAGAAGGCTTCACTAGCTGGTCTAAGGTACAGGACAAAGGAATTTGTCAACTGGCTCTTGTAAACCAGCATGTACTGTGATGCTTGAGGTGTCAGAAGCATGTGGGAATGTGCTATGGTGCCTACTGTAAACCATGAAAGAAGGATCATGAAGGTGGCTCCAAGATTTTGTAGTGAATTTATGCCTATCTACCAAGTATATTTTCTCTTGGAGAAGCAACTCTGGATCAGCTCACAGAGGCTGAATCCCAGGCCCAGAGAACCATGGGAATATCTGACACTAGCTGCTCACCATGAACTGAATGCAATCTGTTACATTTAGCCATAAAGTCTGGTATTCGCTAAAGCTCTTAAATATCAAGTGAAAAGATACATGTACAGCACTGAACCCCAGCAGGTTCTAAAGGCACAAGTAATTTACATAAGCAGATAACTCATGCATCCAGAATGCCTTACTCCTGCCAAATTACTTCCCCTTCTTCAAACCACATCTGTGGCCTGATGGGGAATTTCCTATGATAAATTAAATAGGGGAGAAAAAGCTCAAACTAGAATTACAGAAAGCTTTGCCTTACAGCAAAATTGAACCACTACCGCATTACAGCCCCAGGAGGAGTCTTTAAGTGAGAAATGGAATCCTTCTACCAAGAGGGATTCAAGTAGCAATGAAACATGACTGATCTCTGCCTCCTAGAATTTTTTTCTCCCCTAAACTTCCCTTACTTTTTCTGTTTGTCTTCCTCTCAGTTTTCTAGCTATTCCTTTCTTGTCCCTTTTGAAGATCAATCTTCCCCTGTGTAGTCAATATTATTTGAATTCAACATATTTAGTTCTAGACTCTTCCTTCTATCCTACATTCAAATTAGGCAATTTTACATGGCTTCATTTGTAATAGATATGGTGATGACACTTTCATTTTTATTTCTAGTGTAGGACTTTGAACTCCAAAATTATGTAATTTTTATTGTGGAAAACAAACATAACATGAAATTTATCATTTTAACCATTATTAAGCATACAAGTATAGTTCAGTGACATCAGTTACATTCACATTATTGTGCAGCTATCAACACTATCCATTTCCATCTTCCCAAACGGAAACTCCATGCTCATTAAACAACAACTCCCTTTCAGCCCCTGGCAATCACCATACTACTTTATGTATAAGAATTTGTCTGTTCTAGATACTTCATATAAGTGAATTCACACAATATTTACTCTTCTGTGTTTGACTTATTTCATTTGGCATGGTATTTTCAAGGTCATTCTGTGTTGTAACAAGCATCAGAGTTTTATTCCTTTTTGAATAATGACATTTCATGTGCATGCATACACACACACACACTTGATATATAAAAACTATTGTGTAGATATATGCTCAAGTCTCTGCTCGCCATTCTTTGGTATATATAACCACAAATGGAACTGCTGAGTCATATGGTAGTCTATGTTTAGTTTTTTGAGGAACCTCCATACCATATACTCTTGATATATTTACATGTCCTTTACATTTGAATATGACATAGACACCTCAATATAAAATGTTTTTCCCCCGAAAGAACCTGTGCCTCCATTAGTATTCCATTGGAGAATGACACTGCCACTTAGTTAGATATACAAACTAGAAAATATGAAGCCACTCTTTTTTTAACTTTTATTTAATAAATATAAATTTCCAAAGTACAGCTTTTGGATTACAGCTGCTTTTTCCCCCCATAACCACCCTCCCACCTGCAACCATCCCATCTCCCACTCCCTCTCCTATCCCATTCTTCATCAAGATTCATTTTCAATTATCTTTATATACAGAAGATCAATTTAGTATATACTAAGTAAAGATTTCAACAGTTTGCACCCACACAGAAACACAAAGTATAAAGTACTGTTTGAGTACTAGTTATACCATTAACTCACATAGTGCCACACATTAAGGACAGTGATCCTGCATGGGGAGTAAGTGCACAGTGACTCCTGTTGTTGATTTAACAATTGACATTCTTGTTGATGGTGTCAGTAATCCCCCAAGACTCTTGTCATGAAGCCTCTTGAGTTCACCAACTCCGATCTTATTTAGACAAGGTCATTCCCAAAGTAGAAGTTCTCTCCTTCCTTCAGAGAAAGGTACCTCCTTCTTTGATGGCCTGTTCTTTCCACTGGGATCTCACTCGCAGAGATCTTTCATTTAGCTCATTTTTTTTTTTTTTGCCAGAATGTCTTGGCTTCCCATGCCTGAAATACTCTCATGGGCTTTTTAGCCAGATCCGAATGCCTTAAGTGCTGATCCTGAGGCCAGAGTGCTATTTAGGACATCTGCCATTCTATGAGTCTGCTGTGTATCCCGCTTCCCATGTTGGATCATTCTCTCCTTTTTAATTCTATCAGTTAGTATTAGCAGACACTAGTCTTGTTTATGTGATCCCTTTGACACTTAATCCTATCATGATGATCAATTATGAACTGAAACTGATCACTTGGACTAGTGAGATGGCATTGGTACATGCCACCTTGATGGGATTGAATTGGAATCCCCTGGCATGTTTCTAACTCTACCATTAGGGGTAAGTCCGATTGAGCATATGGCAAACTGTACATCTCCTCCCTCTCTTATTCCCACTCTTATATTAAACAGGCATCACTTTCAGTTAAATTTAAACACCTAAGAATAATTGTGTGTTAAGTAAAGAGTTCAACCAATTGTATTAAGTAGAAGCTACTCTTAATATCACCTTCTTTCTCACCTTTCATATCATTGTCATATCCGTTTTAACCCTGAACATTTCTTGAACCTATTGATGTATTTCTTTCTCTACCACCATTTCTCTGGAAAGAATATTCATTATTATTCACCTGAATATCGTAATAGCCTCCTAACTGATTTACCTACATCCGTTCTCACCTCTGCAAATGCTGCTCCACAGCATAGTTAGAAACTTCACATATGTTCGTATCATTCATCTGCTAAAAATATTCAGTAGTTTAACATTGCTGGAATAAAGACCACAATTCTTTACATGAAGACCCTACATGCTGTGACTTCTACTTCCTAAGCTTCATCTGTCATGAAACCCTGACTCATTCTCTGATCTCTCATCATACTGAGATTCCTTGGGTTTCTAATGAATCACTTCATACTTGGAACATGACTATGGTGAATGATATTTACTTTAACTTGGAACCTACCTCCCCATTTCTCATCACCACATGTAAGCTATCCTTAATCTCTTGATATCAGGTTAAACTTCCTCTCTCAAGCTCCCCTTAATATGCTTCTTTTTTTTCCCTGAAACTTAACATATAAACATGTTTACACCTTATTTATCTGAATATCTAAGTGAAATCTGTCTTCTCCGTTAGAAAATAATTCTCAAAGGGGCATCTATCATGTCTACCTTTTCAACCCTCCATATGTTTAATAGGCATCACAGTCCCTGGCACAGAGTAGTTTGTGGAATGAAGGAATATATCAGTTTATGTCTCCATGATCCTCAACAGAATTCAAGCTCTTTTCTCAGATAAGGATTAGTCACTGACTCACATTTGCATTTCCAATAACTAATGCATTTAGATATCATTCACGTCTGCTGAACGCCATAATTCCAAGCTCATCATAGCTTTAAAACTAATCAGAGGCATGCACTTGCCCACAGTTTTTCTTTTTCTTTTTTTCCAAATCCTACAAACTCAATTCCCTCTTCCTTGCAAAGTAGTTGGCTTTTCCTAGAGGAAGAGTATAGCACTGTGTATAGGTAGAAAGTTACAACCAGCAGAGAAAGGTCTGATGAGACCTAGGAATGAGAGGCAGTCTAGGCAAACTTGTCCCAAGGTGAATGCAAACTACTTCTAGTTGTCTCAGTTTGCTGAAAGGGAGAAAAATGCATTCACAAAATCAATAGGTGAATACTGAGTAACAAGAGCTACACTGATTTTTCTCTAATTTAGAAAACATATCTTGCAACAGCAGCAACAGTTGGAGTCAGTGCCTCATTAAGGTTATGGTAATCTACTGTCCTTCTCCGAGTTGAACATTCTTTTTTTCCCAGAAACCTTTTAATTTAAGGTATACAAACTTCATACATTTCATAAATACAACTTTAGGAACATAGTGATTCTTCCCACCCTACGAGCACTCCCATCTATACTCCCACCCTTCTTCCTTTTTCTCTTATTGCCATTCTTGTTTTTTACTAACATCTATTTTCAGTTAAATTTATACACATAAGATTAACTCTATACTAAGTAAAGAGTTCAACAAATAGTATGGGGAAATAAAACTGTTCCTCAACAGTTGAGAAAAGGGCTGTTCAAAGTCATCACATTTCAAACTGTCAATTTCACTTCTATAAATTACCTTATAGGTGCTCTATTAGTTACCACAGATCAGTGAGAATATATTATTTTCCTTTTGGGACTGGCTTATTTCACTAAGTACAATGTTTTACAGTTGCATACATTTTGTTGCAAATGACAGGATTTCATTTTTTTTAACCTCTGTGTAGTATTCCATGGTGTACATAATCCCATAATGCCTTTATGCAGTCTTCAGTTGACAGGCATTTGGACTGATTCCATATCTTAGCTATTGTAAATTGAGCTGCAATAAACATAGGGGTACAGATAACACTTTCATATGCTGATTTCATTTCTGAGCAAACTGTTGAACCAAACAGTGACTGCTGACAATTACCACTCCTACTTCTTTTGATTCATTCATGGTGGTTCTAATCTCTGCTACTCCCCTAGGGATGTTTTATTCACTATTTTTGCAGGAGATAGGAGCTTCAAAGGCTTCTATTTAAAATGTCCCAAGGTAACACAGAACCTATGTTAAAATCTAAAAATTGTTTAAGTAGGCATATATTTATTCATGCATACATATACAAATAGTTAAATATATTTCTATATCAGACCATATAGATTCACATTAAAACTTCCTTTGAAATTTGAGCTCCATATATTACTACTTTAGACTATAGTGGTTTCTGTGTCTTCAAAAATTAATGTCAATCCATGTCTTTTATAATTATACCTGATGTATTTGAATTTCCTTGTCTCAGCACCCAGTGACTCAGCTTCATCAGTATAAATCACTTTGAGAGGCCTACCGAGAGAAACAGAATACTCAGAGGCATTACAGGGAAGACTTCAGTGGTATTGCAGACGGACTGTTCTGGGCTTGGGAACAGACTCAAGATTAGAAATGGGGTAATAAATCGTGAATCTCTTTCCTGGAGGCTTAAGGCAGAACTAAAGTTTTGTTTTGTTTTCTCTGCATTTGATTATGCAAATTAAATCAGACTTAAGGTGCCTTATGATTAATTAAGCATAGCCAGAGATCTTTATAAATCAGGCATCCTTTGACAGTTGATTACCATGCTTTCTCTGTTATCTGTTGTGATGACTATGTCCACTTTGTTTCTGGTGGTTAACTGCATTCTGCAAACTTATGATCCCATGGAGATCAGTAAGACAATAAAATTGCATTTCACCCTACCAGCATTTCTGACCTAAAGCAAATATATTACACTTTGAATATTTGCATGTTGTCATCATTTATATCCTCCTCAAGGCCTCCAGGTTTGAGAATGGATATGTGAATTGCACAACATTCCTGTTCCTTAAAGAATGTGAGTACCTTCTATGCTACATTGATATATAAGATGTTTCACTTAATTGAATCCATATTTGTATTAGTCACGTTAAAAAAAACTATTAAAATTTCAGGCAGCTGCCCAACTAGCACACTGGATGCATACTCTCCACTAAATTAATAAATGTAAAATAATCAGTCTGATCTAAAAGTATATTACACCTTGCTTGGTCTGGCATCTTCACAATCTATTTCAATGATTATTTGATAGATTTTTACAATGATTTTTAAACAACTCCCTCAGATACTTTTGCTTGAATACTTTTCACAATTTTTGCTCTATGCTTCACTCACATTTATTACCAGACCTTGTTAAATTTGAATGTTGTTCCCATTTAAGCAACAATGATGACAAAAGGGACTTGTTATCTTTCTCAGTCAAGAGACAGGGAAATACTTGTAGAGGCAAAGGTAACATAGTGGGATTTAGGAGGAATTTTGGGTATTCCAAGTCTTCTCTGTCTTCCAAATATAAACATGACAATTACGAAAATACTATACTTTTTCAGGTCAAGATTCTGTGTTTCACATCTTTAGAGTTTGAGTTGAATGATAAAAAATAATACATTGAATAAGTAAAAGGGATTTGAGGTGTTCTGGCAGGAGCATGAACATTAATAATCACAGGGTATCTATAGATAAACCTTCGCCTTCCCTACAACTTAGGCTTGCTACAGATAAGAATCTATAATTTGCAAAAGGGGATAATGGGTAGCATCATTTTTTCCTCCTTTTTTTTTTTTAGCATTTTTATTCTTTCTTCAGATTCTTAAACTCTTGTCAGTGTCAAAGCATTATGAGAGATAATCAATAAGAGATATAGGAAAGTTTTTTTTCCTGACTGCAAATATTATACCCTGGATGAGTGCTCCCTGTACGCAAAAATGAGAAAAACAGTGTATACGCTGTTGCTAGATTTACCAGACACACTATTGCTGGCGTCTCTGACTATGTCTCCATTGGCATAGCTGATAGATTGTATTTCTAAGATTCTATCCCTGCCTTACACCCTAGTTTTCTAGTATTTCCTTATTTTGAATTTTATTTAAGTAGAAAAAGTTCATATAATTCACCGTGTAAATTACATTCTTCCTGGAAATATGCAGAGATGGCATAATAAATAAAATAAATACCATCTATTAAAAATAAATGCTTGGAAATGTGGTAAGTTACACACACATATATTGTTTCATTGATCTCTTGCATACTGATACAATTGTCTTCTACTGTTTTAGAAAATTAAGATTTTTAAATAGGTCACAAAGAAGTCAACCTGCTGAGTGTCAGTTAACACAGTAAATGGAAAGTATTTCTGACATTAAGATCTAGGTTTTTAAATACTATGCTATCTGATTCACTAAATGGCTAATTGTATTTTTAAGAATCATCAATATTTAGAAAAATTGGGAAATTTCGAGTTAAGATTGGCTATTAAAGCATATAGGATTCAAGTGCAGACTGCCTGGTCTGATATTTCGAATATTATTCTATTTTCTAGTTGTGTAATCTTGAGCAAAATGTTTAAACTCTGTGCCTCAGCTACCTTACGTATAAAACAAGCATACACATACAATGCTTGCAGTGCCTGCATCCCATATGGGTGCCAGTTTGAGTCCTGGCTGCCCCACTTCTGATCCAGCTCTCTGCTAGGGCCTGGGAAAGCAGTATAAGATGGCCCAAGTCCTTGGGCCCCTGTACCCACATGGGAGACCCGGAAGAAACTCCTGGCTGCTGGCTTTGGATAGGTGCAGCCCCGGCGGTTGAGGCCAATTGGGGAGTGAACCAGTGGATGGAGGACCTCTCTCTTTCTCTCTGCCTCTCCTCTCTCTGTGTAACTCTGTCTTTCAAATAAATAAATAAGTCTCTCTTTTTTTGTGACAGGCAGAGTTAGACAGTGAGAGAGAGACAGAGAGAAAGGTCTACCTTCTGTTGATTCACTCCCCAAATGGCCGCCACAGCCAGTGTGCTGCACCAATCTGAAGCCAGGAGCCAGGTGCTTCTTCCTGGTCTCCCATGGGGTGCAGGGCCCAAGCACTTGGGCCATCCTCCACTGCACTCCGGGGCCACAGCAGAGGGCTGGCCTGGAAGAGGGGCAACCAAGACAGAACCCAGGGTGCTGGCACCACAGGCAGAGGATCAGCCTAGTGAGCCGCGGCACCGGCCATAAATAAGTCTTTTTTAAAAAAATCATCTCTTGAAGAGTTCTAAAAAATAAGTGAGTCTGTCTGGCGCCGCTGCTCACTAGGCTAATCCTCCGCCTAGCGGCACCAGCACACCAGGTTCTAGTTGCAGTCGGGGCGCCGGATTCTGTCCTGGTTGCCCCTCTTCCAGGCCAAATCTCTGCTGTGGCCTGGGAGTGCAGTGGAGGATGGCCCAAGTGCTTGGGCCCTGCACCCCATGGGAGACCAGGAGAAGCACCTGGCTCCTGCCATCGGATCAGCGCAGTGCGCTGGCCGCAGCGCGCTGGCCACGGCAGCCATTGGAGGGTGAACCAACGGCAAAGGAAGACCTTTCTCTCTGTCTCTCTCTCTCACAGTCCATTCCGTCAAAAAAAAAAAAAAAGTGAGTCAATACATATGAAGTATCTATAAAGTGCTTGGCATATAGTAACATTGCAGTATATATAGAAAGTGGCTCCCAAGGTGTTTCTTATATGAAAAGGACTAAATAAAAGTAATTATTATTGTTAATATTATTTTAATTAATAATTGATTTAATTAATAATATTTCTCAAGTCATATCTAAGTCTCATGCTGGTATTTGTATTCCTGAGAACTTTCAAGAAAATAAAGCATAGTTAAATACACACGCACACACACACACACACACCTTTAATATAGAGTACTTCCTAGCAGCCTTGCTTTAAATATGCCATATATATATATGAGTATGTATGAGTATGCATGTATTGTGCACGGCAGAGGAGGGGTGATGAAGTTACCCAAACTCTCTAAGGGCATATGGAGACTCTTCTAGGCCTCAATTGCACATTTAAGTGAAGATGTTCTGAGAAGAAATTTCATCTCTCTTCAATCTAACAATATAGAAGCCGCCGCTATTTTTTTAAACTAATTCAAATAATATGCAGACTTTTTTTCTTATCACTCCAACTGGAAATCCAAATTTGACATGTGAAAAGGCAACATGAGAGATTTTGAGGAAATAACCATGACTTACACTTTATCTGAAATTGAAGAATTTTATTTATCAAATATAAAGTTTTACCCTGTAGTTGTCTTGGCCTCAAGTTTTCAGACTGCATTAGTCAGAAATAACTTTTTGCCAACCTCATTTATTCCTGCTATAGGTGAAGGCCATTTTCTCAAAGTGATTAACTGGCAGTACTACTCAATCCATTTATCCTTCTTAGACCTCCCTATTGTGATGCATTGCAATACTTTCTTCTCTTTGTGAGGCTACAAAGATGCAGTGACTGTGAAAACTTTAAGTTGGTGTTTCTTAAAATGAAAGTCTAAGACCTAATGAAATTGCTTCAACATTATGTTGGAAGTATGTAAGAAAATGCAGTGTTCTTCATCTTCTTGAGTGGTCTGCTTGGCAGATGCTATATATTAACTGATTGCAAGCCAGGGAAGTGATGCGAATGTCACTGAATAATTAATTAGGATAGCCAAAGGAATGTTCAAAATGATTACCCAAATAACCCAGGCCTATGCTCACCTTTGGATAAGCTGACCTATATAAGCTGGAGCTCTCAAAGAACATTTTCACTCTGATAATATGAACCGATTATTTTACAGCAGTGCAATCAAAGGCAGACACTCTGTTTGATAAGGAATCTTTCTACATGTGGAAATTGCCTTCATACATTTCAGCAAGCTTCGTTCTAGATTATGTCCATTTGTAACGCTGTATGAATAATTCTACTTTCCCTTAGAACTTATTTTTGTTCTGAAGATTTTAGTTCTATGTTAAGACAGACTAATTAAAACTTCTTTTAATGTAGCATGTAAATTTCACTTCATTACTTCCTTCTGGGTTCATTGTTATAAAAACTGACATGCTTTGAGGTTTCAGTGAACTCACTTCATGACTTATTTTGAAAATGATGCTCCCTAAATATATTATTACTGAGTAATTGTGTAATTGTATATTTCACTTAGAATAATTTTAGTTGAAAGTGACAGAAAACACAGACAAAATTTGCCTTAGCAAATGGGAATGCAAAGCCTAAAGAAACTGCAAAGACCAGAAATGGCTTTCAAGAGCTCAGAAATAATTCTTGCCATTGAATTGTCTCTCTTTGTTGAATCTCCTTCCTCTGAGTTGACATCATCAAAAGAAGGTTCTCATCTGACTGATGATGGGAAAATACCAAAAGAAGATGGAATAGATGTACACTGCATTGTTTAGAAATGATTTCCTTTTTGTGTATTCAAGACTGCTTCCACTTTATGGCTCCAAATTTGGAGTATGGGAGAAGAGAGGAACCTAAATTATGAAACATCCTAGAAATTGGTCATATGCATAGAGTATTCTTACTAAAGTGCTTGTTACTTCAGGATTTAGTAAGTAAAATGGGAAGCACATAGCAATATTTTAGGCAGAATGAGGATGACTTCGATGACAAAAAAGATATCAGAAAAACTAAGTTTATTTTTTTAAGCAGCTACAAGATTATGGTAGAGTTTACCATTATTGTTGCAGACACACACAAGTATGACCACATGGATTACAGTATGCCAAGTGGCCGTGTTTGTGATTATGGTAACATAACATAATTCCTTGGATTTAGGACTAAGAACATGAACTAAATTGGGAAATCTCAGAACTTCATACCATCGCCTTCCCAGTGTGTTTGATATATGAGATGGACACAGAACTCAAGTTGGGCCATGCGTATTCCTTACTTGATATACTTTAACTGGAACTGTGAAAAATAAAACAAGCCCTTCAGCACTAGTCACAGCACTAAAAAAAATGTAAACTCAAAAGAACCTATAGGAACAGCCTCCTTCATGGGGAGATAGTGCTTTGTGAGAATGATTTGGAAACAAGCAGAGATGACAGCCAGAGAGGAAAGTCCAGTGGCTTCTTACTTACTAATTCCAGAGCTCTCTCAGGTCAGCTCCAATTCTGTCCTCCCCAGTTATTCCAGCCAATAAACATCACTAGCTTAGTCAAATTTAAGGTTTGTTTTTATTACTTAAAATCAGAGTCCTGATTAAACCAATTTAGAAATGCTCAAAAACATCATGGAGATTTTAAGAAGCCTTGAATGGACAAACAAAATAATATAAAGTAAAACAAAACTCAGCATGTGTAGTAAAAATCAATTTAAAAAGAATGCTACAAAACAGAAACAGAAGAGTAATGGAATTGACACTAGAAAAACTTGGTTCTGGGTTTCATTATAGAAATAGTAGGTAGATGATTTAGACTAAGCAAGCTTGGGTTAGTAAATAAATATTTGCTAAGAAAAAGTCAATGGTAGTGAATGAAGCTTCCTCTATGAAAGGTACTTTACAACAGAGGCATTGATAGCATTGGGCATGGGAAGAGCCACGTCTAGGGACAATGTTCAGCACAAATCTCCAAAATATTAAATAGTAACTGTGTTCCTCAGTGTGAATGTGGCAAGTATGTGATTACTCTCTCCTGTTGTTTGACAGTTACACCTTCTTGTGATGCAGTGAGACAAAATAAGTATTATTTTTAAAAATATACATTCCTCCTATGATTTTGGTTTGTATACTTTGGAAATCTAGCTTACTATCTGTGTTCTGCTCCCTACACTACTTGTGTGAACAAGGATTCCCAGTGAGCTTTCACTCCTATCAGCCATTCTGATTTCTGACTGAAAGCTCCCCCTCACTGTAGAACTGCTGTGTAAGTGTCTGGTAATATAGGATCCCCAAGACCTAGTCCTTAACTACTGAAGACTAGTCAGTCGGTTGCAGGGGTATAAATACTCCAGCCCCTTTGCCCTCTGGTTGAGATAGCACTAACTGTGATCTACACCGTGTCTAGAGGACAATAACTTTTAAAAAAAAAAGTCTCAGTGGGACTTTATTTTGACTCACTCACTTTTTTCTGGTCTTCTGGTTTTCTCTTTCCTACTTCTTTCCACTCACCTACCATATTTTTCCCAATTTCTTTTCTTGTGTTGTTGTTCCCCCCAAAAAAACTTCCTATAAACCCTTTCTATACAAATCCTAATCTCAGAGTCTTTTTTTCTGGAAAACCAAAGTGAGCATGAGATATATGCTATATACTGACACATATGTTTGTTGGCTGGATATATCTAGGATGGAGTCTTATTTTGTTTATTGCTTCTTGTAGGCTATTTATCCTCAATAGACAAATTTATTTACCTTTTTGTCTAGTAATCTTGTGATTTTTACAGAATAAAAAAGCAATGACTGATTACACAGAAGGACCTTCTTTGCTTGAGGAGCCTTACTCATTGGGATTACCCTATCTTGAAGGACTTCAGAGCCATAGCATTACTTTAAAAAGGATAAGGCATGCCTTGAAAATTTATTCTTTCTAATAGTGAAAGAACATCATACTTTCTATCAATTCAGTTTATAAACTCAATATCTAATTCATGCCAAAGAAATACATATCTTTTTTTTTCTTTTTTTATATATAACGCTTTTATTTAAAGAATATAAATTTCCAAAATACAGCTTATAGATTACAATGGCTTCCTCCCCCATAACTTCCCCCCAACCCGCAACCCTCCCCTTTCCCGCTCCTTCTCCCCTTGCTTCACATCAAGATTCATTTTCAATTCTCATTATATACAGAAGATCAGTTTACTATATATTAAGTAAAGATTTCAACAGTTTGCCCTC
This sequence comes from Sylvilagus floridanus, assembly GCA_949820135.1. Classification (NCBI taxonomy): domain Eukaryota; kingdom Metazoa; phylum Chordata; class Mammalia; order Lagomorpha; family Leporidae; genus Sylvilagus; species Sylvilagus floridanus. The sequence continues at coordinate 117,466,427 of OX463223.1, forward strand.
ACATAGCAACACAAAGTGAAAAATACTGTTGGAGTACTAGTTATAGTATTAATTCATAATGTATAGCACATTAAGGACAGAGATCCTACATGATATATTTTTTTTAAAAAATTGATTAATTTTCGAGGCAATTTCCAATTTAACACCAAGATTTTTTTTTCATTTTTAATTATCTATATACAGAAGATTGATTCAGTATATACTAAGTAAAGATTTCATCAGTTTGCACCCACACAGAAACACAGAGTGTAAAATACTGTTTCAGTGCTAGTTATAACATTACTTCACATTGGACAACACATTAAGGACAGATCCCACATGAGACGTAAGTACACAGTGACTCCTGAAGTTGATTTAACAATTTGACACTCTTGTTTATTCTTGATTAGAGGGCAAGATGGCGGAATAGGAAGGGAGCACACCGATAGTCTGGGGAGAGACAGTTTAATAAAATTTGTTTAATAGGAAGGGAGCACACCGATAGTCTGGGGAGAGACAGTTTAATAAAAGTGGAGATACTGCAGGTTCAAGGAAGAGTAGGGGAAGAAACAGCAGAGAAAACCCTTCCGGAACTGGAGATTCACAGTGGACCTGCGTGGAGAGCGTGGGAGCCCGCAGTTTGGGACACCAGCAGCAGATTCAACACACCAGCGCTGGAACGCGAGGTGAGAAGAACCTCAATAGCCCGAGATACCAGGAGGGAAGCCGAAAAGGGAGCCTAGAGCGAACAAGGCTTGAAACCCTGCAGGGAAAAGTTCACCAGGCTAACTAGAAGAAAGAGAGAGAGAGAGGGAAAAAAAAAAGTGACCCATACAGACACGAGCTTCTCTCTCTCCGCTCACCTCTCAAAGCTGAGCAAGACAAAGAGCAGGCGCCATTTTGGAATACGTCATAAGCAGGGCGACCTCGGGTCGGGCACCGGCCCCGAGCCTAGCAGAAAAACCTGACTCTGGGTGGGAGGGGTGAAATAACAGGAGATTAGGACCTAGTGAATGTGTGGTGCTAATGAACTGAGACTGTGAAAAAAGAGATGGTGGGGGAGAGAACTCACGGAAATCACAAATTCATGTGAGTACTCTCCAGAGACGCTACAGTTCAGTAGCCTTGGCAGCCCAGTGGGAGACTACAGGAGAATCTCAGCCCACACAAAGGGCCGCAAAGATTCCTTCTCTGGTCCTTGGGAAAGAGCTTCCGAACTCTGGCTCCCGTGGGTATATCATTTGCCTGCTAACCACCCCCAATTCAATTCAGCTGTGTGGAATTACTTCCCTTTTGAACCAAAAAAAAAAAAAAAACCTAACAGACAGAGATTTACCACACCTAACCTGGGAGTGTCTCCTTTGACACACCCTCAACCCTGAGGAACCAAACAGAGCTCTCAGGCCACACCCATCTCAAGCCTCTAAGGCTCCATCAAAAGCAGACAGTCCACTTAATCTAGAGTCATAGTATAACAAGAAAAAAACACCACAGTGAAGAAACCAATATGCCAAACAACAAACGCAAAAACCGAGGTAATAAGAACAAGGAAGACACTATGACACCCCCAAATGAAAAAGACACCCCAATTCAAGATTACGAAGATGATGAGATAGAAGAGATGCAAGAAGCAGATCTCAAAAAATTGATAAGAACACTAAGAAGTACTCAAAAACAAATTCTTGAACTACAGAAATCCTTAATGGACAAGGTAGAAAATCTCTCTCGTGAAAATGAAATATTAAGGAGGAATCAAGCTGAAATGAAACAACTAGTAGAACATGAAACTGTGATAGTGACGAGAAATCATAATGAAGTGAAGAATTCAATAGATCAAATGAAAAACACATTAGAGAGCCTTACAAACAGAATGGGTGAGGCAGAAGAGAGAATATCGGACTTAGAAGACAGAGCACAGGAAACTATACAGTCAAACCAAAGAAAAGAAGAGGAAATTAGAAATCTAAAAAATATTGTTGGGAATCTACAGGATACTATTAAAAAACCCAACATTCAAGTTCTAGGAGTTCCATAGAGGGAGAAAGGATTAGAATGCCTTTTGAGTGAGATAATAGCAGAAAATTTCCCAGTTTTGGAGAAAGACAGAGTCATCCTAGTACAGGAAGCTCATAAAACCCCTAGTAAACATGACCAAAAGAGGTCCTCACCACGACATGTTGTAATTAAACTCACCACAGAGAGAAACGTCAAATTACACTCAGAGGATCTCCAATTAGACTCACGGCAGACTTCTCATCAGAAACCCTACAAGCTAGAAGGGAATGGCGAGACATAGCCCAGGTACTTAGAGAGAAAAACTGCCAGCCCAGAATATTATATCCTGCCAAGCTCTCATTTGTGAATGAAGGTGAAATAAAGACCTTTCATAACAAACAAAAATTGAAAGAATTTGTTGCCACTCGTCCAGCCCTGCAAAAGATACTTAAAGATGTGTTACACACAGAAACACAGAAACACGCCCATCAACATGAAAGAAGATAAACGAAGGGAACCTCACAGCAAAAGATCACAGGGAATTCAAAGCATACATTTGGATAAAGAAATTATGGGACATGTACTCTATAGAATACTATACAGCAGTCAAAAACAATGAAATCCGGACACTATGAGAAACATATCTTTTATATGTAAAATAACCTAACAGTAGTATTTGAAGTGAAAGTTGATCAATTAATAGATATGATAATGATTATTCAGGAAAAGAATGCTTGAGAAGGCTCTTTCATAAAATAAAATACTCATAGAAGAATAAAGATGATTTACTTATATTTTTAATAATATCGACAAGCAGACATTCCCCTTTTGGATCTCTGTGGTTGGTCAGTACTTTTTAAACAAAACCATAGCTCCATACAACTACTCATGAGCAAAAATATTTGAGTCAGCCAGAGTTTTGTTTGCTTTAGCTGAACTCAACTTTATGACTTCTAGTCTGTCTGCTTCGCTGTTGAACATGAGCTGTCTAGCACTGTGCCCTTCTCTGCTTGACTCTCCTTGAAAGCTTCATTTAACTTTTTTTTTAAGTACTAAATCTTTGTTTCTTCTTTCTTGTTGCTTATTTTATATATGTTTCTATGTATTTGGGGGTTATTTTAAAAATTGGTTTACATCCTCACTCACTGAACTTAATGTACTTGAAGCTTATTAGACACAAAAGGATGTCTTTCTATTTGTCCTTAACAAACAGATGATTTAAGCAGAAGAAGATAACAGAACAAAAATGACTAGGTCAATATCTGTACCTGTCATGTGAAAAATATAGTATTCTTTTTTTATTGGTTGCCTTGCCTCTTTCCTTTAACACCTCTCCAACTCTTCCTCCACCTTGGCCCCCATACATACACATCATGTACCTTTTAATAATAGAGGCTCACTACCGCAAGGGGAGTCCTTTGACCAGCAGCCTCTGAAAGTATCATCAGGAAGTTGGTTCCAAACTCTGAATCTTCGCTCTGTCCCCAGACTTACTTGAATTAAGATCTGCATTTTAACATGTTTCTTTGGTCGGTTCATATGTGTATTGAAGTTTGAGAAGCACGGTCAGGAAGACAGTCTTTAATGTTGAAAGCAATGAACCCCTTTCATCTCTTGTGTGGGTAATATGTTACAATTAAGGAAATAGCATTGGATTGGTATTTTTTAATGGCATTAGTTAAAGGAATAAACATGCTATAGAGATAAAATATGGTATATTCTGAAAACAATTCTGTTAAAAATTGCATAGATGTCTTGCTTTACATCACAGAAGCACAAAACCACAATTATCTTAACTAGAATTAAAAAAAAAGTCTTTCAATTACCTATATAGCATATTCCACAAAATAATATGGACACATTGTAACATGACATCCAGTCTGAGTTAGAAAGCTCTAAATTGTCAGACAGCCTTGACATGACACCTTCACTGTAGAAAATTTCCTGGGGCCGGCACTGTCTCATAGAGGGTAAAGCCACTGCCTGCAGTGCCAGCATCCCACATAGGCGCAGGCTCAAGTCCGGGCTGCTCCACTTCTGATCCAGCTCTCTGCTATGGCCTGGAAAGCAGTGGAGGATGGCCCAAATCCTTGAGCCCCTGCACCCGCATGGGAGACCCGGGAGAAGCTCCGGACTCCTTGCTTTGGATCAGTGCAGCTCCAGCCGTTGCAGCCAATTGGGGAGTGAACCAGTGGATGGAAGATTTTCTCTCTCTCTCTCTCTGCCTCTCCTTCTCTCTCTGTGTAACTCTGACTTTCAAATAAATAAATAAATCTTAAAAAAAAAAAGAAAATTCCCCATCAGAACAAACATGATATCTGTTAGTTGGGTAGATATCACCTAAAACCATGTAAACTGTTTGTTTGTAAGGTTAGTTAGCTACTTACTATACTGTGTTATAAAGTAGTGACTCATATAACAATGAAATGCATCCAACCATAATACTTGGCTTTTCCAGAAGAAATGATTGTGAAATAAACTTTCCAATTTTCTCTGAAGCTCCTTATTAAATAAAACTGTATTTTGTTTCTTATATAACATGGTAACGGCTTTACAGTGGTTGCTTATGCCTTCAGAAAAGATTAGGTCGTATTTTTACTGCAAATTTTAATAAGTAATTTTGCCAACATTCACATTTTATATAGGTTTTAAAATGATACTATTTAAAGTCAGAACACAATAAAATATAGTTATTGATGAAAGTGGATATCACTATTAATTATTTGGAACATGTAATATGTGAGCTTTGTTTTCCTTAATAGCATGCATATAGAGGGAATCTTTCCTTTTCATGAGCTTGTTGTTGTTACATTTTTTTGATTGGCATTACTTTCACTCTGTGGAACACTATTGTGAACTACTAGTAGATTGCCATTATCTGCTATAATTTATCCTAGTCTGTGTCCGGACCCTTGGGGTGACCAGGATTTTTCAAGTTCTATGTGTTAATATACTTTCAACTAAGATTTGAATGCTTATTATATGAAGAATGTAGATTTTTAATGGAGATGCAGTAGTAAATGAAATATGATTTCCAGTCACAGCAACTCACACTCTAATTGGAGATAAAGGTCAAATTAAAATATAAGTATTATTGGATACTAGAAGGCTTGGGCAAATATGAAAGGTCATGCATCAAACCAACTGTTATTTTCATATTTCCACTGTCTGTAACACAAAATTTGAAATAATATCTCTATATTATTATATGGCTCAGATAATTTATAAATTTATATAAACATTTTTGTGAGACATATGGCTATTGTTATCACACAAGTATTTTGAACTGAGCATTTAAATACATTTTATTTATTTTAATTAATTCAGTAATTTTTTATTTGTAAGGCAGAGTTTGGGGGAGGGGGATCTTCCATCTACTGGTACACTTCCCAAATGACCACAACAGCCAGGGCTGGGCCGAGCCAAAACCAGGAGCATGTAGGTAGCAGGCCCAAGTACTTGAGCTATCATTTACTGCCTCACAGACTTGACATTAGCAGGAAGCTGTATCAGAAGCAGAGGCGGGACTCCATCCCAGGCACTCCAAAATGAAATGTGGAAGCACATTGTCACAACCACATTATACTATGCAGCCTTAAAGGTGATGCTGTAGAACATATTTAATGGCATTGAAATATACAAATAATGTAGCAAATGAAAAAGTTATAGATTGAAATGGCATGAATTTTAACTCATTTTTGAAAAGAACAAAGTATGCATACATGTATGTAGAAAATGTTAGATACTATATATATATTATATATATATATAATATATATATCAAAATGGCCATAGCAATTACCTCTGGATGATACTATTGAGAAAAAATGGAAATGCATCCCTACTTCTCATACACATACAAACACATACACACAAGTGGTCTTCAAAAAGTTCATGAAAATGGATATTATGAAAAAACTGTGAACACATTTCAAAATTTTTGGAACCAAAATTAACATCTTCTAATTCCATTTTCCTTCCACAAAGTTTTTGAAGTACTCCCGTGTGTGTACATATATATTCTTCCTGTTCTGATAATAAATAGACTAATATTTTTGTTTTAATTCTTTATAAAGGGCAATTTACTTCATATTTATCTATAGGGTAACTTCTAGAGTTATTTATAAATGAGCTTCCTTACAGAGACAAATCTGTATACATGTAATCTGTCTCTCTCTCTCTCTCTTTCTCTCTCTCTTTCTCTTTCTCCTTTCTTCACTTTTAACACCTGTCTACAGCTGATCATGACAATAGTAAACCTCCAGAATGTATCATCATATCCAGGCCCAAGTGTCCTAAATATTTCAAGCAATGCATTTGGGGATCACTGACATTTGCAAATATCCATTGATTTCATTTTTGGTATAATGAAAATATTTCTAAGGCTGTTCTTAATTTCAATTTTTTTCCCACTTTGTCTTAGTTAGAAAACACACTTACCTATTCTAATACAGTGTAATAAAAAGTGAGTCTCAAGAAGTTTCCAGATACTCCAGGAACTCAAAATTCATACAATATTTTTGTGATCCTCTCACCACACCACTAATGAAATATTTCTTATTGATATTTTGCCCTATTATATGAGAAGGGGTTATTACTATTTTTCTGTATCTAGGACACATATTTCAATGTCACGTTGGCTGGTTAATGAAACTAGTTTTCTAAAAGCTAAGTACATACATATCTCTTACAGGATTTTCTTTTAAATTTACTGTATCCAAATATACTCCTTAATTCTGGAAGTAATATGGACTTTTAGGTAACATTGTCATCAGACATTTATTAATCTTCTATTACAAAGATAACATAATATCAGGAATATTGGGGAAACAAAATATGATAAAACATTCAATTAGATAAGGTTGACCATTTTTTCCATTCTTGGAAATAGCCTCCTTAGTGTCCTTTCTAGCATGCCTGTGGCTATTCTTCCAAATGGAGAAATAGCCAAACTTACTTTGTCTAGGTCAATTATCCTTGAGCTGAATTTCAGGTTGTTCCAAGACACCTGACATTTAACTAAAATTATAAACATAGGCAAGTGTACATTTTATCTGGCAAAATAAATTTTCATCAAATTCTCTGAATCAGTGGTTCTTAACCTTAAGCTACACATTGGAAAAAACTAGGGAACTCTTAGATACTACCTGTGCTAACAATGTAACCTTGATCAATTCAATTGTGATCTTTGGGGGCCAGCATTGTAGCATAGCAGATAAAGCCTCCACCTGTGACATCGGCATCCCATATGGCAACTGGTTGATGTCTCTGCTGCTCCACCTCTGAATCAGTTCCCTGTGAATGGCCTGGGAAAAGCAGCAGAAAACGGCCCAAGTGCTTGGGCCTCTGCCACCCATTTGGGAGACCTGGAAGCAGCTCCTGAATCCTGGCTTCTGCATGTCCCAGTCTTGACTGTAGCAACCATCTAGGGAGTGAACCAGCGGATGGAAGGTATAAACGGGATGCATGGATGGATTCAGAAAAAGGTACAAAAGACTCAAAGACTGGGATAGGCTTTGTGGTGTAGTGGGTAAAGCCACCACATGCAACACCAGTGTCCCATATGGGTGCCAGTTCATGGCTTGGCTGCTCCACTTCTGATGCAGCTCCCTGCTAATGTGCCTGGGAAGGCAAGGAAAGATGGCCTAAGTGCTTAGTTCCCTGATAACCATGTCAGATACCTGAAAGAAACTCCTGGCTCCTGGCTTTGGTCTGGCCCAGTCCTGTATGTACTTGAGTGCTCTCTCTCTCTCACTCTTTCTCTCTCTCGCTTTCTCTAACTCTGACTTTCAAATAAATTAATTAATACATATTTTTTTAAATCATGATCTCTGGGGGTTCCCCAGAGGGCCTAGATCCAGAAAATCTTAGAAGAGACCGTTTAGAAGAGAGTCCATATTACTGATGAGCTATATAGCACCAGGAATGCAATACACTGCCAACCCAACCCTGAAAAAACCATCCCAAAGGCTGTGATTGGCACCAAGAAATATGTGGGTTTTCTTCCCTTATACACAATAAAATACATCCTAAAGGAGGAAGGAGACTCAGGAGGTGATGGATATGTGTGTGTAGGGGCACGCGCGCACGTGTGTGTATAAATTCATGTGACAAAATGTATGTAATAGCATGGTTTCTGTCCCAGCTAGTGCCCTTTATCCCTAGCTCAGCACGTTGATTTGTAATTAAGCTTCAGAGAGAGGGTCATCTGTAGGCTGAACGATGAGGATGATCCCTCTATTTGTGCCTTGAATATGTAAGTTTTAGCTGATGGAGGACTTCAGCTGAAGTGAGGTCCCTTGGGTAATGTGAAAGGCTGCATCATCAGGAGCAAGCGACAGCAGCACCGGGGTTAGTATCTGTACTTCCTGAGGGGTTGATTGGCAGCTGCAGTCCGGTAGAGGTGAATCATTCTCTTGCACTGTTGCAGTCTGTGATCTTAAGGGACAGTATTTTAGGTGGAGAAACAGAAGTGAGCCTCTCCTGGACACATTTGAGACCCTTAGGAGATATTTAAACACAGCTGGGGACACATCTGAGGGAAGAGGCTGGAACCGTGTCTCAGCAAACAGGAGGCAGAATTATGAAACTGTGAGTTAATAACAGCATTCAATTTTAAATTGTAAGTTAATATAGGTGGGAGAAACTTGGTTATAGAGAAATGTTTCATTTCTTCTTCTAAACAGTTCTGTGACTTGGATAGATTTTATCTCCATTTTTGTAAAGATAAAACTGGCTTTTGTAGTGTGAAAATAACTTGACCGGCCGGCGCCACGGCTCACTAGGCTAATCCTCTGCCTTGCGGCGCCAGCACGCCGGGTTCTAGTCCTGGTCGGGGCGCTGGATTCTATCCCAGTGGCCCCTCTTCCAGGCCAGCTCTCTGCTGTGGCCCGGGAGTGCAGTGGAGGATGGCCCAAGTGCTTGGGCCCAGCACCCCACGGGAGACCAGGAGAAGCACCTGGCTCCTGGCTTTGGATCAGCGCGGCCATTGGAGGGTGAACCAACGGCAAAGGAAGACCTTTCTCTCTGTCTCTCTCTCTCTCACTGTCCACTCTGCCTGTCAAAAAAAAAAAATAATAACTTGACCAAGGTCAGTACTCTTAAGAGCCCAATTCTTTCAAGTCTAGAGGTATAAAAGCTAGTAATATAGCGTTCCTCAAAAATGATTACTGAATATTCATTACACCCCATGCTCTTTCCTCAACAGAACATACTCAGACATGCTCTCAATTTCCTAGCTTCCTGTCTGTGTTTAATAAGACTCAGAAAGGTTGTTATCAACAAATAAGTGGCCTGGACCATGTGTGAAATTAAGTACAATTATTAATCTAGAAAAGTACAACAGTGTCTATCTAAAACAAAGTCTTATATGTATGTATATATATACACATATATATTACTTCACATAAACTACATATATTGATGTCATTATTTTAATATTCCACTTTCTATGAATATTGATATGACTTCCAAATAAAATGTTTCTTCTCTCTGTATGACTTAACCCTGGGGAGGATATTTGTCACATAAGGTTATATTTATGTTAGTGACCCTCAACTTTAATTTTGACCTGTTGTTTTCATTTTTATTCCAAGGCATTATGTTTTAACAATTTGTGCTATCTCCAAAGCCACACTTTGTAGAATAAGGAACGGTATGAAGGCAATATATACTCAGGACCAGTCCTGTGGTAGACTCCATTTTTTTAATTTATTTGAAAGGCAGAGCTAGAAAGAGAGAGAGAGAGAGAGAGAGAGAGAGAGAGAGAGGGAGAGGGAGGGGGAGGGGGAGGGGGAGGGGGTGGGAGAGAGAGAGAGAATTTTCCATCTGCTGGTTCACTCTCCCAAATGGCGGCAACAGGTCTCCCATGTTGTTGGAAGGGGCCCAAGTACTTAGGGTATCTTCCGCTGCCTTCTCACGCACATTAGCAGGAAGCTGGATCAGAAGCAGAGCAGCTGGGGCTCGAACTGGCTGGCATTCATATGGGATGCCAGCATCACAGGTGGAGGTTCAACCCTCTGTGCCAAACTGTCAGCACCTGTATACACATATTCTAAGATCATATTGCTGTTGATTTCAAAGAAGACAATTAGAAAATGTATTAATTGGGGATCTGCTTATATTTTCACTGTGGCTAGAACATTCAACTTTATTCACTAAAATTCCCCATCATTGTAGTAATTTGTGGCTTTAAATGAATGGTATTTGAATCTACAAAACTACATTTGTATGGCATACATTTTTAATAAATAAGATCAATTATAATTTTTATATGTGGTATTTGTTGTCAAAGAAATGGAGCTTTCTTGTCTAAGGAATAATTAGTGATCACAAAGAACTATAAATAGAAATTTAATTCATTAATTGGCCTGTGGCTCTTCCCTGCTGAGGACATTATCTTTATTCTGTTTCATGTATAAATGAATTTTAAGGATGAGATGACTTAGAAATTAACAATATCATACCAACAGAAATTTTGTTATGCTCTATCCTCTATCATAATGATTACTGAACATTATATCCTATATCTTTATAATCTCTTTACTAAGTATAAAAATACTCTTTGAAACAAGGTAGGATGAAATATTTGAGAAAATTTTGCATACTGTTTAAGATCTGCTTTTAAGTGTCAATCATTACTTTATCACTTGCTGGCAGTGTGATACCAGACAAGTTACATAACCTCTCTGAGTCTCAATTTCTTGGCTATAAAATAATTATGATAATAGTACACGGGGCTGTTCTGAAAACTGAAGTGATATATGTAACATGCTGACAAAGGAGCTTGGGGCATAGTGAGGATAGTAGGTTACATCATTGGTTTCCATTTTTCACATCTCCTGCTACATGACTTTTCAGTTCCTTCAACTAAAGGAATAATGTATATTTTCCTGCTGCATGACTTAGACCAATAAACTAAATGGAGACTGAGCAGTCTAGATTCTTGTCTAAGCTTTGAAGCTCTCTTACATTCCATTTACATACTTTTTCCTCTGCTAGTCCCTTGAAAGAATATTACCTTTTCAATATTGGTAATGGAATGGAATCGTTCCAGCCAACCAATAGATTTGTAATGATTCGTAGGGCACCCTAATTGCCACAGCCTGAAAAAAAAGATAACAAACTGAGCCTAGCCCATCTTCCATATCAGCCATGATCCATACAATCTACTTACACATGAGCAATAACAGTTTATTGTTTTAAGCTACCAAATTTGGAAGTATTGGGTTTTTTAAATTTTTTTCAAAGGTTTACTTATTTGTTTGAGAGTCGGAGTTACAGAGAGAGGGACAGAGAGAGGTCTTCCATCTGCTGGTTTACTCCCCAAATGACTGCAACAGCAGAAGCCGGAGCCTGGAGCTTCTTCCAGGTCTCCCATGTGGGTGCAGGAGCCTATGGACTTGGGCCGTCTTCTGCTGCTTTCTTAAGCCATAGCAGAGAGCTGGATCAGAAGAGGAGCAGCTGGGACACAAACCGGTGCCCACATGGGATGTTGGTGCCACAGGCAGAGGCTTAGCCTACTACACCAAAGCACCAGCCCCTGGAAGTATTTTGTGTACAACAAAAACTTAACTGAAACAATGTTCAATGGGTTATAAAAATAAAATAAAGATTAGCTAGAGTTGTGGTTATTATTTACCATCATTGAAATAAATGTATTTACAACCAGGAAGTTTGATAATCACTTAGGTAAAGGACCTTTTTTCCTAAACCTGAGGTTGCTTCTAACAAAATAGTGTTTTATCTCCTCCTGTTTGTTTTCTGAAACTGCTGTTGGCATACAGCACCTTCTTCAGCAAAATGAAGTAGAAATGCTCTGTAGAGTTTTGTCTAATCTGTCGTTTCTCTGAGGAAAATAGAATCCTATAATAAACAATCTTGTGATCACAGATGTAGAAATGCAGTCATGATGCTGCAAATACATCGCACATGCAAACCTCCAATCCCTATCTCCCTCCTACCTATTCCTCCACAGATATTCTGCTGTGTCTCTCCGAAGCAACTGCAAGCATTTCATCTCAATCAGTGGCTCTCCTCAGTGACGTCAAGACAGAAATACCCATTAGAGCTATTACAAAGGGTAGGGTCAGGAGACAGAGGTTTTGTACAAGAAATTAAAGGGCAAAGGGGGAAGAACAATTGAAAGAAGAGGTACTTAACGATCCAAACTTTTAACAGCTCAAAAATTTGAAGGTGGTAAAATATATAAAAATAAATACCCTTCAACTGAATGCAGTGTACAGCTTGGGTGTCCCCTTCTAGGGTGTATTCTGCTTAGGTATTTACTGTTTAAGCTGAGGTTGTTTGTGGTTATTGATATAAAGGAAGACTGCGTGATGAAATATGGCCTAAAATACAAACAAAAGATGTACTTTAATCCTATGCCAGGCTGACTAGATACTCTTAAGAAATGTGGAGCAGTATGCCATAAAAGGTGAAGTAATAATAAGTAATGGTTTTAAAAGCTGGCCATCTTAAGGGAAATTGTGAATTCTGGAGGGAAATTGCAGTTTGTTTCTATATATTGCTTTGCCCTTCAGCTCAGCTGTTGGCCCTGCATTAATATTCAGGCAGCATCAGTGCCAGTCCTGGTGATTCACTGAGGTATTATGAATATGCAAATAAGCAACAGCTTTTTATGTCTATGGTTTGTCTTTCTTAGATGTTTGAAGGAATAATTGGAGCCAATCAGCTACTAATAACTTGCATATAGATGACTATTGCTCTGGAACCTAAAATCATTTAGTAATTCTTATACCAGCCCAAAGGTTTGATTTTAATCATTTTTTTGAAAATTGTACTCCCAGTATCTCTTAAGTTAACTGACTTGGAGGTTAAAGTGTCATATTATTTTCATTTTCTAGATTACAATGACAGCATTTTGGAGTGTACAGGATACAAAGAGTTGGATTTGTATTAGTCTATCATTGTAAAATCTTCCCTAGGTCTTCATTCATTTTTCCTTGATGTTTAAAAATCAATTGTTGATGAAGTGTTCCAGCTAGATGAACTGTGGAATTGCTGACATATGGAGATAGAATAGATAGAAGGTTGTAGGAGAGATATAAAAATACTATGTATAGTGAACCTTATCTTCCTGTTCAATTTCTCATATTCAGCATGTCAGTTTTTAAAATCACATTAATGCTACATTAATGATTATATTAATGAAAAAGAGGAAAACTTGATATTCCTACATAATTCATTTTAGCACAAACAAGAAAAAAAGCTTATTAAAAATGAAAATATAAGTAAATGAACTAGATAAATATTTTAATATCAATTTTGTTGACTCATATTACATATTGATTAAGGATTTTGTATTGCAGTTTAAAAATTTCAAATTCACTCTCAGTCAGTGTGACACAGTGAAAAGAGCCACAAGGCTGTTCCTATTATTGTGCCCTACAACTCAGTAAAACATTTGCTGTAATTTTCTTTTTGTGTTTCTACGGTTTTGATGTTATTTGTCCCTCCAAGGGCTTATGTTTGGTCCCAAGAATAATGAGTATAAAAGGTGGTCGGATCTTTAAGAGGCAGATCTCAGTAGGAGCTGATGTGTGTGTGTGTGGGGGGGGGTACTGCCCTTGGAAGGGAATAAGGTAGCTTTATGGACCCTCAGTTAGTTATTGAGAAAGGGCTGTTATGGGAGGAAAAAAGTAAGACGTGTCCCTCTCCACATTCTGACTTCCTGTCTCATTATATGATCTCTTTCTCTTGACTCCCACCATTGTGATTTCATGTCATGAGGTACTCTTCAGAGCTGAGCTGATGCCAGTGGCATGCCTTTGAACCCAGAGAACTGTTAGCTAAATAAATTCCTTTTCTTTATTAAGTTCCCATCCTCGGTTATTTCATTATAGTAACATAAAAATACACTAGTAAAATGTTCTAGCACTATCTCATTTCTCCCCAGAAATAACGTTCAAATTGCCACAGCTTTCTGAATGTCTGTACCATTTTATGAATTGTGAAATAACCAGTATTCTATTAATATTTAGTAATTTTTATTTAATTGAGAAATTATTTCAGCTATGCAAAATAGTTTAAAATACAGTTATATACTTATGCTATTCCTTACCTACAATAAAGAGTTATATGCTTTATATTAAAGGGAAAATACAGGGTAGTTCAGGCAATGTTATGTTTTTTTCTTGTTGTTGTTTTTGGTTTGTATTCTTTCAAATCTCGGTTGAAACAACAACATTCTTGCACATGTCACTTGTACAACCGGTTGGTAGAGAGGAACTGTGTTCGTGGCAGATATGGAGGGGCGTAGGCTGATAGGGACTCCAAAAAATTGACAAGTGCTCCCTACTTGTCATGTCAAACGAAGAGCAGTGCTAGAGGGTCTTGCACTAGCAATTAAATGCTCAAGCCCTACAGTGACACATGTCACTTCTTTCTAGAACTCATTGACTGAAATAGTCGCATGGCCACATCCAACTTCAAGCGGTGGAGAAGGAAAGAAAATATTGCCATTTGCTTGGAAGATGAGCAGAAATGGACTAATTAAGCATTTTAAAAATGTAAACCTATGACACTTGATTTTTTTCATTTTCAATAGAAACAACAAATCATTTACCAATGTTATTTTTCTAGTGAAAGCAAAGAAAACCACAGGACTCTCAGGAATGTATACTGATTGGATAAAGCTGAAGCATATTAAGATCTTTCTGGAAAAACATGTTGGGTGTATATGTGCATGTGTATTATGTCTTGCTATAAGCCCTATACCTGACTAAAAGTTCATATATGAGGGATATTCAAAAAGTTCTTGGAAATGTGCGTGAGTGTATACAAATACAAATATGTACATTTTATTTTTGGAACTGGATTCTGTTGGGGCTAGATATATACTTGCTCAGTAAGACAATCTGTTACAGAGGGGACCTAAAACATCAATGCAAATATAAATTATGAGAGACAAACGTATTTTTCAGAATTACCCATTAGATCTATATAGAAAATTGGCAAGCCATCTGTGGTGAAACTACTGTATGGAACTTTGATATTTTTTTCTATTTCCTTTAAAGGCAAAGAGGGAGAAAGAGAGAGAAAGAGAGAGAGAGCGAAAGAGAGCGCGAGACCGGCTTCTGGAGGTAAGAGGATCCTCATTGAAAAAGTGATACCTGACTGTCCCTAAATTGGGAATTCCTGGTTAGGATTTATGCAATACGTATACTGATTTATTTTTAAGCAGACTGTAGTCATATAAAAATGATTTAGCACATTTACTAGGAATGTGGTTCCTAGGGAACAAAAGATAAGAACAGATAAATGCAGAGAAAGTAAGCTTTATATTAACTGTTTTTGCTATTTATATTTTATATACTTTACTATAAAGATTTAATGCATTAACTCACAATATCATTGACTTCACTGAGTGTAATGGTGGCAGAGGAGGTGGCTTCCATCTAGAGATCTGTGGAGTTGCCTGCTGAAAATTTAGAGGCAATCTATACTCCAGCCACAGAGCTAACATTTGACGTAGTCAAGCTACCTCTCCTTTAATAGCTGTGCAATTTTCATTTGGAGGAAAAGTTGATCCTTGTGTGGGGAAAGTTCAAAAGAAGGCCAAATCAGCTTTTAAAAAACACCCTGGCTCTCAATTACCAAATCCTGTTGACAACAGATCAACATTCTTTGTTTCCATCCTCTTAATAAACAATCTGAAGATCCTCTACTGTTCTTTTTAAGACTACCTTAATGAGGTGGGCAAATGGAACAGTGGTTAAGACATTGCGTGGAGCACTGGCGTCCAGTATCACATTCCCTGGGTTGACTTTGCTTCTGATGCTGGCTTCCCATTAATTTGCACCTTTGGAGACAGCAGGTACTTGCCACCCATGTGATATCCAGATTGAGTTTCAGGCTCCTGGTTTTGGCCTGGCTCTGCCCCGGCTGTTGCTGGCATTTGAGGGATGAGCCACTGGGTATAGCTCTCATGCATGCACTAATAAAAATTCTTCACTTACATATAATATGTTAATAATCTTCATTGGAGATCATGCTATTTTGAACAAGCTTCTAGTTTTAGTTTTGGTGTTTATTAATTGGGAAGCTTTGCATATAGCACATAACTTTACTGAACTTTCTTCATTTATTAAAAAAGAGTGTTCATTTCATAGTGTTCATGTCATGAGGATTAAATATAGTTTTTCAATGCTTTACTGAGTGCTTGGTATATTTTACAACAGAAAATCTTTTGCATAATTTTTACTTATTAATTTATGGAATTGAGCAATTTTCCTCAACATCACCATAAAACATTCTGACAGATGTTCTCAAAATGCTGACTGCTCATGACTATGAGTCTGCTTGCTACTATACCCATAAATGTCTGTCCCCATCAATGGAGTTGTTTCCTTACCAGAGTCAGCCATATTTTCCCCTCTCAAATCCATTGTGCTTTCCCTCCTCAAATTCATTGTGCCACTTTTACTTATTGTAATTGAATAATTTAATGTGAACAAAATGAACAAGAAATTAGTGTTGAAGTAGATCTTTGTCTATAATAAGTTGAATTCTTTTGCTAACATTTGATAGATGTGAGCTGCTAAAATATATAGAAGAGATTCTACTGTTAAAAATGAGAAATTAATACTCTGTATTTTCTTGACAAATTGTTTCTTAAGTGTCTGGATTTCACTTTATTAAAGAAAAGCTGGAAGTAGAAGGTGGTGTAGATGATGCATATGCCTGTGGAACTTGACTTGGCAAAATCAAAGTCATTCTCAAAGAAACAATCTTGGTACTGCATCAAAAAACTGCAGACTAAAAGTACATTATTTTTTTTTGACAGGCAGAGTTAGACAGTGAGAGAGAGAGACAGAGAGAAAGTTCTTCCTTCCATTGGTTCACCCCCCAAATGGCCGCCATGGGTGGCACTGCGCCAATCCGAAGCCAGGAGCCAGGTGCTTCCTCCTGGTCTCCTGTGCAGGTGCAGGGCCCAAGGACCTGGGCCATCCTCCACTGCCTTCCCAGGCCACAGCAGAGAGCTGGACTGGAAGAGGAGCAACCGGGACAGAACCGGCGCCCCAACTGGGACTAGAACCCGGGGTGCCGGTGCCGCAAGCGGAGGATTAACCTAGTGAGCCCCGGCGCCAGCCTAAAAGTACATTATTTTAAGTTAAATGCAGAACAGTGTATGATGGCCCAAGTACTTGAGTTTCTATCACTCACCTGGGAGACCCAGATGGAGATCCTGGTTCCTGACTTTGGTCTGGCCTAGCCCCAGCTGTTGCAGGCTTTTGGGAGTGAACAGTATGGAAAATCTCATTCTCTCCCTCTCTCTCTGTCACTCTGCCTTTAAAATAAAATAAATCTTTAAAAATGAGTTGTAAATAAAAAATATGTTAACAGTTAAGTTAAATTAACATTTAAATATATATGTGTGTGTAGAGAGATATTTATATAGTTATAGATGTTGTTTGCCCTGTATTGAACTATTTTTATTACCTGACCCATCACCCTTTCATGACTGCTTCAGAAAAGAGAGCTTCTAGTATAAGCAAAAATCAATTGTGGATATGACTGCATGAAAGTTGCCTTTGCACAGGGTGACGCATAAGGAATTGTTATTTGTTTTCAAAAATCTGACAAATATAAGCACATGAATATATTATGAGCATTCATGCTTTAAAAAGCTTTCTGAGGGGCCGGCGCCATGGCTCACTAGGCTAATCCTCCACCTGTGGTGCTGGTACCCCAGGTTCTAGTCATGGTTGGGGACCGGATTCTGTCCCGGTTACTCCTCTTCTAGTCCAGCTCTCTGTGGCCCGGGAAGGCAGTGGAGGATGGCCCAAGTCCTTGGGCCCTGCACCCAGATGGGACACCAGAAGCACCTGGCTCCTGGCTTTGGATCGGCACAGCGCCACCCGGGGCGGCCATTTGGGGGGTGAACCAACAGAAGGAAGACCTTTCTCTCGGTCTTTCTCTCTCACACTATCTAACTCTACCTGTCAAAAAAAAAGCTTTCTGAGGCAGGTGTTTGGCGTAGCTGTTAAGATGCCCACAATTCCTATCAGAACACTTGGTTTGATCCCTGGCTCCAGCTCTCATTCCTAGCTTCCTTACAAGGCACACCCTGGGAGGTAGCAGTGATGGCTCAAGTCATTGGGTCCCTGCCACCCACATAGGAGACCTGGACTGATTTCCTGGCACCTGGCTTTGGCCCAGCACAGTCCTGACCATTGTGCACATTTGAGGAGTAAGCCAGTACATGGGAGTTCTCAGTCTCCTCCTCTTCCATAAAAAATGTTTTCAATTAGTTGTCAAAATATTCCTTGAATTTTTAAGGAAAAAGTGGCTTTTTTACTAAGAAATATTATGATTGCTTTTATAAGATGCCAGAATTACCTGTGCATGCTAATTCTATAGTTCTTTTGTAAATACATATACTTTAGTTTCTTCTTTCCACAGTATTTTGCAGGTTTCAATTCTGTCTTATCCATATCTGTTTTTTTTTTAACACATTTTATTAAAATACAGTGCACCTACCAAGAAATACACTTAAGTGTACAGATCAATGAGATTTTTGGTCATATAGTCATACTCTTAACCAACACCCAAATTAAAAGCATTACTAATACCCCAAGAATCTTCTTCATTTCTTTTTTTAATGCATGAAACAAGGGTATATGATGAGTTACATAGTTTGATTCAGTGAAGCAATATTTATAACCATATACCAAATAATCTGGCTCCTAAACAATCCTAAATAATCTGGCTGTAAACAATCATTGAATCTCCAAATGTCAATTTCACTCCTATACATTACCTTTTAGGTACTCTATTACTTACCACAGATCACGAAAACCTATGGTAATTGTTTTTTGGGGACTGGCTTATTTCACTAAGTATGATAGTTTCCAGTTGCATCCATTTTGCTTCAAAAGACAGGATTTCATTTTTTTTTTACTGCTGAGTAGTATTCCATAGTATACATATGCCATAATTTCTAGAGACAGAGAGAGAGAGAGTGTCCATCCACTGATTGACTCCGTAAATGTATGCAATAACTGGGGGCTTGGCCAGGCTGACGCCAGAAGCCAAAAACTCCATCCAGATCTCCCGTGTAAGTGGCAGGAACCCAAGTACACAGGCCATTCTCTGCTGCCTCCTAGTCACATTTAGCAGGAAGCTGGATTGGAATCACAGAGTAGGCAGGACTTGAACCAGGTACTGTGATGTGGGATGCAGGTATCCAAAGGTGCAGCTTAACGAACTGGCTGTGCCACAGTGCCTGCTCAATATCTGTTTTATTCAAATGAAATTTTTGGTAGTAGATGTGATGCTTTGTCATTTTTGTGCTTACAACGTATGTGATTGGCTCAAATCATATAATTAATATATATATATATATATATATATATATATATATATATATATATATTCTAGGAATAAATGGCTATCTGGAAATGACTGCTATCCAGCTACTAAAATAAAGGGTGATACTTCTAAATTTTATTTCCAGACTACTCAAAAAATCCGGTTATATATCTCTAAAAACAGAGGAGACATAATTCTTAAAGAATGTGACTAAATTATTTCAGTGATGCATAATTACTTTGCTTTAAAGTCTAACGTGTCAATGAATTGATCTCACTCTGCAAAAATGTTTTTTTCATATTTTCCTTAAATTTGGGGAAATAGAAATATATTACAGTGCACATTTACTAGCAGAGGCTGCATAAATTCTTATTCATAAATATTTAGATCTTGATTTGACTAGAAAAATATAAGATTACAGTATATGTCACAGTCTTTTCACCTAAGTACGTAACTGTGTTCTTGAATTATTGCTAGTGCGGATGTAATGTCTTTAAAAGTATTTTATTACAGCAATGCATTTCCCCAAGGAGGAATGTTTATAAATATATGAATCAAAGTGATATATTTTGCTGTATTATTTCCTTGCCTTCTTCCTGGATTTGTTTACCTGACTTAAAAACATTTAACCACAGGATAAGCCAACAGGAATTGCCATGTTTAAGTAGATAAAGAATTCAGCTATGCTGGCAATTTTTATATGAATGTATTTTTCTTATTGTTGTTCTAAAAACCAAGAAACACATACATGCTACAAGTTATTACTCTAAATGATTAGCTTATTTCCAAAATAATCTAAAATTAAAATTTATCTGTTTAGCACTCTTTAGATTATGGTAATTTGGAAAATGTTTGCATCCAAACTTAAATATATAGTTGATTCATGCCAGCATAATTGTGTATCTGGTTCTTTTGACATTAAGACTGTGGGTACAAATCATTTTATCACAGTCAATTCAGAGTAATTTTCATCAATTTAAATTGCTAAAATGATCTAGAGTTCTAAAAAGTCTTATACATTTTGATAATCTTTGAACTATGTGTTTTCTTTTAACCTTTAAATTGGATAAGATGGTGTCCTTGATTTTGTTTCTTTTTTCCTAAGATTCTTTGGTTCTATTTTTTGAAACACTTTTCTCGGAAATAATAATAGTATGCCAGGTCCTCATCATTCGATATAAATACATATTCTGTCCTCATCCCTGCTGCTGCATGCCTGGCATGACTGAGTGGTGGAATAATGCAATGCTCCCAAGTTGTTGGAACTGACAAAATGACCTAGCAACTAATTGGTGAATCTTGCAAGCTGATGTCTGTTTCTCATTTTGATTCTAATCAAGTCCCTCTGCCTTAAAACCTCAGTTTATAAAGGTCCAAGAAAGCAGGGACTTCATCTATTTCATTCACAACTGTGCGCCCAGGACTCAATCGGTGGCTAGCATAGAGTAGGCAGTCAATAAATATTATTGAATGAATGAATAAAATGAATTGTAATTACTTCACCCAGTGAATTAATGAATTGATGTTTACGTTTTGTAACAACTCATCTTAAATGTATTTATGTATCTTACTAGTTAGATTCAAGGACTTTGGAGTCAGGAAGAACAGGCTATGTGATCTCATGTAAGTTACTTAGCCTCTCTGAGTCTACTTTTTCTCACTTTTAAAGGAAAATAATAATTGTATTTTGAAGAGAAAATGCAATAATATATATAATGATTATGGTTATCACATAGCAATCTCAGTATATTGTAGCTAATTTTATTTGACAGGCAGAGTGGACAGTGAGAGAGACAGAGAGAAAGGTCTTCCTGTTCACCCCCCAATGGCCGCTGCAGCCAGCGCACTATGCTGATCTGAAGCCAGGAACCAGGTGCTTCTCCTGGTCTCCCATGTGGGTGCAGGCGCCCAAGGACTTGGGCCATTCTCCACCGCACTCCAGGGCCACAGCAGAGAGCTGGACTGGAAGAGGAGCAACCGGGACAGAACCGGTGCCCCAACCGGGACTTAGAACCCGGGATACCGGTGCCGCAGGCGGAGGATTAGCCTATTGAGCCGCGGTTCCAGCCTATTGTAGCTATTTTTTTTTAAGATTTACTTATCCATTTGAAAGGCGGAATTACAGAGAGGCAGAGAGAGAGATAAGTAATCCATCTGCTGGTTCACTCCCTAGATGGCTACAACGGCCAGAGCTGGGCCAATCCAAAGCCAGGAGCCGGGAGTTTCTTCCTGGTCTCCCATGCAGGTGCAGGGGCCCCAGCACTTGGGCCATCTTCTACTGCTTTCCCAGGCCACAGCAGAGAGCTGGATTGGAAGAGGAGCAGCCAGGACTCGAACTGGTGCTCATGTGGATGCCAGCACTGCAGGCAGCGGCCTTACCCACTATGCCACAGAGCTGGTCCCTGTAGCTATTTTTTTATCATGGCCAGATACTCAATGTGTTTAGGAATTTGCTCTCAGAAGCTAGTATGAGAACAAGGCATTTTATGGAAGCTTCATCTAACTGTTAAAAACTAACAAACTAAAAAGAAACCATTCATTATGGACTATGGAAGGACACATAAGTTGGAGAAAAATATAGGAGATAGAAGCAAATTTTAGACTTTTTTTTAACAAAATTATTTATTTACTTATTTGAAAGGCATAATGTCAGTGAGGAAGACTCACAGAGATGGAGTGAGAGCTTCATCTGGGTCTCCCACATGAGTGGCAGGGGTCCAAGTACTTGGACCATCTTCCACTGCTTTCCCAGGTGCATTAGCAGGAAGCTGGATCGGAAGTGGAGCAGCTTGTACAGGAACCAGTGCCTATATGGGATGCTGGTGTTGTAGGTAACAACTTTACCTGCTATGACACAGCCCCAGACCCTGTATATTATTTTTTAATCATAGTCCCCATCCTTATTTTACGCTTACTTTTACCTTCCATAGAAGAACATTTTTTGTTCTGATTTATGTATTTGAAAAGCAGAGAGACACAGAGAGATCTCTCACTTGCTGCTTCATTCTCCAAATTCCTGCAACAGCCAGGGTTAGACCAGGCTGAAGCCAGCAGCCAAGAACTCAATCTGGATTTCCCACAAGGGTGGCAGGTACCCAAGTACCTGCCCTCTCTCAAGGTGCACGTGAGCAGGGTACTGGAATCATAATCATACCAGGGACCCATTCAGTTACCCCCATTTAGGATGTATGTCTCCTAAGAGACTTCTTAACCACTGTACAAAACACTTGTCCTGGAAAATTATTCTTCGGAAAATATTTTAAAATCCATATTGAATCTCAGAATGTCCAAAAAATCTGAAATGAGGTTACTATATCTAACATTTGAAAGCTTGAGTCCTGAAAAAGGAATACGAATTCTTCAATATTCCCTTACTTGAAATTGGATATTCTTCAATATTCCCTTACTTGAAACTGAAAGCATTCCTGTGGTTCTTGGTCACAGTTACAAAAATGGGAAAATAGGTTTCAATTTAAATTTTTAAAAAAAAAATTTGTTTAAGTAAAGAGAGAGAGAGAACACTAGCACCTGCTGCTTCACACCCAAATGTTCACAATGGCTTAGGCTTGGCCAAGGCCAAAGCTGGGAGCCAGGAACTCAAATCAAATCTCTCATGTGGATAGCAGGAACTCAATTACTTGACCATCACCACTGCCTCCCAGGATCAGCATTAGCAGGAATCTGGAGCAGGAGCTTAGTATCAAACCCAAGTACTTTGATATAGAATTTGATCTCTTAACAGTTAAGCTAAGTGCCCACCCTTAGAATGCTATTTTTATCCTGAAACTGTAACTTATTCCTCTAATTTTCTTGGAGATGTATTTCATCTTGGAGATATGTTTTATCTCTGTTCCATTTTGCTCAAGGACTGCGGTTCTCAACTGCCTGCAAGTTAAAATCAGATGGGACATTTATAATAACCAACAGGGGACACATGTCCATGAACATATGTCCTCAAGTACCCGTCAGTGCTCAGCAGAAAAGTAAAGCTGGGTCATGGGTCAGTGTCCGATGTGTAATAGTTTAGCTATTGTGATCAGTGATGACTCCTCGGAGGAGGAAACTCTGATCAGGAATAAAAATAGTGAGGGAGCTAAGCAGATGGAGATCACTAAATCAGTACTTGTAGAAGAGGCAATATTAAGTGTAAAGACTTTGTAATGGGGGCTGGGATGTGCATATGAGGTTAATGAAAAATTTAGGAAAATATAAATCCTTTTAGAGAAAATAGAACTTTTGGAGCAGCAAGTCAGACGGTTGGTCACTGAGAAGCTAGACATTTCCTAATTAGTTCATTTATAGTCGAATCAACTCTTCAACCTGATCAAAAAGAATATTGAATACTTCATGTACTGGGTATTGCCTGAGACAAAGGCTAGACATCAGTAACTCAGTGTGTTCAGTTTAATTAGGAAGGCAAGGGATAACCTTGTGGAAATTAGCAATGTTGTCAAAAGAGACATTCTAATAACTGTTATGCTATTGCTCTCAGAAAAATAACATTGGATACATGTTATACTCTTTGCAACATATTAATAATTTAATAGCTTTAAAATTGTAACAATAATATATGTATATGTCAGGACTAATATTATGTGTATTCTTAATCAAATTGCTGAAAT
This sequence comes from Sylvilagus floridanus, assembly GCA_949820135.1. NCBI lineage: Eukaryota > Metazoa > Chordata > Mammalia > Lagomorpha > Leporidae > Sylvilagus > Sylvilagus floridanus. The sequence continues at coordinate 117,490,357 of OX463223.1, forward strand.
TTATAAAAAATTGCTAGTATTATTTTTTCAGTGTCTTATGGTTTCTGGTCTCTACAACATCAACACAAATTACTTTTAACTTTTATTTCTCTAAAGAAAAGAGAATAAATATAAGGACACTTTAAAAAGTAAACACATATAGATATTTCTCAAAAGCAGACATAAAAATGACCAATAAGTATATGAAAAAATGTTCAACTTCACTAATAATCAAGGAAATACAAATCAAAGCTATAATGAGTTATCACTTCATACCTATTAGGTAGTTATTATCAAAAGACGAAAGATAAATATTGTTGATAGTATGGAGAAAAGGGAACCCTTACACACTATTGTTGGGAATGCAAATTTGTACAGTCATTACGGAAAACAGCATGGGGGTCTTCAAAAGGGTAAAAATCAAACTATCATATATCAATCACTTCTAGGTATATATCTGAAGGAAATTAAATCAGTCTGTTGAAAAAGTATCTGTACTACCATTTTCTTTTAAAAAAATTATTATTTATTTATTTGAAAGACAAAGTGACAGAGAGATGGGAGAGAGACAGGCAGAAAGTGAGTTCTCCCATCTTCTGGTTCACTCCTCAGATGGCCACAATGGCCAGGCCTGGGCCAAGCTGAAGCCAGGAGCCTGGAGCTCCATCTGAGTCTCCCACATGGGTGGCAGGGGCGCAAGCACTTTGGCCATCTTCCGTTGCTTTCTCAGGTGCATTAGCTTGGAGCTGGATTGGAAGAGGAACATTCAGGACTTGAAAGAGTGCTCATATGGGGTACCAGCATTGCAGGCAGTGGCTAAACCACTTTGCCACAATGCCAACCACATATATTACCATTTTCATTGCAGCATTAGTCACAAAAACTAAGATATGGAATTATTTTCAGTATCCATCTACAGATGAGTGGTTAAAGAAAATATGACACACATGCTCTTTAAAAAGTTTGTAGAAATGCATATTATGAAATAAACTATGCAAGGATTCAAAATTTTTGCATCAAAATAAGTTTACATTTTAATTCCCTCTCTGCACAAAATTGAAGTCCCCTTGCAAACATATATACACACACACAATATAATATCATTCAGCCTTTTTTTTAGAATTTTTTTTAACATACCAGTTGAGATACCTTGCAGAAGTATATGACATGGATACTTCATCATTTTCATTTGGAAGAAAAGAATAATGATATTATCAATGACCAATAGCCATTGGTTATTCTAAGTGAAACAATTTAATAGAGCTAAGGCTTTTAGAACAATACCAGGCACAGAGTAACTGCTTTGTAAATATATAGTACCATTATTCTTTTTTTAACTTTTATTTAACAAATATAAATTTCCAAAGTACAGCTTTTGGATTAGTGGCTTTCCCTGCCCCCATAACCTCCCTTCCACCCGCAACCCTCCCATCTTCCACTCCCTCTCCCATTCCATTCACATCAAGATTCATTTTCAATTCTCTTTATATACAGATCAATTTAGTATATATTAAGTAAAGATTTCAACAGTTTGCACCCACACTGAAACACAAAGTATAAAGTACTGTTTGAGTACTAGTTATACCATTAATTCACATAGTGAAACACATTAAGGACAGAGATCCTACATGGGGAGTAAGTGCACAGTGACTCCTGTTGTTGACTTAACAGTTGACACTCTTGTTTATGGCGTCAGTAATCACCCTAGGCTCTTGTCATGGGTTGCCAAGGCTATGGAAGCCTTTTGAGTTTGCCAACTCCGATCTTATTTAAATGAGGTCATAGTCAAAGTGGAAGTTCTCTCCTCCCTTCAGAGAAAGGTACCTCCTTCTTTGATAGCCCGTTCTTTCCACTGGGATCTCACTTGCAGAGATCTTTCATTTAGGTGGTTTTTTTTTTTTTTTTTTTTTGGCCAGTGTCTTGGCTTTCCATGCCTAAAATACTCTCATGGGCTTTTTAGCCAGATCCGAATGCCTTAAGGGCTGATTCTGAGGCCAGAGTGCTATTTAGGACATCTGCCATTCTATGAGTCTGCTGTGTATCATTCACCCTATTAAAAGAAGAAATTCCTGGGGCCGGCTCTGTGGCATAGTAGGTTAATCCTCCACCTGCAGTGCCAGCATCTCATATGGGCACCAGTTCTAGTCCTGGCTGCTCCTCTTCCAATCCAGCTCTCTGCTGTGGCCTGGGAAAGCAGAAGAAGACGGCCCAAGTCCTTAGGCCCCTGCACCCATGGGGCAGACCCGGAAGAAGCACTTGGCTTCTAGCTTTGGATTGGCATAGCTCCAGTCGTTGTGGCCAATTGGGGAATGAACCAACAGAAGGAAGACCTTTCTCTCTGTCTCTCCCTCTCACTGTCTGTAACTCTACCTCTCAAATAAATAAATAAAATCTTAAAAAAAAAGAAATTCCTGCCATTTGTGACAATATTGACAAAACTGGAGGACATTATGCTGAGTGAAATAAGCCAGGCACAGAAAGATGAATACTGTATGCTCTCACTTATATGTAGAGCTGAAGAAGTCAAACTAACTCGTGGAATCAAAGAGTAGAATAGTGGTCGTCTGAGGCTTGGAGTTAGGTCTAATGGTGAGATACTCGTCAAAGAGTACCAAGTTTCATTTGTGCTTGATAAATAAGCTCTGGTGATCTAACATACAACATTGTGACTATAGTTAATAATACTGTTATAGCATACTTGAAATTTGCTAAGAGAATAGATCTTGAGTATTATCATCTACAAAAAAGTAGTAACTATGTGAGGTGAAGGATGTGTTAATTACCTTGACTGTGCTAATCACAATGCATAAGTACATCAAATGAGCATGCGGTATACCTTAAGTATGTATATTTTTATTTGCCAGTGACATCTCAATAAAGCAGGAAAATAGAAAATAAAAACATACAAATAACAATTAAATTAATTTGATAAAAAAGTAGAAGTACAATTTCCCATAAGATCATGATGAGCATTAGCAACACAATTATTAATACTATTTAGACCTCTTGCCTTAACAAGAACCTGGGCCCTTATAACTCTTCCTTTTATTGAGTAATACAGGTATCTCGCATTTAGCATCTGTAATGCATTTTTGAAATGAGAGGTTCTAAGTAGAATAGACAAATAGGAGCTTATTTTTTGTTTGAAATGGGAAATATAGTGCATTTATTATTATCCCCAAATCTAAGACAATTTATTAAAATATAGCAGAAGCATGGTGAAAGCACCTATATGTAAGAAGCAGACTATTATATTAAAAGCAAAATGGATCCTTCAGTTTAACTGAAATTTTATGCCCTTTGTGAGTCTTTCTGTAATGTGTACATAGATCAAAACATCACAATCACTCTATAAATACATACAATTATTATTTGTTAATTGAAAAGTTGAAAAGGCAAAACAATTAAGACATCTCTTGATTAAAAAACAGCATGGTAGAGTAAATAAAAAATGGCATGGTTGAAGTAATGCTGTGATCCTTGACATATTACCTGCAACATTGCAGTTCTGAAATGATTCTTTTTCAAAATTATTACATGATTCTGGTGGCTTACCAATTATATTTGGAATATAACTCAAAACATATTGTGTATATCTTGTTAAAATTACAAAATTTTACTGCATTTGGGTAAAATAAATATAAGTTTCATCACAGTTTTTATTGGTGAAATAATTTTTGAGTGGCATGTGTTACATGAAATTCATAAAGTATTTTATGGGGAAAATATTAGCAGAGAGATATTCTATAGAGTATGTCTATTACTTAAACTTATTCTAAAGAATGATAAAATGCTTTTCCTTCTTTGTACAAGACTAACATTAGTACTTTCTGCCGTCTTCTCCTAACCAGTAATGGTATACAGCAGGGTATTAAATCAGAGCTATTCCTGTAAGACACAGGATTTTTCTAAGGAACAACTTTGCCTCAAAGACTCATCAGGGACAAGCACTGTGGTACACTGAGATACACTGCCACCTACAACTCTGGTATCCCCTATCAGAACACTGGCTCAAGTCCTGGCTCCTCCACTTCCAATCCAGTTCCCTGTTAATGCACCTGGGAAAGCAGTGGGAGCTACTTCAAATATTCCAGCCAATGCGACTCACATGGGAGACCTGGCTCCTGGCTTTAGCCTGGAGCAGCACTTACCATTGCAGCCATTTGTGGAGGAAAGCAACAGATGAAAGCTCGCTCGCTCGCTCTCTCTCCCTTTCTTTCTCTCTCTCTCTTTCTCTCTCCCTCTCTCCATTCGGGTGTCAGTTCATGTCCTGGTTGCTTCTTCTGATCCAGCTCCCTGCTAATGTGCCTAAGAAAGCAGTGGAGGATGGCCCAAGTGCTTGGGCCTCTGCACCCACATGGGAGATCCAGAAGGAGTTCCTGGCTCCTGGCTTCAGCCTAGCCCAGCCCAGCCCCACCCCAGTCTGGGTAATCTTCCACTGTCTTCCTGGGCACATTAGCAGAGAGCTGGATCAGATACAGAGCAGGCAAGACTCAAACTATTATTCTGATATGAGATGCTCACATGTCAAGTGGTGGCTTAACCCACTGTGTCACAATGCAAGCCCCAATTGTTTTGTTTTTAATGTATAGAGATTATAGCCTGGATAAATGACAATTTCTTCTTTGCAGGTTGGCCACTAGAAAATTGAAAAGTATAACTCCATTTATGACTCAATCATCATTTTTCCTGAAATTTTGACATTACTTTTATTCATAAATTATTCTACTTTAATTGTATAGTCACATGAAATAATTTCTGGAGAAATAAACTAAGGCAAAATAATCCAAATAATTATCAAATATGCAGGAATGGGATCAGAGTTGCAGTATTCAATCAATGTCATAAGCTATGTACTTCATGGCTTGAGCTAGATGCTCAGTATGAATGGTAGCATATGAAACTGCATGTTGACCCTGGTTCACATATGCCCAAGTGTGGACAAAAAGACATGCTAATGGAGGACCCAGACAGTGACATGTGGAAGTCCAGTCAAGCAAGCAATTTAATGGTATAACAGTATATACAAAGGTACTTCAAAAAGTTTGTGGAAAACTGAATTAAATGGTGTCCATTGGGGTGCCAGAGATTTTTTAAATACAAGCATAGCTTTTTTTTTCTTAATGTCCATTTACCAAAAACTTTTTGAATATTCCTCATAGCTGAGTAATGATAATCTTACTACAGAATTAAAAGTAAAAGCCCACTTCTCAAAGTTAAGCTAGTGAGCTCTTTTAGACCCATAGAATTGGATCTCCACAATGCAGAAAATTTCAGAATCCTTGACTACTAATAAAAACTCCTTAGGACTAAAGAAACAGACAACTTTGAAACAAACTGGCTTAAGCCAAAAGGTTACTTTAATAAGCCTTATAATCACATTGTTCAGCATAAAGACAGGCTTTAGGTAAAGCTTTTATATGTGACTCAAGCAATTGTTGGGATCTTGTAGAATGTACGTACATTTGTCATTTTGGGCTACCTGGAAAAGGTAGTACCTTTCTAATTTTAGAAAACCCTCTGGCTAAGATTCATAATATACCAAATGCTTAAAGATAAAAATTTACCCTCTTCACAACCCCTGGTGGCCAGAGCACAGGAATTGGTACTCAGATACTACATTCCAGGATTCTGTATCTTAGGCCAGTGACTCAAAGCAAAAATGAGTGTATTATGTGGTTGCCTGCATCTCACTGTGTACCTGTGTCTTGTAGAGGATATGGTAGACAGTCACAGAAGAGACAACGTAGATAAGATATTTCTACATTATTCTTTAGTTCCTCCTCATTTCCTAGGCCTGATCTTCAGTTCTCACTTCAACCCTTCAAGCTATTGATAATATTCTTCCAATAAATTTTTTCCTCATTTAATTTTCCAGAAGGGATTTTGGATGCATTCAGACTACTTGATACAGCTGGGTTCTGTACAACTCTTTGTCAGTCCCTCTTCCTCAGTCTTAAAACCAATGCAACCCTTAACAGCTCCTGGAACTACATGATTCTTTGTTCAGAGTCAATAGGACAAATGTCTAATTTTCCAAAGAGTTACATGAATGAACACATAGGTTATTACTATATTTTGTATCAATTTTATATAATTTACAAATAGTGAAATGTTAGTGGTTGATTTAAAATGCAATAGATTTTAGTTTATAATAAAATGAGTTTAACAATAAATTGTTATCATTAGAAAATAAAATATGTAGGGGTATGAGGAACATGTGGTTCTTTTGTTATCATGGAGAATACATCATGAACATAGAAAAAATATAAGGCCCCAGCTGTCTAAGTAATTCACTTCAGCATTAGAGTTTACATCCAAAAACAGGTAATCGAGAAAATAATGAATTAATGAAAGTTGCTTGCACATATCAGGTGTTGACTGTTATCCAGAAGTATGAAAATAATGCTTCAAATGTGTTGCTTTCAATTAGAATTACTGGTGCTTGAAGCATTCTATTTCTCTAGTAAGTGTTGAACTAGAGTTACAGCTCTAGTTCAGGTAAAAGGTAATAAGGATTAGGTTTATTTTGGTACCAGCTGCAATGAAGCCCATGTTAGATGCTAAATTCTTTAGGGAATACAAAATTAATGAGATATAACCTTGTCCTTAAAGGGCTTATAGTCATGCAGGCATAGATATGGGATATCATAGACATATTTACTTTTCATAGAAATACCAGTTTTGTCCAGTTTGTCAAACAACCTTCTCAAGAATATAGGAAGTAGAATGGGCAGCTGAATAAAATGTTGAATTAGCAGGGGAAAAAGTGTAATATTTTTAGCCCCTTTATGTCAATGATAAAAATTACTTGGTTATCTTGTGTCCTGTGTTTCTTAAGTCCTAACAGCATCTATTTCACAGGGTTGGTTTTGAAGAAAATGTTATATTGAGCACAATATACAGTATAGCTCCTGACACTGATGAATGATGTCTATCAACCTAGCCATTGAAGCATAATAGTTTTAATAATCATGCAATTCCTTGGGTAGGTATTGGGAACTAATCATTAGAAAAGTTGATAGCTTTCATTAAAAAGATTTTTCAGTTTATTTAGTCATTCCAAAAATATTTATTGTGCTCAATCAAGTATTTAACATTATACTAGGTTCAGCATGTGACTGAATGAAAATAATTGATCTCAGTCAACTCATGGCTTGGTAAGGAAGTAAAAAATATTTAAAAATTAAGGTTAAATAGCAAAATAAAGGATGTAACGTAAGGCAGCATTTGGTACAGCAGGTTAAGCCGCCACTTGCACTGCTGGCATCCCATATTAGAGTCCCAATGCTCTGGTTCCTATCCAGCTTCCTAATAATGCATGTGGGAAGGCAGAAGATGCCCCAAGTGCTTGTACCCATGCCACTCATGTGGGAGACTCAGATAGGAACTCCTGTTGCAGCCATCTGGGAAGTGTATCAATGGATATAAGATTCTCTCTCTCTCTCTCTCTCTCTCTCTCTCTCTGCTTTCAAATTAACAAATAATTTTTTGAAAACATATGTAATTAACTCTGTTTAAGGGACTAGAGTGAAAATACCAAAACAGAACGTCAGTGTGTCTACTATTGTACTAACATGAGCTAACATTTATTGAGGGCTTACTATGAGACAGATCCTGCTATTAGCTCTTTATATGTAATCATTCATTTTAGTCTCACGACAGTACTGTGAACGTAGATGACATTACTTTTTCACAATCAAGGAAACTGAGGCACAGAAATGTTAAATAACCTTCCTCGGGTTATACAATTAGTAAGAGGCATTATAAACCAATCCCAGTGAAGTGATTTCAAAGACTAAGTACTTTAACCCCAGGGGTATAGTGCCATTCTGAGGCATTAGAGATGCCTTTGCAGAGAGAAGATAACATAAACTAAATCGGAAAGGATATTTAACATTGAGTTAGGCAGACATTGATAAAAGATATTTCAGAGAGGGAGTTACATATATATTAGTATATCAAAAAGGTTATATCCAAGCTATTTACCAATAATTTACTATGTATATAAAACAACTTATAAAGAAACCAGAGATGCAGAGACTAGTTAGGGAGTTACAGCTCTAGTTCAGGTAAAAGGTAATAAGGATTAGGTTTATTTTGGTACCAGCTACAATGAAGCCCATGTTAGATGCTAAATTCTTTAGGGAATACAAAATTTAATGAGATATAACCTTGTCCTTAAAGGGCTTATAGTCATGCAGGCATTGATATGAGATATCATAGACATATTTACTTTTCATAGAAATACCAGTTTTGTCCAGTTTGTCAAACAACCTTTTCAAGAATCCAAGAGGAAAAATTGACCTCTACAAGTAGAAAAAGAGAAAAAAATGTTAATTTTAACACTGATAAGTATAGGAGAATTTTAAGGATAAAACAAGATTTCCATGACTACACAATCAGAAATAACCAGCTTTGAAGCAGTTGCTACAAAACAAGGTTTATTATGGGCTCAAAGTTAAATTTATCAGCAATATAATTCTTTTAAGAAAGGAAGGATGAAAATGGAATATGTACACTGAAGCAGAGACTCTAAAAACAGCGGGTTTTCTTCCCACGGCTGTCAGGTTGGTCAAGTGTTATGAGAATACTATGTCTGTTTTGGGACTGTGAAATCAGTATTGGCAACTTGGAAAGGGTGCAGAACAGGAGAAAGGGTTAAGCAAATAGGCACACTGAGCAAAGACCAAAGGTATTCTGGGCTACACTGACCCATGCAAACATGCAAATAACAGTCTCACATGTAACAAAACATAGGCTCTATTGGCTTACATTTTTAAAAGCTTCAACTAGTTTAACTGGAAATTGCTTTTAATATACATTCTTCTTTTATGCTCTAAAATTTCCTGGAAAATTAAATACAACATACATTTTAATGAAGTGCCGTAAGTACTAAAATTAAAGATGGAAGAGCTTGGGCATCAAGAAAATTAGAATTTTCTCTGATATCATTATCTCAGCCCAATTGAACACATCCAGAATTTTATATCACTATTAAAATACTCTGAAACAAATTAACATTTACTAAAGAAACTTTATGACATTTCATTTAGGAAACTCTGACTTGGTGATTGTCATATTATATTAACAATCAAATAAATTTACTCACAAAAGTTTAATTCATTCAAGCCATTCTACCATGCATAGACACATATACATTTTTACAACATGGACATATGGTTTGATGAATAAACATTGGCTGATGTGTTCAATATAGTTTTATAAAGAATATCAAAATCCCTAGGCTTCAGACTGTCCCCTAGCACAAGCTGCAGCTTACAGCCACAGATTATAGGACTTCCTCAGAACCAGGATGGTCCCCAAAGCCATAGTCAGCACACCAGCACCTGTAGACCAAGCCTCGAGGGCAGTCTCTGCAAATACAGACTCAGCCTACTAGTGCCAGGCGAGCTCCTGTGGCCATAGTCTCCAGGCCCATCTCAGGATTCAGACCAGCCTAGAGCCAGGTTGGGGTACACAGGCCCAAACTTCAGGCCCTCTCAACACCAGGTCAGCAGCCCTGGCCTCAGATACCAGGCCCTGCGCACACACAGACAAAGCTTCTAAGCATGTCTCATTCAGATCCTGAGACCTCACCCACCAGGCCAATATCTGTGATCTCATACGCCAAAAGTTCGACGGTCCAGGCCCAATCCAGTAGACCTCAATGCCAGGCCAGCCAGTGTGGCAGATTCCAGGCTTATCTCAGTAGCCAGCCTCTGCAAACTTAAACTCAAGGTCCCTCCTAATGGCAAGTCAGCCCCAGTGGATGCAGGCTGCATTCAGGCCCTCTTGGACATAGGCTCCAACTTCGCTCTTGAAGATAAAGTTAAAGGCCCACCTATGTGGCCCAGACTCCTGACCCATTCTCACAAACACAGATACTAGTTATACCAATCTGTTCAACTAAGCATCAAGCCAGCCACTTTAGCAGCAAGCCCACCCACAGCAGATAGCTGAGCCAGAATCTCTAGAAAAGGTGAATGATGAAAGACTCTCCAGTTCACAAAGACTGGAAGAAATACCTGTTTCTTCAAATGTGCAGACATCAACATCAGACAATGAGAAACATAAAAAAAGGAGATATAACAATACCCAAAGAACATAATTATCTCTCAGTAGCTGGCTACAAAGAAATGGATACACACAAACTGTCTAATAAAGAATTCAAAACAATTGCTTCAAGGAGCTCTGTGAGCTTCAAGAAGCACAAAGAAATAATTCAATAAAATAAATTAAATAATAAATGATCAAAGCTATAGATTTAACAAATAGACAGAAAATAAAATTAATCAAGTTCTGAGCTAAGAAATTAAATACAATGCAGAGTATCAACAGCACAGTTGCTCAAGCAGAAGAAAAAATCCCTAAACTCAAAGACAAATTATTTGAAAATATGTAGTTGGAGAATAAAAATGAATGAATGAAACTTACAGGATTTATGAGACTGACTCAAACAGAAAATTTCAAATTATAGGGGTTCCAGAAGGAGAAGAGAGAGACAAAGGGATGAGAGCTCTCTCTATCTGTTTCTCTCTGTCTCCTTGCCTCTCAAATAATAAGTTTTAATTATTATAAAATATTTAGGAATAAACTTAACAAAGGAAGTAAAAGACTTATATACTAAAAACTGTAACACTGATGAAAGCAACTAAGAGAAACACATAAATTATAAAAGTATCCAGGGTTCCTGGATTGAAAAACTTCTTGTTGTTAAATGTCCACACTACACAAAGCAATGTATAAATCCAGGGCTATCGCCCTCAAAATTTTACCAGAATTTCTTCTCAGATGAAGGAAAGGCAATCCTAGAATTCATATGGAAACACAAAATATTCAGAACAGCCAAATAAATTTTGAGAAAGAAGAACAAATCTGGAAGCATCAAAGTATTTGACTTCAGAATATACAACAGAATACAAGATCTACTGTTGCATATTTTGAAGATATATAAAACCATATGGTATTGGCATAGAGACATATAGACAAATGGAACTGAATAGAGAGCCCAGAAATAAACCAACACATATTCACTCACTGACCTTTGACGAAAGTCACAGGAATGCACAATGGGGAAAGGATAGTCTCTTCAACAAGCGATGTGGAAGTTTGGTGTCTGCAAAAAAAACAAGACAGAAAAAAAATTGATCCTCTATCTTATACCATACACAAAATCAATTCAAAATGGATTAAAGACTTAAATGTAATACCTGAAATTGTAAAACTCTTAGAAGAAAACATAGGAAAAGAGCTTATTGACATTTGTTTTGGAAATAAATTCTTGGATATGACATTAGAAATGCAAGCAACAGTAGGAAAAACATCAATCTAAAAAGCTTCTTCACAGGAATAATCAACATAGTTAATAGGAAAACTATAGGATGGGAGAATATATTTGCAAATCATAGGTCCAATTAGGGATTAGTATTGAAAATATATGAGGGGCCGGCACTGTGGCTCAGCAGGTTAACACCGTGGCCTGCAGTGCTGGCATCCCATATGGGCGCTGGTTCTAGTCCCAACTGCTCCTCTTCTGATCCAGCTCTCTGCTATGGCCTGGGAAAGCAGTAGAAGATGGCCCTAGTCCTTGGGCCCCTGCACCCATGTGGGAGACCCAGAAGAAGCTTCTGGCTCCTGGCTTCAGATCGGCACAGCTCCGGCCATTGCGGCCATCTGGGGAGTGAACCAGCGGATGGAAGACCTCTCTCTGTGTCTCTACCTCTCTCTGTAACTCTGTCTTTCAAATAAATTTAAAAAAATAAAAAGAATAAAGAAAATATATAAGAAACTCATATAACTCAAATGCAAAGAAAAGAAAAAGAAAGAAGCCTGATTTTTTGCACAGTGATTAAGCTGTGCTTAAGATACTTGTATCTACCATTGAAGTGCCTGCATTAAAGACCCAGCTCAGTTCCCAATTCCGGCTTCGTGTAAATGCACATTCTGGGAGGCAGCTGTGAGGACTGAAGTGGTTGAGTTCCTATCACCCACATAGGAGACTTCCTGGCTCCTGGCGTTGGTTGTTGCAGGAATTTGGAGTGAAACAGTGGATGAGACAGCCCTTGATATCTGTGTGTGTGTGTGTGTCCCTTTCAAATGAAAAGAAAAATTAATAAAATAAAACAAATAATCAGTAAAAGGACTTGAATAGCAGTTTCTTTAAAGAAGATATAAACAAAGCCAATAAGTATATGAGATTCTCAACATCATTAATTATCAAAAAATGCAAATCAAATCTACAGTGAGGCGTTGCACACATATTAGGATGACTACTATCAAAAAGACAAACTATGATAAGTGTTGGATAGGATGTGGAGAAAAGGGAATCCTGGCTGGTGCTGTGGCTTACTTGGCTAATCCTCCACCTTGGCGCCGGCACCCTGGGTTCTAATCCCAGTCTGGGCACCGGATTCTGTCCCAGTTGCCCCTCTTCCAGTCCAGCTCTCTGCTGTGGCCTGGGAGTGCAGTGGAGGATGGCCCAAGTGCTTGGGCCCTGCACCCCATGGGAGACCAGGAGAAGCACCTGGCTCCTGCCTTCAGATCAGCGCGGTGTGCAGGCCGCAGCACGCCGACCGCAGCAGCCACTGGGGAGTGAACCAACGGCAAAGGAAGACCTTTCTCTCTGTCTCTTTTCACTGTCCACTCTGCCTGTCAAAAAAAAAAAAAAAAAGGATGTAATCAATTACAGTACTGCACACTGTGGTGAGAAAGATAATTGTTACAATCATATGGAAAAGAGTATGGAGTTTCTTCAAAACATTAAAAATAGAACTATCAAGTGATCCATAAATCCCACTTCCATGTATTATATCTGAAGGAAATGAAATTAATTTGGTTTTTTTTTTTAAAGATTTTATTTATTTGAGAGGCAGAGCTACAGACAGCGAGAGAGAGAGACAGAGAGAAAGGTCTTCCATCCACTGGTTCACTCCCCAGAAGGCCACAACTTCGGAGCTGGGCAGATCCTGCACTCCCAAGTCTTTTGCAACATTATTCACAACAGCCAATATATGGAAAACACCTAAATATCCATTAACAAATGAATGGATAGAGAAAATATGGATGTATATACAATATTCAGCCTTGAAAAACATCCTGCCATTTTTGCAATTTGTAAAACCTGAAGAAAATAAGCAAAAACCATATGACTCCACTTACACGAGGTGTCTATAGTAGTCAAACTCAAGAACACATTGTATATGATAGTGTTGTTAGATGAGTAAGTTCTAGAGATAATTGGTACACATAATACCTACAGTACTTCAAAATTAAGAGAACAGATGTCATTTTAAGTGTTCTTAACACAAACACACAGATACACACACATACACCAGAAACAAACCAAACAAGCAAATCAAAAGAAAACCACACATGGAAATACTGGGAGATGTTGAATGTGGGAAATATCTATTACCTTGACGGTGGAGCTGATATCATGGGAGTTTATTCAAAAACTCATCAACTTATACACATTAAATACGTGTAACTATTTGTACACTAGTTATATATCAATAAAGCTGTGGCTTTTTCAAAAACAAGAAGTATTCCACAATGGCATAAAATTCTCTTGGATAGCACAATCTAGGTACTTATTAAAAATACATTAAATGTTTGCCATATGTATTTGATATCTCTCTAGATTTTATAGGATTGGATAACAATAGGAGAAAAAACACAAATGTTCTATTACTTGTATATTCTAATTGAAATAGCAGTCCTGTATTTCTCTTGCTTTCTCTCTCTTGCATTTGTCTTTCACGTTTTTTTTTTTTTTTTTGGAGGAGGGAGGCTTACATTTCTTGATACTATCTGTTCCACTACCTAGAATTAGACATCAATTCTTTTGTTTCAAATGTGAATCCCCCCACCTCTAATTATAAGCTGCTACTTTATATAACAAAAGAATTGATTTCTGAAAGCTCTATTCAGACATTAGCAAAACCAACAATTGGAATTATCGTTCAAATCAATGTCCCTCCTAAGTATTAACAGGCAATGCTAAAATGCATACTTATTTTTAGTTTTCTCTATGTACGTCTATCTTATGACTTTAAATCAATCCTATATAATAGCAGGTGTCTTACTTTGCCTCCAACATTTCAGCGTGTTTTTTCGTCCTTTCAGCGCAGTGCTACTTATTTAGACTTCTTAATAACTGAACAGTAAGTGTGTATTTACTTAACTTACAAGGTGATTTATTTTCTTGGGAAACAAATAATAAACATTATATATTAAATTAATTATTCTAACTAGAACCTGCTTAGATAGTCTACCTAATTTCTCCTCACCATCTCTGGAGACTGGGTTAATTTGTGGTAGATTTGAAAGCTAGCTTTGTGATTTAATCAATTTCATCTTTACTGTGAGATCTACCTCCTCGTCTTTTCCTGTGCTCTACTCTAAATTACAATGACAGAGGGTTGATCCCTGCAAACTACATTCTCGCAGGTCCCCATTAAATTACTTCTTTTGGGCTCAGCCAACAGGGGGACACTGGAGACCGGCGGAGAGAAGCAGGGTATGTTTTCCTCTCTCTGCTTGGGTAAGTATCTTTAATCTTTACCAATGTTTACAGACATTCTGTGATTGCTGTGCTCACAAGGCAGCAACTTGCTCTGTGGTCCGAGCTCCTATCTTGAATCTCTTGTGTCAACTCCTGCCAGACAGGCACTCCCGCCAGACGAGTGCTCCTCATAGCTCCGCATTCAACTTGGTAGCTGGCTGCCCTGTTCCTTCAAACACCCTCCTTTCCAAGTTTCCAACTCCTCTGAAAGGAACTTAGACTCCAGGCTCAGAACATCAGCTCCTTCTATTGTCTCTCTAAGTCTAATGATGGCAGCAGCTTCTTGCATTTGATAACCTCTGAGCTATCTCCTTTCATCCTGCTATTTCGACAGCTCTTCTAAACATTTGGGAGTAGCTTCCCATGTAAAACTCCATTCATTGAACTATCTGAGGTGATTTCTATTTTCCTACCTCCACTGTGACTGATACTGATAACTTGGTATCTAAATGTAGCAAGCAGGCACAAGAACAAATGGTCTAAGGGTTAAAACTATGTTTAAATTCTGAACATTCCAATTCCTTACTGTATGACTAGAGAAGAGTTTCAATATTCTCATCTGTAAAGCTTAGAAAATAATTCCAATTCTATTGGTTGATCATAAATATTGAATGAGCTAGCTTAAGTGAATGCACATAGAAAATATATGGCAGGACATACTCAGTGAATATTCAAAAGATTCTAAAAGTATTTTTTTCCTTCATTTTAAGAAGCAACTTTCCTGTTCTAGTTTTAGCTTTTGGATCGTTATCTAATTGACAGACCTCAAACAAGATTGGTGTGAAAGAAAATCTAATCCTTTCAAGTTCATATATATTTAAATCTGTATTGCTGTTTTCTCAGAGGTTATGGGACAAATATATTCTTGTTCTAAAATGATGTCTAATTCATCGTAAAAGAAGTCATACTCAGGCTGTTGTGCAATCTTAGATCATTCATTTCAACTTTAAAAAATAGGTTATTTCTTGCCAAGATCATTTTTTTCTTGTATGCAGTGAGTAAAGTGTTGTAGCCCCAAACTTTCCCAAATTCTGTACTCTTTCAACTTTTATTTAAGACTTTTTGTGACAAAAGTTTTTCATCAAAAAGTCTTCTTTTAAGTCCTCAAAAAGTCCATGGAAAATATATACTATGAGAAAACTATGCATGGATTTCAAAAATTTTCCATCAAAAATAAACTTTTCTTCAGGCCAGCGCTATGGCATAGTGGGTAAAGCCACCACCTGCAGTGCTAGCATTCCATATGTGTGCTGGTTCAAGACCCAGCTGCTCCACTTCTGAACCAGCTCTCTGCTGTGGCCTGGGAAAGCAGTGGAAGATGGCACAAGTCTTTGGGACCTTGCACCTGCATGGGAGACCTGGAAGAAGCTCCAGGCTCCTGGCTTCGGATTGGCACAGTTCCGACCATTGCAGCCAATTGGGGAGTGAACCAGCCGATGGAAAACCTCTCTCTCTCTCTTTCTCTCTCTCTCTCTCTCTCTGCCTTTCCTCTCTCTGTGTAATTCTGACTTTCAAGTAAAATAAATAAATCTTTAAAAAAAACTTCTTTTAATCTCATATTCCAATAAATTTTTAAAAGATTTATTTATTTGAATAACAGAGTGAGAGGAAGAAATGGAGAGAGAGAGAGAAAGAGAGAGAGAGAAAGAGAGAGAGATCTCATCCAATAATTCAATCCCCAAATGGTGACAACAGTCAGGTCTGGGCCAGGTGGAAGCAGGAGCCAGGAACTCCATCCTAGCCTTCCACATGGGTGGCAGAGGCCTGGTATTTGGGCCATCTCCTGTTACCTTCTCAGATGCATTAGCAGGAAGTTAGATAAGAAGCAGAGCACCCATAACTCAAACCGGTGTCCCAAACGGCCACCTAACCTGCTGGACCACCACACCAGCCCCTCCAAGAATAGTTTAAAGTTCCTCATGTGTATGTTTATATTTGTATACACACACTGAAATCATTCTTATATATTTTTAAAGATTTATTTATTAATTTATTTGAAAGTCAAAGTTACACACAGAGAGGAGGAGAGGCAGAGAGAGAGAGAGAGGTCTTCCATCTGCTAGTTCACTTCCCAATTGGCTTCAATGGCCGGAGCTATGCCGATCCAAAGCCAGGAGCCAGGAGCTTCCTCCAGGTCTTCTCACGTGGGTGCAGGGGCCCAAGGACCTGGGCCATCTTCTACTGCTTTCCCAGGCCATAGCAGAGAGCTTGATCGGCAGTGGAGGAAACGGGACTGCAACCGGTACCCATATGGGATTCTGGCACTGCATGTGGTGGCTTTACCCATTACATCACAGTGCTAGCCCCTCATTTTCTTGTATTGTTACAACCATACAATATTTCTCCAATATGACTTTTTCTGTGTAAGGTAGATGATGGAACAAGGACATAAGCCTCAGGCATTCTTGCTCATTGCCCAAAAGAGATACATGTTGGAATGTATTCCTTACCCTTGAATTTCAGCTGGGTCCCACATCCTATTGCTTTCATACCCCACCCCCCACAGCCACCTGAAAGACCAGTTCCAGGCATTCCCCTGGCTTGCTGCTCCCTACCCCAACCCCCATACCTAGCCATCCTAAAATATAAAAGGGCCCCCTGAGGGTCGGTGCCTTCTGCCAGGTGTTCAATTAATGTGCACGTGGGCAGTTGGTCTCTGAATAAATTGGGTCTGGCTGTAAATTTGTACACTGCCTCCTCTCTATTCTGTGACTCTTTTCCTAACATTTTGGTGCCCCATGTGAGGAGGCACCAATCTGCAACTCTTTTCTAATAGTAGATTAATAGACTTCCCTACCTTCCTCACAGTCACAGTTCTGCTTCAATGTGAATCATGTTTCCTAATGACAATTAATCTTTAAAAGTACATATTCTGCGTTCCCTGAGTTTTTCTATCTCTGAAAGACAATGGGAGAAATCTATCCACAAAGTAAACCTTCAATTCTTATGGTCACTGGTCCTTTTCTGGTAGCCCAGAAGCTAAGCAATTTAAGATATAACCTATATTATGAGCAGAACCTTTCCGGCAGTAAGCCCAATTTTTAGCACCCAGTCACTGAGACTTATCTCTTATCATCAGCAAATACACACATAACTTCCTTATTCTAAGCACAATTGTTTCTCTATACTTAGAGAAATTCCAAATATTAGAGAATTATATTGTAACCAACTACTTTGCATTTTAATCACATTTTATTATTAACTATAATATACATTGAGGAAAATGAACACAGCAGGAAAGTACAACACACTCATCTCTCATATACTGAACTACTCAAAGACCCTGAAGATTATGGAATGAAACAAAGCCAATAACTCAAATACCTCCCTCAAAACCTACATCATTACTACATCTCTTCTACATCAGCTCTATTTGTTCTAACATTTTTGGTGGAGATTTTAGTATTTTCTATGTATTAAAATTATTTATTTACTTAAAAAACCAGTTCATTATCAGATAAATGTATTATAAATGTCTTATACAGGTGCAGCTTTTTCCCATTCTCATAATGGCATCTTTAAGAAACAACAGTGAAAGGAAACATTAATTAAATGGGCTACATTAAAATGAAGAACTTTTATGGTCTTGTAAAATTTAGTTGGGAAAAAAATCATCAACAAAATATGATCAAATCAAGTCTAATAGCATAGTAAAAGCATGAACAAGTGGGATTTATCCTGGAACGCGAGTGATTCATATTAAGAAAATCAATCAATGTAATACATTACATTAACAGAAGAAGGGAGGGGGGCTGGCATTGTGGTGCAGCAGATTAAGCCACTCTGTGCAATGCAGCATGCCACATCAGAGTGCTCGTTTGAAGGCCAACTACTCTGCATCCCATTCAGCTCTCTACTAATGTGTGTGTGTGAGAAGCAACAGATGACATACCAAGTACTTGGGAGACCTGGATGGCGTTCATGACCCCTGGCTTTGGTCTGGCCCAGACCTGACTTGTTGTGGCCATTTGGTGATTGAACGAGTAGATGGAAGATGTTTCTCCCTCTCTCTGTGTCACTCTGCCTTTCAAATTAATTAATTAATTTAAAAAACAAGGGAAAGCATGTGATTTTCACAATTCATGCAAAAAAGTCACTTCACAAAAATATACACTTTCATGATAAAAAAAAAACTTCCAAAAAACCTATAGCTAACATTATAGTCAATTGTGAATGATGAAAAACTTTTTCTCTAAGATAAGGAATACAGCAACAATGCCCAATTTCACTGTGGCAACAAATTTGTATTGGGAGTTTTAGCTAGAGATTTGGATAAGAAAAGGAATAAAAGCAATCCAACTTGGAAAACAAGGGGTAAATCTATCTCTGTTTGCAGATTATATAATCCTATATACTGAAAATCTCTAAGAATTCACAACAACATTTTTAGGATTAATAAACAGATTCATCAAAGTTGTGGAATACTGGAACAGCAGGCAAAAATCACTTTTATTTCTGTATACCAACAAATGAACAATTCAAAAAAGAAGATAATAAAATGATTCTGTTTACACAGTGGTATCTAAAAGAATTAGGTTCTTATGAATAAGTATAATCATGAAGTGAAAACTGCAAAATGTTGCTGAAAGTGAGTAAGGAAACCAAGATAAATGGAAGATATTCCATGTTCATGCCTAGGAAGACTTACCATCATACTTCCAAAAATCAGTGTCTAGATGCAATACAATCACTATGAAATTTCCAAAACACATTTTTTTTTGCAGAAATGGGAAAGTAATCCTCACATTCATATGCAATGTGAAGAGGCCCTAAATACCCAAAATAATCTAGGGAAAAAAAAGAATAAATTTGATAGGATTCACACTTCCCAACTTTGAAACTTACTACATAATTTCAATAATTAAAAGAACATAATGTTGGATATTGGAACAGAATAGGAAGTCAAGAGTAAATCTTCACAAATAGATCAACTGATTTTTAAGACAGGTGTCAAAATTGGTCAATGAGGAAAGGGCAGTCTTTTCAACAAATGTATCCTATACATTTCCTGACCCAGAGCTAGAGTTGTTGTTTCTCCAAGAATTCCAAACTCCTTTTAGTAGATGATTCTACTTTAAAAATAAAGAATTGGGCTATAAATGTCCTCACTGTTACTTGAGTGCATCACTTTCAGCCCTACTCAGGAATCAGTATCTAAATGTGTACCTTTAGCTGTATAGACATCTGTATCTATGTCCATAGCCATGTCTACATACATGCATTGGTATGTGTGTCTAATATGTACATCTATAGCTACATATTTATATCTATATATTAAAAACACGAATTCACACTATAATTATAATTCCAGTTCAACGCTACATGGTTTGCTCTGCTCTCATTTTTCATACTTGTAGTAACTTTCATTATCTTCAATATATTTACTGATTTGGTCAATAAATATTTACTGATTTGAAAAATGGAAAATATACTTTGAGAACTGCTAGCATACAACACTGTAAATATCAAACCTACTAACTAGAATTCAATTAATTTTTGCAGCTTTGCAGTTCTTTTCTTCTTTACATTTAAAGTTATTAGTCAAACACTGTCCAAAAGTTACTTGAGTTCATTTGTGTTCAGCTGTTATTTTGTTTTGCTTCTGCTGCCTACCTCATCCTGCCATAGTCAATACAGATATGTTATTACTTAGAAATACAGTTAGATGACTTGTTTCTATTTGAATTCTATTCTAGGGATTTTTCAAAATGTTGTTTATTTTCTTTCAGTTTATTTTATTTGTTTCATTTTATATTTGAGTATCTAAACTTCAATATTTATGCCAAATGGTGTACTCAGGAAAGTTTTACTCCCACTCCCTCAACTAGTCTATCATTTTCTCATTCTCTGTAAGTTTTCAATCTGGATAGTGTATGATTTACTTTTCTTGTTTATTTTTTCAAAAATAAGATACATGAATATATCTTATTTTCCAACTTTCTTTTCATTATCCATAAGAAGGAACACACAATACACACTTCTTTGTATTTGTTTCTACTCAAGTAGTGTACCAGAATTCACTCTATATCAATTAAAATAAACATTCCAGTAAAGAGCTTCACTGTATCTGTATCACTAATTATTTATTCAATGATATATGCATGGAAATTTAAATTGTTTCCTGTATCAGTCAATTAAAAATATGATGATGAATAGAATTACACTTCTGTTTTCCTTTTTCCTTTGCTTTTTTGTCCTCTTCCATCTCCTCTTGGCACGCTTGTAATGTGTTTCCTGGCTAAATTTCTGAAAATGGTATTACTGAGTCAAAGGAGAAAGGCAGAAGTACATTCATTAGGCTTTGAGAAATTCCCCATCACAATCATACTGTTATACTATTTTGCATCCCCACTGGCATATGAACATATGAGAGTGTCTGTACTCTATAGTCTTGCCAAGAGAAGGTGCTTGCTAAGCTCCCAAATTTTTGACAAGGTAGTATGTGAGAAATTCTGTCAGTGTAGTTTGAATTTACATTTTCCTAATTATAAGCAAAATTAAGCATATTTTCATAAACTTAAGAACCATTTTGTGTTTCTTTAATATTGTTTTAAAACTCAAAATTGTTCATGTTTTTTTCCTGTTTTTATTCAGATTGTTAAACTTGATCTTTTAGATTTCTTTAATAGAAATATCAATTATATTAATATGGTGTCTTTTTCACAAATAGTTATTTGTCTTTTGACTTTGCTCATATTCCTCTTTTTCTTTTTTGCCATGAGATTTTTCCTTAAACAGTAGAATTTATTCTTTCTTGTACTGAATCTTGTCTTTGAATCATAGTTGAGCCAGTTGGTTTTTCAAAACATGAATAGGCTACTAGGGCATCATGTTCTCAGAGGCTTTGTTGGAGTATGTAAGGTTGATCGTAGCATTACCGTCCTCTTGACTTACGACCAAAACCACTTGCTTAAAATTGACTCATAGAATTAGTTGTCCAAATAAATGTTTGTGATATATATCTCCATCTTCTGTCCTTCCTTCCATCCTCATCCTTCCTTCCGTCCACCTGTCCATTCGTCCTTCCCCTCTCTCTCTTTCTCTCTCTCTCTCTCTCTCTCTCTCTCTCTCTTACTTAAATATTTGAAGGGCAGAATTAAAGAGAGAGAGAGAGAGACCTTCCATCCACTGGTTCACTCCCTAAATGGCTGCAACATCCATGGCTGCTCTATCCTGAAGCAATATCCCAATCCAGATGAGACGGGTTTAATTATAAAAGAGTTATTTTTGGCCTTTCTCAACACTGAAATTTTAAAACATAGGCTGTAACTTTTGTATATTCCTTCTCATTAACAAAGCTAAGCCTTTCTCTAAATGTTTATTCCTTTTGGTATATGATCAATAAAGCTGAAAAATTAATCGTTATTAATTTGCCTGTCAGTTTTCTATTAGTATTAGCAGAATCCACGATAACTGGGAGGGCTGAGTCCTGAATGCAGGCTGTGGTTGTCACAAAGACAACCAGCCAAGAGGGTAAGTAGGGATTGAAATCAATTCCAGACTCTTCTAACTGTCATATGCTTCATGGGGCAAAGCTGCATCTGCCTGGAGTAAGGAACATCTTTTCTAATTAGCACAAAGGCTCCATCTGTGCTCCAAGATGCAGGATCATGAAGATGTGCACACCTAAAGTATCTATATCTAATCATAGCAAAGACTCCATATTTATTTGTGCCTAATGAACCCAAAAGGATTTGTCATTATTTTCATTTTGCCAATAAGGAAATTGTCTTTTGAAGAGGGTAAGTAATCTGCTCATAATCTTATAGCTGAAACCTGAGTCCAGGTTTCATTTACTTCTTTTCTTTTGTAACACACTCTTCTTACACTATGTTACCTCCGTGCACTGTCCTTATTGATGTGCTATGTTTTAATTATTTTTAGTGCTTGCTTTATTATATTATCTTTAAAATATAAATTATGTTTCTACTTGACAAATGGGAAGTGAATATCTTTCATTTTAAGTATAGTGCTCAAATGCTTACTATATATATGTAATTGTGAAGTTAATTCTGTAAATTTATTTTGATAATTCATTCTGCATATTTTAGTGAGTCTTATCTAAACTCTTGTATTTTTCTAGTAGCTTTATAACTATCTGCAACTAATCATGAGATGGAAAAATGCACCTAAGTATCCTCTATGAAGTTTCCTGTTACAATATAAAATGTTGCCATGTGTTAGAACTATAAGTAACAGAAGCTACACACTAAAATTTGTTCAAATAGTGTCGCCTTATATTGCTATGTTATTAAAGTAACATATTTTAAAAATATTTCTAGACATAGTTATGTACATTCTCCTGTCCCAGAAAAGGTTGTGGTTTCTTTATTTATTGTCAAAATCATGAAAAGGCAGAGATATTTCTAAAACCCTAATTTTTAAATAAATGAGTAGTTAAATGCATGAATTAATCACTAGGTGGCAGACAACTGGATGGAATATGAAACGTCATTTGATGGTTTGCAACAACAAAAATTAGAAACCTATAAAAATTAGAAACCTATGAAAGAGTTAAAATAAGAGATCTTTATGAGCACATTTTCGTTTTCCCAAATGTGTCAGGATCCTGAGTAAACAAAGAGGCGAATCACGTTGACTGCTTTGTGAAAATGTTAAACCATATGATTCAGTTAGTAGACTTTAAGGCTTCACAAAGGAAAATATCTAAGTCACGTCAGGCAAAGAATCATGTGGTTTAGATGTAAAGTAGGGTTTATTGTGTAGAAAACTCGGCAGCAGAGAAGCAGTAAATCAAGCCCATTTCCCTGAACTCTTCTTAAGCATGCCACGGTGAACAGTGGGCATAGGTCTGCACGTATTTCTTTGTATCAAACGGAAGGAATTTTCTTCCCAACCTTTAAAACGGAAGGAATTTTCTTCCCAACCTCTAAACATCTGTATGTTTTATAAGAGGCTGAAGTGTAAATCTATGCAACTAAGTAACAGAAGAAATTCCCAGTCAGAGAAGGGAGCTTGTTAGAAATGGGGAGATCTTGCAGCCCCATAATTAGGTATCCGACTGCTGTTTTGATGAGTTAACTCAGACTAGTTGAGTCATTACCCTAAACTATTAAAGCGGGAAGTGAGAAATCTGCAGAAGTCTTAGGAATTCTTGTCCCTTATGTATTTAATCAGTGTAGCTTGAAACTTCTGTGGCTTACAAATAAAATGATGTACCAGTCATTAAAATGTACAGTTTATTTTTTAAACAATTTTTCTTTCTTCCCTGCCTGTCCAGGATTTTGCCTTCCTTCTAGAGAGAGCATATATACTTTCCTCTTGGAGAAATCAATTTCATATAGTATTAATAAGATTAACTCTATCCTCAACATTTTCTGTCTTCATCCTGGGCCACCATAATTAAGCCAGCAGGTGCTGTAAGATGAGGTGGGTTCAGTCAGTTTTCCTCAGAACAATTTCCTCCAGGGCCAGCATGCACGAAGATCCTCTTTTTGGTGAAGATGGTAAACTGTAGGCTGTGAATCTAGGCCTTCCAGTAGCAGTTCCTCTTTAAGATAAGAATTGTTAAGAGATGGAGAGAGAGAAAAACTAATGATGTTGTTTAAGCTTTGTATTAAGTTATTACTAAGCCCAAGTTCACATCCCTTTTATATAGGTTAACGAATTTTTATATCATATTAATCTTATCCAAATTAATTTTTGGCACATAAACAAGCAATTAATGATATAGTAATAAAAATCTGCTAGTCCCATTTTTTTGCCATTTGAATTAATATTCTGGGGCTGGCATGTGACACAGTAAGTTAAGCTGCTGCCTGGGATGCTGGCATATGAGCTCCAGGTTGAGTCTCAGCTGCTCCACTTCCAGTCCAGCTTTCTACTGACAGAGATGGGAAAGTAGCAGAGGATGGCCCCAGTGCTTGGGCTCCTACATCCATGTGAGAGACTCAAGTAGAGTTCCTGGCTCCTGGCTTTAACCAGGACCAGTCCTTGCCTTGCTGTTGCAGTCATTTGGGGAGTGAACCAGAAGATGGACGTCTCTCTCTCTCTCTCTTTCACCTCCACGCCTTGCTTATTCTCTCTCTCTTTGTCTCTCTGTAACCCTGCCTTTCAAATACATTAAATCTTTTTTAAAAAGAGAGAATTAGTTATTCTAGTTTTCATAGAGAATATAAGACTGTGTTTAAAACTTTTAGGTAATTGATGTACTTTTTATTAATCAGGTTTTGTGATTGATGACTGATATTTGAGGAAATTATAAGATAAAGGTCTGAGATAATGCCATAACACAACAGTATCAGAAATGTTAGCAATGGTATCACCACTATAAATATCTTCTATTGAATTGCATATGTACTTTTTCATTTAAAAATATATAAAACAAGCATTCACACTCCAATGTCCAAGAGGGAAAATGAGTACTGACAATATATTCAATTATTTTTATAAAGTATTCTAGTTAAAATTTAAGATAATTTTCTTAGATTGCTATTCTTTATTCCATAAACCTAAGAAATCTAGCTTATATGTGTTTGTCTTATTATCTACCTCTGATAGTTTTGATAAAATATAAAAAATACTGTTAGACACGTGGGAGATGAAGGAAAATGAAATGTTTCTAGAGTCACTTATTTTATTATTTATTTCTGAAATTCATAAACTTTAGGAGACTTTAATGACACTCTAGATCTTTGAATATTGCAGATTTAAGTGATTAGGAACTTAGTATTTTAATATTCTCCTCTGATCTATGTTTCAGTGATTCTGTTCAAAGTTAATTAGAAAAAGCTTTAAAGTGGTAATGAATAAAAGTTTTATTTTTATTAGAATTATGCTGAAGAGTCAGCATATAGTGCTTGAATTACAAAATTTTGGTGAGCAGTGAATCTGTTTCTAGGTCAGTTTTTCAGATAAAAGATAAGTATATAGTTAATTTAATTGTGATCTGCTATGAAATGTTTTTGTCTGGGCTTAATCATAATACAAATAACGCTTTAAAAGTATTTATAGCTGCTAACGCTTGAAAAGTTGAAGGCATTCAAGAATGTAGCCATTTATTTTCCTTTATCATTTCATATGCTCTTAAAATTACATTGATTAAAATTGCAAATGCTTATTATATTGATTGCTATGTTCAAATGTGTTATAAACTTTCAAAAGTGTTCATTAAAAGAGTTTGACTGAGGTCAGCATTTGGTGTGGCAGTTAAGGTACAACTCAAGTCCTGCCTCTCTCAATTTTGGCTTCCTGCTAATGTGCACCCAGGGAGGCAGCAGGTAGATGGTTCAAGTAATTGGGTCCTGCTACCCACCTGGACACCTGGACACCTGGACACCTGGACACTCTTAGCTTCCGGCTTCAACCAGGCCCCATCTCAGCAGCTGAGGACATTTGGGGAGTGAACAAACAGATGGGAGAGCTCTATCTGTCCATCTCTGTCTCTGTTTCTCAAGAAAGAGAAAAAGAGGGGAGAAGGGGAGAGGAGGAGAGAGGGAGAGAGAGAATGAGAAAGGAGAAAGGGAGGGAGGGAAGGAGGGAAGGAAAGAAAAGAAAATTTAAAGGAGCTTGACATTTTTAGTTATGACACAATCAAGAGCCAGAAATTTTCCTCATGGGGATGGCACCATGGTGCACTAGGTTAATCCTCTGTCTGCGGCACCGGCATCCCATATGGGCGCTGGGTTCTAGTCCCGGATGCTCCTCTTTCAGTCCAGCTCTCTGCTGTGGCCCGGGAAGGCAGTGGAGGATGGCCCAGGTGCTTGGGCCTTGCACCCACATGGGAGACCAGGAGAAGCACCTGGCTTCAGATCGCCACAGCGCCGGCTGTAGTGGCCATTTCGGGAGTGAACCAATGGAGAGAAGACCTTTCTCTCTGTCCTCTCTCTCTCTCTCTCTCTCTCTCTCT
This sequence comes from Sylvilagus floridanus, assembly GCA_949820135.1. Classification (NCBI taxonomy): domain Eukaryota; kingdom Metazoa; phylum Chordata; class Mammalia; order Lagomorpha; family Leporidae; genus Sylvilagus; species Sylvilagus floridanus. Next base: position 117,516,771 of record OX463223.1, read on the forward strand.
CTCTAACTCTACCTGTCAAATAAATTTTAAAAATTTAAAAAAAGAAAGAAAAAAATAAATTTTCTTCATAAAACTACCTCAACCTCAACAGGGACAAACTATCTGTCCCTTCCTGTCCAGTTTTGGAAACTATATATTTCTTTCCTCTCACACAGCATCCTTCCCTGTCACTAATACCTTTAACATCACAGGACCTAGTAAACTATATGATCCAAAAAAAAAAAAAACCCACAGAGGTGCTAACACTCTGTCTCAGACTTGCTGCTGAACACTTTTTTGTTCTGGGTCCACATCATAGCTAGCCACCTTGTGTCACCTAGTGAATGAGCAAAAGGAATGTCCTTAGGTGGACATGGAATATGGCTCTTACATATCCTGAAGAACTTCCCTGGGATTTGCACTTCCTTCTTCCTAGTGCGTGTTTCATGATGCAATGACTCTTATACTGGAGGGTGTATTCTGGCACAGGTTTCATAAGAATCATTTAGATGGGGACCAGCACTATCCCATATGGATGCCAATTTGAGTCCCAGCTGCTTCACTTATAATCCAGCTCCCTGCTAATATGCCTGGGAAAGCAGCAGAGGATAGCCTAAGTCCTTGGGCCCCTGCACCCATGTGAGAGACCCAGAAGGAGCTCCTGGCTCCTGGCTTCAGATCTGCTTAGCTCTGGCTGTTGCTGCCATTTGGGGAGTGAATCAGTGGATGGAAGACCTCTCTCTTTCTCTGTCTGCCTCCCTCCCTCCCTCCCTCCCTATCTCTCTCTCTGCCTCTGCCTGTCTGTGACTCTGCCTTTTAAAAAATAAATAAATAAAATCTTTGAAAAAAAATCCTTTAGATGTAGCACTTCTCTAAATCTTCTCAGATGTATATCACATGTCCTGCAGTGCATATGTCTTATCAATGTCTCCATCGTGATAGTCACCTCTTGGTCATCCTGATCAACATAATATCACTGATGTACTGAATTAGTGTGGTGTTCTGTGGGCTATTCAGATAGTCTAGAGTTCTTCCCACTGTATTATAATAGAGATCAGTAGAGTTAACATAACCCTAAGGCAAAACTGTTAATGAATTCGTATGTCTGTTCCACATGAATTCAAACTGTTACTGATCTTTCTTTCTGATTAAAACAGAAAGAACAGTTTCCAAATGAATGGTCACATACCATATACCTAAGGCCATATTAATCTGCTCTAACAGCAACACCTTGTCCTCCACAGCAGCCACAACTGAGGCTACTACTTGTTGAAGTATGCAGTAGTTTACAGTTGTCCTCTTGCATCCATATGGTTTCTGTAGGGGCCAGGAGAGTGAATTGGACAGAACTACAGTGGGGACGACCATCCTTGTAGCCTGTAGATACCTAAGGGTAGTACTACTTTCCAGCATCCCTTTCAGACACGTTGATGATTTTGATGTACTCTCTTGGCCTGAGTGGAGAGGCAGTTTCAGAGGTTACCATCTGGTTTTCCCACTCTGAGATCACTTACATTAAATATGTACTAAGCTCAAGCAATCAAAATCTAGAAATATTTCATAAAATGAAAAATACTATAACCAATAATTAATTGAAACACTGTTCACTGTTTTTTGACAACTATTCTAAACATCTTGATGCTTCCTTTGTTAAAATAAACCTTTATTATATATGTTTCAAAAAACCGTCATATGCAGCCAGCGCCATGGCTCACTTGGCTAATCCTCCACCTGCAGCGCCAGCATCCCGGGTTCTAGCCCCGGTTAGGGTGCTGGGTTCTGTCCCGGTTACTCCTATTCTAGTCCAGCTCTCTGGCCCGGGAAGGCAGTGGAGGATGGCCCAAGTCCTTGGGCCCTGTACCTGCATGGGAGACCAGGAGGAAGCACCTGGCTCCTGGCTTTGGATCAGCGTAGCACACCAGCCGTAGTGGCCATTTGGGGGGAGAAACAACGGAAGGAAGACCTTTCTCTCTGTCTCTCTCTCACTAACTCTGCCTGTCAAAAACAATCATATGCACACACACATACACACACGTATATACATATATACACACATTTAATTGTAGGACCTTTCCTGAACTGAATATTAAACACATTAGAATATTTGCTGTGATACCATATTTATAACAAGAATGCTAATCACTTATCTGTGTAATTTCAAATCCCACTTTTAGGCCCATAGATGTAAATTCTTAAGGATTTGGTAAAAAGTTTCATTTTAAGAGTGTGTCCTTAGTGTAGACATGCGTTTTTTTCTTCTTTGATAATTCCAGAGCACTTAGAATAGTTTCATGAAACCTAGAAATATTCAATGAATAGTTTTTTTAAAATAAAAACTTTATTCAAGTGAAATGCAGAATGACAGAGAGATGGGAAAAAGAGAGAGAGAGAGATTTTCCATCTGCTTATTTACTCCCTAAATGACTTCCACAGCCAGGACTGGGCCAGGCCAAAGCCCAGAAGCCAGGAACTCCATCACAGACTCTCACATAGATGGCAGGGGCCCAAGCATTGGGGTCATCTTATGCTGCTTTCCAAGGCACAATAGCTGGGAGCTGGTTCGGAAGTGGAGCTGCCTGAACTTGAGCTAGACTCCAAAATGCACATGATGGCTTAGCACACTGTACCACAACACTGGCCACAATGAATGGGTTTTGATGGTAGGTATGATCTGAGATAGTTTTGGAAGGCCTGATCTCTGTCAGCCACCTGAATACTTTAATATATATGGGTTACCAATATTGCAAGCCTGATTTCATTTTAATGGTGTATTAGCTGGGTATACATGATTAATTTTGACAATATAAATTCAACTATTGAGTTTTTAACAATGAATAAAGACTAGGATTTTTAATATGGAACAATAAAGCATTATGTTGATAGAGGTAGAACTGAAATGATGACAAAATACAGCAATCTACTACCAGTCAAAATAATTAAAGTTTAGCTGGTGGGTGCCTGAATTTTATTATTTTAAGGTGGTTTGAGCATGTGACTATATAAACTAGAAGCAATTATTTTCTACTGGACAACAGTGCTTTAGTTTACTATTATAACATAATAGCTATGTAAGTTTTGTTTTAGGCATCAGGCATATATATTAAGCTTTATCACAAAAACCAAGGCACATTTAGGAAGAAATCTACTAACCTGAATGGAAACATGGATCTGACAGGCATGCCAAGGCACACTTTTGAAAAAGTTGTGTTTGCTTCACCTACACTTGCACTGCCCACATAGAAATTCACTTTTTTTCAAATCAGCAATTTTGCATCTAGTTGGGAGACTGACATGTAGCCAGCATCAACATAACAGTCCACTGTCACCAGGGACCTGAAGGATATAAAGTGGCCATGCGAATGGCAGTGTTCATTCAAGTGGTATTTCCCACAGCAATACTTCTCCATTAGGAACGTTAGGAGACCAGGGAAATCAAATCTCCCTCTGGGATTATTCACTTTCCTCTGCTTTCTATCAGCTTCTGTTTCTCCTCCATTAAAGAAATTTACACCTATACCATCACAGCCTTTTTTCACTCATTCTGAGAACTTGTTAATCTGTATGAATTTTTAGATTCTTCCTGTATAGAGGAGACCCTTGTAAGGAAATCATGATAATGAATGAGAGGTTTTTCCCATAGTTACTGAGAGAATGTAAGAGTGTAATATATGTTAAATCATCAGTCTCATCACTTCTTCAGGATAACAACTATAACACTAGTTGCAGAGCTATAACTTTTGGATTGTCAAATCAGTCTATAAGAACTCCTTTTCTCAATGAAGTATTGTCCTAACCCTGTATCTAGTCATGTAGGCTGCTGAAACCATGGTAACAGTACACAATGTCATTCTATGTACTATTGATTGGCTCAGTGTCAGACACCAGGCCTGTGCTGAGTTAATCAGAGCCTCTTTCCTGGGAAGGGGAAATTGACATACAGTTAGGCTCTGTAAATCCTGGAAAATAGAGATACTCATAAATCTTAGACATTCAAGGAGCTTTCTTCTATTTTATTTGCAAAAAGTCATAGAGAAAAGTAGATGTTCAGTATAATAAGAATCAATTAGATAAAGAAGCACAAAGAATGGAATGGAAGAGGGTCACCTATAGACTCGTAACTTTTCTAATCCCTGGTTCTGATCTTCCTCTACATGCTGGCTACCTTAAAGTTTAGGGGAAACCCAGTATACATCCCCCCACTACACATTTAAAGGAAATTTAACTAAAGCTAAAGTGAAACATTCTTCACCAGATTGCATTATTTACTGGCATTATTTGAAATTACTCTTGTTTTATTACAATTTAACATCAAAATTTACATGATTAGTAGGTAAAAGACTTAAATAACACATTTTAGGAACATTCTCAACTTAAATGGTGATATTTTATATCTAAGTAAGCAACAACCTGTAAAACAATTTTTCTGCACAGACAATTGATTAATTCTGAGACCAAAATAAAATCCTTTACCTGATGTCTCAATAAAATAAGTTAGAATTGCCTTCAAAATGTTACCATTATTGTTACTATAAAGCAAGTGAATATATTTTGTATATTTAACTAACAGAAAAAATATATGAAAGTCTAAATTATCATCTGTAATGTGCAATATACATGTTATTTTTTTCTTTAGAAACAAAGAACTATATCATTATTTCTTAGTCATATTAATTTAATAGCTGAGTAATTTCTTCAAGTTTTAACACATTTTTGAAAGTTCTACTGTTTTCCTTTTATTTTGTTTTATTTTATTTATTTGAAAGGCAGAGAAAGCGTTCCCAGCAGCTTGTTCTCTCCCCAAAATGCCCACAACAACCCAGGCTGGGCCAGGCTGAAGCCAGGAGCCAGAAACTCAATCAAGTCTCCCAAGTGGGTAGCAGAGACCCAGCTGCTTAAGATCACTTGATGCCACCCAGAAGGCACATAAACAGGAAGCTGGAATTGAGAGTAAAGTTGGGATTTGAATCTAGGCCTTCAAATATGGGAAGCTGGAGTCCCAAGTAGTATCTTAACGGCTATGCCAAATGTCTGTCACTACTCAATTTTGTAATCCATTATCTTGGTGTAGTTACTGGAGTATTTAATGCTGGTTAGCACAAAATGAGAGAAAAAGAAAACAAAAAGTAAAAAACAATGTAGTTAAAGAACAAAAGCAATAGGGATTAGCAACATTATCACAGAAAATGAAACAGTGAAAGAAAACACTGGAATTGGGCTTTAAAAGAAAATTAAATTCAGAGTAGCAACGAAAATCATGATTATTTGTGAAAATATATATAAAAAGTGACTTTCATGGAGTTAAAAATCATGGTTCACATGTAGCAAGGGTACTGAATCTTGCCTGTGTCTTGGTAGGTTAGTATTCAAAATGAAAACACTATGAAACCCAGTTGGAGATTAAATAATTCTCTGTTAAATAATCATAGATCTTGTTCAAGGGATTCAGCCCATCTTAGAAGCCTCTGTGAAAAATAATGACAACCACTGAGACCACTAAAGCTCTAGTCTATCGAATAACAGTGAAAACCTCAGAGGAAATTGGTATCCCACACAGGAAAGGATTCATGAAAAAATTACTTGACAATATTTCATACTTCATTATATCTGGTTCCAGGCTGTAATGCAAGCTCAACAAAACTGTATTTTTAGAATTATTGAAGCTTACTTTTATACAAGACACAAAAACCAAACTGTTTTTATGTAAGGTGTTCTGAACTATTTATTTCTACCTCTTTACCTCCATGGCAAAAAAAAAAAAAGCACTTCGTTAAAATTTATAAATATGATCAGTTGTGTTGGTCTTACATAGCTGTTTTTCAATTTACCCATCTCTTTTTTAAATATATTTCTTGTCTATACCCTAGATTTAATATAATCACCAGTCATAGTTTTTATATGTATGTACCTGCTTCTGAAATTCCTTCACTGTCTTATTTGATGCTTCTAATATATTTTAGTTTGGATAAATCAGAAAACCAAACTACTGTAATCAGAGTATTGGCTAGGATATGGTCCAGGAACCTTGTTTTAGCATCTGAGGAGATTCCTAGAGTTAAAGCATGTGAAAAAAAAATAAACAAGCTGTATTTTGACTGCTCAGAGCAAATTTTTAAATTTCTTTATTACTTCTTGATTGGGAATAGTTTGCCAAAAATAATCACTAAAGATACAGTGTTATCACATACAAAATAATTTATCAAGAGTAAAAGAAGAAAGTCAGAAGAAATAGTTTAAAATCAAATTTTATTACTGGGAGTTGGAAACAGTGTACAGTTCTTATCTATGAACTTAAAGATCACCTTCTACACCATAGTAATGTATGTAACATGCAACAGACATTTGGTACAGCAGTTAAGGTTCTACTTTGTATGCCTTCATCCCATATCACAGTGTTTTGGTTTAATTCTCAGTTCTGCTTCTGATTCCAGCTTCCTGCTAATGAGTACCCTGAGAGGACCAGGTGATGGCTCAAATAATTGGGTCTCTCTTACCCACATGGGAGAAATGGATTGAGTTCCTGGCTCCTGGCTCTTGGCTCCTGGCTTTGGCCTTGCCCAATCCAGGCTGTTGTGGGCATTTGGAAATTAACCAGTAGATGGGAGAGATCCCTCTCTTTCTTTTTCTCTCTCTCCACCTCTCTCTCCTTGCCTTTCAAAATAATGTCCACAAAAATACCTTTAAAAATAATAATGCGTGTAATGTATATGCATTGTTAGGATTTTAGGAAAAATCAATATTTGCATAGCTCTCCAAAGAGAAGAGCATGCTATCTCTTTGTGAGAGGCCTGCTCATAAATTAGGAAAGAATTGGACAGTATACCTAACCTCAAACTCCTTGGGATGTCATCCAGTTTCAAGTTTAAATATTAAGTATAACTATTTGAAGTTTAGTAGATTCATGTGAATTATTTGCTGATACCAAAAGAAATCATTTAGGATTAGAGTCAACATTTACTTGTAATTAAATTTATTGCTACTTCTGTAATATGTATTTTTAACTTGGCATAGGGCAATAAAAACCATTGCACAAAAAAAAAGTTTGAGACAGATACATCATTCTCCATACTCAGGCTGCCCTTGTATCTTCTTGCTTGTTTTCCTCAGAGCACTATTACTGTATTTTATTCTTCAATCCAGATCACCCCACCAATAGTGAGAATCCAAGTATATGACTCTTGCTTGAAATGAAGTACTAGATTATGCAGTAAGGCTCCACTGTGAAATGCACCACCCACAAGGACCTGGTTTATGAGAAGTCCTTTCTAATGCTCTGTGGCAAATGTCTTATCCTGATTTCAAGAGATGAGGGCAGCACTTTGGCTATTTTGGTAGGTGTACAAAGGTGAATAGAATTCATATATTCCAGTTTCAGCAAAGCATATCTTCTCATAAAGAGGGATCTGCTTCAATGTTGCCAAACTCTATAGGACCCAAACCCCAAATCTCAAAATACCGATAAAAATAATATGACTTACAGAAAAAAAAGTTTCAGTGTCTTCAGTTTAGTGCCCTCACATGCACACAGTTAAATTTTTTCATCTAAAGCCATTCTCTCCTATCAGTTACGCTGTATCTATTGCATATTGATTGTATTCTATGAAGCATAATAATAGTCCAGCTTTTTGTGGGGGAGGGGTGAGGAAATAATGAATAATGAGATCCTGGCTCATTTCAATGATTTATATCCTTACGTTCAATAAGGTTTTCCACATTACAACCAACATTCAAGATGATAACCCCAGATATAACCTATTTTTCAATTTTTAATTTTTAATTTTTTTTGACAGAGTAGACAGAGAGAGACAGAGAGAAAGGTCTTCCTTTTTCCATTGGCTCACCCCTCAATGGCCGCTGCGGCCAGCGCACCGTGCTGATCCGTATCCAGGAGCCAGGTGTTTCTTCTGGTCTCCCTTGCGGGTGCAGGGCCCAAGCACTTGGGCCATCCTCCACTGCCTTCCCTGGCCATAGCAGAGAGCTGGACTGGAAGGGGAACAACCGGGACAGAATCCGGCACCCCGACTGGGACTAGAATCCCGAGGTGCTGGCGCTGCAGGCAGAGGATTAGGTTATTGAGCCGCGGCGCTGGCCACTCCAAATATAACCTAAATACAAGTAGGTCCAGCCTCATATCTGACTGTAGACACCTTGACCCAATGTGTATCTCTACTCTAAATATTTGTAAGGGAAGCTGTGTAGGAGTTTCCCATAATGCTTCACAAATAAAATGCTCTAAAATTACTGATTAGACATCATTCCCTGTCCTTAACTTTTCACATTCACTGAGGCAATGACAAATTACACCTCTTTAAACTTTGTTTGAACCTACTTTTTAAAAAGTTTTTATTTAATGACTGCATTTTTTATAGATACAACTTTAGGAATATAGTGGTTCTTTCCCCATACTCTCTCCCCCAACTTCCATCCCTCCTCCCTCTCCCTCTCCCATCTCCTTCTTCATTATGGTTCAATTTTAATTTGATTTTATATACAGAGGACCAACACTATGTTTAGCATAGATTTCAACAGTTTGCACACACGCACACACACAATATATAGAGCACAATTTAGGAAGAAAATTTGTAGTCAAATCTCATTGTACAATTCATTAGGGACGGAGGTCCTATATGGAGAGCAAGTGCACAGTGACTTCTGTTGTTGAGCCTACTCTTTTTTTTTTGGACAGCTAGAGTTAGACAGTGAGAGAGAGAGAGACAGAGAGAAAGGTCTTCCTTCCATTGGTTCACCCCCAAATGGCCACTACTGCTGGCACGCTGCGGCCAGCGCACTGCACCGATTCGAAGCCAGGAGCCAGATGCTTCCTCCTGGTCTCCCATGCAGGTACAGGGGCCCAAGAACTTGGCCCATCCTTCACCACCTTCCCGGGCTACAGCAGAGAGCTGAACTGGAAGAGGAGCAACCGGGACAGAATCTTGCACACCAACCAGGACTAGAACCTGGGGTGCCGGCGCCACAGGCGGAGGATTAGCCTAGTGAGCCGCGGCGCCGGCCATTGAGCCTACTCTTAAACACTCTCCATTGAATTGCTTCCCCATCAGGCTGCTTTTTATTTCTTCCTCCATTATTCACTCTCTTACAGAAGCATGACTATAATTTTTGCCGTTGTCCACCAGCCATATAATATCATGATGGAATGAATATTTATCAAAGGAGGCAAGAGGATGCCTTCAGTTTCACTTCAACAGTTTGTCTTAATAGTCATAGAAAAGCTGATGAATAGAATTATTTACTTATTGCACCTGTTAGAGACACATTTTTGCTAAGGGATTTTTCTTGTTTCTCAGGTTATATCAAATATCTACATGAAGCATTCTGCATTCATTCTCTCACTCACTTATTCATTCGGGATGTATTTATAGGGGTTCTACAATGTGCATGCATCCATACTAGGCACTAAAGAGGATGGATATACCACAGGGAAAGATGTGATGTGTGACCTGTATCCTTCAGGAACATATTGCTGAGTTGAAGAGGCAATGACAGCTGTCTTGGGTAAGAGTAATTAGACTGGCAGATTAGAATATGAACATGGCATGGAATCTAAAAATGCCATGCTACTCTAGTTTACACCTAGCTTTCTCCTTAACTGGTATTTTAATGTCCTCAACCATGTAACTTGCCATTATGCATCGAATTTCATCTCCCAAGTGTGGAATGGAGGAAAAGCCCATTATGTATGGCAATTAAAGATACAAGATGATGGGGCTGGTGCTTTGGCATAGCGGGTAAAGCCACCACCTGAAGTGCCAGCATCCCATATGGGCACTGGTTCGAGTCCCAGCTGCTCCACTTTCAATCCAGCTCTCTGCTATGGCCTTGGAGAGCAGTGGAAGATGGCCCAAAAATATTAAAGAAAAAATGGGAAAGATAATCTATTATTATGAAAAGATATGAATGCCAATAAATAGCTGCGTAGTTGTCTGAAGTGTTATTGTATGAGAAAAAGTTTCAAAGTAAATCTCTCAACATGACAACAACTATAAAAATTGCAAATGGTCACAAAGTGCCTTTAAATTCCTATAGCTTTTAAAGCTATCTAACCCTCTGATCCCCCAACTGATAACACACATTTCATAGCCCGTTGAAACAAAATAAAAATGTGTCCCCATGGCTATCAGTATTGATTGATATACAGCTGAAATAGCTCTGTTCCAGCACACTGTACTTCAGATATATGCTTTATACATGTTGTAGGTCCATGATATCAGTTCTTGTTTTACGATTTCTGCTTCTAGCTCTATGAAAACTTCTTGGCTAAATCTCCTCCAAAAGATATATGACCGCAGTCCCTTTGCTTGAATTAAGTCTCCAAATGTATTTTGTGTGATTTTATATCATTTTGAACTTCATAATGCAGGCTATGAATAATTCACTCTCATTGAATAAGAGGCATCTAGAGGTGAATAAGTGAATAACTAGAATGATGCATTTTAAATATGGTCCCTGAGCATTTTAAATTCCTGAACTGTTTTGTAGGCCAAAAATAAAGCATAAAAAGGCTACACTAAGATTTGAAGATTGTCATCCAGATCTCAAAAATAAGCCTACAAAAAGGTGCAGTTAAACAAGAAGCAACTACTCCAATAGAAAATGTAAAAAAAATAATAAATGTACGGTAATAAAATGTAAAAATACACTGAGGATAACATAAAAAATTTGAACAAGACTATATTGTTATCCAAGACAGTAAGAATACTGTCCTGATCCTATAAAGGCTCCTAAATATCACAAAACCAAAAATTTCTTACAAAGACAGGGGTCTACATCATCTGTACTTTTTTTAAAATGTTTTTAATGAACATAAATTTCCAAAGTACAGCTTATGGATTACAGTAGCTTCCCCCCCATAACTTCCCTCCCACCCCCAACACTCCCCTCTCCCACTCCCTCTCCCCTTCCATTCACATCAAGATTAATTTTCAATTATCTTTAGATACAGAAGATCATTTTAGCATATATTAAGTAAAGATTTCAACAGTTTGCACCCACACAGAAACACAAAGTGTAAAATACTATTTGAGTACTAGTTATAGCATTAATTAAACACCTAAGAAAAATTGTGTATTAATTACAGAGTTCAACCAGTAGTTTTAACTAGAACATAAAAAATACTAAAAGGGTAAAGTATTAAGTTTTTTTGTTATATAGTTATTTATTTTTATTTAATAAATGTGAATTTACAAAGTGCAACTTTTGTATTGTTGTGGCTCCCCCCCCAACCTCCCTCCCTCCCGCAGCCCACCCCTCTCCCACTCTCTCTCCCACTCCCTCTCCCATCCCGCCCTTCATGGAGTTTCATTTTCAATTACCTTCATATACTGAAGATCAACTTAGTATATACTAAGCAAGGATTTCAACAGGCTGCACTCACACAACCGCACAAGGTATAGGGTATTGTTCGACTAGTAGTGTTTTTAAGTTTCATAGTAAAACACATTAAGGACAGAGATCCTATGTGGGGAGCATGTACCCAGTGACTCCTGTTGTTGATTTAACAATTGGCACTCTTATTTATGACGTCAGCAATCACCTGAGACTCTTGCTATGAGCTGTCTAGGCTATGGAAGCCCCTTGAGTTCACCGACTCTGAACTTGTTTAGTCAAGGCCGTATCACAGTGGAGGTTCCTTCCTCCCTTCAGAGAAAGGCGCCTCCCTCCTTGATGGCCTGTTCCATCTGCTGGGGTCTTGTTCACCAGGATCTTACATTTAGATTGGTTTTTGCCACTATGTCAAGGCTTTCCATGCCTGTGAAACTCTCATGGGCCTTTTAGCCAGATCCGAATGTCCCAAGGGTTGATTCTGAGGCAGGAGTGCTGTTTTGGGCGTTTGCCGTTCTATGAGTCTGCTTCCCCCGCAGGATCAATCCCTCCCTTTTAATTCTATCCTTCATTATTTGCTTACACTGGTCTTATCTGTGAAATCTCTTCGACACATACCCTATCTTTTTGATCGGTTGTGTATTTATACTTATCACTTTACCAAGTGCGCTGGCATTGGTACCTGCCTCCTTGGTAAGACTGAGTTGAAATCTTCTGGCACATTTCTAGTTCCACCATTGGAGGTAAGTCCGAGTGAGCATGTGCCAACCTATATATCTCCTCCCTCTCTTATTCCCACTCCTATGTTTAACAGAGATCACTTTTCTGTTCATTTTAAATGCCTAAGAATGATTGTGCATTGATTACAGAGTTCAACCAGTGGTCTTATGTAGAACAAACAGAGCAACAACCACAACAAAATACTAAAAGGAATAAAATAGTAAGTTGTTCCTCAACAGTCTAGACAAGGGCTGATCATGTCATTGTCTCTCAGAGTGTCCATTTCACTTCAATGGGTATCATTTTAGATGCTCGTTTAGTTGCCATCGATCAGGGAGAACATATGATATTTGTCCCTTTTGGACTGGCTTATTTCACTCAGCATGATGTTTTCCAGCTTCCTCCATTTTTTTGTAAATGCCCGGATTTCATTGTTTTTTACTGCTGTATAGTGTTCCATAGAGTACATATCCCATAGTTTCTTTATCCAGTCATCCGTTGATGGACATTTAGGTTGATTCCAAGTCTTAGCTATTGTGAATTCAGCTGCAACAAATATTGAGGTACAAATGGCTCTTTTTTCTCCCCTTTAATTCCATTTGTGTAAATTCCAAAGAGTGGGATGGCTGGGTCCTGTGGTAGTGCTATATTCAGGTTTCTGAGGATTCTCCAAACTGTCTTCCATAGTGGCTTTACCAGTTTGCATTCACACCAACAGTAGATTAGTGTCCCTTTTTCCCCACATCCTCGCCAGCATCTGTTGTTGGTCGATTTCTGTATGTGAGCCAATCTAACCGGGGTGAGGTGAAACCTCATTGTGGTTTTGATCTGCATTTCCCTGATGGCTAGGGATCCTGAGCATTTTTTCATGTGCCTGTTGGCCATTTGGATTTCCTCTTTTGAAAAATGTCTGTTAAGGTCCTTGGCCCATTTTTTTTTATTGGGTTGTTTGTTTTGATTCTGTGGTGTTTTTTGATCATTTTATAGATTCTAGTTGTTAATCCTTTATCTGTTGTGTAGTTTGTGAATAATGTCTCCCATTCTGTTGGTTGCCTCTTCACTTTCCTGACTGTTTCCTTTGCTGTAAAGAAACTCTTCAATTTGAGGTAATCCCATTTGTTTATTTTATCTTTGATTACCCGTGCCTCTGGGGTCTTCTCCAGGAATTCTTCGCCTGTTCCAGTATCGTGAAGCGTTTCCCCTATGCTCTCAATTAGTTTCATGATGTTGTGGCGCATCTCTAGATCTTTGATCCATGCTGAGTGGATTTTTGTATAAGGTGTAAGGTAGGATCTTGCTTCATACTTCAACATGTGGACATCCAGTTTTCCCAGCACCATTTGTTGAAGAGGCTGTCCTTGTTCCAGGGGTTGGTTTTAGGTCCTTTGTCAAATATGAGTTGGTTATAGATGTTTGGATTGATCTCCAGTGTTTCTATTCTGTTCCATTGGTCTCTCCATCTGTTTTTGTACCAGTACCAGGCTGTTTTGATTATAACTGCCCTGTAGTATGTCTTGAAGTCTGGAATTGTGATGCGTCCGGCCTTGTTTTTATTATAAAGGATTGCTTTAGCTATTCTCGGTCTCCTGTTTCTCCATATGAATTTCAGCATCGTTTTTTCTAGGTCTTTGAAGAATGACTTTGGGATTTTGACTGGTATTGCATTGAACTTGTAAATTGCTTTTGGGAGAATGGACATTATGATGATATTGATTCTTCCAATCCATGAGCATGGCAGGTTTTTCCATTTTTTTGTGTGTCATCTTCTATTTCTTTCTTTAGTGTTTTGTCATTTTCATCATAGAGGTCTTTAACATCCTTGGTTAAATTTATTCCAAGGTACTTTATTGTTTTTGTGGCTATCGTGAATGGGATTGATCTTAGAAGTTCTTCCTCGGCCCTGGCATTATCTGTGTATACAAAGGCTATTGATTTCTGAGTGTTGACTTTGTATCCTTCTACTTTACGAAACTCTTCTATGAGTTCCAGTAGTCTCTTATAGGAGTTTATTGGGTCCCCTATATATAGTATCATGCCATCTGCAAATAGGGGTAGTTTAACTTCCTCCTTTCCCATTCGTATCCCTTTAATTTCTTTTTCTTGCCTGATGGCCCTGGCTAACACTTCTAGGACTATATTGAATAGCAATGGTGAGAGTGGGTATCCCTGTCTGGTGCCAGTTTTCAATGGAAATGCCTCCAACTTTTCCCCATTCAATATGATGCTGGCCATTGGTTTATCATAGACTGCCTTAATTGTGTTGAGGAATGTTCCTTCTAACCCCAATTTGCTTAGGGTTTTCATCATGAAAGATCTGTCTGCTTCAAATTTTAAGGGAACTGTACACTATTATTAACTATAGGTACGATGTTATACAGAAATTGTGCACTCATTCTTTTAACAGCCATTTTTACTACTCACTATTACAAACTGTAGAGAACTTACCCTAATACAAATGTGTGGTCATGATTATTGAATAAGTAAATCTACAGAATTTATTTTATGTAGCTAATGGAACCTTGATACTGAAACTAGAAAAGCATATAAACAAAACCAAATTATGGTAAAACTCCCTTATGATATATGATATGCATGCATGTAAAAACATTAGTAAATGCCATTTTATAATATTGTAAAATTCATGATTCAATAAAGTTTATCTCAGAAATGCAAGAGTTCAATATTTGAAAACATATTGCTGTGCCTTACTATGCTAACGCATGACCTTCAAAAGCCAAATAGTCTTTTCACAAAAGAAAAAGAAACAGATAATGTTACAATGCATATATTAATGAATTTAGTAAACCAGAAAAATGGAAACCTCCCTAGGTTGACAATAAGCCATTTAAAAGATTAAATGTGTTCTCAATAAACGTGACAATAAAATCAAGATTGGTTCCATTACTGCTAAAATTGATTGTTGTTTGAGATGTCATATGTTTTATAATGATAGACTAAACTTATGTAAAAATCCATGTTTTGTGTCATATATTTGTCTATAAGGTAAAGAAAATCAATGAAGAAATTATTAGAATTGATCAATTGGTTCAGCAAGTATGCTATATTCAAGATCAACCTAAAAAATTAATACCATTCCTTCAAATCAACAATAATGAAAACACTATATAAATGCACTATTATTTACAAATTTCTACAATGTTAATTAAAAGTCTGTAATGGGGCTGGCATTCAGCTTGGTGGTTAAGATGTCTGTGTCCCATGTCAGAGTGCTTGGATTTGTTTTCAGGCTTCTGACTCCAGTTTCCTGGCAATGCCATCCCTAGGAGGCCGTGGTAAATGGCTCAAGTAATTGAGTTCCTGTCACCCAGATGGGAGAAATGGATAGCATTCCTAGCTCTGAGTTTTGGCTTTAGCTTAGGCCAGCTCATTGTGGGCACTGGCACTCCCAAATAAATAAATAAATAAATGAAATTTTAAAGAAAAGTCTGCAACAATTTAATAGAGAAAATAATATTATTTATTTGAAGTAAATAAATGAAGGTCTGAATAAATTAAAAATGCACTACTCTAAAAATGGCAAATCTTTCTTCATTTTTATAAGTTATATGTATTTCCAACTGCAATTTCAACATGCCCTTTGCCCAGATAGCAAAATGACTCATTTTTCTTCACCTCTATCAGATCTTGACATTTTCAGACATTTTTCTTTCATAAAATGCCATTTTAAAGCTCTCCAATTCTCCCTATCACTTGCTATATTAACTCTCCAACAATATCATAAGCAGACATTTTATGTACTTCACTTTTTTATATTTTTATTTGCTCTATCCAAACCTTCCCCTGTCAGTCATTAGAATAGAAGCTCCACAAAGGATGTTTTATCTAGTGTTTATTTCCATGTCTTCAGCACCAACTGGCCATGCCTTGATACATATTTTGAATGAATAAGTAAGCAAGCACCACAGGGAATATCAGTAGAGTGAAGAGAAGGACATAATGTTGTGGGCATTTGTTAATAATAAAACTGATGAAGTTTTATGCAGCTATGAATATATGCTGTCATTCAGAATAACTATTGACATTGTAAGATATTCAAGATAATCTTTAAATTTAATTAATTTATTTCATTTCAAAAGAAGAAAGATGGGGGTGGGAAGAGAGAGAGAGAGAGAGAATATCTCCCCTCCTGTGGTTCACTCCCCAGATGGCCACAACAGCAAGATTTGGGCCAGACCCAAATTAGGAACCATGAATTCCATCCAGATCTCCAACACAGGTACAGGAGCCTAAGTATTTGCACAGTTTTTCATTGCCTCCCCAGGTGCATTAGCAAGAATGCAGGATTGGAAGTAGAGCAGTCGGGACTTGAACCAGCACTCTGAAATAGGATACAAGCATTGCAAGTGGCAGCTTAACCTGTTTTGCCATAATGCCAGCCCCAGTATTTTATTCTTTTTGATGATATCACAAATGAGATTGCTTTCTTGATTTCTATTTTGGATAGATTATTATAATAAATACATAAATGCAATTTATTTGGAGAAAGATTTTGTATCCTGCAACTTTACTGAATTCATTGGTTCTAACGGGTTTTATTGTGAAGACTTCTGGGTTTTTCTACGTTTTTGATGGTGTCATATATAATCAGAGATAAGTTAACTTCTTGTTTTCCTATTTGGTGCCTTTTCTTTGTCTCATTATTCTTCTCAGCACTTTTAATATTATTTTGAACAGAAGCTGTTAGGGTGGGCATGCTTGCTTTGTACCAGGTTTTGAAGGAAAAGCTTCCAGGTTATCCCCTCTGAAAATAAGTCTAACTGGGTCTTTTCACAAATGGCTTTTATTATGTTGAGAATATTTACTTCCATACATAGTTAACTGAGAGTTCTTCTCACAAAAGTATGTAGATACATAGATTGATAGAACACAGTAGAGAGCCTGGAAACAAGCCCAAGTATATATTGTCAACTTATTTCCAACAAGGACTCTAAGAAAATACAGTGGGGTGGGGGGACTGTAGCGCTGTGGCATAGAAGGTTAAGCCTCTACTTGAGGTACCAGCATCCCATATTGGTGCCAGTTAAAGTGCTGCTGCACTTCCAGTCCAGTTCCCTGCTTATGGGCCTGGGAAAGCAGTGAAGGATGGCCCACGTGTGGGAGACCCAGAAGAAGCTCCTGGCTCCTAGCTTCAGCCTGGACCAGCCCCAACTGTTGCAGCCATTTGGGAAATGAACCAGTGGTTGGAAGATTCTCATTCATTCTCTCTCTCTCTCTCTCCCTCACTCCCTCCCTCCCTCTGATAATCTTTTTAAAAAAGAAGAAAATACAATATGAGGCAGGCTTTTGATCTAGTAGTTTGGATGCCCTTTGGATGCCATTGTCTAATATCAGAGTGTCTGAGTTTAAGTCATAGCTCCCCTCCTGATTCCAGTTCCCTGCTAAAGCACAACTTAGTGAGGTAGCAGGTGATGGCTCAAGTGGTTGGATCCCTGCAACCCATGTAAGTAACCAACATTAAGTTCCTGGTTCCTGCCTTCGGCCTGGCCCAGTCCTGGCTGCTGTTGATATTTGGAGAGTGAACAAGTGGGTGGGAGATCTCACTCTGTCTCTCTGACTTTCAAATCAGTGAAACAAACATGTTTTTAAAAATAAATGCTTAATGGAAAAGGATAGTATCTTCAATAAGTTAGATGTAAAAAGCTAGAAGTTAGATGTAAAAAACTAGACCCATATCTTATACAGTATACAAGAAACAACTCTAAATGGATTAAAGACCTAAACATAAGATCTAAGAGAAAACATGGATAGGGCTCTTCAACATTGGTTTTAGCAATAAATTTCTGGATACCACATCAAAAGGCTCAGGTAACAAAAGCAAAAATAAACAAAAAGGACTACATCAAATTAAAAAGTTTGGTCTAGGTTCCAGCGCCTTTCTGGATCAACATATGATCAGGCCTTTGCATCAGTCTTTAGCAGCCTCCAGCAGACACCAGACTATGGGCCACCTGATCCTATAACCTCCAATTGTAATATGAGATAAACTTTTTCTTTCCCTAAGAGCTTCCCTCAGGCATTTTAGTTAAAGTAACAAAAAGAAGACTAATACATCTAAGTAGAACAGAGACAAGTTTGCAACTGTTATCTTAACAGAAAGGGATGATTTATTTCAAGGGTGGAGTGGGGGGAGTAAATAACACAGTTTGAATGGGTTGAAATTAGGTCTTCAATTGTCTGGTAATAACAGTACATAGAATTAAAAAGGAGAGAATGAACCAACATGGGAAGCAGGCCACACAGCAGACTCATAGAATGACAAACACCCTGAACAGCATTCTGACCTCAGAATCAGCCCTTAAGGCATTCGGATCTGGCTGAAAAGCCTGTGAAAGCATTTCAGGCTTGCAAAGCCAAGACACTATGGCAAAAAATATAATACATGAAGGATCTCAGTGAGTGAGATCCCAGTGGAAAGAAAGGGCCATCAAAGAAGGAGGTACCTCTTTCTGAAGGGAGGAGAGAACTTCCACTTTCATTATGGCTTTATCTAAATAAGGTCAGAGGTTGTGGACTCAATAGGCTTCCATAGCCTTGGCAGCTCATGACAAGAGCCTCAGGTGATTACTGACGTCATAAATAAGAGTGCCAATTGACCAGGAGTCACTGTGCACTTGCTCCGTATGTAGGACCTCTCTCCTTAATGAGTTGTACTATGAGAATTAATGGTAAAACTTGTCTTCAAACAGTACTTTATACTTTGTGTGTCTGTGTGGGTTCAAACTGTTAAAATCTTTACCTAGTATAGAGTTGGTTTTCTGTATATAAAGATAATTAAAAATGAATCTTAATGAAGAATGGGATGGGAGAGGGAGTAAGAGATGGGATGGCTTACATGTGAGAGGGTGGTTATGGGGGGAAGAACCGATATAACCAAAAAGTTGAACTTTCAAAATTTATATTTATTAAATGAAAGTTTTCTATAAAAAAAGGCTTCCATAGCCTTGGCAGCTCATGACAAGAGCCTCAGGTGATCACTGATGTCATAAATAAGTGTCAATTGTAAATCAACAACAGGAGTCATTGTGCACTTGCTCCCCATGTAGGACCTCAGTCCTTAATGTGTTGTTCTATGGGAATTAACTGTATAACTAGTCTTCAAACAGTAAATAAGTTCTTTATACTTTGTGTGTCTGTGTGAGTGCAAACTGTTGAAATCTCTACTTAGTATAGAGTTGGTTTTCTGTATATAAAGATAATTAAAAATGAATTTTAATGAAGAATGGGATGGGAGAGGGAGTGGGAGTGGGAGGGAGGGTATGAGGGGAAGAACCACTATATTCCTAATGCTGTACCTATGAAATTTGTATTCATTAAATAAAAGCTTTCAAAAATATAATTCTTTCACATGTCTCAATGGACAGACAGAGCAAATTTAATTGTTGAGTATTATAAACCTCTAACTTTACACCTCATAAACTAATTCCTTATGTGGTTATGTGGTTATGTGCCAGATTCAAGCTATCTCTTTTATAAGCTATCTTTTTATGATTGGGTTTTACTATATTTAGAAGGAATTTTTTTCACCCAATGTATACTGTTGTTTTTCAGTTTCCATATTACCTAATTCCCACATTAAAATTGTCCCACTCCTTTACTCCTCTAAAGGGAGAATATTTTCTTTACCTTTGATTAAATTTTGTAGAATTACTGCAATCATTGATAGCATAACTGAGCATTTATATAGAAATCATATTTATATTTTGAAGTCAATAAAGTAGAATTTTTTTCTTTAAAATCAAGTAGATACCCTTAAATACCATCTCTGAGAAAGAGCCACATAAACATGCCATAATGCATGAGTGATATACAATGATGTCAGAGGAGACAAAACCATTTTCTGACCATCACACAAATTCTCCTTATGTTCCACTGGTAGTGGGCTGAGAGCCCTTTAAACTTTGTGACCTACTTAGTATGGCTGTAAATGTCATTCTTATTCATAACAACATTTAATGCTTTCCTGGATTTTGCTAAACTATTTACCACAGTGATGTATTGCAGATTTGAATTCCACAGCTTGTTTGTGTGCTGCATAAAGAATTGTATTGTTCATCAGTCTAAAGTGGAATGCAATTCATTCTCATTGAGAGTCAGCTTGTTTCCATGGTATGAGAATGGGAGGAGAAAACACCTTATGTTTTCAGTAAAACATTCATTACTTTTATAGCTGTTTTCCTTTCCATAGTTTACTTGTCTCCATTACTAAGTAAATCATGCTATAATGCTTTCTAGACATAATTTTTATATTTATTTTGGCCTTTTTACTCAGCTTTAACATTTGGCCTGATTTTAATATGTCACATTTTACATAATCTTCCTTATAAATGACTACTGAATAAAACTGATGCTCCAAAGAAATCTACAAGCACTGCAAGGAAAAGTCATCAGCATTATACAGTTAGGAATAAATCAAAATTGAAAATTCAGAATTTTTAAGTTCAGTTCATATGAACACTCCATATTGTTTTTTGTCTTCCTATATTTGCTATAAAATGAGAAAAGAATTTCTTCTGCTAAGTTTTAAATCACTTAAAAATTATCTGATTTATAACAAATATTTATGTGTAGTAAACACTAAAATAAGTTCTTATATGCATGAAAGTAAATGCAAATGTGTTTTTGTTAACCCTAAATCCAGAAGGGCTCAGGAGTGAGTGTTCTTTGCAAATACATTCAGAGCAAACACTTACTCCCATGAAGAGCACCTATTAAATACCAACAGGAGAGGTAGGGATTTGGCCTAGCAGTTAAGACACTGCTTGCAATGCCTACAGTCTATCAGAATGGACTCTGGGAGGTAGCAGATAATGGACCAAGCACTTGGGTCCCTGCCACCCACACAGGAAACCCAGATTTAGTTTCCGACTCCTGGCTGCAGCCTGACCCAGCCAAGATTGTTGCTGACATTTGGTGAGTGAATCAACAGATGGGAGATCAGGCTGTCTTTCTCTGTGTGTCTCTCTGCTTTTCAAATAGAAAAATAAATAAATAAAATTAAAGAAATAAATGCCACCAGGATAAGAGTAAAATTATTCTGGTTACCCAGAAAAAACCTTTGGAAATAATATTCTTCTTTGAATATTGATTGTATTATCAGTGGTATATACACATCCTAAAATATTTCTATATATGTTAATAGAAAATAATTTTAAAAGATTGAAAATAAGATGCAATATAATTGTAGAATAATGTGCATGATCATATTGATACTCAAAAGAACATAATTTGGGCAGGTGTCATGGCATAGCCAGTGAAGCCACCTCCTGAGAAGCCAGTATCCCATACGGGTGCGGTTCGTGTCCCTGCTAATGGCCTGGGAAAATCAGTGAAAGATGGGCCAAGTGCTTGGACCTCTGCACCTACATGCCAAACCTCAAAGAAGCTCCTGGCTCCTGGCTTCTTTCTCTGCCCAGCTCTGGCCACTGCAGCCATTTGAGAGTGAACCAGTGAATGGAAGATTTCTCTCTGCCTCTCCCTGTCTCTGTAACTCTGCCTTTCAAATAGATAAATATTTTTAAAAGCATAATGATCATAATAATTTCATGGAAGTTAACTTGAAACAACAATTTTTGTACCTAGGTTTGGCTGATATTTAATTTATTATTATAAATATAATCCTTTTTGTAGTATTATTTTCATATATTAGTTCAGATATTCCGTTTTAATCTTTCCTGTCATTCATGATCCTGTGACTGCTAGATCTAGAAAGCTGCTGGGTAAATTTTTCATAGCAAATATTGCGCTTTTCACACATTAAAGAATGTAATTGCTTAAATAAATCAAATCTATGTATACTAATAATCATATCAAAATTTCCAACCTCTCCAGATTACAATGATATACCAATTTATCAAGAGTTGGTTTGTTTTTCTACAAACCTGTCAGATCTATATTTTAATTATCTTATCACCACCTCTAGGCCTTTTCACAGTCAAACAATATGTAAATTAATGTCTTTCATTTTGAAAAAGTTAACTGATAAAATTTTCTCTAGAATATTTCTCTCTTGCCTGTATTAATCACACATCCGCCTTCACGTGGTAGATAATTCATAAAGAAAATATAGAAACTTAATTCTGTAGAGCAAAATTAGTAAAAATAAAACCTTGCTCTCAACAAAACACTAACAAACACTTGTATCCTTGAAGTATATTGAAAGAAACTTAGTTTAAAAATTAATATTTTTACAAATGTCCAAAATAAAACTCTGTCTTCAAGTAGATTCCTTTGTTCAATGAGCAGTTTTTTTGTTTTTTGTTTTTTTTTTTTTTTTTTTTTGGACAGGCAGAGTTAGACAGTGAGAGAGAGACAGAGAGAAAGGTCTTCCTTTGCCGTTGGTTCACCCCCCAGATGGCCACTACGGCCGATGTGCTGCACCGATCTGAAGCCAGGAGCCAGGTGCTTCCTCCTGGTCTCCCATGTGGGTGCAGGCGCCCAAGCACTTGGACCATCCTCCACTGCCCTCCCGGGCCACAGCAGAGAGCTGGACTGGAAGAGGAGCAACCGGGACAGAATCCGGTGCCCCGACTGGGACTAGAACCCGGGGTGCTGGCGCTGCAGGCGGAGGATTAGCCTAGTGAGCCTAGGCGCCGGCCTCAATAAGCATTTTTTAAGCACCTACATTCTACACTACTCTAAACTTGGGACTATAACTCTAGACTAAAATAATAAAGCCCATTTTTAGTCTGATTACATCTTACATGCTGGGAAGGAGATGCCAATATATAACTAACAACATGAATCTGAATGCACACACACAGAAGCAAATTCAAGGAAATTAGAAGACATTTCTTAAATGAAAGCTCAGCACATATTTATAGTAAAAGAGTGAAAGGTAGATATCTGGGGGGAAAACATTAGCGATTGACATTTTTTTTTTTTGCCAACCCTCTTCTCCAATCACCCTCATCTCAGTTAATCATAATTCCATAACGTTAACTAATTCCAAATCTTTGAATCAACCTTGACCACTGCTAATGTGAAGCAAGAAAGAAATGGGAAGAATAGGACGGAGGGAAGGAAGTATCATTATATTCTTAGAACTGTATTGATGGGGCTGGCGCTGTGGTGCAGTGGGTTGAAGTCCTGTCCTGAAGCGCTGGCACCCCATATGGGTGCTAGTTTTAGACCCGGATGCTCCTCTTCCCATCCAGCTCTCTGCTATGGCCTGGGAAAGCAGTAGAAGATGGCCCAAGTCCTTGGGCCCCTGCACCCACATCGGAGACCCAGAAGAAACTCCTGGCTCCTGGCTTTGCATCGGCGCAGCTCTGGCCTTTGTAGCTATCTGGGAAGTGAACCAGTGGATGGAAGACCTCTCTCTGTGTCTCTATCTCTCTCTGTAACTCTGTCTTTGAAATAAAAATAAAATAAATCTTTTTTTAAAAAAAGAACTGTGTTGATGAACTACAGGGCATCTGTTGTCTTTGTATTACTATCCCATTAACATGAGAATTGATGAGAACTGTGTTGTACTAATTATGCATTTGCTGTGACCACGAGACTCTAATGTATTAATAAGTTCCTTTAAAAATAAAAACAAAAATATGAGGAGTCTGGATTTGAGCATGCTGCTTTTGAAATGCCTACTAGACTTCCAAAGGGAAATGTCAAGCAGATATATAGTGGATTACAAATTCAGCAGTCATCAATATATTGATGGGATTTGAAGCCATGTGGTTTGATGTGATCAATGAAGCACTGGGTAAAAATAGAGAGGAATTCTAAAAGTCCTGGAGCTTTCTGGCTATTGGAGTCAAGAGGACAAGGAAATAGCCTCCGAGACTAAGAAAGTATCACACAATCAGAGGAAACCCCAAAATAAGCATCCTGGATACTAAGTGAAGAAGAAAAATGTTTAGCTAAGAGAGTGAACAATGGTGTCAACTATTAACTTGTCAAGTACAATATATATTGTGTGAACTGACACTGGAATTCAGAAAGTGGAGACTGTGATAAAATGTCACTAAAGCTGTTTTGACGGAATTGTTCATGTAGAAGCTTGACTGGAGTGAGTTCAAGAGAAGACAAGAGGAAATGACTGGAGACAGAGTGTGTAAACATAAATACCTTTTTTGAAGATTTTAATGTAAAGAAGAGCAAAAACATGGAGTGGCAACTACAGAAATTTGTTTCGGATTGGTGAGAAATATATCGGCCAGGAGGAAAGTCAAGGGAAAGGGAAAAAAAGAGTTATGTCTTCAATAACGCAACAGGAAACAGGATCCAGTTCACAAGTGTAAGAGATAGACTTGGATAGGATCAGTAGTCATTCTTCCAGAGCAATAGGAGGTAAGGGAAAGTATATGGTTACAGGTGAAAGTAGCCCAGTGGAAGTGGTGGTAAAAATGAAATCTTTTATCCATTCTATTTTGTTTCTTTTTTTAAAAAAAGGATTTATTGATTTATTTGAAAGTCAGAGTTACACAGAGAGAGGAGAGAGGTAGAGAGAGAGAGACACAGAGAGAGAGGTCTTCCATCCAATGGTTCACTCCCCATCTGGCCGCCATGGCCGGAGCTCTGCTGATCCGAAGCCAGGAGCCAGGAGCTTCTTCTGGGTCCCCGACGTGGGTGCAGGGGCCCAAGGACTTGGGCCATCTTCTACTACTTTCCCAGGGCACACAAGAGAGCTGGATCAGAAGTAGAGTAGCCGAGTCTCAAACCGGCACCCATATGGGATGCCGGCACTGCAGGGCAGGGCTTTAACTCACTGCGCTACAGTGCTGGCCCCTTTATTTTATTTCAATAGGAAATAAGAATAACTGAAAGAAGAGATGGGTGTTTGGCACAGAGGTCAAGGTTGCATTAGTATGCCTGGTCTCAAGTCCCTGTTCCACTTTCAATTCCAGCTTCCTGCTAAAGTGAACCCTGGAAGGCAACAAGTGATGGCTCAAATAGTTTGGTCCCTGCCACCCTCAGAGGTGATCCAGGTTGCCTTCAGCCTGGCCCAGCCCTAGATGTTGTCGGCATTTAGTTTTTGAGCCAGTAGACAAGAGATTTCTCTGTCTCTTGTTCCTCTCTTACTTTTTGTCTCTCTGCCTTTCAAATAAATTTCAAAAACTAAAAAAAAAAAAATAATAATAATAAATTACAAAGTAAATAAAGAAATTACTCATACTTTTGGAAGGGAGAAGGAGATGTGAAAAGGTCATCTAAGAAAGTGGGAGATCTCCACGATCTCCTAAATGAAAGATCTCTGCGAGTGAGATCCCAGTGGAAAGAACAGGTTATCAAAGAAGGAGGTACCTTTCTCTGAAGGGAGGAGAGAACTTCCACTTTGACTATGACCCTGTGGGAATAAGATCCGAGTTGGTGAACTCAAAAGGCTTCCATAGCCTCAGCAACTCATGACTAGACCCTAGGGAGATTACTGACGCCATAAACAAGAGTGTCAAATTGTTAAATCAACGTCAGGAGTCACTGTGTACTTACGTCTCATGAGGGATCTGTCCTTAATGTGTTGTCCAATGTGAAGTAATGCTATAACTAGCACTGAAACAGTATTTTACACTTTGTGTTTCTGTGTGGGTGCAAACTGATGAAATCTTTACTTAGTATATACTTAATCAATCTTCTGTATATAAAGATAATTGAAATTGAAAAAAAAACTTGGTTTTAAATTGGAAATTGCATAGAAAATTAATCAATTTTTTAAAAATATCATGTAGGATCTCTGTCCTTAATGTGCTGCACATTGTGATTTAATGTTATAACTAGTACTTCAACCGTATTTTTCACTTTGTGTTGCTATGTGGGTGCAAACTGTTGAAATCTTTACTTAATATATACTAAACTGATCTTCTGTGTATAAAGAGAATTGAAAATGAATCTTGATGTGAATGGAAGGGGAGAGGGATCGGGGAAGGGGAGGGTTGCGGGTGGGAGGGAAGTTATGGGGGGGGAGCCATTGTAATCCATAAGCTGTACTTTGGAAATTTATATTCATTAAATAAAAGTTAAAAAAAAAAAAGAAAGAAAGTGGGAGAACAAATTTATTAGGGAAATATGGATGGATGTATTAGGACTCATGCATTTAAAATGAGATCCTGTTAGTACTTCTATGTGCTTTTTCATTCAGATTTAGCCACTTAGGTGCAGACATGAAATAGAGAATTATATTTATCTATGGTTGGTGTTAGCAATTTCAGTGAAGAGAGGGACAAATAACTTAAGAGTGTATGTAAGGTCAGCTAGACTGAGTAAGGATCAAAATGATGATTGATGACTGAGATATGGAGAGATAAGAAACCATTGAGGTCAAATGATTGATAATCTCACATGCATGGATAATACTGGGGGTCATTTTACAAGATGGAGGAAATTGGAGAGAAAGTAGGCAGTGATCTGAATGGATGCATTAAAATTAGATTGTAGAATACAGATATTAGTTAAATCACATACCAGGGATCGGGAGGAAACCATGCATTCTAGTGTCTTATTAGTGTTGAAGCCATGAGACAATTGAGACTTGACTACAAATTGATTTAAAGGTCCCCACAGCCTGGCACCATAAAACTCCAACAGACTCTGCAAATTCTTTAGCTTTTCAGTCCTGCTTTCATTGTCCTTTTGTCAGAAAAACGGTTAAGGAGAATTGTTTGTCTAAGTGAAATGCTATTCTGTTTGTGGATCTCTCACACTTCATTCTATCTGCTAACACCTTGACCATTACCTTAATATCCAAAACCAGCAACTGTCTTCATGTAGCATTCTTGGCTCATTGTTACCAAAGGAAGGGGCTCCTTTCTATGGAAATTGGCTCATTTAGATATTGCTGCCTCCATTACTCTTTGATAGTACCATGAAAAAGTATGAGTTCTATTTTTTTTTCTGGATTCATTGTACTGTGGAAGCATAGGTATTCTGCAGCCTCTTAGATCCTGCACAGAATGGAATTTACTATCCATGTTTTCAAAGTTCTCAATTATGTACCCCTTGAAATGGTCAACAGTTTTTTCTGTTATTTTGCACTTCTTAAATATTTAAATATTCACTTCAAATGTAGACATTATGTACATACACATATATACTACTTTTCTTCTTCTTCTTTTTTTTTTTTTTTTTTTTTACAGGCAGAGTGGACAGTGAGAGAGAGAGACAGAGAGAAAGGTCTTCCTTTGCCGTTGGTTCACCCTCCAATGGCCGCCGCGGTTGGCGCGCTGCGGCCGGCGCACCGCGCTCGTCCGATGGCAGGAGCCAGGTGCCAGGTGCTTTTCCTGGTCTCCCCATGGGGTGCAGGGCCCAAGCACCTGGGCCATCCTCCACTGCACTCCCGGGCCACAGCAGAGGGCTGGCCTGGAAGAGGGGCAACCGGGACAGAATCCGGTGCCCCGACCGGGACTAGAACCCGGTGTGCCGGCGCCGCAAGGCGGAGGATTAGCCTGTTGAGCCACGGCGCCGGCCTATTTTTCTTAAAACCAGAGAAATTAATATCACAGAGTGAGAGACTCATGACAATAATCATAACATGGAGAAAGAATGGTATATTGTCACTTACATGGTACAATTCAGGTTTAAATATTTAAATTAAAATTTCAGATCACACATACATAATTATGTGCCAGACAAAATTAAAATTAAAAAAAACGCTATTAGTTAATCAAAAACGATCCCAATAAAAACAACAAAAAATTGAAACAATGCCTGTTCTTTTTTTTTTATTTTTTATTTTTATAACGCTTTTATTTAAAGAATATAAATTTCCAAAATACAGCTTATAGATTACAATGGCTTCCCCCCCCATAACTTCCCCCCCACCCGCAACCCTCCCCTTTCCCACTCCCTCTCCCCTTCCATTCACATCAAGATTCATTTTCAATTCTCTTTATATACAGAAGATCAGTTTACTATATATTAAGTAAAGATTTCAACAGTTTGCCCTCACATAGCAACACAAAGTGAAAAATACTGTTGGAGTACTAGTTATAGTATTAATTCACAATGTATAGCACATTAAGGACAGAGATCCTACATGATATATTTTTTTAAAAAATTGATTAATTTTCTAGGCAATTTCCAATTTAACACCAAGATTTTTTTTTCATTTTTAATTATCTATATACAGAAGATTGATTCAGTATATACTAAGTAAAGATTTCATCAGTTTGCACCCACACAGAAACACAAAGTGTAAAATACTGTTTCAGTGCTAGTTATAGCATTACTTCACATT
This sequence comes from Sylvilagus floridanus, assembly GCA_949820135.1. Lineage (NCBI taxonomy): Eukaryota > Metazoa > Chordata > Mammalia > Lagomorpha > Leporidae > Sylvilagus > Sylvilagus floridanus. The sequence continues at coordinate 117,544,996 of OX463223.1, forward strand.
GCACAACACATTAAGGACAGATCCCACATGACACGTAAGTACACAGTGACTCCTGAAGTTGATTTAACAATTTGACACTCTTGTTTATGGCATCAGTAATCTCCCTAGGCTCTAGTCATGAGTTGCCAAGGCTATGGAAGCCTTTAGGGTTCGCTGACTTCAATCTTATTCCGACAGGGTCATTGTCAATGTGGAGGTTCTCTCCTCCCTTCAGAGAAAGGTACCTCCTTCTTTGATGGCCCCATTCGTTCCACTGGGATCTCACTCACAGAGATCTTTCATTTAGGTCTTCTTTTTTTTCCAGAGTGTCTTGGCTTTCCATGCCTAGAATATTCTCATGGGCTCTTGAGCCAGATCTGAATGCTTTAAGGGCTGATTCTGAGGCCAGAGTGCTATTTAGGACATCTGTCATTCTATGAGTCTGCTGTGTATCTCGCTTCCCATGTTGGATCATTCTCTCCCTTTTTGATTCTATCAGTTAGTATTAGCAGACACTAGTCTTGTTTGTGTGATCCCTTTGACTCTTAGACCTATCAGTGTGATCAATTGTGAACTGAAATTGATCACTTGGACTAGTGAGATGGCCTTGGTACATGCCACCTTGATGGGATTGTATTGGAATTCCCTGGCACAATTCTAACTCCATCATTTGGGGCAGTTCCGATTGAGCATGTCCCAAATTGTACATCTCCTCCCTCTCTTATTCCCACTCTTATATTTCACAGGGATCACTTTTCAGTTAAAATTTAAACACCTAAGAATAATTGTTTGTTAATTACAGAGTTCAACCAATAATACTAGAATAAAAAAATTACTAAAATGGATAAAGTATTACATTGTACAACAACAGTCAGCACAAGAGCTGATCAAGTTACTGTTTCTCATAGTGTCCATTTCACTTCAATAGGTTTCCCCTTTTCTACGCAATTAGTTGTCACCGATCAGGGAGAACATATGATATTTGTCCCTTTGGGACTGGCTTAATTCACGCAGAATGATGTTTTCCAGATTCCTCCATCTTATTGCAAATGACCGGATTTCATTGTTTTTGACTGCTGTATAGTATTCTATAGAGTACATGTCCCATAATTTCTTTATCCAAATGCATGCTTTGAATTCCCTGTGATCTTTTGCTGTGAGGTTCCCTTCGTTTACCTACTTTCATGTTGATGGCCCTGTTTCTGTGTTTCTGTGTGTAACACATCTTTAATCATTTGCAATTATCTTTATATAAAGAAGATCGATTCAATATATACTATGTAAGGATTTCATCAGTTTGCACCCACTCAGAAACACAAAGTGTAAAAATACTGTTTCAGTACTAGTAATAGCATCACTTCACATTGGATAACACATTAAGGACAGATCCCTCATGAGACGTAAGTACACAGTGACTCCTGATGTTGATTTAACAATTTGACACTCTTGTTGATGGCGTCAGTAATCTCCCTAGGCTCTGGTCATGAGTTGCCGAGGCTATGGAAGCCTTTAGGGTTAGCCGACTTCGATCTTATTCCCACAGGGCCATAGTCAAAGTGGAAGTTCTCTCCTCCCTTCAGAGAAAGGTACCTCCTTCTTTGATGGCCCCGTTCTTTCCACTGGGATCTCACTCGCAGAGATCTTTCATCTAGGTCTTCTGTTTTTTCCAGAGTGTCTTAGCTTTCCATGCCTAAAATATTCTCATGGGCTCTTGAGCCAGATCCGAATGCCTTAAGGGCTGATTCTGAGGCCAGAGTGCTATTTAGGACATCTGCCATTCTATGAGTCTGCTGTGTATCCTGCCTGTTCTTGATGTTACCATATTATCCCTTTGGGTCATGTTACGAAATGGAATTATAAGCTAAATTTTAGATTTTATGAGCAATGCAAAATGAACTTGACTATTTACAAATTGTTAGCAAGTGTGAACAGTAAGTGGTACTTACACATCCTCATTCTTTTAAAGAAAGAAATTTTAATATTCCAAAAAAGTTGCTAGATACATTTGATGATTTTCTACCAAGGAATAGAGATTTTAGTTGTTTAGAAAACTATCTACTGATAGTTAAATAGGCATTAACTGAATAACACGCTCAGTTAGTAGCCATTGCATCTGTTACAGTGTGATGATTTATAGATATTTTCTTGATATTCTGTCCATACTCAAAGTTAAAGAACATATTGAAATTTAAAGATCAACTGTGAAATTACTAATAACATTTGCAGTATCTTTTCTACATGAATTCTGTTGTAATTGTTTAACCTAGATAAATTTCAGAAAAAAAGATACATTTTAAAAATAAAATTATAAATTCACTGTAATTGAGACCCATTATGCCAATTTATAAGTTATGTTCATGGAGACAACTTTTTATTTTATTGCCTGACATAGTAATAATGAAATGTTGCAGATGTGAACTTGTAAGATACATTAATGCTAAAAAAGTCATCAGCTTAAACATTTCAGATACATGTGAGATTGCATGACAATAAAAGCTTCAAAGTTCTCTCTCTCTGCTTCCATTCTTCCCTTTGGTAAACCTAAGTACTTATATCTTGGTATTTCAAGTGATTTTGTTTATTATAAAAAAAACATTTTAAGATGTTTCTGATGTTCAGTAATGTCTGCATCTAGCTAAGCATCCAATAAACAATGTGATTTAATACTATTTTATAAATAAATGTTAACATCTGATAACTCATTTTGTTAACCTTAACAATTAATTAATATTAACCCATTAACTTTTTTTCTGTAGGCAAAGTTCATATGAGTCTGTAAGGTGAATTTTATGTTTTGACCTACATTGATTGAGAGTTCCTCCCCATTTAAATATCATCTTTCTGAGAACAGGGGACATGTTAACATTTCAATTAGATGCAGTTGAAAGGGCACTAATCAAAATGCTATAAGGCCAAAACACTAGTTTCAAGATAAATATAATGTATGCACTGTTTTCCTGATATGATAATATAGTGATAAAGTAAAATAATACATATAAAAGAACTTTGCTCTATCTCAATAGCAGTTTTTAGAAAGGAAGGGAGGGGGGGAGAGAGAGAGAGATTAATTTAATTTGTTGTATTATTCTTTAAAAAATCAGAAAGCTTCATAATGCTCTAAACCAGGCTTCTCCTGGGCAAAAAGAGCAGTGATCAGGGTATTGAAAAAGTTGGATGTCTTGGTCATCACAGTATTTGGAAATTGCTACTGCATTTATAGGAATGCGTAGCTTGGAAACTAAACTCTATGCAGGCTACGGGATAGTACCACACGAAAAATTTTCTTACTCCAAACGTTGATAGCTGGGGGCTAGCATTGTGGCATAGCAATAAAGCTGTCGTCTGTAATGCCAGCATCCCATGTATGTGCTGGTTCACGTCCCAGCCATTCCACTTTCATCCAGCTCCCTGTTAATGACCTGGGAAAAGCAACAGAAAATGGCACACATGTTTGAGCTCCTGGCTTCCATGTGGGAGACCTGGAGAAAGCTCCTGGCTCCTAGCTTCGGCCTGGCCCAGCATTTCCATTGTGGCCATTTGGGGATTGAAACAGCAGATGGAAAATCAATCAGTCAATCTCTCTCTCCCTCCCTCCCTCCCTCTCTGTAACTCTGACTTAAAAATAAATCTTTTAGGCCGGCGCCGTGGCTCAACAGGCTAATCCTCCGCCTTGCGGCGCCGGCACACCGGGTTCTAGTCCCGGTCGGGGCACCGGATTCTGTCCCGGTTGCCCCTCTTCCAGGCCAGCCCTCTGCTGTGGCCCGGGAGTGCAGTGGAGGATGGCCATTGGAGGGTGAACCAACGGCAAAAGGAAGACCTTTCTCTCTGTCTCTCTCTCTCACTGTCCACTCTGCCTGTAAAAAAAAAAATAAAATAAAATAAAATAAATCTTTTTTAAATGCTGATAGCTAAACCAACAAACATTTTTGAAAAACACTTCTTTTCATACTTGAATTAAATAAGTTGAGTCATACACCAGTACATGTATTTTTAAATTCCAGATGGAAAAACATCATTTATAATAAATGAAGTATTTCTACTAGCATGCTTATGTGATAAAATATTTTATGAAACTACCATAGCCTATTAAATTATACATATATATAATGCAAAAGCTTTTATATACATTTCTTAATGAATTTATGATGGTGTTATAAGGAACCAACTTTGTAAAATGAGTTATCTCTATCCCATCTTAACTTTTGGCATACTGCATGAGCATTTTATATCAATCTATTGAGGAAGATATATCTTACTAGAAATGCAGTTTTGTGCCTAAAAAGAAAAAACATTTTTTGGATATTATTTTGCTCCAGGCAGTTGTACAATTCCCTGTAACATTACGAAACAAGACTGTTTTCCCCCAGTATCATTTGTGGCAACTTTTAATCACAGTGGGATGCATCCAGAGATGTATCTTCATTCAGGAAGGTCCTCTTTGCAAGTAGATATTAACACCACCCCCAAAAACTTAGTGTTGAACTCAGTGCATTTACTATATGCCATCTTACCATTCACCTTGCTTCAGACAATGCAAAATGTCTTTCAAATAACATTATGGGGAAAATGTTTACCATTTTTTAAGATTTTATTTATTTATTTATTTTAACTTTTATTTAGCAAATATAAATTTCCAAAGTACAGCATATGGATTACAATGGCTTTCCCCCCCCATAACTTCCCTCCCGCCCACAACCCTCCCAATTCCTGTTCCCTCTCCCATTCCATTCACACCAAGATTCATTTTCAATTATCTTTATATACAGAAGATCAATTTCATATATATTAAGTAGAGATTTCAACAGTTTGCACCCACACAGAAACAGAAAGTGAAAAATACTGTTTGAGTACTAGTTATAGCATTAATTCACATTGAACAACACATTAAGGACAGAGATCCTACATGAGGAGTCAGTGCACAGTGACTCCTGTTGTTGACCTAACAAATTGACACTCTTGTTTATGGCGTCAGTAATCTCCCTAGGCTCTTGTCATGAGTTGCCAAAGCTATAGAAGCCTCTTGAGTTCGCTGACTTCGATCTTATTTAGACAAGGTCATAGTCAAAGTGGAGGTTCACTCCTCCCTTCAGAAAAAGGTGCCTCCTTCTTTGATGGCCCGTTCTTTCCACTGGGATCTCACTCGCAGAAATTTTTCATTTTGTAACCCCTTAGATAAAAATTGTCTTTCCTGCTCCCCATTGCCTTTAAGGTAAGCCTTCCCCATGCTATGAGTGAGTAAATGCACCATCTTATACAGTACTATATGAGTATGGTCTAGAGACAAGATATTTTTACAGTTTGTGGCTGAAATTGTAGCTCTCTAGTTTCATTCTAATATAATTTTGATAACAATTCCTTACAGTTTCTACTACTGGTAGGAAAGAAAATCACTAAATTAATCATATTTCTTGTTGGATTCCAGTAATAGTTCAGAATGTGTCATCTATCATTGCCCCTAGAGACAGATAATGATTTCTCAATCTGTTTACCTGATATTTACTTTCAAGAAAAGCACTATTCATATCCATGCAATTCATACTTATTTATATAGAGATTCAGTCCAGAAACTTGAGGACTAGGAAATAAATAGTAAAGGAGTACTAATAATGGTAGAATACGGTAATATCATCATCTGGGAATAACGTTGCTTGGCTTGCCCTTATGTTCTCTGCAGGTTCAAATTAATTGAAAAGAATAAATGAACACAAATTTTAAGTTTTCAATGTGTGTGAGTGGTTTACTCTTTTATTATGAGAATACTTTGATTTTATTCAAATATAGCGTTACGTAGAGCTAAGTTTAGCTTTTTGGAAGATCTGGAAAATCGATCTTCTTCCCTTTATTTCTTTTTTGTGTGCAAGTCTTGCAGTGATAGAATTCGAATAAAATGTTTCCAGACACAGGGACTTGATCAACTCTTTGTGTTTGGAAAATTAATCCTTTGTTTTTCCTCATGGGATACAAAATTTCCCAGAAAATATATGAAAAATGCACAACAGTTCTTAAGTTGATGAAATATAGTATGAAGCAAATAGATTGAATTAACTTAAAATCATACTCATTGTACTATATCCATGGCTGTGCCTACATTGTGCTTGCAACATTTATTCTCCAATTGTTTCTTGAAATGCATGTATCTTATATACTCGTTCACAACTTAAAAATCAGAAGTCTGTATGCCAAGAAATCACAGTTTCTATGTTGATAGCCTGCTCTTCACAAGATAAACAGGTATTTGACATGATTTATAATCTCCAGAGACATGTTCTTAAAACTATGTGTACTCTATAACATTATATGTTTTGCAGCTGGTGAATGCAAGCTTCATAGTGTATTCAAGGTATAGTGAAGGAACTCACCGTAATCTTTGTTCTGGGAACTGCACTTTCTAATCTTAAGTTCATCAATAAATGATGACTCTGAGAAATCACTAATTTAGGCCACCTCATTCATTTCTAAAATGTGAGGATTATCTATTACCTTGCCAGTGTGATTACCTACTATCTTGAGCATGGCTTTGCTTCCTGTTAATGTTTTATTATTATTATTGAAAACTTTAGACATACATAAAGGTAGAAAATAATACAGTAGACCATCATCTACCAACTAACATAACACATTAAATTTTAAAATAGTAAAAACTTCCTGTGCATTCTCTTCAACACTTTCTCTTCTTATTCACCAGAGGAACCACTCTAGAGAATTACATATTTTCCTCCTTGTATATATAGTCTAAGTACATGTGTATATAATCTAAAATCATGTATTATATCATAGTAATTTCTTGCTCTGATATTTATAGTTTATGAAATGTATTATCTTTTCTGTTCACTCAACTTCTCGATTTTAAGATTAATATATACATGATATATACTTCATTCCTTTGTATTGATATATATGTAATATATATAATTCAATTTTGTCAATATGAATATACCATATCTTTTCTCCTATTGATGGACATAATTATTTAGAAATTATCAGGATTATGAAGAAAATCGGAATAAAATATTCTTGGATTTAATGGTTTCAGACTCATCTCCTTTAAATCACTTCTTCATAACTTCTCTCTTCCTCTCTCCTTCCCTATTTATTTGTTTGAGATGCAGAAAGACACACAGAGAGATAAAGAGTTTCCATCTGCTGGTTCACTCCTCAGATACCCAAAATGACTGGGACTGGTCTAGGCCAAAGCTAGGAGCTGTAAACTCAATCCAAGTCTCCCATATGGGTGGCAAAGAACCAATAACATAGCCACTACTGCTGCCTCCCAGGGTCTGCATTAGTAGCAAGCGGTTTAGGAGCCTGATCTTGGTATTAAACCTAGGTAGTCTGAAGGGGGTGCAGGAGTTTTAACCCACATCCTAAACATTAGGCTAAAGGTCCACACTCTCTTTTTTATTGGAAATTTGAGCTTTTGCTTATTAATAGAAATCCTTAAACTTTCATAGATTCTAATTTTTAATCAATTATGTTTTGAAAAATTTCTTCCAGCCTGTGACTTTTCTTGTAATACTTTTAATACCATCATCTCATATTTAACTTTTTTAATGTAGTTAAAGTGCAGCTGAAAATCAGCCTCTCATTTTATGGTTTTAGATTTTTTTTGTCATTTAAGTATTTTATTTGTTTATGGGGGGGGGGAGAGGCAGAGAGAGAGAGAGAATCTCTCCCATTGACTGGTTCACTCCTCAGATGCCCACAATGGCTCAATCTGGGCCAGACAGAAGCTAGGAGCTACGAAGTCAATCCACATGGTGTCAGGGACTCAATCACTTGAGCCATTATCTTCTGTATTCCAAGGTGAATATTATTAGGAAGCTGAAATGAGTGAGCCAGGATTTGAACCCAGGTATTTTGACGTGGCATGTGGGCACCCAAACTGTTGCCTCAACTCCTAGGCCAAATGACCACGCCCTCTGTCATTTTTAAGAAATAATTTCATATTCTTAGATAAGGTATTTTCCTAATGTTTAGAAATTTTAAGCTATTGCTGCTACTTGTACTTGAACTTTTAACCTACTTGAAATTAATTTTTATTCTAGTGAGTCTAGTGAGAAGTGTATCTCAGGTCGTGTGAGACAGGGATATAATGTTAGGAAACCCATGTTAATAACCAACTATACTGGCAACATTTATTCTATCAGTTTTCCATTGATTTTTTAAAAAGATTTATTTATCTATTTGAAAGAGTTACAGAGAGACAGAGGTCTTCCATCCACTGGTTCACTCCCCAAATGGCCACAATGGCCAGAGCTGCACCCATCCAAAGCCAAGAGCCAGGAGCTTCTTCCAGGTCTCCCATGCGGGTGCAGGGGCCCAAGCACTTGGGCCATTTTCTACTGCTTTCCCAGGCCATAGCAGAGAGCTGGATTGGAAGTGGAGCAGTTGGGACTTGAACCAGTGTCCGTATGGGATGCCAGCACTGCAGGCAGCAACTGTATCCGGTATGCACAATGTTGGTCCCCATTCCATGATTTTTAGCATCAGAATTCCATATACCCAATTATAAGTGTGTGTATGTTCATGTGTGTGTATATCAAAGCCTTTCATTTGGTTCTTGCTATCTGTATGTCTGTATGTACATATCTTTGTGTCAAAAACATATTGTATGACCTAGGTTTCTAAAATTTCTTGCTATTGTATATGGATATTTACACAGTTACAGATTTTAATCCATAAATGTATATTGACTACTCTTGATCTTTGCACTTCCATAGGACTTTAGAATCACGTTGTTAATTGAGAGGGCTAGTTAGAATTTTTTAATTACATTGAATTTAGAAAATATTTCAAAGAAAGCTGTAACATTTGATATTCTGAATATTCCTATCAATGAGTATAGTATACATGTCCACTTATTTTTACATAATTTTTATCATCTGTGATTCCATAGAATTGAATTTTTAGAAAAGCCAAATCTAATTTATAGTGACAGAAATTTATAATAATTGCCTCAGTATTTGTGAGGTGGGTGGGGGACTGACTGAAAAGCAGCAGGACTGAAGTTTTTGAGGTAGTAGTAAAATTCTATAGATTGAATCGTGTTGTTATACAGGTGTGTAATTTTGTCAAAAGCCAGCTAGATATATACCTAGAATGTGAGCATTTTATTGTATATAAATGATGTCTTAATAAATGGTTTTACAATTTATCTATATAAGATGTGAATGCTGAGATACTGTGATGAAAACCACAATATTAACCTTTCAGAGTAAATCCCAAGATTCTTGTAACCCACTGTCTCTTCACTTGGGTATCTAACTGGTGCAGCAGCTCCATCTCTCACTGAGCCCCTCTCTTGTATTATACTTGAGCATTCCAAACTAACTACAGTTCCTTAAAAATTCCAAGCGGCTTTTCTGCCCTTGAATATTTCCACATGCTGCTCCCTCTGCCTGTCATACCACACCAAACAATTCCTCCTTTGGGATTCAGCTCCAGCATCATTTGTGCTGCTTTTCCAGATTCCTTTAGGTAGAGTACACTATGTGAGCTCATCCTTCTTTCCCCCTTCACCAGACCCTGGATACTCTACTGCATTTATTTGTTTGTACATTGACTCCTTACCTGGCCTATGAACTTCTGAGGGCAGGTACAAAAGAAGCTTATCCCACAGAAACAAGTTTAGGGATGTTTGAAATATTTAGAGTGTAGAAATTAAGTTAACATTCTTGACTTGTTTACAATGAGTCAGAAACTCTGCTAGCCTTCTTTACCTCCTGGTTGGAACTATTTCTTCTGTCTGTGACATCAGAGTTTCAGAGGCAAGCTATAATCGGGGATAGTACAGCCCAGCAAGATTTTACATTTTTGAAGCATCTGGGGCAATCTCCTAAAACTTTTTATGATTATGAAGAACATTCCTGATAATTATTATTTTAATTGATATATAATATTTTCACTTACTTATGCAGTACAGCACTCATAAATGTGGAAGCTAAAAAAGTTGATCACACAGAAATAAAGAGTAGAATAGAGGTCACTAGAAGTTTAAGGAGATTAGGGCATGGGAGACAGAGATGATATATATAATAGATACAAAATACAGTTAGGAAAAATCAGTTCTGATGCTCTACAGCACAATAGGGTAATTATATTCTACAACAACTTATTACATATATATTAAAATAACTAGGAAAGAAGACTTCAAAAGTTTTCAGTACATAGAAAGGATAAATGCGTCAGGAGATAGAAATGCTAATTACCCAGATTTGATCATTACACATTGTTTACCTAATTTTCTCTTTCAATACTTATTTGTGATTTTAAAAAGGTTGCCAAATACCTTTTTTTAGAGATTTATTTTTAGGCACTTTATATTTTGTTTTCATTAGCAATGCTTTCTTTCACCTTTTCAACTTGCTTCTTACTGGTCTGTATTGATTTCTGATGTATTGTTTTTCTATCTGACGAACAGGCTGAACATTCATATACTAGTTTGTCTCAAATTGCCTGTTTAACCAGTAAAATCACCTAAATATAAGAACTGTTTTGTGTCTTAATTTCTCTTGCTCATGCCTCCTCCTTTTCCCTCTAGTATTGAATTTTCTAGGAAGTCCAGGACAATGCTTAGCAACAGTGATGATAACTACAATGCCTGGGTATTTATTGAAATTTATTGGGAATATTTCTGCTTTATGATTAAGTTTGATGGTTTCTGTGGACTTTTGATGCATAATTTTATTGCTTTATGGACATTTTATTCTATTCCTAGATTGTATGAGTTTTCATATTTAATGAGTAGAGTTGTTTCTTCTGCATTTATTGTAATAATCTCAATTTTATTACTCGATGTGCTAATATGTAGAATTACATCATTAGGTTTTCTTATGTTACTATTTGTTCCCTAACTCTAATGATAATTTGATGAATTTGAAGTAGGACAAAGAATAGAAAGAAGTCAATAAAAGCTTCATTATCAGGCACGCCTTTGCTGGTAGCACAGAAAACCTGACTTCCCTGAGGGATTCAATGAGACAGCATAGAAGAATGGTCAAAATGATCTTAATCAAGGGACAAGAGAGTTGCAGTGTTTATCCTCAGATTTTCATCATCATTGACTGAAGACAGCTTCCAGTGAGATTAAATTCCCGGCACCCCCAGAGAGAACTCAACACGGGGTCCAGCCAGACAGTTACAGGTGATTCCGGTAGGGAAAATCATTTACTTGCAGCTTCAGGAGATGAGGATCATTTTAAATCTCCATCACAAAGTATTGACATATTGAACTGGTTAATTATTGTTTGTGGGGTGCTGCTGTGTGCACTGCAGATTATTTAACAGCTTCCCTAGTTCGTTTTATTTAAATTCATTCAGGGCAATTAACAACTGTCAAGCAATTTCATGAGACATAAAATTGCCATTCTCTTTATAGCTTTCAAGTGCAAATACTAGAGCAACAACCTAAGAAACTATATAATATAACCTTTGTCTTATAGCTTCCAAAATCTCCACATATTAAAGTCTTTGTGTTATGAGGCTAAAGTACTCTGGATGTTATCCTTACTCCACTTATTATTAATACTATGGTCCTTGTTGCTCTCTCACTGGTGATTGACTCAAATCCAGAGTCCATTTTTAGAGTCTGCTTCCCCAAACCACTGTCACTTCCAATTATCTTAGTTTGGGTGATCCCAACATAAGATTCTGAGACAAAAATTCTGGTTAAGGTCATCTATGTGGAATGTCACCCCCTGAGACAGGGAAAAAATTGATGAGAAAATCTGTTATGAAGCAGTTAATTAATGAGGTTATCTTGGACTCAGTCCAGCTGGGGAACTAGTTTCCATGATTGTCTACTCAAGGGTAAAGAAGACTATGGTATTTATCCTCTAACTCTCCACTGTCACTGACTGAAGGCTGCTTCTAAAGACAACTCCCTGGCACTTTGGGACTTCCCCAGGCGTGGATTGAGGCAAAGTCCTCGAGTGGAGAGTTGCTGATACTTTTATAAGGCCTTCGGCATGTAATGAAAACAGCAGTAAAAAGGGGTTTCAACAAGGACTTGACAACATCTGCTACTATTCTCTACCATCAGTAGGCTTCCATTTTTAAAGATTTTTGTATTTATTTGGATGGCAGAGTAACAGAGAGAGAAAGGGATAGCTGGGGGCGGGGGGGGGGGGGGAAGAATTCCACCTGCAGACTCACTCCCATAAATGACCAGGCCTGGTCCAGGCCAAAGCCAGGAGCGCAGACCTCCATCCAAGTCCTCAGCATGGGTGGCAGGGGTCCAAGAACTTGTCCATCTTCTGTTGCTTTCCCAGTTGCATTAACAGGGAACTATATCAGAAGTGGAGCAACTGGGATTCGAACTGATGCTCTGATATTGGATGCTGGCATCCGAAGTGGTGCCTTTACTTGCTTCATCACAATGCCAGCACCAGGCTTCTATTTTTAATGCACAAGTTAAACATGTTAAATAGTTTACAAACTATAATAAATATAAAACACAAATAATACAAAACTATAGTAAATACAATAAATTGAATCATAGAAGATGCCTCAAAATCATTTCTAACTTCATAAGTCATAAGCAACTTTCTAGATACTTTCTTATTCTCTTTGCTATCCAATTTACTATGTGACTTTTTATGTAATTTAAACTTATTTCCTATTCTGTTTATATATTAAACATATAGTTCTTTCCTATCCAAAGAGTTGAAGAACCTTGTGTAAAAATTGAAACTAAGGAATACATGGAAGATTATTGCAGGGAGATGTGCTTTTTCTGCCAGAGATTCTGTAGATCCAATAGATTCCCTATTGGTTTAATGAATGATCACAAGTAATCTGGGTATATTATTTTAAAATTACAATTTTCCAGGAACCTGAATATTCATACTCAAAAGTACAGATCTGTGATGTTTTCTAAATCATTTATATGTTATTTCAATAAAATCATTCATTCTCAGTTTGTATACAAATTAGGAATAACTACATCCATTTTTCCAGAAGCTGGAGATAGGGTTGGGAGTTATTTCATTGAATTCCTCTTTCCCAGTCCCACTTACTTTCACAAATCATAGTTTATATACCATGGTGTGAGTCACTCTTTCAGGTGGCTTAAAATAGTACTTCTCAGGGCCAGTGCTCTGGTGCAGCAGGTTAAGCTGTCTCCTGCAGTCATTCCATATGAGCATCTGTTCCAGCCCCTGTTGCTCCATTCCCAGTTTAGCCCCTGCTAATGCAACTGGGAAAGCAGTGGAAGATGGCCCAAGTGCTTGGGGCCCTGCCACTCACATGGGAGACCCTTATGGAGTTCCAGGCTCCTGGCTTCAGCCTGACCCAGCTCTAGGCATTGTGGCCATTTGAGAAGTGAACCAGCAGATAGAAGCTTTCTCCCTCCCTCTCTGTAACTCAGCCTTTCAAGTAAATAAATAAATATTTTAAAAAATAAAATAAAATAGTGCTTCTCTAAGGGGGAGCATTTAGCCTAGTGGTAAAGCCACCAGTTAAAATGCTAGTGTTCCATGTTATGGTACTTGGGTTGTATTCTTGGCTCTGGTTCCTGACTTAAGCTTGCTGCTAATGTACACCTTTGGGAGGCAGCAGATGATGACTCTAGTAACTGGGCTCCTGACATTCATTTGGGAGATCTGTATTGAGTTTCCAGCTACCACCTTTGGTCAGCCGCAGCAGTTCAATCAGTGGTTGTGAATATATTTTCTTTCTCTCTCTCTTTCTCTCTTTCTCTCTTTCTCTCTTTCTCTCTTTCTCTCTCTCTCTCTCTCTCTCTCTCTCTCTCTCTCTGTCTCTCTCTCTCTCTCTCTCTCGCTGTCTCCTTCTGAATGGAGAGAGAGAGAGAAAGGAGGGAGGGAAAGAGGAAGGAAGGGAGGGAGGGAGAGAGATAGAGGAAAGAAAGAGGAAGAAAGAAAGAAAAAGAGAGAGGGAGGGAGGGAGGGAGGGAGGAAGGAAGGAAGGAAGGAAGAAAAGAGCAGTGCTTCTTATAATGACTTTTTCAACCAGCAAAAGCCACAATTGAACTACTGACATCACTTTGATAATGGCATAATTTAGATTCCTCAGATAGTCCCAAGAGCACATAATATTCTGTGAGTTATTTATACGATTAAAGACCTTAGGCCATGCCAGATGCACGGGGAGAGGGGTAGATGCCATACTCATTTGCTGCTCTTAGTGCTATGTTGTGAGTATGAGTTTTAAGCTACTCACATCAAGTCATTTTGACTCCAGTGAAGTTCCTTTGGGTAAGTTGCTTCATAAACCCACAAACTAGCTTCTTGTCATATATCCCTTCATATATCACTTAAATTCTAAATTCTTGAATGAAAGTTTTCCAACAATATTGTGTGTCCCAACATTTATATTCTCCTTAATATTTACATTTTTAACTATAAAATTTCAGTATATGTTCGTAGTGTAAAATGAACCAAAGTTAAAGTATAAAAGAAACATACTAAAAGTGATGCTAAATGTTTAGGTGAAAAGTGTATTGGAAACCATTCCCCTGGACCTCCTAATTCTTTCTCCAAAAGCTTACCAAACATTATATATTTGTGGTTGCTATATTACAATCCACAGTACCTTGTATTTCACCTCTTATATTTCCTATAAAATAAAATCAACAGCATAGTAAAAAAGAAACTTCTTATATAGTTCTTTTGTTGATAGTTTTCTAAGGATTTTACAAGTGTATACTATCTATTCCTTTAAATATAACTATGTATTTCAATATAAGGAAAGCACCTAGGAGGTAAGCTATTATTTAAAGCCTTTCATAAATATTTGGTAACATAGTATATTGAAAAAATGATTTAGTTTCATCCATTGGACACATATTTTAAATATTTAATTTATGGTTTTATGGTGTGGTGAAAAGCATATGTTTTATCTATTGAAGATAATTAATGGTTTACAAAAGATAAATTTGAAAATAAAAAATTAAGATTCAGGAGTTTAAGAATATGAGAATAAAAATAATATTTTTAAAAGCTCAAAGAACATTTAATGGCAAGTTTGACTGTATGCCTAAGAAAGAGCAATTAAAAGATAGACATCATGATGTTAAGGTAAAATTATCTAGAAACAAACTCCACAGTTCCTGATTATTAAAATGCTTTCAGTGCGCAGCCAAGCATCCAATATTTGTATTTTTTCAGTCCTTTCTTTTTAAAATCAAAAATAAAGCTAGAGAGTAGGATCAAAACTGTAAATAATACTCCTCCTCCTCCCATTTTCCTGGAACAGAAAGTGTATACAGGTATATAGTTTCATAAAAAATTTCTTTTTGTAAAGATTTACCTATTTATTTATTTATTTGAAAGAGTAAAAAAGATGGGGGGAAGAGGGAGAAAGAGAGAGAGAGAGAGATCTCTCACCCACTGGTTCACTCTCTAATTGGCTGCAACAGGCAGGCCAAAGCCAGGAGCCAGGAGTGCCATCCAGATCTCCCATGAGAGTAGTGGCCCAAGCACTTGGGCCATCTTCCGCTGCTTTATCAGATGCATTGGCGGGAAGCTGAATCAGAAGTGGAGCAGCTAGGACTTGAACTGGCACCCATAAAGGATGCTAGCATCGCAGTGGGTTAACCCACTTTGCCACAACACTTGCCCCTACAAGCAAGAAATTTCAATAAAGCATGTTAATTATGGATGGACGCAGTATAGATACTAAAGCCAATCAGGAAGGGAGGGTAGTGTGCCATGTCAGAAAAGCAGTCCTAGAGGAATTGCTGTCCCAGTGGTACTGGAGGTGTGAATAAACCATATTGCTATGAACAATGTTATTTCTGCCTTTTGGTGAATAGATGTAAATACTGACACTGGAACATATAGTTTCTTTGCTGCAAGTTTTTTTCCATAAACAGCTCATTTATTTAATGCAGGGCTAAGATTATGCTCAACAACATATTAAACTAAGTCAGTAAGCATAATTAGTATATATTATATCACATTAATATTCTATGACACTCTTAACATAGTCCATTTTTATTTCCCCATAACAATCTCCTTCTAACCAAGGCAAGGATCTGGGCACACTTTACCTATTAAGTACCTCCTCTTTCCTTTATTAAAGTTTTATCTTGTTTTTAAAATTATTGATTTTAAAATTGCAAAACAAAAATTGTGTGGTAGTAATATTTCTACCTCCCACTTTTACATTATTAATATTATCTGTTAGTATATTTGTCACAATTAATTAACTATACTTAGTTTCCCTTAATTTATCCAAACTCCTTTTTCTTTCCCACCCTCTAGCAAACAACGTTCTTTGTTCAGACTCTTTTTCCCAAGTTTAATTTTAGGTCACACATACAAAGGGGGAACATTTGGTATTTGTCTTTCTGTATCTAGTTTTTAAAACATTAATTTATGGGTGAGGAGAGGAGATGACATGCGCAAAGGAGACAAAAAGAGATGTGCAGGGCAGAGGAGATGTGCCTTGAAGGGAAGAGGGGACATGACATGACATACAGGGCAGAGGATACAAGATATGACCTGAGATGATGAGCAGGGCAAAAGAGACATGACATTCAGGGCAAGAGAGACTAGCCATGATGGGCAAAAGAGAGCGGACGTGATAAGAAGAAGGGAGCAGAGGAACCAGGGTAGAGAAGTAGAGACATGATGTGGCATGTGGGGTAGAGCAGATGAATCATGACATATTGTGAGGGCAAAGGAGAAAAGATGTGATGTGTGGGGCAGAGGAAGCAAGGCATGACATGGCATGCAGGACAGAGGAGATGTGACACCATGTCCATGGCACAGGAGTCTGGGGCAGAATAGTCACGATGTGACGTGGTGTGCAATGCAGAGGAGACGAGAAATGACAAGATGTACAGGAGGAGACCAGACGAGATGTACGCACCAGAGGAGTTGAAATGTGACATGACATGTGAAGTAGAGGAGACCGACATGATGTGACGCCGGGGCAGAGAAGACACGATGGGTGACATACAGGGCAGAGGAGTCCAGACAAGACAAGATGACATGCAAGGCAGAGGAAATGATGGGGTGAGACATACAAGGCAGAGGAGTCTAGACATTATATGACATGACGTAACGTGTGTGTCAGAAGAGACAAGACATGATGTGATATGTGGGGCAAGGAGATGTGACATAAAGGGCAGGAGTCGGGGCAAAGGAGTACAGAAGTGATGTGAAATGTGGGGCAGAGATGAGACATAACATGACATGTTAGAGGAGTCAGCTGTGACTTGACACGCAGGATGCAGGAGTTGGGGCAGAGGAGTAGAGGCCTGATGTGCCTTGTGGGGCAGAGTATACATATATGTTTTGAGATATCAAGCAGGGGATATGGGGCAGAAGATTGAGACAGGATGTGATGTGTGGGGCAAGGAGACATGATTCATGGGGTGGAGGAATCAACAGAAGAGGAGTTGAAATGTGATGTGACATGCAGGACAGAGTAGGCAAGACATGACATGATGTACAGAGATAAGGAATCGGGCAAAGAGATGTGATATAACAGGTGGAAGAATAAAGCAGTACAAGAGTCGAGACATGACTTCACCTGTAGGATAGAGGAGACCATACTTGATGGGACCTATGGGATGGAGGAGTAGCCGCAGAAGAGTTGAGATGAGATTGACATGTGGGGCAGAGGAGACACAACGCATGGAAGTGATGGACAGTGGGGACGAGACATGACTTGACATGTAGGGCAGAGGAGATGTGATGTGAAGTGAGGGGTGGACGACTGGGACAGAGCGTTGGTGATCTGACATGCCATGCAACACAGAGGAGACCAGAGATGAAATGTAGTGTCAGGGGAGGAGTCAGGACAGAAGAGTTGAGATGGGACATTCCGTGCAACACAGATGAGACCAGAGATGACTTAACGTTTGGGTAGGGAAGTCAGGACAGAGGAGTTGAGATGTGACATGACTTGAGGGAGGGGTGGTAAGCCCAAGACGGAGGAGTCAGGAGGTGACGAGTTGTGCAGAACAGGAGCTGCGACATGATGATGTGCTAGACAGGGGAGTCAAGTTGTGACTTGACATGCAGAACAGATGGGCAAAGACATGATGTGAAGTGAGGGGTGAAGAACTAGGAGTAGAGAGCTGAGATGTGACATGCTGTGTAAGACAGAGGACACCAGAGATGATATGTAGTATGTCTAGAGGAGTCAGAAAAAGGAGTTGAGATGGGACATGACATATTGGAAGTGTGGTGGCCCAAACATCACTTTCAACATGATGTGACGTGTCAGGTAGAAGTGCCGCGAGGTGATGACACTTTTGGCAGAGGAGTTGAGATGTGACTTAACACGCAGGACACAGGGGCCTAGATGAGATGTGACTTGTAGTGAAGAGAAGTGGAGATGTGATGTGAGGTGTAGGGCAGAAGAGCCGTGACGTGATGGCATGCTAGACAGAGGAGATGATATGTGACTTAATGTGCAGGGCAGAGGAGACAAGACATGATATGACGTGTACATGGAGAACTAGGAGCAGAGGAGTTGAGATATGACTTCTGTGTAAGATAGATGAGACCAGAGATGATTTAACATATGGGTAGGGGAGTCAGGACAGAGGAGTTGAGATGTGACATGACTTGAGGGAGGGGTGGTAGGCCCAAGACATGACTTTCAAGACAGAGGGGTTGGGGCAGAGAAGTAGAGACGTGATGTGACATGTGGGGTAGAGGTGCCACAATGGGATGATGTGCTTGACAGAGGAGTCGAAACGTGACTTGACATGCAAAGAACGGGAGACAAGACATAATGTGACTTCTGGGATGGAGGATTAAGGGGCAGAGGAGTCGAGATGAGATGGAACGTATGGGGCAGAGGAGCTGCGATGTAATCATGTGCTAGACAGAGGAGTTGAGACATGACTAGATGTGCAAGGCAGAGGGGTCAAGACGTGATTTGAAGTGAGGGGTGGAGGGCTAGGGGCAAAGAGTTGAGATTTGACATGCCGTGCAACACAAAGTAGACAAGAGGTGATATGTAGTATGTCTGGAGGAGACAGGAATGAGCCATTGAGATAGGACTTGACATCTGGTGGTGTGGTAGGCATAGGACATGACTTTCAAAACAGAGGGGTCAGGGCAGAGAAGTCAAGAGACGAAGAGACATGTGGCACAGAAGAGCCACATTGGGTTGACGTGCTAGACAGAGGAGCTGAGATGTGACTTGATGTGCAGGGCAGATGACAGAAGATATAATGATACATGTATTTGGAGGACTAGGGGCAGAAAGTTGAGATTTGACATGCTGAGCAACACAGAGGAGACCACAGATGATATAAAGTGTGGGTGGAGGAGTCAGGACAGAGGAGTTGAGATTTGACATGACTTGCTGGAAGGGTGGGAGGCCTGAGACGTGACTTTTAAGACAGAGGAGTAGAGGTAAAGGACTCAAGATGTGTTGCAACGTGTACAGAGAGGAGCCATGGAGCCACGACATGATGATGTAGTAGACAGAGTAGGCACAGTGTGGTGTGACTCCTGGGGCAGTTGAGTCAGGGGGAGAGGAGTCAAGAGGCGATGACACATGCGAGCAGAGGACCCAAGATGTGACAGTATGCTAAGACTGAGCAGTCAAAACATGATGTGTTGTATGGGTTGGAGTATTTGGGAGTATGTGGTATGTTGTGCAGGACAGACAAGACTTAACATGATGTATGGGGTGGAGGATTTAGGACAAAGGAGTTAGATGTGACATACCTTGCAAGAGAGGTGGTTGGGCCCACGACTTGACTTTCAGGATGCAGGAGTAGGGGCGGGACTTACAGGGCAGAGAAGCCGCAAAGTCATGAGGTGCTGAACAGTGGAATTGTTAAATGATGTCAAGTATGGGGAAGAGGAGATGGGGCAGGGGAATCAGAGGTGATAAGACATGCAGGGCAGAGAGAAGAAGTAACTTTCTAGATGGAGGAATTAGGGGTAGAGGAGTACAGATGTGATATGATTTCTAGATTAAAGGAGTTGAGATGTGATCTGACAAGCAGAGAAGACAAGACATGATGCGACATACAGGGCAGAGGAGTAGATACCTTATGTGACATGCGAGACAGAGGACACAAGACATGTTTTGATATAAGGAGTGGAGGAGTGACATAACATGAGATGTGAAATGACATGCAGGGCAAAAGAGACCAGAAGTGATGTGACATACAGTGTGGATGAGTTGGGGCAGAGGAAGAGAGACTTGAGGTGATACATAGGGTACAGGAGACGAGACGTGTTGTGACATTCAGATAGGGTGAACTGGAGGGTTAATAAACCTTCACTTAGGAACTTTATATAGGTAGAATAAAGGTCATTGGCCTACCAACCAGGTGACTCCAAAACCATCCTAAGAGCCTCTCATCCAGGAACAACTCCTATAAAGTCACAGTCCCCAATTTTTTGGGGAGCCTTGAGACCAACCTCCATCTGATCTTTGATTACTAGCCCACTTCCACAGCCTTAAGAAGTGTACCTTCTGGCTGGCACCGCGGCTCACTAGGCTAATCCTCTGCCTTGAGGCGCCAGCACACCGGGTTCTAGTCCCAGTTGGCCTCTTCCAGGCCAGCTCTCTGCTGTGGCCAGGGAGTGCAGTGGAGGATGGCCCAGGTCCTTGGGCCCTGCACCCCATGGGAAACCAGGAGAAGCACCTGGCTCCTGGCTTTGGATCAGCACAGTGCGCCGGCCACAGCGCGCCAGCTGCGGCGGCCATTGGAGGGTGAACCAACGGCAAAAGGAAGACCTTTCCTGTCTCTCTCTCTCTCTCTCACTGTCCACTCTGCCTGTCAAAAATAAAAAAAAAGTTCAAGAAGTGTACCTTCTTTTCCTATAACACAATTTTGCTGCCATAATTATGTGTGTTAGCTTAATTCAATTCATTTTGTAAGGCTCAAAAGAACCTCTACCTGGTCCTTATCTTTCTACTCGGCACTCTCACAACATTCCTCACGACCATGGCAGGACCAGGTAAGCCACCTTTGCAGGGGCTGGGGGGGCAGGTACTTGTAAAATCCACATCTGCTCTGGCCTCTGTTCTTTTCAGTTTCTTCCTGGTACGCCCAGGAATGGTGCTGTGATGTGGAAGACAACTGAAAGTTCTTGCTTACGACAACTCTCTAAGAGAATTGGAAGGTTCTTGTACTCAGATACTTGGTACCTGTCACCCTTAAGGGCAAGGACCCTACTTTTTCATGTCTCTCTTGCCTCCTTTGATCCTGCCTCTCCTTCAGTTCTCTACAAAGGTTGAGAGCTTTCCTGCTGCTTCCTGCTAAGTAGTCTATTCAAAATAATTTTGGTGGTGCTGGCGCTGTGGTATAGCGAGTAAAGCCACTGCCTGCAGTGCCGGCATCCCATATGGGCACTGGTTCACAACCCAGCTGCTCCACTTCTGATCCATTTAAAAAAAAAAAAAGATTTATTTATTTATTTGAAAGTCAAAGTTACACAGAGAGAAGAGAGGCAGAGAGAGAAAGAGAGAGAGAGATGTCTTCCATCAAATGGTTCACTCCCCAGTTGGCTGCAACAGCCGGAGCTGCGCTGGTGCAAAGCCAGGAGTCAGGAGCTTCTTCTGGGTCTCCCACACAGGTGCAGGAGCCCAAGGACTTGGGCCATCCTCTACTGCTATCCCAGGCCATAGCAGAGAGCTGGATAGGAAGTGGAGCAGCCGGGACTTGAACCGGCGCCCATATGGGATGCCGGTGCTTCAGGCCAGGGCGTTAACCCGCTGCTCCACAGTGCCAACTCCCTGATCCACTTCTGATCCAACTCTCTGCTATGGCCTGGAAAAGCAGTAGAAGATGCCCAAGTCCTTGGGCCCCTGTACCCACATGGGAGACCCGGAAGAAGCTCCTGGCTTCAGATTGGCGCAGTTCTGGCTGTTGCAGCCAATTGGGGAGTGAACCAGCAGATGGAAGACCTTTCTCTCTGTCTCTGTGTAACTCTGATTTTCAAATAAATAAATAAATCTTTAAAAAAAACTTAGCCCTTGGCCGGCGCCGTGGCTCAACAGGCTAATCCTCCGCCTTGCGGCGCCGGCACACCGGGTTCTAGTCCCGGTCGGGACACCGGATTCTGTCCCGGTTGCCCCTCTTCCAGGCCAGCCCTCTGCTGTGGCCCAGGAGTACAGTGGAGGATGGCCCAAGTGCTTGGGCCCTGCACCCCATGGGAGACCAGGAAAAAGCACCTAGCACCTGGCTCCTGCCATCGGATGAGCGTGGTGTGCCAGCCGCAGCGCGCTGTCCGCGGCAGCCATTGGAGGGTGAACCAACGGCAAAGGAAGACCTTTCTCTCTGTCTCTCTCTCTCACTGTCCACTCTGCCTGTCAAAAATAAAAAAAAAAAAAAACTTAGCCCTTGATCATAACATGTCATAATACACTAGAGCAATAATATTTTAAAAAATAATCTTGGGTGTTCAAACCTATCCTGGACTGAGAGTTAAAGGGTTTACTTTGGCTCATAGATAAAATTAGATCATCAGTTGGTTAAAAGGGTCATTTAAAATGGCTCAAGTAGCTGACTGACCAGGTGTCTAAGGTCCTACTGGTGATTTTGAAAAACAAAAAAAGGCTTAAATTCAGCTTAAAATCTATAGCAACATCTCTCATGAGAAACTGCTTTGTAATATGCCAAACTTGTTTTGTAACTTGGCTATTTTACAGGTCCAGCCATTGATAAATAACAATATATTGCCAGAACTCTATTCTTATAACCTGTAGGGATATTTTCCAAAATTGAGATTTTAGTTTAAACTCTAAAAAGAAAAAAATGGCATTTTACTGTAACACTGCATGACCTCAGTATTCCCTAAAAGTAAATAAATGAAAAATGGCCATTTAATAAATCTCAGTTATGTTATTGTTTTCCAGCTCGAGAATTTACAGAGAAAAAAGATAAAGATATTTTTGCTGGTCAAAAAATATGTTTTACTTATCCTTATTAGTTATTTAAAATCATAAGACTTTGATTTTACCTAAAAACAAATAATTCAGAAAAAGGTATAATATTCATTGTGTTCTGTGTATTAAGTTCAAAGAACTAGCCTTAAGAGTTTTCTTTGAAAGGAAATCTATTTAAAATGATAATTATGTTTGTCTGATATCTCAGTTTCTTAAGTCATCTAGGTATAGTTGCTAAGTATAAATTGAGTAAAGGTAAATGAGATAAATGTTTCTAAAAAAAGTTAAGTACTCTTAGCATTTTAAATTCTACAAAAAGGACTTATTTGGGTCTGTTAAACATGTTTTCATTAGTTGTTAAAGGAGTAACCACTCAAGACTGCTTTAAATAAAGAAGTAAGTGTTAAAAATTTTATATGTGGCCAGCGCCACAGCTCAATAGGCTAATCTTCCACCTGTGGTGCCGGCACACCAGGTTCTAGTCCCGGTCAGGGCGCTGGATTCTGTCCTGGTTCCTCCTCTTCCAGTCCAGCTCTCTGCTGTGGCCTGGGAGTGCAGTGGAGGATGGCCCAAGTGCTTGGGCCCTGCACCCCATGGGAGACCAGGAGAAGCACCTGGCTCCTGCCTTCAGATCAGCGCAATGCTCCATCCCTGCGCGCCGTCTGCGGCGGCGGCCATTGGAGGGTGAACCAATGGCAAATGGAAGACCTTTCTCTCTGTCTCTCCCTCTCTCACTGTCCATGCTGCCTGTCAAAAACAAAAAATTTATATGTTCATTTGTTAAAAGTGTTTTTCTCTAAATTTAAAGTCTTTAAATGATTATTTCAAAATGCAAATTAACAACCAAGTCAGAAGATGGGGAAAATGTAAAGGAAGCTATAAGGATGAGGCTGTATTTGGTAAATGAAGCTAGGGGATGAGAAAGATGTGTTTTGATTAAGGGAAAAAGCAAATAATATTTGTCCTGCAGTGAAATAGCTGGTGTTCTGCAAGAAGACAGAGAAACAATATGGGACAAATAACTGAGTGAATACAAGAATATTATAGAAGGCTTGTGGGAGGTGAATCTTGTATAAGATTAGTTTGAGATTAGAAGAAAGCTTTTATATGAGTTTCTAAAAATTGAGTACTGTTATCAATATACACTGACATAAAACTAAAACTTGCTCCCCCATCCTAAACAATATGATTTTCTTTAAATGTTGTTATCTTAGTAGATATTTGCAAGAGGTTATGATCCTTAATATTAAAATCAGTTTTAAAAACTGTAGCATCTGCTTTTAATAATTTCTGTTTAATTGGTGACTCCCTCAAGTTTTTAATGAGCTCATGTAAACTCCTTCCTACTCCCTGGTTCTGATTCTGTTATGAAGTGACATGACTACCATAACAGGATAAGTTGATTGTTTACTTCTGGTTTTTCTAGATGTACTTACATTGTTACAAAAAATGAAATTATCTCATGTGCTAACTCCTCTATTCAAAGTTTTTCTTTGCTTTTTTTGATGACTGATCTAGAAAACAAAGATTGTATATTTTGTCAGGATGGTCTTATGCCTTTGTTAAGTTCTTATTGCTGGGAAAAAACTATTTAGAGAGTTAAGATTGTTTTATACATCTAATTATCTTAAAATATTAAATGATAGCTTTATCACTGTAATTAAATTTTATATATAACTGCTTAAATCATCTGATTACATAAATGGTTATTGTTTTTCATAATGCTCAGGGATCCTATTTTGATCAAATATCTTTTAAGTTTTCTTCATATGTCTTTGGTAGACATTCTCAAAATAAAAATTTCAAATTAAATCTTTGGCCTTGTGATTTCCAGCAGGGCCTCTGGAATTCCTCAAAGGATATAGTTCTCATGGAGAAAATAACTAATTAGGCTCACTTGGATTATATAAAAAGTATTGTCAAGTTGTAAAATCATAAGCTTTAAATTACAATTTTATAGATGTGTTATTGATATAATTTTTAAGGAATTTATTAATAAAGTAGCTTCGCAGTCACAACAAATGCATGATAATTACTACAACACGATTCTCATGTTGATGTGATGTTAACACAAAGAGAACAGATTCCAGGTAGTTCATGGATACAATTCTAAGAATATAAATGCTTTAAAGGTTATATGACATTTATAAAAGTCTGAT
Organism: Sylvilagus floridanus; assembly: GCA_949820135.1. Classification (NCBI taxonomy): domain Eukaryota; kingdom Metazoa; phylum Chordata; class Mammalia; order Lagomorpha; family Leporidae; genus Sylvilagus; species Sylvilagus floridanus. The sequence goes on from OX463223.1 coordinate 117,569,970, forward strand.
GTTATCAGTCCTGATTGTTACCTTAATAATAAAAAAGACCTGAGGACTCTTTAAAGCTCTTTAAAAGTGCCCCTCCCATCACAGGGTCAAAAGCCTGAAAGGATAACATCGTTCACAAAACTATTCTCTGGGATTTTTAAATGCTATATACAATAAAAATAACTAAATTTCCTTGTTAGTTACTGAACTGCTTTTCCAAATTTAAATCATGATGGTTTTAAATCTTTGTCACCCACAATTCTGGTTCTTCTCTAAAAACACAATAAAAGAAATGCCAAACAAGTATTTATAAATACAGGTTTCTGACAAAAGATCAGTGGACTAAAATTTTTAAAAGCTCTGGTAAGAAAACCAATGGAGTCATAAGACTGCTAATAGAGATCAAGTAAGACAAGAACAGTGACACAGTACATTGATCAAGGTTGTGGGTTTCTATTTCTTTTACTTACTTAATTACTTTTACATACTGTTCGTTCTGCATTTGAATGTTTCCTCTTCTGGGTTCAAGTTTGTCCTGTGATTTCTATTGACATCAGTGCTTTGGTATACTTTTGTAAACAGATGGAAGTGTTTGCCTTTCCCTTTACTTAATTCCTCTAAAATTCAAAACTTTTAGGAGGCTTTTTGGTTTCTTGTGACAATCTGATTGTTTACATGAGTTCAGTAAAAATCTGTTCTCCTCTAAACAGGATATAGTTAAAACACTGGCATATCTATGGGAAAACAACTTTTGTTACTATACTTAATACAGTCAGTCAACAAAGTTCAATACATCTGCTTTCAGATTATAACCCTGTTCATTGTTTTTGAGACACAAACTTGATTTGTTATGTTCTCATTGACTTTGTTACATATTTTTCCTTTTGGAGCTTTATGCCTATTGACAGGCGAAATTCTACAGAAGTACAACTCCCGGTAAGATAATGCTGGCCTGGCACTTTGAAATGATGATTCCTGCTTACAAAACTGATAAGGTTAATTTTAATAATGGACTCCAGGTAAAATCAGCCTAAGGCCACTCGTTCTAAAACCTCTTTGTTGCCCAAATGTGGCTAAAAGGGTTATTGACACTGACTCTTGATCCTCAAATATTTCTTCCTCTATGTGAGACCCTGAGTCAACAACCAAGGCGAAACTGACTGGACAACAAGAGACAGATGTATGACTGGTCAGTGATGTGCTCAGAAAAGGATCTTGAGCACAAGCAGAAAATAAAAATCAAGATGGAATCACTGGTTTCAACCCTAAACAAAACTAAAGAAAGCCAAGAGCTTATGAAGGAAGGGTTTTTATGCATGGTTGCTGATGGTAACTGTCATAAAGGACTCCGTTAGAGCTAAACTCTCTAGAGTGCCCACATTTCAAAGGAGAGATGCTAACTAGATACAATTCATTATGTTCTCACACTTAGGCTAAAATCTATATAATGAGGTACTGAGGAAGTTCTTTGACCTCTGAGTATGTGAGAAGCAAGGATTAAAATGGGGAGTTAGAGGATTAAAATTGACCCAAAATTTAAAGAAATAATAATAATACATAATAAAATGACTGATAATGTACATTTCAACAATCTCCACACTGTCACCCAAGGCTGGCTGGTGTCTGAGGATTAACAAAAGACAGATGAACTCACTTTTGGGCATCCTACCACAACACATACATCTCACTGTGTGCTGCCATTTCTAGCCAGAGCACTGTCCTTGTTAAAATGGTTCCCCAAAGCAAAATGACTCTAAATGTCCTTCCAGATACTCAGGGAAAATAGTATCCTTCATTAAAATTTAAAAAATATATGTATACATTGCTCTAGCTCTTTGAGAAAAACACACCCAAATTAGTGTTTTAGTGTTACGCTATATCCCACACTATGCCTAAACTAGTGGCTTAACTTCTGGTACACAACTAACGTCCAAAAACTATTAACCATTTTGACTCATTTTACACACACACACACACACACACACACACACACAGAGTAGCATGGTCATCAGCTATCTTAGCCCAAAAGGCTGAAACTCAAAGCCCTCAACTCTGCTCCATACCTTTAAAGGGGTATAAAAATGCTAACTGCTAATCTGTTGTTGCCATTACTGTTGTTCTATTTAGTCTCCTCTTGTGAGTCTTAACAGCTGAAAGCTCCTGGCTAACAGTCTTTGGCAGGGCCAACACAGTACCTCTGTCCAACATGAAACAGTTCCCACTGCTGCCTCAGTCACTCCCACTCCTCTTCACCTTTACAGTCTGTTGCACTTCCTTGTGGAAGAACACCCGCTTGTAGGTCTTTGCTGCACTGCTTTCCACAACACCGCTGGGCTCCCACCCTGGTACTGAGCTTTCTCTTCTGTCCTACAGTTTGCTCTTTTGCTTTCTTGTCTCCCACAACTAACCCGTATGGTGCCACCTGTAGACATGTTAACTCTGCTGGTTTCAGTCTCCATTAACTAACCTGGTAGTCGCTACTAATTACCCTGGTATCCCCATCTTAGAGACTCTTACAAAACTTATAAATGTTACCCAATCCTGGCTTTGTTTCCTCATCTAAGGTAAATGCCATCAACAGCAGAGTCTCCACTTCCAGAAATATCACTGGATTCCCCAAGACCATGCCTACATCAGATAGGACATGAGCTCTAAAAGCCCGAAGAAGTTCCAGAAGAGACCTCCATCCCTGTTAGGCCCCCCAAAACATTTTCAGGCATTGTGTCTCTTGGGGAAGTTAAGGCAGGAGACAAATAAGGGTTAACTAAGGAAGCTGAGAAAAGTAAGTAACAAACTCTTTCATTGTCTGTTTCTCTCTGCTTCCCTTATATTTCACCTTGAAGCAGGAGACAATAAAGGGCTAACTGGGGAAACTGAGAAAAAGGAATTATAGGCTTAAAAACTTTCACTTAGAGCTATATATAAGTATGACAATGGCGAGATGCCCTACACACCAGGTGACTTCAAAACCACACTAAGGTCCCCTCACCCAAGACCAGCTTCCCAAAAAAAAAAAAAAAAAGAAAGAAAAAAAAATCACAGCCCCAATTATCTCTGGGGCCTTGAGTCTTAGCCTCAATCTGAGCTTTGATTCTTGGCCCACTTCTCTCTTATGAAGTGTCATTTCTTTTACTATAATAAGCCTTTGCTGTTAGAATTATTATCTGGGTTAGCTTCCTTCAATTCATTGTGTGAGACTCAAAAGGACATGTACCTGGTCCTCAGCTTTCTACTCTCAACTCCCACAACATTATAACATACAGGGCAGAGATCAGACATGAAGATCAGACATATGGGGTAGAGGAGATGAGACGTGCAAGCTCAGATAAGACATATGGGCCAGAGGAGATGAAATATGACTAATGGAGCAGAGGATACCAGATGTGACATGACACACAGGGCTGCGGAGATGAGACCTGACATTCAAGTGAGAGGACAGTGAGGCGGAGGGCAGAGGAGATGACCTGTGACATGATGTGTGGGGTACAGGAGTCGAGATGCGATGTGAGGGACAGAGGACACCAGATGTCATATGACATAGGTTTGGAGGAGACATGACATGATGTTTGGGACTGAGGATTCAGGGAAGGAGTCGAGATGTGACATGATTTGCAAGGTATAGGAGATGAGACTTTAGAACAGGGAAGAGAATACAAGATGTGACTTTTGGGGCAGAGGAGTCCAGATGTTATGTGACAGGTGAGACATGATATTCATGGCACAGGAGTAGGTGCAGAGGAAAGAAGACGTTACGTGACGTGCAGGGCAGAGGAGACGAGATGTTGATGTGGCAGGTGGTGGAGCAGGTAGGTGGGGAGTGGGTATGAGACAATGTATGAGTTGGAGGAGTCCAGGAAGAGCCACAGAGACACAATTTGCGAGGCAAAGGAGAAAAGATGGGTTTTTCTATATTGGGTGAAATGAATCAATACATTATGTACACAGAATTATGCTTAGGTGTTTAAATCTAATTGAAAATTGATCCCTGTTAAAAATAAGAGTGGGAATAAGAGAGGGAGGAGATGTACAGTTCGGCACACGCTCCCTCGGATTTACCTCTAAGGGTAAAAGCTAAAAACTTGCCGTGGGACTCTCAATCCCATTAAGTTGGCAGGTACCAATGCCATCTTACTAGTTAAAGTGATCAGTTTAAGTTCATAACTGATCATAAAGATAGGATTAAGTGTCAAAGGGATCACATAGATAAGACCAGTGTCCACTAACAATAATTGACAGAATTTGAAAAAGGAGAGAATGGTCCAACATGGGAAGCAGGCCACAGAGCAGACTCATAGAATGGCAAATGCCCTAGGATCTGCCTAAAAAGCCCATGAGAGTATTTCAGGCCTGGGAAGCCAAGGCATTGTGGCAAAAAATGACCTACATGAAAGATCTCTGTGAGTGAGATCCCGGTGGAAAGAACAGGTCATCAAAGAAGGAGGTTATCTTTCTCTGAAGGGAGGAGAGAACTCCACTTTGGTTATGGCCTTGTCTAAATAAAATCGGAGTTTGGACTTAAAAGGCTTCCATAGTCTTGGCAACTAATGACAAGAGCCTCAGGTGATTACGGACGTCATAAATAAGAGTGTCAATCGTTAAATCAACAACAAGAGTCACTGTGCACTTGCTCCCCATGTAGGACCTCTATCTTTAATGTGTTGTACTAGGGAATTAATGGTAAAACTAGTCTTCAAACAGTACTTTATACTTTGCGTGTCTCTGGGTGCAAACTGTTGAAATCTTTACTTAGAGTTGATCTTCTGTATATAAAGATAATTAAAAATAAATCTTTTTTTTTTTTGACAGGCAGAGTTAGGCAGTGAGAGAGAGACAGAGAGAAAGGTCTTCCTTCTGTTGATTCACCCTCCAAATGGCCACTACGGCCAGCGCCCTGTGCCAATACGAAGCCAGGAGCCAGGTGCTTCCTCCTGGTCTCCCATGCGGGTACAGGGCCCAAGCACTTGGGCCATCCTCCACTGCCTTCCCGGGCCACAGCAGAGAGCTGAACTGAAAGAGGAGCAACTGGGACAGAATCCGGAGCCCCGATCGGGACTAGAACCCGGGGTGCCAGCACCACAGGTGGAGCATTAGCCTAGTGAGCCGCAGCACCAGCCATTAAAAATGAATCTTAATGAATAATGGGATGGGAGAGGGAGTAGGAGATGGGATAGTTTTCGAGCAGGAGGGTAATTATGGGGGAAGAACTGCTAAAATCCAAAAGTTGTACTTTCAAAATTTATATGTATTAAATAAAAGTTTTATATAAAAACATGTTATATGACATGGCAGGTCATAGGAGATGAGACGTGATGGTGGGGCCAAGTAGATGGACATGACATGATGTATGAAGCAGAGGAGTAGTGTTGTGACTTGATGTGCAGGGTAGAGGAGAAGGAAGTGATGTGACATGCATGGTAGATGATATAAAATGTGATATGACCATACCAGGGAAGAGGAGACAAGAGGGGCTATGACATATTGAGCCAAGGAAATGAGGTGCTACATGACATGTGGGGCTGAGACAGAACGTGACATGACATATGGGGTAGCCTGGACAAGACATGACATGACATATGAGATTGAGGAAAGGAGACAGTATATATGGGGCTTATGAGGCCAGGCCGAGGAGTTGAGACGCTACTTGATGTATGGGGCAGAGGAGTCAGACAAAACGTAACATGATGGGGAGCCAAGGGAACATGATGCGACATGATATACGGGGTAAGAGGAGTCGGGACATGATTTGTGGGGCAGAACCAATAAGGATTACCATATAGGGCAGAGGAGAGGGGAGGCAACATGCAGGGCGGAGGAGACAAGATGGAATGTGAGTTACAGGGCAGAGAGTGTGAGACATGACCTACAGAGCAGAAGAGACGCAATGTAACCATGTGGAGCTGAGGACACTAGGCATGTGAGGCCAATGAGCTGTCTTGTGATGTGTGAGGCTAAGAAGGCATGATGCTTCCTGAGGTGCGAGGAGATGAAATGTGACATTGCCAAAGTTTTCTGAGACCAATAAATATGTGGGGGTCTTCACAAAGTTCATGGAAATGTGCAATTTGAAAAATCTGTATGGCCTTCAAAATATTTTTGAACAAAATACTTATCTTCATTATATTTTCATGAACCTTTTGAAGTCTATGAATATATATGTAATGTGTATATATTTTGAAGTCAACATATATACATAAAAGCTTACACACATACACACACATATATATATACATATATGAAGAGAGCAGCAAGGTATTACTTATGCAAATGTTCAACTATTAAATACTGTCTAACAGATTTTCAACATATTTGTTCTAAATTACATTTGCACAAGCAGTTTATGAAAGTCAAATTTTGTACAACTTTATCACTAATTGCAGATAAAATAACGTAAAAGGAAGGTGGTATTTGTTAAAAGTGGAGTTTGGAGTTGATCAGAGTGTTCATGGCTGAGGGACAGCACATGCAAAGGGATCCAGATAAAAGATTATGTATTTGAGCAACTGAAGATATGATGGTGCATATTCCTGGATGACCACTGATATGAAATGAGACGAAGTAATATAAGAGGCCATTCATACCATATGAAGAGGTTTAAGTTTATCTTAAGACTAACAAGAAGTCAATAAAGTGATTTTTTACTGAGAATCAACAAAGGGATGAAGATGGGAGGTGAGAAGTTAAGAGTCACAAGGACCAATTAGAGATAAATGCAGGTAAAGGAGACATCCTGGACAGAGGCACTGTCTTTATGTTTAAACCCCATCTTCCTTTCTACTCTCAAATCCTAATGAGACAGAGAATATCCCTATTTAATTGCCCTTTTTTGTTGTTGTTCTCCACTGAAAACCAAACCACAGATTATCTCCACTAACCAACTCTCTCTGCTGTCACTTGACACTGCTCAGCCCTTCCATGACAAAAGAGATTCAAATTTATCATGTTTCACTTGAGTCCTTGATTGATTATTATCAAATTCTTTGGTCTTAAGGAATCCTGTACTCTGGTCAAAATCATTGCCGACCCACATGGTTTTTTATTAATGCTGGCTATAACTATCTACAGATACTAGAAATTAAAACTGAAAAATTCTGAGCATGTAGTTGGTGATTCGTTTAAGTGATAATCCCATTAAATATATTAAAACATATTTTATGAAAAAATAACTATTTTAAGCAAAATTAGTGAAAATATTGATATTGCTTTACATTAAAAATGTGTAGTAAGTCTGGCTTCATAGATGACAATGAGAACTTATTATCTGCTATTGCATTTAAGTTGTTACAGTGTATAACTTTAGCAAATCTATAAAAGGAACCTTAAAATTATTAGTGGAAAACTGGAATTAAAATATAATGCAAATTTTCCATAAACTTTTTGAAGTCCCATTTTATGAATAAAATCTGGGCTCAGAAAGACTTTGAAAGGGGAGAAGTTTTTGAATATTCTTTTTAAATAATTGTACTTGTATATATACTTCTTTCATGCTATATTCAAATGGGAAAGTGGCAATTTCTTAAGGGTTAATTGTAATGTGGAATTTAAAATTATTATTGGTGATTTTCAAATTCTGTGTTACATCATAATCTTGCATGTGAAATATTTGGCCCTAAGAGACTCACTTAAGAAAGTATCATGCAGGGCCAGCACTGTGGTGTAGCGGGTAAAGCCACTGCCTGCAGTGCCAGCATCCCATATGGCGCTGGTTCGAGACCTGGCTGCTCCACTTCTGATCCAGCTCTCGGCTATGGCCTGAGAAAGCAGTAGAAGATGGTCAAGTCGTTGGGCCCCTGCACCCACGTGGGAGACCCAGAAGAAGTTTCTGGCTTCGGATCGGTGCAGCTCCAGCCGTTGTGGCCATCTGTGGAGTGAATCAGCGGATGGAAGACCTCTCTCTCTCGCTCTCTCTCTCTCTCTCTCGCTCTCCTCTCTCTGTGTACTGTGACTTTCAAGTAAAATGAATAAATCTTAAAAATAAAAAAGAATGTATCATGGATGCCATGGATTACACTTAAGATAAATACTGTACCAGACAAAAATCAAAGCCCAAATGACTTCCTTGGTTCCTTTCTCTCTGAATGACACCCTTTCATGCCTAGATTATCACTGTAAAGGACGTCTCCCTCAATAGAGACACTGAGTGGAAAGATTTTGGTAAAAGCAGAAGATGGGTTTTTTTTATGATGTCATTTCTTCTGTAAAAATCTCATTTCTCAAGGGTAGCTGGTCTTCTTGTGAGCTCTTTTTTTCATGTATGGCAGGGAATCATTTCCATGACATAGACTATGGGATGTAATGGGTAGACTGTAAAGATTATGAATTAGTATAAGTAACTATGTTACTGTTCTCCAGAGAGACAGAACTAAAAGGATATAGATATATAGATGATATAGACATAGATAGAGGTATAGATATAGAGATATATGAGAGGGGCTTTATTAGAAGCATTGGCTCACACAACTAGGGAGGCTGAGAAGTGCCACTACTGGTCATCTATCTGAAAGCTGAAGACTTTGGGATGACAGTAGCGTGCCTCAATCCACCCTGAAAGTCCCTGACCCAGGGAAGCTGCTGGTGTGACTCTTTGTTCGAGGCTGAAAGCCTGAGAACCTTGAATATTTCTGGTGTGAGTTCTGGAGTCCAAGGCCAGAGAGATTAGAATTCTCATGTCCAAGGACAGGAGAAGGTGTCGCAGATCGAGGGAAGAAAGAAAGAGTTCTCCTTCCCTCAGCTTTTTTTGTTCTGTCTGGGACCCCAGCCACTTGAGGGTTGATCTTTACCTTTCAGCCCACTGACTCGCATGCCAGTATCCTCTGGAAACACCCTCACAGACACACTCAGAAATAATGCTTTATCAGTCCTTTAAGTATTCTTTAATACACCCAAGTTAGCAACTAAAATTAACCACCACACTGGTCAACAAATAAATGTTAGATATAGAATGTAATATGACACATCCCTGGTTTTCACGAAATAATCCTCTGTCTCCTGATTATAGATGTTAGCAACTGAAAATGCTGAATTAATTAGGCTCCCTTCTATGAAAACAGTAAGTTAAAAATTCAGTTGTTCATGAGAAATGCAAGTACAAGAGAACTTTAAATAATGGTGGAATTTCATAATATAAGATGGCCATATTTTATTTCTACATGTCCCTCCCCACACCTAAATTCCTACTTTATAGTACACAGTAATCCTAATTTTCCTCTACCTGGTCTAGCAGGAACAACTCTTAGAGAATTTTTTCTTCAATTTAGCAAAGATTTATGGTAGGTCCAGTATGTGCCTCCTATGGGTTGCACATACCAAGAGACATAGCCATTTTGGGCTATCACATTTAATCAGTCAACTAACCTCCTCCCCAAACTTTTTTAATCATAGTTGACTTCCTTTGTAGTTTTTCTACAGAGTGAGAATGTGTTGCCCTGACTGATCTCACTCTCCAGTCAGATTGTCAGCTGTATTTCTCATTGTAAATTAATAGATCAGTATTCAAGTTTACCCTGAAATAGCTTGGGAGTCACATAGCATGGGCTGACATCCCTAAGTCTGATTAACTGTTAAGCAGTGAAAACATTGAATTTCTATACCTGGATCATGATAGATGTGTTAAGAAATTTCCAGTGAGTGAGAGTCTTTAGCAGCCAGTTTTCACTGTTAATACACCTGTATGTCAGAATGCCATTTGTCATTTTTCACAAATCTATCTCTAAGATAATACTCATAGCTGAGCAATAATAGATTGCTTGAGTTCATTCTTATGTAAAAAATCACTATTGCTTTATAATGGACAGCAGTTTTTTTCATATAAAGCCACTTTGAATAGGCTTAACATATCTTCAACACAACCAGGAAGCCAGCTTAACCACTATTTCGAAATCCCAGGAAGGGTCCGGTCCTGTGACATAGTGGGTAAAGCCTCTGCCTGTTGTGCCAGCATCCCATATGGCCACCAGTTTGAGTCCTGGCTGCTCCTCTTCAAATCCAGCTTTCTCCTGTGGCCTGGGAAAGCAGTGGACAATGGCCCAAGTGCTTGGGCCCCTGGACCCACGTGGGAGACTCAGAGAACGCTCCTGGCTCCTGACGCCTGGCCCCTGGCGCCTGGCTTCAGATCAGCCCAGCTCTGGCTATTGTGGCCAACTTGGGAGTAAACTTGCAGATGGAAGACCTCTCTCTCTCTCTCTGCTTCTCCTCTCTGTAACTCTGACTTTCAAATAAATAAATAAATAAATCTTTTTTAAAAATCCCAGGAAGGATTTTACAAAAACTCTCTGTCAATGCTTTATGATTTTTAAAAACTTTTTTCTATATTTTTGTGCTGGCTAATTTGAAGTAAAATTTAAAATTTTGTATTGAGAAATAAACCTGCAGTAATTATATGTGTTCAGAAAAAATATAGCCAGATTTTTCAGATGTGGAGGTAATCCAGGAAATAAATAGAATGAGATAATGTTTTCTTTTTGAAAGCACAATCAGTGAAGACTTATTATTAACACTGGACAGCATTTTCAGTTTATAAATACGTATAATATTGTGCCACATTCCTCCTAATATATTCTGACAAGTGAACAGAACAAATATTGTTTCCATTCAAGAGGTGACAAAACATAGGTCTAGAGTGCTTCTATGACTTGTTCAAGGTTGCTTAACAGGTAACTCCAGGTTGAACTGTGGCTTTAACAATCTGTATTTAATATCTATGTACTTCTTAATTGAAATCTGGAACCTTGGCCACACAATGGCACCTGACAAAAGGAAAATATGGCAGAAGGCATGTCACAATATACACAGTAAACCACAAAATGTAATCTTACTTAGCAAATTTCATAAAACACAGGATCATATAGACATATTCATAAAAGCCCTCACAGGCTTTGCAAATGTCAGACAACTGCAGGGCCTTAAATGTAGAGTTTCCTTAGATTCATGGAGGGCCTGCTTCTGTCAGAAGCCCCTATTCTGTTCATCCTACACTATTGTTATATAATACAACCATCATTAGATTTTCAGAGACAATCTCATATTCTTCATTGACTTAAAATTTTCTTAATTACAACATACTGGTTCCATAAGAAACCCAGTAATTAAGTAATCACATGGTTTATAACATGCATCCTCTTAGGTGACCTAAGCTTCAAACAGCTCCCTAGACTATGGATAGCACAACCATCGTTGATTACTGAAATGAAGTAGTTAATGTTCATTCCAAATGTGTTTCCCTCAACCAAATGTACCCCTCTGTGTGTTGCATTTTTCTGAAGATTTATATATTTATTTGAAAGTCAGAGTTACAAAAAGAGAAGGAAAGATAGAAAAAGAGAGAGAGGGCTAGTGCCGTGGCTCAACAGGCTAATCCTCCGCCTTGCGGCACTGGCACACCGGGTTCTAGTCCCGGTCGGGGCGCTGGATTCTGTCCCAGTTGCCCCTCTTCCAGGCCAGCTCTCTGCTGTGGCCAGGGAAGTACAGTGGAGGATGGCCCAAGTGCTTGGGCCCTGCACCCCATGGGAGACCAGGAGAAGCACCTGGCTCCTGCCATCGGATCAACGCGGTGCGCCAGCCGCAGCGCGCCGGCCGTGGCGGCCATTGGAGGGTGAACCAACAGCAAAGGAAGACCTTTCTCTCAGTCTCTCTCTCTCACTGTCCACTCTGCCTGTCAAAAAAAAAAAAAGTAAAAGAGACAGAAAGAGAGAGACAGAGAGAGGATCTTCCATCCACTGGTTCATTCCCCCAAATGGCCGCAACAGCCAGGGTTGGATCAGGCCAAAGGCAGGAACTAGGGATTTCATCCAGGTCTCCTACGTGAGTAGCAGGGTCCCAAGTACTAGGGAAATCTTATGCTGTTATTCTTAGGCCATTAGCAGAGAGCTGGATTGGAAGTGGAGTAGATGGGTCATGAAACTGTGCCCATATTGGATGCAGTGTTGCTTTACTCACTTTGCTATGCCACAATGCTGGTCCCTACATGTTGTATTTTTAAACTTCAAAGGTTGGTGAAAATCTACTCTTCTAGCTCAGGAAAGCCCAAATATTGCTTTGTTTATAGCCATCCTTTGTCCTTTATTACCAGTGATTCCACTAAACTGTATCTTCAGGCAGGCCTTGAACATACTTTACCATAATCTCAACCATCTATTTACCAAAGGTATAAACCTAGTACAGTGTCTGTTGTCTTTGGTTTGCTTTTCTGGATTGGTTTAATTTGCTGTCCTTGATTTTTAGAGATTGGCTTCAACCATGTTCCTCAGCCAGAACTGCATTCTAGCAGAAATAACACTGAGTAGCTATAGGCAAGCATGAGAGAGTAGACTGAAACACAGAAATTCACAAATACTCCTGCCACTCTAACTATTGATGTGTGTTTTCATATGCGCATGCATATGAAATTTCTTTAACATATTTTATTATCAGACTTTAAGAAATGGGGAAAGAATGCAGATACCAACCATGTTTTGGCATTCAAATACAATTCAACTTGCACTGGTGCCTTCTGATACTGAAACTGATAGCAGCTATACTACACACCCATGGGAGCCAAATATTTTGATTTCCTGACTTAGGCAAGTAAATCAAAAAGAAGTAAATTCCTACTTCTACTGGATTAATAGCAGGGAAAATCAGTTCCAATGAAGGGTGATCATTCTGGGAGGATTGAGTCCCATTCATTGATTAGAAAGAACAGTATATACCCTGCATGTTCAGATAATGCTTTGAGATTTTCAAAAGCCTTCAGAAACTGTAACAATATGCTTACAAGGAAGCCAAATAAGGATTCATACTTTGATGTAAAGATATGAGATACAACACTTATCTTTTGACTTGGAACAGGTCATATTAATCCTCTGGTGATGAAAAAAATTAGATTTTAACTACACATGTTCTCTGTAAGCATGGTGTGATCATAGTTCTTACATGGAAACTTAGAGCTCCAAAATAGCAAAAGCTTTCATAAAGAGATGAAATCGCCTATTTAGCATTTTTAAAAGATGTATTTATTCATTTATTTGAAAGTCAGAGCTACAGGGCTAGGGGGAGAAATCTTCCATCTGTTGGCTCGCTCCCCAGATGGCCTCAAAGGCCAGGGTTGAGCCAAGCCAAGGCCAGGAGCCAGGAGCTTCTTCCAGGTCTCCCATGTGGGTAGCAGGGGCCCAAGAACTTAGACCATCTTTCACAATTTTTCCCAGGCCATTATCAAGGAGCTGGATAGAAAGTAGAGCAGCTGGAACAGGAACTGGCATCCATATGGGATGTCAGTATTACAGGAGGCAGCTTTACCTACTATACCATGACACCAGCCCCTATTTAGCATTTTGATCTTTACTAATGTCCCTGCAAAAGCTAACTCTGGTAGCCAAAAGGCCTAGAAATCCATGGTCTTATAGAAATAATTAAAATGACTTGACTATATGATAATACTCAGACCCTCTACATTAACCCCAGTAGTTATAGCGACAACCACAAAAAAATAACTACAATATTCAAAGATTTACACAATAAGGGAATGATGGAGGATATATAGGAAAAGGTGGTAAAGTGAAAAGAGAGGATTGAGTTTTCTTTCTGTTCTCATTATCTATAGCTACATAACAAATCATTACACATGAATAGGCTTACTAAAATTGTTTATTGTTATCTCTGAAAATATTAGAGGCCAAGAACTGAAACAAACCTGGGCAAAACAATTTTGCTACTTCACAAAGAATTGATATGGCCAATCCACAATATTTAGCTGCTTGTTTGGGCTGAATGATCCAAGATGGCTTTACTTCCATGTCTATCATCTTGGCAAAGACCATTGTAAGGCTAAGCTCAAATTTCTCACTATCTATGCATGTTGTCCTTGAACATACTCTCCTTACAAGATATTTGATATTTTTTTTGACTTAAGTTAATATTTTAATTCCATTTTTCCACAAAGTTTTTGAAATCCACTCATCCATACTTCTCTGGATAGGTGGAGTCCTATGCAGGTCTCTGTTAGTGTAGTCACTTGACCTTACAGTGTCCTCATGTCCTCTGCAGCCCTGATGTTGTTCTCTCTAGTTGTTCTACTGAACATGGGATGAAAAATGCCATTACTCTTATTGTTGTGTTGTCTGTTTCCCCTTCATTTCTGTCAGTTCTTGCTTCATATATCTCAGAGCTCCATTGTTAGGTGTACGGATATTTATGCTTCATTTCTTCATGAAATATTGGCCCTTTCATCATTATAAAATGTTCCCCTAATCTCTGGCCATATTATGAATTTAAGAGTATTTTATTTGCTATTAATATAACTACTCTCTCTTTTTCACCTATCATTTATACTTTTTATTAATATATAATACTTGTACTTTTATGGTATATAGGGAATATTTCAACACACATACATAGCATAAACCAATTGAGCCAACAACTAGCCTTTCCATTTCCTTATCTTTTCTTTGTGTTTAGAACCTACCAATTCCCCTCTTCAGCTCATCATTGTGAATTATAGTCACCTCACTAAGCTGTGGACACTGGCCCGCACCGTGGCTCAATAGGCTAATCCTCCACCTTGCGGCGCCAGCACACGGGGTTCTAGTCCCGGTCCGGGCGACGGACACTGTCCCGGTTGGGAGTGCAGTGGAGGATGGCCCAAGTGCCTGGGCCCTGCACCCCATGGGAGACCAGGATAAGTACCTGGGGGGCAGCTTTGGGCTCCAAAAGGAACAGGCTGGTGGCTGCTAGTCCTATAAAACATTGAGCCTGAAGTAGAACATAATATTAATTCTTCCATATTATTTTGGTGAAAGTAGTCACAGGCCCAGATTTAAGGGAAGGAAATACAGATTTGTCCTCTATAAGGAAAGTTCAATGAAAATTATAATCCCATATTTAATCTATTATAGCTATCATTGGTAAAGGTTGTTTAAGCCCCACTGAGAACATGGAATCATCTCATAACTATTCACAGAACCAGAACTCTTGAGGATCGCCTTTGCACACAGTCTTCAGAGGTCTGATTCAAAAGCCATAGCTGCATCACAGTGACTCACCTATTAACAAAGCATTGTTCTAGTTTTGAGGGGGAACTTATCTCTGACAGGTTGCAGCAGTTGATCGTATACCTTTTGCCTGGGAATCTTCCCATTTATAATGATGTAGAGGAGAAATTGGAAAGGACCCAAAGACCATCAACTTAAAAGTGTGCAGGATATGAAATTACTTCCATGGACAAAAAAAATAGGGTTCAGGCTATTGAGCCATAACAAAGGAAGCTATTGAAGTTTAATAGATGTCTTCAAGTATATGAGGATATCCTGGGTGGGAAATTAAGCAGTTGCTCCACTTAGAGCTGTAGAAAGAGGAAATTGCTCACATCAAAATAGATAAAATAGGGGTAGGGGCTTTCTACTACAGAACTGAAGAGCTTGAAACAATATATTTTAAAAATAAAAGAGGATTTTATTGATTTTTAGAGTTAACATTATTGAACTCTACTACTTGAAATTTATGGAATAAACTAAGTAACAGAGTGAAAGATAAGGGATGATAATACATGCAAATATGCAAATATGGCCCTTGACATTGATATGCATTAAGTAAATATTTACAAGTAACAAAGAAAACTTATGTGTGTGTGTGTGTGTGTGTGTGTGTGTGTCCCCACCTGGGGAGAGTTTCCCTGAATGGGCTGTCTCAGGCCCATATGTATTTCCTCTTCTTGAAATATTCATGCTATCTTACATTTGGTTGCTTTAAATGTTTCCCTTGCCTTCAGTTGTGAGAAGACATGGAAAGGGGAACAAGGGAGAGCGTGTCCCCTAAATTTCTCACAGATACATTTGCACCAGGAATTGGGGGTGTGGGGGTTCAGTCATTACAGCAAATACAGAAACCATAGATAGGGATAGACATGTCTAATAGATACCCCTCCCTCCAACCTACTGAATTAATTGCATCTTCAGAACTGAAAGAGTTGTCCCAAACCTGTTCTCATTCAACACCAGTCTTTTTTTTCTCAATCTTAGCACACTCTTAGTTTGCATCCTTTTTTTAAAGATTTATTTATTTATTTGAAAGTCAGAGTTACACAGAGAGAGGAGGGGCAGAGAGAGAGAGAGAGAGGGAGAGAGAGAGAGAGAGAGAGAGGTCTTCCATCCACTGGTTCACTCCTCAATTGGCCACAATGGCTGGGGCTGCACTGATCTGAAGTCAGGAGCCAGGAGTTTCTTCCAGATCTCTCACATGGATGCAAGGGCTCAAGGACTTGGGCCATCTTCTACTGCTTTCCCAGGCCAAAGCAGAGAGCTGGATCAGAAGTGGAGCAGGCAGGTCTCAAACTGGTACCCATGTGGGATGTCAGCGCTTCAGGCCAGGGCTTTAACCTGCTGCATCACAGCGCCAGCCCCTTAGTTTGCAGATTGATTTTTTAAGTTTTTAGGTCATAGAAGCATCCACTTATTTTTGCAGTTCCATTTCCCCTAGCTCCAGCCTGTTGGGATATTCCTGAACCACTATCCAGAAATACACACTAAGAAAAGCATAACCGTTGAGAACTAGGGAACGTAACAAAGCATATTAGCTGTTTTCACAACCAAGCCAGTGGAGGTACAGTGGGAAGTGTGATGGGAGGAGAGGCTCCAAGTGTACTTGCTTTGCCAAACAAATAATAATAACTAATTACTAATCTTCCTATAAATGACCCATTGAACAAAACTGAGGCCCTGAGAATCAAAATGAGTTGCAAAAGATAAGAAAGGGAGCCAGAATACTAAAAAAAAAAATTTTATTCAATTGCAAAACACTATCTAGTCTCCCTATCAAACATGTGCCACATTAATACTTATTGGTTTTGTAAGTCAGAGATACTTTATTTTGTATACTTTTGGAAAGGCTTCTTCCTATTTTAAGTATGATTTCTATATTATGCTTAATTAGATAATCTTACTAGAGTAATAGTTATATTCTAAAACATCCTTTAGGAATGCAACTTACTGAAGCTAGTTAGTCCCCATGAAAAGAAGTACAAAGGAATCCAAACACGAATAAAGCCAATGAAAGTTATAGAAGAAAAGTACTGGCTGCAGATATTGAAAACCTATATTCCTACTTTATCTAGGATATACAGTTATAACATAGAGATACATTCCTGTCAGTTGGAACTCAGATTCAGCTTATCAGTTTATTAGGTCAAAATTGTGTCTAGGTTCCAGCATTCAGAAAGAGGGCACTCCAAGCTACAGGCAACAGTGTTAGACTTAAAAAGACATGAAATCCCATAACAATGTATATAGGTCTTCACATAAAAAAGGAGCATGTTATTAGGGATAATGGTGGTTGGTGAGTGCTTATAACTAGAGGTAGCTGTAGAAGTCAGTCAGATATAATTTCACTATGATACCATGACATCTTCTTCCTCTGTGAATACTTAAAAAATGGCTTGTTCATAATGGGCACTTAATACATGGATAATGAATTAAATCGGTTTCTAGGCAACAAACTGTTCCTGACAGAGTTTAAAAATTAACTTCTGGGGCCAGCATTATGGCTTAGTGGGTAAAGCTACCACCTGTAGTGCCGGCATCCCATGTGTGCACTGGTTCAAAGCCTGGCTGCTCCACTTCTGATCCAGCTCTCTGCTATGGCCTGGGATAGCAGTAGAAGATGGCCCAAGTCCTTGGGCCCCTGCACTCTCATGGGAGATCTGGAGGAAGCTCCTGTCTCCTGGCTTCAGATCAGCCCAGCTCCGGCCATTGGTGGCCATCTGGGTAGTGAACCAGTGGATGGAAGACCTCTCTCTCTCTCTGCCTTTCAAATACATAAATAGATCTTGTTTTTAAAACTAGCTTTTTTTCTTTTTTATTTTTCTTTCTCTCTTTTAGTTTGAGAGATGATAGAGAAGAGAGAAGAATTACGAAGTGACTGCCAACTACTTCGTGTATTTGATTCTTGCTCCACAAACCTCTTAACTGAATAAAAATGCCCTGAAGACAATGAAATAGAAAACCCAGCTTCTTTAGCATGATAACTGAATTTCAGGTTAAATTACAATGCTGGCTAAACAAATGTAAAGTTGTAATGTCAGTACTCAGAAATAATGACTTACTAATTTATAGAATCTAGCTCTTAAAATCAATGACTTGGGGCCAGCGCTGTGGCGTAGTGGGTAAAGCCGCTGCCTGCGGTGCCGGCATCCCATATGGGCGCCAGTTCAAGTCTCAGCTCCTCTACTTCCAGTCCAGCTCCCTGCTATGGCCTGGGAAAGCAGTAGAGGATCGCCCAAGTCCTTGGGCCCCTGCACTCTCGTGGGAGACCAGGAAGAAGCTCCTGGCTCCTCGCTTCAGATTGGTGCAGCTCTGGTTGTTGCAGCCAATTGGAGAGTGAGCCATCAGATGGAAGACCTCTCCGTCTGTCTGTCTGTCTCTCTCTCTCTGCCTCTCCACTCTCTGTGCAACTCTAGCTTTCAAATAAAGAAATAAATCTTACAAAAAAATCAGTGATTTAAAAGAAAGGCTTTCACTCATGTCATATTTTAAGGCCTAGTTGGGGATTTCAAAATTGTTGCCATTGGCAGAAGTAAACCAGCTCAGCTAAAAGCTTTGAAACTTGATTTGAAGACAAGAATTTTTTTTAAAGATTTATTTATTTGAAAGGTGAAGATACAGAGAGGCAGAGGCAGAAGCAAAGACGGAGAGAAAGATCTTCCATCTGCTGATTTACTCCCGATATGGCTGCATCGGACAGAGCTGCACCAACCTAGAGCCAGGAGCAAGGAGCTTCTTTCAGGTCTCCCACATGGGTGCAGGGACCCAAGGACTTTGGAGACCTTCTACTGCTGTCCCTAGCCATAGCAGAGAGCTGGATTGGAAGTGGAGCAGCCAGGTCTCAAATAGGCACCCATACGGGATGCCAGCACTGAAGGCAGTCGCTTTACCCACTACACCACAGTGCCAGCCCCTGAAAGGCAAGAATTTTATGGAAGAAAATCTCTGAGAAAAATCAGCAAGATTGTTTTAGCCAGTTTATTGCTTTTTTTTTTTTTTTTTTTTTGACAGGCAGAGTGGACAGTGAGAGAGAGAGACTGAGAGAAAGGTCTTCCTTTTGCCGTTGGTTCACCCTCCAATGGCTGCCACGGACGGTGCGCTGCGGCCGGCGCACCGCGCTCATCCGAAGGCAGGAGCCAGGTGCTAGGTGCTTTTTCCTGTTCTCCCATGGGGTGCAGGGCCCAAGCACTTGGGCCATCCTCCACTGCACTCCCGGGCCACAGCAGAGGGCTGGCCTGGAAGAGGGGCAACCGGGACAGAATCTGGCGCCCCAAAGTTTATTGCTTTTGCTTATGACATGAACCTTGCTTTCAAAGACAGTTTGCTAGATTATATGTGATTGTGTGTGAGTGAGTGTGTGTATGTGTGAGGAGAGAGAGAGATAGGAATAGCTATATTTAAATCAAACAAAGCATATTTCACATCTAAAATTGTCTCTAGAAACAAAAAGGTCACTATATAACAATAAAGGGTAAATTCAACAAGAGGACATAGCAATTTAAAATATGCCCACCCAAGATCAGGGTACCTAAATATACAAAACAATTGCTAATAACACAACAATAAAAGCGGGGCCAGCATTGTGGCCTAGTGGGTTAAGCTGTCACTTGCAATGCCAACATCTCATAAGGGAGCACCCATTCGAGGCTTGGCTGCTCCAATTCAAATCCAGCTTCCTGCTAGTGTACCTAGGAATGCAGAAGATGACCCAAGTACCTGAGTCCTTGCCAGGCTGTGGGTGACTGGATGGAGTTTCTCCTGTTTCTGTACTCAGTCTGGCCCAGAACTGGCTGTTGGGGGCATTTGGGGAGTAAACCAGTTAATGGAACATTTCTTTCTCTCTCTCATCTCTGTCTCTCCCTCTACCTGCCTTTCAAATAAATAAATAAATAAATCTTTAAAAGATACTAACAGGGAACTTCATACCCCTGTTACAATAAAGATATAACACCCAGACAGAAAATCTATACATAAACAGCTATCTGGAACAACATTATAAAGCAAATGGTCTTCACAAATATACAAAAAAATTTTCCACCCAACAGCAGTAGAATACGCATTCTTCTCAAGCCCACACAGAACATTCGCAGGGTAGATCACATGTTAGGTCACAAAACAAGTCTTAACAAATTTAAGATCAAAATCATTCCAAGTATCTATACTAAGTTCAACAGATTGAAATGAGAAATCAATAATAATAAGAAAACTAGAAATTCACAATTACAGGGAAACCAAACAATGCACTCTTAAACAACCATTGGGTCAAAGAGGAAATCAAAAGGGATTTTTAAAAATTATCTTGAGACACATGAAAATGAAAATACAGTATACCAAAACCCATAGGAGTCAGCAAAAGCAAGAGAACTAAGAGAGGAGTTTATAATGATAAATGCCTACCTCAAAAAAGGAAATATCTCAAATCGACAAATTAACTTGACACCTCAAGGAACTAGTAAAAGAACCCAAGGAAGGTAATAATAATAAAAAATAGTCAAAAAAAATGAAATCCTGTCTTTTGCAACAAGATGGATGCAACTGGAAACCATTTTATACAGTAAAATAAGCCAGTCCCAAAAAAGATAGATATCATATGCTTTCCCTGATCCAAGGTAACTAATAGAGTACCTGAAATGTAATGTACTGGAATGAAATAGATATTTTGAGATTTGATGATTGTTTATAGCCCTTGTCTCTTCCATTGAGGAACAATGTTTTGTTTTTTGCTTTTTATTTTTCTCTTTATACTACTTGTTGAACTTTTTTACTTAGAGTAAGGTAAAATACATGATCACTAAGTATACTGAAAATAGATATTTGTAAAAAAATTAAGAGTGGGAATGTGAGAGGGAAGGGGAGGAAGTGTTGGAATGCAGGTGGGAGCGAGGGTGGGGGGGGGTGTCACTGTGTTCCTAAATATGTATATAGGAAGTGTATGAAACTTGTATAACTTAAATAAAATTAAAGAAAGATATAAAAATAACCAGGAAGCAGAAAAAAACAATTTCTGCTCTACTTGTCAGTCTACCTCTGTGTCTGTATCTCACTCCTTCACTTTTTCAAATGTAAATGGACCCAGTCACTAATAATTCATAGTATACAACACTCTTCACCAATAATCAAATCTACATTTCTTATGTTTTATCATGTGTAGTGAAAACATTCTTTCTCATTAGGTCAGTACATATATCCCTTGCAGAATTAGTTCTAAAAATATTTCTCCATTACTTATTTCTCAAAAATGAATATTCAAGTCATTTCCCCCTAAAATTAATTCCTCTGAGTACAATAAAAATAAAAATAAAAATACACAGTTGAGAAAGAATAATCTCTTCAATAAGTGGTGGTAGGAAAGCCATATACACACATGTAAAAAAATGAGATTGAAACTTTTCTTGTACCATACACAAAAATCAACTCAGATTAAAAAATTAAACATGAAATCTTAAAAATGCTGGGAGAAAACATAGAGAAAAAGTTTCTTGACATTTATCTTTGCAGTGAATTTTTGAATATGTAACTGAAAACACAGGTGACAGGGGCCGTCATTTTGATGCTGTGGTTAAACCACCACTTGGGGGAGACTGGTATGGAATCCCAGGCTCCTAACTTTGACTTAGTCTACCTCCAGTTGTGAGCATCTGGGGAGAGAACCAGTTGATGGAAGATAGCTCTCTCTCTTTCTCTATCTCTCTTCCTTTCAAATAAATATTTATATTTAAATAAATAAATAATGTATATTAAAATATATATTAAATAAATAAAAAGGAAAACAAAACAGTGTACATATATATATGTATATATAAAGCTCATGTAAACACAATAGCAAAATAATAATAATGACCTAGTTAAAGCATATGAATACACATTTCTCAAAAGAAGATATACAAATGGCCAACAGTTACATGAAAAGATGCACAATCTCATTAATCATCATGAATATACCAATAAAAACCACAATGAATTATCACCCCATCCTTGTTAGAATGGATATTATCAAAAAGACAAAAGATAACAAGCATTGGTAGGCATATAGAGAAAAGGGGACTCTTCTATACTGTTGGGGAACATGTAACTTGGTACAGTAACTACTAAAAATAGAATGGAGGATCCTTGAGAAATTAAAAATTAGAAACACCATATGATCTAGCAATCCTACTTGTTTCTGCAAAGAAAATAAAATCATTATCTTGAAAAAATATTTGTGCTCTTATATTCATTGCAATGTCATTCACAATAGCCAAAATATGAGAACAACCTAAGTGTCCACTGATGGATGAATAAAGAAAATGTGATATATAAAATATATAAAAATGTGCGATATATACATATTTGCTGTTCAGCCTTTTAAAATAAAGAAATGCTGCCATTTGCAATAATGTGGATGAATCTGGGGGTCATTACACAAAGTGAAATAAATCAGATACAGAAAGAGAAACAATGCATGGTCTTAGCCACATGTAGAATATAAAAATGTGAAACAGAAAGTAGAATGGTGTTTACCACAAGTTGGGGGTAGAGGTATACAGCAGACGTTGGTGAAGGGGTACAAAATTTCAGTCAAATAATCAAATAAATAATTTCTTTATTTCATAAATAAATTATGGAGACCTAATGTACAAAAATGTAACCACAGTTAACAACATTGTATACTTTAAACTTCTACAGTTCTGGAGAGAGACAGAATATATATATATATATACATATACACACACACAGAGAGAGAGAGAGAGACAGATGACTGGATCTGTCACTTAATTATGACAGCTAAAGGTCCCACCTCAAGTCATCTACAGGCTAGATGCCAGCAAGCCTGGCATTCTGATGTCCAAAGGAGGAGACAATCGTGTCCCAGCTTTCCAGGCAGAGACACCAATTTGCCTCTTGAATGTAATTTCTCCAGACCTCCAGAGAATTGGTGATCCCCTTCAATGCTGAGGATCAGTCTTCCCCACTTGATTCACAGAGACTCACATGCTAACCTCCTTTAGAAACTCCCTCACAGACACATTCAAAATAATGTGTTTCCAGGTTCGCTTAATCCAGTCAAGGTGACACTAAAAATTAACCACCACATCCCCATGCACACAAATAGGAAGTATGTGAGGTGATGGTTTTGTAGCTTAATTTTGCTGAATTTTCACAACATATTCATATATCAAAGAATCAAATGTACACCTTAAGTATATATGACTTTTAATTGTTAACTATACCTCAATAAAGTCACAATAAATAAACATGTTTTAGTCAATAAAAGTAGAGTTTTCCCACATATATATGGTTCTCCATATATCTTATTAATGGAAAAGAAGCAGATCAGTAGTTTTTGCTACCAGGATTGTCATTTGGTACCAGAAAAATAAACTCACAGACATGACAAAAAGAGCAAAGAATTCGGGGCTGATAATTTGACAATAACTCAATGATTCATATAATACAGATCCAATGTATCTCACGCTTCTATTTCTAAAGAACGTAATTATTTCAATTTAAGCTGTATGTAAACCTTTATCTCAACTTGGAGGTGGAAGAAACAGTAGCAGCTATAAGGTTACAAGTATAATTTGTTAGATGACAGAAGTCATCTCTCTTCAAGGTTTTGCAAGGATTGAAAAGTCTTTGAAAGGAAATATGTCTCAAAATTACTAGCTGTACAGATAGCTGTAATCCTATAGAGGAAATTTTACCATTTGCTCATTGACAATAATTTTGTTCCAGCATTTTAGGGGGAGGACATAATCCTGTTATTCTAATACCTGAAATGGACTCACCAACCCATTTCCAGTTTCTCCCTAACTCACTCTAATAAATCTAGTCTCTTCAAGTAGACTCCCAGGTATCCTGACGTGGCATAGAAACTCACGTGTTCTCTCTGAGGGGTGAAGGATGTTTCAACTGCTACATAAGCACTTACCTATTTTTTGATGCTAAAAATTCAGTTTAATTTCAACTCACTGGAATTTAAAATTTCAGACAAAATGCACAATACATTGAAATAAAAAGCGTTGAAAGTACAGACCAGTGTAAATTACTTTTTAATAAAAGACAGCTACTGGACTCTCTTTACCTCAACAAATAAGCAAGCTATTAAATACTGAAGCCATTAGAGCAAATCAAATGAAATGTCTACTTATTGAGGAACAAAATCAAATACATATTGTATGAGAAAGCCACTGCCTAGTAAGCAATATACAAATGCACATTAAAAGGATTTGTTCTTGTTATTCACTTCTACATAAGCATATTTGAACACTACTTTAGATAAAGTCTAAATGGGTAGTTTACCTGCCACTTAAAGTAGGAATTCCAATCCGATTTCCCATTCATAAGTAAATTTCTTTCTCTGTAGCAAAATTGCTTAAATTGATTTAGGTTCTTCAAAATGCACATTGTAATACATTTGATTTCAGTTAATTCCACATCAACGAAGGAATGCCTAAGCCATTAAAGATCCGTGCATTTATAACACAAGAACTGAATACTGAATATCCTAATATCAAAAAGTCACATTATAGAAAAGGCTAGAAAAACATGAAAAATGTATCTATGTTTCCTCCTCAAGGACAATAGAACTCTGGGTGAAATCTTGGCTTTCATTTTGCAATAAACTTCTTTGGCATGAAATTATGTGACTGAAGCAGACAAGAATAGTCAAATGAGAGAAAATCATTTTAAGGAAAATCTAAATTTAATAAGACTGTTAAGCAATAAACTAACAGGATAGATAGATAGATAAACAGCTAGCTAGCTAGACAGATTTGTTTTTTCACTCCAGCATTCAAGGCCAAGTGAAACTCTCAAGCTATACAGTTTTATGTATTTCCTCAAGAGCACAGTTTTATAGTTCTATTTCTATAGAATGAGTAATAGGTAGCAAAACAAGTGAACAAGTAAATAGCTATAAGGCAGGAATTTGGTGCAGTGGTTAAGATGTTGCTTGGAATGCCATCCTCCTAAGTTAGAGTGTCTGAGTTCTATTGCTGGCTACTCTCAGTTCCAGCTTCCTGCACATGTACAATCTGGGAGGCAACATGTGATAGTTAAAAATACTTGGATTCCTAACCCCCATGACAGAGACTCACATTTGGTTCTGGGCTCCTGGCTCCAGCCTGTGTCTGCCCTAGTGGTTGCCGGTATTTGGGGAGTGATCCAGTAGATGGAAGATTTTCTCTTGCTCTCGCTCCCGCTCTTTCAAACTAAAGTGAAAATAAATAAAAAGTTTTCAAAAGAGAAATAAATGACTGAAAAAAGTTAACTCCTGCACATTATATATCAATAGTTCATATTAATCCCTAATTAACAAATATTTGAATATTATTCAACAGGACCACAAGCTTCTTAATAAAACACCACAACTACTGGGAAGGCCACTAAATCGTGTCAATAACAGGACCCCAAGATGAGTATTTGTTGCTTCAGAATTCCCTTTCAGATTGTACAAGAATGCCAGGTCTACATCCAAGGTTTAATTCTTCCTCTGTCTGATCCTCCTTCCTCCATCTCCCATAACAAATGTTTACTCTTGGTAAATATCTTATATACCAAATAAAGTCCCACATCTGCTTCTGAAAACCAGAAACAGTTGGTACAGAAGTAATCTGAGAAAGCAGACGAAAAGATGGTGTTTTGGAGCTTGAGCACTCATAATCTAACTGGCTATAAGAAGGACTCCTGGTCTAAGAGCATGGTGAGTTTTTGGCACAAGGTGGCTGTTAAATTGTTAAAACCATCACTATTGGTGAATTAGGAGGGTATACCAGTAGAAAGGAATTTCCCAGCAGGTGCAATATAATAGGTATATGATATATATGGAGAAAATATTAGATAAAAGAATAATGGAACACATTAAAATTAGATCTACATCATTAATCATCAGGAAAATGCAAATCAAAACCACTATAACATACCAGTTAACACACTATAAGACCGCTATATTTAAAAAGACAAACTATAACAGGTGTTTATGGGATGTGAAGAAACTGAAACGCTCATATTTTGATGGTAGAAGTGTAAAATGATACAGTCTCTTTGGAAAACAATTTCTTAAGAAGTCAATCAGGGAGGGGCCAAAGCTATGGCATGGCGGGTAAAGCCGCCACCTGCAGTGCCAGCATCCCATATGGGCGCCGGTTCAAGTCCCAGCTGCTCCACTTCCGGTCCAGCTCTCTGCTATGGCCTGGGAAGGCAGTGGAGGATGGCCCAGGTCCTTGGACCCCTGCACCCCTGTGGGAGACCAGGAAGAGGCTCTTGGCTCCTGGCTCCTTGGCTTCAGATCCGCTCAGTGATGGCCATTGCAGCAAATTGGGGAGTGAACCAGTGGATGGATGACCTCTCTCTCTGCCTCTCCTCTCTCTGCATAATGCTTTCAAATAAATAAATAAATCTTTTAAAAAAAATAAGTCAATCATGGAGTCATCCTACCATCCTGTAATTCCACCTGTATGTATATACAACTAAGGATTTAAAATATATTTTTACACAAAACCTTGTAAATCAATGTTCTTAGGAGCATTATTCATAATAGCCCAAAGTGAAACCAACCTAAATGTCCATTAACTTAACAATGAAAAACTAAAGTGTGCTGTGTCCACACAATTGAATGTTATTTGAGAATAAAAAAGATATGAAGGGGGTGGACATTTGGCCTTGAAGTCAGGCCACTGGTTGGAATACCCACATCCCACATCAGAATGCCTGGGTTCAAGCTTAGCTCCACTCCTGACTCCAGCCTTTTGCAAATATGCACCCTGGGAGACAAGTAATGGCTCAAGTGCTTGGGTCTGCTACTCATGTGGGAGACCTGGATTGACTTCTTGGCTGTTGACTGGCCTGACCCATCCCCATCTGTTGTAAGCATTTGGGCAGTGAACTAGTGGATGAGAATTCTCTGTGTGTGTATGTGTGTGCATATTTCTCTGCCTGTCAAATACATAAATAAAATGTCATATAGTATTGGGACATGCTGCCACACGATAAACCTTTTAAACACTGATATTAAATGAAAGAAGCCACTCACAACAACTTATATATTGTATTATTTCATTTATACCAAATTCTAGATTAGGAAAATTTATAGATATAGACTGTTAAAAAATGATTTCTTAGGACAGATGGTAGAAGGACTAGAGATGACTGATGGTGGGTTAGGTTCTTTTCAGGGAAAGCAATAATAAAGTTAGATCGTGGTGATGGCTGTGTTGCACTGCAAATGTACTAAAATATTGACATAGTATTTTTTATTTTTAAAAGATTTATGTATTTTTTGAAAAGCTGAATGAGAGAGAGAGGGAGAGAGAGAGAATTTACGCCACAAATGACCTCAACAGCCAGGGCTGGGCCGGGTTGGGCCAGGCTGAAACCAGGAGCCAGAAATCCCATCCAGGTCTGCTTTCCCAGGTAGATAAGCAGGGAACTGGATTGAAAGTTAAGTAGCCAGGACTCTAACTGGCACTCCATTATGGAATACCGGTGTCACAAGTGGCAGTTTAACCCCCAGTACCATAATGCCAGCACTTTGAATATAGTTTTCAAACTGGTACATTATGTGTTATGGAAATTATAGCTCAATAAAGCTATTGAATGATTAAACCTATCTTAACCCAGAATGTGGTAAGGAAAGATCCTTCATTAAAAAAAAAAAATGTTCAGATTGCTTATCTAAATGTGATTGATGCACTAAAGAACAATACAACAACTGAGGGAGAATACAGATAGCTAAAAGCTGGGTGTGAAAGCCAGCTGCTCTTTTTGATAGCACACAAAGAAACAACAGATGAATAGCTCACAGAAGCCTTGGAAACACACATGAACTTCAGAGGTAAGAAATCACCCTGTACATCTTCAGGGAAAGGCGCACCCTTAAAACTGTAAGATCCCTCTAGTTCAGTGCTTTTTCTAGTTTCATAACTTCCAAAGTAAAAGACAAGCGAAACTCTTCAGGTTCTAAAAGCAGCATATTCACATACCACTATTTCCAATGACCTATTAGGGGCATTTCTGCCCCCCACCCCCACCCCTACCCCCCCACCACCACCAACTTCTGCAACTCTGGGGAGACCTTTGGCACAGTTGCTACAGACACAGCTTGCGATGCCTGAATCCTTTATCAGATTGTCTGGTTCAAGTTCTGGCTACTCCACTTCCAATTCATCTTCCTGCTACTGCCCACCCTGGGAAGCTGCAAATGATAACATAAATATACTTGGGTCCCTGCCACCTACATGGGAGACTCAGACTGAATTCCAGGCTCTTGGCTTTACCCTGTTGCAGCATTTGGGGAGTAAACCAGTGGATCTCTCTCTCTCTCTCTCTCTCTCTCTCTCTCTCTCTCTCTCTGTGTATGTCTAACTCTTTCAAATAATCAGTATTTTTTCAGAAAGTTGTTAGATCAGATGATGATCTAGCTGAAAATATCTATAATATTTGACCACTAAAGTTGATAGACATGCTCTTCCATGCCCACCTCGAACTCTTCATTATAGTTTTCTGCTAATGCAGATCCAAGGAGGCAGTGGTGATGACTTAAGTAGTTAGATTATTGCCACACTTACCGGAGACCTGAATTGAGTTCCTGGCTCCTGGCTTCACCCATCCTAGTTTCACCAATGCAGTAATTTGATGAATGAATCAGTAAATGTGAGCTTTCTCTGTGTTGATCTGTCTCTATCTGCTCAGTCTATCTCACAAATAAATAAATTTTTTTAATATTTAAAAATCTTTTAAATCACTTGCACATTTGAAACAGAATGATTTACATTTCAGTTTGTTGAACTTATTCCTGTATTTTTCTGTACTACAAATCAGAATACTTGAAAATATTTCAAAGCCATTTACAAAGCGAAAAATAGCACTAAACTGATATATTCTGGTGCTATTTAGGTCTTAGTGCCTTCTGTGGTAAGACAAAGTGCATACTGGTGTTTAAATTCTGTCTGTTCCCTTTCTTACCAAAGTTTACCATGTACTCTCTTTAAGGGATGCATTTGGCA
Organism: Sylvilagus floridanus; assembly: GCA_949820135.1. Taxonomy (NCBI): domain Eukaryota; kingdom Metazoa; phylum Chordata; class Mammalia; order Lagomorpha; family Leporidae; genus Sylvilagus; species Sylvilagus floridanus. The sequence continues at coordinate 117,598,936 of OX463223.1, forward strand.
GATGAAAAGCACAGATGACCTGGTCCTATGGTACATTTCTAATAGCTGTATCTGGAGCTGATGTGATTTTTTTGGCTGCATTGGCATTCTGCTGTGTGATAAATATCAACTGCCTGAGATTCCTAAGCTTTATAAACTTGCTTGGGTGATTTTCAACTTTAAGTCTTCAACTCTTTAAAATGTTCTTATGGCACTTCAGTCAGAATGCTGCCTCTAACGAAAATTTTACAAGAGTTAAAGGGATGCTACATCATATCACGGTTTGTATTTTCAACTCTGCATGAGTGAGAATAATAATTTGAAAATAATCCACAAAAAGCTAGACTATTTTTCAGAAGCAAGAATGGTGGTGATGTAATAACCAATTTCATCAAGAATCAATTTTAAATTTTAACAATCATGTAATATTAATATAAAATAAATCATATTTGTATTGTATATCATACTTAACAAAATAATTTTGCACGTCTCATTTAATTGAACCTCAAAAATAACATGTGAGCTTGTTTGGACAGTCTAATGTCTCAGTTTTATAGAAGAGGTACTAGGAGTCAGAGAAACTGTGATTCCTACAGGGGAAATTTAATGTAAATAATTACTAAGTTATGATAACAGAATGATTATAAGATGTAAGAGAGCTTCAAACTGTAACCTAGGGCTGGGCAAGAATACCCAAACAGGGACAAACTTGGAAGGGAAACATCTCCACTGGCATATAGATCTCAGTGGAGAGGGTAGAGTTCCAGTTCAAAAGGTGGGCAGAAATGTACATTTGTTTCTCTGGGTCAGAGCTGGTTCAGAAACATTGGACAAGGAGGAAGAAAATCTCTGGAGTGCAGGCATCATCTGGTGTGTGGGGACACAGGTGTGCAGAGGGACTGGGAGCGTCAGCACAGAGGGAAGATCTGAGCACATAATACTAGTGTTGCAAGGGCTAGGAAAAGGAGATCTCCAGGCAGAGCCAGAGAGCTCTTAGGTCATCAAAGAACCACCCATTCTTGGCATGACTGAGGCAGAACAGCAGTGTATATTCTCACAACACAACTCTCACCAGTGGCCCAGCAGCTTGAATCAGATGGTTCTTCCTCTTGCAATGTCACTACAGCGACCTCTAGTGAAAAATCTTTACATCGTGTTCACTGCAAAGGAGAAATATTTAAAAGAATTCTACTACTGCATAAAAAGTAGTAAAAAGGGCTTTGGAGCTGAAGGGCAACAGACTATACTACAGCAGCCCATCAATGGCTCAGTGTTTTTCTCTTATCCTGGAATATTTGACATTGACAGTAACAGTAGTTAGAGGAGCCTGATTGAATGAGTGTAACCCATGTGTTCATTTCCTTAATCTTAACCAACATGTCTACTGCTTTCCTAAGCCCATTGTGCCAACAACTGAAAAAGTCAGTGTCAGAACCTAGCTGACATTTGCTGATCTGGTCAACTACATGCTTGTGCGCATCTGAGTGGATGATATTATGATAGATGCTTTCTTAGGTGGAAAAAGGTAAAGCAGAGGCATTCACATTTGTGTTCACTTGTGTGTCAATCCACAAGCCTCTACACCAAACTTCTCTGTTCCCATTTTCAAATATTTTTCTTTGTGACTCTGGCCAACAAACTTAGTCTTTCACATTTACCATGAGCTTATATATTTAATCTGCAACCACTATACTTTTTGTTCAAAGTGAATGACCAGTTACCTGTCCACCAGGTAGGATTTTTTTTTTCTTAACCTATCATGTCTGCTCTTGTGTATGTGTGTGTGTGGAGGGGTGCTATTTAGCTGCAATAAAATTTCAGTTTGTATCTAATACCAACTTTACCCATCTATCAGCTGGGCATGACTTGTTCCTACTTAATGCATATCAGTTCTTTATATGGATACCCTATGAGGTCATAAAGATGTGCAAAGAGCTTCTGGCACAATCTGTGAGTTATGGCAGAGGTCTGGGTTACTTGTATGTACAACTTACTCATGCTCTGGTCTGGCTCAAGTTTGATCCTTGGTGTACTACTTCCATCTTATGATCTTCCGGATCTCTCACATGGAAACAGGGGCCCAAGGACTTGGGCCACTATTCTACTGCTTTCCCAGGCCATAGTAGAGAGCTAGGTTGGAAGTGGAGCAGCAGGGACTTGAACCAGTGCCCATATGGGATGCCGGCATTGCAAGTGGCAGCTTTACCTGCTACACCACAGTGCTGGCTAAGATGACCAATTTCTAAAATCCTGCTTTAAAGTTGCTTCCTAGGATCATTTTTTTTGTGTGTGTGTGACAGGCAGACAGTGAGAGAGACAGAGAGAAAGGTCTTCTTTGCCATTGGTTCACCCCCCCACCCACCCAAATGGCACTGTGCCGATCCGAAGCCAGGAGCCAGGTGCTACCTCCTGGTCTCCCATGCGGGTACAGGGCCCAAGCACTTGGGCCACAGCAGAGAGCTGGACTGGAAGAGGAGCAACCGGGACAGAATCCGGCGCCCCAACTGGGACTAGAACCCAGGGTGCAAGCGCCACAGGCAGAGGATTAGCCTAGTGAGCCGAGGCGCCGGCCCTAGGACCACTCTTGATATCAATTATCATAGAATTCTCCAGAGAACAGATTTTATGACTCTAAGATTTGTGAGGGATAAGAGTATCAGTACTGGGGAAATGGAGAAATTGAATGTCAATAAAATTGCTAGAGAGACATTGGCCATGCTGTAGGGAGTTCTGGAGCTGAGATGGACCTTCCATCTGGGGGAAAAATCCTTTATTTTCCGGTTAATGATGTGAGCTTTCTCCCATAATGTCACGACCTTGGTCAAGACAGCACTCAGGCTGACGCTAATTCCTAGAGAGGTACTTGGATTCACTACAAGACTTCCAGCCCCTGGGGAAATGAGTACCTAGGTTTGGGAACTTGAGACTTAGTAACTGTTAGAACCGTTTATACATAAACCAGTGGGAAGAAGCTACCTGAATTATATCCATTCTTATTAAGATATATTAATGGGCTTTTGATTTTTTTGCCCTCACTGATGTTTCCTCATTCATTTTCTTATTCACTGAGATTGCTGTTAACTTTGTGCTCTGATATGGAATAGGTTATACTTTAATAATAATTATAATAATTATCAAGCCAAATAAGATTTGTCTTGGCAATCCCTATATTTCATAAATTTCCACTCATATTTCCTTCTTGAACAAAGCTTGGTATATCTACCATGCTGATGTAGATAATTATTTTCAGCTGACTGGCATGAATTGTAGTTAACTAAAGATAATTATTAAAAACCTTCAATGTTATAGTTATCAATAATTTTTCTTTCAAAAACTCAAAAAACAATCATTGTATATGTGTTGTATATTGGAAATGTCCTATTTCATCTATTTTTCAGCGGAAGGGAAATTTTTGTTTTGTTTTTGGAAGAGTGATTTATTTCAGAATTTAAAGGGGGATAAAATAGGATATTTCTCTTATATATGAATTCATGATATTTCCACTAAATAATGCTGCCTTCCACTGGTTCTATAATAAAAGTAATTACCTGTGTTCACTCCTGGAACTTCTTGTGCAGTCACCCAGAGGATTAAGAATGCTTCCCACAGCACAAACATGAAGTAATGGCCTTACATTTTGCTTCTGTTCTTGTTCTTTTTTGGCATAGGTGCATATATAGTACATGTATTTCTATCTTTTATTTTTTATAATGACGCTTCTTTGGCTAAAATCTTTAATGCTTCCATGATACTTTGAAGAAAGAGTCCATACATTCTACACAAAATAATAAAAGATTCTATTTAGTTATGTCAGTCTTTTTGGCTTTAGCTCCTCATGAAACACTCTTCATTTCAATTACAGGTAGACCATAAATATGCACTCACTACCTTAGGCCTCTATATGAGTTATTGCTCCTCTTTGGAATGACTTTCCCCATTTGAAAAAAAAAAAAAAATATATATATATATATATAATGATCAGCTTCATTACTACATCCTTTTTGAAGTTTATCTACCCTTTCTGACTCCTTATCCTTCACTGTACCCATGGCATTTAAAAATCATGTGTATCATATCGTTCTTTGTGTATTTAGTATACTTGGCCTATGCCCTCCATTAATTTCTAATCTCTGAACACAGTGTGAAACATATTCTTTTGTTGTCCAAATTGCCTTTACCAAGGCCTGCACCCAGCTGTGGTGGTGGTACTGGCTTCCATTATTCCTCACTGCAAAGTTGTTCTTGGCTAAGTGCAGCCATTACACCTGAAGACACTTGGCAATTATGCTTTCTCTTCCAGCAGCTCAAGCCAAAGACTTAGTGATACATGGATATAATAGCCTTATCCCCACCCCCTACCCTGACCTTGGCCTATTAACTAGAAAACTTGTGTGGCATCAGTTACTAATAGGATCAAGTTAAAACTAAACATTCCTGGAATCATTATATTGGAAATAGCTTATATCAAAAGTCAAAATTGGTGGTATCAAGGTTTTATCCAAGGTACAATAATTTCTTTGCAGTTCACACAATGTTTAAAAATGTTTGCAGCATCATGGTCAGCGCAGTGGTTCAGAGCAGGTTATGACAACTGCATCCCACAGCAGAGTACCTGAGGTCAATTCCCAGCTCCAGCTCCTGACTTGAGCCTCCTACTAATTCAGACCCTGTGAGGCAACAGTGAAAGCTCAAAAAAGTGGGTTGCTGCCACCCACGTAGCAGACTGGTTTGAATTCCTGGCTGCTAGCGTCAGCCTTGATCCAGATCAGTGCATTGCGAGCATTTGGAGAGTGAGCCAATGGATGGGAGCTTGCTTGCTCACTCGCTCACTCTCTCTCCCTTCTTCTGTGTTCCCCTTTCAAATAACTTTTTAAAAAACTGTTTGGACCTAATTCTGATATTTAGAATTTCAAAATTCAAGCTTCTAACTCACACAAAAATTGGAAGTCTCTCATTATTCACCCTCATCACAACAGAGATAGGTGTTCCCTGGTTCACCATAGTGTATATTCCTTATTGTATTAGATCAGTCTCATTTCTCTTTTAAGGGACCTGCTTTGGTGCTTTAGATACTTAGTATTGGGACCCCCTAAAACATACTGGGACCATATTCAGTTTATTTCTAAATCCTTAGCAATTAGCATAGTATCTGCCAATGTAGGATTTCTTACATGCTTATTAAATCTACTGTTTACAGAGGAAAGAAACTATTTTTTAAAGAGTTATGTAGGGCTGGCGCCACGGCTCAATAGGCTAATCCTCCACCTGTGGCGCCGGCACCCTGGGTTCTAGTCCCGGTCGGGGTGCCGGATTTTGTCCCGGTTGCCCCTCTTCCAGGCTAGCTCTCTGCTGTGGCCCAGGAGGGCAGTGGAGGACAGTGCTTGGGCCCCTGCACCCGCATGGCAGACCAGGAAGAAACACCAGGCTCCTGGCTTTGAATTGGCACAGTGCCAGCAATAATGGCCATTTGGGGAGTGAACCAGTGGAAAGAAGACCTTTCTCTCTCTCTCTCTCTCTCTCTCTCTCTCTCTCTGTGTGTGTGTGTGTGTGTCTATAACTCTACCTGTCAAATAATAAAAAAAAAAATCAGGGCCAGCACCATGGCTCACTTGGCTAATCCTCCTCCTGTGGTGCTGGCATCCCATATGGGCACCGGGTTCTAGTCCCGGTTGCTCCTCTTCCAGTCCAGCTCTCTGCTGTGGCCCAGGAGCACAGTGGAGGATGGCCCAGGTGCTTGGGCCCTGTACCCATATGGGAGACCAGGAAAAAGCACCTGGCTCCTGGCTTCAGATCCGCGCAACACAACCAGCCATAGCATCATTTGGGGGTGAACCAAAAGAAGGAAGACCTTTCTTTCTGTCTCTCTCTCACTGTCTATAACTCTACCTGTTAAATAATAAATAAATAAATAAATAAATACATTTTAAAAAATCAACAGCCTTTGTATACACAGGCAATGCCACGGCTGAGAAAGAACTGCTAAGATCAATCCCATTCACAATAGCTACAAAAACAATCAAATACATTAAAATAAACTTAACCAAGGACGTTAAAGATCTCTACAATGAAAATTACAAAATCTTAAAGAAATAGAAGAGGATACCACAAAATGGAAAAAATCTTCCATGCTCATGGATTGGAAGAATCAATATCATCAAAATGTCCATTCTACCAAAAGCAATTTATAGATTCAATGTGATACCAATCAAGATACCAAAGACATTCTTCTCAGATCTGGAAAAAATGATGCTGAAATTCATATGGAAGCACTGGAGACCTCGAATACCTAAAGCAATCTTGGACAACAAAAACAAAGCCGGAGGCATCACAATACCAGATTTCAGGACATACTACAGGGCGGTTGTAATCAAAACAGCATGGCACTGGTACAGAAACAGATGGATAGACCATTGGAACAAAATAGAAACACCAGAAATCAACCCAAACATCTACAGCCAACTTATATTTGATCCAGGATCTAAAACCAATTCCTGGAGCAAGGACATTCTCTTCAACAAATGGTGCTGGGAAAACTTGATTTCCATGTACAGAGGCATGAAGCAAGACCCCTACCTACACCTTACACAAAAATCCACTCAACATGGATTAAAGATATAAATCTATGACCAGACACCATCAAATTATTAGAGAACATTGGAGAAACCCTGCAAGATATAAGCAAAGGCAAAAACTTCTTGAAAAAGACCCCAGAAGCACAGGCAGTAAAAGCCAAAATTAACAAATTGGGATTACATCAAATTGAGAAGTTTCTGTACTGCAAAAGAAACAGTCAGGAAAGTGAAGAGGCAACCAACAGAATGGGAAAAAATATTTGCAAACCATGCAACTGATAAAGGGTTAATAACCAGAATCTACAAATAGATCAAGACACTCCACAACATCAAAACAAACAACCCACTTAAGAGATGGGCCAAGGACCTCAATAGACATTTTCCAAGAGGAAATCCAAATGGCCAACAGACACATGAATAAATGTTCAGGACCATTAGCAATCAGGGAAATGCAAATCAAAACCACAATGAGGTTTCACCTCACCCCGGTTAGAATGGCTCACATTCAGAAATCTACCAACAGAGACTGGCAGGGATGTGGGGAAAAAGAGACACTAACCCACTATTGGTCGGAATGCAAACTGGTTAAGCCACTATGGAAGTCATTTTGGAGATTCCTCAGAAACCTGAAAACCTGAATATAACCCTACCATAAAACCCAGCTATCCCACTCCTTGGAATTTAACCAAAGGAAATTAAATTGTCGAATAAAGGAGCTGTCTGCACCTCAATGTTTATTGCAGCTCAATTCACAATAGCTAAGACCTGGAATCAACCTAAATGCCCATCAACAGTAGACTGGATAAAGAAGTTATGGGACTTGTACTCTATAGAATACTATACAGCAGTAAAAAACAAGGAAATCTGGTCATTTACAACAAAATGGAGGAATCTGGACCACATCATGCTGAGTAAAATAAGCCAGTCCGAAAGGGACAAATATTATATGTTCTCTCTAATCGGTGACAACTGACAGAGCACTAAAAAGGAAACCTGCTGAAGTGAAATGGACACTATGAGAAACAATGACTTGATCAGCCCTTGTCCTGACTGTCGAGGAACAACTTAATACTTTATCCCTTTTAGTATTTTTTTGTTCTACTTAATACTATTGGTTGAACTCTGTAATTAACACAGAATTATTCTTAGGTGTTTAAATTTAACTGAAGGCCGGCGCCGTGGCTCAACAGGCTAATCCTCCACCTTGCGGCGCAGGCACACTGGGTTCTAGTCCCGGTCGGGGCGCCGGATTCTGTCCCAGTTGCCCCTCTTCCAGGCCAGCTCTCTGCTGTGGCCCAGGAGTGCAGTGGAGGATGGCCCAAGTGCTTGGGCCCTGCACCCCATGGGAGACCAGGAAAAGCACCTGGCACCTGGCTCCTGCCATCGGATGAGCGTGGTGCGCCGGCCGCAGCGGCCATTGGAGGGTGAACCAACGGCAAAGGAAGACCTTTCTCTGTGTCTCTCTCTCTCGCTGTCCACTCTGCCTGTCAAAAAAAAAAAAAAAAAAAACAGAAAAAGAAAAAAAAATTAACTGAAAAAGTGATCCCTGTTAAATATAAGAGTGGGAATAAGAGAGGGAGGAGATACAGGTCGGCACATGCTCAATCAGACTTTCCCCAAATGGTAGAGTTAGAAACGAGCAAGGGGATTCTAATTCAATCCCATCAAGGTGGCATGAACCAATGCCATCTCACTAGTCAATGTGATCTGTTTCAGTTCATAATTGATCATCATGATAGGATTAAGTGTCAAATGGATCACATAAACAAGACTAGTGTTTGCTAATACTAACTGATAGAATTAAAAAGGAGAGAACAATCCAACATGGCAAGCAGGATATACAGCAGACTCATAGAATGGCAGATGTCCTAAACAGCACTCTGGTGTCAGAATCAGCCCTTAAGGCATTCAGTTCTGGCTAAAAAGTCCATGAGAGTATTTCAGGCATGGAAATCCCAAGACACTAAACGAAAGTTCTCTGTGAGATCCCAGTGGAAAGAATGGGCCATCAAATAAGGAGGCACCTTTCTCTGAAGGGAGGAGAGAATTCCACTTTGACTATGGCCTTGTCTAAATAAGATGGGAGTTGGCGAACTCAAGAGGCTTCCATAGCCTTGGCAGCTCTTGACAAGAGCCTCGGGTGATTACTGACGCCATAAACAAGAGTGTCAATTGTTAAATCAACAACAGGAGTCAATGTGCACTTACTCCCCATGTAGGATCTCTGTCTTTAATGTGTTGTACTATGTGAATTAACGGTATATCTAGTACTCAAACAGTACTTTATACTCTGTGTTTCTGTGTGGGTGCAAACTGTTGAAATCTTTACTTAGTATATACTAAATTGATCTTCTGTATATAAAGATAACTGAAAATGAATCTTGATATGAATGGGATGGGAGAGGGCATGGGAGATGGGATGGTTGTGGGTGGGAGGGAGGTTATGAGGGGAAAAAGTCACTGTAATCCAAAAGCTGTACTTTGGAAATTTATATTTATTAAGTAAAAGTTAAAAAAAGAAAGAAATAGTGCATAAACTGTAAAAAACAATAACATTTGTCTTCAAACAGTAAAAAAAAAAAAACCAGAATTATTCTTAGGTATATAAATCCAACTGAAAATAGATCCCAGTAAGAAATAAGAGAGGGAACAAGAGAAGAAGGAGCTGTACAGTTCAGCACACATTCTTTTTCTCTTGTCTGGTCATCTTCAGCAATAATACCAATGTTAATATTTTTAAGTGTCAAAGCCAAGTTACCTGTTTAATTATATATCAAGTACTGAAGCTCTTCTTTCAAAAAGAGAACTATATACTTCTTTATCACACATTCAGTACATATTTTAAAAAAACTCAGCTGACTTTATTTTATAATTAGTTATTTCCATTTTATTGGAAAAGGAGAGAGAGAGAGAAAGAGAGAGAGAGAGAGAGAGAGAGAGAAATCTTCCATCTGCTGGTTCATTCCCCAAATGCCCATAAATAGCCAGGACTAGGCTAGGCCAAAGCCAAGAGCCTAGAACTCAGCCCTGGTCTCTTGTGTGTGCTGTAGGGAACCAAGTATTTGAGCTATCACCTGCTGCCTCTCTGGGTGTGCATTAGCAGGAAACTGGATTGGAAATGAAGGAGCCAGGACTCACACCAGGCTTTCCTATATGTGATGTGGGAGTCCCAAGTGGCAACTTAAATGCTAAGCCTAATGCCTGCCCCCAGAATCTTTTTTATATAAGTCAAATATACTTATAACTGAAGTTCATCACTAGTAAAAATAGACGTGGGTAACGTAGAAGCTAGTAATGTGGTTTGCTAACTTTTTGTACACTTTCAGGTATACAGTGGAAATACATTTTCCTGACACTGCTTAAGTTTAGCACAGATACGAGCATTTACTTGCCCAATAAAATGTGGAATGTAAATGAAATATGTCTCTTTTGTGGCAGATTTAAGAGGCAATAAGTGATTTTCAATATTCTCTCTGTCAAGTCTATCATGGAGGAAGTTGTCAAGAACGTAGTTTCATCAGTCTCAGTTCCTGAGTGTTTTACAATGAGCAGAGCTTTTAGCTCCCTGTCATACACCATGAGTAAATAATACATTTTTGTTGTGTTAAGTCACTGAGGCTTGAGGTTGATTTGTTATAACAGAATAATCTGGTCCATTCTTACTGATGCAAATAGTTAAATTGCAAACAGTTATGGTAGCAAAACTCTGCTGTGATGTGCAAGTAATTAAAAATATCATCTAATGCCTCAGCTTAGAATTTCTAGATGGGAAACATGTAAAGTAGAAGGAAATTTGCATACAAATAACGTTGGGCCAGATGACCCAGGACAATGAATTCCAAACTGTACAAGGGATGATCTCTAAAGATTTCCCTGAATCTCATCAGAGATCACCTGAGGATATTGAGGTGGGGAGGTGATTCTCTGTAGACCCTAATCAAACAAAACATCTGTTTCTGAGATTATCTGAGATAATTTCTTTACAATGAAGTTTCCAAGTATTATTGCATTTAAGCAAAGTATCATATAATGAAATACTGGGAAGAAGGCATTCATCTGGGAATAGATAACAGTGATGTTGTTGGTAATAGATACATAAGTTTCTCACTACTTCCTAAATATGCCATGCTCATTCATACCTCAGTAGCTCCTTAATCATCTCTGTCTCACAAATTGCTATGCACTCTTTAACATGCAAATAACAGTTCACCTTTTCTGAAAAACTGCCACATATACATGTGTAGAAATACACATCCTATGCAAAATCCTATCACATTTCTTCATGCAGACATTTAGCACAGTATGGTCTAGAAAGACACAAGTGGTTTGGAATGGCTAAAATAGTACTTAAACAATAAAACATTTCCAAATTGTCAGACTGGATTCCATTTATAGAACATTCCATTTATATAACACCTATTCATGTGAACAAAATGTTACAGTTTGTAAATGGTAGTGTTTTTGAAATTTTTATTTATTTATTTGCAAGGCATAGTTTCACAGAGAGGTGGGGAGACACATACACACACACACACACACACACACACACACAAACACACAAATGGAGAGAGAGAGCAAGCAAGCTTTCATCTGCTGGTTCACTCCCCCAAGGGCCGCAACTGCCAGCACTAGGCCAGGCCAAAGCCAGGAGCCAAGAACTCCATCTGGGTCTCCCTTGTGGGTGGCAGGGGCCCAGTTTCTTGGGCCATCATCTGGTGCCTTCCCTCATGCATTAGCAGGTTGCTGTATGGGAAGCAAAGCAGTCGGGACTTAAACCGCCACTCATATGGGATGCTGGCCTAGCATGTGAGGCTTAACCCTCTGTGCCATTACACCAGCCCCATATATGGCAATATTTTTAACATAATTATAACATGAGAAGGTTGCGAAAAGTAACTAATTTTAATATTCATTTGTCAAATAAAAGAGGCAAAATCGTTTTTTTATTTTCAAGTACTTACATGAAAAAGGCAGACATGATGGGACCTTTAAAGTTTCATTTTAAAGTCAAAATACAACAAAGAACAATAATGTGTCCTCACTTTCCTACTTACAGATGATTCCATTAGTGAGTTTTTTTTTTTTTTTTTGACAGGCAGAGTGGACAGTGAGAGAGAGAGGGACAGAGAGAAAGGTCTTCCTTTGCCATTGGTTCACCCTCCAATGGCTGCCGTGGCCCGTGCGCTGCGGCCGGCGCACCGCGCTCCTCCGATGGCAGGAGCCAGGTGACAGGTGCTTTTCCTGGTCTCCCATGGGGTGCAGGGCCCAAGCACCTGGGCCATCCTCCACTGCACTCCCGGGCCACAACAGAGAGCTGGCCTGGAAGAGGGGCAACCAGGACAGAATCCGGAGCCCCAACTGGGACTAGAACCCGGTGTGCCGGCGCCGCAGGGCGGAGGATTAGCCTGTTGAGCCACGGCGCCAGCCCCATCAGTGAGTTTTTAACATTACATTATATCCAGAAAGAACTAAGAAGAGTCAGGTTGGCGCTGTAATATAGTAGATTAAGCCTCAGCCTATGGTGCCAGCATACTAAATGGGCTGCTCCTCTTCCGATCCAGCTCTCTGCTATGGCCTGGGAAAGCAGTACAAGATGGCCCAAGTCCTTGGGCCCCTGCACCCATGTGGGAGACCTGGAAGAAGCTCCTGGATCCTGGCTTCAGATTGGCGCAGCTCCAGCAGTTGTGGCCATCTGGGGAGTGAACCAGCAGATGGAAGACCTTTCTCTCTCTCTCTCTCTCTCTCTCTCTCTCTAACTCTGCCTTTCAAATAAATAAATAAATCTTTAAAAAAAAGTCTTGTCCTAGGGGCAAGCTTGAAATACATTGATCAAAGCACAGACTTTAAAACACCACTAATTAATTAACTTATATATTTATTCATTTATTGAGTTTAATTCTTCAGTAGAAGTAAATAGAATGGCAAATTAATAAGGAATTGAAAACTGATTAAAATGCATTTAGCAGAGGTAATATTATATTGGAATACTGTACATATGAGGATAATATTTTTATAGTATAACACCATTCACAAAGATGATTTTTAATAAGTATGTCTAAATTACATTAGACACCATTAATTATATATGTCCCTTGAGACAGAATGTGATTTTTTTTTACAAGTAACCACTGTGATGACAAAATTCAAAAACTTGAAAATATTACATCTTATTTAACTACCTTAAGGGATAATGCCTACAAATAACTGTGCTTTTGTTTTTATTTAATTGTTTTAATATTTACAGACACAATATATCAGATATGGTAAATGTTGGGAACCTAAATATCAATAAACCTCTTCTACTTCCAGAAGTTTACCAAACACAGAGATGAATAAATATCTGAAATTAGGTGTTATTGTGTTAATAGCTATGTTCAACAAGTCAAGTGGTGTCTGAGCAGAGCACAAAACAGTATAGCACTCTAGCACTAGGAGGTTTCTTCAGGATGGATGCAGAAGAATATGAAGAAGTCAAAGGAGGGCAGTAAGAGTAGGACCAAAATGCAAAAGGCACCCTTGGATAAGCAGAGGCCAGGTTGTAAAGAACTGTGAAGCTTTGCCAAGGTGTCTGGAAATTGCCCCAGAACTGAAGAATTTTAAGCAGGGTCGTGGTTTGTTATGATCAGGATCACTTTTTAGAACAATCACACTGGTGATTTACTGGTGGCAGTAAATGGCACTGCTATGATGGCAATGTGACAAGGGATGCTTTCACTTTTATCTTTGTCCTTACAGTTTCCAGATTTTCCACACTAGATTGCTATATTACTTGTTAAATAAATAACTTAATCCTCAGGTGGTAATGGAAGCCACAGAACCTTAAGTGAAGGAGAGGACATATCTGATTGTTTGCCTTCCCCAGTAGAAAGCAAGCAAGATAAAATTAATAAAAAGACTGAGCTACACACATCTTCCCCAGTGCTAAACACATAGAAAATAAATGTACATTGAATAAATGAACGTTAGAATAGTGACTAGACAGATTAAAGTATTTTCAGTATACAATTTGGTGAACAGAATTTAGGATGCTACCACATTTTTGACTGGAGTAACTTTGCAATAAATAAGTAAAGAACACAGAAGAAGCAATTAGGTTTAAAAGAAAAATAACATGTACACCTCAGCACATTTTCAATATAACTTGTCAATGGGAAATTAAGGTGTAGTTATCCAGTAAGAAATTGGCTAAAGGAGTAAGGAACACAAGGAAAAACCTGGGCTTAGAGTTTAAATTGGGGGCTGCTTATGGTCACTGAAGCTGCAGAACTAAATGTTATTAGAGAATATAGATTAAAAGACCAGAAAAACAGAGAAAGGCAGTGTTTTCAGAATTGCCTGAAGAGTGTGTCTAGTATCACAAAATGCACTCTCATGAAGCGGAGGGAATAAGGTTTTTCAAGAGAATTGCTGAGAAATGTGAAACATTAAAGAATAATCAAGTAAAATGAAGGCAGAAGAGACGATTTTAAACTTGGAATATTTTTAAATTCACTTATTTTATCTATTTGAAGGAGGGAAGGAGGGTGGAAAGAAGCGGGGGGGGGGGGGGATAAGGGGAGAGGGAGAGATATCTCACCTGCTGGTTTATTCTCCAAAATCCCACAATAGCCAGAGCTTAGCCAGGCCAAACCAGTGGCTGGAAACTCAATCCAGGGCTCCCACAGGGTGGAAGGAAACTAACTACTTGAGCCATCACCTGCTGCCTCCCAGGGTGCACATCAGAAGTAAGCTGGAATACAGAGAGAAGCTAGGTCTCTAACCCAAGCACTCCAGTATGAGATGTAGGCATCCCAAGTACCTACTTAACTACTTTGTCAAATGTCTGCTCCCTAAACATGGAATTTTCCCGACATATAATTTAAGGATGAGACGAAAAAGAGGATACAATTTTCCCAAATACCCTTTTTTCAGATTTCCCAAATGTTACCCTAATACATGTGCTTTGTTATTTTCTGCTTACCTGTAAAGTTTGCAGTATATATGTGTCTATACATTTTTTTTTCCTGAACCATTTATGACATTTGACAGTAAGTTGCAGCTATAACATTTCTAAATACTTACAATGTGCTGTCCTAAAAACAAGATCATTCACTAACATAACCATAGCAGGTATCAAAGTCAGGATAATAACTCTGAGCAGTGGGTGTTTAGCCCAGTGGTTAAAATGGTGCATTCCACATCTAAGTACCTTGGTTCACTTCTCAGCTCCAGTTTCTGACTTCAGCTTCCTGCTAATGCAAACCTTGGGAGGCAGTGATCATAGTTCAAATGATTGAATTCCTAACACCCATGTAGAAGACCTGGATTGAGTTCCCAGTCCCTGGCTCCTCACTTTGGCCCTAGCCAAGCCCTGACTGTTGTGGGCATTTGGGAATGAATCAGTACATGGGCTGGTTCTCTCTCTCTCTCTCTCTCTCTGTCTCTCTCTCTCTCTCTGTGTGTGTGTGTGTGTAGGTGTATTTTTCCTTCTAGCACTTCTTGTTTCTCAAATAAATAAAAATTAAGTATTTTTAAAATATGATAACATCAATGCAAAACAAAAAACCATTATTCAAATTTTGCCAATTACCCCTGACTGTTCATTATAGAAAATAAAATGTGGTCCAGGATCCAATTCAGGATTATGATTTGAATTTAATTACTCTGTCTCATTAGTCTCCATTAATCTAGAAGAGTTCGTTGAGGCTTATTTTACATATGTTGACATTTTGAAAGTATAAACCATTTATCTCACAGAATGCCTCACAATTTGGGTTTTCTCTTGTTTAGTTTGAGATGCATTTTCAGTAAGAATACAGCAAATGTGATTTATCTTCCATATATCATAGCATAAATCACATAATGCATATTTGAGTAATGATAAAGTTAACAATAATTATTTGGCTAAACATGATTCTGTGTAGTTTTATTTACTATAAAGTTGTTATTTTATAATTATTTATATTTTTGAAAGATTTATTTATTTGAAAATCAGAGTTAACAAAGAGAAGCAGAGGCAGAGAGAGAGAAGTCCTCCATCCACTGGTTCACTCCCCAATTGCCCCCAGTGGCCGGAGCTGCGCTGATCCGAAGCCAGGAGCCAGGACCTTCTTCCGAGTCTCCCATGTGGGTGCAGGTACCTAAGGACTTGGGCCAATTTCTACTGCTCTCCCAGGCCATAGCAGAGAGCTGGATCGGAAGTGGAGCATCCGGGACTCAAACTGGTGCCCATATGGGATGCCAGTACTGCAGGCGGCAACTTTACCTACTATGTCACAGCACTGGCCCCATTAATTATATTTTATAATTAATATTTAATATTTAATATTTTCTAATTAAAATAGATTATCTAAAGACTACGTAAAAGACATCTTACCATCAAAATTTCATTCACTGATTTTAACACCACTGATAATTCTTGACTGAAATAAGTACTTCTATGATAACTGCTTAACAATATTCTTCAACTTCCATCATATCTTTACAAGAAAGGTCTTTCCTTTTCAGTTATTTTTGTATTTATTTCTGTATTGGTTAATTATTCATTCATTTTTAAAAGACTCTGGATTATTATTTTCCTTTGTGGATTATTATTTATTACTACTATTATTTATTTGGATTCTCAAATTGTCACAGATTTGGCTAATGGAATCCCCTTCAAGTTGACACCTGTGACCTTTTGACATGTTCCTATCAATTCTTTGTGAATATCCTTTCCTTTCTGGCATAGAAGGATGGTCCAGGCTAGCCCTCCAATCAGCCATTCATCTTTACCTTAGTAAAGAATTAAGAATTGAGATCTGATGTTAGGGGGCTGGTGCTGTGGCACAGCAGGTTAAGCCATTTTGCCTGCAACGTCTGAATCCTATATGAGCACTGGTTCAAGTCCTGGCTGTTCCACTTTCAATCTCGCTCCCTACTACTGCACCTGGGAAAGCAGTGGGGGATGACCCAAGTGCTGGGCCACCTGTTATCCACATGGGAGACCTGGATGCAATTCTAAGCTCCTGGCCATTGCAGTTATTTAGAGAGTGAACCAGTGGATAGAATATCTCTGTGTGTGTGTGTGTGTGTGTTCCTCTTTCTGTAAAATAAATCTGCCTGTAAAATAAATCTATAAAAAATATCTTACGTTAGGTGTGCACATTGCTATGATCCCGAGTATGCGCATTGCTACTGAGCAGCCATTGCTTCTAGACTCCTGGATATTATTATGAAATATATATATCTTTATATTCATATCTATATCAGTCTCTGGATCTGTCAGTATTACTAGGAAATATGTACTGATATATATCTATGTCCCTATTTATCTATCTATCCATCTGTCAAGCCATCCATCCATCCATTTATCATATTAAAAATATATGTTTCTAATTAGATTTCTAATTCCTGGCACCAGCACGGTCGCATATTGAGTAAAGACACGCCCATAAAGACAGTATTACACGCAATGAAGTATTCCTCTTTTGTAATCGTTTTTTTATAAGGTAAATGGAATTTAATAATAAAGCTGATGATGCCTCTAAAAAAAAAAAAGACACCACCTGTGGTGCTGGCATCCCATGTGGGCACCAGTTCAAGTTCCAGCTGCTCTACTTCTATGCTATGGCCTGGGAAAGCAGTAGAGGATGGCCCAAGTGCTTGGGCCCCTGCACCCACATGGGGAAGCCAGGGGAAGCTCCTGGCTCCTGGCTTCAGATCAGTGCAGCTCTGACCATTGCAACCATTTGTGGAGTGAACCAGTGGATGAAAGACCCCCCCCCACACACACACTGTCTTTGCCTATCTCTAACTCTGTCTCTCAAAAAATAAAATAAATCTTAAAAAAAAAAAATTTCCAATTCCTTATTTAGGGTAAGTAATATAACATCATTTGTAATATGAAAACTGAGTTAGACTGGAAGGCTTTTTAGCAAGTAGCTCATCCTTTGTGATGAAATTCCTTTTCCATATATGGTACATAGAGGCATCCAGATAGGCAATGCACATTGTCTATCCCTAGCATAGCTGCATGTATGAACTGTAACTGGAAAATAAGCCTTCCATTATGGGTTCTACACATTTTGTGGCCTTCAAGGCCAAGAGCTATTCCCAAACACATAAATGGAAAGAAAATGTGGTCTCTCAAATACTATATCATTTATTATTACCTATGACCTACATTCCTTTGAATAAAGAAGTGTTTGACTATAAAAATTTCCATTTCTCAGATATGCTGTTGCTTTTGGCATTAGGAAATCAAGGAAATGCATTTTTTGCAGATTATTTTCATAAAGTATTCAAGATTTCTAGTGTTTTTGTAGGCCTTGTTTTTATTAGTGGTGTGTTTAAAAAAATCTTTCTGTATGGTCTTATTTATTTTAATGAGGTTAGATCAACACATGTACTCATTTCTAACACACTGTCAGAATCAGTCACTATGAGTCATGTTATACTTCAGCAATAACCCCTCACAAATTTATGTGATTTAATTTAACAGATTTTAGTTCTTGCTTATGCTAAGTGGCCAGTGTGGGTTACAGGGAGAGAAGGATGTCTACTCATCACAGTCACTCAGAAAAACCAAACTTCAAGACTCTCATCATAAGTTTACATGATTACCTCTGCAAAGAAGAAAATGTGCAAAATTATTCACTCATTCTTCAGTCTTCTGCCCAGAAGTGGCATATATCACTTTCATCTACATTTGATTATCAAAGCAAGTAAAATGGTCATACCTAGTTTCAGTGGAGGAGTAAATTGTGATTCTATCATATTTTTGCAAGGCAGAGGGCAGAAACATTTGGTGAACTGTAGAGATAACTACCATAATCCACATTCTTGCTAGAACATGGATTTATCTCCATCATACAGGCAAAATGAATTTGCTCTTTCCTTAAGAAATAACACCAGAATTCTACCCAGTCTAGTAACATTTACCAGTACTTCTCATTAATGATCAGTTAGTCTCTACCACAGGAAATGATGTACAGTAGTCAACATCAAGTCCCAGTTTGGCTCTTCTTGATTTAAAAACTTATAAAGGAAGTAAAGGGGATCTCCTACACACTAACTACTATACACTAATGGAACAAGAATGGATATGTACAATGAATACCTCCATTTAGAAAACAAGAATGGGGGGAGTATTCAGGAATCACTTGTTTGTTTCATTTCTATGATTTTTCTAGGAAGATTCTACAAGGGCCTTCTTTCCAATGGAAAGATAATCGTCCTTTTTTAGGTTCCAGATCTGCTCCCAAGAGCAATTAGTTCTCCCTACCAATTGGTTCTGCCTGGAGAAGCCTGCCCTTTTCTGTTATTCTCCATGACTACAGGACTACATCTAAATATGGTATTTGAGAACATATTCCCCTTGTCTAGTTTTTTCAGATTGTTCGCTAGTCATATAAAATTGGAGAACCAAATGTGACTTGAAGCCTAAAACAGTTTATTTTATTCTAGACTCTCTCAAAAAAAATTAGCCAACTCATTATTATTTGATTTCACCAAGTTCCATGTTCAAACAGTCATACCCAAAGTTGTTTGCTTAATTCTCCAATTTGTTAGCGTTCTTTATTTTAAAAAAATTCCATATTTGTTTCCTTATTTATTGAAAGGCAGGCAGGAAACAAGAGAGAGAGAGAGAGTGAGAGCGAGAGAGAGAGAGAGAGAGAAAGAGAGCTCCCACTCACTGTTCACTCCCCAGAGGCCCTCATTGACTGGGACTGGGCAAGGCAGAAGCCAGTAGCCAGAAACTTCATTCAGTTCTGACATGTGGGTGGCAGGGATCCAATTACTTGAGGCATTATCTGCTGCCTCCCAAGGTGGGCATCAACAGAAAGTTGTAATAAAGAGCAGCGCTAGGGCATGAACCCAAGCACTCTGATATGGGAAGCAGGTGTTCAAAGCATCATCTTAAGTACTATGTCAAATATCCACCCCTGCTATTGTTCTTCTATTTAAAAAAAAAAATCAATTCACTTGAAAGCCAGAAAGAAGAGAGAGAAAGAAAGAGAACTAGAGAGCATTTCCAAATGCCCACAATACCCAGAGCTGGGCCAGGCTGAAGGTAGGAGCCAGATCTTCACCCAGATCTCCCAAGTGGGTGGCAAGAACCCAACTACTTGAACCATCACCACTGCCTCCCAAGAATACATTAGTGAGAAGATGAAATCAGGAACGGGAGCTTGGAATCAAGCCCAGGCACTCCCACATGGAATGCAGGCATCCTAATGGGCTTCTTAACTGCTACTTCTAACACCTGCTCTTTGATTTTTTTTGACCCTGTGCAAATTCTCTATACTATGAGATTATGGCCTTTTGTTTAGCTGAAAAGAATTTCTAGGTACTACATTGTGAAGCTCAGGTATTTATTCTGTACCATGCACATGTTTCAACAATTTGTATGATGACTAACTCTTGATTCTGAGTTTTCATCATCTTTTTTTTTGCTAAAAGCATATCATAAACATATTTATTGCTGTTGGGTTTTCAGAATAACTTGCCTTTTCAGTTCTACACTTCCATAGACATAAAGATTTTCTCTTTTTCTTTACTATATGCAAATCACACAATTATTTTGTGAACTTCCCTATTTCTTGTAACACCTTGTAAACATAATCAACAGCAACTGTCACTACTAACATTTTACTCTCTTTTTTCTTCACTTGGAGATATAAGTCCATTAGATATCTAATCTAGTTGTACTATTATTGCAATTGAGGATTTTACCAAATATTTTGCCACTATACAATATGAATTATCTTTCCTTCATTTTCCAGTAATAATTTATTAGCCCTTCACTACCTTGTATGTAGTCTGTTTTAGAGATCCTCTTTTAGAAATATCATACTCTAGAAATATTCAGCGCTATTCTAGATAGGCATGGTTATTTTTCATTAAAAACAATATCTGCTCTTCAAACAAAATAAAGCCCATTTCTTGCACACGGCATATGTCAAATATAAGATGACAAGGGGTCTTAACTTCTTATAGCTGCCATGGAGATCTGCGATGACAGAGGCACCATCTGTACTTTCATGATTACTTTAGCAATTGAAAGGTAATGCAACCCATCATGTACAAGCTCTCCACTAAAATGTTACATGACACTGTCATGCCTTATTGACCCAGCAAGTCACATGATCAATCATACAGCAGGAAAGCAAGCCTACCATTAGGCTAGAAATTGGGTAATGGGATGCGTTCGGTAAATGACACTAGTGATTACCATACTGTATTTTACTATTTAATTCATTTTTATAAATTAAATCCTAGTATTTACATTTACACAACAATGCACAGTACTATACCATACTTAATGACACTCAGTTCATTTAAAGGGGATGATAGGTTAAATGTAATCACCAGATTAATAACAATTAAGCAGTGTAGTTCAAAAATTGGAAAAACAACAAGTGTTGTTAAATGGCCCAAGTGTCATTTTCTGAAAAATAAGGAATAAAAATTGTTTCATAAGGTAATAGTTTATTATTGCTAAGACACAGAAGATTTTCAATATTTTCTGAGTATTTTTATATTCAGTATTATTGGCATTAAGCTAGAAACATTAAATGCACACACATAAACAAATACATACATAAGCATACACACATATATGTACAATAGACACATGTATATATAAAGCATTTGATGTGAACCTTTGAAAGGATGAATGCTGCTAAAATTAATGTTTTTAGAAATCAAAATACTATGATGTTTAGTACTATCACAAAGAAAAGAAAGATTGATGATAAAAATGCATTCTGCTATACGCAAGCACAGGGTACACAATGAATACTCTAAGGTGAATAATGAGGATGAGCAAAGGTCTCAATTATTTTTCAATCAATACACTGCTTGTTTCTTGTTGTAATAAATTAGATTTCCACTCTCCATTGTTTACTCAGAATGGAGAAAATGGCTCCTTTGACCCACAAACATTTAATAATGCCAAACATTGTAACATTTAACAACCTAACTTGTTAAATATGTCTGTTAAAGGTAATTGTGTCACTTTAGTTATTGTAGATTCTAGGTTTTAGGGACTATGTTTATTGCAGGAAATATCTTTTTCAATATTCTTTAAATAAATCACTAATCTTTGGATGCTTAACCAATTTTTTAAAAAGATTTATTTGAGAGACAGCGTTACAGAGAGAGAGGTCTGTCTGCTCCGGATTTACTCCCCCAAAGAATGACAATGGCAGGATCTGAGTTGGTCCAAAGCCAGGAGCCAAGAGTTTCTTCTGTGTCTCCCACACAGGTGCAGGGGCCCATGCACTTGGGCCATCTTCCACTGCCTTCCTAGGCCATAAACAGAGAGCTGAATTGGAAGAGGAGGAGCCAGTACACAACCAGTTGCCCATATGGAATGTGGGCGGGGCAGGGGGAAGCTTAATCTAATATGCCACAGTGCCAGCCCCTTTAACCCATTGTTATACACACATTCAATGGATAGAAAGCTTGCTACCTAGCTAGATGACAGAGATATACATATATTATTTTAGCTTATAAATATAATTTAGATTATATTAAAAGTCATCTTATGATATAACATTTATTAAGATTTAAAAGCAAACTTCCCAAGTTCAATTATGATGCCATTATATCTGGGCTTTGTTGTTATCCTCTTTATGCTTCAATTTTTTTCTGTAATTTAATATACTCCTTGGTCATTTAGCTCTTATGAGAAGTGATTAGAACAATATGTCACAGCAAACACTGAATATCTGTTTGTTAATATCAATACTATTTATGCAAAAAACTATATGCAGTTTATGCCTATTCTCTTTTAAAGCAGCTTAAAATAAAGTTTATCTTTATGAGATTCAATGAAAATATAAATAAAAGCCTTGTTCTTCTGATTTGTTCAATTGATAAGGACAATATGTACATGAAGACACTAGTAAGTGCAAACATCAGTCTTGAATCTGCTACTTATTTCATCATTAAAAGTAGAAATAAGAAAATCTTAAAGACTACTGAGGCATTTGGGTCAAATTCCTAAGTGGTTGGGTTAGTGTAATTTCAAAACTATGTCTCTTCCAAATTTATGGATGCATATATGCTTATATGTATCATGTAATTCTACATATGTGTATAATGTATATTTAAATTATGAAATTACATTAATTGTATTGAACCTATTATATATATTTGTTCTCATATTAATATAATGCTACACAAGAATGAGGTTTTAAAATTGTTTGTCCCAGTTTTATATACACTGTAGATGTATGAAGTATATACTCTTTCAAAATTACACATACCCAGTACCAGTTCAGAAAATAATCTGTTATTTCCATACTTTACTTTCTAAATATGTGTTAAAGTAAAGAGTGCCATGGTGAAGTCGAAGGCAAGCCAAAGACAGATCAAAAGCTTATGTTCTGATCATAGAAGATGCAAAATTCCTGCTCCTAGATACCGTATGCATCACCTACATGATTTCACAAGAATTAATAACTTGAACCAGGAAATTCAATAGTAAGTTCAAATGTGATAATTCATTAATTTGAACATAACTTCTTGAAGAAATAATTTTGTTAATTGCCTTTGCTTTTTCTCTACTTGTACTATAATAAATCTAAATAATCTTGTCTTTTTCTATCTCACAACTAAATTGCTAAAGTGCAGAACAGTAATCTAGAAGTTTTTTCCTTAATATTGGAAGATGTAAATATATCTTGAACTAACTTAAAAGTACTCACATTTGAAAATAATAAGGTAGTTTTCAGATGAAAAAGAAGAGCACATGCTAATGCAGCAAGAGAGCTACTATCTTACTGGCATAAATTTCAAACATATAAGAAAGAAAATACATTGGGGTGGGCATTTGTCCTAGTGGCTAAGATACTGGTTGAGATGCCTGTGTGCCATATCAGTGGCTAGGTTTGAGTCTCTGCTCTGCTCTTGAATCCAGCTTCCTGCTAACATGCATCCTGGGAGGCACCTGGTAATACCCAAGTAGTTAGATCCCTGCCAACGATGTGAACAATGATAAGAAAATGTTGCCTCTGTTAGAATAAAAAATCTGAAAATTAAATTATTTCCTAAGTAAACATACTCATGGCTGGTAACATGCAATACTTTTCACCTTTGTCTTTAGAAAATAGTTATTTATGTAATGTATTTGAGAGATACAGAGGTAAATATACAGACAGACATGATGTCCATGATGGTTGGGACTAGGCCCGGTTGAAGCTAGCCAGAAATTCAATCCAGGTCTCCTGTGTGGGTGGCAGGGACCCAACTACTTGAGCCATCAATACCATCTCCCAGAGTTTGCATTAGCAAAAAGCAGGAATTAGGAGCCAGAGCCAGGAGTCAAACTCAAGTACTCCAATGTGAGATTCAGGCATCTTAACTGCTAGGCCAAATGTCCACCCCTACACTTTTTAAGATAAGTGATACAGAATATGACAAATAAAGAAATTTGTATCATCCAGTAGTATCAACAAAATTAATGTCATCTCAAGGTTGATAACCAAGAGTGATGTCAGCAAGATGGCAGAATAGAAAGCCACAGACTCTCCTTCCTCCCATGGAGACACTACTTCAACAATACACATACCAATTCCCTTTAGGAGCAATCTAGAAACCAATTAAGAAGATTATGCAACCCAGGAGAACATAAGTCAATCACACTGAAGCCAGTAAAAAAATTCTTGGCACCCTCTTAGCATCATTCCTCTCCTCAAACAGTTCCATGCAACCAGGAGGAAACTCCTAGCTTCAAGATTCTCTCTGGGAAGGGAAAGATAATTGGCCTGTGCATCCAAAGTTTTGATTTTCTTTTGGGTTGCCCAAGAGACTAGTTTCTATCTTTGTCTTGGAGCACTGATGGCATTGGACATTTATTGTAGCTGCCTGGGGCCTCCAAGATATAAAAAGATCTGGGTAGCATGCTGCTGTTCTGGAGGATGTATCCAAACTTCTGGCTTTTCACTGGGCTATTCAAAAGACTGGTTTCTGTTTTGTATGTCTCAGAGTATAGTCAAGACTTCAAATGTTCTAGATTCTTGAGAGTCACTGAGAACAGAAAAAAAAAAAAAAAAAGATGCGGGCAATGTATTCTTACCCCAGAATATTCACAGTACAACAGTCAGATGCTGATATGGTTTAGTTTTTCACCCTAAGAGGGAAAGAAAAGAGTGGAGCATGTATCCAGTATTTGGCAAGGAGGGCTGGGAGGACTGTTTTCTGCCTAAACCTACTTGGGGGGTACTGATGGAACTCAGAATACTCTAGATGCCTGGGGCCACAGAGAACAAACAAGAGTTATGGAGCATGATGCTTCCTCAGAAGATTCATGGTGCAGCAAACTGGCACCAGAGGGAGCAAGATATTACAGCTCATGAACAAAAATGCCATCAGAAAATCCCACTAATTGGGAAATCTACATGTACAAATGAGAGAAGACACATTCAAGAATGGAATTGTGAGACCCCCAGAATCTCTAATAAGGTTCATTGATGAAAGATTTTCTCTATATGAAGTTGGTAGACTTAAGAAGTGGCTATTTTTCTAAATGTGCAGATAACAACACAAAGTTAAAAGACAGAAAAAACTGGGGAAATGGCCCAATCAAATATATAGATGGTTAATGATCTCAGGAAAAAAAATGAGAATTTTGAGGCCAGTGCTGTGGTGTGGTGGGTAAAGCCACCGCCTATAGTGCCAGCATCCCATACGAAAACTGGTTCGGGTCCTGGCTGCTCCGCTTCCAATCCAGCTCTCTGCTGTGGCCTGGGAAAGTAGTAGAAGATGGTCAAAGTTCTTGGGGCCCTGCACCCACGTGGGAGACCCAGAAAAAGCTCGTAGCTTCAGATTGGCATAGCTCAGACCATTTTGGCTATCTGGGGAGTGAACCAGCAAATGGAAAACTCTCTCTCTCTGCTTCTGCCTCTCTGTAACTCTGCCTTTCAAATAAAATAAATAAGTCTTTTTAAAAAACGAGAATTTTAGCAAAGAGAAAAAACAAAAGAATGAAACAGAAATTTTGGAGCTAAAGAATAAAATAACTGAACAGACAAATTCACCAGAAGGCCATCCAAGACGAACAAGTTCTACAGATTGTCTGTATAACATTTGTTTATCGTTAACCAAACTGTACAAACACTTAAAATTTGATAAAATGATAGATCTCATATTCTGTGTTTCTTTTATACAATAAATTTTTATTGAAAAACACTGAAAGAGGCCGGCGCCACAGCTCACTTGGCTAATCTTCCACCTGTGGCGCCGGCACCCCGGGTTCTAGTCCCATTTGGGGCCTGGATTCTGTCCCAGTTGCTCCTCTTCCAGTCCAGCTCTCTGAAGGCAGTGGAGGATGGCCCAGGTCCTTGGGCCCTGCACCCACATGGGAGATCAGGAGGAAGCACCTGGCTCCTGGCTTTGGATTGGTGCAACGCACCAGCTGCAAGGTACCGGCCAAAGCGGCCATTGGGGGGTGAACCAATGGAAGAAGGAAGACCTTTCTCTCTGTCTCTCTCTCTCATTGTCTAACTCTGCCTGTCAAAAAAAAAAAAAAAAAACACTGAAAGAGCAATGAAGGATAAAAACACAAAAAATAAATAGAGTTCCAGACAGTAATAGTTGTGAAATATTTACTTAAGAAGGAGAAACATTATTTGGAAGATTTGCATAAAATATTTTTCAAAGTTATGGTCTCCTTTCAGCAAACCATGTCTTTCCAAAAATACTCCCTGAAACCTCTTATCTTGCACATATCAGTACAAATAATCTCTGTTTTATTTACAACAAAAACGCAAACATGGTAGATAACAAGTACTAGGTTTCGGCATTCCAATTAATAAACCTGTATTTTCCAATTCTGAAATTTTACTCTTGTGAGATATGGTTTTGGAAGATAGGAAATCTATGTCTAGCTATGTAAACAAAAAGTAAGTTACTTGTTTTTCATTTCCTACAATTGTTATATTATGATGTTTGGAATTTATCTGTGTATATTATCATGGTGTATCCTGTGAATAGATTTATAAAATTTCACAAAGCATCCATCTCTAACTTAACAGTGAAACCCTATATTTAGTATTTCACTCTGTTCTCCAGAGTTTTATGTGCAACTGCTGAAGTGCAGTCTTTATATTCTGTTGAAATGTTTTGTGGAGATTAAAGCTTAACTTTGGGACTTCAGAGTAAGCAACACAGAATGAAATAGTTTGGAACAGATAGAGATGTGCAAAAACATAGCTATTTCTACCGACATATGGCTAAGCAGAGGATAGAAAATTGAAGTTGAATGTGGCAACTTCTTAACAGACCACAGTAGAGTTTCTTATACATCCAAATTTATTTTAGAAGATGATTTTTGAAAGAATTCTGATCACAGAGTAATTACTTGTAACTTGGAAATTAAGGCAAAAATGTGGACAACATATCCACTCAAGGTCAACCAATGGTGAAGGTCATTCAAGGATTATGTAAGAGGCTATATTTTGTTCATTTTAAATCATTGTTTAATAAACCTATGCATGTATATATGAACAAATGAGTTAAATAATACTAAATTTATAACTACTGTTTTAATATTTTCATGAAATACTTTAATTTACCTATGGGAAATTTATACTTACATTGAAAATTGTCACGGTATACTGTGTATATATTCATATGAAAATAAACTATTTTCTCCCTGGGGACTGATAGTTTTACATTTCTCTTAACAAATCTTATATATTCTTAAAAACACACATATCATCCAGAGAGTTGTTGGACTTTGAGAATAAACCCTAATTGGATTAAATTCACATTCTCTCCAGAGATTCCTGGGAAAAAGATGGCTTACTCTTGACACCTATACCTCTGAATTTAGATAGACAGTAATGGAGATATATTCAGCTATTAACACAATTTCTGTCCACCTAACTACCAGGACAAAAATTTATTCTTTATCATTTAATAGATATGATGTCATATATAACCAATCATACACTGCAAGGGCAGAAATGGAACTTTTTGTTTTACTAAGGTTTTGAACTCTTTGTTGGAAGAGAGGATAGATTTTCAATTTAAAAATACATAACATAATAGTATTAAATGGAAACAGAAGAAGACATTTGATGGAAGATGAGAGTTAAACAATTCATATATTAATATAAGCATTTATGAAACTTGTAAAATGCACTAATATTATTTGACAGGAATCATTTTAGTTTTGTTTTTCCTATTGATTACATTAATGTTCTCTCCAGCTTTTAAAATTTTTTAATGTAATTCTAAATATAAACCTAATAAATATTGAATATTGATGATTAATATTAATATTCATGCTTTGTCTTTCATCTCCTAAAAGTAGGCCCTGAAATCAAGATGTTTTTTTAAAAAGGAAATTATATAAGCTAAAAAAACCTTAAATAGGCCGGCGCCGTGGCTCAACAGGCTAATCCTCCGCCTTGCGGCGCCGGCACACCAGGTTCTAGTCCTGGTTGGGGCGCCGGATTCTGTCCTGGCTGCCCCTCTTCCAGTCCAGCTCTCTGCTGTGGCCCGGGAGTGCAGTGGAGGATGGCCCAAGTGCTTGGGCCCTGCACCCCATGGGAGACCAGGAAAAGCACCTGTCACCTGGCTCCTGCCAGCGGATGAGCGCGGTGCGCCGGCCGCAGCGCACTGGCCACGGCGGCCATTGGAGGGTGAACCAACGGCAAAGAAAGACCTTTCTCTCTCTCTCTCTCTCTCTCTCTCACTGTCAAAAATTTAAAAAATAAATAAATAAATAAAATAAATCAAGCTTTCTTTTGAAGAAACAAATGGCAAATTTGCTTGAACTTTTATATTTAAACATTTATTTCATTATCCTATAATAATATCAATTCTTGAAAAGAATTTTTCACGTGAATATAACAAAAAATATGAACTAGAGAAAAATTAATCAAATGGAATGTATATTTAAAAACAAATTTTAAGCAATTATGGGAATTTTATATTTTGTCTTATTTATCAATATTTTATATATACTACAGTTGACAATTTGGTTTTAAAATTTTAATATAATCAAAAGTATATGATTGGAGCCACCACTGTGACACAGTGGGTTAAAGCCTCGGTCTACAGCACTGGCATCCCAAATGGGCACTGGTTCAAGTCCTGGCTGCTCTACTTCTGAGCCAGCTTTGTGCTATGGCCTGAGAAAGCAGTAGAAGCAGTAGAAGGTGGCTCAAGTCCTTGGGTCCCTGCACTCACGTGGGAGACCCAGAAGAAGCTCCTGGCTCCTGGCATCAGATGGGTGCAGCTCTGGCTGTTGCAGTCATTTGGGGATGGAAAGACCTCTTTCTCTCTCTCTCTCTCGCTCTCGCTCTCTCTCTCGCTCTAATCTCTCAGTAACTCTTTCAAATAAGTAAAATAAATCTTTTTTTAAAAAACTATGAGTATAATTTCCTAAAAAAAACGTTGTTTACAAAGTTTTTTTTTTGTTGTTACTTTTGTGTTCAAGCTAATTTTTTTTTTCATTTATATTTTTATTTATAGGAAAAGCAGAGAGATCAACATGGACAGGGGAAGATCTCCCACCCACTGGCTCACTCCCCAAATACCAGCAATATTCAGGTCTGGGACAGGCCAAACCCAGGAACCTGGAATTCAATCTGGGTCACCCACAAGGGTAGCAGAGACCAAAATATATGAGGCATCACCTGCTGCCTCCCAGAGTATGCATTAGAAGGAAGCTGGAATAAGTAACAGAGATAGAACTCGAATCCAAGCAATCCAGTATGAGATGAGGGCATTCCAAGCAGTGTCATTTTTATAGAAAACTTTTATTTAATACATATAAATTTCCTAAGTGCAATTTTTGGATTATAACTGTTCTTCCCCCATACCCACCATCCCACCCCAAAACCATTCCACTTCCTGCTCCCTCTCCCATCCCATTCTTCATTAAGATTCATTTTAAATTGTCTTTATATACAGAAGATCAACTCTATACTAAGTGAAGGTTTCAACAGTTTGCACCCACAGAGACATACAAAGTATAAAGTACTGTTCCAGTAGTTATACCTTTAATTATCATAGTATAACACTTTAAGGACAGAGGTCCTATATGGGGAGCAAGTGCACAGTGACTTCTGTTGTTGATTTAACAATTGACACTCTTATTTATGATGTCAGTAATCACCCGAGGCTCTTGTCATGAGCTGCCAAGGCTATGGAAGCCTCTTGAGTCCACAAACTCCAACATTATTTAGACAAGGCCATAGTCAAAGTGGAAGTTCTCTCCTCCCTTCAGAGAAAGGTACCTCCTTCTTTGATGGCCTGTTCTTTCCACTGGGATCTCACTCACAGAGATCTTTCATTTAGGTCATTTTTTTTTTTTTTTTTTTTTGCCACAGTGTCTTGGCTTTCCATGTCTGAAATACTCTCATGGGCTTTTTAGCCAGATCCAAATGCCTTAAGGGCTGAATCTGGCACCAGAGTGCTGTTTAGGACATCTGCCATTCTATGAGTCTGCTGTGTATCCTGCTTCCCATGTTGTATCGTTCTCTCCCTTTTTAATTCTATCAGATAGTATTAGCAGACACTAGTCTTGTTTATGTGATCCCTTTGACACTTAATCCTATCATTATGATCAATTATGAACTGAAACTGATCACTTTGACTAGTGAGATGGCATTGGTATATACCACCTTGATGGGATTGAATTGGAATCCCCTGGCATGTTTCTAACTCTACCATTAGGGGTAAGTCCGATTAAGTATGTGACAAACTGTACATCTCCTCCCTGTCTTATTCCCACTCTTATATTTAACAGGCATCACTTCTCAGTTAAATTTAAATATTTTAACACATCACCTTCCTCAAAGCACTGGTACTTCATCTATTTCCTAAGTCACTAGAGCATACAATTATTCATTTTTTTCAATTTACTAAAGATATTTCATAAGTGATAACTGAGATTTTATGTGGTGCCAAGCTGTTCTAATCAACTTATGCTTGGAAATATGAACAGCTGTTTGAATGTACATGTGAAATATTTCAATCTGTGTAGAAGGTAGAATTCTGGTAATTCCAAGGATGAGAGAATTAAATCAATTTACCTTTGCAAAGGAAAATGGCTCTGGGAATTATTTAAGGTGGTTAAATTACACGGCTTTCCCTCTACAAACTGTCAACAATAAAGAGATTAAGACTTAATTTGCAAACTTTATGTTTAATGTACAATGACAGTAATTGACATTTTAAAACAGTAAGGTACTATACTCTACATGTACAGAAATTTGTACAGCTTTGAAGACTAGCTCCTGAACATATTTCGTTCACTTATGTACTACAAGATCTAGGGTGTTTTTAGTAGTTGAATATTTTGATTATTATTTATATATGTGAATGCAGAAATCCTGCTTATGATGATACTATGGTAAATTAATTTCTGGACACAGAGCACATATTACTTTTAATTCATGGTCCTCTTTTAAAACTGAGGGAGCTAGTATTCTTATAATATAATATAGTATGAAGTAGTTACTCTATTTACATAATTTGCTTTTCAGTGCAAAGTATCAGGCCTTGACCCAGATTAGTGCAAAGCAAATAAAATATTGAAAAGATATATAAAATATTGAACAGACAGATGTCATATTTCAAAATTGGGCTTTCTTTGACAATAATTCTTGATTTTTAAGATAATAACAATCAGTAGGAAGCATTCATTAGACATTTTCTACATCAATATACATATAGCTTACAAAACAGCCAGAAGATAACTGGTAGAAAGCAGGAAAAGCCTTCCTAATTTCAGAAAAGGAATTTGAGTGCCTATAAACACAAACACATGTGCATATATGGGAACATTCTATGAAGTCCAAGAGGATAACATTATATGTTCCTCATAGCTAAACATGTTAGAATATCCCTCCTGTTTATCCTCTATGTGAATATGGGAATTTTTGTGTCCATTCCCAGTTTCTACATGTTTTTGAAGGCATAGAAACAATAATCATATTTCATAAAGAACAATCTGCCTCTTCAATTAATGCCCCATGCTAAATTTGAAATTTACATCCTACACACCACTCTGGTAACAAAATAATTGGTTTGATTCATATGTTTAATTAAGCATGACAAGCAGGCTTTAGTTTTAAGTTAAGAGGGGAAAAAAAATGAAAGAGTTGTCTTAGAAAAGCCTGGAGCATATTTTGCTGAGCATCTTGGAACAGTTTTAACTAAAGACTTAGCCTATTCCTCTGATGACTTCATTAACAAGTCAAAATCTTCAGACCCATGAGGCCTATGACAGAGAATACTCTAGCAGTTCCATGTAGGACTCACAGAATTTGGACTTTTTGATCAAATTGCAATAAATATCTTTAATTAAGTAGGCTTTTCCTGGAGAATTAAAAGAAAAAAAAAAAAGACAGCTTCTTATTTATTTTTTGAACCATCATTTCCGTATTCTATGCTAACTGAAACTGTCTTTTATTTACATATTGTAACTTCTAAAAACAGCACAACCATTTTACTCTTACTCATTTTCTTCATGCTCTATTATGTTGCACAAATGCTCTTCATTGATGTTCAAAATTATAATTAAATCCAAGTCTTCATGTTTACCCCTTTAACACTTAGATGTTGTAAGCAAAACAACAAATGAGGAGAGCATATCATGGTGATTTATTTGATTCTCAATTTCAGTGACAAATTTGCATCTGTACTTAGAAGAGGGAGAATTCAGTGAACATTTGCAGAAAAGGCATAAATGTGAATTTAAAAATTTTCTAAATATTCTAATCATTAGACAACCTGCAATTGTTTTTCTAATTTTTAACTTTCCATTTACAAGAATATTTTCTAATTATAGAAAATATTATGCACTTATCTATGCACTGGGTTTAAGGAGCTTTTTTTTTTTTTAACAAGCAGAAGCTTTATAGAAATTCTTACAGATTGATGGATAACAACTCAGTGAGGGTAATACCACAGGGAAGATGGAGGTGCATTACATGGTGTTAAAATGTTAGGGCTGGGGAAGATGATTCAAACTTCAGAGTTTCTGAGTTTCTCATGTCTCCACCCTGTCCCCCTGAAGGCCAGTGAAAAGCTACTGTTAGAAATGGTGGAAATTTTTCTCTACCATCTGATATCTAGTAGAAACAAAAACCAGAAACAGGCATTCAATACAATCTTTAAGACACTGCTTGGGATGCCTACATCTCATATTTAAGTATCTGGGTTTGAGTTCTGGCTCTGCTTTGGTTTCCAGCTTCTTGTTAATGCACATGCAGCAGGTGATGATGGTTCAAGTAGCTGGGTCCCTGGTACCCACACAGGAGATCTGGATTGAGCTCCCAGCTCCTGGCTTCAGCCTGTCTCAGCCTCAGCTGTTGTGAGCACTGGGGAAGTGAACCAACAGATGGAAGATTTCCATCTGTCTGTCTCTCTACATTTCAAATAAATACATCTTTAAAATTATTAAAGAAACAATAAACTTATAAGCAACTGTCTTATTGGCACAGTTATTCCTGATGCGACATAGGGATTTTTGGCCATCCTCTATCATCAAATGATAAAAGATGATTTCAGCCCAGTCCAATCTTTCTTGCAGCACAGATTCAAGGAGCTTATGGATGCATCGTGGATTCTAGAATGTATTTCTGCATACAAGTGAATCAGACCAAGCATTGACACCTCTTTGTCAAGGTGATTTATCAAATGATTACTAATTAGTATTGATAAGATGCAGTTTGCACCAGAAAATAAGTACTGTTTTTAAAACCATAAGGAGTTACATGGATAGCAAAGTATAAAAGTTGAAGAGATTTCAAAGCCACTGTGTTTCTGGAACTAAAGTAGGCTATGTCGATCCATTCTCATTTAGTGCAATCACACATGTCCTAAGAATGCAGTGACTAGAGTACAGGAGTTTGTGCTTACAAATCACAAGATCACCATTCCATTGTGCATTCTGTGTTGCTGCCTGTTCTGTATGCTTCTTAGTATATGTGCTGCTGAAGCGAGCATGTCTGTATGCTTCTTAAGACTAAATAAACATGATACCAGGTAAAGAAAGTCTAAGGGGTCTCATGAATCCATCAATGCAAACTTAGATCATTCCCTTCTGGTAGATCAGAGTGGATAGTGTACACAACCATTTCACTGAACCTCTACTTCATGTTCAAACTGCAACTGTATTTTCCAGCTAGAATTTGATTCTATTTTCTTCTGCATCTCTTTCTATACTTTTAGTTCTTTTTTTTTTTCTTCTACTTTTAGTTCTAATTCAAAGTCTCCTGACCTCTTTCCCATCATATAACCATATAAATTTAGCACTCATGTGGCTGGATCAAAATTGCTAAGTTTAAAGAAATCTGTATTGTATTCTAGTTCAAAACTTCAAAGGTGGTCTTACGTTGAGAAAATTAGTTAATGCTTTGGGGAGGCAATTTCTTATTGGCATAATAAGTCTTAAAAATATCATAATAATATAACACATACAAAAATTATTTTCAATGTTTAAATGGATTAATGAATTATAAAAAATCCAGTAAATATACTTACATTAATTCATGTGCCGCAAAATTGAGGATAACTGCCATCTATCCTTGTTTATCACAGTATCTGTGGTAGGGGAAAATAGCATGGATTAAGGACATTTAAGAATACTGTGCCACAAATATACAAGGATTATAAAAAGCAGTCGATGTAAACCCTATATTCATTTTACACAGGATCATTATAAACTCTGAATGTTATTTTATAACCATAGTTTTATTAAATATTATTGCTGTGGCCAGCATTGTGGTATAGCCTGTGACACTGGTATCCCATATGGGCACTGGCTTGTTTCTTAGTTGCTGCACTTCTAATCCAGCTCCCTGCTAATGGCCTGGGAAAATGATCATTTGGGGAGTGAAGCAGCAGATGGAAGATCTCTCGCTCTTTCTCTCTCTTTCTGTATGTGTGCGTGTCCCCCTCTCTCTGTAGTTTTTTAAAATAAATAAATCTTTAAAAAAATAATTGCTATGAATCGATGTATTTTGATGAATATGAATTGCTATGAATATTTTATCAATTTTATCAAGAACATTATATCAATACCATATTGAATTATCACAGCAATTCTTGTTATTTCACAGATGAAAGAAATGGTTATCTAGTATATTAACAGGTGATAAAACAAACATTGATATCCAAGTTTGTCTGACTCTGGAGACTATAATCAGGGTAGGTTTTTGGCCTAGCAGTTAAGATCCTAGTTGAGATGTCCTTATCTCAGATTGGGGTGCCTGGGTTTGAGTACTGGCTTCATTTCCAGTTCCAGATTCCTGCCAATGCTCACTCTTGGAGGTGGCAGGAGATGGCGCAGTCGGGCCCCTGTCACCCTTGTAAGATAACAGAATCGGGTTCTTGGCTGCTAGCTCTGGCATGCTCTAGACCCAGTAGTTTTAAGCATTTAGGGAGTGAACTAGTGGTGAGATCTCGCTCTCTCTCTCACTTGCTTACTCGCTCTCACTTTCTCTTTCCATTTCAAATAAACACATACATTTTTAAAAGATTATACTCTTTCAACTAACAATGTTATTTACTGTACCGATTGAATTATGAAAAAAATAGAAAATTTGAACAGAACAAAAACCAGGAGATTAAATCAGAAATTAAAAAACTGCTATCAAAGATAAATCCAGAACTTGAGCTTCTTCGTTGGATTACACAAAATATTTAAAGAACTATAGTGATGGCCAGTGCCATAGCTCACTAGGCTAAACCTCTGCCTGTGGCGCCGGCACACCGAGTTCTAGTCCCGGTCGGGGCACCAGATTCTGTCCTGGTTGCCCCTCTTCCAGGCCAGCTCTCTGCTGTGGCCCGGGAGTGCAGTGGAGGATGGCCCAAGTGCTTGGGCCCTGCACCCCATGGGAGACCAGGAGAAGCACCTGGCTCCTGCCTTCGGATCGGCGTGGTGCACCGGCCGTGGTGGCCATTGGAGGGTGAACCAACAGGAAAAAGGAAGACCTTTCTCTCTGTCTCTCTCTGTCCACTCTGCCTGGCAAAAAAGAAAAAAAAAATTATAGTAATAATTCTCAGGCTATTCAGAAAACGTAAGAAGAGAGAATATTTCAAAACTCATTTAATAAGGCAAACAATACCCTAACACCAAAAACAGAGAAGGGTACTGTATGTGTGTCTGTGTGTGGGGGGGGGGGGGGGGAGAACCACAGGATGATATCCTTAACATAGGTGCAAAAATCTCCAACAAAATATTAGCAAAACCAAATTTACAAGCACATTAAAAAGATCATCCACTATAATCAAGTGAAATTCATCCTAGAGATGTAGGATTGTTCAAAATATGCAAATCAATAAATGTGATGTATCACATTAAGAGAATAAAGGACAAAAGATGAAAATTTCAAAAATGCAGAAAAATCATTTGACAAAAAACAGGCATTCATAATTTTTATAGAAAGCTTTTATTTAATAAATGTAAATTTCATAAGTACAACTTATGGATTAGAGTGATTCTTTCCCCCATACCCACCTTCCCACTCCCAAACCATCCTACCTCCTACTCCTTCTCCCAACCCATTCTTCATTAAGATTCATTTTTAATTATCTTTATATACAGAAGATCAACTCTATATTAAGTAAAGATTTCAACAGTTTGTACCCACACAGACACACAAAGTATAAAGTACCATTAATTCTCATAGCATAATACATTAAGGACAGAGGTCCTATATGGGGAGCAAGTGCACAGTTGTTGATTTAACAATTGACACTCTTATTTATGATGTCAGTAATCACCCGAGGCTCTTGTCATGAGCTGCCAAGGCTATGGAAGCCTCTTGAGTCCACAAACTCCAACATTATTTAGACAAGGCCATAGTCAAAGTGGAAGTTCTCTCCTCCCTTCAGAGAAAGATAACCTCCTTCTCTGATAGCCTGTTCTTTCTACCAGGATCTCACTCACAGAGATCTTTCATGTAGGTCATTTTTTTTGCCACCGTGTCTTGGCTTTCCATGGCTGAAATGCTCTCATGGGATTTTTAGCCAGATCTAAATGCTTTAAGGGCTGATTGATTCTGAGGCCAGAGTGCTGTTTAGGACATCTGCCATTCTATGAGTCTGCTGTGTGTCCCATGCATTCATAATTCAACATTCAACAAATTAGGTATAAAAGGAATGCACCTCAACACAATAAAAGTCATATGACAAATCCACAGTCTCTGACACTCGTGTGGGAGACCTGGATCGAGTCCTTGGCTTCTGCCTTTGACCAAGGCCACTGAAGACATTTAGAGAATGAACGAGCAGATGGGAGCTTCCCTGAAAGAGGAAAGGTTGAAAATTTTTTCTCCAATATCTGTAACAAGGCACTTCTGCTCCATACACACCAGAAGTCCTAATCAGGGCAATTAGTTTAAAGAAAGAAATAAAAGGTGTCAAAATTGGAAAGGAAGGGGCCGGCGCTATGGCGCAGCAGGTTAACGCCCTAGCCTGAAGTGCCAGTATCCCATATGGGCACCGGTTCGAGACCTAGCTACTCTACTTCTTTTTTTTGTTTTTTTTTTTTTTAATTTTTTTTATTTTTTTTTATTTTTGACAGGCAGAGTGGACAGTGAGAGAGAGAGAGAGACAGACAGAAAGGTCTTCCTTTTGCCGTTGGTTCACCCTCCAATGGCCGCCGCGGCCGGCGCGCTGCGGCCGGCGCACCGCGCTCCTCCGATGGCAGGAGCCAGGAGCCAGGTGCTTTTCCTGGTCTCCCCATGGGGTGCAGGGCCCAAGCACCTGGGCCATCCTCCACTGCACTCCCGGGCCACAGCAGAGGGCTGGCCTGGAAGAGGGGCAACCGGGACAGAATCCGGCACCCCGACCGGGACTAGAACCCGGTGTGCCGGCGCCGCAAGGCGGAGGATTAGCCTGTTGAGCCACGGCGCCGGCCTACTCTACTTCTGATCCAGCACTCTGCTATGGCCTGGAAAAGCAGTAGAAGGTGGTCCAAGTCCTTCGTCCCCTGCATGCATGTGGGAGACCTGGAAGAAGCTCCTGCTCCTGGCTTCAGATCGGTGCAGTTCTGGCTGTTTTGGCCAACTGGGGAGTAAACCATAGGCTGGAAGCCCTCTCTCTACCTCTCTTCTCTCTGTGTAATTCTGACTTTCAAATAAATAAATAAATAAAACTTTAAAAAAAATTGGAAAGGAAAAAGTTAAAATATATCTGTTTGCATATAACTTGATCTTATATGTAAGTGATTATAAATATTACACCAAAAGAGCTGTTAGAATAAAGAAATTCAGTTGCAAGATATAAAATCAACATACAAAACCAGTAGCACTTCTACACACCATCAGTGAGCTATCTGAAAAAGAAATTTAAAAAAAATTTCACTTATAATAGCTACATTTTTTTTTTTTTGACAGGCGGAGTGGATAGTGAGAGAGAGAGACAGAGAGAAAGGTCTTCCTTTTTGCCATTGGTTCACCCTCCAATGGCCACCGCGGCCGGTGCATTGCACTGATCCGAAGCCAGGAGCCAGGTGCTTCTCCTGGTCTCCCATGCAGGTGCAGGGACCCAAGCACTTGGGCCATCCTCCACTGCACTCCCAGGCCACAACAGAGAGCTGGCCTGGAAGAGGGGCAATCGGGACAGAATCTGGTACTCCGACCGGGACTAGAACCCGGTGTGCCGGAGCCGCAAGGCGGAGGATTAGCCTATTAAGCCGCGGCGCCAGCCAATAGCTACATTTAATAAAACCTTAGGAATAAATTTAACCAAGAAGGTGAAAGATATCTACCCTGAAATCTATAAAACATTGATGAACAAAACTGAAAATACAAAAATATGGAAAGAATTCCTGTGTTCATGGATTGGAGTAATTAATATAGTTAAAATGTCCATACTACCCAAAGCAGTTTACAGATTCAATGAAATCCCTGTCAAAGTACCAATGACATTCTTCATTAGAGAAAACAATGTTGTAGAGCAGGCACTGTGGCAAGGCGGATTAAGCCATGGCTTGAGATGCCTGCATCATATATTGGAGTGCCTGGTTCTAATTCCAGTTACTCTGCTTCTGATATAGTTTCCTGCTGATGTGTCTGGGAGGCAGCAGATGATGGCTTAAATATTTGAGTCCTTGTCA
Source organism: Sylvilagus floridanus (assembly GCA_949820135.1). Lineage (NCBI taxonomy): Eukaryota > Metazoa > Chordata > Mammalia > Lagomorpha > Leporidae > Sylvilagus > Sylvilagus floridanus. The sequence goes on from OX463223.1 coordinate 117,637,543, forward strand.
CCCACACGGGAGACCCATTTGGAGTCCGGCTCCTGGCTTAGACCTGGTCCAGTGCTGGCTGTTGCAGGTATTTGAGGAATGAATCAACAAGTGGAAGATCTGTTGTCTCTCCCTCTCTGTGTCATTCTACCTTTCAAGGAAATAAATAAGTCATTAAAATGCTGTAATCTGTATAAAAGCACAAAGGATTTTTAATAATAAAATAAATCCTTTTTTTTTCTTTTTGAGAGAGAGAGAGAGAAAGAGAGAGATACAAAGCTCCCATCTGCTGGTTCACTCCCTAAATGCCTTCATTGGCCTTGGTCAAAGGCAGAATCCAAGGACTCAACCCAGGTCTCCCACATGGGTATCAGAGATGTAATTACTTCAGCCATCACCTGCTGCTTCCCAAGGTGTACGTTAAGTGAGCTGGAAGCAGCAATGGAGACAGGACTAGAACCTAGACATTCCAATGTGGAATGTGGGCATCCCAAGTGGTGTCTTAACAACTAGACAATCTTGAACAAAAGGAATAAAACTAGAAGCATGACATTACTTAAAAATACACCCCAGGCTGGCACCGTGGCTCAGTAGGCTAATCCTCCACCTGCAGCACCGGCACTCTGGGTTCTAGTCCGGGTTGGGTCACTGGATTCTGTCCTGGTTGCTCCTCTTCCAGTCCAGCTCTCTGCTGTGGCCCGGGAGAGCAGTGGAGGATGGCCCAGGTCCTTGGGCCCTGCACCTGCATGGGAGACCAGGAGGAAGCACCTGGCTCCTGGCTTTGGATTTGCGCAGTGTGCTGGCCGTAGCGGCCATTTGGGGGTTGAACCAATGGAAAAAGGAAGACCTTTCTCTCTGTCTCTCTCTCACTGTCTAACTCTGCCTGTCAAAAAAAAAAAAAAAAAAAACCACCTCAAAGCAGTAAACATATAACTAAATAGCATGGTACTGGCATAAAAACAAAAATGTATATCATTGTAACAGAACAGAGAGCTCAGAAAAAATCCACACATTTACAGCCAACTGATTTTTAAAAAAGGTACCAAAAACACAAAATAGGGAAAAGGGAGTCTCTTTAATAACTGGTATTAGGAAAAGTGGATGTTACAGGTACAATGGGACTTGTCTCCCAAAAATTAAGCAGGTGTTTAAACTTTAATATCTTAACATTAATGGTAAATTAAGGGCAGAGACTTGATCTAATGATGGCATGTGAGAAGTTGAGCTGGTGAGAGGTCCTTGGGTCATTGGGGGATTTTCCCTCAGAGGGTGGTCCTCATGAGTTTTAACTATTAGAACTCTACTCTCTCTCCCTTCCTGCCTCACCATATGATTGGGCCTCTGCACCTGCCATGAGCAGCCTCCATCAGGCACTGGACTATTGGTCACCCAATCCTGTAACCCCCAAGTTAAGCTTAAACAATCTTTCTGCTTTCCCAAGAAGCTCCTTTTGAATATTTTTGTTAAAGTACTGAAAAGCAGACTACTACACTGGATATCCACATGCAGAAGGATTAAATTAGACCCTATCTTTCACTATGTATAAAAAGCAATTCAAAATGGAGTTAAGATTTAACTGGAAGGCCCAAAGCTATGAAAATATTAAGAGAAAACGTGGAGAGAAAATTACATGACATTGTTCTGGGCAATCTTTTTTTTTTTAATCTGACCTCAAAAGCAAAAGCAACAAATAGAAACAAGTGGGATTACATCAAGCTTGAACGCTTCTGCACACAAAGGAAACAACAGCCTACAGAATGGTAGAATATTTGTAAATTAACATCATGTGTAACAAAGGAAAATACTCTGATTTAACACATAAGATTTCTATAAAATTGTTTTTATAGAGATGGAACTGTTATTTTATTAAATCATACAAAGGAAACTGCTACAACATTGATAATTACTTCTTGAAAAGTACGATTGCAGATAAAATAGACAATAACATCACAGAAAAAAATGAAAGCATACAAAGTATAGTTTCTTTGTTTAGCATAGAAAACATTGAATGATGTAACAAAGCCAAATGTGTGTGTGTTTGTGTGTATGATAGAGGAAAAGTGCTATGTTTCATGGTTTAAGTTATGTTTCAGAAAATATGTTGAAGTCTTAACCTCAGGCACCTTTTTAAGTGAACCTCATTGCAATAAGGTTTTTGCAGATGTATTCACGTTATATCATCGGCAAGGGCCTTAATCCAATATTACTAGTATACTTACAAGAGAGAAATACACACACACAGAGAGAGAGAGGGAGGGAGGGAGGGAGGGAGGGGGAGAGGGAGAGAGGGAGAGGGGGAGAGAGAGAGAGAGAGAGAGAGAGAGAATGCCATCTGAAGACATACACCGGAGAAGACAGGCATGTGAAGATGGAGACAGAGATGGGAGTTATGCTGCCACAAACCAAGGGATACTTGGGTGTTCAGAAGCTTGAAGAAGAAAGGAAGAATTCTCCAAAGGCTTCAGATGGTGTGCTCCTTGCCAACTGATTTCAAACTTCTGGCCTCCAAAACTGTACGAGGGAAACATTATACTTCCTTTAAGCCAACAAGTTTTTGGCACTTTCTTAGAGAAGCCCTAAGAAACCAGTACAATATTTTTAAAATCTTCATTGCAAACAACAACAACAAAAAGAATTCTCCACACTTATCTTTTCATAAACCATGGAGTATACAAAATTATTTTGGAGTGGAGAGTTGTGTGAAACTCTCAATTTTCACTCTGTAAATATCTTAACATGGGTATGGTCTCATTCTTGACAAAAATTTGAAGTGAGAATGAAAGTTTTTTCACTGGTTTACAAATCTGTGATAACACGATTTTTCTTTGTCTTCAATGATAAACAGATTTTTTTCTCATTGCTCTGTTTGCTCAAATATTGATAGAATAAGAGCAAAGAAAAGTTGAGTCATTCTATATTTTCTGCTGACTTACCAAAGTTATTTGAGGTCGTAGCCTTAGTTATTTGATAATTGCTCTAAATTCACATCTTACTTTGATGTAGGGCCCTGGGCAGAGTATGCCACCAGCATATAGCAGCTTAAAAATCATGAGTAACTTATTTTACAGGTTGCTTGTTGATGTATAACAAATTACCCTAAAACTTAATGACTTAAGCCAACAATTAGTGTCTCACAGTTACTGTGAGTTACATATCCAAACAGGATTTAACTGAATCTCCTGGCTTTATGTCTCTCTCAAGGCCACAGTCACCTACAGGCTCAACTAGGAAGGATCTCGTTCTCATTCTATTCACATGGCTGTTGGAAGGATTTAGGCTCCACTGCAGGCTGTGAGAGTGAAACCAGAGGACCTCAACTAATGTTGAAGGCTTCCCTTGGTTCTGTGATATGTAGGCCTCTTTTTAGACCATCTCATCAAGTGAGAGCACACGAGACAGTACCATAAAATAAAGTGTTCCAGCAAGATGGAAGGCATGCTCTTTCATAACCTAGACACACAAGTAACATTCTATCACTTTTGCCATATTCTATTCATTAAAAGCAAGTCATTAGGTCCAACTCATATTCAAGAAGAGATTACACAAGGACATGAATACCAGAAAATAAGCATCACTGGGAACCATACCAGAGCCTGCCTACCTTATTATTGTGGAGTCAAAGAATAAATATGCCCAACACCATTAAATGATGAAATACTATGTATTGAAAGGATAAATAAATAATATTTTTCACAAGCTGAAATCAATATATAGTTAAAATTTTCTTATAAAAACACTTTTTAATCAATAATAAATTGCATAAATTGCAGTGAAAAATAAAAGAAAATGAATGAGAATTGCAAGCTAGATTTGGGAAAACTCAATATCATTGCCAAGTATTTTGCTAACAGTTTAATATTTACTATATTGGATGGCAGCAAAAATTTTGAAGCCATCCATACATGAGTTCAAGTTCAGGGTCACCCATTATTTATTAGTTGTGTGACTTTAGGCAGCTTATGGAAAAAAAAACACAAAGCAAATTAAATGTGAAAAAACAGATTTGAGAGGCATTTCGCTCAATATACACAAATGACAGACCAGCATTGTGGTGTAGCAGATTAAGCCCCCATTTGCCATAATAGCATCTCATACCACACTACCAGTTCAAGCCCCCCATTAATACACATGGAAAAGCAGGAGAAGATGGCCCAAGAACTTAGGCCCCTTCTACTCATGTGGGAAACCAGGATGGAGTTCCTCACTCCTGGCTTTGGCTTGGCCCAGTTCCTGGCTATTGCTGCCATTTGGGGAGTCAATTGACAGATGGAGGATCTCTCTCTCTCTCTCTCTCTCTCTCTCACTATACCTTTCAAATAAAGAAATATTTTTTTTAAAAAAAATACACAAATGGACAAAAAGCAAATGAAAAGATGGGATGATGGATATATTAAACAACTAGATTTTTGAGGTGGTATCACAACTTGCATATTTACAGAAAGATCACTGAACTTAAAATTGGAGAGGCTGGCGCCGTGGCTCAACAGGCTAATCCTCCGCCTTGCAGCGCCAGCACATCGGGTTCTAGTCCCGGTTGGGGCGCCAGATTCTGTCCCGGTTGCCCCTCTTCCAGGCCAGCTCTCTGCTGTGGTCCGGGAGTGCAGTGGAGGATGGCCCAAGTCCTTGGGCCCTGCACCTGGCTCCTGCCATCGGATCAGCGCGGTGCGCCGGCCACGGCGGCCATTGGAGGGTGAACCAATGGCAAAGGAAGACCTTTCTCTCTGTCCCTCTCTTTCACTGTCCACTCTGCCTGTCAAAAAAAACAATTGGAGAACTTGGGGGGACGGTTCTGTGGTATAGTGGGTGAGACTGCCGCCTGCAGTGCCGGCATCCCATATGGGACCCAGTTCGAGTCCCGGCTGCTCCAATTCCGATCCAGCTCTCTGCTATGGCCTGGGAAAGCAGTAGAAGATGGCCCAAGACCGTGGGCCCCTTCATCCACATGGGAGACCCGGAGGAAGCTCTTGGCTCCTGGCTTTGGATCGGCAGAATTACAGAAAAAAAAAAAGGCAGAGAGAGATCTTCCATTCACTGGTTCACTCCTCAAATGGCCATAATGGCTGGAGCTAGAGTGATCTGAAGCCAGGAGCCAGGAGCCAGGAGCTTCTTCCAGGTCTCCCATGTGAGTGCAGGGACCCAAGCACTTGGGCCATCTTCCACTGCTTTCCCAGGCCATAGCAGAGAGCTTGATTGGAAGTGGAGCAGCTGGGACTCGAACTGGCGCCCATGTGGGATGCTGGCACTGTAGACGGCAGCTTTACCCACTATGCCACAGTGCTGGGCCCATAACAATGTTATTATAATAGTTTATTATTAAAGTAGAAATTCTATTAAATTGAATGAAAATAATGGATATTTTATCCTTATATGAACACATTCTTTTTTTTTTTTTCTTTGACAGGCAGAGTTAGACAATGAGAGAGCGAGAAAGACAGAGAGAAAGGTCTTCCTTCCATTGGTTCACTCCCCAAATGGCTGCTACTGCTGGAGCTGCACCGATCAGAAGCCAGGAGCCAAGTGCTTCTCCTGGTCTCCCATGGGGTGCAGGGCCCAAGCACTTGGGCCACCCTCCACTGCACTCCCAGGCCACAGCAGAGAGCTGCACTGGAAGAGGAGTAACCAGGACAGAACCCGACGCCCCAACCGGGACTAGAACCTGGGGGTACTGGCGCTGCAGGCAGAGGATTAGCCTAGTGAGCCATGGCACCAGCCTATTAACACATCCTTTTAAGAGAATGTATTTTTTTTTAAACTTGTAACGTTTCTAAAAAGCCACATAGCCTATGGTGACTTCAAATATTAGAATGTGAGATAATGCTTAATATTTAGAGTTCTGATTAACAGTAACTTTTTTTTTTGACAGGCAGAGTGGACAGTGAGAGAGAGAGACAGAGAGAAAGGTCTTCCTTTGCCGTTGGTTCACCCTCCAATGGCCGGCATGGCCGGCGCGCTCTGGCCGGCGCACCGCGCTGATCGGAAGGCAGGAGCCAGGTGCTTCTCCTGGTCTCCCATTGGGTGCAGGGACCAAGCACTTGGGCCATCCTCCACTGCACTCCTGGGCCACAGCAGAGAGCTGGCCTGGAAGAGGGGCAACCAGGACAGAATCTGGTGCCCCGACCGGGGACTAGAACCTGGTGTGCCGGTGCTGCAAGGCGGAGGATTAGCCTAGTGAGCCGCGGCACTGGCCTAACAATAACATTTGATTTGGGATTTTTTTTGATGTCATATAATTATAATTTAACATTCTTAGAATTATTCATTTTGAGGAATTAAGCTAAATTTAGGAAATCCAATGATTAATCTTTAAAATGATTTATTCAACCTATTTTTTTCTAAAGATTTATTTATTTATTAGAAAAAGTTACACAGAGAGAGAAGGAGAGGCAGAGAGAGAGAGAGGTCTTCCATTCGCTGGTAAACTCCCCAATTGGCCGCAACGCCCACAGCTGTGCCAATCTGAAGCTAGGAGCTTTTTCATCTCCAGGTCTCACATGCCAGTGCAAAGACCCAAGGACTTGGGCCATCTTCTAGTGCTTTCCTAGGCCATAGCAGAGAGCTGGATCAGAAGTGGAGCTGCTGGGACTCGAACCAGCGCACAAATGGGATGCCAGCACTGCAGGCAGCTGCTTTACCCGTTCTGCCACAGCGCTGGCCCCTAAACATCTTTAAAATATGCATGTCTCGGCCGGCGCCGTGGCTCAACAGGCTAATCCTCCGCCTTGCGGCGCCGGCACACCGGGTTCTAGTCCCGGTCGGGGCACCGGATTCTGTCCCAGTTGCCCCTCTTCCAGGCCAGCTCTCTGCTGTGGCCCAGGAGTGCAGTGGAGGATGGCCCAGGTGCTTGGGCCCTGCACCCCATGGGAGACCAGGAAAAGCACCTGGCTCCTGGCTCCTGCCTTCGGATGAGCGCGGTGCGCCGGCCGCAGCGCGCCAGCCGCGGCGGCCATTGGAGGGTGAACCAACGGCAAAAGGAAGACCTTTCTCTCTGTCTCTCTCTCACTGTCCACTCTGCCTGTAAAAAAAAAATAAATAAATAAAAAAAAATATGCATGTCTCAACATATCACGCATTGCTCAAAACCATTTGTTCAAAACCCATGAACGGAGTTCAGGCAAACTCAGCAGAGAAGCAGGACGCGGCTTGGCCCCCCCCCCCCCCCCCCCCCCCCGCCTCGGGCCCAACCATCCCTGTGGCCCGGGGCCAGCGGGTAGGCTGAGGGGCCCCCGGCCGGACTATGCCCTGTGCCCTGCAGACACACGGAGCTCTTGCTTCGACTGCTCCACCGCCCTGGGCCGAGCACTGAAGCGGCGGCAAACCCACCGGCCCACCTCGGTGATTACATGGCTGCGGTCGCCACCCAGAGCCCAGAGCCCGCACCCCAGCGGCGGCCGGGCTCCCGGCTCAGCCCCGCGGAGCCTATGGAGGCTCCCCTTCCGAGGCACCAAGGACGCTGCGCCTTTTAGTGGCGCAGGTGTGGCTAAGCGAGCAGAATGGCGGCTGAGAGCCAGACAGTGGGGTGTAGAGACGCAAGCCCGGCCATGACTTCAGGCCTTGCGGCCACGCAGATCCGGGGCCTGGGGTGAGCGCTGTGCCCAGCTGGCCGACACCTCACTTGGTCAGACCGACAGAGGCCTCAGCAGCCCGGAAGTGAGTCCCTGCGGGACTACGGGTGGCAGAGCGGTGAGCGCCGGCCATGGCCGTGGCCGTGGGTGGGCGGTCTGGGCTCCAGCTGAGGGTGGTGTAGGCACGGAGAAGGCCGCCCCAGAGCCCCGCCGCCCTCGGGAAGGTTTGCTGGCCATTTTCAGAAGGCCTGTGCAGATAGGAGGAAAAAGCTGCTCTGGGCTTTCCCCTCGACCTTTAAACAAATCGCTTTGGCTGCATCTAGTCGTTTCAGATGTGAAGAGGTTGCCGACGTATGATAGAGTTAGAAAAATCGCACGTTTTGTCAACGCCCGTTTGTACTTGAAAAATCATAGTAAAGAAATATCTTCTGGAAGTGACTGTGAACCGCTGTGGTTAAGCCGCCTCTGGGGGCGCCCTAGGAGGGCCACGGGGCCACGGCCTTTCAGAAGGTTTGAGGTCCTGGAGGGGAGGAGCATGAGGAGGAAGAGAAGAAGGTGAGGTTCGAGGCCAGACTGGCCATGTTTAGAAGACATATTCTTGTGACAACCATTGTTTTGTGTGTTTTCTCATCACTATATAGTTGCCAATGCTGAAACCTTTGTTGAAATACCTAGTCATAACTCATGTTCTGAGGTGCCTGATGTATGTTCAAAGTAGTAGTAGTAGTAAAATAACATATTTTGTAAGTAATCTTTTTGTTAAAATTAATATGAAATTTTTTGGGGGGGGGCAGACTCCCGCCTGAGTGCTACCCGTTGTGTTTCGGCTCTGGTTTGGGGGAGGAGGAGGTGGAAGAGGGAGGAAGTTTGAAGAGCTCCATTACCGGCGTGCTCCTAGTGAGGCAAGACAGACCACTGTCCCCTGTGGTGTGCACTTTGCGTCACGCTGCTGTGTATGCAGTGTATATGAAGGACAAATGAGTCCTGACTTAAAACATCTAGCCCTTCTAGATATTAAAAGAGGTTGCCAGTGTATGACAAAAGTAGAGTTAAACTGATTTTGTACATTTTACATTATGATTCCTTGGAAACATTGTCTTCGGAAAATTGGAGCATTCTAGCCTGAGATGGCGGAGAAGGGAAGGGTTCTGGGCCAGAATGTTCACATTCCAAAGACACTTTGGAATTATAGCTGTTGTTAGTTGTGTGCAGTTTAAGACTGCTGTGTACATAGTGGACAGATAACTCCTTACTTTGAAACAGCTAATCTGGACGTTTAGAAGCGCCCAACGTATGTTAAATGTAGAGGTGGTGAAATCGCTCTGTAAATATCTTTTTGGTAAAACTCATGAAATGCATCGCTGGGGAATGGAATTGTCGGCTACCTCTGTGAGCTTTGTACAACCTGTGCTTGTCCATGGTTTGGAGGAGGTGGGAGGCGAAGAACTGTAAAAGGTAATGTGCCGATGTGTTCCTACTTGGGATGTTTACAGCCATTTTTCTGTATTTTCTGTGCACTTTGTTTCACTATGTATATAGTGGACAAATGAGCCCTAATTTTGTAACATCTAATTTCTAGATGTTAAAGAGGTTGCCAGTGTATGACAAAGTAGTTAGTAAAACTAGCATATTTTATATACTTTGTGTTGAAATTCATAGGAAAGTTTGTCCTCTGTAAATGACTTTTGGATGTGAGCTTGTTGCTCCATCTCTAAGCATTATGTATGCTTGTACTTGGCCACAAGATTGAAGGCAGAGAGGACAGTGAGAAGGGAACGGTTCAAGACGAAAATGGTCATATTTAGAAGACACTTCAGATCGTAGGCATTGTCTCCTTTGTGCAGTTTTGTTTAACGGTGTTGTGTTCTTAGTGGGCAAGTCCTTACGTGATAGTACTTCAGAAAGTTCATGGAAAATGAAATTAAAAAAAAAATGTTTATTTCGGTGCAAAAAAAATATGAAGCCCATATTAGCTTTTTGGGAATAAGTATTTTCCATGAACTTTTTGAAGATCCGCATATGAAACATCTAGTTATCTAAATGTTTAGAAGTGTTTGGTGTATTTAAAGTAGGAGCAGTGGATTACCACTTTTGTAAATAGCTTTTAAAAAATGATAGGAAATGTTTGGAATTGGAATTGGTAAACCACTTTTGTGAACAGTATACTCTGTTGCACTTTGTTCATTGGGTTGAGTGAAGTAGGAAGAAAGAGATTACAAATTGTGTTTTTGCTAGTGTGTGCTAGAAAATTTGAGCTTACGTATTGCCCTATAAGTTACAAGCATTTCATTTAAATTTGCTGTAATGTATATATTGTATATATACTGGGCAAAGGAGTCCTGATTTTACAATATCTAATCTCTAGATATTAAAGAGGTTGCCAATTTATGACAAAAAGTAGAGTTAGTAAACTAATACATTTTGTATATTTTGTGTTAAAATTAATAGAAAGACTGTCTTCTGAAAAGGACCTTTGGAAGTGAAATTGTAACATTACATTGCTTTGATACATGTGCCCACATCTACCTGTTGGTGGGGGTGGGGGAGAGGAGTTGGAAGAAATGAAGGCTTCTCTAGACCTTTGTGAATGTTTGTATCTAGAAGACACCTTCTGATATAACCAGTTCCATGTGTAGAGTTTATTCAACACTACTGTGTATATAGTGGACAAATTTAAGTCCTTATCTGAAACTTCTAGTCCTTCTGATGTTTAGAAGTGCACAAAGTATGTTAAAAGTAGAGGTAGTAAATAATACATTTTGTAGATATCTTTTTGTTAAATTCATATGAAATAGTGTCTTGTGGACGTGAATGATGAACTCCTTGTCTGAGCAGTACACACAACTGTGTTTGTGCTGCTCCTGGGAGGAAGCATTAGAAGAAAGTCTAAAGGGCTTTTCGCCAGTGTGAGTGCATTAGGACAAGGTTAACCATTGTCCATGTTGTTTTACTTTGCTGTGTATATAATGTATCTATAAAGGACAAACAAGTGCTATGTTACAGCATTTAGTCTTCCTAGATGTTCAAGAGATTGCTGGTTTATGACAAAAGTAGAGTTAGTAAATGAATACATTGTATATGCTCTGTGTTAAAATTCATAGGAAAGACTGTTGTTACAACTACTTATGGAAGTGAAATTGTTAAAATTCCCTGTAAGCATTACAGGTGCTTCTACCTGTCCACTGGGTTAATAGAGATGGGAAGGGAAAGGTTTCTAGGCCAGAATGGTCTTGTTGAGAAGACATTCACATTAGAGCCTTTGTTACGTGAGTAGCTTTTTAGGGGCTACTGTGTGGTTAGTGGGAAACTGAAGTCCTTACTGGAAGCATTTGGTCTCTAGGAATTCCAAAGTAACACCCATTTAAGTAGTTTTTTTAATAAAGATTTATTTTATTTATTTGAAAGACAGAGTTACAGAGAGGTAGAGACAGAAAGGTATTCCATCTAGTGGTTCACTCCCCAGATTACTGCAATGTCTGGAGCTGCACCAATCCAAAGTCAGGAGCCAGAAGCTTCCTCTGGGTCTCCCACGCTGGTGCAGGAGCCCAAGGACATGGGCCATCTTCGACTGCTTTCCCAGGCCATAGCAGAGAGTTGGATTGGAAGTGGAGCAGCCAGGACTAGAAGCAGCGCCCATATGGGATGCCGGCACTTCAGGGCAGGGCTTTAACTCACTGTGCCACAGCGCCAGCCCCAAAGTAGTTTAGTATTTCATAGGAGTGGTTACATTTTTGGAATGGCATTAAACTCAATGTTTTGGAGAGAATGCTGAAGTCACTGGGTGGTGGGTGGAGAGAGGGTCATGAGGAAGCATGCATGGAAGGGTTACCTTCCTGTTAGATTGTTTTGATTGTCTATCTATTGTTATATACTTACATTTTAGTTATTATTTCTGTGTGTTAAAGATAAATAGGTTCTAATGCCCAAAATATGTTAAAAGCAGAGGTAATAAGATAAACCCTATATAAATGCCCCTTTCATTAGTTTTTGGGGAGGATGTCTTCTGGGAATGGCCCTAGCTAGTCCTCCTCTGGGAGGCAGATATCACAGTCCTGGGCTTGGTCACTGGAATGGTGGAAGGGGAGGGTGAAGGGAAGGGCTCATTACTAGTATCCATAGCTAGAAGATACTGTTAGATTAGACCAATAGGTGTATATGTGCATTTTTTGGTAAATACCCATGTTTATTGTGGACAAAGTTCATCCTTTACAACAGCTACACTTTATAGATGTCTTGGGGTGGCAATGTATGATAAAAAGTAGAGCTAGTGAATTAGACAGTTTGTATCTTTTTGTTATAATTGATAGAAAAGATGCATCCTGGACCTGGAATCGTTAAACCACCGCTGAGCAGTCAGCGTGTATCAGAACTTCCTCACTGGGCTGGCAGCAGAGGGGCAGAAGGAAGTACAAAGCGAGAGGGGTCCTATCTACATTCTGATGACAGCCACTGGTGGGTGTGCATTTCTTTTGGCTGTGCTGCAGGAGTACATTAAGTGAATGCAAACATGCATTGTTGCTAATATTTTAATAATGCCAGTGTGGTCATGAATTCTCTTAGAAACAGAACACTTAGTATGCACCGTTGCTGTGTGTGTCAGTGTAGGGCAGTAAGGGAATGCAGCGTCTTAATTGTAACTCTGCCAGAACTTGTATTTAGAGGCCTGTTGCTATTTTTGTCTTTTACAAAATTTTTGTTCCCAAGAAAATCAATTACATTTTTTCCTAACAGATTGAGTTGATGTAGTATATTTTTGGTTATCAAAATACTCATACAGCTTTGGGATTTTGAATCAGTAAATATTCATGAAGTGTGAAAAACCATGATCCATATATTCCATATCTCAGTCACATAAAAGTGGATATTGTGTGTGCATGCACGGGGCCCAGAAGGACATGTTGAACTCAACTGCTTGTGATTGCGGATGACTTTGTTCTTTGCTTCTTGTGTTTTTAAGTTTCCTGTAATACACTTACTAACTTTGAGAAAATAAAGGTTATTTTAACCCCACCAAAAAATGAACGTTTCCCATTGCTCTTATGATAAAGAGCAGATTTATTGATTTTAAGACAGAACATGAGGGAGAAAGAGAGGGAAACAGATGGGAGAAAGAGAAGTAGGAGGAGGAGGAAGTGGAAGAGGAGCATCCTACTAGTTCATTCTTCAAATACCAACAACAGCTAGGCTGGGGTAGGCTGAATCCAGGAGTCAGGAATATCATCCAGGTCTCCCGGTTAGATGTCAGGGGTCCAAGTACTTGGGCCGCAATCTGCTGCTTTCCCAGGTGCATTAGTAGGAAGCTGGATCAGAAGCAGAGCAGCTGGGGCACTAACTGTACTTGGACATGGAATGCTGGTGTTGCAAGCAACAGCCTAACCCACAGCTCCACAATGCCAGCTCTCAGGATTAAAATTTTTAATTCTTGTAATATTTGGTATTTTATGTATTTCTTCTCATACTAATCTCCAAATTACTGTCCAAACCTCAACAACACAGACCTTGAAGTTTTGAAAAATCACAAGCACATATTATTCCTGAAATATACTCCTGTCTGTCTAATCACATGTTGACATACATAATACATATTCATGTTCATTTTCAGCAGAAATCTGACATTTCTAAGGAATGCCTACTTGACATGGTCCTTTTGTAAACCATGTTGAGTGCCCCAGTGTAGCAGCCAGGGTCTAAAAGGACAACTGAGTAATTTAATAGAGGAAACAAATTATGAAGGTGTTAGATGAGTTGACAGAATAAACAGACGAGACATCTATGGATTTGCAAGTATAGGAATTTGCTACAATGACTAGAGTTGGAATAAAGTCTAAGAAAAATAATGTATGTCAGGAGTTTGGGCCACCAAATGCATACCTGAGCTACAGAGATAGAAGCTGCCCCATTGTAGCTAGAGCCAAGGAGGAAACAGAATCACTGCTGAGACCCACCTGAAGCACAGAGAGAAAAATTGGACTAGCTTGTACCTGCCTTGGAGTCTCCAATTTTCCGTTAGGTAATCCCATAAAGAAGCTGGATGGCAAAGGATCCTGACTAGTTTTATTTGTAGGACCATCCCATGTAATGTGAAACAGAGCAAGAGGAGGCAGGAATTCGACACACCAGTTAACTGACTATTTGAGACACCCTCATCGCTTATAGGAGTGCCTGGTTCAACTTCCAGTTACTACACTTCCCATTCATCTTCCTGCTAATGTGCAGCAGGTGATGCCTCAATATCTAGGTACCTAGCACCCATGTGTGGAAATCCTGATTGAGTTCCAGGCTCCTGGCTTTGGCCTGGTGCAGCAGCCTTTGCTATTGCAGGCATTTGGGAAGCAAACCACTGAATGGAAGATTTATCTGTGTCTGTCTTTCAAACAAAATGAAAATACTTTTTCTTAAAAGGAGCAAGGGGGTGCTGGAGCTGTGCCAATTTGAAGCCAAGAGCCAGGAGCTTCTTCCAGGTCTCCCACGTGGGTGCAGGGGCCCAAGCACTTGGGCCATCATCTGCTCTCGCAGGTGCATTAGCAGGGAGCTGGATTAGAAGTGGATCAGCTAGGACTCGAACTGCCACACATATGAAATGTTGGAATCACACGCAGCAACTTTACTTGCTGTGCCACAACACTGACTCCAAGTGTATTTTTGTTTTCACAATGTCTGGTAATCACTACTGTCATTTAGTGGAAGGGAACCAAATAATATACAATTCTTGAACAGAAATATTATTCTATGTGAAATGTCCACCATGAATCCTGAGACCTCAGATTTAAAATAGGCTGCAGACAAAAGTTATTTGTTCATCAGATTCAAAATACTGTTTCCTGCTTTTCTGGTGGCAGAGAAATTCAACATTTATGCAATTTAATTTTAAAATGGTCCCTGGGACTACATACAAGTTTCAGATTTATAAATGTTTAATTGGGGCTGGCGCTGTGGCATAGCACGCAAAGCAGCCACCTGCAATGCCGGCATCCCATATGGGCACCGGTTCGAGTCCCAGCTGCTCCACTTCTGATCCAGCTCTCTGCTATGGCCTGGGAAGGCAGTAGAGGATGGCCCAAGTGCTTGAGGCTCTGCACCAGCATGAGAGACCCAGAGGAAGCTTCTGGCTCCTGACTTTGGATCAGTGCAGCTCCGGCTGTTGTGGCCAATTGGGGAGTGAACCAGTGGATGGAAGAGCTCTCTTTCAATCTCTCCTTCTCTCTCTGTGTAACTCTGACTTTAAAATAAATATATAAATCTTTATTAAAAATGTTTAATTAAAAATACAGCTGTCACTGAGCTTTGAAAAATTTATATACAACAAAATAAAAACATAAAATGCATATAGTAGTGATAAATTACTTGGAAATTTTACTGATTGCCTATTTCTCCATAGCAAGTGACCCCAAAACTTAGTATCTTAACATACATTTGGGGCCGGCACTGTGGCATAGTGGGTTAAAGCCCTGGTCTGCAGTGTCTTCATCCCATATGAGAGCTAGCTGCTTCACTTCTGATCCAACTCCCTGTTAATGTGCCTGGGAAATCAGTGGAGGATGGCCTGAGTGCTTGGGCCCCTGCACCCATGTGGGAGACCTGGAAGATTCTCCAGGCTCCTGGCTTTGGATCTGCCCAGCTCTGGCTGTTGTGGCCAATTGCAGAGTGAACCAGCAGATGAAGCCTCTCTCTCTTTCTCTTTCTCTTTCTCTTTCTCTTTCTCTTTCTCTTTCTCTTTCTCTTTCTCTTTCTCTCTCCTTCTCTGTAACTCTGTCTTTCAAATAAATAAATAAATCTTTTAAACACACACACACACACACACACACACATTTATTAGCTCACAGTACCTATGGGTCAGGAACCCAGATATCCTATTGCTCAGGGACCAAAATAATGTAATCACAATGCCAGCCTCATGGGATAGCTCTACTGGGGGAGGATTTCCCTTCACATTTATTCATACAATCACAGTTAAGATTCAGTTCCTCAAAGGGGCCACTGCAACAACTAACAGCCTCAGTCTTTTGCGGGCTACTGAAGAAAAGCTATCCTCAACTCCTTGCTGTGTGGACCTCACTATATGATACCTAGTTTCAGCAGAGCAAGTAGGAGAGAAAAGCCAGAGAGAGTGCCAGAACAAGTGAGAGGGAGAGACAGACCAATACAGAGAGAGCAAGACAGAAATCATAACCTTGTATAGCTTCATCTTCAAAGTGACATTCCTTCACCTTTGCCATATTCTGTTGTTTAATGACAATAGCATAATTATCAGGAGCAGGATCACTGAGATTCATTATGGAAGGCTCTTCCCTCACAAGAATGAAACCAAATGGCAGAAGGCAATAAGCTTCTTGAAAAATGTAAGGTACCTAATGATAGTTATATTGTAGCTGTTAAACAATCAATGCTTTTCATCCTAATTTTTAAGCACCAAATTTGCTCTTTAGCAAAAGACAAAAAAATATAAATATCATCTAAGATTTCTTCACATTTTTGCTCTTGTACCCTCAACCTTTCACTGTATCTTGGCATTCTTCTAATAGCACATTTAAAAAGAGGGGATTATATTTAACATTTTAATATAAAATAAATTTGAATGGGTGATTACAGAATAGTTTGGCTACCTTACTCCTGGGAGTGCTAATATAATTTTGCTTTTGAGACAATCTTTACTGCTCATTATCTTGTGAATTATGTATCTTTCACACAAAAGGAAGCAAATGTAATCCTCACTCTTTATTGGTGAGACACCCTATATTTATTTCCCTTGAAAGTAACTAGAGATGCCTTCAGATATTTCATTACCCTTAAAGAATAAAATGGCCCTAGCAAAAGTCAACGTTCTCTTCTCAGCAGGCAAATAAAAAGGCATGTATTAATGCTTAAATGTACTCTGTAGCTGTTACACACTTTAAAAACAAGAGGAGAAAATTTACAATTTCAAAATGATCTTTAATTTTCTGCCTCCCCCATAATTAGGACTGCTACTTTTCAAAGACGAGGTTGGTGCTAATACTTTTAGTATGCCATTTTTTCCTTACCTGGAGGTGTAGTTTTAACAGAATTTAAGGCTCTCTATTTAACTGGGAGTGGAACTGCCTTCTTTGATATCAAGTCTAAAAATACCCTCCTCCAAAATAGGTAATGATAAAGCAGAATTGGATACATGAGACTAAGATTCATTGAAAATCTTAGGTGATAGTGAACTCAGATCAATGAGGTCATCACAACCAAGTCACATATCCCTACTTGGTGAGCTAGCAATACATATTATAGACAGTTTCGTTCTAAAAATAGTTGAAAGATTTAGTATGGAAGATTTACTTGAAGCTTAAGACCAAGAACATTTTTTCCTTGTTCATTGTCTTTGAATGATTGTACATTGTCTCATTTAACATTGCTTACTAAAAGTCCATTGGATCCTTCTCTTCAGTATACATTGTATATCCTAATATAAAAGGGATATAGATGTTGATGGAAAAATGGTTTGGGGAATAAGGATTCAAAAGAAGAGTATTGGTCAGCAGTAGAGCACTGGGCAAATACTTGCACAGGAAGAGATCAAAAGAAAGTCCAAGTAAAGCAGCTAAAAAGAAACACAGAAGTACTGAAAGTAAGCTTATTGTTTCTCCATTTTGTCTGAAACCTGTTAACTCCTCAGACTAAGGAAATCTAAATTTCAGACTGCTTTGAGACCAATTATCATACAATTTAAAGTCTATTTGAAAAAAGTAGGAGACTATGCCCTATATAGGTGTATTTTTCTTGCCACCTTTCAGGAAAAGAATTGCAAGAGAGCTAGGGAAACAATCCCAGCTCTTGTTCACCCTTATTTACAGGAACTTAAGCTGCAGAATGAAGACCGAATGGATCATCCTTCTTTCAATGAGTCACCTACTTCCATCTTATCCTAGGAAGTAACTTCACAGGCAGTAAAAGAAAGAAGGGAGTAATCTCCACTATCTCATCTCTGCCATCTACAACTTACACAACACAGTTTTATTCATTTATATGTTGGTAGAGTTTGTCTGTAATTAAATAGAGACGAATCTAAAAAGAAAGAAAAAATGGGGGCCAGAGCTGAGGCAAACCTGCTGCCTGCTACACTGGCTTCCCTTATGGGTGCCGGTGCAATTATCAGTTGCTCCACTTCCAGTTGAGCTCCCTGCTAATACACCTGGGAAAGCTGCAGCAGATGGCCCAAGTCCTTGGGCCCCTGCACCCACATGGGAGACCCAGATGAAACTCCTGGTTCCTGGCTTCGGCCTGGCCCAGACCCTGTGGTTGCAGCCATTTAAGGAGTGAAGCAGCAGACGAAGATTCTCTCTCTCTCTCTCTCTCTCTCTCTCTTGCTACCTTTCAAATAAATACATAAATCTTTTTTAAAAAAAAGAAAAACAATGCTGCAAGAAGAGCACCACAGATGATAAAATTAATCTCTATTGCCAATTTTGCAGTAACTCTTTATTGTCATGCATTGAAATCTCTCTCTTCAGCCTTAGAATACCATAAGCTTTTCTGCTGCAACAGCTCT
This sequence comes from Sylvilagus floridanus, assembly GCA_949820135.1. Taxonomy (NCBI): domain Eukaryota; kingdom Metazoa; phylum Chordata; class Mammalia; order Lagomorpha; family Leporidae; genus Sylvilagus; species Sylvilagus floridanus. The sequence goes on from OX463223.1 coordinate 117,655,597, forward strand.
ATGGCATAAAAATATTCAGTTCATAATTTCTAAATTCCCTCCTTGCTTTCTGCAGATCATTATTGTGTCACATCTACATAAATAGAATGAAAAGATTAAATAACCGTTGTATCATACCACAGCCTATTATTATGATATTCTGTCTGTCTTATAAGTACCTCAACCTCAATTGGTCCAAACTAAATTAATCTTTCCTCCTAAACCTACCCTTCTTTCTAATTGAAAGATATCGGCATCTCCCAAGTTGGTAATTATTTTTTATTGTGTCTCCACTTGCCCTGCTCACGCTCATTCTAATCAATCAGGAAGCTCTGTTAATTAAAATCTTTAAATATCTTTAGAATGTAGCAACTTCTCCTAATCCTCATTGCTAAAATCGTAGTTCAGATCCCAACTGTCTGTATGATTTCTGCAATGTTCTTTATTAAGATCCGTGGTTTGTTTTTCTTCCCCATTCTCCACACAGTTGTAATAGATATAGGGTACTGCCATGATCATCTTTTCAAATTTTCTTAACTGCATGATTTTCATGATCTAGTACCTATTTTTCTTTTCTCTCTAGCTGTGGTCCCTTCTCCTCTTGTCTCCTTGCCACCATCCCACACACACATCTGTAATCCTAATTATATTCAAGACACGATTTAATCATTATTTTCTCTGGGAAGACTTCTGGGTTGTCTTCTGTGCCTTTATAACATGCTTACATTACAAGTATTTCATTGTTTCTCCTTCTGGGGCGAGCGTTCATCTTAGCATTCACCTCTGAGTCACCGGCAAAATTCCAGGCTCAGAGGAGGGACCTCACACTCACTAACTGCATGCTTGAAATAGCTTAATTTAACTTTCATAAATATCAGTTGTAGCTTTAAATGTCTAATCATTGGCAGTGTGTTGGTTTGCATTTAAATGCTACTGTCATCAATTTTATTAGTTGAGCATGAAATACAGTCTCTGATATTTTCAGCATTTTTGTGGCAAAATTTAGGTGCAAATGTATTGAGACTTTATTTTCCATGCCTGGTCTCAAAACAGAAGTCTTATTATTCCAACTAAATTGTAAAGGAAATTGAGGCAAAAGAGGAGTTGGGTAACCCACCCAAGTGACTCATTTATAAATTCAAAATAAATCAAAGGTTAAACCTCTGAGAATTCCAAGTCAATATGAGTGCTTAACTGCTAAGTTGTGCTCTTTAACTTTTACAGGGGAAGAATATGCTTTGCAAACTACTAGATCCTTGGAGATTAATGCTACTTTTGTTTATGAGACATGTAAATGTATTCAAATATAAAGGGACTGTAAACTGGAAACACTTGGCAGCCTATGAAAATTTTAAAAAGCAAATTAGTAATTCAAAAATATTAAAAATTTGTGAAATTCGACTTTTGTGATCAAAATTTCATTGTTGGAAATTTCACCATTCAGGGAAGTGGGTGTCATGATCCTAGTGTCCTCAGCAACCTGACGTCCTTTTTGTTCCAACAGTAACCCATGAAAAGTTTGTCTTCATAGATTGACTGTGCTCTGGACCCAGGCTGTAAGTGACATCAAGCAACTTGACCTATTTTCACAAGAAAACCAATTAAAATCAAGGGTACTGAGAGATGGCAAGGTCACTTGGAGTGCCAAGAGCTCTTGAGGAGAACTCCTATTACACAGCACTTCCCTTCTCACTGCACAGCACACCTCACCCCAGCCCTCCTCAAAGGCTCCTGGGCAGGGAGACCTCACAGCGTCTCTGCCTTTGAGATTGTCTTTTGCTGTTTGCACCTCAAATAGAGCCTAGCCTAGGGAAGTAAGGAGGGGGACTTCTTACCCAGCTCCCTCGATCACCAAACAGATCATAGGCACATCCAAGTGTTGATAAATTCGTATTTAACGCCTAGTCTCTCAGCCAACAAAAGCAAAAAAGCTTCAGTTTCTTGGGTCCATTCACTTTTAAAGGTAGTGAATGATAAGGCTTCAAGGCATGGTAGGTTAAGTCGTCACTTGGCACATCCCATATCAGAGCACCTGGTTCAAGTTCAGGCTGCCCAGCTCTTCCCATCTAGCTTCCAGCTAAGTAGCACCTGGGAGGCAACAGATGATGAGCCAAGTATTTAGAGTCCTGCCACCTATGTGAGAGACCCAGATGGAGGTCCTGGCTCCTAGCTTCAGTCTCGCCCAGCCCTGGCTGTTACAGCCATTTGGGGTGTGAACCAGTAGATGGAAGATTCTTTCTCTCTCTCTCTCCCTCTCTCATTAAAATAAACAAATAAATATTTTTTTAAAGATTTATTTATTTGAAAGACAGAGTTACAGAGAGAGGTAGAGACAAAGAGAGGTCTTCCATCTGCTGGTTCACTCCCCAGTTGGCCGCAAAGGCCAGAGCTACACCAATCCAAAGCCAGGAGCCAGGAGCTTCTTCTGGGTCTCCCATGTGGGTGCAAGGGCCCAAGGATTTGGGCCATCTTCTACTTCTTTCCCAAGCCATAGCAAAGAGCTGGATGGGAAGCAGAGCAGCCGGGACTAGAACCAGTGCCCATAATGGGATGCCGGAGCTTCAGGCCAGGGCTTTAACCTACTGCGCCATAGCACCGGCCCAACAAATAAATATTTTTAAATAACTTCGCTATTTTTTTTTAAAAAAAGAATGAAATGTGTTAAAGAATACCTTTTTGTTGTTATTCAGGTGTAAAATTTTAAAATGAGTTAATATGTTTAAATAAAATAACTGTACCAGGCACCACTGTGTTTTTAATCCCACAGCAAGCAAATTAAGTAGGTAATGGCTCCACTTCTGAGATGCAGAAAGTGAGGCCCAGACACAATAGGTATCTTGTCCCTGACAAGTGCCTGATAGAGCTTGGGTTTCAACTTGAGGTGTCTATTTTTGTGTTTGAGCTCCTAACCACCAAGCCTGCTTCCTCTCGCAGACACAGATAAAGACAGAAATGTGGATCTGGATATGTATGCATGTGGGTGGGATATAAATATGGATGCAAATGTAGATACTGTTGAATATAGCTTTATGCTGCTGTATCTATATTTATCTTTGAATATAAAATAAATAGTAAATATACATCATTGCACTTTTTTCATGTGCAATTTTCATTTCTTTGTAAGTTTTCTCCTTTCAGTACCTTGTTCACGAACTAGGTTTCTTCCTTTCTTTCCTTGAACTATTTTCTGCGTGGGGATAATTGCTTCTTGTACTGTGAGCAACTGACACTTCCCTGAAATAACTGAAAAGACTCAAGGGACAGATTTATAGTCAACGGCCTTAGGTGTTAAAATACCCTCAGGACTTCAGTTGAGCCTGAACATTAGAGCCCTAGGGAATTGATATGCCTTATCATTTCTCTTTGCTTTCCTTTGCTGCTTATTGTTAATAAATGGCAAAGAGTCCCTTAAGTATGTGCCTAGAGCAACTTCAAGAAAATTGCGAAAAAGGAATATTCTTCCTATTTCCATTGTTGAATTAAAGTGAAAAACAGGCTAATATTGCTGAAGGCAACATAAGTATACATGACATGGAGATTGGATAATTAGATATGTACAGTTTTAGAATAGGGGAGGATTTCTTTAAAGATAGTTAGAATTGCTATACATTACAATGACTAAAGTTAGTTGTTGTGAAGAAAGAAAATGCAATCCAGAAAAGTGGGATTAGCAGATTTTACAAAAGAAATCATAAGTAAGGTCTTGTATGTTTGGCCTGGAGAAGATGGGCACTTACCTTCAGAAGAAAGAAAGCAGTTTAGAAAATGTGAGCCCACATTCTCTGTTTCTGCCACTGAAAAGAGAATAGGAAGAAGTTAAAACAAGACTTGTTCAAAAGAAAAGGCAAAAAAGTGTTCCATAGGGCCAGTGCTGTGGAGTAGCAGAAGAGCCACCACTGGCAGTGCCAACATCCCATATGGGCACTAGTTCGAGTCCCAGCCACTCCACTTCCGATCCAGCTCTCTGCTATGGTCTGGAAAAGCAGTAGAGGATGGCCCAAGTCCTTGGGCCCCTGCACCTGCGTGGGAGACCCGAAAGAAGCTCCTGATTTCAGATTGGCCCAGCTCCAGCTGTTGTGATCATTTGGGGAGTGAACCACTGGATGGAATATCTCTCTCTCTACCTCTGCCTCTACCTCTCTGTAACTCTGCCTTTCAAATAAATAAATAAATCTTTAAAAAAATTTTTTTAAAAAGTGTCCCACTAGTGCAAGTTGAATATTAGACAATTTTGTTTATGGAAGTTGTTATTTATGCTTACCTGGAAGTCTAAAATTAAAGTAAAAAGGATAACTGCTCAATATTAAAAAAAAAAAAGACCTGTTTACATAATCCAGGACTAGCTGTAGGTGGTATGTGGGGGGGGGGTGAGAAAAAGGTATCAGTTATATAATCTTAAATGGAAAAAATTTAAACTTTGTCACCATATACAAGTACATTAAAAGAGATACAGTGTGAACAAATGAGTGGTAGGCTCCATAATGCAATTATTACCAAAAAAAGATCATATTGATGAATGAAAGGGATGAAAAGCCATTAAAACTGTGTTTATAAAGATCTTTAATGAATTCGGAGTGAAAAAATACATTTAAAAAATTGAAAAAGTCAAAGGGGCAAGGAAACATTGAAGGCAAATTGAAGTCACTCACATGTGTATAGGAGAGACAGAGACCCAAGCAGAAGCACTTGATGTCTAATTCCCCTCCACTCTTTCCATTAAGGAGGAGGAGATGGAAGTGAGGGAAAAGAAAGGATACATGGAGGCATAGCCTTGTCTGCCTCAAAACACTTAGGAGTCTAAGCTGATTATTTCATAACATGGAAATCAGACTTCAGTGTCTGTTAAGAAGAACAGGGAAAGAGAACAGTGTCATGCTTTTTAGCAAAAACACAGATTCTTGAATCTTACCTATTGAGGTTCAAGCCTAAGCTCAGAATGTTTGCTCACCATGGAAACTCAGACAAATTTTCAACCTCATTTTTTGCATGCAGAACAAATTCTAGAAAAGAACTTAGGTAAACGATTAATGAAATAAGATACAGGATTAATAGATTTTAATTAAATGAGGAGGAATTTCTTCTTACAATAAATCTTATTAGAATAATCTTGACTGTCGTAGAATGAGTTTTACATGCACTTATTTATAGTATTCACTGAATGCTTATTGTCTCATTTTAAAGATTATTTATTTATTTGAAATGCAGAATGAGAGAGAGAGAGAGAGAGAGAGAGAGAGAGAGACAGATCTTCCATTGTTGGTTCACTCCTGAAATGCCTGCAACAAGCAGGGATGGGGCAGACTGAAGCTAGGAGCTCCATTTAGGTCTCCCATGTGGGTGGCAGGGAACTGAGGACTTGAGCCATCATCATCTGCCTTCCCAGGCACATAAGTGGGAAGCTGAATTGGAAACTGAGGAGCTGGAACATGAACAAAAACTCCCATGGGGGATGTGTGCATGCCAAATGGCGGCCTAATTCACTTTGCTACAACATCTGCCCCATTTGTTTTCTTCTAGGTAACATAACAGGGGGGAGAATAAGGCTGGCCAGGACCTATCTTTGCCTTTGGTTGGATAAAGGAGTTAAATAGGGGCAGAATAAGACAATCAAAGTAAACAAATATGTAGTAATTCTAGATCGAGAAAGTTCTATGGAGAAACTAAAATAGGGCTGTTAGTGAGGGGCTGCTGCTCTCTCAGATTGAGTGAGCAGAAGTATTTTTGACAGAGTGCATTTTTAGACAAAACATGAATGTTAGAAGGGACATGGGAAAATAAACTAGCATGGAGTGCTGATGGGTGGAAAGAACAAGAAGGGGAGCGTTAGATATGCAAGAAAGCCAATGAGCAGAGAAAGGGGAGGGGAGACAAGTCAGAGATGAGTGTGGGGATGCAAAGCCTGGGAGGACACAAATGTGAATTTTTAGAAAGGAGAATGAAAGCTCCGGGTGCTGCAGGGAAGGGGCTGCAGGAGAACACAAAGGAGGCTGCCAAAATAACAAATTCACTCCTTAATTATTTTCCTGGCAAAAAGCCTATAAATGTCACTTGTTGTTTTACTCTAAGTGCAGAAATCCTGGTTAAATGGAAATCTTGCATGGCAGAAGTTCAAATAAGCTGGTTTTACTCTATCAGACAAGAAAATACGACTGCAAAACGTGTCCTTTTGTAACTACCTTTTGCATTTTTAAAGCATAGCTGGATTTTTACAACTGAAAATGATTACTAATAGTAACTCTCAATCAGGGATAATTTTGTACTCTCTCCCCCAGGATATTTGACATTGTCTGGAGACACTTTCAGTTGTCACAACTGGGAGATGGGATGACAATAGCATCTAGTGAGTAAACAACTATTTTACTCTACCTATATTTCCTTATGTAACAGTAAAGACAAGTGTTATTTTTCAGAATGATTTTAGTGTGTATTTCAAAAATATTTTTATACCACTATGCCAGCTCTCCTAAGAAAGCAATAGCAGATTACCTAACAATAACAAAACACAAAAGGTTGTTTAACGAGAATGAACCAGGTCTTAACACAAGTAGTGATATATCCAAAATCAGAGCTAGCCCAGGTGTTTAAGACTTATTTTGGATAAGATATGACTCAAACAATTAAATACATTTTTAATACTTGAAAATTAAGGTTCTTATAATACTCAAGAGTGGATGGAAAAGCTAGTTTCTACTGGACATTTTACTCAAATGTTTTTTAAGGATTTATTTATTTATTTAAATGTCAGAATTGGGGCTGAGATTGTGACGTAGTGAGTAAAGCTGCTACCTGCACTGTCAACTTCCCATATACCACAAACCAACGCCCGTATGAGATCCAGTGACACAGGTGGTGACTTCCTGCTATACCACAATACAGGCCCCTTCACTCAGCCTGAAAAAGGAATATTTAACAGAGCATGGAGGGAAAATATCCAGTTGATTCACTATATTAGCTTTTCATGCACATAAAGATGTAAAACAGGAGAACATTGTTTCCTTGATAACAATCAATAAGAAGAAAACTATTCAAAAGAGTGAAATTGGGTAGGTGGGTAAATGTCAACCATATCTTATGAATTATAAATATCTCCTGATAAAATTACTTATATGAGAGGACTAGACATAAAGTTCAAATTCACTATTTCATTACCAGTGTCTGATGTAGTTCCTGCACTCAATAATGATATGAGGAATAAATAAAAAACTCTTTCAGTCCATCTTAGAAAGGATGTTTATTACTATGTTTTTAAGCCATAAAGAATTGTTGAGAAATTACTATGCATGCCTGTGTTAGGTGTTATTGGCACAGCAGCAAGGAAAATTTTTTAAAAATTCACAACCCTCATACAGCTGATAGTTTGGTTTCAGAATACAGAAAAAAGTGAAGTACAAAATGGTGATGATGCTAAGTGCTCTGGAGAAAATAGACATCAAAGAAAAGGGATGAGTGGGTTGGGATGGGTATTTCCTACAATTTTAGAGAGGTGGTTAGGGGGTCCACGCTGTGGCATAGTGGGTAAAGCCACCACCTGTGGTGCCAGCATCCCATATGAGTGCTGGTTCAAGTCCCAGCTGCTCCACTTCTGATCCAGCTCTCTGCTATGGCCTAGAAAAGCAGTAGAAGATGGCCCAAGTCCTTGGGCCCCTGCACTCACTTGGGAGACCTGGGGGAGCTCCTAGGAGAGCTCCTGGCTCCTGGCGGGTCCAGCCATTGTGGCCATTTGGGGAGTGAACCAGTGGATGGAAGACCTCTCTCTCTCTCTCTGTCTCCTTCTCTTTCTGGGTAACTTTGACTTTCAAATAAGTAAATAAATCTTTAAAAAAAAAATAGGTGGTTAGAAAAGATCTCAATGGAAAAAGGCATTTGAATAAACTTTTTGAGAGGCAAGGAGACACAGTGAGAAACAATTATATATATAATTGTATATATTATATAATATATTATATATAATATATAATATATGTTATATTACATACTATATAATATATAATATATTATATATAATATAATATAAATATTATATATAATATAATTATATAATAGATAATATATAATATTATATATAATATAATACATAATAGATAATATAATATAAAATATATAATATACAATATAATATTATATAAAATATAATATATAATATAATATTTATTATATTATAATATATTATATATTATAATATGTTATATATTATATAGTGTTATATATTATAATATATGTTATTATATAGTATAATATATAATTATATATAATAGATAATATTTAATATATTGTATATAATATGTGATATAATATATAAATACATTAATATTGTATATTATATAATATATAATATAGCATATCTAATATACTATATAATATATTTTATATTATATATAATATATATAAATGTATATATAAATATATATATGAAGAGAGCTTCTATCAGCTGGTTCACTCCCCAAATGCCCAAAATGATTGGGACAGGGTAGGGCCAAAGCTAAGATTGGGGAGTATAGTCTGGATCTCCCACATGGGTGGCAGGAACCCAATTACTTGAGCCATCACTGCTGCCTCCCAGGGTCTATATTATCAAGAAGTTAGAGTCAGAAACCAGAGCTGAGAATGAAGCCCAGGCATTCAAATGTGGGACGTGGGTGTCCTAACTGGCATCTTAACTACTAGGCTAAATGCCTGCCCCTTGAATACATTTCTGAAGAAGATGAGAGAATGAGCCATGCAGATATCAAGAACTAGAGTATTCTGGGTAGAAAGAAGGACAGGTATAAAATTCCTGAGACAGTAGTGTACCTGATGTACTTCTGACAGAAAGAGAGGGCTATTATGGCTGCAACAGAATAAGGGGGATGGGGGAGGGAATATTAGGTAAAAAGCTCAGATTAAGGGTTTCAGATCTTGTTGAATGTGTTAGCAATTTGGCTTTTTTCTAAGTAAGGTAGAAACACATTCATTTTGAGAAAAGTATATGACTTCTGTTATAAAATAATCCCTTGTGGTTATTGTGTTGAGAATATACTTGTAGGGGAAAAGGTAGAAACCATTACACACTTATAAATTAGAGATAATGGTGACTTTTACACTGGTGGTGAAAGTGACTGATATAGTGAGAAGTGGTGCAACCCTGACCACATTTTAAAAGTTAGATCAGGGGCCAACGCTGTGGCATAGTGGGTAAGGTGCCAACATCCCATATGGGCACCAGTTCAAGTCCCAGCTGCTCCACTTCCCATCCAGCTCTCTGCTGTGGCTTGGGAAAGCAGTAGAAGATGGCCCAAGTCCTTGGGTCCCTGCACCTGCATGGGAGACCCGGAAGAAGCTCCTGGCTCCTGGCTTCAGATCGGCACAGCTCCAGCCATTGGAGGCAATTGGAGAATGAACCAGCGGATGGAAGACCTCTCTCTCTCTCACTCTCTGTGTGTGTGTGTGTGTGTGTGTGTGTATGTCTCCTCTCTCTATGTAACTCTGACTTTCAAATAAATAAATAATTCTTTTTTAAAAAAAAGTTAGATCATATACATTAGAAGATTCAACATAGAGGATAAGAAAATGGAAAAAGTTGGGGGTGATTCTATATTTTTTATCTAAGCAATAAAAAGGGAAGAATCAATACCACTTGTCTTATGTTTCAGATACTCCCAAAAGGTATGTGGAAAGAAATATTTTATGGAAATAAGTTAGAGGGTGGGCGCCATGGCTCACTAGGCTAATCCTCTGCCTGTGGCGCCGGCACCCCAGGTTCTAGTCCCGGTCGGGGTGCCAGATTCTGTCCCCGTTGCTCGTCTTCCAGGCCAGCTCTCTGCTGTGGCCCGGGAGTCCAGTGGAGGATGGCCCAGGTCCTTGGGCCCTGCATCCGCATGGATGGATGGAGGAAGCACCTGGATCTTGGCTTTGGATCGGTACAACACGCTGGCCGTAGTGGCCACTTGGGGCATGTTTGTTTTACCCTAATGATTTTGAAGTTGAAATTTTTTGATAAGCTACATTTCAGTAACTCTATTTTCAATGCTCTTTCATAAAACTAAAAGTCACTTTGCTTTTCCCACCATGAAAAGCTCTTTTATAAATAGAATAATTGGACATCTAAATGTTCTTTTCATACATGTTATCTGAATTACTTATACCTAAAATCAAGAAATATATAATTCATCCGTTTCTAATCTTCTAAAAGAACTCTAAACTATAAAAATTAAGAAATTAATAGTCATAAGATGTAAATGTATTTCAAGATCTATGTGTAAAAATATTCATCTTTAAGGAAGAATGATCCAAAACTATCTCTTATCACCCTAAGGTCACAGGGAGGAAACCCTAGAGAGAAAGGAGGGTTTTATGGTTAAATCTACCCATTTTGTTTTTAACTGACCTAAAAACTTTCTTCCACAAAATAAATGGGAGAAACATCAAATAAGTATGATAGTGGGGATGAAACTCACATGTTGTGGGAAGGCATGTTGCCTAATAGTTAAGACTTCAGTTAAGATGCCCATGTACCACATTGGAATACCTAGTCTAGTCTTGACTATACTAATCTTGGCTCCAGTTCCTGCTTCCATCTTCCTCTAATGCTGCAGAACTTGGGAGAAGGCAGATGGTGGCTCAAGTAGTTGAGTCCCTGCCACCCACGTAGCAGGGCTGGATTTAGTTCCTGGCTCAGCTCTGGCTCAGACCAGGCATATGTGGAATAAACCAGCAGATGGGTCTTGCTCTCTGTCACTCTGTCTTACCCTCCCCCTTCCCTCTGTGTGTGTGTGTGTGTGTGTGTGTGCATCTGAGTATGTCTCATTCTCTCACTTTCTCTCTCCCTGCTTCTCAAATTTTTTTAAGTGCTTTAGCCACATTGTTGTAAACAACTGTTATAGCAATTTATGTATACTCTGGAAGAGAACACTGCATATTAGGAGGAGCCAAGTGAGGAGTTGGAACTATAAAAGGCCTGGTTCTAAATCCTGGAATCATTTATTGCATGGGTTTAAATCAGACACTTGATTCAGTTTTGGAGTTTCAAGATTTTTCCTCTAATATGGTAGTGATAATGTGCTCCTCAGGGCATTTTTGTATCAGGATTAAATGAAAAAGTAAACAATGCTTATAAAAAAGACAGCATTCCTAGACTATTGCATTTGCTTATGTATAATACTTTGTGCCCTGTAAAACAAACAGAAAACAATAAAAATAATCATCTTAGATAGTTATAACTGATGAAGCAAAAAAAGGCATTGCTCTACTTCTCAAACCAAATAAAACAGAAACTACTCCAGAAGCAGTAATAAGAAATGCATGGGGCCAGTGCTGTAGCATAGCAGGTAAAAGCCTCCACCTGCAGTGCTGGCATCCCATATGGGCACAGGTTCAAGTCCCAGCTGCTCCACTTATGATTCAGTTCTCTGCTATAGCCTGGGAAAGCAGTGGAGGATGGCCCAAATCCTTGGGCCCCTGCACCCGCATGGGAGACCCCGAAGACACTCCTGGCTCCTGGCTTTGGATTAGTGCATCTCTAGCTGTTGCGGCCGTCTGGAGAGTGAACCAGTAGATGGAAGACTGACCGGCCTCTTTGCCTCTGCTTCTCTGTAACTCTTTCAAATAAATAAATAAATCTTAAAAAAAAAATGCAGACTTGAGTCTCTGAGATTTTAAAGGGATTCTTGTTAACCCAATTAAGATAAAGGGAACTTAACTAGCCTAAGGGAAATTTCCAGGGAGAAAATTGTGAGAACACATAGATTTGTGCTGAATGCCTTTCAGAGAATGGAACCTGAGGGCATATTCAGAGAATTGATGGTAATTATAATTGATTCTGAGAGACACTTTAATGTAAACACAGCAGAGAAAAGGACTATTAGCATATGTGTCATTATTATTATTATACATTCTTTTTTGTTGAAATAAGGTATTTTTAACTAGTACATGTGTAAGTTCTTATATTAGTCATGAATTCATATGCCTAAATATTATTGGCACTGACAAGTTTTCTCATGAAATGACTGTCATGTGCATTTAGTCCCCCAAGAGCTCTAGCTGCACTGTCCCAAGGAATATTCCAGACTATAATCTGGAAGTGACATTGCAAGAGTAAGTTTTCCTATTCTCTACTGGAGAATTATCACATATCACCATTGCTTTGTAACACGATATGATTATCACAAATAGGACTCTTCAAGTCCAACTGAGATTAATGTGGCCCAGTGTTCTGTTTTTCCTTGCAACAACAGGGTTAATGTCTTGGGAAAATATTTTTAAGAGAAAACTGTGGAAATTGCTACTACATCAAAAATCAACTTAGTTACTATTAAAATTAAAAAATATTTAAAGAGTTGCCATATCCAAGCTTCTATTTTTCTTTGGCTATACACAGATGTGGATCTAAAGGAGGAAGTGCGTGACTTTCATCTTGTCTTGATAATTTTATGCTGATTACAAATTATATAGATGGAAGGAATGTGAAAAAAAAAAAGTGCAACGAAGGCCAAGAAAAGAAGTGTATAACAGTTCAGTGCTGAGAAAACCAATTTCAAAACCAGAAAGGCATGTGTTCAAATCAGACTTTTCAACTTATTTATTCTGTGACCTTTGACAATGTATTCAACTTCGCTAAGTTTGTTCCCTAATTCTAAAAGAACTATTAATTCTGTATCACTGATTATGAAAATTAGTAAAATGTAAAGTTCTTGTCACAGTCTTGAACATAGCATTATACTTGATCAATTATGTTATTACCTTTCTTCATAATAATAGTAAGTACCCAAGTATTACTAATTATTATGGTTATTATTGTTAAGAAAATAAATAGAAGCTGGTGCTGTGGCACAGCGGGTTAACACCCTGGCCTGCAGGTGCTGGCATCCCATATGGGCACCAGTTTGAGACCTGACTGCTCCACTTCCCATCCAACTCTCTGCTGTGACCTGGGAAGGCAGTAGAGGATGGCCCAAGTCCTTGGGCCCCTGCACCCGCATGGGAGACCTGGAAGAAGCTCCTGGCTCCTCGCTTCGGATTGGCACAGCTCTGGCCATTGTGGCCAATTGGAGAGTGAACCATTGGATGGAAAACTCTCTCTCTCTCTCTCTCTCTCTCTCTCTCTCTCTGCCTCTCCTCTCTCTGTGTAACTCTGACTTTCAAATAAATAAATAAATCTTTTTTAAAAAGAAAATAAATAAAAATAATTGATCTGTGATGGTCAGTATTCGCTCTTGATAATTTCAACTCACAGTTTCCCTTAACTAAGTCCTTCTCTAAGAATAAAGAATGTGGGGTCAGCTCTATGACTCAGTATGTTAAGGCCCTGACTCACAATGTTGTCATCCCATATGGGTGCCAGGTTTATTTTTTTTTTTAAGATTTATTTATTTATTTGAAAATCAGAGTTACACAGAGAGAGAATGAGAGACTGAGACAGAAAGAGAGAGGTCTTCCATCTGCTGGTTCACTCCCCAGTTAGCCCCAACAGCTGGAGCTGCACTGATGCAAAGCCAGGAGCCAGGAGCTTCCTCCAGGTCTCCCACACAGGTGCACTTGGGCCATCCTCCACTGCTTTCCCAGGCCACAGCAGAGAGCTGGATAAGAAGTGGAGTATCCAAGTGTCCAACTGGTGCACACATGGGATGCTGGCACTGCAGGCAGTGGCCCTACCTGCTACAGCACAGCGCTGGCCCTGGGTGCCAGTTTTAGTCCCAGATGTTCCACTTTTGATCCAGCTCCTTGATAATGTGGCTGAGAAAGCAGTGGGTGGTGGCCCAACTCTTTGGACCCCTGTACCCACATGGGAGATCCAGAAGAAGCTCCTGGCTCCTCACTGTAGCCTGGCTCAGTGTGGCTCTTGTGGCCACTTGGGAAGTGAACCAAAGGGTGAAAGATCTTTCTCTCTCTGTTTCTCTCTCTGTCTCTCCTTTTCTGTAACTCTGCCTTTCAAATAAATAAATAAATCTTTTTTAAAATGAATAAGGGATGTGCTTACAGATTGCAAAATTTTGAGGAAATGTACTAGAAAATAGAACTTTGAATTTAGGTGAAGAGAGCTAAGGAGTCGGTCAGCCCACCTTGGAAGAATAAAAATAATGGATAAATAATGGATAAATGGATAAAATGGATAAATGGATAAATCCTCCATAATGGATAAATTAGTGGTTTGCGAATGGTCTGTAAGTCACTTGCTCCTGCATCTTTTTTTTTTTTTTTAAGATTTATTTATTTATGTGAAAGGCAAAGTGATAGAGAATTGAGCCATTTTCTGCTACCCTCCCAGGCCCATTAGCAGGAAGCTGGATCCTAAAAGGAGCAGTCAGACATGACATAGAGGACCCAGTTCAAGTCTTGATATTGGATTATGTGATGCCAGCTTCCCAGGCAGCAGCTTAACTGCCACAATGGCGGCTGCACTGCTGCTGCATTTTATTTGGATCAGAGTATGGAAAGAACATACCCTAATTTCTAGACTTCCATTAAGCTTGGTGGTAGTTCCCTCTACCCAAGCCTAGTACTTGTTGCATAGGCACAGTCTTTTTGGGCAGAAACCCCGGGGAAGGACGAGATTCTTGCCAGAACTCACACATTCCTAAACGACATACATTAGAGCTAGACACTCACTTGGTAAGAATGAAGGAGGAGAGCTAATAGAGGAAGGTAGCTGGGGGTTTTCCAAGTTGGAGGAAGAGGTAGGTAGCAGGAGCTCCAGGGCACTCTGCTGACCTCCAGACTCTCAGGAGCCCCCATGACTCCTCTAACCACTACTGATCGGCCATTTTGTATTGCGATTTTTCTGAAATGCCACCTCGGGGCCACCATCGAGGTGGCGGAAGTAGACGCTATTGTTGGCTAGGATACGTAAAACAGAGCCCTGCTGTGGCGAAGGTAAGCGGGAGGTCGCCATGGCGGATAGGCGGCACCGTGTAAGAATTTATGTCTTAAGTGACGACCAGTTATGGGACAACATAGGAACCGGGCAAATCTCAATCAGTTACGTAGAGCGGCTGCAGGGTATGGCTCTGCTTGTTCGATCAGAGACTGATGGCTCGCTGCTCTTAGAGTCGAAGATAAATCCCCAAACCCTCTACAAGAAACAGCAGGGGGTTCTGATAATTTGGTACGAAGCTGAGAACCATGGTATGGCGCTGAGCTTCCAGGACATCGCAGGCTGTCGTGAGATCTGGGAGGGCATTTGCCAAGTCCAAGGTAAAGACCCCACCGTCAAAGATCCTTTAGACAAATCGGAACAGCCAGATGAAAAGGCAGGTACCAGTACTCTAATTAAACTGCCTGTCTGTGAACTCAATACGCTTGAACAGATTGCAAACTTAGTTACTTCGGTACTTGCTTCACCTATCCTTAGGGAAAGGCTAGCTCGGATCTTGGAACATGATAATTATATTAAAAAACTACTGCAGCTGTTCCACACTTGTGAGGACCAGCAAAACACTCAAGGGTTACACCATCTGCATGATATTATTAAGGGAATCTTATCCCTCAACAAGACAACCCTCTTTGAGATTTTATTTTCTGATGAGTGTATCATGGATGTGGTTGGATGCCTTGAATACGACCCTGCTTTGACCCAACCAAAAAAGCATAGGGAATTCTTAACCCAAAATGCAAAGTTCAAGGAAGTTGTACCAATAACAGACTCTGAACTTAGAAAAAAAATACATCAGACATACAGAGTACAGTACATTTATGACATTCTTTTACCTGTGCCATCCATGTTTGAAGAGAATTGTCTGTCTTCTCTTACAACTTTCATTTTCTTCAACAAAGTTGAGATAGTCAGCATGCTTCAGGAAGATGAGAAATTTTTGTTTCAGGTTTTTGCACAGTTAAAGGATAAGACTACAGATAATGACAAACGGCTTGAGCTGATGCTTTTTTTCAAGGATTTTTTTGCATTTTCTCAGACTTTAGAGCCTCACAGTAAGGATATGCTATTCAAAACATTGACACAATTGGGAATTCTTCCTGCTCTTAAGATGGTGATGAACATGAGTGATTTGCAAATCAAAACAGCTGCTACAGATATATTTACTTATCTAATGGAGTATAGCCCATCCATGATCCGAGCGTTTATAATGCAAGAAGCAGAGAAGAGGGAAGATGAAGAACTTTTTATTAATATGATAATTGAACAAATTGTCGGTGATACTGATCCTGAGCTAGGAGGTGCTTTTCATTTGGTGGGACTTCTTCGTTGTCTCCTTGATCCGGACAACATGCTGATAACAATTAATACATGTGAAAGAAGTGAATTTCTCAATTTTTTTTATAAACACTGTATGCATAACTTGATAGCACCACTTTTGGCCACCACTTCAGGAAGCAAATGTGGTGAAGGTAATATAGTTGGGTCTGACAAATACAAACATTCCTCTAATAATTATCAAACGGCACAGCTGCTTAATTTAATTTTGGAACTACTCATATTTTGTGTGCAACATCACACATATTATATAAAACACTATATTTTGAGCAATGATTTGCTAAGAAGAGTCTTGATGTTGATTGAATCAAAGCACACCTTTCTGCTGTTGTGTGCTATCCGTTTTATGAGAAGGATGATTGGCCTTAAAGATGAACTGTATAATCGTTACATCATCCAGGGAAATCTTTTTGAGCCAGTGGTAAAGGCTTTTCTTGACAATGGAACTCGGTACAATATGTTGAATTCGGCTATTATTGAGTTGTTTGAGTACATAAGAGTGGAAAACATCAAGTCTCTTGTTGTACATGTAGTTGAGAATTATAATGTACTTCAATCTATTGAGTATGTGAAGACATTCAAGGGACTAAAGATTAAATATGAACAAGAGAAACACAGACAAAATCAAATACGGGAGAATTTACATTCCATGCTATATAGTAAAATACTTTGCCAAGGGGTCAGTGTCTTGGATATGAAGGAAGAAGTGGGTTTTAATGAAGATATAAAAGATGCAGTTTTACCACCACTGGAAAATGACTTTCCAGATGATGATACATTTATGGAGACTGAAGTGAATGAAAATGAAGACAAGGTAAACCTTCCAAAAAGAACATCTTCTGGTGGCTTCAAATTTTCTTCCTGTCATTCTGCAAATCCTGATGTTGGAACAAGTAGCGAAGGCAGAAGAAGTGTGGTTGGTGTACTGGACAATCCTGACAATGAAGAAAATGAAAACAATGAAGAAAATGAAAACAATGAAGAAACAGCAACCCCCAGAAAAAGACCACATTGTAGTTCATAAAATGTTTATGGGAGACCCTCAACATGTGATTCAACTAAAATTCTATAAAATGCCAATAAGCTGAAAAATCTGACTACAACAGCTTTCTCATATGAACTTATACCATAAGAAGCAAATGTGAAGAACTAAGAGGGTTTAATTGTAGAAGTAAAACAAGACTTCCCATAAAACACTAAAAAATGTAGCGAGCACTTGAGTATTCTTTTTTTTTTTCCAATTTATGTTAAGGACACAGTTACAAAGAGAGAGGGAGAGGGAAAGGGAGAGGGGGAGGAGGAGGGGGAGGGGAGGGAGGAGAGAGGGAGGGGAGGGAGGAGAGGAAAGGAGAGAGAGGAGAGGGAGGGAGGGGGAAGGAGGAGAGGGAGGGGAGGGAGGAGAGAGGGAGGGGGAGGAAGGAGAGGAAAGGAGAGGGAGGGAGGGGGAAGGAGGAGAGGGAGGGGAGGGAGGGGAGGGAGGAGAGAGGGAGGGGGAGGAAGGAAAGGAGAGGGAGGGAAGGGGAAGGAGGAGAGGGAGGGGGAGGAGGAGAGAGGGAGGGGGAGGAAGGAAAGAGAGGGAGGGAGGGGGAAGGAGGAGAGGGAGGGGAGGGAGGAGAGAGGGAGGGGGAGGGAGGAGAGGAAGGGAGGGGGAGAGAGAAATCTTCCATCCACTGCTCCATTCCCCAAATGACCACAACAGCCAGGGCTAGGCCAAGCTGAAGCCAGGAGCCAGGAGCTACATCCAGGTCTCCCATGTGGGTGTAGGGGCGCAAGGATTTAGACCATCTTCTGCTGCTTTCCCAGGTGCATTAGCAAGGAGCTGTATTGGAAGTGGAGCAGCTATGACTGGAACTGGCACCGGTACAGGATACCACATTGCAGGCAGCAGTTTAACCAGTTAATGCCACAGTGCTGGCCCCTTGAATGTTATTTTTTTTAGTCAGTCAATTTGGGGAATGGTGTGGGAGGAGGAAAGAGGTTGATAAAATAATATTGATGCAGTTTTGTTTCAGGGGTATGTATTGGAAATTCCTTGACAGTTCAATTGTAAAGCCTACAAAATTACACTTGTGTAGTAGTCTAGCCATGGTATTTCCTTCAGTTGCATTCTTTGAAAAAAATTTTATATGGAAAGCAAAGTCAACTATAATAAAAAATAAAGTTAGGCTGTTCAGAAATTTCTGTTAATACATATTTTTTCAAGATTTATTTATGTGAAAGGCAGAGTTACAGAGAGGTAGAGGCAGAGAGAGAGAGAAATCTTCCATCTGCTAGTTCACTCCCCAAATGGCCATAATGGCTGGGGCTGGACCAATCCAAAGCCAGGAGCCAGGAGTTTCCTCCAAGTCTCCCACGCAGGTGCAGGGGCCCAAGGACTTGGGCCATCTTCTACTGCTTTCCCAGGCCATAGCAGAGAGTTGGGTTGGAAGTAGAGCAGCGAAGTCTCAAACCAGCTCCTATAAGGGATGCAACACTGCAGGCGGTGGCTTTAACTGCTATGCTACAGCACTAGCCCCAAATTTTTGTGAATATTTAATAAAAATTCAGCCTTGTGAATGGAGGGAGGAAACTATGAGTGTGTATTTTCTTTTTTTTTGACAGGCAGAGTTAGACAGTGAGAGAGAGAGAGACAGAGACAGAGAGAAAGGTCTTCCTTTTTCCATTAGTTCACCCCCCAAATGGCCGCTGTGGCCGGCACGCTGCACCAATCTGAAGCCAGGAGCCAGGTGCTTCCTCCTAGTCTCCTATACGGCTGCAGGGCCCAAGCACTTGGGCTATTCTCCACTGTACTCCCTGGCCACAGCAGAGAGCTGGACTGGAAGAGGAGCAACTGGGACTAGAACCCGGCGCCCCAACCGGGACTAGAACCCAGGGTGCAAGCGCCGCAGGTGGAGGATTAGCCTCGTGAGCTGCGGTGCCGGCCGAGTATGTATTTTCGTGAATTAAAAAAAATTTGGAGTTTTTCCCTCTCTTGGAGCCCTCCTCCATGCCACTCTGGCTGGAGGTCCCTGACTTTTAAATCTTGCTTTTTAACCTTTAAATCTTTCTGTTCTCTTTGCCTTGTCCGCTTGGAAACTTTTCTTCCATGTGAGACAAAGAACCAAGGTAATAGCATTCTCTCTGCTGCATATTTCACCTGTAACATTTTGGTGCCGTGACTTGAATAGCAGCTCCAACCTGAAGCAGATTCCACTCGAGATTGATCCCAGCCAGCGTCGGATTATCTCTCCGGATGGGTGAGCGTGCAAACTGTTCTCACTTTTTTCAGAGTTTCACTGTCCTCCATAGCAACTCTCATTTTCTCAAAAGCACCGTGTCCCTGTCAGCCAGTTAAAAGCCATTAGTGGGGCTGCCAGCCTTAGGCCAGAGCAATCCCCTGGAGCTAAGAGACTGTTCTAACTCCTCTCTTCTTTGGTATGGATCGGCTCTTCTCGTTGGAACTGGGAAGAGAACTTAAGGTGCCTAAAGGACTCTGGCCAGGCACTCCCTGGTGTATTCTGAAAATCTCTTGGCCAGACCCCAGTCCCTGACAAGCTGGTGTGGGCGTTGGGCTGTGAAACACATTCCCTCCCTCTTGTGTGGAACTAAGAGAAGACCTTGAGACAACTGAAGCATTCTGGCTGGGGCAACACTCCAGTGCTTCCAGAAGGTCTCTTGGCTGGACACCAGACCCAGACAGCAGAAATGGTGTTGGTCTGGGAAATGTGCTTACCTGCAGGGAGCTGTAAAGCCGGAGAGTCTACTCTTCATACTTTTCATCTCAGCTCTGGTCTGACTCAGCTTCGTTTTGTGGGTATCGGCCTGTCATGCAGGACTGGGAGAAGGGCTTGGAGTCACCTTGAAATTCAGGCCAGGGCCACTCTCTGGCATTTTTCAAGGACTCCCCGACAGCCTATTAGAGTGTTGGCCAAAAACTGCATTCTTTTCTTCCTTCCTCAAAGTTTAATTTGTCAGTGAGACTGGGCACAGCCTGGAGGGAGTCCATGGGCTCTGAGCTCCATGCCTCAATGAGTTTTTCCTTTATCCCAGATCCTGACAGAATCTCCACTCTCTGCTCCTCTAAATTCACTTTATACCTCACCAGGTCTCCTCAGTTCCTACAAACTCGGATTCTTAGTCTCATTGGCAGGTATTTTCTAGATATTTCATTCTTTAGCTCTGGGATAAAATTTAATTATCCCATTTGCAGACAGGTAGCTTTCAATCTAGACCCCCATTAAGTCCTCACATGACCTGAACTTGTGTAGACATGTCTCAGCATGTCTCTGGTGTCCCCTGCCTCCCTTCTGGGGTAGGATGGAACAGTTAGCCTAGATGAGTTGTGAAAAGTGCCAGCCCCTCTACTCCAACTCCACATCTCGGAACTCTGCCTCCTAACTGGCCTCTTGCCTCTGTTTCCCTGCATATGCTACAGTATGCATTAAATTCTTTTCCAGAGTGTCACAGCGCCCTTGGGTCAATTTAGTGAGCCACCAGGATCCCTCTGTTATCATGTTTGACTATTTTTGAGGCTTTTATTCCCAGCAGAGGAGACCATTTTTATCAGGTGACCATTGCCCTCATTGTTGTAATTTTGCCCAGGGGTTTCTAGGCAAGAATCTAGGCCTAATAACCTCAGATGCTATTGAATACATATGGATGAATCCATATGATGAAGTTTTGGACTTTGTGAGATAGCTCCTGAGCTCACTCTTCATCCCTGAGGCTGATTTGACTGAGAGTGAGCCCCACAATTAGACACTTCCAGTATTGGCTTTTGGTCTAGGGTGTAAGGTTATTGTCTCTTTTCAGGGCTTCCCATTTTTTCTTTAAGCCTGCCTCTTTTTTTTTTTGACAGGCAGAGTGGACAGTGAGAGAGAGAGAGACAGACAGAAAGGTCTTCCTTTTGCCATTGGTTCACCCTCCAATGGCCGCTGCGGCCGGCACACCGTGCTGATCCTAAGCCTGCCTCTTCACAGACTCTTACAGAGCCTCTTTGTAGGTCATTGCCCTTTATTCTATCATCTATCAGGTTCTCCTCCTTAGGAATGTCTGTGAATGGGTGCCCATCTGCTCTCATGGATTCCTTCTCCCAATAAACCTAACATAATGCTGAATAATATTCAGGGGAAAACTAGACTCAGATTCAATTAGAATCTAGAAGGATGTCTTTGGTAAATAACAATCTCATGCATGAGAATTTTGGTTCAGCCATAACTGGACATTGGGTTTAAAGGAATTTCTGTTAAAATTGTTTCAAGTTATGGGATGATTCCATGTGTTAACTCTTACATTTAAGGTTTTATTTCTGATTCATGGGATGACCAAAGAAACAGAGATTTTGTGTTCTGTTGAAGTAGTCTATTGTGTTCTGTTAATGTCTCTGTTAAGTTCTAATTGTTTAAAAACAGCTAACATTTTTTTATTAAGAGTTATGGTTTGTTTGAATATGTACTTATTCTAAAGAATTTGAGTAATCACTTTGTAACAGGGATCAGATCTGGATTATATTATGTCATGATGTTAAGGGAGCCTGTTTCTACCAGATATTTTAAGCCTTCTTAGCATATTTGACAGGCATTAAAAAAATCAAAGTTCCTAGTTCTTTGGACTTTGATATTTCCAGTTGGGCCCTGTAAGAGGATATATTTCTCATCTTGCAGACACACCAACTAATAAGGCTATTTGGATTATATTACAGATACTGTCAAGATGTGAAGTGGTGCTAAATTTTAAGTTATGATAATGTATAATTCTACTGATACAAATGTCCAAAAGTTACAAAAGTCTAATGTTCTTGTGTTATCAGACATGATGGCTACCTTAATGAGAAAGGTCCAGAGGCCTAAGAGGGATGTTTTATAAAATCTTATACGTGCTTTCAAAAATACTTTGTGGAGTAAGCAATTACCTCTTCTTGTTGGTTAATGAGCTTATAATTTTAAACATGGTTAAATCTTGTCACCAACAGTTTTGTATTCTCCAAACACTAAAAATCAGATTTACTACTCATGGAAGTTAAAACATTGTTGGTTCTATGTTTAAATGTGTCCTCTTTTAGGTTCCAAAGAACTTATTTTTCCCTGACCTCTGTTGTATTAAGAACTTTGGGACAATTCGGTAAGCAGATCAAGCCAATAATGGACTACAACTTCCAACTGAGAAAAAGTATGGTTAATTCAGGTTGCTAGGAACAGGAAATAATTCTAATCAATTGATGGTAATTTAAAAAAAAAATAAAGATTTTAAGAAGCTGTTACTGAAACTGCTTTATTCTATCTTGTATGTTATATTATACGTATGTGCGTATTGTATGTCTACATGAGAAAAATGTATTGAGTGCTCTGCTTTAATTGGCTTATAGATGAAAGATTCCTCTTAATTTAAACTGCTAAGTTAATTGAAGATATCTTTTTGATTCATATAACCTATATAAATCTCTGTATCAGATGTTTTAAATTTGTTGGTAGAAAGAAACTCCAAAAATGTTTAAGTCATTGACATGTTTGTACTTGGGTTTGCTGGTCAAACAAGTTACACTTGTGTTAGATATTTAAGCAATTTTTCAAAATACATGTACTCTTGTCTTGAAATTTATAGAAGGCATTGGACCTTCTGGTACATGTCTTCATAAGTTGTTATTTAACAGTTAAAATTGCTTGCTAAATTTTATTTGATATTCATTTTTATATTAATATTTTATTATATCAACATATTAATTTTATATTAATTTTATATTAATATTTGATATTGTTTTTTATTTGATAGTAAGCAATCTGGGAAGGCTGACTTGTTCTTTCATTTCTCTATTCTTTACAAGATAGGAAACTGATTCTATTCTGAAGGACTCTCCAGGATGTACAGTTTAATCTTCAGATCTTATTAAAGGGCTGGATAACATTTTTCTGTATTAATAACATAGGCAAAATAAGAGCTTAAATTATGATTTCATAGCTAGATTTACTTTACCATTGGCACAGTAAACAGATAAAACCTCGCTTTTCAAACCAAATGAAGGGAGAGGAAGGTTTACTAATGACTTCAAATTTTATAGAGAAGGTGGTCAGCTTTCCTCATGAACATTGTCTACCTCACAGAAAATCCACTCTCAGAACACGCTGTGACTATAGATTTCTAGCTGAGGCCACCAAAGACCAGGAATGGGACTGAGCACCCCCTTGACTTGCATCCTCTTAAAGGTTTCCTCTGGTCTACTTTACCAGAAACCAGGAGGAAGAGGAGCAAGCTAGGCAGCAAAAGCAATGTAAAATAGGGGGTAGGCTGATTAATGGCTGCTTTGCACAGTGGTCTGCCATCAAGGACACCCAGCTGACCAGTCCACTGCAAATGGCATTGGTTGTCAATGTGGAAAGCCAGGGCCTCAGCAGAAGTCAGCCTATGAAGAGCCCTGGCAGATAGAAGGAACTGCCCTGGGGGTTGAAGGACTCCCAGGTCAGAGCCACAGACCCTGTTGGCTCTCAGCTGGAAAGACTTTCAGTCATCCCAACTTCCAAAGTAACCACCACTGTTGAGGGGACGGCCAGGTAGGGTCAGTAACACTGCAGGCAGAACTGTAAATTTCCTCGTAGAGATGCCACCTGCCTTCTATTCAGGCCAGCTCTCCTCCCAGGCCAGCTAGGTAACTGAAGTCAACAGGTGCCTTCCCTAAGGAGGTTCACACCTCCCTTATGATATGTCTTCTGGTACCCTATGTGAAGAGATAGATAGGTCTGGGCCTCATACCTGGCCAGGCTTTAAAGCCTGCCTGATTATTATCAGGCCCCTTTTGTCAGTTTCTATCTGCCTCTCAATGAAGAACTTCCTCATGGTTTAGGTAGCTCCTTTCTTAGGCTCGCTAACAATAACTCCGTATTTTGTTTTAGATCCTGTGAGTTTAAACTGCTTGTTAGATACATTTTCCCCAAACTTGAAACAGTGAAATTCTGGATGGCCATGCACTTGAAACCTCAGATGGAAGCAGTCTCTGCAAGCTGGCACTGTGCCCTCTTCAAGAAGCTACCTCTTACTAGAACCCTGTCTTGACTCCACCCTTTTTCAGCATGAAGCAGCCAAAATAGTCATTTCCCAGTTCCCCTAACAGAAGTTAGGGTCCATTCTTCTGGGAGAGGGAATGTGAGGAGTCAGACAGGTTAATAGATAGTCAGAGTGGTCCTGGTGGAAATTTACAATGCAAAATGCTTGCTTTGCCCAAAAGTTACTTTTACTAGGTCAAAAGTACCTGCCCCATTCTTTAGGAATTCCCAGTTTTACCATGAGAATAGCAAGGGAGTTGTAATTCCATCCTCCTGAGCTTACAGTTTGTTGTGGAAAGAAGTTACCTATCCCACCCTTTGGGTGGCTTTTTATTTTATGAGCAGGCCAGACAGGGCAAATAAGTTTGCAAATCAGGTCTTTTGATGGATTTTGTCCCCAACTGGTAACTCCTCTCACTCTAATAAATCTTGCTTGTAAATCTCAAAAAAAAAAAAAAATTGGATTCAAAATGTCCAGTTGTTAATACAACAGTAGTATTTTTAAAATTATTTTTCTTAAAGACCTTGGATTGAGTAGAACATAGTGCCTAGATTGTGAAAAATATGTTGAAGTCATTTCCTGATTCACTAATAAAATGTGTCCTTTCCAGCACAGCTGGTAAGATTTTTTTTAAAAAGATTTATTTATTCAACAGGTAGAGTTACAGAGAGGCAGAGGCAGAGCGAGAAGTCTTCCAACTGCTGGTTCCATCCACAACAGCCAGAGCTGGGCCAGTCTGAAGCCAGGAGTCTGGAGCTTCATCCGGGTCTCCCACATGGGTGCAGGGACCCAAGCACTTAAGCCATCTTCTGATGCTTTCTCAGGCACATCAGGAAGCAGGTAGTTCAGAAGTGGAGCAGCTGGAACTCAAACCAGCACTCATGTGGGATGCTGGCCCTGCAACCTTACCTGCTACACCACGATGCAGCCCTGCAGCTGGTAAGTTTTAAAATGTAATCTATAAAAACAAATACTTAGAAAAATAGTAATGAAATGGCATTTAATATCTAGGAGCCATTTTAAACTAAGAAAAAGTTACTTAAGTGTCAGTGAGCATGCAGCTCATGAACATTTGTTGTAACCAAACAAAGGTAATGTTATTAATTAATGAGTGTGTGCAGGAGCACAGCAAATCAAACCACTGCTTGTGATGCTGGCATTCCACATGAGTGACGTGTGAATGACAGTTCAAGTCCCGGATGCTCTGCTGCTACCTCTTTTTAATTTTTTTTTAATTTTTATTAATTTATTTGAAAGGCAGAGTTACAGGTTAGAGAGAAAGAGAGACAGAGAGAGAGAGAGATCAGTCTTCCATCCTTTGGTTCACTTCCCAAATGACCGCAATGGTTGGAGCAGGGCCGGTCCAAAGCCAGGAGCCAGGTCTCCCACATGGGTTTAGGGGCCCAAACACATAGGCCGTCTTCTGCTGCTTTCCCAGGCACATTGGCAGGGAGCTGAATGGGAAGTGGCACCCTTATGGGATGCTGACATCTCAAGTAGTAGATTTACCCACTGTGTGCCACAACATCTGGGAAAGCAGCAGAAGATGGCCCATGTGGGAGACACCTATGGAGTTGTGGCTCCTGGCTTTGATCTGGCCCAACCCTGACTGTTGCTGTCATTAGAGTAGTGAACCAGTGGCTGGAAGATCTGTCACTCTCATTCTGTAACTCTGCCTTTCAAATAAATAAAAATAAATCTTTAAAAAATAAAGAATATATACAAATTCCAAAAATAAGTTCTAGCAAAGAGTTAAGATATTTTAGTGTTAGATAAACAAGTTAATTTGGTCTCTTTTCCTAGAATCATTTAAACTTCAAAGCAGTTTTGTTTATTTAGAATATTTTAGAGTTAATGTTGATTTGGGTCATTATTTGGAGGAGATGAGCTATCTGTAGATAGGAAGTATGATTTTTCATAAAACAGGTATTTATTTTGTATTTTAAAAGCACTCTTGTTTCATACCATTTGATGATTTTTATACTGAAATTAAGAAATTAAAATATGACCCTGTAATTATAAAACTAAAAGAGAACACATTAAATTTTACTATTGTGCCTATAGAAGACACAGGTTATGCATAACTAAGAGACTGTTGGGTAAAAGCTACAAAGCAAGGGCATTGTGGCACAGCTGATTAAATAACCATGCAAGAATCCTGCAGCCTATATCAAGAGTTCTGGGAGTCCCAGCTACTCTGCTTCTGACCTAGCATTCATGCAAATATGCATTCTAGAAGGCATTAGAAGATGACTCAAGTATTTGAGTCCCTACCACACCTGTGGAAGACCTATATGGAGTTCCAGGATCCTGGCTTCAGCCTGGCCCAACCCAGGCTATTTTAGGTATTTGTATAATGACCCAGTAGATGAAACATCTGTTTCTCTGTCACTCTTACTTCCATATAAATAATTCAATAAACAAATATTATTTAAAAAGCTGCAAAGAACATATTTCTAAACCAACAGAAATGATTACATCAGATATAAAGTCCACTGAAGTTTGGACATGCCTTAAAGAAATATAATTAAATATTGCAGAGAATACAATACAGTGGGCAAACTGCACTTTCACACTCCTCAAGCCACACTAGTTAAAGTCAGTGTTGTAGTGGAATTGTTCATGTTCTGATTACACATCAAAAATGATAGTTTGTTAGAAAAGTATTTCATGTTTTCTTTTTAGCTTCACTGTCATGGAGACAGTTATGCATAATACACATATACACCAAGTTTTTTTGTTTTACATATAGATAATTTTATATATAATATATATATATATATAGTTCCTAACAGAGCAGTTATTTACAACTAGAAGAAAACTTGTTATAAAATTTCTGTTTATTCTTTTCCTATTAGCTAGTTTTAATCTGCCATAGGAAAAATGAACAGTGCAGGAGAAAAAAAACACATGCACTTCCTCCTGTGTTTTCCTCAGTGAGTTGATAAGGAAAGCTGAAGCATGTGTATAAAACTCAATAAGTACAAGATGAAGAAGAATACGAAGGATAGGCATTCTATTGTGCTGTGTAACTTTTGTAAGTCCTTTTTTAGTCTCAGCTACTTAATGTTACGGGAACAAACATGACAGGCAAAATGGTGCAAACGCAAATTGCCCTTCAGATGGCATAACCTGCTATTAAGGGAACATGTAAGAGGGCAACAAAACATAGAAAAACAATCCTTAACTGTCTATATTCTGAGTGAAAAATTGACCAAAATGTTCAGTCTCTTTAGCTGTAGTATGTGAGAAGGTACCATGTCAAGAATGTTCAATTTCATCTTTAAGTATATTAGAAGTAATGTTGAAAAGACCCCTAAATAGATTTAAGTAGATAATAATATGAAAAGAAGAAACAGTTATTTAAAAAAATAAAACCCATAGGAACATTTTTGGAAAGGTGTCCTAGTCTCATCAAAATTTTGACTTTAAACACACCACTTCCAGTAATTTTATGGCTTAATTCTCTTTTAAGCACAACAAAAAGGGAAAGGTGATATAACTGATAAAGCAAAAACTTCATGTTCAGATATCCCTTGATGATACTGCATGCTCTGACACAGTTTCATAACCATTTCTATTACATTTTGCTTATTTTCTCCTCTAGCCACAATTTCTGTATCTTGCCTTTAAAATTAGAAATGGTATATAAATTACCTAGAAAATATGTGGTCCTCAAGAAACTTATTATCAACTATAGCAGAAGCATAATAAATTCTAAGATGAAGGATAAAGCCAGCTATATCCACTTATATGGTAAGTTATGCTCATAAATTAATAATATATTCTGGATCAAATTGGCAGCAACAAATAAATTAAAAAATTAATAAGTTCAGTGTGGTTGGCAGACAAGTCTGTGTATATGCATTTTGCTGTGCTGAGACCCAACTAGAATAAAAACATAAAAGTAGAAGGAAAAATAAACCCTCACATATCAATGTAGGTGCTTGGATGGAGTGGTGAATGGCATGTTAACCAAGGAATGAGAGATGACAGAAGTAAAGGGTGAAACTGAAATTAGTTAAGTTGGAGGCGATATGGGGAGGAAATTGAAGGTTTGTAAAACTGACAAGAGTCACAGGCCCTGTTCCCTTCATGCCTCATCCAAATAGACAGAGCAGTCAACTAGGATATATTCCTAGGTGACAGACAAACTGTGCTTTCCCTAAAACAATTGAAGTAACAGGCAAAGTTGGTATGGATGTTAAGTTAAGCCCTACCCTTTAGGATGTTCAAGGGACTAAGATGCTGAAAGTTTACCATCCTTTAGATACAAGTCACAGTGTTTTCAGGAGAGAGACATGTTTATTAATGCCTTGCTCCCAGCTACAAAGTATAATCCTAGTGTCTCTGGAAAGAAAGCTGTTAAAGGGGATAGGTATATTTATATTAGTCAGGGAAGTAGGTTGAGAATAATAGGGAAGTAGGTTGAGAATAATAGCAGGTAAACTTTAAGATTCCCAGTTTGTTTAAGATAATAGTCCTTTGTAATGCAGGAATTCTGCTCCAGGATGATTAGGCATGGATTTGGACAGGCCAAAGAAAAACTTTGGAGCCTTCTGTAGGTCTATACCTCTTTATTCTCACAGCAGCAGGTGACAATACACAGGAAACACATCTGCTTTGCTTCTGACTCCTCATGGTGACAGCAAGGTAAACCAGCCTTTGCTAGCCTATTGTATATTCTATGTCCACTACTAGGTGACACATTCCTCTGGCTCAAGGGGCCATGGGAGCAGGTAATAACATACTGTCTTGTCTTCTAAAACCTGGCTTCAACAGGAAGTCAGTGGTTTGCTGTTGAATAATGCAGCAAAGCCTCCTTGAGAGCTTGTGCTTCTGCCTGGGGCATTTTGTCAATAACTGTAACACAGCCCCAGTTCTCTTGCACATCTCACCAGGAAGCCTGAGTCAGCTTTCTCTGTGAAGACATGTTTCAATAGGTCAATAATTCAATTAATATAATTAAATTATACCATTCAGTCATTGGAGATTGTATGGTACATGTAAGCTTCCAGTCAATACCCAGGTGCTTAGCCCAATCCTGCATTCCAGAGCCTGTAAAATGGGGCCTACAGCCACTTTCTGTAACCTGTGGACACCCTTACGTGGCACATATCTTTCAAAGGCTTGCAGGAGCACTTGTCAGCTTGCCTAATAGGAATGGCAAAAAGCAATCCTGTGGCAGTGTCTACACAAGTCATAGTATATCTGTATCAATCAGATTTGGGCAAGGGCCCAAAGAAATCTACCTTCCAGCTTTTAGGGGACACTCACCCCTGCATCACAGTTCTGGTGGCCAGTGGTACTCTGCAGGGATGTTCTTGGGAATAGATAGCCTTTGCAAGCATCTAGAACCTCTTGGTAGATTGTAGGCAGATTCCAGACTTTTACTGTGGCATACATTGTCTTTTGTCCTGTGTGTAATGACTGCTAATGTAACCATTAAGCAACATTATTTTCTGGGGGGCTTTTCCAACTAATGTACATTAGCAAGGGTGTCAGCCTCATCACTCCCAGGATGGGCAAGAAGTGTGTGACCCATCACAAGGTACACCATGATTTTGTTCTGGTACCCCATCTCCCACAATTCTTGCCATATGGCTTGACCCTACAAGGGCCAGTGCTTAACCATCTAATTTTATGCATGCCCTATTACTATCCAGACAGGTCCCAGTAGATGGCCTGGCTATCCATGACTAATTTAGTGATAACCTGATTCCCACCAAATCATCTCGGTGGAAGGCTGGAAGGCTACCACAGTCTACTATGCAGGATGTCCTCTGTTGGGCCCATCTGTGTACCAGGCCTGTGCAGGGATCAGTGGGGTCCCCATTCTGGTATGTACTAGGTAGTGATTCCATGGTGCACCGTGCTTTGGGGAGTGTACTGTCAGTCAAATAACTTATAGGCTCCAGTATCTCTTGTAATTCATCCTACAATGGCCTTATGTTTAAAACTCTTCTTTGTTGCAAGTAGCCTACGCACTTTGTCAATGTGGACATTTGCACTGTCCTACTACATGGTTTTACTGCCCAGACTCATCTTCAGCCAACAATAGGGTAAGAGTTGTGCATAATGACGGGGGCAATGCCTATTATGCTTTCAGTAGCCATCCAGGTGGTATAGCTGCAAGGAGCTATTTTTCAGTTAAGGAGTACCAAGTCTCTTCCTTTCCACAATTGAACAAAACCCAATAGGCTGTATCGTTTTAGACTTTTTTTTAAAGCTTTTATTTAATGAATATAAATTTCCAAAGTACAGCTTATGTATTACACTGGCTTCCCCCCCACATAACTTCCCTCCCACCCACAACCCTCCCCTTTCCCGCTCCCTCTCCCCTTGCATTCACATCAAGATTCATTTTCAATTCTCTTTATATACAGAAGATCAGTATAGTGTATATTAAGTAAAGATTTCAACAGTTTGCCCTCACATAACAACACAAAGTGAAAAATAGTGGTGGAGTACTAGTTATAGCATTAAATCACAATAGGCAGCACATTAAGGACAGAGATCCTACATGACATTTTTTTAAAAATTGATTAATTTTCTATGCAATTTCCAATTTAACAACAAGGTTTTTTTTTTTTCATTTTCAATTATCTTTATATACAGAAGATCGATTCAGTATATACTAAGTAAAGATTTCATCAGTTTCCACCCAAACAGAAACACAAAGTGTAAAAATACTGTTTCAGTACTAGTTATAGCATTACTTCACATTAGACAACACATTAAGGACAGATCCCACATGAGAAGTAAGTACCCAGTGACTCCTGTTATTGACTTAACAATTGGACACTCTTGTTTATGGTGTCAGTAATCTCCCTAGGCTCTAGTCATTAGTTACCAAGGCTGTGAAAGCCTTTTGAGTTCAGCGACTTTGATCTTATCCCGACACGGTCATAGTCAAAGTGGAAGTTCTCTCCTCCCTTCAGAGAAAGGTACCTCCTTCTTTCAAGACCCAATTTTTTCCACTGGGATCTCACTCGCAGAGGTCTTTCATTTAGGTCTTCTTCTTCTTCTTTTTTTTTGATCCACAGTGTCTTGGCTTTCCATGCCTAAAATATTCTCATGATCCCACATGAGAAGTAAGTACACAGTGACTCCTGATGTTGATTTAACAATTTCACACTCTTGTTTATGGCATCAGTAATCTCCCTAGGCTCTAGTCATGAGTTGCCAAGGCTATGGAAGCCTTTAGTGTTCACCAACTTCGATCTTATTCCGACACGGTCATAGTCAAACTGGAAGTTCTCTCCTCCCTTCAGAGAAAGGTA